>OX401921.1:1870000-3288000 GCA_947859195.1 Drymonia ruficornis
ACTGGCCCGTCAAATAGATAAGCACTTACTAAATTTTGTTCTCTTTTAATTCTGCATCAATGCAAACAGATTAAGTTTGATTGCAATTTAAAGCCTTATCTATTCTGTGTTTAAAGGCGAAAATTGTGTTTACACATACTATGCACGTTTAAAAACTGCCACTCCGATCGGATCTACTTTTTGCAATAAAAATACCGCGTCTACTCTTTGCTTTACCATCCGCAAGCATTCGCTCACGTTTTATATTTTAACAAAAACCAAAAACACCCTGTACAGAACGTCAGACCAATTTCCAAAAGCATTTCAGGCACGCAAACTCCTGTTGCGAAACGTTGAACCATAAAAACGGCATAAAACCGGTTCAAACCGGCCAGAAGCGGTCGAAAAACTGCCGAGGATTGCCGAGGGGGCCCGAGCGATCGAGAATGCTTACGTGGCGGACTGCATAGCAATTAAGGGTCCCCGTGAGCCCTGTAAACGTCAATTTGATTTCAATTAAGCACCCTAGAAGTCGTTAGCGAGTCGGTTACTGCCTGAAAAAAATACTGTGTACTGTATTGGTTTGGGATTTCATTGCTGAGGCATTTTACTCTTTATTTATTACGAGAAGAGCCGAATTTCAAAGAGCTTTTAAATACTAGATCTCTAAATTGCCAAAGAGATATTGAGCATCATTTTGAGACACTATATCGACACACAATATTGATAGTAGAGCTAAGCTGTAGCCAATTGACTGCAGATCATGATATGGGCTAGCTCGACCACGGTAGTACTACCCTCTCACAGAAAATCGGCGTAAAGTTATTGCAACAGCTGCGTTTCGTACGATGAGTGAGAGAGCCGAATGCCTAACCCCTCTCCTCCCTCTGTGTCACTGTCCCTTCAGGTCGAAAACGTGCAAGCGATGCCTTGGGTATTGTATAGGCCATAGGCTACGGTAACTGCTTAACATAAGGCGGGCTATACGCTTGTTTGCCAGTTAGTAACATCACATACTCTCACAAAGGCCCGTCAGATGCTTGTGAAACACTAGCACGCAAATGGGGCTCTTTGCACCCCATAGTTAACATTCCAACGCGAAACTAACTACTAAAGAGCACCGCCAGGAATCCGTACCTGCGATACCTATAGCGTTAAATTAACATGGTTGCTTTTACGAACCGGGTACAAAAGCAATTATCTATTTCGTTCGGGCTTCGAATTTTTAATTTTGACACATTTCTGTAGTAAAATCACGAACGAATATGAAAGACATGGTCCACGTTTGTAATGGGGCCGGGTTTGTATGTGCTTATATTATAACGTATGTCATATTATAGTTGAAATGCGGATGAAAGGTAGTAGAGTGAATTTGGGATTGTTTGTGCAGAAATATGGGGTAAGCTTGTGCGAGTAGAAATCGCTCCCTGAGGGTTCCGTACAAACTTATTATGAGTTGAATTTTCAAACCGCCTTACGTGTCTCCAGCTTCGGAAAATTTGGGACACTAAAACATTCAGGGAGATAATATATTAATTTTCAACTTTATTTACGACCATGAGAAAAAAGAAATCAAAAAATAATCTACATATTAAAAATCAAAGACCACCATTGCTAACATACAAATGAAATTCAAATGAAATGATATTTATTTGCTAGAAATATGATGTTCGTTCAGGGTGCTAAAAGTTGTAAAGGGTTTGCAGTAAGTTTGCAGTGAAGTAGCCTGCAGTAAGCAGTAACAGCAGCAGTGTGAGTCCGTACCGTTCGTGACTAATTAAATTTGCCTTATTCGTGTTTGACCTGCTAACGAACGCCCGACGTCCGCGTACACATCTCGAATATGCACCAGTCTAATATTATAATCAAATAACATAGATTGCCCATCCCAGGGAACATTTCCAGCATAAACTGATCTCCCTGTATTATTGACACCCGTGGTATACCTATACAGGGTTATTGGAAAAACATTAACAACCTTGCAGGACTGTATTACTGACATCAAAAACAGCAAGTTTTGTTTATTTATTTATTTGTTTTTAGGATAACAAACAGCTTGTACTTAATGCGAATGAGTATAACAATAAATAAATACTAAGCCTACAGTTACCACATATAGGGTCCGTAATAGAAAACACAATAAAAACTAATAATAATAAAAAATAAAACACTGAATACAAAAATACTAAAAACTGTGTCCCGTAGAAGACGAAGACGAAAGACGTGAAAGATCCGGTAAAGTATTAAATACTAATAATTAGAACCAATACTGTAACTAAGGAATATCAAGATGAACCACAGATTGAGAGGCAAAGAAATCATTGGAAAGCAGAATTCGAATTGTTGTTGTTTGTTCTATGACTTTTTAACGTTCTTCGTAATCGTTATTTTATTTATCACAAAACTCACTCACACCAATGGCTACTGTCCGTTTTCAAATAATTATATGGTAGTTAAATAAATAGTCCCAAAATCCAATTTAAAAACGTAAATTTATTTCCACTATGTAAACCCCCGGGCGACAACCTTTCAGTCGGGACGGCGCGTATTAACTCTCCCGTCTTTCATACCCTCACACTCTTTATACTTTGTTTGTTTACGTTATACTTCGCCTCACATACTTACATGTGTCCCTACACTACATCCCCCAAATTTTCACAAAAATTTTAAAAGTCAAAACTTATTACTTAATGCTAATTACAAACGTTACACTGTTACATACTTATTTGTTTAAAAAATTGGAACACAATATTAATACCACTCATAACAATACAATCTTAAATCACTACCTTAAGTAAAACATACTTGAAACTTAACAAAGTTACGATACAAATAAGTGTTTATATGACCCTTCTTAAAATGAAATAAGTGTTTCTAATGCTATTGTTTATATAATTAAGCTTTGAACTTTAAAGTCACTTGAAATACTTTGTGCAAGAATACGTTATTGTTTACAGACTTAAGTTTTGAACAATGGAGTCCCTTGAATCACATGTTTATGTTACACTACAAACTAAAAGTTACTGGCGGTTTTATAATGCGACCGCTTCTACTTCTCTTAAGATTAATGTTCTTATCACAAGTATTAGGTGTTATGGTAGGTTTGTTACTGCCCTCTGAATCATACATAGTAAAGTTGTTGGCATTAGTCCTACTCTGTTCAACATGCTCACCATTTTGATCATTAATAACGTATGCTGGTTTGAGTCTGTCTACGGATACATTAGCTTGCCTATTGGGCAATTGAATGACAAATGTTTTAGTATTTCTGCTTATGACACGATAAGGTCCATCATAGGTTGGCGTTAAGGGCTTCCTGACCGCATCATTGCGAATAAATACTTGTTCACACTTATTTAAATCACTATGAAGGAATACAGTACGTGAATCTCGCATATTCCGTGGAACAGGTTTTAAATTGTTTATTGTACTTTTTAATCGTTGAAGAAATGCGTCATCGTCGACATTTCGGTTATTGGAGATACTATAAAAATCTCCGGGTAACCGAAGTGTTTTTCCGTACACATATTCCGCGGAACTCACGCCATTGTCGTTCCTGCCTACTGCACGTAACCCTAGTAACACAGTAGGTAGTTCATCACACCAGGAAGAGTTATCGATAAGTCGTGCCATTAATGCCGACTTCATAGACCGGTGCCAGCGCTCTACGATACCATTACATTGAGGATGGTATGGTGTAGTACGCGATTTTTTTAATGCCCATATACTTCATTAATTGCGTGAATAACGAACTCTCAAATTGGCGACCTTGGTCACTCGTCAATTTATCAGGGCAACCGAATCTAGTGATCCATGTCTCATAAAAAACTTTTGCAACATCTTCGGCTGTGATGTGTTTTACAGGAATGGCTTCCGGCCAACGCGTCGCTCGGTCGATCATTGTTATGCAATATTTATAACCATCTTGTGATATTGGTAGGGGCCCTACTATATCGATATGTACGTGTTGTAATCGGTCTGCAGTTGAAAACTGTTGTAGGTCAGAGACAGTGTGCCTGTAAACTTTAGACTTTTGACATTTTATGCAAGTTTTAGCCCATCGTCCCACGTCGCGATTTAAACCTGGCCAAAAATATCGTTGCGCGACCAGTTTACGCGTTGCTCGAATGCCGGGATGACTAAGGTTGCGGACTAAATCGAATGCTATTTTCCTAAAATCTTCAGTTAAATACGGTTTACAAATATCAGATGAATTTTCACAATAAATAGGTACTTCAGATTGTGGAACAAAATATTTATTTAAACTAAAATTGTTATTTGTTTCCTCTAATAATTTACTAAGCTCTTTGTCGTTCACTTGAGACTGCGCTAGTTCTGAGAAGTCAAGTGCAGTTGGACAATGAATGCTTTCAACACGCGATAACGCGTCCGCCACTGCATTGCTTTCGCCTTTTATGTACCTAATGTCAGTTGTGAATTCACTTATAAATAATAATTGCCTAGTACGTTTGGGTGTTTCACAATTGCTAGTTAATTTATCAAATGCGTAAATTAGTGGTTTATGATCTGTAAATATGGTTAACTGATTCCCTTCAAAAAGATAACGAAAATGTTTTATAGCCATATAAATCGCTAACAGCTCTCTATCATACGTGGAATACTTTTGTTGAGCTTTTGTAAACTTCTTAGAAAAGTATCCTAGAGGCTGCCAAGAATCGTTAACTCGTTGTTGCAATACTGCTCCTGCACAAGTGTCTGACGCGTCGGTCATAAGCGACACTGGTACTTGAGCTACTGGATGTGATAACAAGACTGAGTTTTTTAGACTAAGCTTACACATTTCGAATGCTTGAATTGCTGCATCATCCCACTGAATGATGGTCTTATCTTTACGTTTAGCGCCTATTAAAAATTTATTCAAGTGTGCCTGGTGACTGGCGGTGTTCGGTATGCTTGCTCTGTAGAAGTTCACCATGCCTAGAAAACGTCTCAGCTGATCTATAGTCTCCGGCTGTGGAAATTCTATAATAGCCTTAATTTTTTCTTCAAGAGGGCGAATACCGTCGCTCGAGACTTCGTAGCCTAAAAATTGAATTTTAGGTTTACAGAATTCGCACTTCGCTATGTTTATGGTAATACCGAACTTCCTAAACCTATCGAACACTTTACGTAGATGCATTTTATTTTCTTCTACGGTATCGCTTGCAATGATTACGTCATCGACAAAACTAAATAAAAAATCGAAACCTTGCAGGACGTTGTGATTCATGAATCGTTGGAAAGTTTGACTCGCGTTTCGAAGACCGAAAGTCATACGTGGGAATTCAAACAATCCAAATGGCGTTATAATGGCCGTTTTTCTATGTCCTCACTTGCGACTTTTATATGATGGTATGATTTATTTATGTCGAGCTTGGAAAAAACTTTTTTACCTGCCAGTATGTATGTAAAGTCATGCAGACGCGGCACGGGGTATCGGTCCGGCTTGGTGATAGCGTTGAGCCTCCGGTAATCTCCGCAAGGCCGAATATCACCATTTTTCTTATCAACAACGTGCAGCGGACTGGCCCATGCGCTCTTTGATGGTCTACAGATACCCATTTCCTGCATTAACCTAAATTCTTCCTTAACCTTATGATACCTGTTGGGAGGAAGAGGTCTAGCTCGCGCATGTACTGGTGGACCTGACGTTTCAATATGATGATAAATCGTATTGTTATCACTATCCGAGTCGTCGTCCTTAAAAGGTATGGGTTTCGTAATGTCTACATACTCGGATAATAGCTCATACAAGGGATGACTGCTATCTACTGTGTTTACGGACGGTTCTGTGCATGTGACTATTCTGCCATGCATTAATAAATTCGTCTCCTGATCGATTAACTTTTGCGCACTTAAATCTACTAACAACCTATAATGGCGTAAAAAGTCTGCGCCTATTATGGGTTGTTTTACCTTAGCAATAATAAACTTCCATCTGAATGGCCTTCTTAACTTAAGATTTAATACTAGAGTCTTAGTGCCGTACGTCTGAATATCAGTACCGTTTGCAGCATACAATTTATAATCAGTACATTGACTTACATTTTTAGGCTGCTTGCTTACCGGTAATACAGAGACGTTTGCGCCCGTGTCAACCAAAAAACGTATGCCGGAGTTGACATCCGTGACACACAGGCGGCTTGAAGTGTCGATGCAGTTATCCGCCGTTGCCTGCACCGATCCTAGTTTTCCGCATTATTCCTAGGTGAAGTGCTAGATTCCGCGTTCGCTGTTCCGCTCTTCCAATTACAGGGCTTCAGGCATCTTCGTGCTTTATTGTCGAACCGGAAGTGGTAAAAACACAGCCAGTCTGCGCTTTCCGGATTACGCCGTTCACTACTGCCACTGCGTTGCCGGCTCGCCGATCGAGACCGTCGTCTGTAGGGCTGTCTGTCTCGTGATCTCTCTCTGTTTATGTCGTCGATTTTCCGGGTGAGCTTGTTTATCTCAGCTAGCAGAAATTCGCTGCTGGGTGCTATTGCTGTTGAACTTGTGGTCACTTCTGCAATTGTACTACTGTGCCCCGTGGTTTCCATGACTTTGTCTGCGATCTTAGATAGCTTCTCTATGTCCGCAACTTCGCTGACCGTTAGAATAGCTCGTACTGCGGATGGGAGATGTCCAATCCACACAATGCGTAGAGTCTGTTCCGGAAACTTATCTTGGGCCAAGTCTCTCATTCTGCGCAGCAACTGAGAAGGTTTTTGTTCTCCTAATTCTATTTCACTAAGCAGCTTCTGCACTTTGCGAACTTCCGATTCTTCGTATACTGCTAGCAACCGAGTCTTCAACGCTTCAAATTTTTTAGCTTCCGGAGGGTTTAGAAGAATATCACTCACCTGTTGTATTGAGTCTTTGCCAAGCTTCGTGACTACCAGGTTGAATTTGGCCTCGTCACTTAACTTCTGCGGGCTTAGTACAGCCTCGCACTGGACGAACCAAAGGCGTGGCTGGTCGCACCAAAATTCTGGTATTCTAGACGAAACCGTGACGGCTGCCAATTCTATGACTTCTTGCGGCTGCGGCTGCAGGTTTGCGGTAGCTGGAGCAGGTAACATGGTGTGTAGCTTCTTCAATTTCATTAATCAGTTTTCAGTCGGGGTTACCAATTTAACGTTCTTCGTAATCGTTATTTTATTTATCACAAAACTCACTCACACCAATGGCTACTGTCCGTTCTCAAATAATTATATGGTAGTTAAATAAATAGTCCCAAAATCCAATTTAAAAACGTAAATTTATTTCCACTATGTAAACCCCCGGGCGACAACCTTTCAGTCGGGACGGCGCGTATTAACTCTCCCGTCTTTCATACCCTCACACTCTTTATACTTTGTTTGTTTACGTTATACTTCGCCTCACATACTTACATGTGTCCCTACAACTTCTTATAAAACAATAATCAATTTCACAATAAATCACACTTTAAAATGTATGAAACAAGAAAATATGCTCATCTAGAGGATAACCGTGGTCCATTTAGGTACTTTAGGGCAAAGTGGAATACAACCACGTACCATGGCTTTCCTATAGATGTGAATATTTTCTTGTTTCATACATTTTAGAATGTGATTTTTTGTTAAACGTATTATGTTTTGTAAAAAGTCATAGAACAAAAGTTGTTGTTTATGACGCCAGTAATACAGTCCTGCAAGGTTGTTAATGTTTTTTCAATAACCCTGTATAGAGCTCAGCTTAAATTTCAAATGTTCCCCGAGTGATGGAGGCCACTGTACACATGTCTTGTTGCTTATTGTATCCTATCTTTTCTGTTTTTGTTGTTGTGTAATAAATAAATAATAATATAGCCAGTCTATCACATCAAACGACCGCTTCGCGCAGTGCTTCCAGAGTAGGCCACTAGGCTCACTATATAGGGTGGTTACAAGTTCGATTTCTGCCAGAGAAAAATTTAGGAAACGGCTTTTCGGTAATGGTGGATTTCACATATCTTTCGAAAATTGTTAAATTTTTCAAAGTTCAAAACCGTGAGCAAGTGATAATTATAATTATTGAAATTTGAATTCGCATGTAGATTTAGATAAACCCAGATGGTCTAAGATACACTGAAGAGCGACCTTCACCCATCTGCTTACCGGATCAAACTTATATTTTATCAAATAAAATATGTGTCTGAACATATATCAATAGGGTTGCCATAAAAAATATGCTTAAGACTAAAACAATAAAAAAACAAACAAAAAGCTAAAAGCAAAAGCATTCACGGCTTCGTCGCGCGCAGCTGTTGTACTGCGTCCTCCTTTATCGTATCAAATAGAACGCGGATGCGCAATGCTTCTCTGTCATACATTTTTGCTTTCTCCAATTTATTAATTTCAAAGCCCGGCTACCGTTATTCTTGACTGGATTTTCGCAAGCAACACTATACACTGTACTCGCAATTAAATTGCCTTCATTTTGATATAATTTTCATTTGGCAAGCAAGTCGGTGAAATTTGATTAAAAAAATGGTTTTTATAATTTTAATTAATCATAGCATTCAAACCCATGACCATATTTTTATACGGCAACCCTATTGGTATATGTTCAGAAACATATTTTATTTGATAAAATATAAGGTGGATCCGGTAAGCAGATGGTTGAAGGTCGTCCTTAAGCGTATCTCGTACTGAGAGATGCGAGGAAGGGTTTGCACTCTAGACCTACCTATGCATTAATAGACCTATGGTAAATGAAAATAAAATAGGCTCGCATCAATACATATATGTTGTAACTTCCAGTTAAAGTTAAAATTATTACCGACCAACAAAATCTAATATAATAAGTTTGTTAAACAATTATTAGAACTACACAAATTTTATAAAAGGGTACTAAATCACCCTGTTTCTACAAACAACCCCTTATCCAAGGGTATTAATTGGAAAACTGTTTGGTATCGGCCCTTTATTGAACACGCCTGCCGCGAAATGGCTATTTTTTAATTAGCAACGAGTTTACATAGCGTTGTTATTAATTTTATAGTTTTAACTAACGAACCGTTTTAATATTTTTCAATTATAACAGATAATTAGCATTTTAGCAATATTTGTACCTATATCGCCCGACTAATACACGAACTATACCTAATATGGTCCCAAACTAAGCAAAGTTCGTACTATGGCTACCATACAATGGACTGGGGACGATCCCAGTGACATCCAGACCAGGGCAAAATACGAGAAGGCCGTTTCCGAAATTTGGCTCTGGTGGGAATCGAACCCGCAACCGCCCGATACAGTGAGTTGAGCGGCCTACGCTCGAATCACTGCGCCAAGCGGTCGTCGTGTTTTTTTTTATAGAAAAGGTGGCATACAAGCGTACGGCCCGCCTGATGTTAAGCAGTTACTGTGGCCTATAGATGCAATACCAAAGGCATTGCTCGCACTTTGCCGTCCTGAAGGGGAGTGGGAAAGAGGGAGGGGAAAGGGAGGGGGTATTGGGCTTCCGGTTCTCTCGCTCATCGTACGAAACGCAACTGCAATAGATGTTTTACGCCGATCTTCTGTGAGAGGGTGGTACTACCCCGGTCGAGCCAGCCCGTATATGAGCTGCAGTCAATTGGCTACAGCTTGGCTCTACCACCTTTAAAACCTGTAGGTACCGTCATTGTGTAATAAAATTTCTTGTACTTAGCCGTCTTTTATAATCAATGAAATAGGTATCTCTAGGGGCTGTAGACTTTTACAGAAAGCTCCGGCAGGCATGAATTTCATGGGACTCGAGGCACCCTAACCTCGCCAAACCACCTCCCAAAAGACGACTTTTGTTTTTCAACTTCCGGTATCAATCCAGAACAAACAGGATTCTTAAATAAGGATGTTTACCGGTACCTCGGTAAATGTTTAAGTAGGTACATGGGGGCTTTTCAACAGGGATGTGCAGTGGCCGTTGCCATGGGAACTGTGGGTGTGATGCAACTGTTGCTTGTGATATCCCCTGTTTGCACTAACGAAACATTTATAATGTGTGATGAGAGACAGCATTTTGTGCTGTTAAAAATAAAGACTACAACAAAATTAGATGTATATGTTCGTATGTACTAATTAATTTAGGAACGTTCTCGTCGATTTATATAAACGTAGGTACCGTTCCATAGGGCCTATAGGTGGATAAGCGTCCTCTGAAAGTATTGATGAAAAACTGCTTGATTTGTTGTATTTTTTGTAGATTTTTACTTACTATTTTTTTATATTGCCTTCCCATCTTGAGTGTTTTGCTAGTATCAAGTAAGTATTACCAATAACAAAAAAAGTAAAAAAATAATACAATATACCCTATATTCATTCCATTTTGCAAAATCAAAGGAAGATACGATAAGCTTTCAGTTTCTCCTGTCATTAATCTCTCATTCTGACACCTATATGACAGTCCGCACCGACAGTCAGAAGCTTGAAGAATTCTGACTTGCCTAACCCTTAGTTTGCCGTATGGTGTTAAGGGAGCTATAGGCTGATGATGATGATGATGTTGATGATGATGATGATGATGATGATGATGATGATGATGATGATGATGATGATGATGATGATGATGATGATGATGATGATGGTGATGGTGTTAAGGATCGGTAAGGATGGAGCGAAGTCAGTAGACCAAAAGCCAACACCGAAAAATTATGAGAAGATAGAAAGATGAAGAATATTTCCATGAAGGTATGTATTTATTAAATTACTCATGTATCTGCGCTAATAACTGTGTATCTGCGCCGTAATTTAGTCCACTTAAACCTATGTTTATAGGTGATTACGTCACTAATTAAAAAAAAAAATAGTATTCTATACTAGCAGTGCTATACTAGTAGCGACTGTAGCCTAGGGGTGAACAGGTTGGGCTAGCAATCAGAATGTCCCAGGTTCGATCCCCGGTGGGGCATGCACCAATGGATGAATTTTCATCTATGTGCATAATTTACGGTTCACTGACGGTGAGGGAAAACATCGTGAGGAAACTTACATATACCTCGGGATTAGGTAATAGTCAGTTCCTGTATACACGGCGACAAGGCTCATCACCTGTCACGTTGGGTTCTGACTATCTGGTGAAACGTGGGCTTTGGGTTGGTTAATACCTCCACAATGTGGTGGTGTATGGCCGCTCAAGCCTCTGACTACCCCCGAATAGGGATAGGAGTCGTGACGTTAAATTCATTTTTATATTTTTTTTGTTACTAGATGTGCCCGCGGCTTTGTACGTATGGAATTTAATTATAAAAATTGACAGTAGCCTAAGTTACTCCTTAAAACAGCAGCAATCTGCTAGTGTAAGTCATGTCGAAATCGCTCCAGCCGTTTCGGAAAGTAGCCTGAACTAACAGACATACACACAGACATTTTTTTAAATTGCTTTTTTGTTATATTTACCGCAATGCATTTGCTGTTAGTTGACATTACAAACATACACTTCAATCCTATTTATTAGCATAGACAACTCACCAGATCAATCAGTTGTGACAACCGGAGCCCCAATTTCACAAGCACGGTGTTGTTGTTCTTATCAACCGGCCTTATCAGCCTATTGTAGTTGCTCAGTAAGTCATCGTACAGTCTCTTCGCGTCAGGATTGCCGTAACAAATACCGAAAACAAAACACACAAGAAAAACTGTCCAAGACATTTTACAATAACACTCAACAATTTATTGCCACTGTGCACCACTAATGCCAAATAAATAGGTTAGGTTGGTAGCGAAAAGTACGCAAAATATGATTTGAATCGTTCCAAATTCAAATAAACATTCGATTGCCCGTTAACAACGTTATTTTTGTTACTAATATCGATTGAATGATAAGTAAACGCGATTATTTCGTAAATAATTTTGACAGCTACGCCCGAGAGGCTGTTTCGATAGTGGCGCCCCTACTGGTGGGAAAATGGCCTAAACACACGTCCACTGCGCCGACTCCGAATAAAATTTTATTAGTGCTATGAAATATTCCTTAATGTTCCCGAAACGGGGACTTATCGACATTTAATAATGATTTTTCTCTTTGTAATAACAGTTTTCGTACATTTTTTTGGCTGCCAGTTAATTATTAAAACAAGGTTAACCTCTAAGTTCATGTGTTTCTAGTAATCCTGGTACTTACAGAATATTTATTTACACCCGTTTCGGTTCTAGATCAATATAATTCCCTTCTAAAGTATGTATTTCGTTGCATTGCATGTAATTTTTCGTCGTCGAATACATTATTTACATGTTGGTATCCCGGATCGATGTTCAGTACGCATGCGTGTTGGCCCATTCATGACCTTCTCTGCGTTTAGTACGGCGCTAGTAATAATAGATGGCGTTGCGACCAATTAAATTTCAAAGGTTGGGTTAGTGGAGGTTGTGTAGATAGACAAAGTTGGTAGACGTAGCGACCAGTGGATTAACTTTCGTCAAGTCATGAAGCATTTATTACAGAGCTAAGATTTAAATCTGCCTATTTAAAGTAAAACTAGGGTAGGTAGAAAAGTAAATGCAAATGTGGAGTATTTTTCGTACATAATCTCTACGAACATAGCAACTAGAAAATGGCGCTTATTATGTTGGCTACGAATTACGAAGTGTTTTTGCCTCGCTTATACGTTACCATCATAAAAAGGATGTCAATACAGTTAATTTTGTCAAGTTTAGTGGTGTGGCAACATAATCAGCCCCAATTAATAATTACTTGGAAAGATAACATCTACCAAGGTGGCAGCAATGAGAGTAGATCGCCGAACGAACCAGTCGACCACAAAATTAGCAATTAAACAAGTTTAACCGCATAGATACCGCTTGAACGTGAGAAAGCCTGCGAGTACGTACCACTTTTCAACCACCAAAAAGGTTTGTCGGTAATGCGAACATAAAACGCCCGAGTTTAGAAACTTAAACGAAAAAGTTTTCGCATTTTTCAAATGTAGAATTGTCGTTACGTTTTTGTCGCTTCGAAATTGAGTCGGCATCGCAAACTTTATAGACTTGCGGGGTTTAGTGTGTTTTCCAATTCGGGATTATGTTTTGATTGGGTAGTAAAATATAGGATTTATTTTTATTTGTTGTGGAGGAGGGATCGTGAGAGGCGACGATGAGAAAGGGTCTCGGGTTCTTTATTTGGTCGGTTCTCGAGGCTTTATCCCAATAAGTCGTTATTGAGATCTTTCGGAAAACAGAATGTATCATCTTATCTCGTAGAAATAAAAAAAACCAGCCAAGTGCGTGTCGGACTTGCACATAAAGGGTTCCGTACCACCGTACGATAAAAAGTCAAAAATGTCATGTTTCTTGTATGGGGACCCCCTTTATTTTGAAACTTTTTTTAATTTTTGGTATTTTTTGTTGTAGCGGCAACAGAAATACACATTCTGTGAAAATTTCAAGTCTCTATCTATTACAGTTCGTAAGATACATCCCGCTTATAGACAGACGGACAGACAGACGGAGACGGACGGAGAGCGTAGGCTTAGTAATAGGGTCCCGTTGGCACCTTTTGGGTACGGAACCCTACGAATACAAAAAGTAAACAAAAATGGATCAGTTTTTACTTTGAACAACATTTTAAGAACCTTATCGTTGCCCATAAATTGGCCCAACTGGGCCACCAGTGGGCTATTTAAAGGTATCGCGAGCCAGGAACTGCAATGCGACTGTCCACGCGTACGTTTTGAATAATGCATACTCTACAAGAATGTCCCATTTGGTGTATCTAGCTCGAGAGCTGAGGCTACAAAATATTCTAGCTTTTGTTTAGAATACACGTGGAATTCTATTTAAAAAACTCTATGCTCTAAGTTTTTTTTTTTTAAAGTCAAAAGAAGCATCATGTTTAAAACTTTTAATTTTTCCAAATTAATTCAATTCATCAAAGAGGAACCGTCAATCATGCGTATTTTCTGGGGTAACCACCTTAAGGCCGTGATCTCGTATTAAATGCCATCGGCCGCTTACAGCGTCACGCGTACGCCGCGTCACAATTTTACTATAGTGACGTCGGCGTGTGAAGAAGACCACAACAGTACATTTCTATAGGAAGCATTGTGACACGGCGTACGCGTGACGCTGTAAGCGGCCGATGGCATTTAATAGGAGACCACGTCCTTAATGTACTGTTGTGGTCTCCTTCACACGCCGACGTCACTATAGTAAAATTGTGACGCGGCGTACGCGTGACGCTGTAAGCGGCCGATGGCATTTAAAGGAGACCACGGCCTTATACAAAAGGATGAGTGTTAATGAATCTCTAACAGTGTCCTGGGGGCTTACCACAAGCTCTTATTGCGATTCAATTATAGGAACGTTTTAATGACGTTTCTTATTGTCATGACAATAAGGTACGTCATTGCACAAAAAGTCGCTGAAACGTTAATACGTTCCTGTAATTGAATCTCAATAAGAGCTTGTGGTAAGCCTCCTGGTCTCTTGGCCCAAACAGGGCAGTTCACTCCACACAGGAGTTTATTTAGTAAATGTAGAGAAATGAGTGTTGTTTCGCGTTAGAGCCGCGCGCGTCCCGCGGGTGGGACTTTGTTTGTTAAATGACCGGTGGCCGGGATATCTTTAATGCATCGAGTAAAAAAATTAACTAGAACTTTTTCTGGGACCATTTTCCGAGTTTTCACAAAGAAAATCTAGATCTTGCTTTTTTATTTATTTTTATTGGACTGCGGTGGCAAAAAAGCGTTCGGCCCGCCTGATGTTAAGCAGTTACCGTAGCCTATAGATGCTTACAATACCAAAGGCATTGCTCGCACATTGCTGACCTGAAGGGGAGTGGGATGGATGGAGGGAGGGGGAGGAGGGGTGGACTTTCGGCTCTCTCACTCATCGTATGAAACGCAGCTGTAATAGCCACTTTACGCCGATCTTCTGTGAGAGGGTGGTACTACCCCGGTCGAGTCACCCGTTTATGAGCTGCAGTCACTTGGCTACAGCTTGGCTCTACCACCGACAAAACGAACCTATGATGAACAGTGTATGTATTTACTATGGCTGTGGTCTTACCTTAAGTGCTACTTTAAAGGTATCTAGCATTTCTTTCCGCGTCTCAACTAAAAGGAACTTAAGTATCGTGTTTCGAGTTTCAATGTGCAAAAGTGATATTTCAGCCAGTCTGCCGCCCTGACCTACAGTTTCATATTTCAGACCGGTTGCTCCCAGCGCGGGTATCGCATACCTAGCACGAGAACAGTATATTTTAAGTGCCTAGAAATAAGTGTATTATGGTCAATTGAACTTCGAGTTTTTAGGGGCCAGATAGGTAATTAGAGATATAAAAATGCCTTATAAAATGAAACGTCACGACTTTTTATCCCCATTCGGGGGTAGTCAGAGCTAGCTAGGTAGCTAGGAGCTAGGTAGCTAGGTAGTCGGTGGCTTGAGTGGCCATACACCATCACATTGTGGAGGTATAAATTATTATTCACCAGATAGTCAGAACCCAACGTGACAGGTGGCGAACCTTGTCGCCTTATAAAATGCTTTAAAAAAAATACCCTACTGCCGGAATACTGGGGTAAACAGTCGCTTTTGTTTTTTTACTTAATACTACCTTGAGGCAAGGTAGTATTAAGGGAATGTAATTTCAAAAGGTATCCAAATTTATCAGAACATTGCCTACAAAACATAATAAGTTCCCTTATCATATATTTTTATCACTAAACATTTGTGTACTTAATTTTCCAAACACATTTTCAACCATTCGTCTCGCCGAAGTTTGCTGACTCGTTATCAAACTTAGGCGCCAACGTTCGACACCACTGTCGATGGCTTACAGGGCCCTAAGTCGCTAAGCCATTGTAGCACCACTGTAGCGTTATGCTATAGTTATCGACCTTCTGACTGGTCAGCCAGAATCAACCGACCATTCAGATGGTGGATCACTATAGCAGCTTAATAGCAACGGCTAAGCGACTTAGGGCCCAGATGTAACAGGAGTGATTTTCATGCCATAGCCACAAAAATATGTCTACCCACCGAAAAACTGAAATAAATATGAAACACTCATCTTACGATAAAGTTTCCCTTCGTCACCCTACACCGCGTACCAGTCAATACTTTTATTTATTTTCTCCTCACGTTCGCGTGTACTGTTATATATTATTCAAGGCCTAATCGCCATTGGCTATAGTTTCTGAGAGAAATATGGCTTCAATAGCACGGGAGTGACGAATGACCGGCGAACTGGTTGAAATGTTGTTTGAATTTCTGAATGGTACTATATTTTATGATTATGAGAATTATATTGTATGTGTTCTAGTTTTATGTTTTAGATATCCACTTATGTTCAGGCTGGCTCTAGTAGGTCTGAACACGCAGGCTGAAACACCTTACCTGAAACCTGAAACAGCATTCTATCTAGGTAAATAGTAAAAAAATAACGCAATGTTTTCAATATTTATCTAGAAATACTTTTGAAATGCTTTAAGGAATACATACCTATAGGTAGCTAGAGTACTACCCTCGAGTAAATAAAGTTACAATCCATTTACAGTGGAATTACAACGCATAAAAATGCTTTGTAAAGCTGTTGTAAGAGGTTTCAAATTTCGATAAATTTGCCTAATTTTTAAAAACAATTGTTTCTGTTCGAATCGAACACTGCAGATATTCTTATGAAATGCATATGCAATTAGATAACATTTAACTCCATAGGTGTGTCCATATGCCGCGAGCCTCGCCTGAGCACTCATATTATGACATTATGTCTATGCGTTCCAACAAAACTGAGTGCTCGGGCGCGGCTTGCGCCTGATGTAGACGCAGCTATTAACCTTTATATCATGTTAATAAGGTCCACTATCCGGTGGCCACTATAAGACATGCGTACCGACCACCATGACAAGGGTGCCCTATTTATCATAATATCTCGACCGAACATACTAACACTTATTAGTTTTGGCCGCCTGTTTTATGCATGAAAGACTTGGTAATAACCAAAGACATTACCAAAAAAAGGGAGACATTCTGTGACAATTTCAACTCTCTACCTATTACGGTTCGTGAGATACAGCCCGTGGCAGACGAACGGACAGCGGAGGCTTAGTAATAGGGTCCCGTAAGCACCCTTTTCGTACGGATCCCTAAAAAGGGAGACACATGACTGTCCAAAATGGTGTGTCCTAGTAAACGGTGTCCGTAGACACAGTGCAACGTAGTCGTTCGCGGGAAATAATGTTGAAAATCTATCGGTATTGCCTATTGAGTTTCTTGCCGGCTCTTTTCAATGGAAGCAACATTACGAACCGGTGGTAACACTAAAATATTGTTTTTTTACTTTATACGGCTCACCTTCTGGTGAACTATGCCTCCTTATTAAATAAGTTAATGGCCGGCGCACATTGAGCACGGCATGGCGGCATTTTATTTTTTATCAATCGAATTTAATACTTATCCAATCGAAATAAGGTATATATTTCAATGCTCGGTGATCGACCTCGGAGCATCGCGGAGCACTTTCTCGGTGCACCCGCTGGAGCACCTTATTTCGATTGGATAAGTATTAAATTCGATTGATAAAAATCAATATGCCATGCCATGCCGTGCTCTATGTGCGCCGGCCATAATTGTCGAATTGCGAATGCGATAACAGATGTGTGAATGTCGCTGCATGTAGTGGTGTTGAGCACAAGTTTAGTGATTGCGATGTTAGATGGTACGTACCATATCTGCTAAATACATCAATGGTAATAACTATGGACTCATAAAAACCTTTTTAAAGATTTGGTATTAAAATACGCTGGTAAATATTTAAAAGGTGCACTTATACTAAAGTACTTGTATTAAAGTCTATAAGTAATTGTATTTTTATCATGAAAGTTATTGAATAGATGAAGGTGAAAATTTGATTATATTTAGGTGTGTTAGACGTTATTTAAGACTTATGGCCCGGCCACGACCTTGTCGCTATCAGCGACAGAAGCGCGCGGGGGTACTAAAATGTTGCATCGCGCGCGTTGCCGCCGAGAGCAGCAGCTCGTGGCGTGATGCAACATTTTAGTACCCCCGCGCGCTTCTGTCACTATTAGCGACTAGGTCGTGGCCGGGCGGTTACCACAGTATTATTATTTATACTGTCCCGTTACGCTGCTTTCACATTACAAAGACTGCCAAAGGACTGCGAAGGTGGTAGAGTCTAGCTGTAGCCAATTGACTGCAGCTCATAACGGGCTGGCTCGACCGGGGTAGTAAGATATTACATTACATTTTTGATAGAGAGTGGCTGTATTCGGACACCAGTTTCATACGTTAAGGAGCCAGCCGGAAGAGCCTTTTGGTCGGCAACGTGCGATCGATACCTTTAGGATTGCAAGCGTCTATACGCTACGGTAACTACTTAACATCAGGCGGGCTGTACGCTTGTTCGACAACTTAGTAACAAAAAAGTGTACTTATATGATTCTCAGAATCAAAATAATAATCTGAGCACAGTGAAATTACACCGGCGAGCAGCGGCAAATAAAATTATACATACAAAAAACCCGGCACATAGAAGGCACCTGCCTCATGAATAACGCACGAGCTTGTTTGAGGAGAAGTTTAAGGGCGTGTACACGGGAAACGATCATTATTAAAACGCAATCGTATTTTGATCAGTGGGTTTCATACGACTTTTGGTAGCTTACATAATTTATACAATTTTCTAAGAAAATATACATTTATAAACAATTCTGGACACTTACAAAATTTGTAAGGCGTACAAAAAAATGTTGCACCATTTTTTTCTTCTTCAGTGTGATTCTGTCAATATACCTACCTAATAATTTTTGGATAGCTTTTTCTTTTCCATTAAATCCATAACACTGAATTTTATCCCAGCAAAACTGACAAAGCTAAGGCTTTTATATTAATTTCAATATATTATTATCGTGTAAATAGCCTACTAAAATTATTGTCCCTAATTTAAAAAACATTGCATTGACGTATATCTCTTAGGCAAATAGTGATTGATTGTATTTCAAATAAAATGACCATCTCTCGGCATACTTTTGTTAAATTGCACCATAAATGACAATCATTTACCATCAGAAGAGGCAGTGATTATGTCAAATCGATCCAACAAAAGTCGTATCATCCGACCGCGGCCTTACCTCCGCCTAATTACGGCTAAGAAGCGGTTCGATCTTCGACTTGTAGAATTGAGTTTAGCAAAATTCCAAGTTAGTAATTGGGAGAAGTTTGCAGCGCCAGTGTTCAACGTGTTTGTGGGGGGGTCGCTTTGCTTAGCGCGGCGTATTTGATGCTCACAGCATCACTTCTACTTTGTGTAGTGCCGTCTCTTAAGTGGCTATAATTAGGGCTATTTTAGAAACTGCATTCATCATCATCATCCATCAGGCTAAAAATCTATCAAAAATGGTCTTACCCTTAGGTTACCGATAGTCCCACTAGTTGGGTCTCGGAGGGCAGATGGCAATCGCGCCGTGTAAATATCGGTGATCAGCCAAATCAGGGTAGACTGAAAGCCGACCCCTCATAATGGAATAAGGCTAGGCAGAGGATTCATCATCATCATCATTTCTGCCAAAAGACGTCCTTTGTTGGACATAGGCCTCCCCCAAGGTTCTCGATAACGACCGGTCCTGTGCCACTTGCATCCTTGTTCCCCCCTCACTGCTCTAAAAACTCATTAAAAATAAAAAAAAATACATTTCAAAATAAAACGATTGTGAAAATAAAACTCCCAATAAGTTAGTACGGAACCCTCAGGGTGCGAGTCCTACTCGTACTGGTCCGGTTTTTTCTTGGTCATCCCGTATAAAATATATATAAAAAAAAAACAAATTGTAATTATTCGTCTTATAGCTATCAGGGGCCCTACCACCACCACTTATAGCAGTTTTGTTTTAACGTTTCAGCGGCCATTTGTGCAATGACGTTTCTTATTGTCATGACAATAAGGTACGTCATTGCACAAAAAGTCGCTGAAACGTTAAAACGTTCCTGTAATTGAATCGCGATAAGAGTTCGTGGTAAGCCCCCAGGTTACAGTTAACCAGCACGGATGTATAGCTTGTTAAATCAATTAGCGAAACTGATAATTATTTCAATACACGTGTCAACTAGTGTGACATACATGTGGAATTAAACGATCCAAACACGATTGTGTTAGTAATAATGTAATAATGTTTAGTTATCCGGGTATACAAGGTGTGTGCATTTGATAAATAATTAGTTTGTTGTTTATGAGAACTTTAATTTTGGATGCAGAGGCCAATTAACTGCAGCTGATATGGGCTGGATCGACCGGGATAGTACCACTCTCACAGAAGATCGGTCATAGCTTTTACAGCTGCGTTTTGTACGATGAGTGAGAGAGCCGGAAGCCAAACTTCCCCTTTCCCTCCTTCTGTCCCACTTCCCTTCAGGTTGGCAATGTGCGAACGATGCTTTTGTTATTGTAAGAATCTATAGGCTACGGTTAACATCAGACACGCTTGTAAAAAAACACTAAAAATATATGGAAAAGTGTTTTTCTTAAAATTATAGAGTATCTCTCTATACCCAGAACTCTATAAGTGTAGATAGAGCTGTAGGAAACAGGTGCATGGAGCAACGTCTGGCTCGGAAGCGTGCATTACGCGACCCACCGACTCCTCTCCTTTACAAACTCAGTTATACTTGGATGCTTGCTTTTTGTGTTTAGAGGTATTTTTCATATGGCGAAATAAGTTATCTCAGTTTCTGATGGGATACAAATGGGGTTAGTTTGACTATATAGGCTACAGGTTTATTTTCTCTTAAGAGCATGGTCAAAAAACAGAAAATAATTACGAGTAAAGAAAGTCCATAAATTCTTACTCAGTTTTTTCCGAAGCTAAATTTACTACGCCTGCTACGACTGCTACGCCACGCATGTAGCGTAACGTAGCCCGGCGTAGCAATATTCTACGCTAGTCCAACTCTACATGTGCACACGGTGCTTCATGTAAGCGCGTACAACCAATCTCCTACATATGACATATGAAGGGCTAGCCAATTAGCATGAACGCTAATCGAATAGAATAGAATAAACTTCACAATGTATGGAAATGTCAAACGTCGCTATGTAGATCAACAACAAGTTGCTATGTGTAGATCACGTGACTCATATCATTTCCATATATGAAGCGTAGCGATTTGAACGAACGCTCGTAGACGTCAGCCACTTGTCTAGCCCTTCTGACGTCATATATAATATTGTCTAATGGCGTATACGTCTATGAATGATTTGGCAATTATGTCTGGGTGTCACTGGGATCGCCCCCAGTCCATTGTATGGTAGCCATTTAGGCCATGATCCACAACGCTGCCTCATACCAGATTGGTGCACTTCGCACGTATTTCGAAAGTAGCCTAGCGTAGCCCTAGAAGCTAGAGTCAAATAGAGTGCTCTCTACACCTCGTGAAAATCAATATTGGTAAACAGTATAACGCTACAAAGTCACCTACGTTTGTGAATTGGTCGGAGCCGGCTACACTGA
Source organism: Drymonia ruficornis (assembly GCA_947859195.1). NCBI lineage: Eukaryota > Metazoa > Arthropoda > Insecta > Lepidoptera > Notodontidae > Drymonia > Drymonia ruficornis. The sequence goes on from OX401921.1 coordinate 1,891,407, forward strand.
GCCCTTCTGGCCACAAATCACACGCCCGCCGACCGATTTGCATACATTAATACATGCACTAAAACGTTCAGCAAGTGTTTCATAATGTGCGATACTGAATCGGAACAAACAAAGCCATACCGATTTTATAGATGCAATGTTTCACTGTAGGGCTAAATGTTGGCTATTATTATTTAATAAAATAGTACTTATAGAGTATGTCATACGATTACTAACAGTAAAATAATTTTCATAAATAATAATAAAAAAAAAACGCCCTTTTAACGTCCCACTCCAGCGGGGCGATAGCGTAACTTTTTCGTCAATGTTTCAATTGGTTTCGTTCATCCCGTATTGCATTTTCAGTTGAAACTAATTGAAATCCGGACGAGTCTGGAGTTCACTCTTCCCTATTTCAATAAATTTCAATTGATAAAACAACACAGGATGAACGAAACCAATTGAAACATTGACGAAAAAGTTACGCAATAGCCCCGCTGGGCACAGGCCTCTCCTCAATGCGAGGGAGATTCAGGCCATAATCCACCACGTTAGCCCAGTGCGGGTTGATGGATTTCACATGTCTTTCGAAAGGGGTTAGATTTTCTAAGACATGCAGATTTCTTCACGATGTTTTTCTTCACCGTAAGCAAGTGATAATCATAATGAAATTATGATTCCCACATACCTAGATTTCGAAAATATCAGAGATGAGAGCCTTGAACCTTAACCTTGTGTGGATTTGAACCTTAAGTACGCAATTTTCATCATAACTATAAATTAGGCAAAAATACAGAGGTTTAAAGTCTCATGTACTAGTGTCGTCATAATCCGTTACTTTTAGTAACCTTTAAAAGCGAGTATCATTATTATTTTTTTAAAATCATTCACACAACATTAAGACAATTGGTACCTACTTATTGGGACGAAAATACCATTGGCGAAGTATCCCTTGTGACTACCGATGTGATGGTGTACTTATCTGAATACAAAATTAATTTGGCTTGTAGTTGTAGACTGACTACTCAATAGGTAGTCAGTTTTCAGTCCTGAAAGGCGTCATCGGATAATTTATATGCAAATAACAGCAATCCATGTGATTGCGGTGGCAAGCATAGCGCGGCTGGATAATTATGGGGTTGAAATCAATTTGTACAAATCATTACGGATTTGCATGCCTGTCATACGATTTAGTCTCCAAATACAGTTAAAATTATGTTTAAGGGGCTAAAAAGGCCTAAGAACAATGTTGTAAAAGCAATCCTTTTTTAAAATGGTCACATATTTTCCTTAACTCCATTTTACGAAAAATTTACCATAATTTCTAAGGCTGGGAACTCGATAAATTAATTGTTTTATAGAATTACTGTATCATGTTTACCCCGCTGTAATTATTATTGCTAAAGTAGCGGCACGTTATGAAGGCCGGTTTGACATGTGAGAGGGGAAAAGGATGAACCTTATTATAACGAAATAAGATTCATTTTCGCAATAAATTTTTGATATTCTTATTTTTTAAAACGGCCCGTCTTATTTGGTTATAATAAGGTTCATTTTCTTCCTCCCCACATGTCAAACCGGCCCTCGTAACGTGCCGCTAATATAAACAGTGACAGTAAAATAATAATACACTGAACTTTTACTCCTCGTTGACTTTTAGTATAAAATAATAGTATCGTATACTGATAATAGGTAGGTATGTGTATCAAAATAACACGCGTCATATCCATCACTATTTTATTCCCTTTGCCCTAAATCTTTCTGAAACTATACAATACTGTGTGGGTCCATTCAGAGGGTCCCGTTTATCATAATTTAAGGCAATACACAGCTTCTGTCAAACAATACACGATATTATTGGGCTCACGGCGCCGTATGTATTATGTATGAAGTTTGGAACGCAGTGGCGTGGGTGTGTGTAATGTGGCCATGATATAGGAGGTGGTAGGATCGTGTTTTGTTAATGCGGAATTGATATTTGACTGTTAAACAAACCATTAATCGTTCAACAAACGATATTACTGTATACCCTATATATTGCAATGTGCTATTACTATATGTGTAATGTAAAAAGAAATGTAACGTCACGACTTTTATCCCCATTCGGGGGTAGTCAGAGGCTTGAGTGGCCAATGGCCATACACCACCACATTGTGGAGGTATTAAGCCAACTCGAAGCCCACGTATCACCAGATAGTCAGAACCCAACGTGACAGGTGGTGAACCTTGTCGCGCTATTACTATATGTTTAGGGATATAGCTATAATGACACCCGTATCTATAAATAGGGGGGAGGGAGGGGTGGGCTTCCAGCTCTCTCACTCATCGTACGAAACGCAGCTGTAATATCTACTTTACGCCGATATCCTGAGAGTGGGTGGGACTAATCCAGTCGAGCCAGCCCGTATAAGAGCTGCAGTCAATTGACTACAGCATAGCTCTACCACCATTTTTTTTAACTACCTACTATGCTCTAAATTTATTTGCACTGACCATGCCACCGTATTATTAATATCAGTATTATTAACAAAAAGTAGTATATTGCGGGGCAAAGCCGCGAGCCGAGCGTTAGCCGCGAAGCTCAAATGGAAATGGGCTGGCCATATCTGCCGCATGCCAAACACCCATTGGGCTAAAATGATGACCGATTGGGTCCCACGTCTAGCCAAACGGCATCGCGGCAGGCCCAGAAGGAGATGGCGGGATGAGTTAGACTCCTACTTGAAGGATTAGCCCAGTATTGCCATAAACAGGGAGGAGTGGAGGAAGGAAGGGGAGACAAAGGTCTACGTCGTCGGGGAGACAAAGGTCGTCCCACTGCTGGGCAAAGGTCCAGCAGTGGGACGACACAGGTTGAGAAAAAAAAAAAACTGCGTGGCCATTGCGTTACTTTTTCGTCAATATTTCAATTGGTTTCGTTCATCCCGTATTGCATTTTCAGTTGAATTTAATTGAAATCCGGATGAGTCTGGAGTTCACTCTTCCCGATTTCAATAAATTTCAATTGATAAAGCCACACAGGATGAACGAAACCAATTGAAACATTGACGAAAAAGTTACGCAATCGCCCCGCTGGTTTCCATAGTACAAGCTCTGCTTGGTTTAGGATCAGGTAGCCAGGTTATTTATTTATTCATTATACTAACTGACATAATTCTAGTTCGTAATATTCTGTAAAGCCAAAATATAATTAATTAAGCTTTATAATTAAGTAATATATTGAGATTTTCCTACTCACACAAAGTTAGGTGGGTTTCCTAAATCACCCTCACTTCTGCTTGGACCCAACAAAATCCTGATTGGCTCTGTAACGAGATCCACCTAAACTATGTATGAATTAAAACAGTACTATGCGATTAAAATAGGAATAGGACCGGCCTAGCGCCATGTTGTGACGTCACAACTGGAACTTGTACAGACTCTCGGCTAACTTCACTCATAAGTACAGTACTTGGTACCGTACTTATATGAGTGAAGTTAGTCGAGTGCCCGTCCTATTTTTATTTTTAATCGTATTATTTTACTTTACCATAACGAAGGTGTTTGTATATCAATATTCAATGGTCACCACACTAATATTGCTCGTTACAACCGGAGTCCACTGTGCTTGAGATCCGCAGATCCGGAAGCAAACTCCGGCCGGATCTCGTGGGAAACTTTTCTGAATATAGCGTTTATTTGCATTAGATTGATGGTTTTTTTATTTATTCGTGTGTTTTCCTAGCTGCCTGAATAGAAACACTATTAATGTTTTCTTGAATACAATGTTGAACAATGATGTTTTATATTATAGACCTGACATACAAGGTTTTATACATCTTTGCTGCTGAAGTGCTGATAAAATGTTTTGTGTAGGTTTTTAGTTATAAATAGTGTTGTAGAGGTATTACCATGGACCAATTACTAAGGGGACTGGCCCTAAGCAACTCGGCCGAGTGGTCGGCCTAGTACTAACATCGACATAAAACGAAGCGAGTAGTTTAACTATTTACCGGTAGATAGAACAATGAAAATGAAAAAACAATGACCACGTTTTTTTTCATACATATATCTAATAAGGGCACCTCTTTCTTACTAAGCTGTTTTAGTAACTTTGCGTGTATTATCGATATGGAGATTTCGTGAGATATACCTAATTTGTTTTGAACTATCCTCATTGTATGACCATGTTGAGTTACCAAACATTTTTTTACACGACTGCCCAAAAAGCAGTGTATATGTTTCGAAAATATCGTTTTCTGCCTTCGCGTGACCACTATGCGATAGCGTAAGAGAAACTTATATAATAATAACGTTCAGATGATAAATAGAAAGTATATGCAATACATCATGCCATCTTACAAAGTAGGTACATCTACAAAATTAGCTTGCGAACCGGAAATATAAACCCATAATATATTAAGCTCGAAATTAACACCATATTACATTCACACGGCATTCTAACTCGAGAGTCGAAATCTCATAATGAATATGTATTTAGCCTCAATCCCCCCATATTTACCTGCTTAGCATAAAATCGGAACGCACGCGGCACGCAGCGGCCGGGAGGCGTACTTTGATGAGTTCTCAACTTCCAAGGATGTGAGGACTTATGTAAAGTTTGTAGGGACGAAAGAATCGGTCGATGGAGATAATGAGGAGGATTTTTCCGTAGTGTTATGGTGACGTGTTTCGTTCTGTTTCTCGGATATACATACAAATAAATAACATTGAAGTGTCTGTTTGTATTGTGTCAAAATAATACGGTACTTAACAAATACGGTACTCTGTTTGTTCTGGCTAATCTCCAAAACGGCTGGACCGATTTTGTTGGAACTTTCACTGGCAGATAGCCGATGTCATAAGGAGTAACTTAGGCTACTTTTAATTTAGCAAACATTAAATAAAACATTTGTATTTCATATATTATTATATCATGCTTTATACGGTTACGTCTAAATATCGTGAGCAAAGGCTGGTATTTTTAGTAGGCTATAAGCCCAAGTTTGTAGAAATCTCCCCTTAGTAAGAATAGATCTAAAGTTTCCCACTCACTTATACATTTTAGCAATGAATATCACTTTTCCAAACACGTGAGAAAATATCCAGTTCTCAAAAGGCGTTTGAAGTCCGCGAGCCAGTTAAGTCAACTATCACTTGCTTTTGGGAGAGGTTTGTGGTACTAGGCCGAAGCAGGGCTAGGGTTATGGCTGAAAACCAGGCATAAAAACTAGATATTTTTGAAAAAATTACTAGGAGTGCAGAGAGAACCAAGAGAACTTTTACATTGACGGTACATTTTCATCTCGTCTGTCCCACGCATGTCTTTCGAAAGGAATTACACGCTTTAGGTATCAGAATTAACGAGCTAATGTTCTCCGACGAAAACTTGGAACAACTTCGCTCTACCTACAATTATGACGTCACAAGGATTCCACTTGAGGTGGTTTAACGGGGTCTGTACATGCAAATTGTCAAGAATTCGTGTTTGGTTAATTTGCTCAAGAATTTTGGGTATTTGTATAGAAGTTTGGGGAACTTTGATACTGGATTAACATTTTTGATAGGCTTATGAGGTGATGCGAGTTTGGGAACAGTTTTGGGTCATGCGCACGTAATATCACAACCGTAATCTGGGATCCGTTTATCAGAAGTATTTTCTGATACCTACACAATTCATTCGGAATATCCACTGATTACATTGATAGTAGAAATTTCACGCAACAGGGTGAGAGGTAAAATGTAATGTAATGTAACGTCAAGACTTTTATCCCCGTTCGGGGGTAGTCAGAGGCTTGAGTGGCCATACACCATCACATTGTGGAGGTATTAACCAACTCAAAGCCCACGTTTCACTAGATAGTCAGAACCCAACGTGACAGGTGGTGAACCGTGTCGCCGTGTATACAGGAACTGACTATTACCTATTCCCGAGGGATAGGTAGGTTTCCTCACGATGTTTTCCCTCACCGTCAGCGAACTGTAAATTATGCACATAGATGAAAATTCATCCATTGGTGCATGCCCCACCGTGGATCGAACCTGGGACCTTCTGATTGTTAGCCCAACCTGTTCACCACTAGGCTACAGTCGCAGTCGGGTGAGAGGTAGGAAGGCTATAGGCACGAATAATATGGAAAATAGTAACAATGCATTTTATTTTAACTTTCAGAAACGAGCATATTACTTTTCACGCGGGAAACGTTAGTTTCCGCGCGTCAAAGGGTACAGATACAGTTTTTTTTTTTAACCAACTTCAAAAAGGCTGAAATTCTCGTTTGTTTTCCATATCGCCAGATGAGCACACTAAGGCCCATGTTCACCAACACACTAACCGACCGTTAGAGCAGTAACTAACTGTTTCATATACAGACCGTTGACTGCTCTAACAGTCTGATAGTGTGTTGGTGAACTCGGCCCTCAATGATTCTAAACTAAGCAACGCTTCACAAATGTACTAGGGGCAATGTTAACTAAACCCCAGTAGGGAAAATTAAGAAAAGTCCATTTACAAAATGCACCCCGACGGGAATAGAACCCGCAACCCGGTGCAGAGAGCTAGTTACGAAAACGATTCAAAATTATTTCCTGACTCTTCCTGGTCATATAACACGGTTAAACATAACCGAAGCAAGTTTGTAATAACATGATATTTTCATACTTCCCGTCGCACTAACAACGTGGAATGATGCCACGACGGGCACGAACTATCAAGTCTTAGACTTGGTATACGTTTTGTAACCTGGTGCAAGGTGAGAACTGAGAACAATTTGTTTTAAAATTTGCGGGTTCTTTGCTGTCACCATATAATTACAGAGGGGCTAGCCAAGTGGCATGAACGCTAATCGAATAGAAAAGAACAAACTTCACAATGTATGGAAATGTCAAACGTCGCTATGTAAATCAACAACAAGTTGCTATGAAGATCACGCTTGAGATCACGTCACTTATGTCATTTCCATAGATGAAGCGTAGCGAATTTGTAGACGTCAGCCACTTGTCTAGCCCTTCAGGAGTATGATCGCCATTGCGTCGCTATAGCGTCGCTGTCACGTCGCGTTCGCCTTACATCCATAAAATTACAGGGGTTTGATCGTCATCGCGTCACTTTCGCGTCGCATTCGCCTTAAATTAGGCTAGTGTATTAATCGCCGTCGTTAGCAGTCGCCTTAAACGTGTGAAACTAAAATGTATCGAATTCTTTTATTTTTAGTCTCCAATATTTACTAGGTTATTAGGTCTGTAAGTTTCCCGTCAGCTTACAACTTATGGCATATTGTTAACAAAGTTACTCTGTGTATTCATACCAGTTCTGGTAACTTTTAACTGGCCAGATGTGGCTCAGCCTCGCGGGCTTTGAATCTGATTTGCTTTCAAATTAATACAGGAACGGGGAACTTTTTTTTTTATAATGCTTCGAGAGTATTCACTCGTTTGAAAAGACCAGGCGCCCAAAGTTTAGCAAGAGGTTTTATTCTTTTAATTTAGTAATAAATCTTATTAAAAGATTGTGTTTTGGAACATGGCCGCTATTGTAAAGCACTTATTTATTAACCTAAGTTTTGGGTTTCATTTTGTAAGTTAAGTGAGGTATTAGGTGGTAAAGATACTTTTAGGTGAAATGTTTTGATTAATTATTGTTTAAAACTGCCTTACTAGGTGCTTATGAAGAAGGTTAATACTTATTCAATTTAAATGTCACTCCCCCATTTATCTTTCAGGTAACATTGAAGAAAGACGTGAAAATAGTGTGGGTATCGGTGGATATTTCTAAAATATTTTCAAGTTCATATAAAAGGCGATATGTCTAACAAAAAGCGATTAATTTAATACTCACGCGCCGACGCGGGAACGCATAATCGATTCTAAAATCGAATACAACGCCTGATCGAGCACTTAAACTTCTCACTCGCAAGTTCGCATATATTTTCGTACAATAACAACCTTTGTCTGAGATCATTTCAATAATATTCCAAGTTTAATAGCAGCCTAACGCCAGGCTCGAGGCAGTAATAAAATCTAACGTGTCGTTCACGAGTTTTGTGACTTTGCGTAAATTTATCGTTGAAACTTTTTCACGCGAACCATTCGTTAATCCTGGGCGCTGCGTACAAGTATTTGGTAAAGTACGCCGGCCCCTGTCTGGCTTTTAACGTGTAAATAATGTGTAGTTATTATAATCCTGCGAGTAGTAATGTTCATGTCATTATTTAATTGTGAAAATTAACCTTACTCCCGAGTAATCAGGTTTGACGTGGGCGTCCATACAAGTAGTAAAATAGGCGCATCTACATGAGTCGGGCGGCGCATCGGATCAATCAGTTTTGATGTCTGACCACGAAGACATAACGTGCTCAGTTGTTTGGGGCTTGTGGACGCACCTTCAAGAGAATTCGCCAATTAAAAAGACGATTAACGACTTCTAAGTATGTTTTCAGTATTTCGCCATAAGTATTTCCTCTGCACTACAACATGGGGTCTTCATAGGGTTTTTTTTTGTTTTTTTTTTTTGGGACTAAGCCCGCCACACATTCCCATCACTGTAACTCCTGTAAGCCAGGATCGACAATGGTGTTCAACGATGACGCCAAGGTCCAAAGGGTTTGTTTACAGGTCTCTATAAGGATGCTACGTCTGCTCCCCTTATGTTGCAGATGTCCTGGGCGGCGGCTTCCACTTACCATAAGGTGGACCGTCTGCCAGTGTGCCATCCTTGGCTATAATAAAAAAATAGGACGTCACAGTCAAGTAACTATAGTGGATTGGCTACACAGGTCCTATACACGTTTGGTTTGCTGAAAGCTACTAGTAAAATTATCTGAGGAAATAGAGTTAAGAGCCAGCAATTGAAACTGTATCTTGCTCGATTTAACTACGAATTGCGATGTAACCACCTGGGATTACTTTATTTTTAATTCAACGTCTAGACGGAATAATTTTTACTAGACGCTGCATGCATTATGTATTTCTAGTACCTCAGTCGCGTGAGGCGGGATTGTTACACCAACCATGTATTTGTTGTATGTTTCTGTTCTAACAAGGACTTAAAAAACTTTGAAGTATTTTAAAACTAGACTCTACAATAGCTCTACATAAATAGCGCACCTACGACCGCTTGCCGCAGTGGTTTGGGCGATGGCCACTCGGCTTACTGCATCGGGCGGTTTCGGGTTCGATTTTCGCCAGAAGCTAATTTCGGAAGAGGACTTTTCGTAATTTGCCCTAGGTGTCATTGGGATCGCCCCTATTTCATTGTACGGTACCCATAGTACAAGCGGTGCTCAATTTGGAACCATAAATTTGTTGTTTAAGTCTAGCAATATATATTATTTGTGTTTTTTTTATCATTCAGATTCGTTGATTGCTATTCCTAATGTGTGCGAGTAACATCTCCAAAACTACGGATAATAGGTACATATTTTCTTTTCCTTAGCCACAGTATACCAACGACCATAGGAAAGCAGTATACCTACTAATTATGAAATTCCATTTTGTTTGTTTCGTTGTTTTTCTGAAACGTAACGAAAATAGTTGACGAACTCCCATTTGATTGTAAACACGTAAAAGTAAATTTCCTCGAGTATTTTGTTCGGTATTTCCACAAAGCTTTGTCGAAACGTTAAGTTAGAGTGCGGTTGGCTCGCCTCGTCTCGTCTATTTTATTGTATTGAAATATTTTGAGCTACATAATCATAAAGCATTGGCAGCCGAGGTGGTCGAACGTTCTCTTTTTACACGACTGCCGAAAAAAAAGGAGTGTATATGTGTTTAGGGTTCATGTATGTTTGTTTGTATGTATGTATGTGAGATTCTTTATTCCACCATAACTTATAAATGCCTGAACGGATTTGGATGTATGGGGTATCGTTAGAATCCTTACATCATTCCGGGTAACACTGGGTATATTATTTTTGAAAAAAATCAATATGGCAGCATTATAGCTCAATTTTTTAATGTAAGAAAAATATTTTTTTCTTCCATTATTACAATTTGGGTATCAAATTGAAGGCCTTGATGAGCACATTCCAAAACTGTAGAATTTATAGATATCATTTAACATAGGTAGGGTGTACATGCAAAACAAACATTTAATTTTTGGCTGCTGTCACTAAAATGCATAAAATAAAAATAATAAATGGGGCCGTCGTGTTTTTAATTTTTTAATTATATTTACGACCGTAGAGTCGTAAAATAAATAAACTGTATGATCCCAAACTAAGCAAAGCTACTAATGGGTACCGTACAATGGACCGAGGGTAATCCCAGTGACAGACTACCAGACCACTCAGACCACGGCAAATTACGAAAAGGCCGTTTCCGAAATTTGCCTCTGGCGGGAATCGAACCCGCAACCACACGATGCAGTGAGCCGAGCGGCCTACTCTCGAACCACTGCGCCAAACGGTCGTCAGACACATTATTTCGGATTCGAAGTTTTATATTTCGAAGAAAGTCTATTAGAGTCATTGCAAATAATCGGAATGTAGTAGGTACCCAATAAAATGTTTCAAGTTATACCTAATAGACGTGTCTACAACATACACATGCCGCGCGAGGCTGCTCACCCACATGCCTCGCGAAGCACGACGTTTGCCTCAGTCGCATGCCGCGCGAGGCAAATGGCGAGGCAACTGACACTTTAGACAGAGAAAGGTATAGCCGAGCAATCAGTTTGACACGTTTGACATCGTTCTGTCTGATGACTATGCCAAACTAGGCGAGGCAAATGACAGCGCTCAGGTGAGGCAGGACGCGCATGTGCCTCGCGCGAGGCAAGTCAAACTTCGTGAGGCAATTTGCCTCGCGCGGCACGTGACACATCTGGACGTAGCTAATCACGAAGTTTAAGGGTCAAATTATTCATTGTTGTCCATTTTCTTTTCCAATCCTGTAAAATGATTTGCAACTGAAACTGTAAACTGTGAGCTCCAATAACCGGTAACCCTGCAGGTGCATCCCTAAACTATTTTTCGTAGCTTGCACTCGGCGGCGCAGTAGGTAATTCCAAATGTAGGTATGTATTCCTTACTCCGAAATTGAAGGTGGATATGTGGAAACATATGGTACGATATTGCTACAATAAACGCATTATTTAACATTAACCAATTTATGCATCATTATCTTCATCATATCAGCGGAAAGACGACCACTGCTGTTCACTGCGACCGGTCTTGCGCTGCCCGCATCCAGCGGATTCTCGCGACATTCGCCAGGTCGCCACCTTGTGGGAGGCCTACCCACGCTGAAGTTGGTGATGCATAAAGTTAAATAATGTATTATTTTTAGGTACCTACTTATTAAAAATAGGTCCAATAGGACTTTGAAAAGAAAATTAGAGTCAACGTCTCCTAAAAAGGTTAATTTAAGAATCTTGTAAAAGGCCAACCCTTTGTAGGATTCGGAGATGAATTTTTTACATTGCAGCCCTTAGGACGAATACAATAATAGTAAATAGCTCTATTAAAATCAGAACTCCAAAACGAAATGTGCAAGGTATCTTTTAACTACAGCGTCGAATGAGTTTCCAAATGATTTTTCCAAAATTTTAGTCATAATATGACAATCTTAGCATTATTAGCTCAGCGAACATTTTGGGAAAATCTCGCCCGTGGCCGAGAATGCGCATGACTGAGAAATTTGTGTATTTTAAAATTGGCGTGCGGTCTCGCTAGTAGTATTTTTTAGATTTTCTTGGTCTTGTCTCGGCCGAGAATTTATTTAATTCTCGGTCTCAATATCGGCCGAGATAAAAAAATACTAGTCTCGGTCGGACCTTCCTTTTAGGAAAAACAGGTTTGATGGTGTATTAATGTATGTTATTCATTTGAAAAGAAGCGTTTCCGCATACAATACGAGCCCGTATAGTTCCAGTTACTCTGAAAATTGTCGTCGTAATTCTGCGAAATTCAATTTAAAACCCGTGCGAGTCGGGTCAGTTCGGAATATTCCGCGAAGGGGCGCCACGAGTAATTGGTATGGCCGTGCCCAATGCATTCAAAAATCCGACCGGACGGGTATGTAAGGGTTAGATTCCATTGAAGTGTACATATATGTATAATTTGGGATATTTAAAGAAAAAGAAAAGAAAGAAAGAAAAACTTTATTACGACTAGCAAGACAAAACAATAATAAATATAAAAAGAAAGAAAAACAATTATCGACTATGCTAGCCGCAAACGGACCCAATTCAGCATGTGCTGGTCAGCAAGAACCAGCGCTGGTCTTCCTTTGGGTCCGATTGGCGATTTACTACTCTCTCTCTTCCTAAATATGTATCCCGCATGGTGGTGAGGTCAGCCTTCCTGATCTTTCTCTACCTTGCTCAATCCTCGACCTCGTATTCGGGTACCTGACACGAAACTTTAAACATCTTTAAACGTCTGTGCCCATTTTAAAGTTATAATGAAAATCACTGTTAGCCATCTTAACACTTACTCTAATAATCATTTTTGACTTCAATTCAATTATGAATTCACTTGTTTAGAGTTTGAATGTCCAAGAGTTCGAAGGCTTTGCGTTAGTATCATTCAGCCAGTCAGGAATTAGCTTTTTTAAATACAAATGAGTTACATACAAATACACGTCATTCGATAAATGACGACTCATTCGATAAATACACGGAATAAACACAAGCTATCCGTACATGTAACTCGTCTCCACAGAATAAGTAATTCCTTTGTAGGACAATGCATACGCTTCTACAACAAACTTCCTAAAGAAATCCGAGATTTGCCTGTTAATAAGTTTAAAACTATAGTTAAAACTAAACTCTGTCAAAAGGCCTATTACAAAATCTCGGATTACTTGGAAGATAAATCAGCTTGGGACTGATCGCTCAAATACACTTTGTTAATAACAGTGTCATGTTAAAGTGTAGCGTGTCTTGCCTTGCTTATTTCGGAAGGCAGCACACTGGAGCTATTGTTTACCAAATTACATTGTATTAAAATAAGTAAATGGCGATAAAAAAAAAAAACAATGTAAAAAAGACAAGCCCGCTGAGTTTCTTGCCGGATCTTCTCAGTCGAGGTCGCGTTTCCGATCCGGCAGTAGAATTTAAGGAAAAAATGTAAAATGACAATTTGTAAGTGCCCCGGTAGGCCTAAACAAAATAAACGCTTTGACTTTGACTTTGACTTTGACTTACAGTATGATGGAGCCTCTCGCATCTTCATTTCATAGGATAAGAAGTCACATTCGTTTAATTTATTTCACTCCTGCATTACATCAGTGGCCAAATTATAGTGACATATGTTAATGCTACTTTCACTTTAGTTGACATTTACCTTTAATTCAAAGCTATGCGAAAAATCTTTTGGTTGTTTTGGTAAGAGGGAATAACACACAAGTCAATAACAACAATAACTCATCTACTACAATTGAAATTTATTTTCCAAACACACTTCACTTTACTATCGCTTCAGGTGCTGACCTCGCTGTTATATGCATAACACTGTCCCCTAGGAGTATAGGTAGCATTCCTAGACAGGCTAATAATCTACCGTTAGAGAAAATTCAATTACTTCCTATTCTCACGAGGATAGACCTCTGATTGCCACACGCTTCGATACTGATTTCTGACAGATATTATCGCTCTAACCATATTATAGTTAGTTAATTTCATACAAAATATTTACCCCCGAATTCATAGAGATATTATCCAGTTCACAATGGTTTTGAAAAGCATTTTTGGGAACAAATGTGATTTGTAATTCCACTGCAAGTTGATCATAACTTTCTATAAATATGGGGGTTAAACTTTTATTTTAAAAGAGTGATCAAGGCAATCAAACGTCGTTAACATTCTCAGAACCTGTACTAGTGGTAGAGCGAAGCAGTAGGCAATTGACTGCAGCTTATATACCAGGCTAGCTCCATCAGGGTAGTACCACCCTCCCACAGAAAATCGGCGAAAATTTGTTATTACAGCTGCGTTTCGTACGATAGTGAGAGAGCCGGAAGGCCAACCCCTCCCTTCCCCTCCCTCTGCCCTTCATCCCTACAGGTCGGCAACGTGCGAGCGATGTCTTTAATATTGCAAGCGTCTATAGGCTACGGTAACCGTTTAACATTCATCATCATCATCATCATTTCAGCCGAAAGACGTCCACTGCTGGATATGTCCTAGGTTCGCGACCATGTCCGGTCTTGCGCTGCCCGCATCCAACGGATTCCCGCGACCTTCACCAGATTGTCGGTTCACCTTGTGGGAGCACCCACGCTACGCTTTCCGGTAGCCACCTTAGTCTCATAAAAAAAAACAAATATCGTATTCAAATATCAGCTCCATATATTAGCGTCGTCTGTCTGTAATCCAACACACAGCCATCTCAAAAACTGTCCTGGTTCTCGATCTCAAATCAACTTTTTGAACGTATTATTGATCTCTTGAGCGCCAGGCTTGTAATTCGAATAAGCCTCCGCCAAATTACCAGCACCGTTCAAACAGAGGAAAACGTACTTAGTTTCAAGGAGTATAAGGTTGTGGCAAATTGTATTTTTATTGTTGTCCGCGAGCAAGGGAGTTGTATTTTGTCAACAAGAATGCGACAAGACCGACGGACCTATTTTAATAATGTATGAGTAGATCTGAGATCCCTTTTTATTTATTCGACGTGTATGCGATCGTTTATTGGGATTTATTTAAAAAAATAGAGTTTAGGATTTATATAATACAAAACAATGAAAAAAATGTCAGCGTCAAAAGAGATCGTGTTTTGCCTGCATGCTTAAATTAGGAATACCATCACTTTGTGGCTATGACATCGATCGCCTTTGTTTTATGAACGCCTAGTACATGAAAGTAAAAGATTAGAATTAACTACATAATTAACTAAATAGGTAATTCAGAATTAAGTAACTACACTAAATTAACTATGAATTAGCGTGGTTAGAATAGCATCAGCTCATGGATCTTCTAAAATAAAACTATAGTACATTACTGCCGCGGTCTGTAACGAGTATATTGCTGGCTGCGGTGTTGATGGCCGAGAGCGTAGCTAAGCTTAGCTTGAGGCCATCATAGCGTGACCAGCAGTATAGTCATTGCGGACCAAGGCTTGTATAGTACTTTACAAAAAAATTACCTTACATGTCATCACATGATCATGATGTCATCTCATCTTAATTTGAAAACACGACTGGTGCGCCGCACCCCGGCGGGCGCGGCGTACCAGCGCGGGGGCTGGTACAGCGAGGAGCTCCTCGATGCGATATGAAATCTCATACAAATTTGATGGTGCCTTTATTTGCAGCGCAGCAACGTCGACTTTGCTAGAAGAAAATTTGCTAAATAATATTAAACAACATTATAAGCATTTTTGAGTAAAAGTAATTATGGACCATCTGATAAGAACAGCATTTCTGTAGCAATGGGCTCACATGCAATTTAAAGGTATTAATAGTGGTAAAGGGTCATTATATTTTTTTATTATTTCTTTCAGTCAAAGTCAAAGCTTCAAAGTCAACGAGTTTGGTACAAGTTCTGAAATGCATTTAAAATATGCATCATGTTATGTCGATAGACTGAGGCTTCCCTTTTGACTGAAATTGTATTTAGACATGCAGCTGTTAAACTATGCGGAGCTTAGAGCTGACTCTTTAGACATCAGTGAGCTCCGCAATTTTTACCCATTCGTCCATCAGGAAGGAGTCCACTGCTGGACAGATGTCCACACACCAAGTCCATCCCTCACGCATATCCATCGGCTTTCTGACGCGTGCGATGTCATCAGTCCATCTTATCGTATCACCCTATACTAGTATTTTGGCTCAGGGCTGCCACAGATTACACATTATGCATTAATTAAGCTAATTTTATTTTGCCGTCGACATGATAGAAGAAAAGATAGATGAATATTATTTCTATTACACATTGTAAATTATGTGTGTAATATTGTTTAAAAATGTCGACATTTGATTGTTAAAACTATTTTGAACTCTGGTAAGTTTTTATTTAACCAACGCGTAGTATTACTTTACCAAATGGGACTTATAAGATCGGCAGGTCGATTGCGTAACTCTGTTGAAACTCAGTATCAATCATTCACTGTTTCAAACTGAAATCGACAAATTGTGATTTCGTAACTAGCCTTGTTTCTATTGAAATGTCATTGTAATTGTAATAACTTCTGTCAAATCACGGAAAATAAATGTATCGATAGATATTTTAAATATCAAACATGGTTTCAGTTGCAACTCACGTAATTATAAATTTTAGTTGTCAAAGGGTGCATAGGCAATCGCAAAATCGCCAAGTTTTATGTTTTAGTCTTAAAATGATTGCAACTCAAGTTAGACAATTGCCCTGCGGAAGTGCATTTAACAGCTGTATTATTTATCTTTAAATTAAACACGATACGTCTTACGTAATTCACCCTCTCCACAGTTCTTCGTAGCTCTCGCTAACTGCATCGCTGCACTGGTACCTATCAAAATTTCCGACGTTTACAAGCTGTTGGCTCGCAAGATGCCGGCTAACACAATTTACTGGGAGCGCCTCAGAGATGTCGCTAAACAGTTTATCGGCAACTTTGTACCGCAAGAAAGCATGCTGCAACTTTGCAGACGCAAACTAACCTGATAAATACTTCGTCAACTCGTTTCATAATATTTTGCGAGGTTCCTCGCGTGTAGGTATTGGGAGACTATGTACTAGGTGACTATGTATGTAAGGAGTTGACTTTATAGCGCCACTAAATGTAAGACCCGACTTCGTTTGGGTGGATATAGTGGTTTTACCAGAGAGATTTTAATTAGAAGAGACGTTCTTAGTAGATATCTCTATGAAACAACTCGTGGTCATTTTCCCGGGATGCGTGGCATCTATCTACCGGTAAATAGCTGAACTACTCGCTTCGTTTTATGTCGATGTTAGTACTCGGCCGACCACTCGGCCGAGTTGCTTAGACCCAGTCGCCTTAGTAATTGGTCCATGGGTTTTACTAACAAATAGCAAAAGTAATACTTAAACAAGAAAACCGTTTTTAATCAATACTCGTACAGTTTTGTGTGCTTATTTTTTATTTCTGGTACTAACTCAAGAAAATGAAATATTACAATGAAATTGTTATTAGTAACGAATTTTCCAATCATGAAACTATGTTTAACTAGCTGTTCCCGCGGCTTCACAAATTGATGTGTACACTATCTAAGTTTCAAATATCATTACAATCGGTTTAGTAGTTATGGAGATACGTGAACAAACATTCACACACACACACACACTTACTTTCGAATTTATAATATTAGTAGGATTAATATTTTATCTAGAAAAATCAATTGAAAATATGTAGGTTAGTCTGTTCCTTAGCCTTGCCTAAAAATGGATTCTAATCTTAGCCAAGATTACGAAATTCGTTTCTAAATAAAGCTACCCGTACACACTGTTTTACAATTTTAATGATGTACCAAATTCCAGTAATGGCCGCTCGATGTTGGCTCATCTATTATGTACAAAGTGCTCGTATATCGGCAAAGTTAAAATATAAGTTAGGTCAACCCTATCTATAACGTTCGCTCGGTGGCTGCAAATCTTCTGAGCGATGATAGCTGTAGCTGCTAGCTGCATTTTTGCATTTAATAACGTTAATATAAGTTCAGAAACCTCAAACGGGTAACTTTACCCTTTTGAATTGAAATACAGCAATTTTCTTTCACGAATAATTATAAATCAACTTAATTTTTTATCCAATTTTATACGAAGTGTTAATATGTTATCTTCATAACGGTGAGGTTCCAGGTTCAAAGCTCATTCTGGCCATTAAATTACTGAAGTGAGTTCACTTCTAATACAAGATTTCAGCTTAGTTGCAGACGCTTACCTTACGGGAGTATTGTTCGACATGAGATAAACGAAATTAATTGATAATTGTAACTTTACCATAACCTGTTGATAGCGTCTACGTATAAAAAAGTTAATCGTCTATGTAAAAGTACTCGACCAAACGTATACACTCATGGTAAAGCTATTGTAAACAGTATTTTTAAACTCGTGTCAGTAACTACAGCGTTAGCCGCATTACTTGTAACAGGCAGGCTTGGCAGCGCACGCCGTGTTATTGGCCGGCGGCCAGTGAATCTCTGCGCGGTTCATGCGCCTCTGGTACATTTTTGTACATTTTAATATTAAAAATAAATTTTATTACTTAAGCAGCATCGCTACATTCAACTAGGTCAGTTAAGGAATAGTGTTTTATTTTAATAAAAGTCTGTATGTAAATATTTTATTTATTATTTTGTGGTTGGCTCGTTGGTTTTTGGATACATTGTGGAATTGAAAGTATCTCTGCATATTTGGCAAACATTTGGTATAATAACAAATCGGTAATATCGATACATTAGTAATTCCAAATATTCGCTAAACTGTTTGCTCCAAGCCTTGGTTTCATTTTCTGTTTTTCCATTCTGTGATAGGCAATTACTGTGCCGCCAATCCAATGAAAGAACACAACAGTTTTTTCACAAAAACAATTTCGGATGAAATCCTCAGTTTTCCCAATGGCGAAAACTTCATAAAGTTTATTGAAAGAAACTACGATATCACCGTACATCTTAATTCCCCTCCCGATATTACAGCCTTGAGGCCACTTTTCTAAAAACCAATAAATATAATAGCATCGGATATCCGACGAAATGAAAACCAATCGGGGTTGGTTCCATTTCATCCAATATTTCGTATTGGACTAGAATGTTCTGGCGATGAAGAGCCAGTTATGTAGAGCCTTAGGATTCAAAGCGGAGTTAGTCGGGGTATTACTTATTTAAATATCGAATTTTAGATGAAATTTAACCATTAGTATTAGATCAAAAATATTTTTTAATACGACGAAACCACTTTTCTATTTGATAAAAAAAAATATTCATTGACTAACAGACAACACATAGCCGAAACATTTAGGTGTAGTTATTTTGAAAATTCATCCCCTAGTGGACGAAATAAGGGGTCAGGTGTTGTATGAGAATTTCGTCATTTTTGAAGTTACATATGTGGAAATTGGAATTTGGGATTTTCATAAACAAAAGTCAGCTGTGTCAGTATTTTTGGAAATTCATCCCCTAAGGGGATGAAATAAGGTATGAATGTTTGTGTGGAAAATCCCACTCACACAGCTTGTTTTTTGACAAAACAGTGATATTAGATACAAATTAAGGTACCAATCATAAAAAGCGGCAATCAGAATGGAACCTGTGCTCATAAAACCTAGATCGGTAATGGAAATATCGAGTTACCGGCTGCAACCGAGACGAATTGATTTCGCAAATCGAATGATGCTGGTTATCGAGCAGGGTCTCTAGCGACGCGCCTACCTCTACCTTCATACCATGATCTATGTACCTGTGGAACGCGTGGTAAGCTAATGTTAAACGAATTTCGACCTGATCGGTGACCAATGTTTTTGATCTTATTAAATAATTAATTAATTAATTAAATTTCGCCAGGCATACTAACTGTATGGTCCCAAACTAAGCAATGCTTGCTTGGCTACCATACAATGGACTGGAGGCGATCCCTGACACCCAGACCAGGGCAAATTACGAAAAGGCCGTTTCAGAAATTTGTCTCTGACGGGAGTCCAACCCGCAACCGCCCGATGCAGTGAGCCGAGCGGCCAACGCTCGAGCACTGCGCCAAGTGGTTTTGCTTTCGTTTATCTTTAATTCGTCACAGAATAAACCACAATATAAAATGGCTGCACGAATGTTGGCATGCCCGAGGGTCGCTATTATCATGTCGTATCGCATCCCGTTGGTATGTTATTATAGTTGTAATTAGATAATAAGCTATTGTTAGTACATTCTAATAAATAAAAAATAGGTAACATTAAAATTAAAATCAAATTCTTCGTAAGAAATAAACTATTTGTTTTCATCAGTTTCCTTCTAGGAAAAGTAAAGTACTTAGTGCTAACATTTTGACGGGCCCGTCAGCGTGGTTGGCGCGGAGGCGCCTTTCACGCTGCAGGTCGTAGGTTCGATTCCTACCCGGGACATGCATTTGTGTCTAGAACATGTCTGTCTGTCCGGAGTCTGGGTGTATATGTATATTAAGTATGTATTTACAAATAAAAAAGTAGTATATGTAGTAATATCAGTTATCTGGTTTCCATAGTACAAGCTCTGCTTAGTTTGGGATCAGGTAACCGTGTGTACAAAAATATCCCAGGATATTATTATTATTTTTTATTTTATGTTTCGCCAGTTGATAGACCGACTCACCTTCAGATGATGGAGCGGAAACCCGGAAAAATCGCTCGCAATTCGTTCCTATCCTAAATACCTAATTCAAATCGATACTAATCCAAAAACCTAGATAGCATCCAGTTAGGTTACAATCCACATTGATTCAAATCAAATAACCTCCGCGCGTCCCTAGTGGGACACCCGCGTCAACTGGATACAGGGCTAACCCTTATTGTGACACTTCACTCAGTTTGAAGCCGTTGACAGATGAAGGGTTTACTCCCTAAGGGCCAGGGGTACTTTGGAGGAAAGTATTAGAAATGGCCTTTAGGACCGTAAAGGGCTCTTAATAATGGGCTCCAGGCCTTAGAAAAACCTAAACCCAAACAATTTTTGGAACCATAAACCAATTTAAACATACTAGGAGGGCAGAAGTTTGTTAGAGTTTTATCAAAAGGATATTTTAGCTCCAATTACAACTCTTAAGCAAAAAAAGACGCCGCTATAAAGGAATGATTTAAATTAGATTTTCATTCCTTGAGAAACTTTTCGCAGTTTTATCTAAAAATCCGAATTACCAGCCACAAAACTGGACCAGTTTCCTCTCAGTTTTAATTAAAAGTACGTCCGTTAATGTGCGGAACTAAATAATTTCAGTTCACTTTTCCGTGAAAGATTGCAAACGGAAAAGAAGGTTAAGGAAACCCCACAATTTATGTACGGAATTCCTTTGAGAGTGCGGCTTGATCATGATCGGCTGCCTCTTACTATATCATGAAATCCTGGTACTTTTTTTATTTTTTTATTGGACTTCGGTGGCAAAAAAGCGTACTTACCATAGGCGCTCATAGCCAGTTGCAACCACTGTTCGGTAAACGATCGGAGGTTAAGCAACGCTTGGCAAGGTCAGGCAGAGATGGGTGACCATTTAGTGACATTTGAACTGAGCGTCTCCGTGCTTCGGAGGGCACGTAAAAACTCGGTCCCGGTTGTTGTCTTCTAGGCAGCAGTCGTTAAGCCATGTCAGAGGCCTTCGGGCGGCTTGAACTACTCTGACAATAGGTTGGCCACTAACGATACGATAAGAAGAAGGTACTTACCATAACTTTTCCGTCATCTAAACACTTATAATGGACTTCAAGTAACTTTCAGTAACTACACCCGTCAACGGGCCCTTTGAGACGTGAAAACTGACAATATCTTTTAATAAATGAAGGTTTAATCCTAAGGGTTAGTGGGTACGGTTAAAAAGGGATGTTACGTGTTGCTATTAAGTTTTATGATTACGACTGAAATCCAGCGTTTGGGAAGATCCATTTCATTGGATATTAAGGTTTTAAGGACTAGGTTTATTTAATGTTAGATACTTCATAGATAACTAATTTGACGTAAGTGGTTGGAGCGTAGGTCACTAAGATCACTGCATCGGCTGCGGGTTCGATTCTCGTCGGGGAAAATTGTATTAATGACATTCGGAAATGGTGTCACTGAGATAGACCCAAGTCCTTTCTATGTTACCCATAGTCTAACCCCCTTATTCATAGAGATTTTAGCTAGTTTACAATGGGTTTGAAAAGCATTTTTAGGAACAAATGTGTTCTGTAATTCCACTGCAAGTCGATCATAACTTTCTATGAATAAGGGGGTAAGTGTTGCCTATGGGACCATACCGAAAGTGGGTTATTTTGGCGTAAGGATAATTATTTCTTTATCACAAATTCCGTGCGCTTATGTGATAAGGAATTAAAATTGAGTATGGTCATATAAGTCCCTGAACATTCTCAGTTTTTTCAGTCGCTTGTAAACTTTTGTTTTGCACCTGATCTTTGTTTTCATCTTAATAAAATTTTGGCATGTTGCTAATGTTTGGTTTGTGAGGAGGTCGTAGCCAAGTTGGTAAGACGCCCGATAATCGGCGCGTTAAGGCACGTTCAGCTCGGTCGGGCCTTGGATGGGTGACCGAATTATAACACCTATAATTATGACCTCCTCCGTGTTTCGGAGGGCACGTTAAGCTGGCGGTCCCGGGTGTCATTTGAAAATATTTTACAGTCGTTACAGGCAGTCAGAAACCTAAAAAATCTGGCAAAAAAATAGTCTTACCTTTAGGTTGCCGATAGTCCCACTAGTTGGGTCTCGGAGGGAAGATGGCAATCGCTACGTGTAAATATCGGTGATCAGCCAAATCTACTCTTAGACTGAAAGGTGACCGTATTACCATTCTGAAAAATTGAGAATGTTTCAGCCACTTATGTTGCATTGTTTTGTTGGTAAAATCACAAAAATACGTCGCTGAAGACTTTAACAATAATTTTCATTAATTCCTAAAATGCATTAACGCAATTACTAAAATGTGACTAAAAATCACTAGCAGTAATGCATAGTGACACGTTTTATAGTTTTAACGGTGCCGCGGAGTCGAGCTGAAAGCCCGTCGGGTAACAGAATCCAATCTACGAGGTTGCCAGTTCAGAGTATGGTGACAATAAGTTATTTTTCAGGGATTTAAAGCCCCCTTGCCAGGTGGATTCGTCAACAAGCGTTTCTATAAATCGCTACGCTTAAATGTATCGAAATGACATTTCAAGTAGATAAGTAGATCACATGACTTATGTCATTACCATACATGAAGCGTAGCGATTTGTAGAAACGCTTGTAGATGGAGCCACTTGGCTAGGGGGGCTGGGTTTTAATATTTCTTGAGATCTTAGTAATAAATAGTATTTTTTTTGTCTTCTAGGCAGCAGTCTTGTCAGAGGCCTTCGGGCGGTTCAACAACTCTGACACTAGGTTGGCCACTAACCATACGATGAGAAGAAGAATAGGTTTTATATGTGACTAAGATAGCAAACAAGCGTACGAACCGCCTGATGGTAAGCAGTTATTGTAGCCTACAGATGCTTGCACTACCAAAAGCAGCGCTCGCACGTTGCGGATCAGATGGGAAGCGGGATAGAGAGAAGGGGAGGGGGGAGGTCTTCCGGCTCTCTCACTCATCGCACAACATACCAACTGTATGGTCCCAAACTAAGCAAAGCTTGTACTAGGTATCGGTACCGTATAATGGACTAGAGCGATCCCAGTAACACCCAGACCAGGGAAAATTACGAAAAGACCGTTTCCGAAATGTGCCTCTGGCGGGAACAGAACCCGCAACCACTTGATGCAGTGAGCCGAGCGGCCTACGCTCAAACCACTGCGCCAAGTGGTCTTCAAATTGGCTACAGCTTGACTCTACTATCATAATTTTATAGCTGTTGTCCTGAGCACATTATAATTTTCCACCTCCATCATAGTCACCCTACATGGGAAGCCGCTAATGTTTGACAATGTATCGGTGAAGCTAACGAGATCTGAATACCGCACAGAGTATAAGGAAATATAAGCTTTATGGCATCGTAATAAGGAATGATCAGATTAATAGGTTAATGGGCCTTAGTAATGGGGGGAATGAGTTTGGGAGATATGATTTGCTCTTTAGAGGCGATTATAGTTAGTGATAGTTCTGCATATATATAATGAATGTACTATAGCAATAAAACAATGAACCATTCAAAGACATTACCATGACCGAGGGAGACGCTATCCAAAATAGTTTTTCCGAATAAACGAAGTGCATGGATACAATACGACTCTGTCGCTCGCGAAAAAGAATTTGAAAACATGTTGGTATTGTGAATACGGCTCATCTTCCGGTGAATCCTTCTTGTTATTTAAAAAGTTAAGTATCTTATTGTGAGTGCGATAAGACATGTGTGTATTTCGCTGCATGTAGTGTTGCGCTAAGCATAAGTCTAGTGATTGCGCTGTCTAAAGGTACCATGTGTGTGTGTAACGTCACGGCTTTTATCCCCATTCGGGGGTAGTCAGAGGCTTGAGTGGCCATACACCACCATATTGTGGAGGTATTAACCAACTCAAAGCCCACGTTTCACCAGACAGTCAGAACCCAACGTGACAGGTACCATATCTGCTAAAATATTAAATCAATGGATAAGTAGGTACTACCCATCCTTCGATCATAGTACCTATCTGGCAAACATACACATTTTCTATGGGATTATGCAACACCATGGTCTACCTATCTAAATTAAAAATAGTATTAGAGTATTATTTGACGAGCCCGTTAGCGTGGTTCGCGTAGTGGCGCCTTTCACGCTGCAGGTCGTAGGTTCCATTCCTACCCGGGACATGCATTTGTGTGCATGAACATGTCTGTATGTCCCGAGTCTGTGTGTATATGTATATTAAGTATGTATTTACAAACAAAAAGTAGTATATGTATTAATATCTGTTATCTGGTTTCCATAGTACAAGCTTTGCTTAGTTTGGGATCAGGTAGCTGTGTGCAAAATGTCCCAGGATATTTATTTATTTAGTCATAGTTCATCTTAATTAAACAAATGGACTCAAAAAAATTAAAGATATATATATTTCTTATGTAAATACACTTAAGACTGGGCAGGTAGCTAACGAGGCATTTTTGGAGGCTATCTCCTCTTAGACGAGTGGAATAAAAATTTTACAAAAAATATCACCGTATTTATTATACCCTCTTCTTTAAAAAACAAGTTTGAAAAATGTGAAAAATGCTCTTTTACTATGTGAAAAAAATTACCAAAATGTAGAAATTTTCAAATTTAAATTTCTATCTTCTTCCAAACGGCTGGGAATTTTTTAATAGTTTTTCCACCAAAAGATGGAGAAAGATAATACCTAAAAAATGTAAGCTTGATTTTGCGATGCAATCGTTTTTCACGTCACAATTCATGATTTTCCAAATATTCGCCAACAAAGTGGGCGGATCCGGTGCGAGGGGCGACGGGCGGCAGTACCGCGATGACCGTTGGACGGGGAGGTTGTGCCAGTTTTCCCGCGCTCCAGTCGCTTCAATTATCGTCTATAGCTTTTTTGTAAATAAATACATAAAAATATTGCATTGATGTATACGCCTTTGTACCTAAGAAGTTTTGACAAGGAATTGTAATTTACAACTTTTTTTTTTTGTTTTGTTAAATAATCATATAAAAATAAAACAAATTAAAATAAAAAATAATAAAAACTAAGAATATATTAAAATCGAAAATATAGATATAGGATTCGAACCTGCGCTCCTTATAGCATTCACCCAGCCAGATCAATTCACTTACGAGCTAACAAGACATTGAAAATGAAAGCGAAATTATGAACTATATACTTCGTTATCATGGAATCCTGGACATTTTTTCATTGAATGTGATTTGAATTTGGAATCTTTTTCACGAAGACGACTGGCCCTTGCTTGTGTTCGACATGTACAAACACATTGTGACAGTGTGCGTTTGCAGTCGCCTTCATGCCTTCGCCTACATTTAGAATAACATGAAAAAAATATTGATTTCGAAAATATAAAGATTAGGATTCGAACTTATGCCTTGACGAACTTATACATTGACTTACTCAGCTAATTTCATGTTGGGGAACATAGCGAAATTATGAACTACATACTTCGTCGTCCATTGACAATTGACGCCCGCTTGGTGAAGTGGTTTGAACGTAGGCTGTTCGGCTCACTGCATGCGATGGTTGCGAGTTCGATTCCCGCTAAATGAAAATTTTGGAAACGGCCTTATGCGTAATTTTGTCTGGATCCTGGTATTACGGGGATCGCTTCCAGTCCATTACGGTACCCATAGTACAAGGGTTGCTTAGGTTGGGACCATTCATTCGCGTCTCATGTAATTCTCTCTGTATTATCACAGAATAACTATTTACATATACAGTAAGGGCGAGGCCCCATTACCATTCTTGACTATACTTAAAAGTGCACGACTATTTTCTCAACAATTGTTAACCACTCTTGACTATTTTGACCACTTTTGACTATTTTGACCATTATTGTCTATTTTGACCATTATTTACTATTTTGACCATTATTGACTATTTTTGACCATTGTTGAGTATTTTTAGTCTTTGTTGAGTATTTTTGACCATTGTTGAGTATTCTTAGTCTTTGTTGACAATTTTTGACCATTGTTGACTATTTTGACCATTGTTGACTATTTTTGACCATTGTTGACAATTGTTGACTGTTTTTTACCATTGTTGACTAAGTTTGACCATTGTGACCAATTTTGACTATTTTTAACCTTTGTTGACTATTTTTTACCATTGTCGACTATTTTGACCATTGTTGACTATTTTAGACCATTTTTGACAAATTTTGACCATTGTTGACTATTTTTTACGATTGTCGACTATTTTGACCATTGTTGACTATTTTAGACCATTTTTGACTAATTTTGACCATTTTTGACCGTTGTTGACAATTTTTGACCATTGTTGACTATTTTCACCATCAACCGTCAACAATGGTCAAAATGGTCAACAGAAGTCAACAATTGTCAAAATTAGTCAACAATGGTCAAAAATTGTCAACAATGGTCAAAAATTGTCAACAATGGTAAAAAATAATCAAAAATAGTCAACAATGGTCAAAATTGGTCAACAATGGTCAAAATAGTCGACAATGGTAAATCATAGTCAACAATGATCATAAATTGTCAAAAATAATCAACAATGGTCAAAATTGGTCACAATGGTCAAACATAGTCAACAATGGTAAAAAACAGTCAACTATTGTCAACAATGGTCAAAATTATCAACAATGGTGAAAATTGGTCACAATGGGCAAAAATAGTCAATAATGGTCAATAGTGGTCAACAATCGTTGAGAATAGTCAACAATGGTCATATAGTCAACAACGGTAAAAAAAAGTCAACAATGGTCAAAAACTGTCAACAATGGTCAAAAACAGTCAACAATGGTCAAAAATAGTCAATAATGGTCAACAATAGTTGAGAATAGTCAACAATGGTCATATAGTCAACAATGGCCAAAAAAAGTCAACAATGGTCAAAAACTGTCAACAATGGTCAAAAACAGTCAACAATGGTCAAAAATAGTCAATAATGGTCAATAATGGTCAATAGTGGTCAACAATAGTTGAGAATAGTCAACAATGGTCATATAGTCAAAAATGGTCAAAAAAAGTCATAAATTTTCAACAATGGTCAAAAACTGTCAACAACGGTCAAAAATAGTCAACAATGGTCAACATTAGTAAAAAATGGTCTAAAATAGTCAAATAGGGTCCAGAAAAGTCAGGATAGTCAAAAATAGACAAGAATAGTCAAGAATAAACATTTGCCATTTGCCATTTCGGACTCCGAGCCCATTTGGGCTCGGACTCCGAGCCCATTTGGGCTCGGAGTTCTATTGGAGCTCTGTTGTTGTAAGCTTTCTAAGTAGTATAAGAAGTCTTAGTCTAGTAAGTATAAGAAAAAGAAAGAAAGAGTCGCCTTATAGCTGACTATTCCTGGATAGCCTATTGTATTTCTGACTTTTTTGACTATCCTGACTTTTCATGACTGTTCTTGACTTTTCATAACTATTCTTGACTGTAATTGACCGTTCTTGACTTTCATATTTATTCTTGACTATTCTTGACTATTCTTTACTATTCTTGACTATCCTTGACTATCCTTGACTATCCTTGACTATCCTTGACTATCCATGACTATTCTTGACTTTTTTGACTATTCTTGTCTATTTTTGACTATCCTGACTTTTCTGGACTGTATAATAATAATAATACTCGGGATATTTTTGTACACACGGTTACCTAGTCCCAAACTAAGCAGAGCTTGTACTATGGAAACCAGATAACTGATATTACTAGATATACTACTTTTTTATTTGTAAATACATACTTAATATACATATACACCCAGACTCCGGACATACAGACATGTTCATGCACACAAATGCATGTCTCGGGGTAGGAATCGAACCTACGACCTGCAGCGTGAAAGGCGCCTCCGCGCCAACCACGCTAACGGGCCCGTCAATTTATTTATCCGTCAATTTATGTATTTGACCATTGTTAACTATTTTTGACCATTGTTGATTATTTTTGACCATTTTTGACCATTGTTGACTAATTTTGACCATTGTTGACTTCTGTTGATCATTTTGACCATTGTTGACGGTTGATGGTGAAAATAGTCAACAATGGTCAACAATGGTCAAAATTAGTCAACATTAGACAAAAATGGTCAAAAATAGTCAAAAATGGTTAAAATAAGTCAACAATGGTCAAAATAGTCGACAATGGTAGAAAATAGGCAACAATTGTCAAAAATAGTCAAAATAGTAAATAATGGTCAATAGTGGTCAACAATAGTTGAGAACAGTCAACAATGGTCAAAATAGTCAATAATGGTCAAAAAAGTCAACAATGGTAAAAAATTATCAACAATGGTCAAAAATAGTAAACAATGGTCAAAAATAGTCAATAATGGTCAAAAATAGTCAACAAAGACTAAAAATACTCAACAATGGTCAACAATAGTCAACAAAGACTAAAAATACTCAACAATGGTCAAAAATAGTAAATAATGGTCAAAATAGTAAATAATGGTCAAAATAGACAATAATGGTCA
Source organism: Drymonia ruficornis (assembly GCA_947859195.1). Lineage (NCBI taxonomy): Eukaryota > Metazoa > Arthropoda > Insecta > Lepidoptera > Notodontidae > Drymonia > Drymonia ruficornis. Next base: position 1,920,030 of record OX401921.1, read on the forward strand.
AAATAGTCAAGAGTGGTCAATAGTGGTCAACAATTGTTGAAAAAATAGTCTTGCACTTTCAAGTACAGTCAAGAATGGTAATGGGGCCTCGCCCTTACTGTATATACATATAGTTATTCTGTGTCAATACAGAGAGAATTACATGAGACGCGAATGAATGGTACCAACCTTAGCAACGCTTGTACTATGGGTACCGTAATGGACTGGAGACGATCCCCGTAATACCAGGATCGAGACAAATTACGCATACGGCCGTTTCCAAAATTTTCATTTGGCGGGAATCGAACTCGCAACCATCGCATGCAGTGAGCCGAACAGCCTTCGTTCAAAAATAGACAAAATATACAAAAAAGACCAAAATGACAGAAAATGATGGAAAAATGAAAAATTACAACATTTCAGATATGAAAAGAAATGTCAAAAATTACAGAAAATTGCAAAACTCACAGAAAATGTCAATAAATGACAAAAATGCCAGAAAATGCCAGGAAATAACAAATATGACAAAATGACAGAAAAAGCCAGGAAATGACAAATATGACAGGAAATGACAGAAAATGAAAGTAAATGACAGAAAATCACACGAAATGCCAATAAATGACAAGAAAAGATACACAAGACCAGGAAAACAAAGAAAAAAGACAAATACAAAAAAGTTACAAAGACAGGAGAAGACAGTACCTAGAAGAGTCAAGAGAAATAGTCTGAAATAAGTAGGTATTCCTTTAAATATTATAATGTGTGCCAACCCTTACACAAGTAGTCGTCGCACTAACTCAAGACGGTGGCGGCATGTTCACAAACATCAAAGGCGATGGCCGACTGTACTGTATTGTATATTATATACTATATTTATAGTGTGGTATTGTCAAGATGTCAAACTTCAAAATAAAAAATATTTGAAAATATCACATTCGGAAAAACGCTATTTATAATGTAAACAATCGTTAGTAGGCCAAATAAATAAACAAAATAAGTAAATAAATAAATAAACATTAAAAAAATATTATGCTGTTGTGGGATTCGAACTCGAATCGTATCGTAAATTGCTCCGTCAGTTTTCTTTCCTACGTTTTTGATCGTTTTTCGTTTGTGATCTATTTTATTTAGAGTTTATGAATAAATAAATAAATTATTCGATTTAATAAAAATATAGGTAGGTATATAAAAGTAAAATAAAAAGATAATGCCTACAATAAAATTTGAAAACATAAAAAAAGCAAATAATTATAGGATTTGATCCAGCGTCATCGTCATCGTGGTTAGGATGACTTTTCCACTGAGCTATTTAGGATTTGCTTTATAGAGCGAAATTATCAACTTATTTGTTGATCTACGACGTTGTGGTAGCTCGGCTTGTTTTGAAATAAGAATACAAGCGACGCAATAACCGCGCTGTCAGAGGCTCTTGCCGGGAGCCCGCCGCTGCGCGCTGGCGCGGGGAGCACACCCCCGGCGATGCGTTAGCTCCGCCCATTCAGCCAAAATTTCCAGATTATATCCCCACCTTAAGGCTGGAACCATTGCAACTGACAGCTCGAAGTTGACCGCTTTTTGCCAAGGAAGTTTTAAGTCTCTAACACCTGGAATGCGGACTTGGCAGCAAAAGTGAAGCCGACAGCGAGATACCATACTGAACGTTGTTTCCTTTGCCAACAAGAGTGACCATAATATTTTGAAATTTTGAGAACGTCCCCATGGACATCTAGTGAAAACGTGCTTTTGTTCCGAGATTGTTATGATAGGAAAATAATAAAATAAGGAAAAGGATGTTTATTTTCTTAAGAACATGAGTAGGTACAATAAATTAGTCTGCGGTGGCCAAACCACACGAGTGCCTGTCTGTATCTTGGCAACCTAAATGAAGTTACAAAATAGTATTTAAGATCGTAGATTTTGCCACTTTGTAATATAAAGTAACATGACACTTCACACGCTTGGACGTTGTCTAGGCTCTCCATATCTATGGTTTTTCCTATACTTATGTTTCATATACTTACTCTTTTTCTATGCTATAAAAGGTACCTACTACTGTTAACATGTTATGTTTGATTTGGGCTGTGCAAGTTGTGACAGACGGACATAGAGACAGATAGACGGACAACAAAGTGATCATATTAGGGTTTAGTTTTTTTTCCTTATTAGGTACGGTACCCTAAGAATATCCAACTAATTAGACCATAAGACAAAATTAAAGGACAATGGGCAAAATTGTATGGGACTTGGTCCAAATATACACCACTGACGTAACCCGATAGACCACTAAATACTGAGTAACTTTTACAAAGACAGATCAACAAAATAAGCTGTCAGTAAAAAAAATATGGGTAGTTTAAAAAACTATTTTTTTTTATTTCACCCTTAGTATTATGTTTATACATTTTTTTCGAAAGGCAACAATACAAATACTCTTACTAACATTAAATAAAAATAAAATAAGCTGTCAGAAAGCAAAAAATGCCATGAAAAATATTTTATTATTATTTTTGTTACCTGATGAAAAGTGAACAACAACAACAACAGCAGCATTCTTACGTATTTTCTGATGTTGCGCTTCTATAAAATAAATAAGCGGGTACCTTCTATGCGTTACCTTACTTTTTCACTTATCATCAGGTAACAATAATAATAATAAAATATGTTTCACGGCATTTTTTGCTTTCTGACAGCTTTTTTTATTTTTATTTAATGTTAGAAAGTGTATTTATATTGTTGCCTTTCGAAAAAAATGTATAAGACATAACACTAAGTGTGAAATAAAAAAATAAAAATATTCTTTTAAACTACTCATTTTTTACTGACAACCTATTTTGTTGAACTGCCTTTGCAAAAGTTACTCAGTATGTAGTGGTCTATCGAGTGACGTAGGTCTCGGAAGTGTTGGACATTTGGACCATTTTTGCCCATTGTCCTTTGTGCTAACGAAAAGGAACAGTGAGGGCAGGGCATTTTCCTTTAAAACTCCTTGTGTTAAATTAGGGACATAATCTGTCGGCTTAAAATGCTTGCTGCATATGACGGAATTTTGGGTAATTTTTCTGTAGCCAATAGGTATTTGTTGTAACCAATTTACACGCCTTGGATCTGTAAAAGACAAAATTGTTTTTTTGTTTTTTATTGCTTAGGAGTAATCGGGAAGTGTAAAGTCAAAAGTCGTCCCGATTTCAAACAATTTCAATCGACAAACCATCGGTCTCGGCCTTTATTTTATATTGTCCATCAAGGGTTGCAATGCTGACCGCGCTGTGGAGCCCTGGAGCTGCGCTGCGCCGCGCTTTCGGCCATCAACAACGCGCCCAGCAACACACTCATTACAGACCGTGGCAGTAATGTACTATTAAAAAGTAACAAAAGGGTAAAGGAAAGGGGCCCCGAGAATTACATTGCCTGAAAGGGTTAATCTGGCCCTAAACGTGCGCGTTCCTCGAGCGTGTGAACGACGCGAACGCCGTGTGCGAGCCCGGCGAGCCGTGACAACGCGGCGTGAGCGTCGCGTTTTACCAGCGTGTGGTCTGTCGCGCGTTGCAAATGCGACCGACTTCAAAAAGTAGCGATGTAGTCGTGCGGCAACGAAAAGCGCGACTTTATCGCTGCAAACAGTTCCCGTGGACGATATTCCTCAGTTAACACAGACACATAATAAGATTTATATTATAGTCCTTTTTACTAGCGAAATTTATGTCACCCGAACATATAAAATGTACTTAACGTGGAAAACATAGTTACCCACTTACCTATGTTAAGATAATCCTTAATTCGGATAATATTCGCTTTTACACCCTTCCATTACGCATATTCTACCCATTTTTATGAGAAAATTCAGCACAATCCTCTAGATTTAAAATTAGCTGAAAATGTCGTGTGTCACGCAAATTGACGTTCTGTGTTTCAAGTTTTTAATTTTATTTCTGCTACGATTCCTATAGACATCACGGAACTGACAATTACAAGCGAATTATTAAAGAAGGTAAGTACTTATTTCCAGATATTTATTTATATTTGAAATTTTAATCTTAGGATATTCTTATACTTTACCATAGGTATTTCATTAATCGACTTTATTGTTTATTATTCTTAACATGAAAATGTACCAAGTTTAAGGTGATCGAATAAATATTAACTGGCAACACAAGGGATGAAAGGTTGTACTGTTAGAAAGGGAAAGAAGGCGCAGTTATAGGTATCTGGCTCGGACCGGTTTTTATAATGCGTGCATCGTGGGCGTTAAGTCCGTCACATAAGGATTATTCTTGATTAAATGAATGGAAAATAAAGTTTGTAGTCCACAGTCATGTTCAATGGTATTACGTCGATGCTTTTTGCTCAAACAATGTCGTAGGACCGCGAGTTGAATTTTTTGAATTTAGAATGTCAAAGTCAAAAGGTTTTTATTCATGTAAGCTCATTAGAGCATTTATAAATAGTCAATATAAACAATATTTTAGCGTTACCACCGGTTCGAAATGTTGCTTCCATTGAGAAGAGCCGGCAAGAAACTCAATGGTTACTCTTTTCAAAAGAATAATTGTATACATTTTCAAACAGTAACGCTACGTGAGCAGGCATGCATTAACACAGTGTGAGTAAAAAAAGAAAATAAGGTATTTAAATAAAAAATAATAAAAACTAGCCTAGAAAGCTGTGCATGCCTACTCCCACTTAACTGTCAAACCAAAAGGTGAATATTTAGAACGATTGTTTTGGTGTGATGCCTTCCGTGCTTAGGTCTTGTCTGTAAAAGTTTTGGAACAACGGTGTCAAGTGGAAAATGGGCGGACCAGTCCCCGCAAGCAGCGCCCGGAACCCGAGCATGACTTGAGCAGCGGCATCACCCTCCTCAACCATTTTAGAGGGAAGAGGGTGACCCGCTCCACAGAGCCACCGCAAGCAAGGACATTAGAGTGAGCATGACCGATCCATTACCGCAGCGACATAGTTCAACAAAGCTAAGTAAGCGTACGGCAAGACAACATCCGCTACAATTGACATACAAATGCTTGTCAATGGCTACATGATACATGATTTCGATACGCCACGATACATCAAAAAGACGACATGATAAATCAAAAACAGAAGTGACTCATATACTAAATTCGTATCTTGCCTACTTTTATTTAGTCGTATAAGGGTAACTTCGTAAAGGAATATTTTCACTAAATCTTAAGTACAATTTAAGTACTACATTTTTATTAATAGGTAATATTTTTTATTGTTCAAGATTCACCACAAGATTCACCACCTGTCACGTTGGGTTCTGACTATACAGGTTGAATTTTTCAAGTGTGCGTGGATGGCCAAATCCGAAGCTATGAGTGATATCAAAAAGTACTCAAAAGAATCTCGGGGCTGATTTTGATGAAAATTGTAATCACTTCTCAAAATTCGTTTCTTATCAGCGACACTATCGAATGCTGTAATAATACAGTATGTGGTTTTTTATTCTTAATCAACTAGTTCGATTCCTGGCTACGACTATTGTTTTTTCAAAAATCCAATGATGCAGTTTTAGTTTTCATCAAAATCAGCCCCGAGATTTTTTTGAGTACTTTTCGATATCACTCATAGTTTCGGATTTGGCCATCCACGCTCACTTGAAAAATTCACCCTGTATAGTCAGAACCCAAAGTGACAGGTGGTGAATCTTGTCGCCGTGTATACAGGAACTGACTATTACCTAATCCCGAGGGATAGGTAGGTTCCCTCACGATGTTTTCTCTCGCCGTCAGCGAACTGCAAATTATGCACACACACATGCGAATTTTGAGAAGTTGTAATTACTTCTCAAAATTCGTTACTATTCAGTGACACTATCGAATGGTGTAATAATAAAGTATTTGGTTTTTTATTCTAAATCAACTAGTTTGGTTCCTGGCTACGAATATTGTTTTTACGGTAAACTTAAGGAAAGAGCTAATTTTAAACAAAATAGTATTTTATTTCTCTTAAGTTACCTAACTATTAACCTAAACTGATTAATTGTTCAAAATGATTGAAAATTTGTAATTAGAACATAATGTTATGAAGATGACTGCGCTGCGAAAGTAAATAAATAAAAATATTGAGCATAATTTCGAACAAGGTAAAGGTAATGTACGTATGACTTATTACAGTCAACTTGAAAATATGCAGCAGTTTATTAAAAAACACAGTTTTTTTAAGTTTGCCATATGTCATTACTTCCCAGAATTCGTTCCTTATCAGCGACACTATCGAATGGTGTAATAATACAGTAAGTGGTTTTTTTCAACTAGTTCGAAATCAAGTAGTTCGATTCCTGGCTACGAATTTAGTTTTTAATAAAAATCCAATGATGCAGTTTTAGTTTTCACCAAAATCGGCCCCGAGACTTCTTTGAGTACCTTTCGATATTCCTTATAGTTTCGGATTTGGCCATCCACGCACACTTGAAAAATTCATCCTGTATAAACGTGGGCTTTGAGTTGGTTAATACCTCTACAATGGGGTGGTGTATATCCACTCAAGCCTCTGACAACCCCCGAATGGGGATAAAAGTGGTGACGTTACATTTCTAAAAAAATATTTAACAGGTGATGACACTAAATAAATTTAGCACTGCAAATTTAGCGACTTATTAAATTTGGACCCATCCCTAAGAAGCTGTGATGTTTATTTGATGTATGGTTTAGTAATGTAGAGCATGGAACTCCGGTCTCCCAACTTAATCCTGATGCTCAATAAAACTAAACATATAGTAAACATTGCCGACCTGAAGGGAAGGGGTAGGGGAGAAGAGGGGGGGGTTTGTGCTTACGGCTCTCTCACTCATTGTACGAAACGCAGCTGTAATAGCTGCTTTACGCCGATCTTCTATGAGAGGGTGGTACTACCCCACCAAACGGTGGTTAGTCCAACTTAAAAATAAGCAAACAAAAATAATTTCGTATTACTAATATTAAGTAGTATGAATAACATCAACTGAAACACGCTTAACATCAGGCGGGCCGTACGCATGTTTTTTTGTCTTGGCTTTTCTTGTCGCATATAGCCAGTGTCAAGTACCTACCTATAATAATATAGATTTTCAATGTTGCACTTCGCCACTTCCCGCCAAAAAAAAACAAGTTTGTCTAGCAACTCAGTGGTATAAAAAGATATCATAAGCAAGACAAAAAATATGAAAAAATGAAATGTAACGTCACGACTTTTATCCCCATTCGGGGGTAGTCAGAGGCGTGAGTGGCCATACACCACCACATTGTGGAGGGATTAACCAACTCAAAGCCCACGTTTCACCAGATAGTCAGAACCCAACGTGACAGGTGGTGAACCTTGTCGCCGTGTATACAGGAACTGACTATTACCTAATCCCGAGGGATAGGTAGGTTTCCTCACGATGTTTTCCCTCACCGTCAGCGAACTGTAAATTATGCACATAGATGAAAATACATCCATTGGTGCATGCCCCACCGGGGATCGAACCTGGGACCTTCTGATTGTTAGCCCAACCTGTTGTTGTTGTTAGGCAAGACAATAAGATTAGAAAGTAGGTAAGCGGTTTTTAGAGGACGATTATGCTTTTTAATCATATACCTATTCATCATTCTATATTATTCATAATCTATGATGACAACAAAACGCGTCACTGACATAAATATTAATTTAAAAATATTTGTAATCATATAATATCCTAAAAATTATGTTCAATATTATATTTAAACTATTTAAAACGTGATTTAATTCATAAAAAGATAGGTAGACGTAACATTTTTACGTATTTCACGCAAAAATTTGCGCGCATGTCCAGCTTTCAACGGCGCCATTGCGCTACTGCCAGGAACATTTTGCTGGCCAAGCCATGATGACCCATGACGTTTGTAGCATATTTAAGGTTATTATTGATTATTTTTTAAATAAAATATCTAATATTAAATCTTGGATCCACGGATTCTTAGACAAGTCTTGACAATTTTTCTGGTATAGGTTTCACGTAAATCTGTTCAGTTGCTATGGAGAACATTTACGATTAAGGTTGACAATTTCATATTTTGAAATCGATTTCTACAAAATTTGGTAACATTTAAAGTAAATCGGCTAAGCCATTTTATTCCCGACCATATGAGGTTTAATGTTGTATACTTTATATTGCACATAAGCCAGCTGCTTTTTTTTACATATTTGGAATAAGAATCAAATACAGATAACCCTCCTAATTACCCTTCTTCCATACGTCTCTCGTATTACCTGACACCATGTATTTTTTTAAATATAAGTAGGTTAGATATATCTGAGTTTCAGTTTTTATACACAAACATCTAGTAGCACCGTGTACTGGCAACCCCGCCGCCTCCACAAAACCAATTTACGTATTCTCTTAAGAAATAACGATTTATCTGAAGCGGCTCGTCCCAATGAGAATTTGATTCACAATTAAATTTAAACTGAGAGTGAAGACAATGAGATTTATCGGTCAAATTAATATCTCGATACCGATATCAGGGAAGATTGGAAAAGTTAATTAATAAAGGTTAAGTTGCTAGTAAGATTCATCGATGTTAAGAGCAGAGTTCAAGTTACTGTACAATAAATTTACATGATGGCTAGGGCGTATCTATGAGCTACCATAAGGCAACGTTTCATTATATCGACCCAGCAGTTACACCGGGGTACCGGGTAGTACCACCTACTCACAGAAGATCGGCGTAATGTAGCCATTACAGCTGCGTTTCTTACGATGAGTGAGAGAGCCCGAAGCACTAACCCATTCCCCTTTTCTTTCCTGTCCAGGTAGGCAACGTGCGAGCGATGCCAGTCGCATTGCAAATATCTACAGGCTACGGTAACGGCCGTACGCTTGTTTGTCACTTTAGTCACAGCCGTGAGGATGACGTCAAAGATTCGTCCCTCCAATCGACATCCTACTGAATGTATGTAACATTCATCACATATATTCATTACGGATTCTGCAAGCCATTATTTTTGTTAGTAATAAAATAGTAATAAAATTATGTTATTATAAAGTAAGTTTGTGAATGACTGTATTAGGTAATTATTGAGATAAAGCAGTTTAAAATAACGAATACGCAGTGGAGTACTTTGAGAACTATTCCTGATACCTATGGAGTAGAATGGGAAGAAAATAATTAGTATTTAAAAAAAACTAAATTTCCTCGGAGTAACTTGGGAATTAATGTATGAGATTCTTATTTTTTTTTATCAATGGAATGGAGTACTTTGGGAATAAGCCGTTTATTCCACATCCATCAGTTATTTTAAATAAAACAATTTTTTTTTTTAAACGGTGGGCGTGTAATGTAGTGTTAAGTATATGTAAGTTAGTACGTACTAGTAAGTTAATTAGTAATATACCTAACGTAGACCAAAGAAGACGTGTTTACTTTAGCCCCGAACCCCCCACATTACACCGTAGTTAAAATCTTAACTCGAGATCAGACCGATCGAGTTACTAACAATACGCTAACTGTGATTAGCGTATTGTTAGTAGCCCTCTCTTGTTCCATCTCGTACCCTAATTATCTAACGGTGGGGGATTGCAGCCGTGTTCATCCTGATAGTACATCCACTAACGAAGGATTTTGGAAAATTCCATCCCAAAGGGGGTAAAATATGGGATGAAAGTTTGTATGGGCGTCGCAAATTTTCTATTGCTATGAAAATTTGTATTCGGGCTACTAAGATTATAGTATTTTTACAATAATATAATTCAGCGTTTTTGAAAAGTGTTTGTGTGCATGTATGTGTGTGCTTTTGGGCATCTATGTAACTTATAAATTCCTTGTTGGGTACACATATAAATGGAAAGCTGATCATCATTGGCTGGGTTAAAGGAATTAGAGGCAGTTGATGCTCATACACACCATTTAAGAAGCAACAGGGGCCACTTTGCAAACTACCAAACAAATAGGTGCGTCTACATGAGCAGCGCGCAGTTTTGACATCTAACCACGTAAACATAACGTCATATTTGATTGGCGTGCAGTGGCACATTTGAACACGTCTAAATCTACCCTCAGTTTTATTTCACAGCGTTCACATTTAATTTAATGTAACAGAAATTAAACTAACTTCAAATCTTTAAAGTTGTAACAACATTAGTCCGCGATTCCTATCAATTAGTTTAAAGAAATCTAAGTGAATTCATTGAGAGCAATCGTTCACTTTATTTCAGTTTTCAACTTTGAAAATTGTGCAGTTCAGTTATATCGGAGTTATTATAACTTGGAATAGCGCTACCAGATTTACATAAATACGTACTTAGTTTAGATATTGCTAGATAATGCTCGCGGTTTTGCTCGTATTCGAGTTCGGGTAACAGTAGACGAAAATTTTGGGTGTTTCGTAATTGCTTCTATTAAGCCCGTATTCATAAATGCATCTCAAAGTTGTGATCGATCTTAAAATGCAGTTTTGACGTTTAATGTAGAGAACATCTGTCAAAAATAGCATCTTAAGAACGATATCAATCTTAAGATCGATTTATTAATAATGTCAAGATCATGTTATGGTTCTTACATCTTCTTATCGTATGGTCAGTGGCCAACCTGTTGTCAGAGTTGTTCAAGCCGCCCGAAGGCCTCTGACAAGGCTTAACGACTGCTGCCTAGATGACAACAACTGGGACCGACTTTTTACGTGCCCTTCGAAGCACGAAGTCGCTCAGTTCAGATGCCACTAAATGGACACCCATCTCTGACTGACCTTGCCAAGCGCATAACCTCCGATCCTTTATCGATCAGTGATAGCAGCCGGCTATGAACGCCTTATAGGTCTTTCATGGGAAATTATTACCTTCTACATTGTGTTATTTTTGGTAAAAGCTAAAATGGAACTGGGCTGGTCATATATGCCGCATGCCAAACACCCATTGGGCTTAAATTATGACCGATTGGGTCGCACAAACTAGCCAAACGACATCGCAGTACACCCAGGAGGAGATTGCGGGATGAGTTAGATTTCTACATGAAGGATTAGCTCACTATAATAAACATAAACAGGAAGCAGTGGGTGAAGGAAAGGAAGACCTTTTCCCAGAAGTGGGATGACGCAGGTTGAATTATTTTTATAAAAAAAACAAAAACTTCATTAAAAAAACCTGAATCTCTAAAAAGCCTGAAATAATAGTTCTATTACCACCTCTGCCTAACCCTTCGGGAAAATCAGGCGAGATGGTGTGTTATCGAGTATTTGGGGTCGGTGCCAATCTATCTTCTTACTTTTATAGTAGGTAGATTTGACATACTAAGAAGAGACCTCCTCCTTTTTTGAAGTCGGTTAAAAGATGAGTGTAATTACGCCGTATAGCTATAAATAACCGACCGTCTTTTGAAATTTTTATCTACAATTACAACTGAGTCGCATATTGACTAATTAAATCTCAACATAAAACACTAAAAAGCGTCTTTAAATGAAACGCGAAGAGCTGTTAACGACTAATAAACTATTCGAAGTCTACTCAGCGTGCAATCAAAAGCGAATTGCAGGCTTTAAGTGCGGAAGTGCAGCTTAGAACTTAGACAACTGACAGGTGGAGCATTCAGCACATATAAAACGAGAGAGGACTCCCTTTATACTGCACTTATTTTTGCAAAATACCAAAGTCCATGAAAGTTTTTATTTTCATTTTTTTTCAGCCAGGTGGCGCTACAGTCCACGTGTTAGCCATAACAGTCTTACACATAAAACAATTAACATAATCAAGTGCGAAATCTGGCTCCTAACGCTGCAGCGATATGCTTATTATACAAAATAGTCGAGTTATCCTTAATTAAATGTAATTATTATAGGTTAGTGTCTTTGTTCGGCGAGTGGAGACAGCCTTATTGACTGGGCGGCGCCGGTCGCGCGCGCTCGGGCCCGCTCGGCGCCGCGGTCGGCACGACTCGGCAAACTCCGCACCCACTCGTAACGTTTCACTAGAAATTTAAGGGCTGCGTTAGGGGTATTCCGACAGGCGCGCTGCGACTGCGGAGCGACCATGGCACCCGCACGGCGTTACATAACGCGCCGACCCGATACATGACTGAAAATAACACAAATATGAATAATATACTCGAATATTTCATGAAAAAATAAAAGCGAGGTTCTCCGGTCAGAGAGTACGCTGCTTAGAGCGCTGTGAATAATCCTGGCCACAAAAAGGCGATAGTAGCAATTTCCCTTCGCCGACAACCCTTTGCGAGCTAAGCGCGCTCCGGGCACATGGCGGGCGGGGTGGCGCGGGGCGCCGCCGGGGGCGGGCGGGCGCGCGGGGAGGCTTTCCCGGGCCGCCCCGCCTCAGTGGCGGCCTGCAGTGGCAGCGACGCGCGTGTCGACTCCGACACTTCCGCCCCGCGCACCTAATCCGCTCATTTAGCAAGCAAACGCCGCATACGGTGCCGAGGCAGAGCAGCCCTGAGGCGCGCGCCCGAGGGGCCGATGCTCTGAAGAGCCGGGCGCCTCCGCCCGCGCTCCTACATCCGCGACCGACCGGCATGTGACTCCGCCGCGCCATCGCCAAAATGATCGTGTGTTCAATTGTTTACATTAACGATAGTTGATATAACCGGGATACCGACGCTGGCATGCTAATGTGAGTATTGTACGCCCGTACGTCTCGCACGCGGCCTCGCACCGATGGGGGCGAGGGTCGCTCGTTTTTCTGCAATGCGACAACGTGAGCGAGTTATCATTTATTAAAGTGAGACTGAATTTTTATGGTGGCGTTTGTGGATTGTCAACAGTCGGACTGTTCGTGGGGATTCGTGGTCAGCTTGCGGCGTGGTCGCGGCACGTGGTCGCGCGGTTGTTGGTCGCGCGGGCGCCTGGTCGCGCGTTCTCGCGGGCTGGCGCGATGCGGCGGTAGCGCGGCGGCGCGGCCGAGCGGCGGGCGAGCTCTCGTACGCTCTCGGCTATGTGCCTTGCGCTACATTGTGAGTACAATTTGCTTTAATGCGTAAACATTTTCACAAAATATGATTAAACATAAATACCCTTATTTGAGATACAATTTAACACAAGTTTACAACTCAAAATGGTATTCAAAATTAGTAATCCATTTCATAACAATTTCCCAAGACGCTCAAATCAAATTTGTGAAAAAGACATATTTTTTCAATAGCTTCTTATGTTAATTTCGAATTCAAGCAACTCTACATGTTGATAGAGCTACAGACATTTTCCTTGCCCGTCACACGTCCTCATAAATATACATTTATTATGTTATCCTCCTTCGCATAGAGATGTCTCTGGCTTGTATACTCACCCCAAAAACCCCATGGATAAGTATCATAACGTCAGCGCGAACCGTAAAGTTTTACCCATAAGTTTATGGCCCATCCCTCATTCTTATGATCCGACATTTATTTACGCTTACGTCTCTGCGGGGAAGCTTACACGAGACTATGTAATAACCCATATATTTCTTAGGTAATAATGTATTTATTTGGATACATCTTGTTAACCAAGATATAGAGCAAGAGAAAAATGTATATTTTTGTGCTCTACATTTCAAAAAGTTTGCGTTTTGATTTGTCATTTTTCAGATAATGTATTGGTAAACACAGTTGTTATGTATTTATGAAAGCAGAGTACCTACCATTACATAAGTAATCCCGATACATTAAAATGAAAAAAAAAAAAAACTACACAAATGCATTCGAATATTCGAAATAATGTATATACCTACTCAATACTAAAATGAACCTCAAATTTGAGAGCTGCTTAAGTTTGACGCGCCGTACACAAATGACAGATAACTGACGTTTCAAAATGCTAAGTGGGACTTAGGCCCGTATTAATAAATGCATTTCAAAGTTGAGATCGATAAAATTCAGTTTTAACGTTTAATGTACCAATGGAACATCTGTCAAAAACAGCATCTTATGATCGATCTCGAGATAGATTTATTAATACGGGCCTTAAACATTTGAGTAGCCTTTGGGTATTCAGCCGTAAATCTTAAATCAATAAACAAATACAACACCCCGAACTCTACATTTCAATTCTGAATAACGAATCGAATTCAAAAAGAATATCGTTCCAGTCAATTTATTTCCACAACAATACTTGTCGCTGCAATTTCATTGAATAGTTCGATCTGTAAAATATCGAGCATTATCCGGATCCGCACTTAGTTCAGCCAATCAGAGCCGTGCTTCGAATCCAACATCCCAGACTCGATGGAGAGCACTTTATGCCATTCAATGTTTTGCCGTGCACTCGCTATGGAACCCTATTTGACGAATATACAGGATTGTTTTTTTTATTCGGCGTTGATTTTTATGGGTTCGGGAATTTAAAAATAGAAAGTTATAATAGACTTACCGGCATTACAAATCAATTTTGATTTTTTTAACAATGATTTTTGAAAACATTGTAAAAGGTTAAAAATGTCTTTAATTTTGGTGGATAAAGTGGGATTGACCCACTTTATCCACCAAAAGCAGGTTTATAAAGATGACATATTCCTAAAAAAGTAAAATACTAATGAGGAATTTAAAGGAATTGAACACAGAACGATGTCACTGTGAAATAAATTTACAACTAATATATTGTTTTCAAATCGGAAATTAGAAACATACTTGGGACAGTACAAACATGATGTTGTTTTTCATAGGAATTAATATTTTACACAACAATTTTTTCGTTATCGTTATAACGTTATAATAACGGATACCGTTTCGTTTTCAATTAAAAACAAGCAGACATTTATAAAATAAAATAAAAATAACTACTTTTAAAAGCGTCCATCGTTAATTCTTTATGCAAACGCAATTAAACGCTGTTGCTCTCATTAAGTTCACTTGATTTAACTCCCATTTAGAAGCACGTTGAGTAACGCAGTATATACTAAAACCTATTATATTATATACCTGTGCCTTTAACAGCCGAGTTCAGTGTGGGCTGTCTGCTACAGTTTTCACAACGAATATTTACTTTGTATGTATTACGGAGAATGTATTTTTGGCTGTAATTACTTAAAGGTTACTTGAAGGCAGAAAGAGAAGCAAGATATTGTCTTTTGAAGGTATCTTCAAACTTGTGTTTAAAGAGGACAATAGCAGAACGAGTCTTTTTAAAGACCGCTATGAGATATCTCAAAACCGAATTCTGAAAAAGTTCTGATGTAAGTATGATTTTCTAAAAAACTTCACGTCACAAAAAAATTGCACAGTGCCACTAAGTTACCTGTTTAGATGACCAAAACTGTTACTGGAATTGTCAGTAACTATCAAAGTTTCATTGTTTTTCGTAATTGCTAACTTTTGTGAGACCTGAACAAAACCTGAACAAATAAATTGGTACAGATAAACTAAGAAAGGATATTGATGTAAATTCAGACCCTTCTTCTCTCAGCCTTCAGACTATTATATTTTATTTTATTTTATTAGGTTCACCAACAACTGTTTACACCATAAAGACACCATATATAACAATAAATAATTAGGCTAGCACAAGTGCAACAGTTACATAGGTAAACACCGCATGTACAACCAAACAGTTAAAATTCTATTCTACTAATCTAATAATTTACTAATGTAAAAATGAACAACAACAAAATAAAAAATGATGGTAGATATGTGGAAACAATTATTTAAAAATACATACAAATAAAAACAAAAACAAAACCTATGTAAAACGCAGTATAAAGGTTAAGATAAAAATTATTAAAAATATATTGTGAAAATATGGTAAAAGATTCTACGAGACTTTGCAAACGGAGTCGTGTGCAACAGCTAGTTCATAATTGAGCAACATTACTTCATTATTTCAAACCTCTGCGCGGTAACAAGCTGCGTTACAAGAAAAATAAATAACGCTTTTTTATACAAAACCGTTAATGAATATAACGGTTATACCAAAAACGTGGGTGTTGTTACTAGAAATATGAAAAGCTTTGAATAATTTAAAAAGACATTGTTCAATGTGTCTTTTTAAATCACAAACGATTATTTGTGAATATTAATTAAAATGAGTTGTTAAATCTATAGCAATAAATACTCCACATCAAATACAGACACGCCTAAACACCAAACAATAAGATGGCGTTTTTTAGAATAAAACTCTTATTTGTGACGGTTAATATACCTAGTGACTAGTAACTGAAAGTGGTCATCTCAGATTTATCTTCGAAAACAGAAAATGAATACCTGCTATTATAATTAATCGTTTCATGTAATAATCTTACTAATTAGTCAATAATATTAGTAGGTATTACATATAATATTATCTTCTTCTAAACTAACCTATTATAGTGATGTGTGGATCTTTAAGGGCCACTGCAAACACGCTACTCTTTGTATCGGTGATCGGCGATTTAGTCGCTTTTAGCATCGAAGCAGTCGCTGCGTCTAAACATAGAGAGTCACTAAGTCGTCGATCGCCGATGCAAAAAATAGCATGTATGTTGGTGTCCTTAAGTCGGTCGATAACCACTTCTAAAATTAGACCACTTCTTGTTATACCGAGTTCTGATAAGCCCTCCTAGACAAGTGGCATGAACGCTAATCGAATAGAATAGACTTCACAATGTATGGAAATGACTTTACAAGTGGCTATGTAGATCACGTGACTTATGTCATTTCCATACATGAAGCGTAGCGATTTGAGGGAACGCTTGTGGACGTCAGCCACTTGTCTTGGGGGGCTGGTCCATTTTGGTTTTTGACAATTTTATACCACTCCTAGGTTAAACAGATATAACACGTTATAAGCGACATAAATCCCAAACTTGGTAAAGCGTCAGTCATGTCAACGCCCGCCCAAGCGGCGAATGAAGTTTTTTTTGCCAAGCGCCCTTATCTCAAGGTATTGTTTAGTCAGCGCTTCAAGTATATTGTGTCCGTGGTAACGGGGCCGTTATGTCGACGAGATGCACTCTATAGCGGTGCGATAACTGAATATCAATATCGGCCGGTTTTTGTATATTTTTGCTGGATGTTTTCATTTATTATGATTTGGTAACAAATATGATCGTGGAGTAAACTGGCACATAATTGTTATTTTTTTTGTAAAAGGTATGTTTGCCACCCCTACTAGTGACTACTAGATAACTGGACACATAATATTATATTTAAAAAGTGATTCTGCGATGGTTAAATGTTATTTAACGTACCGCAAAAAATGATGTTAACGATTCATAAGAGCTTCCTCTAGTTTAAATAAATAAATAAAAATACTTTGACTAGTATGCCCATGAAAATGTAGAGAATCAGCTACCTACTTGAGCTGTTCAGCTCTACTCTTCATTAGAAAGTACAGCAATTTTTACAATAGCTATGTAAAATTATTAAGAGATAGAGAAGCTCAAATAAGTCAGGGAAAGTCACTAGTTACACTATCTAAGTACAATTTTTATGAGTCTGAGCTTAAACCTATTACATTCGCAGTGGCAACCCTAGAATTATGTCGCTTAAGCTATTTTCACCAACAAAAAAATCATGCCATCATTTTAAAACTGGCAGCTAACAAATTTGATCATACATAAATTACAATTCAATAATCGAACATAGAAAAAAACAATTCAACGAATCGACGCCGCGTTAAATATAACGAACGGCTATTTTTTACCAGCAAAAATCAATAGACACCTATCCAAAAAGCAACCTTACTGTTATTCAATTACGGACTGTGTTGTAACACCACCGCAGACGGTAATACAGCGGGCTAGCGTTTGAAGTCCTCGGAAGGACCGCGCTCGTCGTCAAGGCCCAATGGGCCTCTTCCTTTATTTGAATATTTATTAAATCATCCCCCTTTCGGGCCAAAACGGTCCCAATCCCCCCTTAGTGTTGTGACAACGAGTTTTTCCTTTTCGTTTCATTTGGCTTATCGCGAATGTTTGTGATGAAACGTTGTTTTTGAGTTGGGCCGGTTTTCCTTTTCCGACCGTAATAATTTACGGATAGCCGTTTTAGTTTTGTGCGATAATGGTACTAATCTGTTGGTATAACAGTAAACTCTACTATTTTTTATATGACTAACGGCCGAATACTCAAAGGCAACTTAAATATTTAAGCCCAACTTAGCAGTTTGAGACGTCGTTATTTGTCATTTTTGTATGGCGCGACAAAGTTAAACAGCTCTCAAATTTTAGTTGCGTACGAGTTTTCGCCCGTATGGTGGCAAAAAAGCGTACGGACCACATGATTTTAAGCAGTTACCGTAGCTTATAGATGCTTGCAATACCAAAGGCATTGCTCGAACGTTGCCGATCTGAAGGGGAGTGGGACAGAAGGGGGGTCAGGGAGTTGGGCTTCTGGCTCTCTCACTCATCGAAACGCAGCTGCAACAGCTACTTTACGCCGATCTTATGTGAGAGGGTGGTACTACCCTGGTTGAGCAAGCCCAGATTGGCCCTACCGCCAATAAATGCAAAAGTAAGTGTGTGTGTAGAATGTTTGTTACCACTTATCTCCATAACTACTAATCCGATTTTAATTAACTTTCAAAAGTGAAGGCTCTGGAATAAGACATAGGCTAATGTTACACATCAATTTTCACGTGGGCGAAGCCGCGGGGCACAGCTAGTTAATAAATAATATTTCAGTGCTAAATATTTCCACCCTAACTCTTCCGCTGAAATCAATACTCCCAGGCTATGATTACCCTGTTTTATTCAGAAACTTTTAACTATGGGGTCTAAAATTTGAATCGTAGAATTTTGCTGATAAACCGTAAATTTACGGTTTCCGAATCGGATTCAAAAGAGTTTATGTGCGTATTTACGTGAGGTGACTGGTCGTAAGCAGAGTTATACCCTAAAACCGGTTTCATAGACTTATGAACCATTTACCTTGCTCCACAGTTCTATAGATTTACGACATATTGAAAAGTGTCGTGAAGACTGTCTTAAAGTTCAAGTGCTATTTCTGAAGTAAAATAAAAGGAGAAGGACTATTGATGTATTACTTAGTAAGTAAGTAGATATGGCGTTTAACATCGCAATCACTAAAATTGAGCCCCGCGCACCATTATGTGCAGCGAAATTTAAACCTGTTTTCTCACTCGCAATTCGTCAATTAACTCATTAAATACGTAAGAAGGCGTTATACACCAGAAGATGAGCCGTATAGACCATACCAACATTTTTTCAACTTTATTTTCTGCGAGAGACTGAGTCGTACTGTGTCCATGTACTCCGTATAGTAGGACAAACTATTTTGGACAGTCACGTCAGAAAGACGGAGTTATACCATAAAATAGGCAGGAAAAAGCGCATTTCATTTCTTTGCATGTCTTTATCCCTCGTTAGATTACGCTAATTTTACAATCACTGATCGCTTTCAGTCCTTTATTGAAAAACGAATAAGACCCAAGTTCACCAATACACTAACAGATAGTTATACCAGCTAACGACTGTTACACACAACACTTTGTCATTGCTTTAACGGCTCATAAGTGTTGTGGTGAACTTGGGTCTAATAGTGGTAGATTCAGTATGATTGAAGTCTTAACAGAGTCTACGTTATCCTCAAATAAAACAAATGCCAGAACAATGTTGGTATCCTATCCACTAGTCTCAACAGCCTGACGGATAACCTGAACGCAAATTGAAGCCGGAAAAGACTTTACCGCGATCTAACCAATCGGGATGCGAGGAAATGACGTATTCGTGTTGAACTGGGAAGGGGAACCGGGAACCGGAAGTTTCGTTCATTGCCGCTGTGGCGCACCAATTAATGGTAGCCGATAGATTGATGGTGCTGATAAGATTGGCGGGTTGGTGCCAATATTGGTGCGGGTATTAAATATTAATATTTGGTACCGGATCGTGAACGAAATTTTAAGAGCTTTCTGTCCCATCGGCCGTCGGTTTTGCGAGCCATATGCTTTTGACAGGCCGGTTCGCGTGGTTGGTTTAGATTCCGCCTATCACGCTGCAGGTCGTAGGTTCGATTCCTACCCGGGACTTGCATTTGTGTGCATGAACATGTCTACATGTTCTGAGTCTGTGTGTAATAAAAAAAAAAGTCGTAGGTATAGTTATCTGGTTTCCATAGTACAAGCTCTGCTTAGTTTGAGATCAGGTAGCCGTGTGTACAAAATAATGTCCCAGGATATTTTATAATCCGTTACTTTAAGCGACAATTAATAGCAAATATCTTTGTAATAACCCACCTATATATTATTTAAAAAAAACTTAGGAGTGCGTAATATAAAAATATACTCAATTTAACATTAGGAAGTCCCCAAATTCTTAGAGTTATGTCGCTTAACGTATTTGTCTAAGTTACATGAAGTATATGAAACCAGTATAATCGCACAAAGGTCTATAATCCCATCGGTATCTATTCGATTTACCGAGCAACAGCGCATAACAGTCGATCAACTAATGTCATTAACGCCGACACGTGTCTAGCTTGTCAATGTACCCAATACTGGATTGGTTGAGGCTGGTCTGAATAGAATCATTAAAATTCGAGTAATAATAGTAAATAGCTTAGTATTTTTATATAATAGCGTACGGCCCACCTGATATTGAGTACTTACCGTTGCCAAAAACATCGCTCACATGTTACTAACCTGAAAGAGAGTGGAACGGATAGAGTTAAGGTTGGAACTCATCTATCAACTCGGCACCCGACCAGCACCGCCTCGCCGCCGCTCGGCGTCCACTCGTTGTCGACAGGTGGTCCGCGGGCGGACGCTGCTTTTACACCATAAACGTCACGTGATCAACCAGTGAACTGCGCGTGGTCAACGAGTGAACGCCGCGTGGTCAGCGCGTGGTCCACTTATTTCCGGTTCAGTTAGTGGATGCCGATCGACGACGAGGCGGTGCTGGTCGGGTGCCGAGTTGATAGATGAGTGCCAACCTTTAAAAGGACCCCCCATGGCTTCCGGCTGTCTCACTTATCACCCCTAAACTTTACGCCGACCTTTTGTGCCCCGGACGAGCCAGTCCCTATATGAGCTGCAGTCAATCGGCTACAGCTCTATTGTATAAGTTAATAATATAGTCAATAATAATATCGTTAAATATAATATGACTTCAAGTAAATTGTTTGAATTGATAGTATGTATTGCTCGCAAAGCTTGCCATCAATTAGGGACACACGCACGATTTAATCTGTTAGCCCACGATTCAGATCCTAATGGATAATACCACATATTAGCGGATCGCTTTGTGTTGTGTGGTTTGTAGAGCGAAACACTTATGGCATTAAGTTAATACAGTAACTTAAAAAAAATTAAAATTGCGGCTGTAAACTTCTTAAAAACTTCACGATATATATAATATATAAAAATGTCCCAGGATATTATTATATTATATATATATGTATATATATATAACGTCACGACTTTTATCCCCATTCGGGGGGTAGTCAGAGGCTTGAGTGGCCATACACCACCACATTGTGGAGGTATTAACCAACTCAAAGCCCACGTTTCACTAGATAGTCAGAACCCAACGTGACAGGTGGTGAACCTTGTCGCCGTGTATACAGGAACTGACTATTACCTAATCCCGAGGGATAGGTAGGTTTCCTCACGATGTTTTCCCTCACCGTTAGCGAACTGTAAATTATGCACATAGATGAAAATTCATCCATTGGTGCATGCCCCACCGGGGATCGAACCTGGGACCTCCTGATTGAGCCCAACGTGTTCGCCCCTAGGCTACAGTCGCTTCACGATCTTCACGAACTTCATTATTAATAAAAAAATATAAGTTAAACAAAAAACTTAAAAAAATACAAATATTAACCTACATCACAAATGTATACAAAACGATTTAAATAAATTCAGAATAAATAACACTAAAAACATTTATACATAAATAATTTCATTTTGGATAGCTCGTAGTATTCTCGTCGTAGGCTCGTAGCTATTCTCGTAGCGGTCGTTAGAACGCGTTGCATTATTCGTAGCATGCTACGAATGCTACGCTCGTAGTGGGATCGTTATCATAAATTTAACAAATCATACAACATGTTAAGAAAACCCTGTCCGAGCCGAAACCGGTAATTAGGTTCCCCAATCACATGACCAAATAAAATAAAAAAAATTAAATATTCATGATAGTAAACATATTAATGAACATTTAAAGTGCCATTTTTTTTTGCCTTTTTCCCACCTAATGTAGCTAATTTTAAAAATATGACAACACCGTTACCGGAAGTAATTATGTTAGATCGTGTGGCGGCACCTCTGACCACAAAGTATGTGATGACGTCATTTTATGATTTTATTTTTTTATTTAAACGGGGTAATCGCTTTCCAAAAAAATATGGGAGGCCTTTGCCCAGCAGTGGGACACATACTAAGTTAAAAAAATGAAAAAAAAATTTTTTTTGAAAAAAAATAATAAATAAAAAAAAATGAAATTTTTTACAAAAATAGAATCTAATCTCGATACCCAACAATACGTTTTCGGGTCGGACAGGGTTTTATTAACATGTTGTATACTCGTGACTAGTGACTCCTCGTAATTTTTACTAGATGATTTTGAGTTTAGATGTTTAAATTAAATTACTTTTCGCATTGTACACTTGGAATTTAAAATTCATCATGGATCGGATACACGACGGCACTAGAAACTCATTGTATTTCAGTGTATCGACACCACTACGACTTTAACAAGGTGTCGAGATAGTTGACATATGTAGACACTCGATGTATACACTGATTGTTTTAGTGTCAAGTGTATCCTTAGCATTGGAGTCCAAATAAGGTGAACATACTGAATTTTTTGCTAATTTATTTGCTGATATATTAAAAAATATATGTTGTTTCACAAAAATTCACAAGAATTTACTAGTAAACTTCCCTCTAAGATCGTACAACAAATTGTGTCTAACCTGGTATAACGGCATCTGGCCACCGAAGCGCTTGATGAGCTTACAAACTTGGTGTAGATTCAAAACTCCACACGAAACAGCTTGCTGCCGACCGGCATTTAATGACATTGGCTTTGTGATAAACGTTGGTTAGTGTCCAATTATATTGATAGTGTATTTTAAAACTTGAACTTGGCAATTTGAAATATAGCAGATTTCTTTGGAATCGGATCAGTAATTTCAGAGATAATCCCCTGCATACAAACCAACAAACTATACCTCTTTATAATATTCATTGGTGGTCGAGCCACGCTGCAGCCAATTGACTGCAGCGTAGGTATATATGGTCTGGAATGACCGGGGTGGTACTACCCTCTCACAGCAGATCGGCGTTTCGTAAGAGTCAGAAAAATCATTAGGAAAAACTATGCCGGTGTTTTATTAGAGTGAAGTGCGCTTGAGTGTTACCCCCAAATTTATACAAAGTGATGATGCACGTACACTGCCATTACAAATCACTTTTGTTCCTAGAAATGCTTTGTAAGCCCATTTTAAACTGGCTACCAATCTCTATAAATTTGGCAGTTAGTGCTATATCGCACCACGACATCAGTGGTAGCGCAACCAGTCGCTCCACCAACAAAATGTATAGAGCTGTATGGAGGGTAACGCACCTGGTATCCGCTTGATAGTGCAACCAATTCGGTGTCGGCTATCGAATCACCCGCTGGTGGCGCAACCATAGTTGCCTCGTGCGATATCGCACTCACGGCCGAATACGAGTACGCAACTTATATTTGAGACCTGCTTAACTTTGACGCGCCATACAAAAAATGACAGTTAACGACGTCTCAAACTGCTAAGTGGGACTTAAGTATTTAAGAAGCCTTTGAGTATTCGGCCGTTAAAGTATTTCTTTTTAAACAGCTAACAAAGAAAAGTCGTTAATATTTACCCCGCACTCTGCCATGATAAACAGATTAGGGGCTTCCAGCGCCATCTGGTCAGCGATACACTTTGATGAGGTTGCCAAGTTGCCTTAGATGCAAACTACGCTAAACAGCTTGCCATCGACCGAAGTTCGACCGTCGAATTATGAATTTATGTATGTGATGGTTCAAAGTTTCATCAACCGATAAGGGGCGAGATCCTTTGCGTTGATCGGTCTAGCATAGCTATGAATGCAAGCAGCGTTTTGTTTTAAATTCAGGGCCCAGGGGGCTTACCACAAGCTCTTATTGCGATTCAATTACAGGAACGTATTAACGTTTCAGCGACTTTTTGTGCAATGACGTACCTTATTGTCATGACAATAAGAAACGTCATTAAAACGTCGTTCAAACGTTCCTATAATTGAATCGCAATAAGAGCTTGTGGTAAGCCCCCAGGTCTCTTAACAATTATTATTATCCATTGCCAAACCATTGATCTCTTATATATTTTATTTATAGGACTGCAGTGGCAATAAGGCGTACCGCCCGCCTGATATTAAGCAGTTATCGTAGCCTATTGATCCTTACAATACCAAAGGAATTGCTTGCACATTGACGACCTGGAGGGGAGTGGGATGAAGGGAAGGGGAGGGGGGGAGGTCTTTCGGCTCTCTCACTCATCGTACGAAACGCAGCTGTAATATTATCTTCGTGAATTCTTCATTGTAAATCGCAAATTCTTGGCAGTCAGCATGTTGCCAGAGGACTGTTAACAGATGGCCGATAATTCTTAATTGATGAAGAATTCACGAATTAAAATGTGCAAATAAGTATATAGATTAACCCCCTTATTCATAGAAAGTTATGATCGACTTGCAGTGGAATTACAAATCACATTTGTTCCTAAAAATGCTTTTCAAAACCATTGTAAACTGGCTAAAATCTCTATGAATAAGGGGGTAAGTATTTGCAACTCTTTACACATATTGTATACTTTACAATACTAAAACTACAAAAGTGGACTTCATCTATCAACCCGGCACCCGACCAGCACCGCCTCGTCGATCGGCATCCACTAACTGAACCGGAAATAAGTGGACCACGCGCTGACCACGCGGCGTTCTCTCGTTGACCACGCGCGGTCCACTCGTTGATCACGTGACGTTTATGGTGTAAAAGCAGAGTCCGCCCGCGGAACACCTGTCGACAACAAGTGGACGCCGAGCGGCGAGCCGGTGCTGGTCGGATGCCGAGTTGATAGATGAGTGCCAACCTTAAAGCGTAATGCTTATGATACACAGCGACTCTAGACACTAAAACACTCAGTGTATACATCGAGTGTCTACGTGTGTCTACCACCGCGACACCATGTTACAGTTGTAGTGGCGGTATCGGTACACTGAGATAGACAGAGTGTCTAGTATCTGGTGTCGTCGTGTATCCTTAAGGTAGGAGTTCGTTGCAAGCGGCAGACAGCAGACGTCAGTCGGTCTCATAGAAATTGAATGTCCTCTGCCGTCGCGGCACATATCATCGCCACAATTTGTATGAAACCGACTGAAGCCGCTGTCTGCCACTTGCAACGAACTCCTACCTTGAGACCGACTGACGTCTGCTGTCTGCCGCTTGCAACAAACTTCTACCTTTAAGGTACGAGTTCGTAGCAAGCGGCAGACAGCAGACGTCAGTCGGTCTCATACAAATTGTGGCAGTGACATGTGCCGCGACGGCAGACGGCATTACATTTTCTAACAAGTTTGTGTTAATATGTTGGTAACATTTTTTATCTTCTATTAAGTAGGTTCAGTTACCTAATGTTACTAACATTAAACGATAAACCTAATGTTCAGCTGGGACGATTAATTGAATATCCGTGTTAGCTATCGTTCGATAACATTCATCTCCGGGGACTGTTATTACGAAACTAACGAAAATCTGTAACGAAAAAGGACGAATTAATGGACTTATAGTGTCAAATAATGTAGGACAAACCGCCAGTGTATTGAGAAATGTATCAGATTTTATGGAATTATTGCACGCATGCGTGTGCACATTGATATAAGAGTATGTTCGTAATCTCAAAATAATAGTTTTTTACTAAATGCTTATGAAAATGTATACGTTACTTATAACAAAAATAGGATATTTTTTGGTTGGTTTTTGTTTTTGTTTGAAGCGACTGTAGCCTAGGGGTGAACAGGTTGGGCTAGCAATCAGAAGGTCCCAGGTTCGATCCCCGGTGGGGCATGCACCAATGGATGAATTTTCATCTATGTGCATAATTTACAGTTCGCTGACGGTGAGGGAAAAACATCGTGAGGAAACCTACCTATCCCTCGGGATTAGGTAATAGTCAGTTCCTGTATACACGGCGACAAGGTTCGCCACCTGTCATGTTGGGTTCTGACTATCTGGTGAAACGTGGGCTTTGAGTTGGTTAATACCTCCACAATGTGGTGGTATATGGCCACTCAAGCCTCTGACTACCCCCGAATGGTGATCAAAGTCGTGACGTTACATTACATACAGTTTTTGTTTGTTACGGTTCATCTTTGAAACTAATGGACTGATTTTGACTTAAATTTCACTGGCAGATAGCTGATGTTATAAGGAGTAACCGAGGCTACTTTTAATTTAGCAAACATTATTTTTTGTTATATTCCCTGCGTACGAAGTCACGGGGCACAGCTAGTTTAAATAAATAAAAGTTTAGTTAAGTTTAGTTTAGTTTTAATAAATTGCTAGCCAAAGTTGTATGTAATGGAATGTAACTTTTCGCATACGGGGCGTCATATATCAGTCATAACGTCAATCTAATACCTTCAATAGCACCTTTTTCTACGTAACGGCTCCAAGAACACTTAGCATGATATATTTTATCGCCCGCCCATGGCGCTACGTTCGTTACGTATCGATCTAGCAAGGGTTCACTTATTGATATGTGGGTGATAAATATTTATTTACGTAAGGTAATATTACTGCATTGTGTGGATTTAGCTGCGATTGGTATCCACTATTAATATTAATAGGGCTAAGCTGTAGCCAATTGACTGCAGCTCATATACCGGCTGATTCGACCGGGGTAGTACAACCCTCACACAGAAGATCGACGTAAAGCAGCTATAACAGCTGCGTTTTCTATGATGAGTGAGAAAGCTGGAAGAACAACCCCCTTCGCCTCTCTCTGTCCCACTCCCCTTCTGGTGGGCAACGTGCGAGTAATGCCTTTGGTATTGAAAGCGTCTATAGGCTACGGTAAATGCTTAGTATCAGGCGAGCCGTACACTTGTTTGCCACCTTAGTCAGAATTTTATTTTTTTAACCGACTTCAAAAAAGGAGGAGGTTCTATGTTCGGCTGTATGTATGTTTTTTTTTTTTTTTTTTTTTTTTTATTTATGTTCACCGATTTCTCCGGCATTTATGAACCGATTTGAAAAATTCTTTTGCTGTTCGGTAGATCGTAGCTCCAAATTGGTCCCATAAAAAAATAATTCCTAGAATCAACCCCTAAGGGGGTAATTTTGGGGGGTGAAGGTCGTCTGAAAAAAATTTTTTTGTCCGATTGACTTGAAACTTAATATGTATATTTTGCATAAGAAATAATGAAACTCATGTTTCAGGATTTTAGAAAAATCCCCCCCCAAAGGGGTAAATCGGGGTGTTGAAGTTTGTATGGAGAGTTACCGTTTATCTCTAACGTTTATGAACCAATTTTTCTTTTTAAACTGTTATTTGGTATGTGACTAAGTTGTTTTGGTCCCATAAAAAAATCATTTCGGAAATCAACCCCCAAAGGGACAAACTAGGGGTAGAAGTACGGTAGAAAAATATATTTGTGTCCGATTGACTTGAAACTTAGTATGTATACTCCATATAATAAATTAAGAAACTTTTGTTTTGGAACCTTGGAAAAGTCACCCCTCAAAGGGGTAATTTGGGGTGATAAAGTTTGTATGGCGCCACTAAAAATCATGAAATAAAATTATTTTTATAAAAAAATAAAAACCGACTTCAAAAAAACCTGGAGCACTAAAAAGCCTGAAATAATATTTATATTACCACCACTGCCTACCCCTTCGGGAAAATCAGGCGTGATGATGTGTTATCGAGTATTTGGAGTCGGTGCCAATCTTGGTATGCCGAGTCTACCTACTATAAAAGTAAGAAGATAGATTGGCACCGACCCCAAATACTCGATAACACATCATCACGCCTGATTTTCCCGAAGGGGTAGGCAGTGGTGGTAATATAAATATTATTTCAGGCTTTTTAGTGCTCCAGGTTTTTTTGAAGTCGGTTTTTATTTTTTTATAAAAATAATTATTAAAAAGTGCTAATCCCTCAAAATACTAACTCACCATGATCCCATCATATAAATTTAATTTATCATTTCCCCAGTAATCCAAAGCGTAATGGAACAACAGGGGGATTCAGTATATGAGTTTTTGTGATGGGGAATTCATGTAGCGGTGTGCGGGTGAAATTAGCAAATTGAGCGGCCTCGCCCTCGGGGCCGCCACGTGTTACATAAGACAAGTACATTACACGGCATGAGAAAACAAAACAATGGGGTATACTTGGAAATTCTGGCGGAATTAATCGATTTAAAATGAAAAAAAAAACGCCGGTATACATTTATTGTGAAAGGACATAAACATGAGCCGAATCTCTGATTCAATCCAAGATAATTTCAAGAGTTCATCAATTATGCTCTTCTTCTGCGCTATAAAAGGTACATAGTGCTACAATTTCATGTTTCTAACACTAACGGTTAGGGTTGTGCTTATCTTAATAGGCGGACAGACAAAAAGACAGACAGACGACAAGGTGATCCTATAGGAGTTCAGTCTTATTTTTTTGTGGTATGTGTACCCCAAAAAAAGTTCCGATCAGTTTTTTTTATAAATAATTCGTTGTTTCATTCCTGGCGCCATCATGTGAAAAACACTGTACTCATTTCTGCCTTGGGCAAATTTTCTGAAAAATATTGCAAAAAGGTCTAACCTCAATCAGATCAATCGCTATTAATTTTTCCAGAGAAATGTAATCTTTATTTATACTATAATAGCACAAACTGCGTTTTTATTCAATGTGTTTCGAGTGCGGATAATTCGTGCGAATTTTCCGCGGCAGTCAGTTGGAGCTTTTGTGTTATAATAACGACAATATGTCAAGTACTAAACAATAATGATGACGGGGTTACCGTCCGCCACATTGCCACTGTCCGCCACACTTCAACAATGGCGGCGGCTGGCCAACGACTTGCCCAAATCATTTATTTGTCACGCGTCGCTTTGTCGCCTCTTTGAACTTGAAACCGCGACGTATACCTAACTATAGCTATAAGGTATCTTATTCAAGCTTTGTATGACTGTTTTGAAATCCAAAAATGTAAAGTGTATTTAAGCCGTCCTGGCGCCGAGTCGCTTAGCCATTGAATTGCCAGTGTAGGATTTTGCTATTGTGACCGACCCTCAGATTGGTCGGTTCAAACGACTTGGGGACCAGCGGGGCGATTGCGTAACTTTTTCGTCAATGTTTCAATTGGTTTCGTTCATCCTGTGTTGTTTTGTCAATAGAAATTTATTGAAATCGGGAAGAATAAACTCCAGACTCATCCGGATTTCAATTAATTTCAACTGAAAATGCAATACGGGATGAACGAAACCAACTGAAACATTGACGAAAAAGTTAGGCAATCACCCCGCTGGTCACAATACATGTACTCATACTCCCAAATTTATCGAGAATTTTAGCCAGTTTACAATGATTTTAAAATTCATTTTTAGGTGAAAATCCATATTCTTTAAAGTTATTTCAATTCCAGTGTACGTCCGTCATAACTTTACATAAATTTGGGGGATAGACTTCTGTGCTTATTTTATGCTATTTGTAAACACACCAAGGAACCCCTAAATTAAAAACCCATCTTCTTTATGAGTTGGTATTTTTAATATTTCACAAATAGTAGCCTTGATAATTACTAATTGATAATTAATTATAAATTAAGTAACGGCTAAATCAGACACTGTTATTTTAAATAAGGCGTGCTCTGCCTATACCCCTGGGACTTAAAGATTTCTTGTTTGAATATCATATTCAACAAAGATTATAACTTGCTGAACGGAGAAGGAAAACATCGTGAGTGTTGGATACAGCAAATTTTAAAAAGTCGACGATCGAAATGAGACGACAGCGTCATCTGTAGGCGTTTTGACAGAGTTCACTTGCGGCCGGCATCGGCGGAGAGCACAGTACGGTTTGCACCGCCAAACAATCGAGTCAGGGCTGGGCCCCATTGTTGCGTCGTCGCTGCGTCGTCGCGGCGTCGCCGCTGCGTCTTTTACATATATTTTATAGTGGCATGCTACATTTTTGCGTTGCGTCGTCGCATGCGACGTTTCAACGGAGAGACGAAGCGGGGGAGGGTAATGCGCTGCGCTGTCGATGGGATGACGTACAGCGTTCCGCTGCTAGAGGGAGACGTGCGTATACGAAATGACGTATACGACGGGCGTGGCGTCACCTTGCGTTGCGACGTCGTGCGTCGTCGCAACGCAGATGTGGTATACAATGCGTTGTCCGTTGCGACGACGCAGCTCAGCGCGCTAGTGGGGCCCGGCTCTCGATTGGAAACTGTATTCGTGCCATTTCGAGATTAATAGGGACAACGCTAAATACCAAAAGTTCCATTAAACGCCCACAATACGAGAAAGGAGACGGCCCCATCCTTCTTTATCCGATAGTGAGGAAGTCTACTCCATTTCCGAAAAATTGTACAGAAATAAAAACTGTAACTTATTTGGAAATAATTAAAAGGGTTTATCAATATCACAGAGTAAAGAAAGAGGTGCCCTTATTAGATATATGTTTGAAAAAAAACGTAGTCATTGTTTTTTCATTTTCACTGTTCTGTCTACCGGTAAATAGTTGAACTACTCGCTTCGTTTTATGTCGATGTTAGTACTAGGCCGACCACTCGGTCGAGTTGCTTAGGGCCAGTCCCCTTAGTAATTGGTCCATGGTCAATATGAATCGAATAATCTTAATGATTACCAAGGATTAGTAGGTACCTATGATAAAATCATAACAACTATTTTGGTTCAAGCAATCAAGAGTATTACAATTCTTATTCCTAATACGATATGGTGACCCCGTTTCCGAGCCGACAGTATACTGCGCCCTATATTTCATAAGATAACTATGTTTACAGCATACGGTATAGTTGGACGAACATAAAAATATGATAAACAGACTGTATTCATTTAAATACGTTGTAATATCAAGATGTGTGCGAAGAAGTACCTTGAGTATCTTGTACAAGGACAAAATAATCCAATGAAATATAAAATGCGTAGAAAACTAAATTTAAAAAGTATTATGTAAATACATATTCGTTAGTTGTTGTTAGTTTTTTATGGGACTAAGACGGCAAACAAGCGTACGGCCCGCCTGATGTTAAGCTGTTACCGCAGCCTATAGATGCTTGCAATACCAAAGGTATTGCTCGCAAGTTGCCGACCTGAAGGGGAGTGTGAGAGATCGAGGGAAAATGAGGGATGGTTGGGCTTCCGGCTCGCTCACTCGAAACGCAACTGTAATAGCTGCTTTACGCTGATCTACTGTGGGAGGGTGGTATTACCCCGGTCGAGCCAGCCCGTATATGAGCTGCGTCAATTGGCTCTACCACCTACATTTATTTTGGGGTTCTAGAATACATTTTAGATGTATACATGTTACTCTCAATTTATTCAATGTAGGAAATTGAACTCTACTTTCTTGTTTTTAGTTGGTTGCACCCACAGAGTAAAGTAATTGGTCCATGGTTGCACCTTTCGTTAAGCTAAGCGTATTAATTAGATGAGTAGGTTTGGTTAAATCTTATTTTTTTTGTCTACTTACGTAACAGGTCTGCATTTTATAAAATAATTTAACGTAACTATCACTAAACAAGTTAACAAGTAGATTTTCCATTGTTTTTTAGTTAGAGAAAAAACATGTTCTGTAGCATGTAAACAAAACATTCAACCCTTGATTCGTCTCAAATCCTTGATACAGCATCGTTTTTTTATTTCTAAAAAAAAACAACGTTCTTTTATAAAAAATCAATACACCACTTTAAATGTAAGCACTATTTTCGCAGACATCAAATTTTATTCGACACAATTTTCGTAACGTTGACAATAAATAGGATAGGTATTTAAAAAGGGCCCGCAGAGTGCAGGGCTTGGTAATCCTGAAAATAAACTTTAACGTTTAAGGGCGTATCGTAAAAACAAATGTGTTGTTGCCCTTGCGAACGGTTGGTGCTTCGGCCCTCAAAAATTAACATAAGCAGACGCCCACAGTTTTAAGATTACAGCATAAGTATTGTACAAGCGTAATTACTGTTGGAGATAGGACATAGTTTGCTGTATGCCTAATAATCTTAATCCTAAAGTGACTATAGGATTAAGATTTTGAGTTTACTACTGTAGACTATAGTATAGTCCATAGTAGTACACTATCTTCTACATTTAAAATAATATATACATCTGGCGATTTTTTAAAATATATAATGATTTCTATACACACATTACACAAACGACTTAACCTTTACATAAAGTGATACTTTAACAACAGTTTTACAATATGCAAGTCGGAAAAATGCTATCTTTCAGGGAACAAATATTTTATTACTAATTTACTACTAGCTGTGCCCGTGACCTCTTCTGACTCGTGGAATTCAACAATAAAAGTAGCTTAACTTACTTCTTATAACCTCAGCTATCGGTAATCAGTAATCGTTCCAGCCGTTTCGGAGATTAACCGGAACAAACAGACAGACAGAAAAATTAAAAAAATGCTTTTATGTTATAAGGAGCGTATATACTTTCTCTGTATAATCTGTTATTTTGCCATTACAAACAGATACTTCAATTTTATTTATTTGTATAGATTTCGTAAGAGAAACACACCAACTCCTTGGTACCAAACTAAGCAACGCGTCTAAGGATAAACATTAAATTGACTGATATTGATCCCAGTCTTACCCAGACGGTATCCATTAATTTATTACAAAACGAAAACGCCAAAATGTGTCTCATTCCACACTGTATTATTACAAAACCTTTTAATCCACTGCACAGCTGAAAGTATCGAAAATTCTTGTTAGACGCTGACTTTCAGCGGGCGAAGTAAATACGCGAATAAACATTAATAATTTAAGGTTATATCAGATATATCGGGGCCGGACCCTGTTGGCGCTCGTTTTCAGAACGGCGGTATAAGTGATACGCAAAAGCGGTATCATTTCAGCCGAAAAACATCCACTGCTGGACATAGGCCTCCCGTTCGCCACAATGACCGGGCTTGCGCTGCCCGCATCCAGCGGATTCCCGCGACCTTCACCAGGTCGTCGGTCCACCATGTATGTTATAGTGACAATCAATAAATATGTTTGCTGTGTGCATATGGCTCGCATGCCGCGCGAGGCAACTTTACCTCGCTTAGTTTGACATGGTGTGCACGAATTAAATGTTCGCCTTGCCTCACCAGAGTTCAGTCATGAGACAGAACGATAATGTTATACACTCGGGTATACCCTTCTCTGTCTAGAGTGTAGGTTGGCTCGTCTGAGCATGCGACGGAGGCTGCCGCGCGTCGCATCCCAGTCTTCTGGACCCCGATAGTTATATTAGTTACACATTTAAATGTGTGTGTCGTCAGTTCACGGCCGTTATCACATACAACAAGTGATGATAAAAAATAAAATATAGATACTTTTTTCCCATACTTATATCAGACAACATTCAGAAACGGCGTTTTCATAATTTGCCCTGCACCCCTAGACAAGTGGCATGAACGCTAATCGAATAGAATAGAATAGACTTCACAATGTATGGAAATGTCAAACGTCGCTATGTAGATCAACAACAAGTTGCTATGTAGATCACGTGACTTATGTCATTTCCATACATGAGGCGTAGCGATTTGAACGAACGCTCGTAGACGTCAGCCACTTGTCTAGCCCTTCTGATCTGGGTGTCACTAGGATTGCTCCCAGCCAAATAGCTATAGTACATGCCTTACTTAGTTTGGGACCATACAGTGGGCATGTTAGCCAGGCTTTTTTTAAATTTATTTATTACAACATGTTACATCTTAACATTAAAACTCCCTATTGAAGTCACCGCCACAATATATTCGCCAATATTCGCTTATCGCTTGCGCTCAACGTCGGCATACAGTCACGAACTACAAAGCAGCCCCTCCCACAACAATGGGGGTTAGAAAATAGGTACAATAAACTGGGAGGGAATGGGGGGAGGATATATTTTGTCTTGTATACTTTTCGTGAACACTTTTAAACGGGCGTTGATGTTACTCATACCTACTTGGGATACTGCTTGCGACGTTTCGAAGTTTTAGGGCCAAGTTCACGAACATATTAACGGCCCGTTAGATCAGTAACCGCTTGTTTTATTGATAAGAGTCGTTTTGTACTACTTATAATGGTCTGTTAATGTATTGGTGGACTTATTTATTGTTGGGAGAGCTAAGCTGTGGCCAATTGGCTGCAGCTGAGTACGAGCTCGACCGGGGTAGTACCACCCTTTCACAGAAGATCGGCGTAAAATAGCTATTACTGCTGCGTTTCGTACGATGAGTGGGAGAGCCGGAAGCCCAATACCCACCCGCTTATCTCGCCATCTATCCCGCTCCCCTTTGGCTCGGCAACGTGCGTGAAATGCCTTTGGTATTGCAAGCATCTACGCATCTAGGCTACGGTAGCTGCTTAACATCAAGCGGGCAATACGCTTGTTTGCCACTTCAGTCACTTAAAAAAAAACTTGGCCTTTAGTAGTGATGATATACAGTGACGTGATTTAGGTATACTATGGGCCTTTTAAGAAACTTTAATATCGTTCAGAGAGTACCTTTCATTACTATCCCTTATAGGCAAGTTGTCATGGAAACTATAGAGAAAAACAGAACAGACACACATTCGCTCATTTATTTACGAGTGAGCCTCTGGCTCGGCGGCCCGGGCCATTAGCAGGACTCTATCTGTCTCTCTTCCACACAGGCGGCTTATATTAATCTGTCTCGGTGAGATTGTAGCTCTATTGTGGGTTAAAACACTTAAAGTTTGAACTGGAGATAATATTTTTTTGTGTGAATCGTGATTCTGTTATGGGCGATTGTTTTTGTGAGGTGGGTAGAGTTGGTGTGAAAATTGTGTAGTCTTTTGTAGTCTAGGTTATCTTTTTGTATGAGTATTGTAAAGAAAGAAAGAAACACATTTATTTGGCACAGCACAATACACTTTAAATAAAACAAACATTAGGTAGACAATCAAAATAGAACAGAAAAAAAACCAAAACCCAACAGAAGAAGACGAATGTGTCTCATGGCTGGACCAAAAGAAAGTTCCATTTCATCCATCCTTCCATCCATCTTTCGGTCGGTCGTTGATATTGGTGAATGGTTACTGGTAATATATGAGGTCGCTACAAATCCTTTATCAAAGTCTTAAAAAAGCAACAATGTCCATTGTATCCTAATCCTTCCGTAACTATAAAATATTCAACTTCCATCGCGCCAAACGCTCCGTTACTAAGGAATCAATATTTCATAATTCAAAAGCGACTCGGAACATAGTAGCGAGCCAATAAAATAAATCATCGGTATAGAAAAATAGCCACCTAGACAATGCCTGCGTGCGTAACGCTGAAAAAAGACTTACAAAAGGGCAGATCAAAGGATTTCGTTGAAAAGAATATATCTAAGTTTTAGCGGGATATAAAAAGGTTTGGTGGGCGCGAGTGATAAGTGTGAGCGAGTAAATAAAACGTGTATTAGTTACTGCCACTGGAACGTCCCGCGTTCTCCCCAAACTGAACCAAAAAACACCCCCAAAAATACCCCCAAAAATTCAGATTTTGAGGAAAAACCAACCACCCGCCATGAGATATATATATATATTTTTATATATAACCACCACCACCACCACCACCTGTCACGTTGGGTTCTTACTATCTGGTGAAACGTGGGCTTTGAGTTGGTTAATACCTCCACAATGTGGTGGTGTATTGCCACTCAAGCCTCTGACTACCCCCGAATGGGGATAAAAGTCGTGACGTTACATTTCACTTCATTTTTTTTTATATATATAAAAAATACTACCAACATGAGGTTAGCACGTGTTTCAGTCCCGTTAGCCCCTACAACTAAGCTAAATACTTGTACTAAATATTCCTCTAGTTCCATGTTCCACAAACATTTTGTCCTCCCCAGTTCCGCCATAGATATAAAACTGCCCAACAAACACTCTGACTTTGACATCACTCAGTATAAGGTACTGAAATTATGTCTGTCAGTACCAGCGATATACGCATAATGTAAGAGCAAGAAAGCGTTATTTTTAGTTGTGTCAAGTTTATAGTCGGTACTTTGTAGACGGTAGGATTAGGCTTGATATAAATCATAACGAAGTATTCCACGAGTTTTTTCTGCCTCAGAAAATTGTGCTTAAATAAAAGTAGTTGGTAGGTTAGGTATATTTTATTTTGACACGATGAAGTGAACTTGCCACTTTTTAATATCGCTGTAGAATTTCGGAGTGCATAGCCAATCCAGTGTACAGTACCCATAGCCCAAGCATTGCTAATTTGAGACCATACAGTCGGTATATTAATCTGGCGATATTCATATTTAACTTCTTCTTCTTTTTATCGTATGGTTAGTGGCCAACCTGGTGTCAGAGGTTCAAGCAGCTCGAAGGCCTCCGACAAGGCTTAACGACTGCTGCCTAGATGACAACTCCCGGGACCGGCTTTTAACGTACCCTCCGAAGCACGGAGACGCTCAGTTCAAATGTCACTAAATGGTCACCCATCTCTGCCTGACCTTGCTGAGCATTGCTTGACCTCTGATCGTTTACCGATCAGTGATTGCAACTGGCTACAAGCGCTTTCAAGTGCCTTCAAGTGCCTTCTTCCTTGAGGGCGATTCAGGCCAAATCCACCACGCTAGTCCAGTGCGGGTATTTATTAAATTTTAAGTAAATATCTGAGCAGACCACACACCAATAAGACTTAGACAACCGCTCGCCTAACATAGAATTACCGATCTGTCTCTACCGCACCATCTTGCTTGGTTTGTTCAAGCTTTGATCTTGAATTGACCAACTAAAATACGCTCTTTACCAATACCCCGCCAACATTTGACGATATCGTTTTCATATAATAGACAATACAATAGATGAAGGCGACTTGTCTTATTGGTCTTTGTTTCAGACACATTTCAGACATTAGGTACTACAGTTTGATCGCTAAAAATAAATAAATTCGCTGAGAAAGATTTAGAGGCCCAGACAATTAAAATCCTTCTTAATTCTTTTTCCAAATTACGACGCTCTAATCTCTTTCCGCTTACAACTTAAGCCGAAGTTTCAGAGACGTACCGCGGTTGTTGTTTGTGTATAACTCCACTAGCCGGCCCGGAGGATAACCCCGGATAAAGATAAATCTTAAACCGAATACTCTTCGATAGCATCCGTAATTACGGTCGGTGAATACCGGTTTTTTAACTTTTTTTGCGGACTTTGCCGCGGATTTGAAAGTTTTTACGGGACTTGTTTTCTAGGTTATGTAGGATGATGAACTTTGTTTGTAGTTTCAGACGTAAAATATTGAGTTTAAGACAGAAAGTGGAATATACCGCCACATCACCCGAAACGGTAGGCAGAAGGCCTATCTGTTGTTTTACACGACTACCCAATAAAAGTACTGTAATGTACTACTCTGCCAAGCCAAATAGGCACTCGGATGGAATGCAGCTTCCCCGCCCGCATACCGCTAAAACCGCCTGCGGCTTACCGCCCGCACCCCCGCCCGCACACCGCCTTATTGAGCGGGTGACGTCACATTTGACAGGTCTCTAGTTGGCTTGGCGGAGTGGTAGTCAGGCTTCATGTGTGTATGTTTGTGAGTTTCTTTATTCTACTATAACTTCTGAAAGCCTTTCGCAATTGAAATGAGTGAGGTATCGTTAGAATACTTGCATTACCCGGAGTAAAGCTAGATTAGTTTTAAATACGTGTATTTAAAATGGCGCACGTCGCTGTGAGAAAACCTCGCGTCATAATTTGTTTCATATTTTACGTTTTAGACCGTTTCTTACGAGGCAGTCGTCTTAGCGCCGCCATACACGGACTGCATTTTGCTGTCGGAACCGACAGCGCTATTGCAGTTGGTTGCAGTCGACAGCTCGCGACTGCTTGGCGTCATGCAGTCGGCGGGCTGTCGCGAGCTGTCGGTGCGGTCGACTGCAACCAACTGTAATAGAGCTGTCGCTTCCAACAGCAACATGCAGTCCGTGTATGGCAGCGCTTATAAATTTTTTTTTTTGTAGTTCTATAACATCAGTTGTTCTTTAAGTCTGCTGTGTTATAGTGAGGTATGGTTAGGTATGGTATGGCAAGCTGTAGCCAATTGACTGCAGCGCATAAAATATATGGGCTGGCTCGACGAGGTAGTACCCTCTCACAGGAGATCGGCGTAAAGTAGCTTTCTTTAGTTGGTGTGTTTGTTAAAATATTGTTTTTCTTTTCGCTAAAAGTCTATAATAATAATAATATCCTGGGACATTCTTACACACGGCTACCTGATCCCAAACTAAGCAGAGCTTGTACTATGGAAACCAGATAACTGATGTTACTACATATACTACTTTTTTATTTGTAAATACATACTTAATATACATATACACCCAGACTCGGGACATACAGACATGTTCATGCACACAAATGCATGTCCGGGGTAGGAATCGAACCTACGACCTGCAGCGTGAAAGGCGCCATCACGCCAACCACGCCAACGGGCCCGTCTATAGGTATAAACTTGTTCAGATAGTAGGATTTCCTATCTAAATTTACTAGCAACTTTACTTTTTTATCAAGCGTGTGTATAGATGGGTCCCCGGGGCCCGTGGGGTCACCCTACAACAGGTTTTTGGGTCACAGCCCTCGAAGGTGCTTCGGTAATTATAAATGGGGTTGTATGAATATTGTATGATATGTCCTTTGTTGCTGTATCAGGGTTAGTTCGTAGGTCTTGTTTTGTTCGGGTTATAACAAAGGTATTTGAATTTGTACATTGATGGTAGGTAATTTTGGCAGTCTAGAAAATAAGTATGGTATTGTGTAGTATCGGGTTCGATACCTTGGGAGATCAAGTTTATTTTTTATGTTACTAAGGTGGTAAACAAGCGCACGGCCCGCCTGATGCTAAGCAGTTACCATTCGTGCGGGTTCCAAGACAACTTAGCTTTCACCGGGACTCGTCGAGGGTCAAACCTTGGCGTCATCGTTGGACACCATTGTCGATCCTGGCTTACAGGAGTAACAGTGGTGGGAATATATGGCGGGCTTAGTCCTAAAAAAAAACCTGTTACCATAGCCTATAGATACTTGCAATACCAAAAGTATCACTCGCACGTTACTGAGCTGAAGGGGAGTGGGACAGAGGGAGGGGTCGGGAGGTAGGGCTTACGGCTCTCTGACTCGTACGAAACGCAGCTGTAAATGCTAATTTACGCCGATCTCGGTGTGATAGTGGTACTACCCCGGTCAAGCCAGCCCATATTGACCTGCAGTCAATTGGCCCGCCACACACTCCCACCACTGTTACTCCTGTAAGCTAGGATCGACAATGGTGTCCAACGATGACGCCAAGGTTTGACCGACAAGTCCCGAGAAAAAGTTAAGATGTCTTGGAACCCACACGAATTTAATCACTGTACTGTAACGTCAGGACTTTTGACCCCATTCGGGGGTAGTCAGAGGCTTGAGTGGCCATACACCATCGTGGAGGTATTAAGACGAGGGTTCGAAATTTGGTTGATTTTCTATTCTACTTTTTCTTTAAGTAAGTATGTGGACTAGGAATCTTATATTTAGATGTATGATTTTTGACTATATTATCTTGAGTATCCTTAAATCCAAATCACGATTTGATGAAATTTACTCGATAAAAAAAAATTATGAAATGAGCTCTAATTATTTACAATTTTCCTTGCTACCACGATGTTTTAACGATTTAGATCACGAAATTATTTCTAAAACATAGCAAATAATGATATCTAAACTACCCTTCAACCATATTTTTAATTCATGAAGTAGTTTTTTTTTAATTCAAGAAAATGTGGTTTGGCGCTTACGTTGTTTATTTCCGAGCGCGCGCACAATATCGCCATCTCACATTTTAAGTACTTGAACTAACCATGTCTCTCTCTAACTTTGTATTGTCAGTGTCCAAAGGGACTTGTTCGACGTCGGACCTGTGACGGATTTTTTAAAAAATATTACGAAAAAATATTACGGTCGTGCCACATTACAGGTACAGTACAGTATTTACAGTCCGCCGACGCCTATGATAAATAAATAAATATCCTTGGAAATTCTTTTACACATGACTACCTGATCCCAAACTAAGCAGAGCTTGTACTATGGAAACCAAATAACTGATATTACTACATATACTACTTTTTGTTTGTAAATACAAACTAAATATACACTTAATTACACCTAGACTCGGGACATGCGGACATGTTCATGCACACAAATGCATGTCCTGGGCAGGAATCGAACCTACGACCTGCACTGCAGCGTGATTTTCGTTTGCTTTTCCTTGTCTTGTGTAATTTCTTTTCATCTCTTGTCATTTTGTGTCATCTCTTGTCATTTTGTGTCATCTCTTGTCATTTCATAGTTATTCGTGTCATTTCTGTAAAAACTCCCTATTTCGCTTACTGTTATATACTTGCAGCATGGTCTTGGGCCGACAGTGGGAATACATTGCTTGTCAAAACAATGGAGTCGCTTTATTGCGTTTGTTGTAGGTATGGATGGGCAAGTAATAAATATATCATACATCAATAAATTATCGTAAAAAATAACATTACAGATATGGATAGGAAAATGTTTGTCCGTCCTATTCAATCTATTATATTATAAACGAAAGTAACTCTGTCTGTTACCTTTTCACGGCTAAACCGCTGAACCAATGTTGATGAATTTTGGTATGGAGATAGACTGGGTCTTGGCGGAGAACATAGGCTACTTTTTAGGGTTCCAAAGGGTGCTAACGGGACCCTATTACTAGGCCTACGCTGTCCGTCTGTCTGTCTGTCCGTCTGTCAGCGCGGGCTGTATCTCACGAACCGTAACAGGTAGAGAGTTGAAATTTTCACTGAATGTGTATTTCTGTTGCCGGTGCAGAACAAATACTAAAAATATAATAACATTTAAAAATAAATATCAAGTCTCAAACTTGATATTTTTGATGTGTTTATTCTACGGTGGTACGGAACCCTTTATGTGCGAGTCCGACGCCTTCAGATCTTATGAATGTTTTCTTGAAATAAATATAGTGTATTTTAAGTAATTAACTGGCCAACCCTCAGGTCCTACCTACCATGTTAGGATCTTTTTCGTTCTAGCGGGTGTAAACCGTGATTTAACGAGTTAATGTGATAATTTTTGTATTTAAATTATTCAATTCAATGTATTTGTTTCAGACATAGTCCAATATTGATTATTAAAATTATTATAATTTCACAATAAATATAAAACAATAAATAAAAGTAAAATTAAATTAAAAAAAATAATAATATCTATTTTTGATTTTTCATGTTTTATCATTAAAATACAATATAATATAACATAAATTAAAATAAAATACAATAAAATAAAAACCTACCCCTAATTAAACAAATACCGTCCGCGTGGGATACTGGCTGCATGTCCTCCCTGTATTCAAGCTGTTCCTGTTGTCAAGCGAATTTTTTGAGCAAGGAAAGAGCCAGCCCTCTTGTCACCTGTGGCGGTAACCAGTCTAAGGGTGATTTTGATAGATAAAAAAATAAAGATAAAAAGATAAACAAAAAATAAATGCATGGTTAAATCAATAAAATTAATAAAAACTGAAAATTAAATTAAAAAATAAATTAAATATGGTAAAAAAAAATATTATGACACCGCTGATGACTTCATGATCGGCATCGAAGTTCCTTTATTCCTAAGTATTCCTTTGCCTACGAAACATGAAAAAGATACTCATATCCGGCAGTCAGTCACTGACACAGAGTATGTACATTTTTACCCGACTACGGTGGGCGGAGGGTTATGATTTTGACCGATATGACCGGTATGTATGTTCATCTGCTCCCGTATAATGTCCAAACTATTTTTATATCATAATAATTTGACTAATGAGATATCGTTGGACGCGTCTGGATCGTCCGCTGGTTATAGGCTATTATACGATCGAAATATTGTTATACGTATCTATCAGCATATTGTAGGTATCGTTTGTCTTCTTTTGACTTACTTTGTCTTCAGCAATAAAAACAACATAGAAATTAATTTTTTTTTTTCAAATACACTCGACATAAAAATCCCATATAAAACGAAAAAAATATATTTGAATATTTTCATCCATTTCATCTATTTTAAAAGGTGCACTGGGACATATTATTTTAATTGTACGAATTAAACAATATTGTTCCTTCAAAAAATAACTATACATAGTCTACTCCATAGCTGTTCTGTCCTAGCTAAGCGAGAGGGATATATCCTTCGGCAGCTCACGCGACGCTAGCCACACCTCGAAACTAAAATTCATTTTTTTCTTGTATCGTCTTAACCAACTCAAAGCCCACGTTTCACCAGATAGTCAGAACCCAACGTGACAGGTGAACCTTGTCGCCGTGTATACATGAACTGACTATTACCTAATCCCAAGGGGTAGGTAGGTTTCCTCACGATGTTTTCCCTCACCGTCAGCGAACTGTAAATTATGCACATAGATGAAAATTCATCCATTGGTGCATGCCCCACCGGGGATCGAACCTGGGACCTTGGGATTGCTAGCCCAACCTGTACAACCCTAGGCTACGTCGCTATGCGAATTTAATAAATAGAAAGGAAATGAGGAGTTGGAGTCAATTGGCTACAGCTCTACCATCAATAAAAAAAACTTTGACCTAGAATGAAACTCACCTCATCGCCCAACCTGCAGACATCCAGACGGCATCGCACCGAATCAATAAGTATTCATTTTTACGGTACGGATCCCTATAACCGTTGTGCTCAATCCAACGGAAAGCATTTCGGCCCTCTAATGTATACATGCCCCCTTTTCTCGCACTCCAAACGTTCCTATTCGACATTTCTCCTT
Source organism: Drymonia ruficornis (assembly GCA_947859195.1). NCBI lineage: Eukaryota > Metazoa > Arthropoda > Insecta > Lepidoptera > Notodontidae > Drymonia > Drymonia ruficornis. Next base: position 1,962,925 of record OX401921.1, read on the forward strand.
CCCTTGCTCCTGTACTGGCATTTTATTTTTACGGTCCTGTCTTGGAATATTCCCCGCCGTTGTAATACCGGGGAATTTCAGAATTCTTGCCGTCTTTGAAGCCTACAGCGACTTGCAAGGACACTGTGACAGGTAACAGTAACAAGAAAAATATGAAAGAAATAATACATTTGCTTACTTACTTATACATGTTCATTTATATGAGTATGATACTGAATTGCCGTGGTTTTCACAGGCAAGTGTGTGTTGTAGGATCCCTACGATATATGCTATGCTATGGTTGAGCGTGAATGACTTTCGAATTTCGAAAGTTTGGGTATGCGAGTCGCTCGTGAGAACTTTATTTATTTGAATTAATAGTGAAGGTTGAGTTCGAAATCACTGACTGAAGTGTATGAAATATATATGTATATTGATGAAGCAAAAGAAGTGCCTCAGGATCTTGGTATATCGCATTCAGTAGTTCTTGACTACTCCCATGAAAGGCGTGACAATTTATATTTGTGTGTACTTTTTATAGCTGGGCTGATTTGGAATTTGAAACAATTTATTTTTATTATTAGAATTATATTGTCCGATAGATGTCGCTAGGTTATTGTTTTAAGTAAATGAATAACTCCTTTAATGTTATGCCATCCTAGTACTTGTGTAATGCACCTGATGTGTAACAAAAAGTCGCCTCAGATCACCTGGCGAATTAAATCACCCAGGGGATTGTTTTTAGTAAATGAATACTCCTTTAGTGTTATGGCATCCTAGTACTTTTGTAATGCACCTGGGTGATATCACCTGGAAACTGGAACAAAAAGTCGCCTCAGATCACCTGGCGAATTAGATCACCCAGGCCAGGGGATATCGCCCGGGTGCACAAAGTGGAAATAATTAGTTTCCTTTGTTCACCTCGGAATTAAATCACCCAGGTGATCAGAGGCAACTCCTATTTAGATATTTTATTTAGTGTCTTTTAATCATCCACATTCAAAATAGAGGACTGGCGAATGAGCCTTCGCGTAGAGGCAACAGCGCGCGTTGTCCAAATGGGAAAAAGTACCCGCTGTCCTACTTTCGGTAAGATTTGAAGGTGGTAGAGCCGAGCTGTAGCCAATTAACTGCAGCTCATAAACGGGCTGGCTCGAACGGGGTAGTACCACCCTCTCACAGAAGATCGGCGTAAAGCAGCTATTACAGCTGCGTTTCGTACTATGAGAGAGCCGTAAGACCTGATGTAAGACTACAGAGGGAAAAGAGGTGTGTCAGAATCGTAGCATGTGGCAATCAGCAGTCTCTGCCTACCTGTGTGGAATACAGGCGTGATTCTCTGTTCTAAACCCAGATTTTATGGAATAAGACCTCAATTGATAACTACTTGTAGATGAGAAAAACAAAATAGTTGAGAAATGTATTTATTGAGGATATCCTAAAAATCTAAGCGGTAGTGGTGTCCAACATATTGGAAAGAGTGTTCATTTCAGTCGGCAATTTATTAATGATCAGTTTCAATTTCTCTTGTAGCTCCTTCGTGAACAGTATCGTCTCATAAGATATAGATCTCTTCACCCTTAATAAATTAGGCAGAATATTCATTGGTAAAACTGAAGTCCTCTCATTGGACTTGGATATAAAATGAATTGATGTGCTCGGTCTCTCAGCCAGTGCTGTGATGCTAGCAGTATATGAAAGTAAAGCTCTGACACCGTATATCACCACGACCAGGAAAAGGGAAAAACCTGCGGTGATGTAATTCTTCTCCACTCTGTGCAGCAACTTTATCTTCTGCAGCTCCGTCAAAGTAGTAGTGTTTACTAATGTATGGATATTTTGGAGAGGAATGCACATGCCGAGGTAGGAGACGGCTGAGAAGTAGCTCGCGGCGAAGAAGACGACTAAACGTTTGTAGTATCTCATGCTGTAGTTGATACGATCGGAGAGCTTGCACACGTCATAAGTGGGGTTCAGCATGACGAGGATTATAATCATTTGTATCAACAGCACAGCAGCGAGGATCACGAAGCTACAGTCCATTTTCTTGATCTTGATGATTCCGGCTGGTTGCTTTTTATGGCATTTATGTTATATTTTCATTATTATGTCGGATTTAATTTCTATACATTCTGTATTTTGCCTGTTTTGGTGTCACTCTGTTGACGTTTCGATGACAGGCGTTTGTTTTAGGAATTTAGTATTTTGTTCTAATGTCGTTACGCTGTCAGTCACTTGTATTTTTATGGTAAAATAAATACTGTTTGGACCATGGACCTATTTTTTTCTGGTTTGGAGCGTTATTTCGCCGCTATGTTATATTATTTTATTAGTTATTATTATTCGTGTCTTATTTAAAACACTAAAGCAACTTTGGAATTATTTTTGAAATATTGCATCTCTAAATTACTTTGTTTGGTAAATAAACTCCAGATCATATCAAACATCCCTTACTATGCTTCAGTCGGTTGTGTTGCATCATCTTTGTTCAAGATGGTGTGCCGACACATGAGTTCAAATTCTAGTAATCGAGACATTATTATCAATAATTGCGAAATCCTTTCTATGAGAATTAACAAGAACACCGCCATGAAGAAGCAAGTGTAACACAAGGATATCTTGCTTATGTAGAAATTGAGCACCAGATCAGGCTTCGTCACCTTCTCCAAAAGTGCCTGGTAATGCTTTCTCTCCCAAGAAATTTCCATTACAGTATTAAACAATAGAAACACCAGTATCAAGCCAAGTATTTTCGTTGGATTCGTATACTTTTCTTGTGTGTCAGTCCAAAAATCTCTGATGTAATACGGTTCCTTATAAGGTTTTAGGAGTGCAATCACTAATGCTAGTTCACAGAACAGAATCATTCCAATTAATGTGCTAAATACGTTAATCATTTTAAGGCTTTACTACTTTTGTACTGATGTTATCTGATGTTACTTCTTCTGGCGTCGATTCTATGAATTCCAGCATATCATGATCGTTACCAGTTAAAGAATCCAACGTTATTTCTGTCAGGTCCTCGTTATCTTTCTTCTGTGATTCTTTGATAAAGTTCTTCAATCTCTCAATTTCCTCATGGTTCAGTTCAACTATTGAGGGCCAACGTACAGAGTTGTCATACTCTTCTGGGACTGGGCTGTTTTCGTCCAAAATAGATCTGACTGGTTCGGGTTCGGGCTCAATGAAATTTATATCAACTATATCGTAATCGCCCATCAAATCGGAGAACTCGGTGAGCTTAGCTGAAAAGTTTATAAAATCGAATAACCTCCAAGTGACTAGGATGAAGAAGAGAGAAAAGCCGGCTAGCAAGTAATTCCTAGTCGCGTTTGTAGATTCAATTATTCGCAACAGTTTCGCGTCTGGCGTCTCGGCCAGTTTGAAAAAGCCTGGGATCTTGTGTGCGTTCAACGTTTTCGTCGGACCTATGATACCAAATCCGGCTATGATCATAACGTACATCAGCACGATAGTTTTGAACAGCGGACTATTCTGAAAGTTGTCGGTGAAGTTCTTAATATTTCCGGATAGTGTGATTACATCGAAAACTGGTAGCACTAGTAACAAAATGAATACCATTTGAACAACATTCGCGCACATTAGAAGCATTGCGGGCATAGTTTCTATGTTTCGCATAATTCACAAGAATTTTGTAATCCAGTTTTTCGTTTTGTAGTGAGTGACAGTGAGTGTCATGTGAGTCGTAGAGATTATAGGGAGGAAACTCGCTGGTATTATAATTCATTCCGATATTCCTTTTTGGTGGTGCCGAGGGAGACAAAAATCCCTTTACGATCGTTTCCTTGAGGCGTATGAACGCAAATTGCGTCACCTACTTCCCCATGATTGAATTCGTTATCAAACGCCACCCCACAATGGCGTATCGAAATCGAAACTTGTAACAGAGGCCTATTTACGTAGGTACGTATGAAACAAAATAACGGGACAGTGTGCGACGTATACAGGGTGACTTTGAAATAATTGGCAATTGGTCAATCCACGCCGATTTTGGTGACAGCAACTGTTAGATCGTACTGCTAGAGCTGTGTTGGTTGTTGGCTAGCTCTGTCGTGTGCTTCATGGCTGGAATAACCAATTATGACTAACTTTAAATTTGATTAAGATAAATATGGAATAAATCTGAAAATAACATGTTCACATTAATCATTTGACTCGCGTGTGTAACAAAAACCTTGGTGAATTCAGCTGCCGAATAAATAACTCGAGTCAAGCGGGGTGACTAACCACCCATTATTGCTTGTAGGCAAATTAAATTATCAAGCAAAAATCACTATTAAGAATTTCGTATCCTTAGTATGCGATCAAAATAACGCTTCTAAGGCTAAATATTTCGTGCTATTGACAGGTATATAAGTACTTACTATTCATTTTTAATAGATTGATTTGTTGATTAATTTTACTATTTATAAATCATGTAGTCATAGTTAAAATATTGCCAACAATTTCCAAGTCACCCTGTATGTCGATGTAGAACATATGTTGCGCGTCTCCCGCTTTACCAGCACCCACGCTACCTGTAAGCAAACGTACACGTCAGCCATTAGTGCGACAGAGAGGTGCGCGTTGCCGTCCCGCTCTGGCGGCTTCTGCACGTGGCACCCCCCCCCACAGGTGGCGACCCACCTTCCTTTATCACAACCATTACGTATGTCGATTCAATTATGGTAACTGTTGACTTTGCGGACACCGATATTTTCAACGGTATTTTCAACGATATTTTCAACGGTATTTTCAACGATATTTCAACGGTATTTTCAACGGTTGCCTGTAACGAGCGCTCGTTGAGGAGACCAATCTGCCGATAAAATCTTTTAATTAATTACTAACAGCACGGTATAATATATTTCTTATGCATGCATATTAATTCAAAATTGTTTGCGTCGGGTGACAAGATCGCAAACTACCGTCTGTTGTAATTTATTTTGTAACTATCAAAGAGCAAACTAATAACGCGGATTAAATTGGGTCGCTACCCCTTCAATGGCTGAATATGAAATACAGGCTGTTGCATTGATGAACATGAACGACTGACTCGTTCTGTGGCCATGGACTCAGTTTAGTGGGACGTACTATTTTGGAAAATTACATGTCTCTATATTTCTTGGTAATGTGAATGTCTTTTGGCTGTTGTATTAAATTAAGTGCGTCTTTTAGACGCAGCCATTCATTTAAATTACAACATTGATATTTCGAGGTCACCCATCCATTTGCTTCCAGATATGAGACCTCTTTCGTCGGCTCTTGAATTTATAATAAGCTGAGCTCTTGCACCAACACACGCGCGTCAAATTTGCGTCGCGGCACTCGTGACGTCATTATCTTAGGAGACGTGACCGGGCGGTCTCGGTACGCCGTCAACTTTCATGACAAATGCTCTTCTCCTGTATTATATTTTTGTCTGAGGTGAGGTACTTACCAAGATAATCTTTATTTTTTGACAAAAAAAATGGAGACTTTACAAGATGGTTTTGTTGTAAGGATGTTAACGTAATTTTTTGTACACGAATTTTAATTTAGGCAGAGCATTAAAGTTAGGAGTTTGATGCAAGCGGCAGATGGCGGACGTCAGTCGATCTCATAGAAATTGAATGACGTCGTGCCGTCGCGGCACATGTCATCACGACAATTTGTATGAAACTGACGTCTGCCGACTGACGTCCGCCATCTGCCGCTTGCATCGAACTCCTACCTTTAAAGAACGAGGGCGCCATGTAACTGCCCGAAATAGTGTGTCCCACTAAACGGAGTCCACGGGCACAGTACGAATCAGTCGTTCGCGGAAAATAATGTTGAAAACCTGAAACAGATCTATTCTAGTACAAGCAGTAGTCACTAACAACGTAAATACTCTTAGTTCGGTATGCGTATTCGGCTCTCAACTTTTGTATCGCTCGAAATGTTTAGTAGGTAGGCTGGAGCTTCCAACAACTTGCGTTGTTAGAAGAGGAAATCTCCATTGGGGAAATTATTTTCATACGATATTCGAGCAACTGGGGGCTTACCACAAGCTCTTATTGCGATTCAATTACAGGAACGTATTTAGCGACTTTTTGTGCAATGACGTACCTTATTGTCATGACAATAAGAAACGTCATTAAAACGTCGTTAAAACGTTCCTATAATTGAATCGCAATAAGAGCTTGTGGTAAGCCCCCCGGTCTAGACTGACGCTTAGCCGAAGTGTTTGTAAAGGAACGAGGGTTGTATAAATGAGTGTTTTGATTCCACTCAGATTCCGAAAGTAAGAGAAAATTTTCACGAAGTAAATACGTAAATATTTGTAGTAAAATTCATACCAAGTCGACGTGGATCGCCGATCTGTATATACGGGGTGAATTTGAAATCATGGGCATCCTTTTAAACGATTCCACACATGATTGAGAATATTTAGGGACAATTAATCAACAAATCAATTGATAAAAAAATATTGCCCAGGTTATTGGAAAGGGCCACAGGAGATAATGAAATAAAATATATACTCAGCATTAGAACTCCATTTTATTATTATAAACATATTAAATGTTTATTTTATTAATGTGATTTTATGGAAAAGTGAGATGACTGACATACGTCAGATAGATACTTTTCTTAATTTTTGTTTTATTCCAATACAGGTAAGATATAACAGTTAACTGGTTTGCTTATTTGCTTACTCAACCAATATTTTTTTATCAATAGATTTTTTTATTTATTTTCCCAAAATATTCTGAATCATGTGTAGAGTCATAGTTTAAAACGATGCTCATGATTTCAAATTCACCCTGTATAACTTTTTAAATACTCACCAAGCGTTTGCAGTTTCAACTCTAAACGACATCAAACGATCTCCGCCCTAAATTTTTCGCAAACTAATGTTCCGAGTTAAACCGTTTTATAGGAGTGAAAGATATGCAGTAAGCTACTAACCGGTAATAACAATTAAGCTAAATGAGTCAACGTTACTGCCGCCCTTCGCTCATTATCCCTGACCAAAGGGCTGATCGTGTTTCTCCCCGTACACATTTAGGTACGTATTTAGCTCGTTACCATGACTGGCCCTTTTTAGTGGAAGATACTATGTTCTCAAAGAAATTCATTATGATTTTTGCATCATGGAGACAAAACTTTATATTGTCTAAATCTTAGGACTTTAATTGTTGTGTTTTAATTTCGTGAACCACCACCTCTTATAGCAGTTTTGCTTTAACGTTTCAGCGGCCATTCGTGCAATGACGTTTCTTATTGTCATGACAATAAGGTACGTCATTGCACAAAATGTCGCTGAAACGTTAAAACGTTCCTATAATTGAATCGCGATAAGAGGTCGTGGTAAGCCCCCTGTAATAAATAAATATCGCCAGACTTACACCAACTGTATGGCCCTATACTAAGCAACGCTTGTACTATAGCTACCGTACAATGGACTGGGAGCGATCCCAGTGATACCCAGACCAGGGCAAATTACGAAAAGGCCGTTTACGAAATTTGCGACCGGCGGGAATCAAACCCGCAGCCACCCGATACAGTGGGCCGAGCGGCCTACGCTCGAACCACTGCGCCAAGCGGTCGTCATTAAACAGTCTCACATAATCCCATCAAAATGTGACAGATTATTGCTCTATCTTGGGAATTAATAATAATAATAATATCCTGGGACATTTTTTACACACGGTTACCTGATCCCAAACTAAGCAGAGCTTGTACTATGGAAACCAGATAACTGATATTACTACATATACTACTTTTTTATTTGTAAATACATACTTAATATACATATACACCCAGACTCCGGACATACAGACATGTTCATGCACACAAATGTATGTCCCGGGTAGGAATCGAACCTCGTAGGTTCGATTCGACTGCAGCGTGAAAGGCGTCTCCGCGCCAACCACGCTAACGGGCCCGTCAAATTGTTTAAGATATTTTGTCAGTCCGTTACGTGGAAAATTAACAGTGATAGGGCGAGGCCCCACTAGCGCGTTGCGCTGCGTTGCACTGTGGGCGGAAAAACGGGGTTCCCTTTCATAGGATTTTTGAAAAATGAAATGTGTTTTTTGGTAAATTTGAGTATACAGTCTTGTTGGTAACATCGTAACATTAAATTAACTGGTAGTCACGGATTTTTTTGTAGCTAATAACACCATGAAATATGGATTTGTAGATTCCAAATGTATGGAAATGGAATTTGTTTTCCTCATAACTTTTTTGTGTTTCGAGTTGTAAAGCTGAAACTTTTACTTATTGTTACTGAGTTAGTAATAAAGCCATATGACCTTTGACCTTGACCCCGAACGATCCCGTTTAAGAGATATGAATTTTTGAAAAATGACCGTTTGGGTGACATTCATAGAGGCAATTTACGTTAAAACAATGAGTGTAATAAACCTTCTAATGTGAATTGTTGTTACCAGATCAACTTGACTACAACTAGATTGACCTTGACCAAGAAAATCCCCGCTAAAAACATAAAAATAAAATAAAAAACAGATTTTTATTACTAATATTCAGTATTATATTGAGTTACACATAACTCGTACAAATCCTATACATTTTGACTAGCTATGACTACCTACCTAGTCAAAATCACCTACAATAACAACACAATTATTATATATTAAGGATTAAGGATTGTCTAATTATTGTAGGTGAGTGTCTGTCATACAAGATAAAACAATGTGTATTTGGATAAACTCGGGCCATTTGATTTCCGAATTCAACCAGTCAGCAAACTTCTTTGAAAATTTTTATCTAGTGCTATTAGCAGATTAGGTACTCATATAATAATATATGTTGCGTAAAACAAGTTAAGTTTGGTCCTTTCTTCTTCAGGCAATAATGCAGGATTTATAGAAGTTAACACTTTTTGAATCAATGTGTTCGTTTCAAAAGAATTTTGTTTCATGAACACAAAAACAGCAAGATTTGAAACCAGACTTTCCATACTGAAACACGTCAACAACAACAACAACAAACAACAAAACCACAAAAACACAACAGCAAACACAACACCAACAACAAGTTAAAATTAATTTAGGAGAACGTTGAGGGTACGAAGTAGTAATTATAAGTGAGATGAATAAAGGTACTCTCGGCATTGCTACTGCTTTCATTTCGAAACCCTATGTGATTTCCAGGAATCTTGTATGACAAACACACACCTACAATAACAACACAATAATTAGAAAATCCTTAATACCCCTTATTAGTGAAACAAACAAATAGACTAAGGGGGCAAGTCACTACCTGCCCCCATTGTCAATTGTTTGTTTCACTAATTAGAGGTATTAAGGATTGACTAATAATTGTGTTGTTATTGTAGGTAATTTTGACTAGATAGGTAGTACTAGCTAGTCAAAATGTATAGGATTTGTACGAGTTATGTGTAACTCAATATTAATTAATACTGAATATTAGTAATACAAATCTGGTTTTTATTTTATTTGTATATTTTTAGCGCAGATTTTCTTGGTCAAGGTCAATCTAGTTGTAGTCAGGTTGACCTGGCAACAATAATTCACATCAGAAGAGTTATTACACTCATTGTTTGAACGTAAATTGCCTTTATAAATGTCACCCAAACGAACATTTTTTAAAAAATCATATCTCGTAAACGGGATCGTTCGGGGTCAAGGTCAAAGGTCATATGGCTTAATTACTAACTCAGTAACAATAAGTAAAAGTTTCAGCTTTACAACTCGAAACACAAAAAAGTTATGAGGAAAACAAATTCCATTTCCATACATTTGGAATCTACAAATCCATATTTCATGGTGTTATTAGCTACAAATAATCCGTGACTACTAGATAATTTAATGTTACGATGTTACCAACGAGACTGTATACTCAAATTTACCAAAAAACACATTTCATTTTTCAAAAATCCTATGAAAGGGAACCCCGTTTTTCCGCCCACAGTGCGTTGGCCCAACGGATCAAAAGGGTAGACGGGCGAGAGACGAAGCGGGGCAGTGTGATGCGCCAGTACAAAATCTTGCGACGACGCAACGCAACGCGCTAATGGGGCCCGGCCTTTAAGCAAATAAGATTCCGTTTCTGAAAGCAGTGTAGGAATCTGTTTGATCTGAAAAAGCGATATTCAAATTGATACCGCACTCCACTCAACTCGGATATGAAATGATCAAATAAAGACACGTACAAGAAAAGTAGCGCAGTCTCAAACGGCTTATCAAATACATTCCGAAGGCTCAAACTCTCGAAATTAGATTACTTTTACGTTTGATCATAACGCGAAACAGAAATTAAAAAAACATTTTCCGCGCAAAGATACAGCCGACGAAAAAGTATGCCATAATTACTGAATATCAGCATCTTCAAAAAAAAGCGAAAGATGAAAAAAAATTAATTAAAAAATAACACTGGCCCCACGGGCATGACGCTAACCGTCGCTATCAATTTTATTTCGCAAAGTTTCCGAGCACAAATTTATCTGATTGCGGCCGTCCTTAGCTTTACAAGAGTTTTTAAATACTCTAAAGTCTCCGCTCATCTCGGTTTCTGACAAACTTAATTTTGCTTACCTAAAAAAGAAGTTCAAACGATTCGTAACCTTGCGTCGTGGATATAGAAAATTGTTTCTAGAACACTACCCGTTCGGTTGGCACGACAAATATTGGTTTTGGGTTTATTTGCAAAGTTCTTGCACTCTGTGATTATTGAAAGTTGGGAGTTTCTTTTTGTCGTGAGGCGATTCGGTCACGGAGCCGTAATTCGGAATAAAGGGCTGACTTAGTTTACGGTTTCGTTATATTCGCCAAATGGCTTGAAAGGATTTTTCCTTGGATGGAAAAGGGATATTATTTTCGATGCTTAGTTCAAGTGAGGCTTGAGTTCCGAATGGGATATCCCTTTCTCCTCGAATAGCAATATTACTCTAAGGATTCCACGCTACTCGTTGCGTTGCGAATTCTTTGGATAGGATATAAAGCGGTGATTTATTAGGGATCCATTCGCATATTTATATTTAGATTTTTATCTTAACTACTCATCTTTTTTGATGAATTGTAAGCTGCGAATATTTTAAGCTTACACTTTCTTTCTCATGACTTATGTGACATTAATGTTTGAAAATCTTTTAAAAAATCCTATTTATTACTCCACTAGCAGCTAGTGCAGTAGTTACTTCACACGGTTTTATCTATTGTTTATAAATTTAGAATTAGATGATTTTAATTAGAAAGATAATTAAGTTATACCTACTAAACTTCTAGAAAAATATCTAAATGTTAGTGAAAACCTGATCCAAATCTGTTACTTTGTTTAGGAGAAATAAGCAGACAAAAAAGATGAGGATAGTCAATTTATTATACTATGTATTTAGAGATTATTTTCTCAATATTCTAAATAAGGTTCCGCATCTATAAAGCCTCTTGAACGGCTCAAAACGAATCAACATACTTCACGTATTAAACAAATGTTATGTCTGTCACGTTCTGAACGAAATTCGGAGGAATTCGGGGGGAGTTCAGGGCCTACAAGACTAATTCAGTTTCAGTTGTCTCCCTTTGCCTATTTCAGTTCAGTACAACTCCCCTTCCCCTTTTTCAAGTTCCACAGAATTTTCCACATATTGTTATCAATGCTTGGATATGTGTGATGAATTTATTCAGTTGGTGGAAAATTAATTGTTGGGTGCCTACGACTCAGTTGCTGTGTCCAGATGGTACGCAAACCGCGCGAGGCGGCTTTCCCTAGCTTAGTTTGAATTGGCGCGCATAAACCAAATGCTCGCCCTGCCTCACCCGAGCGCTGTCATTTGCCTCGCCTAGTTTGGCCTACTCGTGATACAGAACGGTAATGTAAACCCTCGAATATACCCTTCTCTGTCTAGAGTGTAGGTTGGTTAGCCCTTTGGCTCACCCGAGCACGCGTCTGGAGCAAGTAGTGATGCGATGAGCACAAGTCTAGTGACTGCGATGTTAGCAGGTATAATCTTCTACAATAATACATCAATGCTTACCAATAGAGTTAACGTTTATCCGATATAACAAGAATCCGTTCCGATGCAAGGGATAATACCACGCGAAGTTTCATCTTCGAATCCTTTATTGCTTTCGAGTTTATATTTGGCAACTCGGGACATCGGACCTCGTTTGAAATCCCACAAGTTGGCGTGTATCGATTACATTGTTATATCCCTTGGGGTTACTTCAAGCAGTCAAAAGCCATTGGATGGGTACACAAGGACCGAGCCGCAACGCCCGGGTCATCAATCTGACAATATATCTACGCATTGATGAGTGTGATCCACTAATTTTTACATATCCCGCCGCTCGCCTCTTGTAGACTTGGGCCCGAATTAATAAATCGATCTCAAAATTGAGATCGAACTTTAGATGCTGTTTTTGACAGATGTGACATTAAACGTCAAAACTGCATCTTAAGATCGATTTCAACTTTGAGATGCATTTATTCATACGGATGCATTTAGTCATTGGCTCAAATAGCACTTCGTCACTATCATATCAAAACATGACTCAAAGACTCGTGAAGGTTTGGCAAACCTGTCGAACTAGAATTATTAATTTATCTTACGGCCCGGCCACGACCTTGTCGCTATCAGCGACAGAAGCGCGTGGGGGTACTATACCTGCGGCACGTTATGATGGCCGGTTTCACATGTGGGAGGGGGAAAGGATGTAATGTAATGTAAAAAAAATGTAATGTAACGTCACGACTTTTATCCCCGTTCGGGGGTAGTCAGAGGCTTGAGTGGCCATACACTACCACATTGTGGAGGTATTAACCAACTCAAAGCCCACGTTTCACTAGATAGTCAGAACCCAACGTGACAGGTGGTGAACCGTGTCGTAAGGATGAACCTTATTATAACGGAATAAAATTCATTTTCTCATTAATTTATTGACATTCTTATTTTTTTTTAACGGCCAGTGTTATTCCGTTATAATAAGGTTCATTTTCTTCACATGTCAAACCGGCCATCGTAAAATGCCGCTACTGTAAAATATTGCATCGCGCGCGTTGCCGCCGAGAGCGGCAGTTCGTGGCGAGATGCAACATTTTAGTACCCCCGCACGCTTCTGTCGCTGATAGCGACAAGGTCGTGGCTGGGCCGTAAACGGTTTGACTCAAACCAGTCTACAGGGCGTTGAGTGTCCTAACAGGTTTCCATTATGAAACCACTGGTATCTAATTATCTTCGTGATTTCTTCATTATAAATCGTTAATTCTTTGGCGGTCGAAATATTGTCGGCCATCTATTAGTACCTAGTCTTCTGACCAGTTATTTCGCAATGGACAATTGTTAAGTGACTAGGCCCAGGATGGAGTCAAAACGTTTGACCGTAGAAGCATTTAGCTTTACCATAAAAAATGTGGCCAAAACCATGCAAAGTACTATCTTCTTATCGTATGGTTAGTGGCCAACTCAGGGTTAGTTGTTCAAGCCGCCCGAAGGCCTCTGACAAGGCTTAACGACTGCTAGATGACGATAACCGGGACCGACTTTTACGTGCCCTCCCAAGCACGGAGAACCTCAGTTCAAATGCCACTAAAAGTACAATTCAAAGTACTATAACTTTATAATATCTAGGGAATTATAAAAAAAACTTCTAGACAAAATCTTTCCTAAATAGATTAAGTATAAGATAGCCTTATTCCAGTCTTAAACGGATACCCAAAACGACTAAAAAAACCCTATTTGCATACATTTATAAGGCCAAGTATCTGCTTTTTTGTATCAAACTACTAAAAACAAACAAGGTATGCTATTTTAGGAGAATTAACCTAGATTATTTTTTACCTGGAACTAATCAGGAGTCTGCGGGACAACTCAATAAATAAGTTAATCTTAAGGGTTAGGCACGTGACCTAACTCGATGCAAATAGGCCAACTTGCTTATAATATCAAATTTTGCTTATTTTTATCTGACTACGGCGGAGGGTTACGATTTTGACCGGTACGTATGTATGTCTCCGTTCCTTTCCAGCACATGCGAGCCTTTCGGCATAGCTCACACTGTAATGTTGCTTGTTGTATACTTTTCTATATGATGTCTGTCTCTTTTGGATTTGTATGTACTGTACCTTTTTAAGCGACTGTAGCCTAGGGGTGAACAGGTTGGGCTAGCAATCAAAAGGTCCCAGGTTCGATCCCCGGTGGGGCATGCACCAATGGATGAATTTTCATCTATGCGCATAATTTACAGTTCGCTGACGGTGAGGGAAAACATCGTGAGGAAACCTACCTATCCCTCGGGATTAGGTAATAGTCAGTTCCTGAATACACGGCGACAAGTTTCACCACCTGTCACGTTGGGTTCTGACTATCTGGTGAAACGTGGGCTTTGAGTTGGTTAATACCTCCACAATGTGGTGGTGTCTGGCCACTCAAGCCTCTGACTACCCCCGAATGGGGATAAAAGTCGTGACGTTACATTTTTTTGTTGTACCTTTTTCTATGCTGTGCTGATTAAATGTTTTTGATTTGATTTAATTTATGTGTGTATGTGTGTACATATGTATGTTTATGTGTTCCCGCATAACTTCCAAACTACTTATCATAATTTGACAAAGAGGTATTGATGGAAGCGTCTTGATCGTCCGCTGGTTATAGGCTATGTGACGTAACATTAATTTGCGTATAGCGCCCTCCAGAGGACACATTGTCAAGACCTAAAAAAAATTTTTTTTTGATACTGAGTTGCAATCATCTATAGGCTACGGTAACTGCTTAACATCAGGCGGTCCTTACGAATGTTTGTGTACCTTAGTAACTAAAAAATAAAGTTAAAAGATGTGATTCCATAGATTCAGACCCCTAACCAAAAATAAACCACAGTTAAAACTCCAAACCGCCAACCACGGATCAAGAATTCCATCCAACTTCCTAAAATTCGCGATTCGTCCCGCAAAAACGCTTAGAATACAGCATTGAAGGTAAAAAGTTTCCCTTTGAACCGCATTGATATTCCAACGATACAAAAAGTTTCAAGCAGTGGACGAACAAGTTACTTGGCTGGGTTTTCTCACTTATTTTTGTTTGTAGCATGTTAGAAATGATTGAGTGGTGTGTTGAATACAGAGTGCTTCTTCATTAAGCGGTGAACCTTTTAAGAGCCGCCACATACATACGGAATTCCGAATCGGAATTCCGTAAGCTTATCACACATACGTTTTATTTCCGTTCGGAATGACGATTTCCGTCAGCCAATATGGACGACGATTTTCGCATATGCCAGTGTCAAGTAAAATAATAATGATTAATATTCCACCAACATTACACATTATAATAAGGAAACACAAGTTTTGGAAATTAAAACAAAAATGTCAACAATACTTTTCCAATTCCCGCCATAAAAAAAGAATTAAAAAAAATGCGCTTCAGACCTGTGACGCACACTGTCATTCCGTTTGGTAAAACGAATGTGTGTGGCGACTCATACAAAATCTATGGAAGTCTTGCGTTCTGAACGGTTTTTTTCCATGCGTGATTCCGGACGCACCGGCTACTATTCGGAATTTCGAAACGGAAAAATTCCGTACGTGTGTGTGTGATACGTCCATACATTTGGTTGGATTTATTGCGTTCGGAATTCCGATTCGATATTTCGAAACGGGATTCCGATTCGGAATTCCGTATGTATGTGGCGGGCTTAAGAGTGGCTTTTTAGGTAACTGTAGGTAGTGTGCCTTGAGTATAGGAAACAAAATGTTGTTGAGGCATTTTTAAAGATATTGATAAATCTAAATTGCTTCTTTCATAGTTTTTTAAAGAATACAAAAATAAACCCACCATTTTTTATATAAATAAACACAATAAAAATAGCCATAGTACAAGCGTTGCTTAATTTGGGACCAATAGTTGGTGTGTCATGGCCGGCGCAGACTAGAGACGGTAGGGCATGGCATTTTTTTTTAGCAAGAGAAAATGCTCCGACGTCGATCACCGAGCATTGAAATATAGACCTTATTTCAATTGGATAGGTATTGAATTCAATTGATAAAATTTTAAATGCCATGCCCTGCCGTCCCCAGTCTGCGCCGGCCATTAGTATAGCGATATTATGTAAATAGAATAAAATAGATAGGTGTGTAGCTACCAAAAACTAAGAATTCGCATCGTGTAACAAATAAGTCGTGTTGATTTCCAAAAATAGTGTTCAAAAATATCAATTCGCAGTCGAGAATTTAAGTGAAAACTACAGGCATAGTCGGCTGACGGAAACGGGCCAAAAATAGCAAAAAAGGCCACAAAAAGCCGTACAGCGACGAAAATGTCCAGGCCAATGTATTCCATTCCGCCTCACTAGTTATATTCTGATAAATGATTGCGGGTGATATACTGTTTTGTGGAAATTGCGCCTTTTTGTTTGAGCCTCGCTGTTGTGCGGGGATACTGTTTTTGGTCGGGCTATACGATGGAGTGATGTTGATGTGCCGGACTTTAGGGTCGAATGTTGCTAGGGGCCATTAGGCTTTTTTGCCCTTTTATAATTTCTGGCTATAAATGGCGATAGTTTTCAAGGCTTTCCAACCTGATGGATGAAAAAAAAATGAAATGAAATATGCGTCACGACTTTTATCCCCATTCGGGGGTAGTCAGAGGCTTGAGTGGCCATACACCACCACATTGTGGAGGTATTAAACCAACTCTAAACCCACGCTTCACCAGATAGTCAGAACCCAACGTGACAGGTGGTGAACCTTGTCGCCGTGTATACAGGAACTGACTATTACCTAATCCCGAGGGATAGGTAGGTTTCCTCACGATGTTTTCCCTCACCGTCAGCGAACTGTAAATTAACCTGATGGATATGTCTATAACATGTAGAGATGTGAAATTGTCTACTTTTCAGATCAACAAAGTGATGTATTGTGTCGCTAATGGTAATAGGAATAGTGGTAGAGTCTTATCATAAAACTTAAAGTGAAATTTTTGGTAATTCATAAATACTGTGAAATATTTCGGTTTTATAGACCGACCAATCTAAAAAACCCTTATTATTTCAGCCAAAAGACGTCCACTATTGGACAAATCATTAATTAATTCCAATTTCTCCCTATTCTCAAACGATGGCTTTAACACCGCTCTTGTAAAACTACGCACGTAATCGTTAAATTGAAACCGTTGCCTTCATTAAATGGCCCGAGTTCTACGTAGTTCAAATCGTTCATACAACTTTAAAACATTCTTTACATCCACTTACGCGACTAAGGAAAGAAGTCCGGAGCGCGCAGGTCTTTGCACGTAAGTGGGAATACTACTGCATATGGGCGGGTTACTTCGCCAAGTAGCAAATTCAATTTCCTTATTCTACATCGGGAAAACGTATGTTGAGTAAAGTAACGAATATTTGAAATGTGATGCTGAAGTTTTGTGTCTTCAATGTAAGTGTGTTTACTTGAGGATGCTGTAATACCTATGTTAAAAGTTGTTGGAGCACTTTATAGTTTGAAATGTGATATTATTGATTTATTAACCAAGCCCAGCAGTGGGGACATCATGGGCTATAAAAACATGCCCCTCATCACAGAAGTACTAAGGAAGCATAATATTGTAGAAATGTTTTTTGTCAAAAGGTGTGATTCGCGCAGTAAATAAAATGAAAGTAGATACTAGGGAGGCAGAATCGTAAAAGAGATCATTATAATTTAACAGGCTGCGTAAAAAGCTACTATATTTTTTCGTGATAATTCGATTACTTGCTTTACTATACAGGGTGGAAACGTTAACGAAATAAATCGGACTGCATAACACACACAATCGCCTCATCCACCTCTCGTTACGTCCACAATCGGGCGCCATTATTCTTCCATCTATCCATCACACACACGTCTGCTTTTGACTCTCCGATCAATTAAAGGGCAGGGCGATTTGTCAATTAATACCCGTCAGTGGGACAAAGAAGCCCATTGTAATTGGTGAACGTGTAGGGCCCTCATATTAATGGATCTTGAGAGGAGCTTGTAACAAGACCTCGTTCGACCGACGATAATTGGTTCTAGTACGTTATGCGTTCCTGGTATTAGTAGATAGTGGGTTTGCGGATTTCGGGTGTTAGTTCATTTATGTGTTTTAAATAGAGCGGTGTTTCAGTAATCCTAGCTTTGTGTCTAAGTCTTAAGACTAGAAGTCATCGATTTAGATTATGGCCTTGAGAATGCTAATAATGTAATCATCATATGTCTTTCACAGGAGATTGAAAAACTATATCGCTCTATTTTATTTACGCGAACTCAGATTGTTACAATAAATCGGAAAATAAAAATAGATTTCCTAATAACGGCTAAAATGATGTTTCGAAGTTCGAATCCAATCTTGGAGCAACCATTTCGCAAAGAGTAGTAGTACAGAGGTTGAGAATCGCATAAATGAAGCGTGTAACTAAAATCGAGACGAATTTAAATTTTCACATATTTCTCGTGTATGTAATAATGTAAATTATTACTCCGACTTAGATAAGACATAAAAAAATACTATATATTTTTACCAACGTTTAAATATCTGCCCTGTCTAGAAAATATCGCAGGTAATTTATGTGAATAATAATTTGTTTTTAAAAATGAAATTCGCACATAAAATTCGAACACCCCAAAATTGCGTAACGGAAATCGAACCTGCGTCTGCGGTTTGCAAGGTGTGGCACAGTATGGAAAATGACCGAAAAAACGGACATACTCTTTTTATTACTCTATTCGATAGAGTAAATGGGTACAAATGCAGGAGTAGAACTCCCGAAGTTCAAATGTACTTAGATCCCGAGATGTAATTTTTTTTCGATTTCATAAAATATTCAAAATAAAATATGAAATAAATTATTTTTGTAAATCTACTAGTATCTTAATATGCTGGTTCTACACGAGTAAATAATGCATGAAATCACCACACTCTAACTCAAATAATATAAAATAGGCCGCATACTGAGAGAGGACGAAGAATAAATATAGGCATGTATTAAGCCTTTAGATGCGCCTTCCTGCGCCAGTTTTGATAATATTAATGCAAGGAAACTGGCTGACATCCACTTAGCCACGCACCACGCAGCGTAGCAGCTGCGCGGCTGATTATTCAGCTAATAACACTACAGTGTATATCCATTTCTTTCTAACAACAGGACCGGCGTATAAAATGGCTGTATACATTGATTGGCTGGCATAAAACACTATATGTAACTATAATGTAACTATAATAGTTTCTTAGTAAAAGCCTGTGAATAATGGCCGGCGCATAGTGAGGACGGCAGGGCATGGCATTTTAATTTTATCAATCGAATTTAATACTTATCCAATCGAAATAAGGTATATATTTCAATGCTCGGCAATCGACCTCGGAGCATTTTCTCGGTGCACCCGCTGGAGCACCTTATTTCGATTGGATAAGTATTAATTTTGATTGATAAAAAATAAAATGCCATGCCCTGCCGTCCTCACTGTGCGCTGGCCATAATTGTTACAACTTTCGTATTGCGGCCTTAGAACACATCAAATGACCCAGAATTCAGGGTAAACTGCATTTAGGAGTAGCAACCACTAATAATAAAAAAAACTGTTTATTACACTTTAGATAGTTTTTCAGATTTTTCAAAATTGTCGGGAAATAAATATTTGAAAAAATGTGGTCGAATTTCAATAAAAAATCTATGCCATTTAATTATATTCCTGATACTCATACAAACCTCCAAGTATTATTGCGCACTTTTGAAATAAAACCTAAAACTTTATCCATCATATCGTGAACAGACGTTCACGCATCTACATTGGTTTATTCTCACGTGTGTGAATTGTGAACAACACACAACGGGCCAGTGATCACCCACCGCGGCCCGTGACTCGCAAGATTGGACCCGAGATTGGCCAATCTTTTGACAACTCTCGAGGAAATCCACCCGACCGTGCTAAGCGGGCCGGGAACAAATACAATCTGTACGAATGTTATGTATTCGTTTAAAAATAGAAGGGTTTGTTGATCAAGGAATATGGGATTGGGTTTTGTAAATACGCGGAATTAATGTTCTTGACTTATGTATAAGTATTTCTTTGTTTTTATTTCATTGTGTTTAATCAACCTTATTATTTTATAATCTGTAGTGGGATATTGATTAAGGGCCTCCGCAGACTAGCTACTTTTAGCATCGGCGATCGGCGATTTTGATGCTGCGTCTCGCTCGTTCGCGCTCGAAGAAACGCGACGCAGCATCGATACGTCACAAAATCGCCGGTCGCCGATGCTAAAAGTAGCTAGTCTGCGGAGGCCCGTATGCGATCCACGCTCCTTCAAAAGAACTACGTCACACGCACATTGTCATACGTAAAGCTACCAACTTATCAGAAGGGCTTATGGAAGGGCTAGACAAGTGGCTGATGTCTACAAGCGTTCCTTCAAATCGCTACGCTTCATGTATGGAAATGATATAAGTCACGTGATCTACATAGCAACTTATTGTTGATCTACATAGCGACGTTTGGCATTTCCATACATTGTGAAGTCTATTTTATTCGATTAGCGTTCATGCCACTTGTCTAGGGGGCTGGTCTAGTCAACGATCTCTATGATCGAAGGATCCAGTGGCCAATAGAGGAACAAAACATATTTATAGATAAATGTTGGACTTCCGGCTCTTTCACTCATCGTACAAAACGCAGCTGTAATAGTTACTTTACGCTGATCTTCTATGAGAGGGTGGTACTATCGCGGTCGAGCCATCCCGTATATAAGCTGCAGTCAATTGGCTCAGCTTGGCTACCTATATCACTTTATTTAACACTTTAGTGGAAACGAGTGCTAAGTAGGTATGAACATGGATACCATAAGTGGTTACTGTACAATACTGTTATCAGCAGAGTTGCAAAAAAACAGGAAATGTAATGTAACGTCACGACTTTTATCCCCGTTCGGAGGTAGTCAGAGGCTTGAGTGGCCATACACCACCACATTGTGGAGGTATTAACCAACTCAAAGCCCACGTTTCACTAGATAGTCACAACCCAACGTGACAGGTGGTGAACCTTGTCGCCGTGTATACAGGAACTGACTATTACCAAAAACAGGAAATATAAAATGAAAACTGTTTAAAACATTGACTTAAAACAGGAGGGAAAAAATCATTGTTTTTAAATGTTTAAAACATGTTTTAAACACGGTGTTTAAAACAAGATAATTTTTTCGTAACAACCCTGGTTATCAGTCATTAATTTATTCTTAAACCGAAATGTTGTCTAAAATTACTCCAACTTCATACAAATCTCGGCACTCAACGAATTCATTCCTGAAACAAAACAAGGTGGCTGCTACTTAACATTTAATTCCCTCTCAGTGTGATATCAAGGAACATGGATTCATCATGATTTCACAAAGACTTGTCTTGTAGAGCGCAAGCGATAAGAGCGAGCGAATAATTGCTTCCCTTAGGGTCCGTACACAGACCGGCTCGGAGAGGAGAGCACATTTTTCATCGCGTTTAAAAAAGAGTTTTGGGGCTTTGAAAATAGGGTTGATTTTTTAAACGCGATAAAAATATGCTCTCCTCCTGTGTGAACGAACCCTTAAGTTGCAGGTGACGGTTACCATTTACTATTACATAGACCGTCGATGCGCCTTCCTAGGCAATAAAAATTACTTAAAATTGTAGAACAATATTTAAAAAAAACTTGTCGACTATTATAAAAATATGTATCATCTATCTTTTTGTTCCATTTAGTTTATATTTGCAGTTCACATTCTTCGGGCCATTAATATCCTTTACTGATCTGTAGCCCATAGTTTAATAATTTATACTTAAGGTAATAATATAATATAATTTTAATATCCTGGGAAAATTTTTGCACACGGCTACCTGATCCCAAACTAACCAGAGCTTGTACTATGGAAACCAGATAACTGATATTACTACATATGCTATACTTTTTTTTTTGTAAATACATACTTAATATACATATGCACCCAGACTCCGAACATACAGACATGTTCATGCACACAAATGCATGTCTCGGGTAGGAATCGAACCTACGACCTGCAGCGTGAAAGTCGTCTCCGCGCCAACCACGCTAACGGGCCCGTCCGTAGAGCCGCTATTCCCACGTAGCATCGTAGAGCTACCTATTAAGCAATTTTTATGGCTTCTGACAAACGGGACCGTCAGTTTATGACTCAATTAGGAAGTTAAAAGATTCAATGCTACCTATGTGTAGGGGAACGTAGAGCTTGATGTGATAATCACTCAGTGAACCGGTAAATTAGTCTAATATTCCCCGGAAATATAAAGGATGTCGCGAAATTACTTTCCGTGGATTGTACATTATCTTGGGAGTATGAATAATAGCATTTAAGGCGAAAACCCACCGCGGCGCACGGAGAGGCCATGTACACGGGCCACGCTTCGCTTTGCAAGAAAATTTATGTAAGACGTCATTTCGTGCGTAGCCTCTCCGTGGAAACGGTAACATACATTTTTACATTCATACGGTGGGTTTCCGCCTTTAAGCTAATGAGTTTATTTTTATGTGATTAAGGCAAACGAGCGTACGGCCCACCTGATGTTAAGCAGTTTCCGTAGCCTATAGATGCTTCTTCTTCTTATCGTATGGTTAGTGGCCAACCTGGTGTCAGAGTTGTTCAAGCCGCCCGAAGGCCTCTGACATATCTCAGTGATGATCACGGTATAGATGCTTACAATACTAAAAATATTGATTGATATAGGATGAAGAAAATCTCTGGAGTTTGCACAAAATGTCCAAAAATATTGTTACTTTGCTGCAACTATCCGTAAAACCCCTACGAATATCCAACTCGAATAAAATTTTTTCAACCTCTAATTAAAAGATCAAAATTTTAAGACCAATTTGGAAGTGTCGGAAAAACCGATAAAATAATATAGAAAATATGTAATGTCAGTAAATCATATCGTCCATAACTTGCACCGCCAGCCTATTATTGAACAAGTTAAGCCTCGGCGCGAGCAAGTCGGCTCGCTTGGGAGACTTGTTAGCGTTCGACGTCTAACAACGTTGTGTGCGAATGTGCGAATGCAGAATGGATCTTGCGATTGAGGTAGAGGTGAGTCGTATTTACTAGAACAGGTGCGAAGACTAGGTATTTTGCGAGACTAGGCGGCACCTATTCCAATTTTGACAGTACTTAGTCCACCTAGTATTAGCGCTCAACACGTCTGCTGATGCACCAAGTACCAAGTACCGTACTGCATATTATGGAATAATTTTAATCTAAACAAGATTGTTCACATAATTACTATGGAGAATGACCTAATGTAAGCAGTAGCGACATCTGAAGTGAGCAAAAGGCAATTTTTGTCTCCATTTGATCTCATGAATCGAGTCCTATTATGGATCTAAGGACTAAATACGCGAACCATAGCCGACAAGTACTTGAGAAAGGTGGAATAGGTGGAACAGGTGTTTGGATCACGTATTTTTAAATACTAGGAATAGGTGCACCTAGTCCCAAATTTACTTAGTACAACCCATCTCTAGCTTGAGGTAAACACCCTAGACAAGGCTGTAAGTGACGACCACCGCAGAGAAACGTTCCTCCAGTGGGTACGCACATAAGTTGATGCGCTCATTACTAGCTGCAATCACAGCCCTAGTCAAGTGGTTTTGTCTACAAGCGTTTCTACAAAATACTGCGCTTCATGTTTGGAAATATAAGTCACGTGATCTAATTATCGACTTGTATTGTAATTTCCATACATTTTAGCGTAGCGTTTGAATAGAAATAGAATTGCTTGTAGTCGAAGCCACTTGTCTAGGGGCCTGATCGGTTAACGATCGGAGGTTAAGCAACTTGGCAAGGTCAAACAGAGATGGGTGACAATTTAGTGGCACTTGAACTGAGCGTCCCCGTGCTTCGGAGGGCACGTAAAAAGTCGGTTCCGGTTGTTGGCATCTAGGCAGCAGTCGTTAAGCCTTGTCAGAGGCCTTCGGGCAGCTTGAACTACTAACACCAGGTTGGCTACTAACCATACGATAAGAAGAGACCGTCCGGCGCTATTTTTTTAACATAGGGTTAACATATTTTGTCCGGATATTCATAAAAAGCTTGTTATGGAAATCGGATACAATAACTCTGAATCAACAATAAAGCACTCCACACTATGAGCATCAGCCTCTCCCATTAACCTTGGGGGGTGTATTCTAGCCACCAGATCGTGTGGCCGTAAGCTGTGAGCCGGCCCACTAGAACACGTACCGTTTACAAGGCCGAATCTATCGACTTGCCTTTTTCCGCAATAAAAAATGACTGAGATATTTACCGCTGAGTACCTACTCAAGGAAACATATTGAGAGCTCATAATAAAACACAAAAACCCGACTACGGAAAAAACGCGCTCTGAAAAGTATGAAACAAGAAAATATTCTCATCTAGAGGATAGCCGTGGTCCGTGTAGGTCTTTTAGGGCCAAATGGGATATGAACACGGACCACGGCTATCCTCTAGATGAGAATATTTTCTTGTTTCATACTTTTCAGAGCGCGTTTTTTCCGTAGTCGGGTTTTAGTTTTTAAACTTACTTTTTATTTAATTATTTTGGAGTTATAGGTAACAATATATATATTTTTGAAATGTGCTCATCAAGCTCTTTCATTTGATACCTCACACGGTTTCATTAAAACATGTTTTTTTTTTGTTCATGACGTTATGTCCTCTAGAGGGCGCCATATGCAATTTTATGTGACGTCACATAGCCTATAACCAGCGCGCCGTTAAGCTGCTTCTAACGATACCTCATTTGTCAAATTACGACAAGTAGTTTGGGAGTTAGGTGGGAACAGATGCACATACATACACACATACATACATACATACCGGTCAAAATCATAACCCTCCGCCGTAGTCGGGTAAAAAGAAGACGACATTTTAGACAGTTAACTAGCTTATTACACCTTCCTAAATTTAGTCACTAAATTTAGAACCTAATTTCGAAAGCTTCTGATTATTTAGGATTCTAACTTGCTAAATGCGATTACACTTGCCTAAATTCAGTCACGACTAAATTAAGTAGCCTGAATTTAGGAAGGTGTAATAACCCTTTAAGACTATTTTTTTTTACATACATACATATACTTACGCCTGTATCCCAAGGCAGTAACTATTGATTGCCACAAAAAAAAAAACTCGAAAATTTTTTTCTTCGTTTTATCCCCCACAATGGGCCCATAGACCACCTTAGCCCAGTGCGGATTAACAATCTTTATTCGTTTCGTTTTCCTTAACTGATTCATGTAAGTGGTTAGCTGCGTCCATAAGTGTCGAGCGTACGCCCAACCAATCCGTTTTGAGGTTTGACTATTTTTTAGTATGTAACGTTTAAGTATTTGTCCCATTGTAATGCTCAAATTGAAAATAAATGTCGGTAGCTTAGATTAATAATTGACCTCCGCGAGATTGAGTGCGCGCGCTGAATTTTCATAAATCTATGGTCGGTAGGTCACTCGATCGAGTGTACCTACGAAGTATGGTTCCAAACTCTAAAGTACCAGATAAGTGATATAAAAAAATAATTGAATTAATTATTCATTACCATAACCACTTTAACCATAATAAATTTAAACGAGATATTAATTAAAAGCCGAAAATCAATTAATCCCTGACAGGTGTGTGACCGCGTCCGCACGGTGGGTTCAACCGCTGGCCGATCAGCGACACAATACTCTGTCACCGCAATACGAATGAAATATGGGACCGAAGTGTATTGGGGTACTATGATAGCAGTGTTGGGATCAGGGGGCTAAAAGGCTACTTAGCAATTCTGCGAAAGCAATTCATTTCTCTGATCTTCTAGCAAAATTCAGCAATTCCGCAAAATTTCCGTAAAATAGTCACGCGGTTCTGGTGGCGAAGTTTCTGTTCCAACACTCGGGGCGCCAGAGGAGTCATTCGTGACGATTTTACGGAAATCTAGCGGATTTGCTAGGAATTCTGCTAGAAATCAGAAAAATTAATTACTTTTTCAGAATGGCTATGTGGCCCTTTTAGCCGCCCTGGTTATTATCGATGATGGTAGAGCAAAGCTGTTGTCAATTGACTGTAGCTAATATATGCGTTGCTTGGCTCGACCGGGGTAGTACCAGCCTCTCACAGAAAAACGTATGCTGGTGCGCCGCTCGCCTCATGTCAACGCACCCATTAGGTTTGAAAGTTCCATCTCACTAGGACAGATTTTACTTGATGATATGATTACTTTCCAGTCATGCCTTTTTATAAAAATATCTACTTTTTACAAAACAATTTTCCGACTTTTCCATATGCCTTTTTAAATGTAAAGGGCCATGTGCCCTTTACAAGCCGCGCTGCTCAACGTACCGCCCTCAGCCGCTGTAAGTATTACTCGTGCATTGGATAAGCAAACGAGTAGTGATGTGAATTCGACAGCTGAGGAATTAAATCTTCGATAGAATCATATATATTTAAAAAATCTAATTATTATACTTGATTTATAGAATTTAAACTTTAACAGCTTAGTGGTTAAACGGCTTTTTAACCTTAAAGTTCCGGGTGTGACCCCCGTCCAGGTCATTGAACTATTGATGAAAGTCTACTACTTACTAGTTGGAGCGTTTATATTTCAGTTAGAGGGACTCTTTTTGTTACGAATTGGTTGTGTAATTATTAGGTGTAATATTTGTAAAAGAAGAGACCTACTTGTTTACTGTTTTTATTTCTACCTATTTAGTATTTTGTATTACAATAACATGCCATGTCGAATCAGAATTATAAAGTCATCTATAACTCTTGTAATGTGCATTTTTTGTATTCAAAGAACTACCTACCTACGACTTATGAATCGTTAACATCAATATTGTATCGTTACTAACGTTCTCAATGTTTTGATGGAAAGTCGGTTCACCCAAACAGAAATAACATTCCCATCACTAAACGGGTTCGTTTTAGATTTCAATAACAACGCAACTCGGCCAAGGACGCACTACTGATTCCACACTACCACAGAGTAAAGACTAAAGAAAGAGGTGCCCTTATTAGATATTTGTATGAAACAAAACGTGGTCATTGTTTTTTCATTTTCATTTTACTATTTACCGGTAAATAGTTGATCTACTCGCTTCGTTTTATGTCGATGTTAGTACTAGGCCGACCACTCGGCCGACTTGCTTAGGGCTAGTCCCTTTAGTAACTGGTCCATGCACACTACGTACACGGGATATTTTGTTATTTTTATTAAGCCTCGAGTCTGAGTCGCGCTCATCTTTAATGCATCACAACTTTTGCTATCTCTCATTTCTAACCGAAGTTTCGTTGTAGATATTATTTGTGAGGATGCAGAGATCAGAGGGATTGATAAGATACATCCATAAACAAAGCTTGCGTAGACAGAATTATTGAAATTATTAAGGTCCCTCTGTCCCACTCCCCTTCAGGTTTGCAACATGCGAGAGATGCATTTGGTATTGCGAGCACCGATATGCTACGGTAACTGCTTAACATAAGGCGGGCCGTGATTGTTTACCACCTTTAAATGGTATTTCACAAACCTACGCAACCTACTACGAGTGTAAGTTGAAGGCAATCATATGGCCGGCGCACACTGGGGAAGGCAGGGCATGGCATTAAAATTTTTATCAATCGAATTCAAGACTTATCCGATTGAAATAAGGTCTATATTTCAATGCTCGGTGATTGACATCGGAGCATTTAGTTCCTTAACCTTCTTCGACATAGGATCATCATTTCCTCCATCCTTTCCTTTTTCTTTTACTTATGTTGTCAGCTTGGCAGCTGTCATCTTAAGCAATTACTAAAGAGCATCTTACACCTTCCTAAATTTAGTCACTAAATTTAGAACCTAATTTCGAAAGCTTCTGATTATTTAGGATTCTAACTTGCTAAATGCGATTACACTTGCCTAAATTCAGTCACGACTAAATTAAGTAGCCTAAATTTAGGAAGGTGTAATAACCCTTTAAGGCACCATGACAAATATTGTGCACTATTTTAAACCTTTTTATAGACCCTACCATAACTTTCTATGGTAATTGAAAACACTAGCTCCTTTAAATTTATATTCGAACCTTAAAAATGAAAAACATCCTTAGATCTTCAACAAAAACCAACAATACGTCCCACCATTAGTTGATATTCAAACAGGTAATGATTCCCGCGAAACGGTCCAAGCCGAAATGGCGCGATAAAATCCAACATAAAAATTCTAAACGCTTGCTGAACTTAAAACACAATGAACAGAAGGGACAGAATTGTTCACCTCACAATAAAAATATCATAGGACCCTCGAATGGCCCACGTATATAAAATAAACAATGTCTCTAAAATGTATGAGAAGATATTTAGGTATCACGTCGAAAGTTTATAGGGTAATATCGTTATTTCTCATGATTGCGAATGGTATTGCCTTTTTGGGGCGGTTAGTTCCTCTGACCGCTTTTTTGTCTTTTTCTCTTTCAATTATTTTAGGGTAAAGAGCTATTTGGTAGAATCATTCTCGGCACACGTAGAGTAGATACCACAGAGTAAAGACTAAAGAAAGAGGTGCCCTTATTAGATTTTTGTATGAAACAAAACGTGGTCATTGTATTTTCATTTTACAATTTACCGGTAAATAGTTGAACTACTCGCTTCGTTTTATGTCGATGTTAGTACTAGGCGGACCACTCGGCCGACTTGCTTAGGGCCAGTCCCGTTAGTAACTGGTCCATGGTAGATACAGTATCAAACGTGGAATATTTATTGAAAAGGTTGATTTCAAAACTAGGGAGGTAACTGCTTAACATCAGGCGAGCCGTACGCTTATTTGCCACCTTTGTCACATAAAAAAATCAAACCACGTCTAAAGCTCGGCATACACGACGATACTTGATACAAATACACTCAGTGTATACATCGAGTGTCTGCGTGGGTACACCACCGCGACACCTTGTTACAGTTGTAATAGTGGTGTCGATACACTGAGATACACTGAGTGTCGAGTGTCACCGTGTATCCCGAGCATAAAATTTCCATTTTGAATATTCCAAAAGATTTTTCCAAGAGTTTATTGTTGTGTCAGAATTTGTTTTCCTTAATATCGGCGTGCGATCAATCAAATCGGTGACGTGACAAATATAAAGATGTTGGCCCCTTAAAGAATTACTTTCTGGAGACTCGATACTTCAACCATTGTTTGTGAGATTAATGAAGCGAAAGAATCGGACCATTTTCTATAGATAAAAACGGCTTTTAGGCCAATGGCCGGAGGCAGAAAGCATGTTTTGTGCTCCGTTGTCGTCAACAGCCTTTTATTATACTAAATCATTACCCGAGTTCACGTAAATTCATTTCTATTTATTATACATAAGTTTTGTAATTATGTTGTTGTATAAAAAATGTAGGACATAGTTGGTCAGAGTGGGTCAGAGGGAAGGAAAGGGAAAGGTCTTTCGGCTCACTCACTCATCGTACGAAACGCAACTAAAATAGCTAATTTATGCCGATCTTCTGTGATAAAATACCAGCCCGTATATGCGCTGCAGTCAATTGGACACAGATTGGCTCCATCACCGTTATTTATTTTATTTTATTGATTTAAGTAAAGGAAACAAACAGTTGTACATAATTCTTATAAGGTAACTAAAATAGATAATACTTAAACCAAACAAGGTTCCAAAAATAAAGATATTACAAATTAAAAATAGTTTTGACAGAAGAGTACGCAATAGTAGTAATTTTAAATATGGTAGTAACAAATATAACATCTATCTACCATCATCATCATCATATCATCTATCTATCTAAATATCATGTTATCTTCATAACATTGTAAACATAGATACAATGGGTTGTTTACATGACTCTGCATTGTGTGTTTAGAATGTACATCTTTTGTCTAGTATTTTTGTATTTTCCCTGTTTAGAGTATACAGAGTGGTGACGATATAACGACAATAACTGAAACCACATACTGGGTATCACGTTAGTAGTTCGTACGTAAAAAAAATACTAATTATATTCAAAGGTATAGCCACGGGATTGCTTTTTTACTTTTAACATTTTAACTTTACGCCTACAAATGTACCGCTAAATACACCGACACCGAAGCGATCTTGCCACGCTCGTACTTACAGGTCGGTTTACGTACGTTTAGATTATTTTCTCATTTAATTGGTGTGAAAATTTAGATTTTTGAATTTTGATGTAAACATAATTTGATGATTGTAAAGTATTGTGATTGACTAGTAGGGATCGTATTTAAATTTATTGTCGTCATGTCGTCACCACCCTGTATATGTCAGCGTACAATTGTACGAACCGAGATTATAAACTAACGATTCATAATGAAACTGAAAATGTAAACTATGTAAAAGTTTTCAGAATACGTTTATTTTTTTCAGGTAAGTCTCGATCTATCGATGACGCAACCAAGGAGGACCCATGTCTTACTGGTAGGCCTCAGCCCTTTTATTTACTAGTTGCTATGTACTAATTTTATATGCCTATACAGGGTTATTGGTAAAACACTAACAACCTTGCAGGGGCGTATTACTGACATCAAAAACAGCAACTTTTGTTCTATGACTTTTAAAAAACAAAAAAAAAAAAAAAAAAACACACTCCAAAATGTATGAAACAAGAAAATATGCTCATCTAGAGAACAGCCGTGGTACGGTTAGGTACTTTAGGGCAAAGTGGAATACAACCACGTACCATGGCTATCCTCTAGATGAGAAAAAAAATCATACATTTAAGAAAGTGATTTTTTGTTTGTTTTTTTTTTGTTTTGTAAAAAGTCATAGAACAAAAGTTGTTGTTTTTGATGTCAGTAATACGCCCCTGCAATTTTGTTAGTGTTTTACCAATAACCCTGTATATTTGCAGTACAGTGTGTTCATTTCAATATAGTTTTTTTATTGACTCCACGGAACGCCGAAATACCGCCGAAATTAGGTTCACCGATTAATATTTCGTCGAAGCATTTTGACCGATAGTATAGAATAAACTTCAATACTGCAATTCTAATGAACACATTACAGGCAGTACATATACGTATGGCCCACTAGATTTTGTGTCAAATGCATAAAGTCGTACCCCCAAATTCATAGTAATTATAGCCAGTTTACAATGGTTTTGAAAAGCATTTTTAGGAACAAATATAATTTGTAATTCCACTGCAAGTCGATCATAACTTTCTATGAATTTGGAGGTTAGTATTTTATTTGAGTTTGAAATACTAACACTTCTAAACACAATAAAAGTTGTCTATAAGGTCTAAGGTCATCTGTACTATAAGGTAATGTCTTCTATTTTCGTTTGTCACCTGCAAGGCCAGCACACGCGCCAAGACAGACTTGTCACGCATTATGTCGCACCGAGTCGGTCTCTCTCTTACGTAATGCATAGGAGAGAATGAGACTAAATATATTTATCTCACGTTTCCTCTTATCCCGGCGGACTGTGCTACCAGTGCTGCTTAGATTACCTCTTATTTTTACGACTGTTATGTCCCAAACTCCAAAACCAGTTACCATAAAACTAATAAAACATTCCAAATATTTTTAACGGCTCAGCCCTAAAGGCCACCGCAAACACGCTACTTTTAGCATCAGCGATCGACGATTTAGTAGCATTTTAGAAACTAAATGCAGCGACCATCCGCAAAATCGCGCGATTTTGATACTGCGATCGGACGCAGAGAGTCGCCAAAACGCGATGCAGTCGCAAAAACGCCGATCGCCGATGCAAAAAGTAGTATTTCTGCGGTGTCCCTAAGCTATATTCTAATAATGAAAATCCATGAAACTTAGCCGACGGGCGGTAACCACTTTACAAATGATGGCCCCCATAGGCACTGTCTCATCTTACAAGTTACTGGCTAATTACTGCGCAGCTTTCCACTGAGTCCTTAATAAGTAATACTACGCTACGCCCACGGTTTTTGGGCGGCCGCGTCTTACACCGGAGTGTAACGATTAAATATTAATAAAGGAAAGGAAATTTATTTGAACACAAATTAAAAGTATAGTGGAAAACTGTAAATACAGGAGAACTTATGTTTTGGTCTGTCTATATTTTTACAGCATTTTTTTTATTAATGTTTGCAAAGAAGATTACTTACTCCTTATAACATTAGCTATCTGCCAGTGAAAGACCCGTCAAAATCGGTCCAGCCATTTCGGTGATTATCCGGAACAAACAGACAGACAGATAGACAGACAAACATTTAAGAATCGTTTTTTTTTGTTATAAGTACCTATAATACAATTTCATAAGCATTTAGTAAAAAGCTGACACACTGAACAAACAGACACTTCAATTTGATTAGTGTATGATGAGTTGATTAGGATAGATGAGTGTTTACGGTTGTTAGATTCTTCAGTCAATTACGTATTTGGTTCGTCGCGGAAGTCGGCAAATTAAAATATATGAGTAGCGAATTAATGTATACCACCTTATTTGATAATAGATTTCTGCCGTAATGTCGAATTTAATCAATTAACCTCTCTATTCGACCTCTGCGGTGTATTCCACAAAACACGCAGAAACAATTCGCCCTTTCGGTTTAAACACTAGGTGCAAACGACCTCCAAGACATTCGCCTTCACGTGACCTACATTGTAGTACCAATAAATAAATTCCCACGTTCGGGACGGTGTGACATCGGATTAACTTTAATATGGATCGAGCCTAAACAACGGGCTTTTAATAAACAACAACGCAGCGATAGCTTGACTCATGAAATTTATATTAACACCCGAGATTGTCTCGTGAATGTTGTTTTATAGGTATAAATGTTTTTTTCCCTCGCATTTTAGTCACGGTGTAACGAAAAGAATGCCTATAGCTAAATTAAATTCTGGAATCGTTCTTGTTGATTTATGAACGCCTGGTACCTTTGAACAGTTAGTTAATATTTTAGTGGGTTTATTTTATTACTAGCAATATTAGTTTAGCACATTACTAACGCTATTAGCTCCTTTAGCTAAGCTAAAAACATAGATTTGCTCACACTCATACCAAAAGGCTCACGTTAAAAGGTGATCGAACCTAAAACCCTCGGTGTCGACGGTTGCCCTTCTAACCTTTTGCTCATTAGGAAAAGAATTGCTTGTTGCCTGAAAAATATTTGTTATAATAATTTATATAGAAAACATTTTTTTAACCTTATGATTTGATGTATTAGTATTGGTTCCGCGTACCGCATTTTTTAATTTCCTGTTTGTGATGCTCCCAAATTGAATTACGCAACTTCCCACACTCTATAATTACATCTTAGAAACCAAGACACGTCCATAATTTTGATGGATACCCCGATGGAACTTTCCGTCGAGACAAAATAAAATCATCTACACACCATAGCTCGCGGGGCAATAATAGGAACAACATAAAAACTTCAATAAAACATCAATAGATGGGTTCTAACTCTCGCCAGTACTCGAACAAGTTACTAACTTCTTACAAAAGTTGTATTCTTAAGATCGTGCCGTCATTACTGGGGATCGTGACTCCGCTGATTAATTCATGCCAGCTGATGTCGGAGGGCTACTATTGTTTTTCCCTCTTTTTAGGTTATTCGGCTTTGATAAATGATTGGGGATTTGTCTATTGTGGTGGGCGAGGCCGTAGACACGGGAGATGAATGGGTGAGTTGTTAGCGGGATGGAGTAACAACTTATTAATGTCCTGGTTTGTTGCTTTGTGGGTGTCGATACAAGAATTGAGAATAAGGCAATGAAAAATTAAAAAAAAACCGGTTTTAAGCGCAGTTCGTTTGTTGCATATAAATCTACGCACTCTTTTAACGTAAATTTAGGGACAGTTGAGTTTCAAATACGTATTATAAAACCGTTACGTCGTTGATACGTTTCCGTAGTAAGGCTGCGTCTTCATCAAACGTATGCCTCGCCCAAGCACTCAGTTTTGACGTTGAAACGCATAGACATCATGTCATAACATGAGTGCTCGGGCGAGGCATGCGATACATGTGGAAGCACCAAATTATTACTGTCAAAATTTCGAACGAATGAAACAAATGGTCAAGATTAATAATGCACCTTTCTACTACAAAAGAAAAGTATTATTTTCATTACCAAAATGAAGATACAAAAGTAATAAAATAAAATAACAGCATAAAATCGTCTGCGATGCTCTTCTGTAAAATATACAATTGTAACTACCACCAAAAATAAATGCGACGTAGATAGAGTAACTTCGTTTCATTTGTTTGTGCATGATTTTATTTAAGCAACTGTAGCTTAGGGGTGAACAGGTTGGGCTAACAATCAGAAGGTCCCAGGTTCGATCTCCGGTGGGGCATGCACCAATGGATGAATTTTCATCTATGTGCATAATATACAGTTCGCTGACGGTGAGGGAAAACATCGCGAGGAAACCTACCTATCCCTCGGGATTAGGTAATAGTCAGTTCCTGTATACACGGCGACAAGGTTCACCACCTGTCACGTTGGGTTCTGACTATCTAGTGAAACGTGGGCTTTGAGTTGGTTAATACCTCCACAATGTGGTGGTGTGTGGCCACTCAAGCCTCTGACTACCCCCGAACGGGGATAAAAGTCGTGACGTTACATTACATTACATGATTTTATTTCAAACATGTCTCTCCATATCTCTACATGTCTCTAAATTTTCAGAAATGTTACTGAGAATATTTCTGTAAACTATTTCGCGTGTCGGTCCATTCGTGTCACGTAGAGTCGCGTTCGTTACTTATGCAGCTGCACCGCATTAAGGCGCATTGCACAAGTACCTTTGAAGGTGGTAGAGCCAAGCTGTAGCCAATTGACTGCAGCTCATAAACGGGCTGGCTCGACCGGGGTAGTACCACCCTCTCACAGAAGATCGGCGTAAAGCAGCTATTACAGCTGCGTTTCGTACGATGAGTGAGAGAGCCGTAAGCCCACCCCCCCTCCCCTCCCTCCATCCCACTCCCCTTCAGGTCGGCAATGTGCGAGCAATACCTTTGGTATTGTAAGCATCTATAGGCTACGGTAACTGCTTAACATCAGGCGGGCCGTACGCTTTTTTGCCACCGCAGTCCAATAAAAAAAAAAAAAAAAAACCTATTGCGTGACTTCTATTCCACAAATATCCTCTAATAGTCTTAAAACCTTTTACAAACCCATATTGCCCATATTGTACACAGGTTTTAATAATGTAATACTACATGCAGCATTCAAACCCACTACTATTATAAATGTGAAAGTTCAGATGGATGGATGGATGGATGTTTGTTACTCAATCACGCCAGAACGGCTGAACGGATCTGGATGAAATTTTGCACAGAGATAGATCTAATAGTCTGGAATAGCACATAGGCTACTTTTTTTTTAACTATGCGCGGACGAAGTTACGGGCAAAAGCTAGTGTTATATATTTAACTGGTTAGGGTTCCGGCTCTCTCACTCATCGTACGAAACGCAGCCGTAATAGCTACTTTAAGCCGATCTTCTGTGAGAGGGTGGTACTACCTCGACAGCAGGCTATAAGTTTCATAATAATTACAATTGCATTAGTGCCCAAAAACCCTCTTCCTCCTTCCCTTCCCTCCCACTCACCCTCAGGTCGACAAGGTGCACGTGCAAGCAATGCCTTTGGTATTGCAAGCATCTATAGGCTACTGTAACTGCTTAACAAGAGGCGGGCCGGACGCTGGTTGGCCACCTCGGTTCTATAAAAAGAGTAACTATATCCCTTATTGACGGGCCCGTTAGCGTGGTTGGTAAGATTCCACCTATCACGCTGCAGGTCGTAGTGTCGATTCCTATTCGGGACATGCATTTGTGTGCATAAACATGTCTGTATGTCCCGAGTCTGGGTGTAATTATGTATATTAAGTATGTATTTACAAACAAAAAGTAGTATATGTAGTAATATCAGTTATCTGGTTTCCATAGTACAAGCTCTGCTTAGTTTGGGATCAGGTAGCCGTGTGTAAAAAGAATGTCCCAGGATATTACCTATTTATTTATTTATTTATACAGCTATAGCCGTAACAATCACGTACCAAAAAATAAATAACCAATAATCCGATATCCCGTCCTTGTGCTGTAATATTTTTCATCCGAAAACAATATCAGTCAACGAGTGGCTATTAAATCGTGGACTCTAAGTGCAAACATCAGCGACGGACGTTTCGCCCATAAAAACGCCAGCGTACGTGACACATGGCTGTTTGGAACGGCCCAGGATCATATGTCGACGTGTCCAGCCGGCAATGTAAACTGCGCGATTTATTAAATACGAGTGAGATTTTTTTTATTATATAATTTAAATTGATTGCGTCACCTGCCAAATTTTAAAGTGATTTGGAGGGGTGCACTGGTGTTCTTGTGTGGTATAAGGTGAAAAGTCCTCAAAATCCATAGTATGTATCTCAAAAATCATGCAAATATCCGCGAAAGCGTATATTCGTTTCATCTGTAGTAACTACAAACTTCTTTTTATTCATTGTTGTGTGCATAAATACGTTCTCTAGATTCGGAAAATAATAATTTTTATAATTTTACAACGTTGAAATAGACACATTTTTATTTATTATAAACTATTTAAAAGTCATGAAAATATTGTAATAATAATATAATAATAATAATATCCTGGGACATTTTTGTACACACGGTTACCTGATCCCAAACTAAGCAGAGCTTGTACTATGGAAACCAGATAACTGATATTACTACATATACTAGGTACTTTTGTATTTGTAAATACATACTTAATATACATATACACCCAGACTCCGGACATACAGACATGTTCATGCACACAAATGCATGTCCCGGGTAGGAATCGAACCTACGACCTGCAGAGTGAAAGGCGCCTCCGCGCCAACCACGCTAACGGGCCCGTCAATCAATAGACAGTACGACGAGTATTCAGTAACATTATTTTTTATTTCCTGAAAGCAGGTATCTATAGCTAGCTAGTAGAGCAGACTCTATACTCCCAATTTATTCTAAAATTATATGGTACAGAATTCATCTTGCGAAATGTAGCGTTACTTAGGACGCGTAGAGTGGAGGGGGGTAAGGGAGGGGGAGGTCTCGTGACGTCATCGAGAACCTTTAGCCAGGTGGTACGGACAAGGCTCATATTAAATTTACACCGAGTACGATAATATTTGCTTTTTTTATTAATTTAACGAGCTGTTGCGATACTGTTTATTTTTAGCTATTAATATTTTTATAACTAAAAAACTGTTTGGAATAATACCTGGGCCCTAAGTCGCTTAGCCATTGCCATTGAGCTGGTATAGTGGTCGACTCTCTGATTGGTTGGCTGACCGGTTGATCGGCTTCTGATTGGTCGGTTATAATCAACCGACTTAGGGTTCTGTTTGTTTTTTTTTTTTGGAAAAAAAATTGCCGATTTCACCAATCAATCTACCCTCGTCGAAAAAATAAAAGAGAAAAGAAATGTGTATGAAAAAATTATAGCAATAAAATCCATCTCCAGTCTAACAACGAAATCAAATTAGGGCAGAGGCAGCCACAATCACTGACTTAGATAATAATATAGAAATTTCGATGAAAAGACTAGATGTAATCAACAAATCTTGGATTTTCTCGTCGGATTGACGTTTTAAATGTAAGGTAAGGCATTAATAATATTAATGCGGTAATTTTGGTAAAAATAAATTACAAAATTAGTGTAAATTTTGTTCAAATTCTGACTAAACTAAATTTCACATAATTGAATAAATTACCACAAATTAAAGTACAAGTTTTTAGTTGAGAATCAGGAATTACTAATTACTTTTAATGTCCCACTCTTGGGCACGAGCCACTCGTCAATGCGAGGGGGATTCAGGCCAAAATCCACCACGATGGGCCCCATGCGGGTTGGTGGATTTCACATTATTGTATCCATTTTTTTTTTTATATTTGGTAGATTTTCTAAGACATGCAGATTTCCTCACGATGTTTTCCTTCACCGTAAGAAAGTATAATTAAAGTTATGATTCGCACATAGATTTCGGAAAATCCAGAGGTGTGATCCGGGATTTTTACCCTACACCTAAGCCCGCAAGACGCGTGCTTAACCAATCGGCTATCACTGCTATTTATAGATACGGATGAAAATATTCTTCTTACACAAGTCATAAAGCAGTTGCAATTGAAAACTATATTCTGGCTAACGCCTAATTGCGACCGTCGTCCAATTCAGCAAAAACTGTCTTCTAGTAATTTATTCGCTCCGATAACTCCACTCCCAATTCAGTGCGCCCTGAGCTTGCACCAATTTTTGACACTGCGCCAACTTCGGGCATCGGGAACTAGGATATAACTGGACCGGCCCGATGTTACAATGCAAAACTTTGCGGCCGTAAAAACAATATAAAAACTGTTTATTTAAATTTTTGGAGTGGATTCAAAATATTTTTTACAGTTCAACATTTCTGACGATAAATAAACGTTGGACGATGAATGTAACGTCACGACTTTTATCCCCGTTCGGGGGTAGTCAGAGGCTTGAGTGGCCATACACCACCACATTGTGGAGATATTAACCAACTCAAAGCCCACGTTTCACTAGATAATCAGAACCCAACGTGACAGGTGGTGAACCGTGTCGCCGTGTATACAGGAACTGACTATTACCTAATCCCGAGGGATAGGTAGGTTTCCTCACGCTGTTTTCCCTCACCGTCAGCGAACTGTAAATTATGCACATAGATGAAAATTCATCCATTGGTGCATGCCCCACCGGGGATCGAACCTGGGACCTTCTGATTGTTAGCCCAACCTGTTCACCCCTAGGCTACAGTCGCTTCTTACGTTGGACGATATTCGGGCAATTGAATTGTATTAATAAATTCTGTAACT
This sequence comes from Drymonia ruficornis, assembly GCA_947859195.1. NCBI lineage: Eukaryota > Metazoa > Arthropoda > Insecta > Lepidoptera > Notodontidae > Drymonia > Drymonia ruficornis. The sequence continues at coordinate 2,001,691 of OX401921.1, forward strand.
TTAGTATGTTTAGACTACTTCTTCTTGTTATCATGGTTAGTGGCCAACCTGGTGTCAGATTTGTTCAAGCCGCCCGTAGGCCTCTGACAAGGCTTAACGACTGTTACCTAGATGGCAACAACCGGGACTGAATTTATACGTGCCCTCCGAAGAACGGAGACACTTAGTTAAAATACCAATAAATGCTCACCCATCTCTGACCTTGCCGAGTGTTGCTTAACCTCCGATCGTTTACTGATCAACACCCATACCTATTATAGAAAAGTGAGATTTATTATAGTGGCCCCCTTACCAACCGTAAGGTTACAAAAAGAGGCACACTATACCTGGCAACCCCTTACGAGGCGTCAGCGACCATCTACGGTAGGTCCTGCCGCCAGAGCATCCACTCCAGTACTCAACGTGTGAGTTGCACCGTGATTGCTCACTACCATTTATGCAGAATGGTACCGGAGCCGTTTACTGATCAGTGATTGCAGCTGGCTATGAGCGCCTCGTATGTATAGTTAGTACATAATACCAAAACTTCATGACCGCTTGGAGTAGCGTAAGGGCCGGGCTCCATTAGCGCGTTGCGTTGCGTCGTCGCAAGATTTTGTACTGGCGCATCAGCCTCCCCCGCTTCGTCTCTCGCCCGTCGACCCTTTGATCCGTTGCGACGACGCAGCGCAGCGCACTAGTGGAGCCGCGCTCTTAGCCGCAAGGCTCACTGCATCGGTGGTTGCGGGGTCGATTCCCGCCGGAATAAAATTACGCAATTTTCGTATTTTGCCCTGGACTTGGTACCCATATACAATGTGGTACAAGCTTTGCTTAGTTTGAGACCATACAGTTGATGTTAGTCTGGTGATATTAATTTAGCACTGCGCTAAGGGGTCGTCAAATAAAACATATTTTATACATAATAGTGGTTTGTGCCCAATCAGCTTCAAAAAAGGACATCCCTACAAAAAGGTTCCAAAAAAACATTACGTGATACTCAATAAATCCAAGTTAAGTTTACATTGGCATTTTTATATGACTGCGAGCCTAAAGAGGTCTAATGAAAGTTAACTTGGATACCCAACTTTGTTATTGGCCCATACTTCATGATTAGCCCTGAGCGACCGGGGATCAGGGCTGTCACAATAGAGATAAGATTTCATCAATTGAGCTCCCCTAGCTGCGAGATTATCTTGAAAAATTTAGAACAAGATCTTGCGTTGAGTTGCGTTGTTTGATTTTAAATTAGCTAATTAATTAAGTGTCTGTTCATTACATTATGCTGTGGATACAAATAGCTAGAGATATAAACCGTCACAGATTTAGGAAAGGCTAGATACCGCTTGTTCGTTCGTTTGTATTAACGTGGCGTGTACTTAACTTTTTATAAATACAGAAGATGGCAGATAACGTCGTCCCAACTGCTTAGTGGGACTTAAATGTTAGAGTAGCCCACCCCCCTCCCCCTCCCTCCATCCCACTCCCCTTCAGGTCGGCAATGTGAGAGCAATGCCTTTGGTATTGTAAGCATCTATAGGCTACGGTAACTGCTTAACATCAGGCGGGCCGTACTCTTATTTGCCACCGCAGTCCAATAAAAAAAAGTAGCCTTTAAATATTCGGCCTTTAATATCTTGCATAACTTCATCATCAATATTTTTCAAACAAGGTACAATTAAAATATCTATAACCAACGAACCTAACAATTGTATTGTGATAATTTTCATTAATTACAATCCTATTCCAAATTACTGAAATAATTCCTTTCGTCGCTAATCTTTTCACGGTACAGATCCCTCGCCTGAAGATATTTATCTACAGACTTCCTGAAAATAAAACGGTATTACTGTAAAGCTGGGACTGGCGGTTGGCGCCACTGACCTCTATATCGACTGGACTGGTTACCAAGATTTTAGTGAGACCAAAATTGCATTTTTTTTTAGCAAAGTAACACTGCTAATTCTCTTTGTATCTAATTAAGATTTACTAGATCCGGAGGTATAATTAAGTAAAAAAAAATTAAAAAAATGACAATTTGTAAGAGCCCCATAGGCTTGAAGAAATAAACTATTTGAAATTATTTTTTTTAAATTTTCACCAACTGTTTATGATGTTTATCCATTCTATGTTAGAACAAGTTAGAAATACTTTACGATGAGTCAAATTTCAGTACTGATTTAACGACAACAGTGTTGAAGATAATGTAAATAATGTCGCAACAAACTTTCGTTTTTTTCAAATTCAATTACTTAGATTAAAATATATAGTTGCCCTTCTATGTCACTCAAAAATATCATAATCACTTAATTTATACCTACCTAACTACAGTTCAGAAAAGTAGTTACTCAGGTAACTTTTATGTTAGACGTATACTAGTGTCAATAGAATGTTCATAAAATGTAAAAGTTCTCGGGGCTCCGCGGCCTCAAGCCGACTCAAAACCCCGGTCATTTTATACCTCAAAGCCTGCCAGTTGTTATAAGGGTCCGTGCTAGGTACCTAATTACGTCATCGGGCGGCCATAGCGAAAATTCAGTGGTGCGTGAACCTCGATGGACAGCAATTGTGCCCGCTCGACGAACGAACGCCCGATTTTATTTCGGCTACGTGTTACGAATGTGTTTTTTTTCCTGCTTTTTGTCTCAATGTCGGATGATATTAAGGATTTTTGTTGAAGAAGGTTATTGTTATTTTATACTGGTAGACCTAAGGGACCGTTAAGGGCTGTCCAAAATAATACGGCTTTTGAACAAAGGTTTTGCTACTAGGCGGCTTGCTTGTAGGTTTTGCTACTCTCTACATTATAATAAAGATCATTTGGTTTGTTCTCAATAATACTACTATTTAGTAACACTGGTTGCGTTCTCACAAGTATAGTGCGCGACAGGTCGAGATGACATTCGGGTTATGAGCTTTATGCAGAATAAAATCCGAATCAAAATTAGCAGGACCCGCAACGCAACAGAATAATTTAATTTAATAAATTTGTGGGCGATTTTAATTGTTTATCGGGTCCTGCTAATTTTGATTCGGATTTTATTCTGCAAAAAGCTCATAACCCGAATGTCATCTCGAACTGTCGCGGACTATAGGTAGGTACACCTATCACTATTATTATTATGGCGGTACTTACATTTCAGAGAGTGTGCGTTGGAATTACACGAATTAATTCCCCCATCTCCATTCCACCATCGGACGACTAGACGCACGGATACAACACATCCGTACACTGTAGATATTACTTCCGTTGATTACAATCTGGATGTTTTCAAGTCGAGAGTGAACAGGTACTGTCTAGGCAAGTATGCTCCATCGTAGACCACATCGTCACTTACCATCAGGTGAGTTCGTGGTCAAATACTTGCCTATCACTGAATAAAAAAAAGAGTTTACACCATGTTGCACCCATTATTTTTTATGACATACTACTGATCTAGAGCAGTTTTTAATCTTAACTCTTTGTTATTTTCAGGCAGATATACAGGGTTATTGGTAAAACACTAACAACCACGCAAGGGCGTATTACTGACATCAATAACAACAACTTTTGTTCTATGACTTTTTACAAAACAAAAAAAATATATAACAAAAACTCACTTTCTAAAATGTATGAAAATTTTTTTTTCATCTGGAGAAATGCCGTGGTACGTGGTTGTATTCCACTTTGCCCTAAAGTACCTAAACGGACCACGGCCTAGATGAGCATATTTTCTTGTTTCATACATTTTAGAGTGCAATTTTTTGTTTTTTTTTTTTTGTTTGTAAAAATTCATAGAACAGAAGTTGTTGTTTTTTATGTCAGCAATACGCCCCTGCAAGGTTGTTAGTCTTTTACCAATAAGCCTGTATAATAATTCGATTTATTGAAAATGTTCTTAAAATAATCTGAATCATGAAGAGTTCTAGTAGAAAATAATGCAAACGATTTCAAAGTTCCTCTGGAGTTGCTACTTAGTAGCATCTGCTCGAACGTAGCTTCCAAACGTAGCCGTCGTAGCAGCCGTAGCAAGCGTAGTAGATAATTCGTAGCACGTGTCAAGACCGTGAATAAATCAGGATTTATCGTCGTTAATTTTATTCACTATCACCAAATTCTAAAGTAACAAAGATATCAGCAAACGTCATCTAAATTACATCAAACTTTTTGACAAAGAATACCGATATTCCACCGCCAACGCCGTTATCTGACCACATTACCGAATATAATTAGTTACAGGTGTCAAAAGTCGTCTCATCAATCTTGAGCCATTTTTCTCCGAGGCGACGCCATTTTCAATGTTGCAAGATTACTGCCGTCAAAGCAATTTATTGAGACCTATAGCCCGCGGTGACGATCCACCAAGAGTTATAGTTAGTCGTAAGTTTACGTAAAGATACCCTTTTTTAACGTCAATCCAAATCTATTTGGTCTTATAAATGGGTTTTCGACGCGTTTCGTTTATTCATTTGTTTTTTGGTGACATTTTTTATAGTGATAGTGGGTAGGAAAACAAAAACTGTTTGATTACTATTTATTTATTTATACAGGGTGGATCAGTACAAAATGTATGGCGAAAGTTTTTGGCGATTTCTGTCATTTCTAGTACTCAAACCTTCAATGCTCTGATAGAGTCTTTTGATCCCTACATGGAATGGGATCGACGGGAATAAAAAAATATAATTTGGTATTTTATCATTTTTTTCGCTGACTGTCCATTTTTTCTAAAATCTGTGAATGCAATTCAGAATTTCTCTAAAAGTTAGGGAAGGTCTCCTAGGAACGTTTTCCTCTAACTATAACGGTTAAGGTACCTACCCTTACTGCCCCGTCTCAAAAATCCACCCTGTATACTTACTATGACGACCTCTTGATCTAATTTGAGCGTAGGCTGCATTAGCTAATGATTACGGCCTACGGGTTTTATTTCTATCAGGGTAATTTCAGGAATAGTATCTTCTTAATTTCGTCATGATTTTTTTGGTATTTTAATATAACAAGCTACTTTTGATGTTGACTGTACAAACGTTGCTTAGTTAGGGACCATACGGGTAGCGTTTTTGTCTGGAAATATTAATATTTTTATGATTCATGTACAGGTAAAATATCAACGAAAGAATCCGGTACTCCTTACATGCATATCGACTTCTCATAAGCCAACTAACCGTAGTTTAAACTAACTGCATGTTACCTACTATACCATCGGTCATAAACTTTTATAGGTTATAAACACATCCATGTTCAGATACAGTATTTGGCTGTGTTCAGACACCGCGAGGTATTAAATAATGCAGCACGATGTGTGGACGCAGCTTATGACGTCAGCAGTCGCTTTATACAAGCCATTTCGAATGTATCGCATCATAATTTTGAATGTCCACTATTTAAGGTGGGGACATGAGCTGGAAATTTTGGCTGAATGGGCGGAGCTAACGCATTGCGCCCCGCGCACCCCGCGCTCCCCGCGCCAGCTCTGACAGCGCGCGTTTATTGCGTCGCTTGTATTCTTATTTCAACGCAAGCCAAGCCGCAAATTATCACAACGTAATAGGACTGCAAATAAGTTCATAATTTCGCCCTGAAGTGCTAATCATAAATAGCTCAGTAGAAAAGTCTTGGATATTATTCCGAAAGACGATGACGATGACGAAGGTTCGAATCCCGTAGTTTTTTTTTTTCTAAATTATTTCTTATTATTGTAGGCATGACCTTTTTTTTTTTTATTTAATCAAATAACTTATTCTTTATCAAATCGATCACATAGGTCAAATAACGCAGGAAAGAAAACTGAGGGAGCTATCTACGATACGATACGAGTGCGAGCGAATCCCACAGCATATACAGATAGTGTTGCAAAAGACTCGAGTTCTTTTAGCCCTCTCAAAGAGGCTCGAGCTTTTCTATGGGGCTCGTCGAAGAAAAACGACTCCGAATATTTCAAGGCTAAAAAAGGACTCGAGTTTTAAATAAACCTCGAGCCCTTTTTGGGCTCGGAGTTCTTTTGGAGCTCCGTTGTTGTGAGCTTTCCAAGTCTTCGCAAGTATAAGAAGGAGTCGCCTTATAGCTGACTATTCCTGGCTAGCCTATTGTATTTCTGACTATTCTTGACTTTTTGACTATGCTGACTTTTCTTGACTGTATTTGACTGTTTTTGACTATTCTTGACTATTCTTGATTATTCATGACTATTCTTGACTATTATTGACTATTTTTGACTATTCTTGACTATTCTTGACATGCTAGACTATTTTTGACTATCCTGACCTTTCTGGATTGTATTTGACCATTTTGACCATTATTGACTATTTTTGACCATTGTTGACTGTTTTTGACCATTGTTGACCAATGTTGACCAATGTTGACCATTTTTGACCATTGTTGACTATTTTTGACCAATGTTGACTATTTTGACCATTTTTGGCCTATGTTGACTATTTTTTAACATTGTTGACTATTTTTGACCATTGTTGTCTATTTTTGACTATGCTTAACTATTTTTGACTATTTTTGACTATTTTTGACTATTTTTGACTATTTCTGAATATTTTTGAATATTTTTGACTATTTTCGACTATTGTCATTTTTTGCCAATGTTGACTATTTTTGACTATTCTTGACTATTTTTAATCTTTTTGACTATTTTTGACTCTTTTTGACTAATCTTGACTATTCTTGACTATTTTTGTCAATTTTTGACTATCTTTGACTCTTTTTGATTATTTTCAACTGTTTTTGGCAATTTTTTGCCAATGTTGACTATTTTTGACCATAGTTGACTATTTTTGGCCAATGTTGACCATTTTTGACCATTGTTGCCTATTTTTGACCAATGTTGACTATTTTTTCTTACAATAGTTGTCTATTTTTGACCATTGTTGGCTATTTTGGCCATTCATGACTATTTTTGACCAATATTGAAAAATTTTGGCCAATTTTGACCATTTCAGGCCAATAATGGTAAAAAAAGACAAGAATGGTCAATTGTGGTCAAAAATGGTCAAAAATAGTCAACAATGGATAAAAATTGTCATCATTGGCCAAAAATGGTCAACATTGGCCAAAAATGGTCAAAATTGCCCAAGAATTGCCAACATTGGTCAAAAATAGTCAACATTGGTCAAAAATAGTAAAAAATTGTCCAAATAGTCAAGAATAGTCAAAAATGGCCAAAAATAGTCAACTATGGACAAAAAATAGTCAACATTGGTAAAAAATAGTCAACAATGGTCAAAGATAGTCAACATTGGCCAAAAAATTTCAATGGCCAATAATGGTAAAAAAAGACAAGAATGGTCAATTGTGGTCAAAAATGGTCAAAAATAGTCAACAATGGATAAAAATTGTCATCATTGGCCAAAAATGGTCAACATTGGGCAAAAATGGTCAAAATTGGCCAAGAATTGCCAACATTGGTCAAAAATAGTCAACATTGGTCAAAAATAGTAAAAAATTGTCCAAATAGTCAAGAATAGTCAACAATGGCCAAAAATAGTCAACTATGGACAAAAAATAGTCAACATTGGTCAAAAATAGTCAACAATGGTCAAAAATAGTCAACATTGGCCAAAAATTGTCAAAAATAGTCAACATTGGTCAATAATAGTCAAAGATGGTCAACAATGGCCAAAAATAGTCAACTATGGTAAAAAAATAGTCAACATTGGTCAACAATATTCAACAATGTTAAAAAATAGTCAACAATGGTCAAAAGTAGTCCACATTGGCAAAAAAATAACCAAAATAGTCTTAAATAGTCAAAAAGAGTCAAAAAGAATAAAAAATAGTAAAAAATAGTCAAGAATAGTCAAAAATAGTCAACATTGGCAAAAAATGACAATAGTCGAAAATAGTTAAGAATAGTAAAAAATAGTCAACAATGATCAAAAATAGTCAACATAGGCCAAAAATGGTCAAAATAGTCAACATTGGTCAAAAATAGTCAACAATGGTCAAAAATAGTAAAATATAGTCAAAAATTGTCAACATTGGTCAAAAATTGTCAAAATAATCAAGAATGGTCACGATGGCCAAAAATAGTCAACTATGGTAAAAAAAAGTTAATATGGTTAACAATGGTCAATATTGGTCAAAATAGTCAATAATAGTCAACAATTGTCAAAATAGTCAAAAATAGTCACCAATGGTAAAAAAAAAGTCAATATGTTTAACAATGGTCAATATTAGTCAAAAATAGTCAACAATGGTCAAAATAGTCAACAATGGTCAAAAACTGTCAACAATGGCCAAAAATAGTCAATAATGGTCGAAATAGTCAAGAATGGTAAAAAATGGTCAAAATTAGTCAACAATGGCAAAAAAAGTCAACAATGGTCAAAAATAGTCAAAAATGATCAATAGTAGTCAACAATAGTTGAGAATGGTCAACAATGGCTAAAAATAGTCAACAATGGTAAAAAATAGTCAACAATGGTCAAAAACACTCAACAATGGTCAAAAATAGTCAAAAATGAGCAATAGTAGTCAACAATAGTTGAGAATGGTCAACAATGGCTAAAAATAGTCAACATTGGTCAAAAATTGACAAAAATGGCCTAAAACAGTCAACAATAGTCAATAATGGTCAAAATAGTAAAAAATGATCAATAGTAGTCAACAATAGTTGAGAATAGTCAGCAATGGCTAAAAATTGTCAACATTAGTCACAAATGGCCAAAAACAGTCAACGATAGTCAAAATAGTCAAGAATGGTAAAAAATAGTCAATAATGGTAAAAAATAGTCAATAATGGTCAAAATAGTCAAAAATGATCAATAGTAGTCACTAATAGTTGAGAATAGTCAACAATGGCTAAAAATAGTCAACATTGGTCAAAAATGGCCAAAAACAGTCACCAATAGTCAAAAATGATCAATAGTAGTCAATAATAGTTGAGAATGGTCAAAAATAGTAAATAATGGTCAAAATAGTAAATAATGGTCAAAATAGTAAATAATGGTCAAATAGTCAAGGATGGTCAACACTGGTCAACAATTGATGAGAATAGTCATGCATATTCAAGTATAGTCAAGAATGGTCACAAAGGGCTAAAATCAAAAAGGGCTCAAAGCCTCTTTAGAAAGCGCTTCAAAATAAAGGCTTTATTTCCGAGAGCCTCCTCTTCGCCGCGAAGGCTCGGGGCTAATTAGTTCTTTAGCCTCCGAGGTTTCATAAAAAGGCTCGAGCCCTAATAATAAGCCTAAAAGACTCTTTGAGTCTTTTGCAACACAACCTGCAACACAACCTCTGACCACCTGGGTGATCAAAGTGGAATATTGCATTTTTTAATGTTTTCTAATGTGATATTTTTAACCGACTTCAAACTTTTTTGAAGTCGGTTTCTCAATTCGACTGTATTTTTTTTATGTTTATTACCTCAGAACTTGCGACTGGGTGAACAGATTTTGAAAATACTTTTTTTTATTTTGAAGTTAGACATCTTGATAAAACAGAGAGAATTACATACGACGCGGGTTCAAATCCAACCATATTTAGTTATTTAAATATATTTGGATTTATTATAGTAATGGTATTTTTCAATGGTGCAGAATTTATCAGAATATTTACACAAAATTATTATTTTTTAATGCATATAATTTATGTATTTATTCCTCATAGAACTATAGCACAAAATGTATATCATAGGGCTAGTGAATAATTTCATCCACATTCGCAATGTCTCATTAGCGTAGTGGTAAAGCATTAGCAATTATTCCATGAGTTCGTACGTCACCTTCGGCAATTCTATGTAATAATTTTTTGGTGATAATATTATTCTTATTTGTAATAATATTGTTTTTTTCTATTTATTACATGTTTTATTACATTTTAATCATTTTATAAATTATTTGGATTGACAAACTAATACGCCAACTGAATGGTCCCAAACTAAGCAACGCTTGTACTATGGGTACCGTAATGGCCTGGAGACGATCCCCGTAATCCTGGGATCAGGAAAAATAACGCATAAGTCAGTTTCAAAAATTTTCATTTGGCGGGAATCGAACCCGCAACCACGCAAGCAGTGAGCCGAACAGCCTACGTCAAACCACTTTACGAAGCAGGCGTCAATTTCGCCGATTCAAGTAATATGTAAATAGCTCAGTGAGTCAATGTGTACGCGCGACAGTATGTAGGATCGAATCCTAGTTTTATATTTTGGTTTTTTTTTTTCATGTTATTCAATTTTTTTATTATTTTAGGCAATTGTATTTGTATCCAATTGTATTTTTTTATATAATAACAAAGAATTGTAATTTATGTTCTAAATTACAACTCTTTATCACAACTACTTAGGTACAAAGGCGTATAAATGCGCACAAATATAAAATCTAACAAATGCTAGCTATCTACAAAATATTCTAAACCACTGCAATATTTTTACGTATTTATTTATAAAAAAGAGATACACGATAATTGAAGCGACTGGACCGTAGAAAAGTGACACAACCTCCCCGTCCAACAGTCATCGCGGTACTGCCGCCCGTCGCCCCTCGCACCGGATCCGCCCACTTTGTTGGCGAATATTTGGAAAATCATGAATTGTGACGTGAAAAACGATTGCATCGCAAAATCAAGCTTACATTTTTTAGGTATTATCTTTCTCCATCTTTTGGTGGAAAAACTATTTAAAAATTCCCAGCCGTTTGGAAGAAGATAGAAATTTAAATTTGAAAATTTCTACATTTTGGTAATTTTTTTCACATAGTAAAAGAGCATTTTTCACATTTTTCAAACTTGTTTTTTAAAGAAGAGGGTATAATAAATACGGTGATATTTTTTTCAAAATTTTTACTCCACTCGTCTAAGAGGAGATAGCCTCCAAAAATGCCTCGTTCGCTACCTGCCCAGTCTTAACTGACCGTTTTGTGTTGTGGGATGGCAAATACGTGGTTGAATGACATATGACGTCATTAGAGTGACGCAATGGATCTAGGGTCCAAAGAGGGACATTTTATGGAATTTGAAGGGTTCATGAAGAACAATTTAATAATATAATAATAATAATAATAATATCCTGGGACATTTTTTACACACGGCTACCTGATCCCAAACTAAGCAGAGCTTGTACTATGGAAACCAGATAACTGATATTACTACATATACTACTTTTTATTTGTAAATACATACTTAATATGCATAATATACACCCAGACTCGAGACATACAGACATGTTCATGCACACAAATGCATGTCCCGGGTAGGAATCGAACCTACGACCTGCAGCGTGAAATGCGCCTCCGCGCCAACCACGCTAAGGGGCTCGTCAATTTATTGGTGGTAGAGCCAAGCTGTAGCCAACTGACTGCAGCTCGCTGGCTCGACCGGGGTAGTACCACCCTCTCATAGAAGATCGGCGTAAAGAAGCTATTACAGCTGCGTTTACGATGTGTGAGAGAACCGGAAATCCAACTCCTCTTAAGGTCGGTAACGTGCGAGCAATGCCTTGCAAGCATCTATAGGCTACGGTAACTGTTTAACATCAGGCGGGCCGAATACTTGTTTGCTACCAAAGTAACGCGAAAAAAAAAGGTTTCTTATGGAGTTATTAATAACAAACAAAGAATCCTTACATCACGTGAATAACCTGAAAAATTCTTTCATTGAATGGAAGTTTATCCTCGCTACAAATATCTCCCATTACGTACAACCTTTTTATACACCCATAAACAACATTTCTGTGCGCACACACAACTGGAACATTTCCCTTAGCAAAATCCCTAAACAAACCCATTCACGTGTAACATAGAAAAACAAAGATATATTCGTCGGGGCCATTGATGTATTATTTCAGTAGATATGGTACCAGCTTACATCAGAAACTTGTATTTAGCCACGTGCAGCAAAATTGTCACATCTATCATCACGCGCAATTCGACATTTTCTCCTTCGTATCGTATGGTTAGTGGCTAGTGTCAGAGTTGTTCAAGCTGCCCGAAGGCCTCTGACAAAGCTTAACGACTGCTGCCTAAAACACAACCGGGACCGAATTTTTACGTGCCCTTCAAAGCACGGAGACGCCCAGTTCAAATACCACCCCAAAGGTCACCCCTCTCTGACTGATCTTGTCAAGCGTTGCTTAACCTCGGATCGTTATTAGTGATTGCAGCTAGCTATGATCGCCTCCAAATCCAACAGTAATTAACTTATTAGTTATATGGGAAGACAATATTCACCGGAAGATTAAATGTTTTCAACATTATTTTCCGCGAGCGACTGAGTCGTACTGTGTCCATGGACTCCGTTTAGTAGAACATAATATTATGGAATGTCACGTGTCTCCCTCTTTCTTGGTAATATCTTTGGTCGGAGCCTAACTAAAAATCAGTTTGCCCGGGTGTTACCACCCCCTATCTACAAGTCACGTTGGACAAACAATAGGCGCCCCCCTACCCCCTCCTGTGGATTGTTATACACCTGCCGAGGTCGTTGCACCCGCTAGAATAAGAATGCTTATGATACGCAGGGGAGTTGAGGTTAGGTGATTTGTTTGTGAACGTGTTAAAGCAAGGTTCGTGATGACGCGTAACAAATCTTCCTTTTTTAAGCTAACTAGCGACCTATAGACATACCTAATAGGTACCTATGTTACTAACGGCCGAATACTCGTACGCAACTTAAATTTGAGAGCTGCTTAACTTTGACGCGCCATACAAAAAATGACAGTTAACGACGTCTCAAACTGCTAAGTGGGACTTAAATATTTAAGTAGCCTTTGATTTTTCGGCCGTATGTTTGGTATACACTCAGGTGTTAACAAGGTGAAAAGGTGCGTGAATGGCCAAACCCGAAACTATGAGGAATGGTGATAAATACTCAAACTATCATAACTGATCTTGATAAAAACTAAATAAATAAAATAAATTTCACCAGACAAACAAACTAACTGTATGGTCCCAAACTAAGCGACGCTTGTACTATGGCTACCATACAATAGACAGGATCGGATCATTAGCAACATAGGTAGATATTATAATTTATTTTTCGGCGGCATGATAAATAAGCTCGTTTTCATAAAATTTCCACAAAAATCTTTTCAGATACGCCAAACAAGGAATTTCTCGCAAAACATCAAACATCAGTAATACACAAATCTCGGAAATGAGAACGAAAAACATTAAGTACTCAAAGAAAACTCTCAAAACGATCCGATTCCTTAACAAAAACCAACACTCATATTTACAAGAAAAAGACATTATCGGGAGTCAACCAAAGACATTCTGAGAAAAATATATAAAGAACACGTTCAAAGTGAAAAGAAAATTCTTATTTCATACACTTGCAGTGCGAGACGAATTTCAGATGTTTACAGGTTATTCTGAAAAAGAAAGAAAAAGACGCACGTTATAAGATTACGTCGTTTTTCATTGCTTTAGGGACACCGCAGATATGCTTCTTTTTGCATCGGCAATCGGCGATTTAGTCGCTTTTAGCATCGGAGCAGTCGCTGCGTCCGACCGCAGGGAGTCGCCAAAACGCGATGCAGTCGCCAAATCGCCGATCGCCGATGCAAAAAGTAGCATGTCTGCGGTGGCCCTTACGTCTCAAAACTCCTAATGAATAGAGTCGAAAATAGTCACCTCTGATTTCTGCTGATCTCTTCAATATTATGAATACCTAGTACCTTTAAACTCATTTGAGATACATTTTACAAATATCAATTGTTAGTGCAGTTGCCTGCACATCTATCGTAACATTAAAACATAAGCTGAGCTGTCTTAATTACGTGCGGTACTAATAAAGAGAGATCATGCTATGTGGACATGTTACCTGAGATATGCAGACGACCGTACCTACTATAGGCCTCTTGCTATCACGAGTTAGGGATATTTTACGCTCACTATAGACGATAGAGTTCAGCGAGCATAAAACCCAAAGTAAAGCTATTGTAGAGATAAACACACATACATTCGAAAAACTGTAAGCCCCAATTTTAAAGCGAAACTAAATGTGTTGCCATGACGACCGCTTGTTCGTGGTTCGAGTGTTTGCCACTCGGCTCACTGCTTTCGGTGGATGCGGGTTTGATTCCTACCAGAGGCTAATTTTAGAAACTGCCTTTTCGTAATTTGCCTTGGTCTAGGTGACACTGGGATCCCCCCAGTCCATTGTACGGTATCCATTGATAGTAAGTACAAGCTCTGCTTAGTTTGGGACCATACAGTTGGTGTGTCCGGCGATATTTATATATTTATCTTTGTCATAACCACAGAGTAAAGACTAAAGAAAGAGGTGCCCTTATTAGATATATGTATGAAAAAAAACGTGGTCATTGTTTTTTCATTTTCATTGTTCTATCTACCGGTAAATAGTTGAACTACTCGCTTCGTTTAATGTCGATGTTTGTACTAGGCCGACCACTCGGCCGAGTTGCTTAGGGCCAGTCCCCTTAGTAATTGGTCCATGGTCAAAACCGTAGTAAACAAGCAAGACAACAAGAGAGCAGTGTTTGAGCTCTATCAAAAGTTTAGTAGTAATTTGTGGAGCACAGAATTAGCTTCCACATAAAATTTACGACTTATAAACTGCAAATACACACACGTTACAATGGAAAAACGACTTACATTCAATTAAAGTTTCTTTATTGCCATCGAACATGAATGGGCAGTCGTAAAGAAGGTAATTTGATTCACGCAATATGTTTCCGGGGGAAGTGAAACTTTATTGACTGGTATGGTCAACTGAAGTGGCTAGATAATAGACAAATACTCTAAAGATATTCTAAATACGTACTTAAGAAAATATGTAACCATATTATTATTATTGAAATGTAGCAAGTAACATTTTTGCCATCAAACAACCATATGGACTCTTGGCCATTGGCATATGTGATGGCCAACATATCATTGAATTCACATGCCAGTTTATATATTTTGTTTATGGGTGTGGCTCATATATGGGTTAATTTGACCGGGGTAATGCCACTCTCACACAGAAGACCAGCGTAAAGTAGCTATTACATCTGCGTTTCGTACGATGAGTGAGAGAGTCGGAAGCCCAACCCCTTCCCTTCTCTCTCACTCCCCTTCAGGTCGGCAACGTGCGAGCGATGCCTTTAGTATTGCAAGCATCTATAGGCTACGGTAACTGCTTAACATTAAGCGGACCGTACGCATATTTGCCACCTCAGTAATACAAAAAATACCCACACTTATGACCAAAGCACAGAGAGAATTTAAAGCAGCAGAAGAGATAATTTACAAAAGTGAATTGAAATGGCGAGACACACAATTTCCTTAATGTTGCTCTGAAACTTTTTAATCAACGACGAAGCCTCGAGCACAAACCACATAAAAGCAATTAAGCCCCATTTAAACGCATCTCAAACACCTTCCGCAATAAAACCTGTACATTACGGGTATTCGTGCTCAGAAAATTTGAACCTTACCAACGAACCCATTACTTAAACTTTAATGTTACGAAGTGGACTCTGCCCTGAAACATTGCCACTTGGAAAGGGCTGAGAATTTCAATTTTAGGTCAGCTCACCCTCGAAAGGGATTACACAGGCTACTCGGAGGCGCTATTACTACAGCCCTTCACAAACATTGGAATCGTCCCTTTCTCCTATAAAAGTAAAATATGAGACTCCTGCGTGACTTACTCGCTTTTCCTGGTCTCCTGGTACTTGAAGCTCTTAATGTCTGGTGATTTAGAGAATGTCTTTTGAAGATTTGTGGGTATTTTAATATATTTATTATGTGGTTTCATTCTGTATCCCTATCTTACAAGGCTTATCATGAGATTTAAGGGCATTGTATTTTTTAAAATTTGAGTTATACAGAGTGGTGACGACATCATGACAATAATTGAAACCAAATATTGGGTATGGTGATATCACATTATTAGTTCGCACATAAAATATTATTAAATTATATTCAAAGGTATTGCCACGGGATTGCTTTTTTATTTTGACTATTTTAACTTTACGCCTACAAAGATACCGCTAAAAACACCGACACCGAAGCGATGTTACCACGCTGGTACTACAGGTCAGTCTATGAGGTCGGTAGACGTTTATAAAGGGTGTTTTGTTTCATTTAGACTATTTCGGCATATAATTTGTTTGAAAATTTGAAATTTTGTGCTTTGATGTAAACCTAATTTTATAATTTTAATGTGTTGTGATTGACTAGCAGGGATCGTGTTTTAATTTATTGTCACTATGTCGTCACCGCCCTGTATACAGTGTAGGGACTATGTTTGTGTGTTCTTTATTGTGATTTTCGCTTGTGATTCGGAATTCAAATTCTACATTTTCTCATTCGCATCTGCAATCCTATGCACACTCTTAAATTCGCCTCCTTTGATTTCGCTGGCAGTGCACATATATTTCCGTTCCCATCTTTCCCAGACATCATTTGAAATCGTATTTCCTTCTCCAAAATGCTGTCCGTTTGCACTCTCTTAAACTTCGAAGTCCAATCATCAGCATTTGATGTCTCTACCGAAGCTTTTTGATATTTCAAAACGATTTTAAAACTGGAAATTGAATTTCTAGCGGCATCTCTTATAAGCTCCGATACTAGAAGACAGGGGGAGTAGACTGCAGGTCGTAAAATTACTTTGAGTGCGCGGCTAATGTCAACTTTTGCTTTGTTTTTGAGGATGCATTCGAGCTTTTAGCGTTGGCAGAGAAATAGATTCAGTAATGTCATATATTGTCAATGGGTGCGTCCAAAAAAGGCGAGTGGCGACCTGAAGGGCTAGACAAGTGGTTGACATCTACGAGCGTTCGTTCAAATCGTTACGATTCACATATGGAAATGACATAAGTCACGTGATCTACACATAGCAACTGGTTGTTGATCTACATAGCGACGTTTGACATTTCCATACATTGTGAAGTTTATTCTATTCTATCCGATTAGCGTTCATGCCACTTGGCTAGCCCCTCTGAGCAATTATTTATGACATTATGTCTACGTGGTCAAACGTCAAAACTGATTGTCAGGGCGCGTCTCTCGTGTGTTTTAGACGCACCAAATGTAATGTTGTTTTCTTCTGTAACATCACGGGGTTACTTTATTCCTTTTGAGTTTGTTGACATGAAATTACGAATTATTGGTGGTAGAGCGAAGCTGTTGCTAATTGATTGCAGCTCATACACGGGCTGACTTGACCGGGGTAGTACCACCTTCACACAGACGATCGGCGTAAAGTAGCTATTACAGCTGCGATTCGTACGATGAGTAAGAAGTCTAAATCCCCCCGCCCCCTCCTTATGTTCCACTCTCTTTTCGATGCCTTTGATATTACAAACATCTATAGGCTATGGTAACTGCTTAACATCAGGCGGGCCGTACGCTTGTTTGCTACCTTAGTCATATAAAAAAATGACACTTCAATATATCTTCTTTGGTTTTGAGTTTGATAATTAGATAGATAGATAGATAGATAACTCTTTATTAATCCACCACTAGAAAAATAAACATTTATAAATAATAATAATACGATGATGATAATTGTATGAATTGTATAATACTTAAGCGTCCATTACGTAACATTAACAAGCATACATCATATCTTTTTAAGTACCAATTTATGGGCTTGAAACTCCAACTTTGACTTGTGAAATTCCAATTGTAATTTCAAGCAGAGGTGAAGTGCGACTCGGTTAGTCATTTCTTAGAAATTACTTCCAAAGTTCAAGTTGCGATTTATGACTTTAAATACTTGAAGTTAGCGGCGCGTGGTAATAAGGCCCTTTGGATGTGAATATAATCTTAAATGGCGATAAAAGCGAGAAATTTTAAGAAAAAGTTGATATTAACGGAGGATATAATCCATTGACTTGACGGGCCCGTTAGCGTGGTTGGCGCGGAGGCGCCTTTCACGCTGCAGGTCGTAGGTTCGATTCCTACCCGGGACATGCATTTGTGTGCATGAACATGTCTGTATGTCCGGAGTCTGGGTGTATATGTATATTAAGTATGTATTTACAAATAAAAAAGTAGAATATGTAGTAATATCAGTTATCTGGTTTCTATAGTACAAGCTCTGCTTAGTTTGGCATCAGGTAGCCGTGTGTAAAAAAAAAAAAATGTCCCAGGATTGTATTATTGGCTATCGTCTCAGTAATATTGCTTGTGACTATACAACGAAAAGTAATACAAAAATGAATAGATATTATTAAATTAACCGTTTCTAAAGTTTCGCTTTCATTTATTTTTAAACTAGCCCTGTGCGAATTCGTTCGCGTGATATTTAACAAAATAAGTTAATGTTTTCTAAATTAAAAGTAGCCTAAGTGACTCCATATAACACCAGCTGCCAGTGAAAGTTTCGTCGAAACTGGTCGAGCCGTTTCGGAGATTAGCCGCAACAAATGTGCAGACAGACAGATAGGTAGACAATTTTTTTTTAATTGATTTCTACCGTTATTTTGGCATTACAAACAGACACTTCAAATTCATTTATTTATATAGATAAAACTAAGAAGAAGTCAACACTATTAGTTCTTAGTCTCCATATAAAATCGCTAAAACGAGATTTATAGTCTTCGTATGTCGTATTTCCACACAATTATCTATTATCTGTCTCCTACATACCAGACCAGGTCGGGAGTCGACAACCCCATAAAATGCTTTTAATCTATCAAAGACGTTTTAGGCATACGAATTTATGAGACGTCAACGTCCCCGACATGTCGGCGTAAATCAAAATATATGTCACAGGGAACGGTGAGGACTGTTGAAAACATTGTTAGGACTTGGATCAATCATGATACAAAACAGGCCCTCAACTTAACAATTGTCCATCGCGAAACTACTGGTCTCTAACATTATCCTCGTGAATTCTTGGTAGTCGACATGTTCTCGGCCACCTGTTAACAGTCCTCTGGCTAACAACATGTCAAAAGCCAAAAATTTTCGATTTATAATGAAGACTTCACAACGATAATATTAGAGAGAGTGGTTTCGAATTGTTTTTGTTTTGTAGTTTCAAGGCCAGGTAGGCCAGTAACCATAAGATTAGACGGATCTTCTATCGCGATATGATTTTAAGTCCAACCATATTACTATAGTCCTTCCACAAATCATACTACACTTCTCATCAAAAAAATCGAAATACCTACATTCTTTTATTGGATGAAAATTCTAAAATTTAAATTCAAATTTGGAATTGTGGTACACCTAGACTAAACTGCCAGCTATTTATTGGCGTATTTTTTAATGACATCATTTTTTTTTTTAAAAGCCTGAATAGTATTTGTAGTACTGTTTCGATCTTTTTGATGAGAAGTGTATTACGACTGTGCTTGTACTATTGGTAAATCAGTGAACGTTCTGGAACCAGACTATTCATAGTTTGAAATTTCGAAATTATTTTCTCCCCATATCTTATCGTTATTCATTTTGGATCTAATGGATCGGCATACAAAACCGAGTATTCAACTTAAAATATCTAAGGATCTAGTAACAAAACAAGGTCAATAAAGTTCAATTTACCTTCAAGGAGAAAAACAAAGTTAATAAAGTAAAGTCACCTTCAATAATTCGTCACTGGGTGGGACTCGACGCGCTGAGTCGGCGGCACATGTGTGGATCGTAAAGCGAGCAAGGGGCCGTTTGCCCTCCGTGATCAGATTGCATGGGCCGGGTAGGGTTGGTGAAGATTGATTTCTTGAACTCTCATTGATCTGGAAGAGTCGATTGCAATATCAAAAATTTCGGATAAAATCGCACTGTATTTTACTATCTTTAGCCTCGTCCAAATGTCTCACATGCCGCTCGATGCCTCGCTTAGTGTGACAGGGCGGGCCCGAGCCAAATGCTCGTCCTTCCTCACCCTAGCACTGTAATTTTACTCGCGCGGCATGCGGCTGATATAGACGCAGCCGAATTGGTGCGTCCAGATGCCGCGTATGCCTCGCCCGAGCACTCATGGTATGACGTTATGTCATTGAGTGCCCACGTCAAAACTGAGTGCTCGGGCGTGATATGCGCCATATGTAGTCGCAGCCATTTAAAAAATGAATTTCTAATCAATATTAGATTTCATTTTATCCACTACGTGAACTATTCAAGTTTCTAGTACAACTATTTCAATTGTAACGATTTCATAGCGATGATTTACATGTATATATTTAATTGTTAACTTGTAGGCCTCGACAACCCTAGGTTAACGCTCTGGCCACGGTTTCCCCGGTAATTTATCGCCTTTATTGACCGTTAGCGCTGTTAAGTACAGCCCTGGCGTTCTCTCAAACGTTTTCTCAGTATTAACTTGTTCTAATTTAGTAGTTCCAGTTTTTACGCGGAATATATGTGTCATAAAACATATAGGCCACTTTGTTACGATGCGGGTTGTTTGTTGGAAGTTTTTGGGGCAATATGCTGATGGAATGACGGATAGGTCTTGTTTTGATTGAAGATCTTCTAGATTCGAGATCAGAAAAAGAATAGATACTCAAACATCCGCAGAGCATTATTTAGCTCAGCAGATTTTTTGACCTGATTCACGCGTATACAGGGTTATTGGTAAAACACTAACAGCCTTACAGGACTGTATTACGAACATCATAGAACAAAAGTTGTTGTTTTTGATGCAAGGTATGTCCTGCAAGGTTGTTAGTGTTTTACCAATAACCCTGTACATCACTTTTAAAGACTAACCATTACAAAAAGGAGGTACCTAGATCTTCCAAGGGTATATAGCTATGTTCCAAAGTGTGTAGGTATATCGTTTTTGGTTCCAAATTTTATCACAAAATAACGCAGTTTCCGTTAGAAGCAGATAGATTTTATCACGTCCCAACATGTGTTCGGCTCGTAAGGCCGAAGTAGCGCACTCTCCGAAGCCTATAAGTCCCAGCGGTCAGCATCCAGGCTATCCATTGTTGCGATGGTTTAGTACAGAGCTCCTTTTATCGTAATATATTGCTTACTTTGCTAGTTTCGTGAAACTTTGCGGATTGGCGTGACCTTTTTGAAAAGGTCGCTGCGTCAGTTGGCCTAAGTGGGCATTGTTATGTAAAGCTCGTATTTTTATTATTTATGTTCGTAGAATTACGTCAACAACGTTGAGTAACTGATCTTGCGTTGTTCAGAGTCGGTTGGTCATTAATAATAGTTTTAAGTTACGTAAGGGCCTCCGCAGACTAGCTACTTTTAGCATCGGCGATTTTGATGCTGCGTCTCGCTCGTTCGCGCTCGAAGAAACGCGACGCAGCATCGATACGTCACAAAATCGCCGGTCGCCGATGTTAAAAGTAGCTAGTCTGCGGAGGCCCTAAGCCCTTGAGCGGTTACTGTGAATTTTTGAATTGGGTTTGTTCCGAAAACAGGCAGAAATCGTCGAGACTCGAATCTCGGGAGGACTATCTACAAACATAATAAAATTGGTACGGAGCGCGCGCTTAGGGCGCGAGTACCTACTACTTGCATTTGTCCGGTTTTTTTAATAACCATCTAGGAGGTTTATGTAGGTTTTGTGGATGTTTATATTTACCAATTTTGGACATCCAAAGTAACGTAAATAAATACACCGTCACGTATTCCCCGTAAAGGTAGGCAGGGGTGCAGAACTCCACACGTGTTTTCAAAAGACGTGCATGTTTCCTCGCGATGTTTTCCTTCACCGTTCAGAAAGTGATCATCTTTGCTGAAAATGATTATTTTCAGACTGTTCAGTTTCACTCTGATCGCTCTACTATGTATTTGATACGATTTGCCCCTTTGAACTCTACGTCAAGAAACACTTCCAATTACGAATTAACGCAAAAAGGTCTGATATTCACAAAAAGATCCTTATCTAAGTAGCATTACGGTAGAGATCAAAAGGAATAACACATTTTAAATCTATCGCCCGAAATTATACAAGAAATTATTCATTCTGTTAGGGCTAGGGGCGGAATGGGCGAATTTTTTCAGCCCAAGGGGAATCTCTTTTCATCTCATCTTATCTTTTTAATAATTAATTCAGGGACCTTAATAGTCTGAATATTGGTGTTGGATAGACATCGAGATAAAAGATCGTAGATCGCACATAAATAATAGTACTTACTTAATTATGTCTAGATCTGTCTGTAATTAAATTATGTTCAGACTTAAATATAGCAGTCTAACTTCAAATGGATCTATTATTCAAACTAGACTACAATATTTTATGAAAAAAGATAGGTGCTGAAGTAAAATAAAGGCGAAACCCACCACGGCGCACAGAGAGGCCACGCACATGAGCCACGCCTCGCTTTGCAAGAAAATGTATGCATTACGTCATTTCGCGCGTAGCCTCTCTGTGCGCCGCGGTGGACACGATTGCATACATTTTCTTGCAAAGCGAAGCTTGACCCACGTGCGTGGCCTCACCGTGCGCCGCGATGGGTTTCCGCCGTGAAAACTGTGGTACTGAAATTATGAAAGTTTTTACTAAAATTATAAAAGGTGACCGTTTTGTCGGCGGGCGATAAGATCAATAACTAATAATCACAACATTGATGTATTGTTATAGTAGATATGGTGCGTCCTAACATTGCAATCATCAGCAGACTTGTGCTCAGCGAAATTCACACATCAACTTAAAGGCATTTTGTTGCATATTATTCAACCAGAATATGAATCGTATCGGCGATACCGACAAATTTTCAACATGATTAAAATTAAAGACATAAAAATTTATTATGTCTATGGACTATACTATGTCCATAGACATAATATTGATTATGTCTATGGACTCCCTTTAGTAGGCCATTCTATTTTGCAGAGGTACAAGTCATCCTTTATTTTTTAACTTGTGATTAAATTAGTTCCATGTTCAGGTCAAATTTTTTGTTAAGCGAATTAGCACTATTGTGTAAAAGTTATCTGAAAAACATGATTTCAAACGAGCTGTGAAAAACGGGTCGCGTTTGAAGTATCAGTGAAGTGAGGACTGGGAGGGAGAGGGCTCATCACATAACTTTGTGAGATTTCGCGAAAGCACTTCTTTGTAAGTAGCTGCTTTTGTCATCCGTCGCTCGTAGTTTCGAACTATCGTTGAGCACGGATTCACTTGCTTTTATATAGGCATATTTAGTTGGTTGTTGATGTTTGCGTGAGCGATTTAGTTCATAATTTAGTTTTGATATTTATGTTTGAACGAAGTTTTTGAAGTTATTGTTTTTTGGAAACATTTTATGGATGCTACATTACATTTTCAAACAGATTTACTGTCCAAGTTTTTTTTATGTGATTAAGGTGGAAAACAAGCGTACGCCTGATGTTAAGCAGTCACCGTAGTCTATTAGATGAAAAGAAAGAAAGAAAGAAAAACTTTATTGCAGCAAGCAAAAATACAAAAATAATAAAATAAACAGAAAATAAATAATAAACAGATGCTTGCAATACCTAAGTCATTGCTCGCACGTTACCCACCTGAAGGGATGTGGGATAGAGACAGAGAAAAGAGGGGTTGGACTTCCGACTCTCTCACTCACCGTACGAAACGTAGCTGTAATAGCTACTTTACACCGATCTTCTGTGAGAGAGTGTACTATCCCGGTTGAGCCACCCCTATATGAACCGACGTCAAAAGGTAGAGCTTGGCTCTACCAGCTATACAGTGTGTTAAGAAAACCCTGTCCGACCCGAAAACGTATTGTTGGATATCGAGATAAGATTCAATTTTTGTAAAAAAAAAATTTTTTTTTTGGCATAGTAAGTTTCCCACTGCTGGGCAAAGGGCGTAATTTTTTTCATTAATTTTTTTTTATAAAATGCTATCGTTACGTACTTTGTGGTCAGCGGTGTACCACACGATCTAACATAATTACTGCTGGTAACATTGTTGTAATATTTTTAAATTTTTTAAATTTTGGAGGAATAAGGCAAATAAAATTGGCATTTTTTCATATTTAATTCTTTTTATTTTATTTGGTCATGTGATTGGGAAACCTAAATACCGGTTTCGGCTCGGACAGGGTTTTCTTAACATATTATAGATATTCCTATGGAAAGAACTTGACTAACTACATTCATAAAGCAAATTACACACAGGTTGCGACACGTCCCACCTGACAGGGGAAATGATTACCACCTCGTTCGGTGGACAATCTACCTAATTTCGCGTTCGCTACTAAAATAGCGTTAATATTTTATATCACCGCAGCTCGCCAGCTTTTGAACGCGGCTTCAAGTGTTAGAAGAGTAGCGGTGTGGAATATTCATATTAATAAAAAATAAAATCGGTTCACGATTCACGGAGAAATCAGTAATAAACACGCACAAAAAAAAAAACGGCCAGGTTCCACTCCGGGAATGCCGGCAGAAGTGAAAACTTGAACATTAACGTTGTGCATTTTTAAATATTTTGGAATGGTTAGGGAAAAAATGAAAAAAAAAAACAACCTGGCCGTTTTTTTTAATAATCATATAAAATAATACAATTTAAAACTTGTTGGTAAAATATGTTAATACAATTAACATATTTTACCCATCTCAAGAAAAGTGCACAACGCCGCTAAAGAAGTTTTCACTTCAAAAACATACAGTCGAATTTAGAACCTCCTCCTTTTTGAAGTCGGTTAAAAAACAAATAGATCAAGGGTCACCTGTCTCTTGTTTCTTTTAGGTGTGTACACATGAGCCGAGCCGCGCCTCTTCGTAACAAATTTTGAGTTAGATTGCTCAGGCGCAGTTGTTTGTGGCTTGTGGACACTGGCAAAAGCGATAATGGCAGTAGGCTAGACTTATGTTACATTGGGACCTAGTAACTAATAAAATAAAAAAAAGACTGTAGCCTAGGGGTGAACAGGTTGGGCTAGCAATCAGAAGGTCCCAGGTTCGATCCCCGGTGGGGCTTGCACCAATGGATGAATTTTCATCTATGTGCATAATTTACAGTTCGCTGACGGTGAGGGAAAACATCGTGAGGAAACCTACCTATCCCTCGGGATTAGGTAATAGTCAGTTCCTGTATACACGGCGACAAGGTTCACCACCTGTCACGTTGGGATCTGACTATCTGGTGAAACGTGGGCTTTGAGTTGGTTAATACCTCCACAATGTGGTAGTGTATGACCACTCAAGCCTCTGACTACCCCCGAATGGGGATAAAAGTCGTGGCGTTACATTACATATAACTACTACCTAGTAGTAGTAAAATTGAAAACATAATTTTAATATTAAGTCCTAAGTTTATACCTTGCACCAAACCCTTATCAGCTTTTAGCCTCCGAGGGTACAAAGCAAAATATAATCTACTTCTTTATTCATAGGCTTCATTTTCCAATGGATACGGTGTGTAATATCAGGTTAGTGCCTAGAAACACCGTCGGGTAATACCTCCAGGTAATGAAATGCAATGCTAATGTTGTAACACTGGATTAGTGACAGAATACCTGTTATTTTGAATATATTAATACAGTATTTTGATGTCCATTTGATATGGAGTATTAAACCGACGGCGACTGTCATTTGTTTGGTTTTCGAAAAACGTTTCGAAATCATGAGAGTTGGTTGGTGCCCAAGCACGTTAGGGTAGTACCACCCTCTCACAGAAGGTCTGCGTAAAGTAGCTATTCAGCTGCGTTTCATACGCTGAGTGAGAAAGCCGGAAGCCTAAATACCCCCTTTTTTTTTTTTTTTTTTTTTTTTTTTTTTTATGGGACTGCGGTGGCAAAAAAGCGTACGGCCCGCCTGATGTTAAGCAGTTACCGTAGCCTATAGATGCTTACAATACCAAAGGTATTGCTCGCACATTGCCGACCTGAAGGGGAGTGGGATGGAGGGAGGGGGAGGGGGGGTGGGCTTACGGCTCTCTTACTCATCGTACGAAACGCAGCTGTAATAGCTGCTTTACGCCGATCTTCTGTGAGAGGGTGGTACTACCCCGGTCGAGCCAGCCCGTTTATGAGCTGCAGTCAATTGGCTACAGCTTGGCTCTACCACCTTTTAAACCCCCCCCCCCCCCCCCCCCCCTTCACCCCCTTCACCTCCCTTAGTGCCAATCACCTTTAGGTCAGCAACGTGCGAGCAATGCCCTTGCTCAAGCATCTATAGGCTACGGTAACTGCTTACCATCAGGCGAGCAGTTCATTTGTTTGCCACCAATATGAATCCAAACTTTTCGTGTTTTCTTTAAATCTGATTAATATTTTTTATAAAGGTGGAGTGTGTCATATCATCCTGTATCCAATAGACGTGTCTACAACATGCACATGCCGCGCGAGGCTGCTCACCCACATGCCTCGCGAAGCACGACGTTTGCCTCAGTCGCATGCCGCGCGAGGCAAATGGCGAGGCAACTGACACTCTAGACAGGGAAAGGTATACCCGATCAATCAGTTTGACACGTTTGACATCGTTCTGTGGCAAATGTGAGTGCTCAGGTGAGGCAGGGCGCGCATTTGCCTCACGTGAGGCAAGTCAAACTTGGCGAGGAAAATTTTCCTCGCGCGGCATGTGACACTTCTGGACGTAGCTTTAAAGTATTTAGTATTTCCCAAATCATAAACACGCCGCGCCCTCCTTCCTACAAAATTCCTGAAAGTTTTTCTTTTTAAGAGATAAAGAATACTAATCTCCAAGTTTGAACAAAGGATTGCAGAGCCTTCAAACATTTCTTGTTTTCGCTATTTCTTCTTGCTACATAGTTTTGTGAGGTTTGTTGAAATACTTTGAGAGAATCGTAATTTGAGGTTTGTAAGGTGTTATGATGCTTTGTGGCTTTTCCCAGAGCCTCGAGTCTTTTCTCTTAACAATTGTCCATTGCGAAACCGCTGCTCTTGTTTTTTTTATAGGTCTGTGGTGGCAAAAAGCGTACGTCCCGGCTGATGTTAAGCAGTTACCGTAGCCTATAGATGCTTGGCAAAGGCATTGCTCTCACTTTGCCGACCTGAAGGGGAGAGGGAAGGAGGGGGTGTTGGGCTTCCGGCTCTCTCACTCATCCTACGAAACGCAGCTGTAATAGCTGCTTTACGCCGATCTTCTGTGAGAGGGTGGTACTACCCCGGTCGAGCCAGCCCGTATGAGCTGCAGTCAATTGGCTACCGCTTGGCTCTACCACCTTCAAAATGATTGATTATGAATTTAATATGGATTTGATTATGAATTCTTCATTCATCGTAAATTCTTTGCAGTCCACATGTTGTCGGTTATCTGTTAGCAGTCCTCTGGCAGTCAACATGCCGACCACCGAAAATTTGCGATAGGAAGAATTCACGTAGATAAAATTAGAGACCAGTGGTTTCGCCGGCGCGCCCACCTGATGAGCAGTTATCGAAGCGCAATAACGAAGACATCGCTCGCACATTACCGGTATGAAGGGGAGTGAGACACAGGGAGGGAGGGGAGGGTATTGTGCTTGGTTGCGTAACTATGTTTGCCTAATATAATAATAATATCCTTGGATTTTTTTACACACGGCTACCTGATCCCAAACTAAGCAGAGCTTGTACTATGGAAACCAGATAACTGATATTACTACATATACTACTTTTTATTTGTAAATACATACTTAATATACACCCAGACTCGGGACATACAGACATGTTCATGCACACAAATGCATGTCCCGGGTAGGAATCGAACCTACGACCTGCAGCGTGAAAGGCGCCTCCGCGCCAACCACGCTAACGGGCCCGTCATAATAAATATAAAGTCTTTGTTTTTTTTTCTAATTATCTTTTGTGCGTCAAAATAATAAAGAATTGTTTTCAATTGTTTCAGGTAAGTCCCCGCTTCGTGATTTGGAACCTATCGGGTGTAGTACCTATTACGAAAATAAGTATACGTAATTTAAAGCGAATAAATTGAGATTAAAAAAAATCCGGAATCAATTAATATAATATTGAAATAAGTACACAATTTTACAATAATTGAGCCAATATAAATCCTGTTTTCTATATCAATGTTCTCCGCGTTGATTGGTTGTTTATCACCAAAAAATCCATTTGCGAATATACCCTAACAAACAAACCAATATGTGGTCATCCTTTGCGGAATACTCAGTGTATTATACGTTAGATATCAAACATTGGTTCAAATATTGATTGGTCAATACAATCTCCATACGGTTTCAATTCAATTCAATGCAAATTAAAAATAAAACTAAATTCAACTCACCTAAAATATATCTGTTTCTTTCATACGTAGCAGCCATAAGGGCCCCCGCAGACTTGCTACTTTTAGCATCGGTGACCGGCGATTTTGTGACGTATCAATGCTGCGTCGCGTTTCTTCGAGCGCGAACGAGCGAGACGCAGCATCAAAATCGCCGATCGCCGATGCTAAAAGTAGCTAGTCTGCGGTGGCCCTAAGAGGGATGGCAATATAGTTAGTTTAGTCACGTAATAGTTTGTGTACTAACATAGTCAGCGCCAATTTCAAGCCCTAATTTTATTCAACGACTAGGGCCTGATAGGATTCCTATATTAACTTTCATCCCCTATTTAACACCCTTAGGGGATGAATTTTCAATAATTTATTCTTACCCTCAAAATAGAAAGTTATGATGGACTTACACTGGCATTACAAATCACTTTTTTTCCTAGAAATGCTTTGTAAAAACTCTTGTAAACTTGATAAAAATCTCTATAATTGCGGTTAGTGTTCATCTCAGCGTTTTAGTCGTGAAAATGTAATGTAACAGACAGACAAAGTTACATTAGAATTAGTCCTTATTTTATAAGACAGTTAATGTAATTCAACCTTTAACTAAAGGCCTCATAATGTACTAAGGTACTATGAATCGCCTTCTATTTGCATACGCTTTGTCCGGGTCATTCTCAGATTCAGGCTTCGTAATATATGGCTCTAACATAATATATTATCCTGTTATAAGTCAGTGGTGCGTTTTGCTGAATCGCCCACAAGGCTCGAGGCTGATTTATGAGGCCGCGACAGGTCACTCCTTGACTTCTCTATTCTCTCTTTTTTTTTTCATAAATCTTATGTATAAATATACAAATATCGACTTACTCACCAACTGTATGGTCCCAAACTAAGCAACGCTTTTACTATGGCTACCATACAATGGTCTGGGGGTGATTCAGTGACATTCAGACCAGGGCAAATAACGTAAAGGCAGTTTCTGAAAGTTGCGTATGGCGGGAATCGAACCCGCAACAACACGATGCCGTGAGCTGAGTGGCCAACGGTGCCAAACGGTCGCCAATAAACTCACCATTGTATAAAATCAGCCTGTATAAATGTGTAGAACGATGTCTCTTGTACACGACTGCACGAGTTCGAAAGTTCGAAGCTGGAACGTTTATAGCGCGAAGCATCAAAGTTTCGAGAAAACAATAATTCGATATTTCGCTGTCGTGAAAAAGAAAATCCAAATATCAACCTAATATTATATCAAACCTAAGGCAATACTTGCTACCACTACACTACTGTTGAGGCAGCACAATATTGGTACTCAATTTTATATATTAATCCCCTGCAATCATTATCAAAATTTATTGCAAAATGTTAATAGTCTACGGTAACAATAGTGTTGATTGCACAAATTAACTTTAATTTATAAATTGCGATCGTTTTATTGCTTTTACTGCAATGCTCTGATAGTGTATATTTTATGGCCGTAGTTTAACCTATTCGCGGTATTTTAGTCACAATGTAATAGCGGGCGAGCCTACTGGCTTTATACCGGGTTCATTTCCCCTCAATGCGAGCGCGATTCGGACCATAGTCCACCACGCTGGCCCATTGTGGATTAGCGAACTTCACGTCACTCGTAAGACATGCAAGTTTCCTCAGCATGATTGAAGGTTGCGTATAAAGAGAATTCATTATTTTGTTGCAACTGGTTGCGATTGTGGGCGGAGGCGATCATTTACATTTAAACATTATATTTTTGGCATCTCCGAACCCCCTCAAGTCTAAAGAATATCAGAATACGTCTTCAAATTTAATACGTAACCCCATGATGAACGTGGGGCCCAAGGATATAGTTAATAGGGGACAAAAATGGCACAATATATTAGTTTTATATGTGTTCCACTCCCCAATGGGTCGTATACTCGGTATCGGAGCAGGATGGGCCCCGATGAGATTGCGGCCACTGGTTCCAAACGATACAAGTTTTATTGCAGCTTTTGTATAATATGTGCGTTATGTTGAGGATCACTGGTTAGAAATCTCTATACTTAGGGTACCGTGAAATACATTATTAGGTTTTTAATAAATACATTTTTGTAGATGTATTCTGGTAGAATTATTGGTGCATTAGGATAAGTATTTTTTTTTTATAATTTGTCCCTCTTTACTTATTTATTTTTAATGACCTTAGCACGTAATATTATTTCCACATTAAAGTTGATTTATAGACTTCAAATTGTCTTTCTCTTACAACGATACATCTACCGCCATCTTTCGCAAACATCTGTAACTAAACTTCTAACATACAGGGCGCGTTTTATTTAATTTTAAATTAATTTCTACTCGCGTACAGTCATCAACACATTCGCTAAAATTGAGCTGTCTCCAAATGAAAAGGCGTCTCCCAAGTTGAATGATATTTCCTTACGCTTTGTGCAGTGCCGTGAAAATTTTCAATTTAGACAAACAATGTAACCGCCGGTGTCGTACGGAGTTTTGAAACAATTCCGCAAAGTGTTCAGGGTTGCCATCCTTTTGGAATTGAAGTCTGTAATTTGAATTTTAATTAAGCTATTTCGGTATACTACAATGTGTACCTAATTTATTACTGTCTATAGATCTTTTGTACTCTATTTTCTAAATATAAGTACCTGTCTTTCTAAATGTATATCTCTATATTAGTATACCTGTTTTACCTAATTTCTGCGTAGATTTATGATTTGTGACACGCCATATTTATAAATCCTATGGAAATGATATAATTATTTTATATGATGTCGACAGATTTACTACATTTAGTAAAATTCTCAGCAGATCTTAGAATGTTATATCAACTTCATTCCACTGATAACCATTTTTGTAGGGTTACATTTCAGTTCAAAACTGGACAGCAGCACCCTGACTCCTAACTCCAGTCTCCAATTTCCACTTCCTACTCGAGTGTTTTATTTCCAACATGTCACCCCTGTTCTCGGTACAAAGAACGAGCGGCGACAGGTCGTGACAGGAACGGTATTCTGTCAAATAAGTCTGAACATGTGTTGTTGTATTGGATTCCTATGACTGAACGTTTTGTGTGAATCGAACAACTTTGAAGATAGAAATGTTTGGTATGTTTAGAATTTCGTAATGTTAGTTGGTATTTCCAAGAAGTTGGTTTATTTCCAATCGCCTTTACGTCCATGGTAACGGTCCAGCATAAACTGAGCCGTCTTAATTAGAGGTGGCGATAATTAAGAGAGCTTACCTTATGTTGCAAAGACGTGCAGGGGACCATATTACTTATGTACATATTACTCACTGTACTTGTATTACTTGGACTCGAGACTAGTTTTAATTAAATTAAACTTACCAACGCAGTGACTAATAAATTTATAAATTTATTTACCTCTTTATAAAATCGCCTGCGTTTACATTTTTTACCACACATTAAACTCTGCGATGAATACGATGTATAAGTTTGTGGATTCCCACCGCTCTGATGACATGTGTAAATAGGGAATTAAAAACTTTTTACAATGTAAATGTTATTCATGGCTTCGCCCGCTTTATGAACACCCTGTTTGTTGTTATAGGAGCGAACGGTATACGGCGTTATGTTAATGATTTTCGAAGAAAAGATCCTATTACTGGTGGTTAGAGTTCAATGTTGTTTAGCCATACTAATAGACGCATAACTAGTTTTTTATATTACCGAACGTTATTAGTTTAATAACTGAATGAGTTGACCACTGTAAAGAAATAAATAACGTCAGACTAACACACCAACTGTGTGGTCCCAAACTAAGCAGCGCTTACTATGGCTACCATACGATGGACTAAGGGCGATCCCAGTGACACCCAGACCAGGGCAAATAACGAATAGGCCATTCCCGGAATTTTCCTTTGGCGGGAATCGAACCTGCAACCATAGCAGTGATCCGAGTGGCCTACGCTAGAACCACTGCGACCAACGGTCGTCAAACGCTTGTCTGTCTAGTTTGGTCTGGTGCTCGGGTCTATCCTGTAGCAGAATGCAGTCCGTGTGCAGTCGCGTGCCGTCGACTGCAACCAACTGCAATAGAGCTGTCACTTCCGACTGCAAAAATGCAGTCCGTGTGCAGTCGCGTGCCGTCGACTGCAACCAACTGCAATAGAGCTGTCACTTCCGACTGCAAAAATGCAGTCCGTGTGCAGTCGCGTGCCATCGACTGCAACCAACTGCAATAGAGCTGTCACTTCCAACTGCAAAAATGCAGTCCGTGTGCAGTCGCGTGCCGTCAACTGCAACCAACTGCAATAGAGCTGTCACTTCCGACTGCAAAAATGCAGTCCGTGTGCAGTCGCGTGCCGTCGACTGCAACCAAACTGCAAAATTGCAGTCTGTGTATGTTAGCGCTAGGGTTACAAAAATCTCCCTTACATTCAAGCCGTTTCTAGTACACTGAATGTACTCGATAAACACATTTTACGACTCCCATTATAATATGATAATTTGAAACTTTGTATTGCTTTGTAACTCCAAATACCCATCAAAACTGCTGCGTCATTAATTTGTGGTGTGGACAATTTTCCTAATAGGAAAAGTTTGGGAGCCGACCGAAGAATTGCTTAAAAATTTGTTTCATTTATCTTTGCCGATAATAGGACAGTGTAGACTTTAGGCGGGATGGAATACTATAATATTGAGGTTAGAAGCTCTCGAAAACTTAGTGGGTAATCGAAATAAAACGTATGGAACATGTAGAGTATTGATGTATTATTTTAGCAGATATAGTACTTACTAACATATCAATCATTAGATTTGTGCTCAGCGCATCACTATATGAAGCGAAATTCACATAAGTACATAACAGTACATAAGTGGGATCACAGATATGTATGTGAATTGATAATATGTGAATTGTTTATTATAATTGCTGCCCAAAACTATGGTTTTGGGCAAAGTTGCGAGGCATCTGGATGCAACAATCGACTTTAAATTATAGACGTTCAAAATGCGGGCGCCAGACTGAGCCCAGGTTAGCCAATTAGCCAGGTTTTAACGTGCCATTTTGAGAGTGCTTATAGCGTATCTATTTTATATTTCATCAAATGCTATCTGCAACTTATTTAGCCAAGACGTTGATCAGGATAAGAAGTTGTCATTTCGCATGTTTAAAATTATATCACAGCGCAAAAAGGAAAAGTAGCAAAATCTACATTGCTACCAAAGTACATAAGTGCCTACAGCAATGATAATAAACAGAGAAGTTTGTACAAAAAACCCGTGAAAATGCTCGTGAAAAAGTTTTTCCGCCGGAGGTTACCGACGGATATCTTTATAGCCGCAAGCAAGGAAAGCTTCGTTTGCGGCGAGAAAACAAAAAGGACCCAAAAGATTAAAGAGAAAATTCATATTCAAATTCATTTATTTCGCAATATAATGGATTTTAAATTTATGAATGCTCTGTCACTTCCTTCCCTGTATGTTTATGTTCAGTTCGCTGAAACACTGTTGACCGACACATTTGCCTTTAAGGGCCTCCGCAGACTTGCTACTTTTAGCATCGGCGACCGGCGGTTTTGTGACGTATCGATGCTGCGTCGCGTTTCTTCGAGCGCGAACGAGCGAGACGCAGCATCAAAATCGCCGATCGCCGATGCTAAAAGTAGCAAGTCTGCGGAGGCCCTAAGTTGATTGTCAAATTACTGAATTTTGCTGTAGTGGTGCGGTAAGTACAAGGTTTGGTGATTGCAATGTTAGGAGGTACCATATCTGCTAAATCATAAATTAATGATAGTGACACTTTTAATAATGAAAGTTCTGGGGACCTACCACCACCTCTTATAGTAGTATTATTTTAACCTTACAGCACCTTTTTGTGTAATGACGTACCTTATTGTTATGACAATAAGAAACGTCATTCGCTGTAAGGTTAAAATAATACTGCTATAAGAGGTGGTGGTATAGGCCCTGATGTCATTAAATCTAGCATTATTATTTTCTACTTTGAGTAGGTATACTAATCTTAACTGTCTAAGGCTTCGTAAAATAAGGAAGAACCTCAAATAAACTCTCAGTGTGCGTTCTTCAGTACTTTTCTCTCAGATTTCTACAATTAAATAACAGAATCCAAGTAAAATCCTAGACGCAGCCTCCACGAATGAGGCAATAACGTGCTAGATACTGTCACTACGAATGCACAGACTTTTTTCTCTACCAGCGCGAAGCAGGGTTACCCTGGAAATTCCCAGGGCGCCGCCGAACGAGGCATTCCAGGGCAGGAATGTACTCCATTAACACTAACAACAGTAGGAAGTGCCCAGTTTGGGGAGTTACTTAATTTCGCGTAAGCTCCGAAGTGTTAGTGCGCCGGGAGTAATATGGGGCCTAGAGATTCGTGGAGCGTTGTGGAGCGATCGATAGAGCTGGGGCTACAAAATTAAGAATTTGCGTATTATCTTCTATTTTTAACCGACTTCAAAAAAGGAGGAGGTTCTATGTTCGGCTGTATGTATGTTTTTTTTTTTTTTTTTTTTTTTTTTTTTTTTTTATGTATGTTCACCGATTTCTCCGGCATTTATGAACCGATTTGAAAAATTCTTTTGCAGTTCGGTAGATCGTAGCTCCAAGTTGGTCCCATAAAAAAATAATTTCTAGAATCAACCCCTAAGGGGGTAATTTTGGGGGGTGAAGGTCGTCTGAAAAAAAAATTTTGTCCGATTGACATGAAACTTAATATGTATATTTTGCATAACAAATAATGAAACTCATGTTTCAGGATTTTGGAAAAATCGGCCCCCAAAGGGGTAAAACGAGGTGTTGAAGTTTGTATGGAGAGTTACCGTTTATCTCTAACGTTTATGAACCAATTTTTCTTTTTAAAGTGTTATTTGGTAGGTGACTAAGTCGTTTTGGTCCCGTAAAAAAATCATTTCGGAAATCCACCCCCAAAGGGGGAAACTAGGGGTAGAAGTACGGTAGGAAAATATATTTGTGTCCGATTGACTTGAAACTTAGTACGTATACTCCATATAATAAATTAAGAAACTTTTGTTTTGGAATCTTGGAAAAGTCACCCCCCAAAGGGGTCATTTGGGGTGATAAAGTTTGCATGGCGCCACTAAAAATCATGAAATAAAATTATTTTTATAAAAAAATAAAAACCGACTTCAAAAAAACCTGGAGCACTAAAAAGCCTGAAATAATATTTCTTATACCACCACTGCCTACCCCTTCGGGAAAATCAGGCGTGATGATGTGTTATCAAGTATTTGGGGTCGGTGCCAATCTATCTTCTTACTTTTATAGTAGGTAGACTCGGCATACCAAGATTGGCACCGACTCCAAATACTTGATAACACATCATCACGCCTGATTTTCCCGAAGGGGTAGGCAGTGGTGGTATAAGAAATATTATTTCAGGCTTTTTAGTGCTCCAGGTTTTTTGTTTTTAATTTTTATAGCTACTGTTCTTAATATTTTCCTGTCATTGTTTTTTTAGATTGTCAATTCTTTTGTTTCATTAAATCATCAACAAAAATTATAACTCCATGTAAGTATACTATGGCCACCAAGAAACGGTACGAAATGGTGATAATGTTTGAGCTTCGCCAGGCCTTTGTTTGGATTCGTGGTTCATTCTGTCTGAAATCGTGGTATTAATTATAAAACGACTTATTTAATAAAAAAACATAATAGGTATATTAATTTTGGCATGGCTTGTCGTTATAGTAGTCTTCCACTGGTCTCCTCTAAAATATCTGATTTTACTTTAGTTATATCATTTTAGTTCACGGTAGCATCAAATTTGCACTCTTTTGCCACCAGAGTCTCTCAAGTATTTTGAATCTTCCTAAGAGTTCTTACGATATACTCTTCACTTTATCCTTGAAACTCTCGTGAAGCCACATTAAATAAATTTAACATTTCTTTATGTTACCCAAGAGCGCAGTGCCGTAATGTATATTGTGAAACTTTTGTAATTACTGAGCAGTTAATCTGGAGCCTTTTAATAAATCATCATTCTATTCTTAGGTTGAGACAGGTAAAACATAATTCTTGTAAATTGTGAAAGAGACTAGTTAATAACATTGTTTGTTTTAGCGGAGTAAGTGATATTTTCAGAATCAGGATAAG
The DNA here is from genome assembly GCA_947859195.1 of Drymonia ruficornis. Lineage (NCBI taxonomy): Eukaryota > Metazoa > Arthropoda > Insecta > Lepidoptera > Notodontidae > Drymonia > Drymonia ruficornis. The sequence continues at coordinate 2,037,776 of OX401921.1, forward strand.
TATGTACTACAAAACCACTGATGTGAAGCTTCTTTTGTGAAATAATTATTCAAATATATTAAATTTTCTGTAAATGGTTGCTAAAACCACTTATGACGTCATACGTGTGCAGTTAGTACATTTTTTCTAATCTTTAAACGTCTGTATTTTTGCCAATTATGAAGTTATTTTGAATATTGTTTCACTATTAGTAAACGTAAGACAATTTATGTAATTATACCATAAAAAATAGTTGGCTTATGTTGATGTGAATAACGATTCGAAGATTTCAGCCTCGCAATCTCTGAAATTGCTTTCAGAATTTGAAAACCTCTGAAAACTTACATTATTAAGTCCTATTTACATTTTAAATAAATAAGATTTGCGTTTTGTTCTCCGCGGTTACTTTGCCTTCTGAAATTCATTAGGCGTGTCTACAACATGCACATGCCGCGCGAGGCTGCTCACCCACATGCCTCGCGAAGCACGACGTTTGCCTCAGGCGCATGCCGCGCGAGGCAAATGGCGAGGCAACTGACACTCTAGCTAGACAGAGAAGGGTATACCCGAGTAATCAGTTTGACACGTTTGACATCGTTATGTCTCATGACTATGCCAAATTAGGCGAGGCAAATGACAGCGCTCAGGTGAGGCAGGACGCGCATTTGCCTCGCGCGACGCAAGTCTAACTTCGTGAGGCAATTTGCCTCGCGCGGCATTTTAGACATCTGGACGTGGCTATTGAGCCGTTAACTAAAAAAAGATGGAAATGTACATTTTTCATTCTACAGTAAGTGGTACAAATTAAGGGCATAAAAGCTGGAATGAGGTCGCGATTTCTGTCAATTGCCGCCGGCGTTTTACTGCTTTGAAAGTTTGATTTAAATTTGATTGCTGGCAATATTTTTATAGCAGCTGAAGTGGGGAATGTTCACTTTGATTATGGAGCTTGAGTGGTGGGGAGTAATTACTTTAACGGGGAATTACTTATACAAATTGGATTCTTAAGAATAAAGGTTAATGATAATTGTATATTTTACATTCATGCTTACAATATATACTGCCGCACAATTTATAAACGCAGTAAGTTCCAAAGCAATCAGTTGTACTTACTGCGTTTATAAATTGTGCGGCAGTATAGAGAAGGTACAATTAAAGTTTGATCAAGCTTCTAACGTAACGTTTGGTCTCAAACGTATTTTTATTAATCTTCAGTGCCTGAAGTGTATTTTTTCTCGTAAGTAGCTGCTTTTTTATGGGAGGTGGAAAATAAGCGTACGGCCCGCCTGATGTTAAGTAGTTACCATAGCCTATAGATGCTTGCAATAACAAAGGCATTGCTCGCACGTTGTCGACCTAAAGCGGAGTGGAACGAAGGGCGGAAAGAGGGGGGGGGGGGGAATTGGGCTAACGGCTGTCTCAATCATCGTATGAAACGCAGCTGTAATAGCCACTTTACGCCGATTTTCTGTGAGAGGGTGATACTACCCCGGTCGAGCAAGAAAAAAAAGGTACTTTAAAGTTTGCGTATCCACTTTGTATGGAGAATCGATAGTTTTGGATACCGTCCGCTTAGATTTGACACACAAAATTACAAAAATGCAGACTGTAAAGTTTACAGTTGCCACTTTAACTGAAACTGAAATACTAGTTAATTCAACTTTCCGATAAGTATCAATATAACTAAGAACAAAAGAATCGTAAGTGCAATATACTTTTAGGAGCGGCGCTGTGTGCTAGCGTACCCGGGCACGGGCGGCCTTTCTTCACGCTCCATTGGAATTTGAAATGCCCGCATTTAGCTGTAAGTGGTATAAATCTAGGGCTCCGCTTGGCTCAACTCGGCTTCATAGGTACAATCGGAACGTTACGTTATACGCAGTTAAAGTGGATTGGAGTTGTAACATAATTTAAGGCTGGAACCATTGCAACTGACAGCTCGAGGTTGACCGCTTTTTGCTCAAACAATGTCGTAGGACCGCGAGTTGAATTTTTTGAATTTAGAATTTTCGATACGCCACGATACATCAAAAAGACGACATGATAAATTAAAAACAGAAGTGACTCATATACTAAATTCGTATCTTGCCTACTTTTATTTAGTCGTATAAGGGTAACTTCGTAAAGGAAAATTTTCACTAAATCTTAAGTACAATCTAAGTACTACATTTTTATTAATAGGTAGGTGGGTAGGTTATTTTTTATTTGTAATCTTTTTTATTGTTATTTTGTTGATATAGTAAATAAAAGCTCACTAACTGTTAATTTTTAATTGTTCTGAAATTTAATTTTGCCCAACACTGGGTAATAGGTAGTACTACTTAAAAAAAGACTAGTACATAATTTAAATGTTTAATATTATAGGACAAAATAAGTAAAATTAAAACAACTTAAAATTCTAAATAACTGCAAACAAGAAAAATTGTTGACAACATCGGGTAATAACTGAAATAAAAGTAGTACTAATCCTTATTAGTTACTAGCTGTGCCTGCGACCTAGTACGCGCACATTTTTGGAAAAGGTTACCCCTTATTTGACTGATGGATTGATGGAGGATGACGGACGGATGGAGTGGCAATGCAACGCATGCCGGGCATGCATGCAACCCTCATAGGATCACTGTTTTGCCCGTCAGTCTATCTGTCCGTCTGTCAAAACGTGCACAGCCTAAACCGCTTGGGTTAGAAACATGAAATTGTAACTTTTTATAGCGTAGAAGAAGACCACAGGAAGGATTTTTGAGAATTCAACAATTAAGGGGAGAACGTATCTATGGATAGTCCCAGTTTTTCTGAAGCTAGAGACATGAATATTTGTATTTGTAGGCTGAGTAGCCGAAATACTAATTTTCATGTAAGGTCAAGATTTTCAAGCCAGAGCCATGGGTCTGGAGCAGCTCCATGATAATAATAATATATGGTATAATTAAAAATAAAATACTTGCTCCACAAAACGCCTTGTTTTGTGAGTTTTTAGGGTTCCGTACCTCAGAAGGAAAAAACGGAACCCTTATAGAATCACTTTTTGTCCGTCTGTCTATCTGTCCGTCCGTCAAAACGTGCACAGCTCAAACCGCTGGTGATACAAACATGAAATTTGGACAGTAAGTACCTTTCATAGCGTAAAAGAAGAGCAAAGGAAGGATTTTGGAAAATTCTTACCCTAAGGGGGTAAAATAAGGGGTGGAAGTTTGTATGGAATTCCCTCATTTCTGAAGTTAGAAACATGAAAATTTCTATTTAGGCTACTAATACAAATACAAAATAGTAATTTCAGCGCTTTTGAAAATTCTACCCCCAAGAGGGTAAAATAAGGGGTGGAAGTTTATATGGGGGTTCAAATTTTTCTAAAGCTAGGCACAAGAAAATTTGTATTTAGGCTTCTTATTAACTAATAATAGTAATTTCAGCGTTTTTGATCATTTCACCTCTAACGGTGTAAAATAGGGGGTGGAAGTTTGTATAGGCGTCCCAATTTTTCTGAAGCTAGAGATATGAAAATTTGTATTTGGGCTACTCATTACAAATTAAAACCGGACAAGTGCAAGTAGGACTCGTGCTCTGAGGGTTCCGTACAAATTTTATTATGTTTGTGTGTGCATCATATCTTTGGCGTGCAAATACAGGGCAATGAAGCAAGATGTGCTCCACTGTCTCGCTGGGGTTCTTCGAGCTTCCACTTTGCTAGTTTTCGGAACAATACATAATAATTACAACACCTAAGTGTGTATTGTTCCGAAAACAGGGAAAATCATGAAGACTCTAATCTCGGGATAACAATTGCACTGCAAGCGACTGTGGTGAACTGGTTGGGCTAACAATCAAAAGGTCCCAGGCTCGATCCCTGTTGGGGCATGCACTAATGGATGAATTTTCATCTATGTGCATAATTTACAGTTCGCTGACGGTGAGGGAAAACATCGTGAGGAAACCTACCTATCCCTCGGGATTAGGTAATAGTCAGTTCCTGTATACACGGCGACACGGTTCACCACCTGTCACGTTGGGTTCTGACTATCTAGTGAAACGTGGGCTTTGAGTTGGTTAATACCTCCCCAATGTGGTGGTGTATGGCCACTCAAGCCTCTGACTACCCCCGAACGGGGATAAAAGTCGTGACGTTACATTTTTTTTTAAGATTAGAAAGTAGGTAAGCGGTTTTTAGAGGACGATTATGCTTTTTAATCATATACCTATTCATCATTCTATAAAATTCATAATCTATGATGACAACAAAACGCGTCACTGACATAAATATTAATTTAAAAATATTTGTAATCATATAATACCCTAAAAATTATGTTCAATATTATATTTAAACTATTTAAAACGTGATTTAATTCATAAAATGCTAAGAAGACGTAATTTTTTTACGAATTTCACGCAAAAATTTGCGCGCACGTCCAGCTTTGGAGGCCGCCATCGCGGATCTGCGACGAACATTTTGCAGTCCAAGTCATGATGACCCATGACGTTTGTCGCATATTTAAGGTTATTATTGATTATTTTTTAAATAAAATGACTAATATTAAATCTTGGATCCACGGATTCTTAGACAAGTCTTGACAATTTTTCTGGTATAGGTTTCACGTAAATCTGTTCAGTTGCTATGGAGAACATTTACGATTAAGGTTGACAATTTCATATTTTAAAATCGATTTCTACAAAATTTGGTAACATTTAAAGTAAATCGGCTAAGCCATTTTATTCCCGACCATATGAGGTTTAATGTTGTATACTTTATATTGCACATAAGCCAGCTGCTTCATCAAACCATTTACTTAGACCCACCCAGTTGAACATTTGTATCACCTTAATTGGACGAACATTGTGTTAAGACGGTTGGATATATGTTTTTGTGATTGAGATTTTTTTCGCTAGAACTTTTACATTATACCTGCGGCACGTTACGATGGCCGGTTTGACATGTGGGAAGGGGAAAGGATGAACCTTATTATAACGGAATAAAAATCATTTTCGCATGAATTTTTTGACATTCTTATTTTTTTAAACGGCCAGTCTTATTCCGTTATAATAAGGTTAATTTTCTTCCCCCCCACATGTCAAACCGGCCATCGTAAAATGCCGCTGCTGTAGTGACATTATGGTATATGGTAACATTAGACATTTCATCAGTCTCGAAATTCATAATTTTATATCTGCTGCTGTAATGTAGTTCATTTGTAAATTAAACAAAAAATATTGTATTGTATTTATTATCTACAATACGAAATATACGATGTGTTACTCTTCATCATTTGCTGTAAGGGCCACAACACACCTAATAGCCATGGCGACGTCGCCAACCCCGTAGCCAAGTAAAGATATGTCAAAATATAACAGGTAACATGCCTGGCGACCGACTGGCGACAGTCGCCAGTCCGTCGCCAGTCGTTAGTCGGTCGCCAGGTATCTTACCTGTCATATTTTGACACTTTTTCATTTGGCTACGGGGTTGGCGACGTCGCCATAGCTACTAGGTTTATGGCCCTAAGATAACTGATGCTCTATCATAGAATTTATCTGATTAGATGTGTCCATATGGCGCGCATGCCTCACCCGAGCACTCATATTATGACATTCCGTCTATGCGTTCCGACGTCAAAAGTGAGTGCTCGCGCGAGGCATGCGCCTGATGAAGACGCCGCCATTAACTATTATACAATCAGTCAAACTCCCGCACGATCACTAACAAGCTTCATTTCTTTGCACTGCATTCTGCTGAGCGCCGTAAACTCCTCGATAACGAACAACACGACCGGTGACAATGTAACTTGGGATTCGTTCGAGTGTGTCTGTCGACTCAGCGGCAATGTTAATAGTAGCCCGATTCACGTATATAGTCGTTGATAGCCTTTTCTTGTTACGAAAAGGCTATCAACGACTATATCGCTGAAATGTCGTTACGGTTTTGGTTACGTGAATCGGGCCCCAGATATGAGTGTTGCTTGTAGAGTGACCAATTTTACTGTCTACTTGAAACGTTTTCAAATTTGACAGGTATTTGTCGGCATTATTTTGGTTTTTTTTTGCCTGACGACTGTAAATATTAAGGTAGATAACTAAAAAAAGCTTGATACTATCAATGAGAAAAAAGGAAACCAATAAGTCCACGTACCGTATACAATTTTACCGGTAGAATAAGTAATTTTTTATTTTATGTGACCAAAAGTATACTAAAACTGCCTAAAGCTTGGCAAGTAGAAAAGAGGGTACATAAACATTATCTCAAAGAAATTATTAATTCACTTCACTTAGCTCGATTAATAATTCGTAGTTACTTATCCGTGCCCAAACATTGCCAACATTCTTGCCTTGAAATATAGGTACATCGATAGTTCCATATAAAACTTTCCATTATATTGAAGTCTACGCTTCACTTGATTCAATTCTTTCGCGAGTCCTCGGACCGAACAAATCATGGTCACTTTAGTAAAATGAAATGTCCCGCACAAAGAGGCAAAGTTGGCCGCTGTAGTGGACGGCGCATTCTGGCTTACTTTTATGTTCCGATGCATTTTTCTAACGTGGCCTTTTATTTACTGTGTAAGACGGTCTTTGTACTTACCTACTGTCGTTGATGTAAGAGGATTGGTTTTATTTTCCGTTTCTTCTGCTATTTTATGGCCTCCTGGTACTATAATTGTGTCATTGGTGTATGTGTATGCTGTATGGTGTAATTTATATGTTCTTTTTAAGGCTGGTCATATTCATACCTTCTTCATTATGTTAATTATTTATAATCTCTTTACAAATTATCTTTTAGAACAAAGTTCTTGGTAAAACATTAACCGTCCGTTAGAAAAGTAACTAATTGTTTGATGTACTGGTGACAGACCACTTGCTGTAACGCTCCGTTAGTCTGTGTGTGAACTCGGGCCTTACTGCATTACCTAACTCTTTGGGAATAGAGGTGAAATTGCAATAATGTCATTATTAAATCATCGTATCTAAGTGTTTTGATTATGTATTTTGGAAAAACATTTATAAACGTATCACCCGGTATGATAAGAAACAAAATCTTTAAACCAACACCAACATTGCCTAATCTAAAGGGTAATTCCGCCGGACCACACCAATTTCAGCTCAGTTGAGCCTAAATTTACCCGCGCCAGCAAGCCGGCCACTGTCCCGATATAATTAATGTTAGCCATCTCACGTCCGAAGCGCCATCTGGCTTGCAAGTGATGTCAAAGCGAATGCTTTGAAAGGACTATTTTGAACCGTTCATGCGGGTACTAAAATCGATGCAACCATGTTTGAGTCAAAGCGAGTATGCACGGATTTGGGACTGATTTTATTATGATACCTGTCTTTTAAATACACTGTGCTATTTTATAAACATACTCGCTTCCGTGACAACATGGATTCAGCGCTGAAAACCTTGCAATGGAGCGGAATTCGTGCACCTAAATAAAATGTACACTGCTCACCGCCATCTTTGTGCAAATCATAATTATTTTAGTCCCATACAGATTTTTTTTTTCTACCGTATATCGTCCCACTACTGGACAAAGGTCTCCCCCCCAACTCCCTAATTTTCTCCGTCATTGGCTTTTACCTGGCCAGTTGTTCCTAAATACATCCAGGTCGTCACGCCAACGTTTCCCGGGCTGTGGCCCTTGTTGTGGAAAGAACCCTCGTTGCCACTTCTAAATTTTCCTCAGTCTATGGCAACGTTACCGCCATCTGTCGTGCCCATAAAACACTGCAGCACTTGGCACTAAGCCGATAGTACATTGGGCATTCTGTGGCGTTTTTACACCAGCAGCACGTCGCCACCGCAAACATCGAGCTTCTCTCACGATTTATATTCGCTTACATCTTGTGTGAATAGCCGTGTACTCACTGAGCGAGGAGCCTCACGAGGTTGCCTCGGGCACCACGTATCGTACCCTCAGTTTAGAACCAAACAATATTTTTTTATTTCTTTAAAATTATGGCCCACTCAGGTTAATAAGTATTTTGCCAGTATAATTCGAAATTGGCTGAGTCTATATCAGGCGTATGCTGCGCCTGAACACTTAGTTTTGATATCGGAACGTATAGAGATAATGTCATAACATAGGTGCTCGGGCGAGGCATGTGGACGCACCAATCCGTTTAGAAATAAATTACAAATGAAAGCTCACGTACAAGTCATCGTGAGCATTATCTTTAGGTAAGTTACGTACTGAGTAAATTGAGGCAGCCTCGTAAAACTACTCGGTTGGTTTGAACACGGCTATAGAAGAAGTGGAGTTGTGGTGTTATGCAAATCGATTTTTCTACTAGTTGTTTTGAATACTGGATAAGCCATATGGGTCTCGATTCTCGTTTGGCTTAGAGATATTGTAGATGGCGCATAAAACATACATACAGCTTATAAGTCCTGGACTAGAAATCTAGTTAGTACCTAATAGTTAGTTTAACAAGGTGTGCCCTAAAGGAATTAGCATAAATTTATTACTTAATTACTTATAAGAAATTAAGTACTACTTAAATAATTCTCGTGATGTGAAATTTCCCAATTTAAAAGAAGAAATTAACCGCCTGTGTGCTAATTATGGCGCTATAAATTTTGATACTTTCATCTATTTTATTACCTTTAAATTTTCATTAGGATATTAAATTATATTATGAGGGTGAAAAAAGTGACCATCAAGTCCGCGCAAGACGATTATAATGAAGCCATAAACTTGAGTAGGTACTCATAAATGGCTGCGTTTGCATCAGGCGATTGCCGCTCCTGAGCACTCAGTTTTGACGTCGAAACGCATAGACATAATATCATATAACATGAGTGCTGGCGCGAGGCATGCGAGGCATATTTAATATTTATACGCACCAAATGCCCCTCAAATATATTTTTATGATACCAAACAGTTTACAATACAAGATAATATTCCGTGATTTAAGAATCCATAACGATAGAGATACTCGACAGTACCAACGATCATGGAATTGATGAAACTTCATCCCGAGCCTCGTTAAGTGCGAACTAAGTTGAGTTTTTACTAGCAAGTAAAATGGCCGGAAGTTTTACTTCGTCCGAACTTTACCGTTATCCCGTGAACTTAACGAAGTATCGTTAATTCCATCGTTCGGCGGTATTTATTGCAATTTTTATAAATTGTTTTAAACTGTATAAATTGCTTTTTTTAATCGTTCGTTTTCTTAACAAGTTCAATTTCGTCTACTTAACTAAGCCAATACTATACTACTGCTAAACTTAATAGTCTATTTTAATAGGTTGCCACGTAATAATGTGTTAACTAGAGAAATTAATAATGATTTATATTACTTACCTAGTTTGATGTAGCTTCATAAGCTCGAGCCCTAGTACCACTGGATTGACGTTGTTCAAACGGATTTCCATTAACTCGAAGCTGAGGATTAGGTGCGTTCAGATATTATATCCTGCAATCGACTAACTGAATTTTGACAAGGCAGCGCAAACGCTTGCCTCGAGATATCATTATTACTGAGCGAGGCAGAGCTACCTCACGAGGCTGCTCGCCTGGTCAGTACGCGCCTGTCGATATTAGATTACGCAGATTTGCAAGAAGCGAATTTCACGATCTCTCTCATACGGCCGAATACTCGTACGTAAATTAAATTTGAGAGCTGCTTAACTTTGACGCACCATACAAAAAATGACAGTTAACGACGTCTCAAACCGCTAAGTGGGACTTAAATATTTAAGTAGTAGTAATAGTAATATTTGAGTAATCGCCCGTTAGGCTCGTATTAATAAATGCATCTCAAAGTTGAGATCGATCTTAAGATGCAGTTTTGACGTTTAATGTATGGAACCTCTGTCAAAAACAGCATATCAAGTTCGATCTTAATCTTGAGATCGATTTATTAATACGGGCCTTATTCAATGGCGGCGTCTTCATCAGGCGCATGCCTCGCGCGAGCACTCACTTTTGACGTCGGAACGCATAGACGTTATGTCATAATATGAGTGCTCGGGTGAGGCATGCGTGCCATATGGACACATCTATTAAGCAGTAAGTCTCTCAAATGCTTATTCAACAAATTATACCTATACTACTTCCCACATCCTAAATAACGTATCTGTCGATAACATTCAGTTTTATCGCCACCAGTATATTACAAACGCCTCACATCATTGTTGTCGAGTAAAGTGCAGTAGACAGGATTTTATTACATCTACAACAGCTGCATGTGCCTCGTAAACTTTAATATTGTTGAGCCGAAATAAACTGTGACTTCGTTACCGACAAAGGCTGGAAAATAAGAAAACGGAGGCCTCGATTTTAGCTTTCGAAAATAGACGGACACACATAATAATGTGTGTAACGTCACGACTTTTATCCCCATTCGGGGGTAGTCAGAGGCTTGAGTGGCCATACACCACCACATTGTGGAGGTATTAACCAACTCAAAGCCCACGTTTCACCAGATAGTCAGAACCCAACGTGACACGTGGTGAACCTTGTCGCCGTGTATACAGGAACTGACTATTACCTAATCCCGAGGGATAGGTAGGTTTCCTCACGATGTTTTCCCCCACCGTCAGCGAACTGTAAATTATGCACATAGATGAAAATTCATCCATTGGTGCATGCCCCACCGGGGATCGAACCTGGGACCTTCTGAATGCTAGCCCAACCTGTTCACCCCTAGGCTACAGTCGCTCCATAATACATATAAATAATAAAAAAAACCAGTAACGTACTTTACCTGATAAAAAAATCATTGAAAAATTGCATAGATGTATTAAATCGTTAGAAGGGCTTACTGCGCTTATTTTGGAAACATTAATGCAAGCTAACTGCCTAGCATTCACTTAGTCAATCACTACCGAGAGTCGCGGCTGCACGGGTGCACGCGTACGCTCGCCAATTATGTAGCTAATAACGCTACAACGCATACTCTCCATCTCTTTTTAACAACAGATGTGGCGTATATGGCTTGTATTTATTGATATTTTGTTTTTAGAGCACTAATGTTCATGATGATATATGTCGTATCTATTTTATAAAACGTCGTGGCGAAATGGTGCTGAAGTTTACAGAACGCGACCGGCCTCCTTTTGACACGGACACGGCTGTCGTCCGTACAGTTCGGAGTTCACGTATCGGGCCTGACACTGTTCGCTACACCTTTGACAGCTACTTTATACCAAGGTGCTGTTGTACCGATTTTATGTTAGAGCTTGAAATAAATTTGGGTCAGAGTAGGTGCCTCGTGTGAGCACTCATGTTATACGTTTATGTCTATACGTTCCGGCGTCAAAAGTGTCAAAACTGATTGCTCGGGTGCGGCATGCGCCTAATATAGATGCAACCACTGATTGCTCAGGCGAGGCAGCTCGAGACTAGTGGACGCACCTAATGACAATATAGAAACAGAGTGTATTAAAAGGGTAATAATAATCATAAATTAAGAAAAAGATGATCATATAACCTCTGCGTATTTATAAAATATAACAGCAATAATTAATGTACGGTCGCCTGCGCGTCTATTTAATTTCCAATATAAGCTAGGCTCTCTATATTATTGACACCTCTAATAAAGAAAGCTCATCTATGATAGAAATGTTACCATAAACGTGCAGGGGACTGTATGTATGTACACCCATTAATATTTTACACTGTTAACAAAATAATAGAGGACTGACAAGTTCAATTTTCCACATAATATGTAAAATCCAGGGGCGGGAGTCCTCTGCAAATATAATAAAATCATTAAGTAATGTTAATTCGCGCGGTGACCACGGTAAATATGATGAAAATATGCAAATGTCTAAAGTTGCCGGGTTGCTTTAGTTAAAATAAATTGCACGAACCGTCTCCCGCCGGCTTAAATGTGGAGATTTATTTGAAAATGACAAAGAGAGAGAAAAAAATGTTCCATGCAAAGTTCATGATTGTTAATTTTGATAAAATAATTAATTATTACCACTTATTTTGCTCTAGATAAGTACATTGTAGAACAAAGGGAACATTTTGGAAGTTGTATGCGTCTACATCAGACGCATGCCGCGGCTCGAGCACTCAGATTTGACGTGGAAAGCATAGACATAATGTCATAACATGAGTGCTCGGGCGAGGCATGCGAGGCAACTGGACGCACCAAATCAGTAATGCCGTTACTCAGTCAACCCCTATTTAATTTATTGCTTAGCAACCGCTTTATTTGTTTTTATACGAGTAAATGTAAGTCAATATTTCAAGTTGATCCTACTAACTTAATTTATAAGGTTCTGAGGGACTAGCCAAGTGGCATGAACGCTAATCGAATAGAATAGAAAAGACTTCACAATGTATGGAAATGTCAAACGTCGCTATGTAGATCAACAACTAGTTGCGTTCGACGATCACGTGACTTATGTCATTTCCATACATGAAGCGTAGCGATTTGAACGAACGCTTGTAGACGTCAGCCACTTGTCTAGCCCTTCAGATACTAAATAGGTAGGTTTATATATTAAGACAGACATATTAATATCAATATATGAATGCTAATGTCCCGCTTTGCAATTGAGGGAAGTGCAGATAATTTTCTTCCAACTCCTGTTATCATTTCTTTTGATTATAATTGTGCGAGTTCCAAGACAACTTATCTTTTCCTCGGGACGCGTCGAGGGTCAAATCTTGGCGTCATGGCGACTGGCTCTCCGGCTTACAGGAGCAACAGTGGTGGGAGTGTGTGGTGGGCCTCCTCCATGGACCAATTACTAAGGGGACTGGCCCTAAGCAACTCGGCCGAGTGGTCGGCCTAGTACTAACATCGACATAAAATGAAGCGAGTAGTTCAACTATTTACCGGTAGATAGAACAATGAAAATGAAAAAACAATGACCACGTTTTTTTCATACATATATCTAATAAGGGCACCTCTTTCTTTAGTCTTTACTCTGTGGCCTACTCCCATTACAAAAGTAATGTCGTAACCCAAACTGCATCGTCGAGTCGATACATTACAGGGGGCTTACCACCACCTTTTATAGCAGTTTTGTTTTAACGTTACAGCGACTTTTTGTACAATGACGCTTCTTATTGTCATGACAATAAGGTACGTCATTGCACAAAAAGTCGCTGAAACGTTAAAACGTTCCTGTAATTGAATCGCAATAAGAGTTCGTGGTAAGCCCCCTGGATAATATTCAAAAACATTATGTCAATTTTATATGCCATACCGTCGCACCATCTCTTTATTAAAAGTGCTATGACTGTTAAATTTCCTCTCCGTTCGACATAAACTGACACTTATTTCCTTAATGCTGCGATACTTATACGACATCGCATTTATGACATGCAGTACGTAAGGGTAAATATAATCGTTTAACGTACAATAATATCGATATCTTTAAATGCCTCTTCACAGTTTATGGATATCCCTAAGTGCCTATAAAATGTAATACAGTCTTGTTAAGGGCCTTTAAGTTAATCCCCTTTTAAACTCTTCATTGCGTTTACCTCTTTATGTACGATTAAGGTAAAGGTTTACACAAATGTATGGTCCCAAACTAAGCAACGCTTGTACTATGGCTACCGTACAATGGACTGGGGGCAATCACAGTGACACCCAGATCAGGGAAAATTACGAAAAGGTTTCCGAAATATGCCTCTGGCGGAAAATGAACTGCGACCGCCCAATGCAATGAGTCAAGTTGCCTACGCTCGAACTATTGCGCCAAGCGGTCAAAATTCGTCAAATGCATTAAAATTCCTATAAATGTTGGGAATATCTTTTTCTAATTATAGTAGGTATGAGTACCTCAGATGAGACACGAGATTATCGACGCAGAGGTAGGTCCCCAAGGGAGTCTCTCAAAAATCTGCGTTCATTACTTCCGCTTTGTAAAAAAGCGCCCAAAGAGAGGTCCGACCGTTTTCGAATAAAAATGCAAATCCACCCTTTTGCCACGTCCTACGTTGTAATTGCAAAAAAAGTCCCAAAAGGCTACTATATCGGCACGGTAGAAACAGGTGCTTATGTACAATCCAGTTTTGCATCACAAACGCGTTGACAACGTTATTTTAACTAAGGTCGCAACGAACTAGCATTGCCAACTTTTTCGCTCAGTTTTTGTTGATTTGCATATTTAAACTTTAATGAGAGGTGCAAATGTATTAATATTTATTGTTCATTATAACACGAGCCGCTGGGACGCCCTTCTACACACAGATTCCTTTGAAACGAAGGTTTATAATTGAGTTGAAAATTCATCTGTTCGCCTATTACTAATGAAATTTACAAAGGTGGGTTTATCACAGAATAAACTAAATTATTTTGAATATTCAAAGCCTTGAGTTAGTGGACGAACGTACTACCATTAGGTACGCAAGGGAAAATAATAAAGAATTGTAATATTTCAACCGTTTGGAAACATATTTTATGACTACTGAAACAAATCGGATTTGTTTGATTCAAGACACCAAAAAGTTTTTATCATTTCCTGAAACATCTACTTTATCCTTTACTCCGATTGGAGTTTCCGGGATTATGTCATAGCTCCAAGTTAAAAGAAATTCAACGCAGAAAATCTGGGCCAACGGGAAGCTGATAAAAGTGTACGGAGCTTAGTAAAGTTACATCAGTATAACTTATACGCATTTCACGAGAAATTTCTCACCGATTCAAGATTTTTTTACAAGACACAGTGTAAATATTATCCATACCATCATCCCTTGTATCCCACTAATAAACGACCTGAAGGCTTTCGGGTGTTTCAAAAGGCATATTTACAGGTCAAAAAGGTCAGCACATCTCCCCTGAAATTGAAAAAGTCGTAGACGCCGGTAAGCACTCACCATCAAGTAGACAGTCTGACAATGTGCCTTGCTAGGAAATAAAAAAAAATATGACACAAAACAATACATACTTATTCCTCTCTTCGCCGTTGTAACACTCTTGGCAGATGATTGTAAGTGGGTATGCACACGGAGCAACTTTAGTTGCCGAAACTATCAACTTTTTATGTTTTTTTGGAAGTTGCAGTCAACAATTGCCAGTTGCATCAACAGTTGCCGCGGTTGCCGCGATTATTTTAGTGGCTATGCGACGGAGCAACTTTAGCTGCCGAAACTATCAACTGTTCAATGGCTTTTTGGCAGTTGCAGCCAACAATTGCCAGTTGCAGCGACAGTTGCCGCGATTGCCGCAATTGTTTTATATGAAATCAGCTAGTTGCGAGTTGCCAGTTGCCGCAAAAGTTGACCGTGTGCATAGCCCCGAAAACAGCTAGTTGCGAGTTGCCAGTTGCCGCAAAAGTTGCCCGTGTGCCCCTTAAATCTTAAAGTGCCCCTTAAATCAAAAAAATGTTTTTTATTCATGTTAGCCAGATAAAGCATTTATACATCGTAAAAAATAAACAATATTTGAGCGTTACCAGCACGTTAGGCGTTAGTAGCACGCTTAGCAACTCGCCGCCACTCCTCACGCATTGCTGCTCTTCTGGTACATTCATAGAAGAGGCCTCCAATTACAGCCCTAATATATTTTTTTTTTTTTTTTATAGGACTGCGGTGGCAAAAAAGCGTACGGCCCGCCTGATGTTAAGCAGTTACCGTAGCCTATAGATGCTTACAATACCAAAGGTATTGCTCGCACATTGCCGACCTGAAGGGGAGTGGGATGGAGGGAGGGGGGGTTGGGGGGTTGCACTAACATACTTATATTTCGTCCTTTTCAGATTACCCTATATCATACCATTTCATCCACTGAAATATTCAAAGTTTAGTCATCCGTCTAGTTATCAAAATTAGCGGTATAACTCAAAAGAACCTCGTCTTCAGAGCCATCAAGACGCAAGTACGCAAATTTGGTCCCTTTCCTCGTCAGAAATTTTCATTTCATTTATAACCGAGTGGAGCCCGCAAATTACGGGATTTCTTTTTTGCTTTTTGTAAAATTGCCTACGTCCACTTAAAGATATTAAAGGAGACAAAAGCGAATGTAAGTTAATCGCGGAAGGTACTTGCATTTATTCGTGGTTATTGCCTTTTCGTCGCCCGTTTCTCTAGTAATTCTTCTGCTTCTTTATTGGTGGTTCAAATTTCAGCATTTTTTTAATGAGACCTGGGGGCTTACCACGACCTCTTATCGCGATTCAGTTATAGGAACGTTTTAACGTTTCAGCGACTTTGTGTGCAATGACGTACCTTATTGTCATGACAATAAGAAACGTCATTGCACAAAAAGTCGCTGAAACGTTAAAACAATACTGCTATAAGAGGTGGTGGTAGGACCCCTGTCCCGCCATAATAATTGTAACCCCTGTAAGCGAGCCTATCCAATGATGACGTCGAAGCTAGGCCCTCGAGTTCAGGAGAAAAGCTAAGTTGTCTTGGAACCCGCACGATTTAATTAAAATAAAGGATAAGCTTGAAGAGTTGGAAGATGATTTC
Organism: Drymonia ruficornis; assembly: GCA_947859195.1. Classification (NCBI taxonomy): domain Eukaryota; kingdom Metazoa; phylum Arthropoda; class Insecta; order Lepidoptera; family Notodontidae; genus Drymonia; species Drymonia ruficornis. The sequence goes on from OX401921.1 coordinate 2,054,122, forward strand.
TTCTGATTTCGTAATGAAGTTTTCCCTCCATTGCAAAACGGGAGGCAACAATAACAAGAGCCACAGAAAGTAGACTTAGAATTGATGGAAGACCAGTTGTGAAGTACCACGGATAGCAATTTGACTTGTTTGAATTCGGACCTAAACTCGTGGTTATACTTACTTGATTCCAATAATAGCACCGGATTACAGCTGTTTTACGTGACATCTCTTGGTTTCCTCTGCACCCCTAGTAATTGTATTTTTTCAATCTAGGAGAATAAACTTAGTTGGAATCATGTTGGAATAGGGCCAATGCAAATTCTGAATTGTTTGTTCCAAGGAGTTCGGAGACAGAAAATCATACAAAGTTGTTCTCTCTCTCGCATCACATTAAAATGTCATACTCAATACAATTAAATCAGTTTAATCCTAGTTACATAATTACATGTCAGTCGCATAGATATTCAACACAGATAGTTACTGAAAGCTCTGTCATAGTCCTGTTTCACGTTTCAATAATATCCTGTTGTTTCAGAATTAATTTCGTGTTCACGCACAATTTCCGCGCTTATTTGAATAAAAAAGGAATGAAAATATCATACCTACTTTCCATAAAGTTTTTATTTCTTTTTTATCTCAGGTTCTGCTTTACCAGAAATCACTGCCATAGATATATTACAGGAGCGAATTATTTTAAGTCTAAAACTGAGTTGCAATAGAAGTTCATTTTAAAACATGATTAATAATAATAATATCCTGGGACATTGATTATTTAGATGATGTGTATTATATCACTTCTTATAAATTAATAAAGCCACCAGTCCATGTAAGACAAACGTATTTGTTTGCACCGACACGGTCTAGACAAGTAGGTAAGCAAATATAAATCCAACTCTATGTTAATAATGTTAGGATGGTTGTTAAATCTGGAACTGCTATTGCAGGTAGAGGGTATATACAGAGTGGTGACGACATAACGACAATAACTGAAACCACATACTAGGTATCACGTGAGTAGTTCGTACATAAAAAAAAAACAAAATATATTCAAAAGTATAGGCCACAGGTTGGCTCTTTTACTTCTACCATTTTAACTTTACTACAAAATACACCGACACCGAAGCGATTTTACCACCCTTGTACCTACGGGTCAGTAGACGATTATAAGGGATGTAGTGTTACGTTTAGATTATTTCCGCATTTAATTTGTGTGAATATTTAAATTTTATAATTATGATGTAAACCTAATTTGAAAATTTTAAATTATTGTGATGGACTAGTAGGGATCGTGTTTAAATTTATTGTCGTAATGTCGTCACCACCCTGATTAGAGGTCGTTTAAGGCACAATTCAGGCAACCAGCATCGTCCATATCGGGAGTTAATGAACGTTTGCACGCACCCACATCCATCCGCCCTGTCAGCAGCTGTCGGCCCACTTTCCATTGATAGGCCTAAATTGAAGCACCGTCAAAATTTAAAATTATTTAATCAATAGCTACGTCCAGAAGTGTCACATGCCGCGCGAGGAAAATTTTCCTCGCCAAGTTTGACTTGCCTCACGTGAGGCAAATGCGCGCCCTGCCTCACCTGAGCACTCACATTTGCCTCGCCTAGTTTGGCAGTCGTGAGACAGAACGATGTCAAACGTGTCAAACTGATTGATCGGGTATACCTTTCCCTGTCTAGAGTGTCAGTTGCCTAGCCATTTGCCTCGCGCGGCATGCGGCTGAGGCAAACGTCGTGCTTCGCGAGGCATATGGGTGAGCAGCCTCGCGCGGCATGTGCATGTTGTAGACACGTCTAATTAGATGAAGGTATATTCATTACGATATTTAGTACCATTTGCATTATGATTGTAGGTAGTCTTCGTTTTGGAATGACAAAAGGAACATGAATCGCCCTTTAAGGCTTCAAAACTTACCATCCTTTATTATTGGAGACAAAAAGACCTAGCTGTATGATTCCAAACTAGGCAATACTTGTATAGGTACAAAGGCAAATTACGAAAATACAATATCCGAAATTTGCCTCGATGAGAAACAAAATACCCGGTGCCTAAAAACATTTATCTATATCCTCAAAATACATAATCAGTGATTTTAATTGAAAAATCTAAATATAAGGCCGTGACGTGGTTTCATCATGAATTCGTTAAATTATATCCATCATAAAGTGATTTATCATGTCATTTCCTAAAATCTAGATCACTGGTGCAGATACGATTCCTAAATCATTTAAAATAATTGTATGGACACTCAGTTCGTGCTCTCAATTCACATCTCTAGTTCCAAAATCACAGATCTGGGGGCTTACCACGAACTCTTATAGCAATTCAATTACAGGAACGTTTTAAGGTTTCAGCGACTTTTGTGCAATGACGTACCTTATTGTCATGACAATAAGAAACGTCATTGCACAAAAAGTCGCTGAAACGTTAAAACAAAACTGCTATAAGAGGTGGTGGTAAGCCCCCTGTGTGATTCCATTAAGATCAGCGGATGTCTGTGCTGTGTTGACAGGGCAGTGCAAATGGAAGGTACATATGACATACCGGCGGACAATTCACAAACAAACATGGACCCGTATCGACAAGGACAAGCCGTCGTTAGAGCTTAGAGGGGCTAGCCAAGTGGCATGCTAATCGAATAGAAAAGAACAAACTTCACAATGTATGGAAATGTCAAACGTCGCTATGTAAATCAACAACAAGTTGCTATGAAGATCACGCTTGAGATCACGTCACTTATGTCATTTCCATAGATGAAGCGTAGCGAATTTGTAGACGTCAGCCACTTGTCTAGCCCTTCAGATTCACTAGAAATATTATCTATGACTGATCATAGAATATTATTAAGGCAGCCGATAAATTATGCAAGGCACCATATTTTGTTTTAAACAGGTAAGGTAAAGCTTAATAATTTATCTATATAGAGCAGTCTCTTTTAGCTGGCTTATAGCTTATTCTTGGCTTTCCTCTTCCATGCTTTCTATTGTATTTTTCTAAAATATTATTATGATTTCTTTTAGATATAAATTTTACATAAAATTGTCACTACCTCGTATAAAAAGTTTATGATGATTGATGATGATGAAAGGACCTCTTTATGCTGATAGAAGTTCCAGAAGTATTTCATAGTCGTATTTTACTCTTGAAATTTGCTACCAGGATCGCATAATACCTAACTAGTAAGCTATAATAGCCCACACAAATAATATGTTTTCATTCCTGCCTGTCTGGCTATACCATGGACCAATTACTAAGGGGACTGGCCCTAAGCAAGTCGGCCGAGTGGTCGGCCTAGTACTAACATCGACATAAAACGAAGCGAGTAGTTCAACTATTTACCGGTAAATAGTAAAATGAAAATGAAAAAACAATGACCACGTTTTGTTTCATACATATATCTAATAAGGGCACCTCTTTCTTTAGTCTTTACTCTGTGGTCTATACCTACTGTCTATACTAGAATTAAATTCAGTGAACCTACAACCTTTACTTGTATTAAGGACAACACATAACAGGAGATTATTATAATCAAATATTTCTGACGGCAAAAGAGACTGTACTAAAAGCTTTTGAAAAACAAATCTAACATTTTTTATGCGAATATTTTTTTATCACTTCTCATATTCAACTTTTTGAATCAGATGAAAGAATCTTTATTAACGAATCTCATTTCGTCTGAACATTTTAGCGAGACTTGTATAACTATTTCGGACTTGTAGTAATTAATTGGTTGAAATCGCTATTCTCGGCGACAGACTACAGTTATTAAAGTCGTCCTGTCTCGTCTAGCTGGGACTCTCCCATTACAATTATCTTACTGACTAAAGGGATTATGTTATATTACTTTTATTACCGTACCCAGTCATCTAAGTAGACCTTTATGAAGCCTACAAAATCCAGACATAATCCTGGTTTAACTTGATAAATATTCATAATTTATAAAACACGGATCATGACTATGAAAATTAATATTAAATTTATCGAGCCGTTAACTGATTTAAATCGATTTGTATTTGGGAGATTGAAATTTTGGTGGATGTAATTAAGTAAATATTTAATTTGGAGGCATTATGTTTGAGGGAGGATTGACGGGGAACATCGGTTGGGGTCAGCGGGGATGTAAAGTCGTTAGGGGTTTTATACGTCAGGGTTGAACTAGCAGGGTTTATCAAAAATTAACGATAAATTGATTACAGCCGGATTTTCTATGATTTTGTATGATAGAGAAAGATACCTATTGGGGGTCGACCCTGTATCCTATTAACTGGAGCTCATATACGGGCTGGCTCGACCGGGGTAGTTCCACTCTCATACAGAAGATCGGTGTAAAGTAGCTGCAGCTGTTTCGTACGATGAGTAAGAGAGCTGGAAGCCCAACCTCCCCTCCCCTTTCCTCTGCCCCCATTCCTCTTCAGGTCGTCAACGTGCGAGCGATGCCTTTGGTATTGCAAGAATATATAGGCTACGGTAACTGCTTAACATCAGCGGGCCGAGCGCTTGTTTACAACCTCAGTAACATAAAAAGATATGCCTAGGGATCGAAACAAAAATGCTTTTTACGGTTCACAAAAGGTGTAGTGTGTAAAGGTGGAGAATAGGAACCTTAGATCTCATAGATTCTGAAAGATCTATCTTCATAATTTTGTGAAAACATGATGTCTGATGTAAATGTTTTAAAACACTCTTTATTTTCCATCCTGTCAACATAAGCATAATACCAGTATTTTAATATGACGTTGACGTCATAAATGATTAAGGGGAGCTTTCGCTAGGTTTATGTCTTGACAAATTCACCCGATGTCACCATCGCATTTAGAACTTTGCTCATTTTTCCAACAACATGATTAAACGCGACGTTAAATTTATTTCGCGCTTTAGGACCGACGTGATTTAGCAGAAGCTAAAGCTTTTAACGTCACTGCTACAATGATAGATGATTAATGAGTTTTAGCAACTCTTTTAGCTAGCGGCATTCATTCGGGATAACCTAATTATAATTAGACACTGTCAAATTATTTTTGGGGTCGGCGATAAAAACGTTCAGTTAATCTGAATAAAATTAAGGTTGCTGAATTACTTCATTATATTTCATACTAGATATTAAGGTATTTAAAATAAATATAGTTTTATGCGAGCCTTTTTAATGTTCGTATTCTTTATCTATGCTGGCCTTTTTTTTAAACATTAATGATTCCCTTTCCACCTCGGGGGAGACGGGAGGGCTATGTGGGAGTCCGGCTCTGGCGCTTCGGTACCTACCTTCGTATAGTACGTTTTTTTATACTTGTCCTATTTGGTAGGCAAAGATGGCGTCCAGCGGGGCGATTGCGTAACTTTTTTGTCAATGTTTCAATTGGTTTCGTTCATCCTGTGTCAATTATATACGAAACCAATTGAAACATTGACAAAAAGTTACGCAATCGCCCCGCTGAACGCCATCTTTGCCTACCAAATAGGACAAGTATAAAAAAACGTACTATAGGTATTACAGCGTTGTAACGTGCGCGTTCGTCTATGCGAGCAACGAGGCATTATACGCTGTTTTATGTATTATTTTAATTCTATTCAGTTCTTAATTCTATCATATATTATAATATTTATGATGTATTATATTACGCACGTGTGTATCTTACTATTTCATCTTATTAATTATATATAGGAATTTTGTTATTTATTTACTATTGGGTAGTCAGTGACACGTATGACCCACTGAGGAGGGTTTGGCTGAAAATCAGCGCTGGGGGAGTCTCGTTCCTCTCCAGCACATGCTGAGCCAATACCTTTTCGGCACAGTTCGCGCTGACCCTTTAATTTCTGTCACCTGTGTTTATGTTTCGTTTCTTGTTGCGATTAGTGTCGAATAAATGTTTTTTCTTTCTTTCTTTCTTTCTTCTCTGCCTGTACCTACTAAACACAGTGTACCATCTACTGCCTTTGGAAGGGCGCCACGGGATTGCTATTAGCATGCACCGCAAAGAATCTATGTTGACCTAGTCTAAGATGTTATGCTGTATATAATTATTCGATTTAATTTCTTTACTAACCATTTTATTTGCTTGTTTCAGGTAAGTAACTCCATTGAAGATAATGTGGTAAATATTCTCATTCATTCATCTTCATAGACCTAGCCTAATAACTTCCACATATAACGGTCGTCCACTACTTGCATCAATTGACTTCTTGCGACTGACTTCTTTTGACGCATGTCATGTCTTTAGTCCACCTCGTGGCAGCCGTCTTTAACTACGCCTTCCGGTTCGTGGTCACCATTTTAGATCCTTTCTGCCTCATCGGCTATCGCTTCACAAGCTATGCCCCACTCAATTACAAACTTAGTTTGACGACCACTTGGTGCAGTGGTTTGAGCGTTGGCCGCTCGGCTCATTGCATTTAGTGGTTTCGGGTTCCATTCCCGCCAAAGACAAATTTCGGAAACAGCCTTTTGCTAATTTCCTTGGTCTGGGTGTCACTGGGATCGCCCGTACAAGTCCCAAGTACAAGCATTACTTAGTTTGGGACGATACCGTCGATGTATGTAAGTCTAGTAAATCTTCATCATTCTCATACACAAAATATACGAAGTTTCAGCAGAGCCTATCTACAGCCTACACACATAACTTTAAGTATTCCATGTCAATAGTAGCGTAAATATTTTACGACGAACTAACGTCAAACTTTATGGACGAAACGTCAGTTTAGAATTTACGGCGTCGACCCGAACCGCATCGCTTATAAACTATATTTAATGATGCTGCTTGTATTTGATGGTTTCTACATAGCAATTTTAGTGCTTGCTTGTTGATTAATTTCGTTGATACTAACTCGAGTCTAACGTTACTTTGGCAGTCTATAAAATGTAGAAAAACGTTCTTTATCATACTCTTTTACGTTATCTAAATATGTTGGTGTACTTTAACGACTAAGCGCGATATCGCACTAGGCAACCATGGTGATGCCACCAGTGGGTGATTCGGTAGCCGACACCGAATTGGTTGCGCTAACAAGCAGACACCATGTGCGATATCCCCCATACAGCTCTATACATTTTGTTGGTGGAGCGACTGGTTGCGCTACCACTGGTGTCCTCGTGCGTTATAGCTCTTAAATATCGCTTTGTTCATCAATTTTACCATTTATATGATGCATTTTTTACGGAGAAATACCTATGATAGAGTTAGGTGCAGATAGTTTGATGATACTATGGTAAGTAATGCAATTTTAAATTCCCATAATAGCGTCCATGTAAATGTAATGTCACGACTTTTATCCCCATTCGGGGGTAGTCAGAGGCTTGAGTGGCCATACACCACCACATTGTGGAGGTATTAACCAACTCAAAGCCCACGTTTCACCAGATAGTCAGAACCCAACGTGACAGGTGGTGAACCTTGTCGCCGTGTATACAGGAACTGACTATTACCTAATCCCTCACCGTTTTCCCTCACCGTCAGCGAACTGTAAATTATGCACATAGATGAAAATTCATCCATTGGTGCATGCCCCACCGGGGATCGAACCTGGGACCTTCTGATTGCTAGCCCAACCTGTTCACCCCTAGTCGCAACAGCGTCCACATTTCTAAAATTCTGAGTGCTACAATTCAGTTTTTATTACACGATCTCATCTTCCTTTTTGTTACTAAAATGTTAGTTGTAACAATGTTAGAGCAAGTCACCTACGTTTTGTCTACGAAAATGTACTTTATTCGGAAAATAAAATAACGCAGACGTCACCTAAATAGAATTTTCATACTCCTCGGGCTCATGTTTTATTCAGTCTACGTTTAAAACTCCACAGGATGCTAAGACAAGACGCGTCGTGCGCAATTCTTTAGCTTGAGTTTTGAGCAAAATTATAACATTTTATTCGTACGTTGGTAACTACTGCGATAGGTACATAAACCCAAAAACATAAAAAAGACGCTCTGTTGATTTTTTCGAGGCACAATAATAAATCAATAACCGTCTTTTGTTTTATGCACCGATGGTTCCAGAAACTTATCTGCCCCTCTAGACAAGTGGCTGACGTCAACAAGCGTTCCTTCAAATCGCAACGCTTCATGTATGGAAATGACATAAGTCACGTGATCTACATAGCGACTTGTAATGTCATTTCCATACATTGTGAAGTCTATTCTATTCTATTCGATTAGCGTTCATGCCACTTGTCTAGGGGGGCTGGCCCGCTGGCCAAAAGAGGATCAAAAATTATCAAAGGAGAAACGATATTTTTTTTCAAAATTGAAATGTCATATTTTGACAGTCTTGTATCGGCACTTGACACTCTAATCGAGCCATATAAGTGTGTGGGATTTGACATGCAATCTGAATTACTTTTAAATATCAAGCACTTCTCAGTTGCAACGGGATCTTAGATTTCATCGTAAACCATCCTTTTTGTCCTTTTGCGTTATTTAACATTTTGAGAGCTTGACATTTTGCGTATTTTACAAATTGCGTTTCTGTCCTTTTACGCATTTGACCAATTGCGAGCTTGACATTTTGCGCATTTAACTCTCGTTCTGCGTATGAGCTAAAACCGACCAAATTTGATCTCTCAGAATCGCAGTATTTTCCTCGCAGTTCTCCTTTAATCTCCTGGGCAAGGGATAATGGCAGTTGAAGTGGGTCTTCAATAACTGGCTGTGATTCCCGGTAACGTGTTTGCCGACGTAAACACGGTAGTCTGAGGGAAATTGCCGAAATATGTTTACCTTTACACGAGTGTTGTGAAACTCAAGAGGTACAAGTAATTGGAAAATTCTATCTCAATTCGATTAGGCGCGTCTTTATGTGCCGAGCGGCATGCCTGAGCAATCAATTTGGCGACTAACCCCGTAAACTTCACGTTATAAACTGGTTGCTCGGGTGTGGCTGTTCGGGGTTTGCAATGATTGCGTCCACAAGCACCGAGCAATCAGATATGGACCTATGGGTGCGGACATATGCACCGAGCTGCCACTCTCGAGCCATCAGTTATGACATTATGTCAGTGAATTCTGAAGTAAAAACTGGTTGTTCAGGCGCACCGCATGGTTGATGTAGATGCACCAATTCTAGTAGGTTAAGGGATTTTTATTTGATAGGATCAGATGTTAGTGAAATGGGAACCGGGGAAAGGAAATCAGCGGCAATTAGATCACCGGTACTGAGTCCCAGGAAAGGTATCTTTTTTTTTTGTAACTAAAATGGATGTTATTTATGTTCAATTTTATGTGCTACTACTAGCTGTGCCTACGATACGTACGCGTACATTTTTGAAAAAGATTACCCGCGACCTTTAACCTAGAATTTAATGGGTTTTATTTTTTAGCGCGGAACCTTAATTATTTTTCTAAAACCAAGTAGCCTTATTTACTCCTTATAACATCAGCCAACTGCCAGTGAAAGTCCCGTCAAAATCGGTCCAGCCGTTTCGGAAATTAGACGGGACAAATAGACAGTCGGAAAAAAAATTTAGTTTTTTTTTTTTTGTTATAAATACCGTACATAGTTTCATATGCATATATGCAGTAAAAAGCTGTTATTTTGAAATTACAAACAGACACTTCAATTTTATTTATTTAATAATAATAATAATAATATCCTGGGACATTTTTCACACACGGCTACCTGATCCCAAACTAAGCAGAGCTTGTACTATGGAAATCAGATAACTAATATAATAATAATAATAATTTAGCCCTTTTAACGTCCCACTGCTGGGCACGGGCCTCCTCTCAATGCGAGGGGAATTTTTATTTGTAAATACATACTTAATATACATATACACCCAGACTCGGGACATACAGACATGTTCATGCACACAAATGCATGTCCCGAGTAGGAATCGAACCTACGACCTGCAGCGTGAAAGGCGCTATCACGCCAACCACGCCAACGGGGCCGTCAATTTGTACCTACCCCCAATTTGTACCGACAGATACTTAGATAACGTTGATAATGTTGTTTCCTCTTTGATGTTTAACTTTGACAATAATTCTTGCTAATGTAACGCAACGTCGAGGAAACGGAAATAAATCTTTTGCAATAAAAAATAGAAATACGTAGAACGTTTTATGGTCGAATACTTGGTTTTACAATTTTATTTTATGCTTTTATAGGTTTGTGGGTTTTGTAACTATTATGTCATTAATTATTTGTTGTTATTCCGTTTATATTACCTACTTCCGCTCGCGACTTCATAAAGTTAATACTCGTGAAATTAAAAAAAACATGTTTGCTAAAATAAAAGTAGTTTGGTAAGTCCGTAGATTTTGCCACTTTTTAACATAGAGTAACATAGACACTTCTATGTTACAGTAACGCAGAAGTAATGCGAATGTAACGCATAATGTTTTAAGGCTGAGTGTATATGTGATGATTCGTAAAATCATAAAAATTAAAACAATATTTTAAAGTAGGTAAAACTCTCAGAAGACACAAAAAAAAATTGTAAACAAAAAAAATCTTGGAAAACAAAATCTTGCCAAATTTCGGGAACGACTTTTTCGTAATAATAATAATTCATTTATTTCAGGCTACTAGGCCCATAGATACATACCTTACAGACTAACATACATATATTATTAATTATACAATATAAAACTAATTTGATGGTGTAATGTCTGGGTGTCACGGGGATCGCCTCCAGTCTGTTGTAATGTAATGTAACGCCACGACTTTAATCCCCGTTCGGGGGTAGTCAGAGGCTTGTGTGGCCATACACCACCACATTGTGGAGGTGTATGGCCACCAGTCTGTTGTATGGTAGCCATATTACAAGCTTTGCTTAGTTTGGAACCAGTTGGTGTGTTAGTCTGGCGATATTAATTTATTTACTCCTTATCACATCAGCTATCTGCTAGTAAAGTCCCATCAAAATCGGTCCAGCCGTTTCGCCATCATATTAAGTTCATCTCACCTATGGTTCAGGGGTAGGTAACATTCATAAATATATTTTGAAGAAACGTACGTTCATAACGGAGGCCATAATACATCTTCGTGTAATTCTCTTAAGCCTTTGAGCATGAACACGCTTTCTTATATTTTTTTGTATATTCCTCTCATTATTTATGGCAAAGTAGGAACCTTTATTGTTGGTTCTGGGTTTTGGGCAATCTCGGAGGACCGTTGAGTGAGTTATATACTTAAGAACACACGCTTTTAGTGTGGTATTACATTTTTTTTTTTTTTTTATAGGACTGCGGTGGCAAAAAAGCGTACGGCCCGCCTGATGTTAAGCAGTTACCGTAGCCTATAGATGCTTACAATACCAAAGGTGTTGCTCGCACATTGCCGACCTGAAGGGGAGTGGGATGGAGGGAGGGGGAGGGGGGGTGGGCTTACGGCTCTCTCACTCATCGTACGAAACGCAGCTGTAATAGCTGCTTTACGCCGATCTTCTGTGAGAGGGTGGTACTACCCCGGTCGAGCCAGCCCGTTTATGAGCTGTACCTAACATAACTATGTACCTGTTTTAGGAAACGGACATGATATTCAAAGATATCATAGTATTTTTTTAGATACTAGCTGTGCCCAGCGGCTTCGCCCGCGTGGAATTTGATGTGTAAGATTAACTTGTGTCTTATTCCAGAGCTTACACTATCTACGTTTCAAATTTCATTAACATCGGTTTAGTAGTTATGGAGATACATGGTAACAAACATTCACATACACACTTTCGCATTAAAATATTAGTTGGAAGTAGGATTATTAGGATAGGATGGTATCTCCTAACATTGCAATCACCAGACTTAAGGTCAACGCTCACCTAACGCGTCGCGTCCACTCGTTGTCGCCTGGTGGTCCGCGGGCGGACGCTGCTTTTACACCATAAACGTCACTTGATCGCCCAGTGGACCGTGCGGGGTCAACGAGTGAACGCCGCGCGGTCAGCGCGTGGTCCACTTATTTCCGGTTCAGTTAGTGGACGCTGAACGGCGAGGCGGTGCTTGTCGGGTGCGGAGGTGTTAGATGAGCGTTGACCTTTATGGCAAACAAGCGTACGGCCTGAGTTACCGGAGGCAGGCAAAGGCATACCAAAGCTAGGCATCGCTCGCACGTTGCCGACTTGAAGGGAAGTGGGACAGAGGGAGAGAAAGGAGTGTTTATTGGGCTTCCGGCTCTCTCACTCATCGTATGAAACGCTGTAATAGCTATCTTACATCGATCATCTGTGCGAGTGTGGTATTACTCCGGCCGGGCCAGCCCGTGTATGAGCTGCAGTCAATTGGCTACAGCTTGGCTCTACCATTAAAATTATAATATTTTATTATCATATTTAATCAATATAATCCAATTCTATTACCACAACGACACAAAAGCCGAGTATGCCAATAAAACCATATTACTGCCCATAAACCAACTCTACTCCATCCTTACCCATTTATGGTATGTCCGAGAGAGACGAACATACATAAATTAGTTTATCTTTTATTACGTCATAGTATGTTTTTGTTTTAGTGCCCCGTAATGTACGATGAGAATGGCTGACGCTGTTTTGTGTAGTTATTGTTTTTATCAACGTAAGGGCTAAAGTTTATTTGGTGCGTCCAGATGCCTCGCATGCCTCGCCCGAGCACTCATGTTATGACATTATGTCTATGCGTTCCGATGTCAAAACTGAGTGCTCGAGCGCGGTATGCTCCTGACGTAGACGCATCCATTAAATAAAATTATAAATAGATATTGTCAAAGAACACACAACTGGTGATCCCAAACTAAGTAATGGTTGTATAGTGGCCTGCATGTCAGTGGTAGCATTTCCAACATAAGGCACAGGCACAAAGTTGCGTAGGTATAAATCCAACTGAAAAAAAAAACTAAACAAAGATAGCAAATGTCAAAAACAAAATTAAAAAAAGAATCGCTACATTGTTATCGTAATAAGTTATTCGATAATGGCGCTACTAGCGATAAAAAAACAAAACACGACCATCAACAAAAAAAGCGCGAGACAAAAAAATAGCGTTGTTTTATCGCTTCGCAGAGTCGGGTTAGTTTTTCACAGAGATTAACGGCATCTCCTCGGGCTAGCTGTTTGCCTGGTACCTGTGCCTCTATTCACATGTCAGCAGATATTTTCGACCATTCAGGAAGCTTTCATCGTAATTTAGATACGGAATAAGTTACGAAAGGTAGTGTTAGAAACGTTTTATATTATAGACACGACATACACGTATGTTACATTAGTAGTCTAAAATACATCAAAATAAACTACACCTAACCAATATAAATGAATAAAAGCCATACACGTCAGACCTGTTTTAAGAATGACAACAAATAAATTGCAGTGTTATTAGCTACAAAATCACAGGCGCGCGCGAGAGTAGTCGTGCAGCCACGACGGTGGGTGGTGCGTGAATAAGTGGATGTCAGGCAGTTACCTTGCATTCATGTTTTTTACTGTATCGGGTGGCTGCGATTTCCCACCAGAGGCAAATATCGGAAACGGCCTTTTCGTAATTCTGGGTGTCACTGAGATTGCCCCCAGTATATTGTACCTACGGTATCTGTAGTACAAGCGTTGCTTAATTTGGTACCATACAGTTGCCAGTCGTAGAGACTCATTCCTTTACCATCTTATTAATATTATGTCGTTAATAGGGGGAGACATTTTTAGCCGGTTTAAAAAGGGTTTACCAAGCATTTCTAGGAACAAACGTGATTTTTAATGCTAGTGTAAGTTCATCATTCTTTTCTAGAAATTTGGGGGTTTGTGTGTGAGCGATACTTATTAATGTTACCAAAATAAGCGCAGTAAAGCGCATCTAAAGGTTTCATACATCTTTGTGTATTGTTAAATGATTAACAATTGAGTAATAATTGACGTGATGACTTACTTACCACTTAAGGGCCAACAAACACGCTACTTTTTGCATCGGCGATCGGCGATTTTTCGACTGTATTGATGCTGCATCACGATTTGGCGACTCTCTGCGTTTGGACGCAGCGACTGCTACGGTGCTAAAAGTAGCATGACTGCGGTGTCCCTTAATCAATAATCACAGACACCCTATTAACTTCGCCCACATTAAATTGCCACACGAAGGGATGTGTTAACAAATAAACAGCAATTAAATATATCTTCTATTCAAACAATTATCATTAGATGTGTCCATATGGCGCGCATGCCTCACCCGAGCACTCATATTATGACATTACGTCTATGCGTTCCGACGTCAAAAGTGAGTGCTCGCGCGAGGCATGCGCCTGATTAAGACGCCGCCATTGAAATTACAATCAGTGGGGCTATGTTTTATTCAAACCACATGTTATTAACCCTTCCATTCGAAAATCGACCCAAATCTTGTCACTCGTAAGTCCAATTTAGTATGTCACCGTGATAGAAGACCCTTCATGGAAAAGTGACATCTCGCTTTTCCAGAATAAGGTAGGAAATTGCGTGTTTTTGACAGATAAAGGAGTGACATTCGTAATGAATACGTCGACAGTGGAGTAAGGGGGATGTTACATTTAGATTTAGGTTTATTCCTACTTATATAATTTGTGTGTAAAATGTAACGTCACGACTTTTATCCCCATTCGGGGGTAGTCAGAGGCTTGAGTGGCCATACACCACCACATGGCGGAGGTATTAAGCAACTCAAAGCCCACGTTTCACCAGATAGTCAGAACCCAATGAGACAGGTGGTGAACCTTGTCGCCGTGTATACAGGAACTGACTATTACCTGATCCCGAGGGATAGGTAGGTTTCCTCACGATGTTTTCCCTCACCGTCAGCGTACTATAAATACTATAATATAATTACGTCAGCGTACTATAATATAATTTGTTTAAAAAATAAAATAGAAACATGCTGTATAACTACAGTTGTCTGATCATTGATGTATTATAATAGCAGATATAGTGCCTCCTAACATTGCAATCAACAGACTGCTCGACGCACTACTACATGCAGCGAAATTCACACATCTGTTATCGCACTCGCAATTCGACGATCAACGTAAAAGTACCTATTCTTTACGAGTAGCTAGTTGAGCTGTATTGGCAATACTGTTTTGTTTTCATAATAACTTATTTTCCGCGAACGACCGAGTCTTCCTCTTTTTTTGGTAATGTATTTTTTTTTATATAGGACTGCGGTGGCAAAAAAGCGTACGGCCCGCCTGATGTTAAGCAGTTACCGTAGCCTATAGATGCTTACAATACCAAAGGTATTGCTCGCACATTGCCGACCTGAAGGGGAGTGGGATGGAGGGAGGGGGAGGGGGGGTGGGCTTACGGCTCTCTCACTCATCGTACGAAACGGAACTGTAATAGCTGCTTTACGCCGATCTTCTGTGAGAGGGTGGTAATACCCCGGACGAGCCAGCCCGTTTATGAGCTGCAGTCAATTGGCTACAGCTTGGCTCTACCACCTTATACAAAAACCCACCCACCCACCTACCCTTATTTGTATGTACCATAAGTCATTGCTTGAAGCAAAGTTTGATTTCTATTTTCAAGACACTCACGTTTCAAAAAGTGTTAACACTTATATTATATTAGTTTAAAATAAACTCACCTTCACGGTCTACCACAAAGCTCAGTAAGACAAACGTCTATTTATTTCAAAGGAAAAAATAATTAATTTCAACCGTTTTGCATAAAATTGATTTCATTAAACGCTGACCCAATAACTTGAATGGTTCCCTCTTGAATATTCTTTTGACTAAGCTCAGTTTGATTAACTTTGCTAGAGAAACAGGGCGAATTGAATGCTTTATGAAAGGGAAGCGGCAGCAAAGGGGCTATGGGCTGGGGCAAAGGGGCTATGGGCCGGGGAAAAGGGGCTATGGGCTGGGCAAAGGGGCTATCTGTAAATAGACAGTGTTGCGAAGCTCTTTTTGTGTTCTTGAGTTACGCTTTACGTAATTTGTGCATCCCTTAAGCTAAAAACCAACAAGAAAAAGGTGGACACGTGACTTGCTTAAATAGTTTGTCCTACTAAACTGAGACCATGGACTTAAGGTAACATGACGACACTAGACATTAGACACTCTGTCTTCTTCTTATAGTATGGTTAGTGGCCAACCTGGTGTCAGAGTTGTTCAAGCCGCCCGTAGGCCTCTGACAAGGCTTAACGACTGCTGCCTAGATGACAACCGGGACCGACTTTTAACGTACCCTCCGAAGCACGAAGGACTCGGACACGGACACGGACGCTCAGTTCAAATGCCACTAAATGGTCACCCATCTCTGACTGACCTTGACGAGCGTTGCTTAACCTCCGATCGTTTACCGATCAGTGGTTGCAACTGGGTACGAGCGCCTCAAACTAATCAGTGACGGGCCCGTTGGCGTGGTTGGCGTGATGGCGGCTTTCACGCTGCAGGTCGTAGGTTCGATACCTACCCGGGACATGCATTTGTGTGCATGAGCATGTCTGTATGTCCCGAGTCTGGGTGTATATGTATATTAAGTATGTATTTACAAATAAAAAAGTAGTATATATAGTAATATCAGATATCTGATTTCCATAGTACAAGCTCTGCTTAGTTTGGGATCAGGTAGCCGTGTGTAAAAAATGTCCCAGGATATTATTATTATTATTATAGTGTATACCTACATCTAGTGTCTACACGTGTGTGTCTACCACTGTGACACCTTGTTGCATTTGTAGTGGCGGTGTCGACACTGAGTGTCTAGTGTGTATCGTGTATCTTACCATTCGTCGCACGATAATAATATTAAATATTACCTATTTTCCGACCCAACATTCAAATTCCTTCGAAAATGGTTAAAGTACAGTCCAATAAAAATAAACACGCACGTAAATAAATCTCAACAATAACGCTCCACAAAAAATCAAATGTCATGAAAAATGATACCGACAATAAATGTCCATCTAACAAATAAACAGACCAACAAACAATTCTGTAGCCATTCATACAAGCTCTGCTTAGTTTGGGATCAGGTAACCGTGTGTACAAAAATGTCCCAGGATATTATTATTATTATTATTCATATTAAAAAAACTTCTTGAATTCATTTCGCCGAACACAATGACAAGAAAACCGAAAAAAACTAAAAATACGCGACTAGGGCGGCAGACACGAACACGGGCCATTCACGGGAAATACAAATAACCGGAATTAACTACTCGTCGGCATTCGGCTAACAATTATTCTCTGTCTGCCGTTTACGTATCATTATTTTTCCCGTACTGTAATTTCGACGTTCGCTGTTTGCATTCAATGTACACGTTGCAATGTTCTGATAATTTATCACGGCGCATCTACATTTTTGTATGTAAATAATGGTGGTAAACAAGCGTACGGCCCGCCTGATGTTAAGCAGTATCCGTGACCTATAGATGCTTGCAATACCAAAGGCATCGCTCGCACGTGACGACCTGAGTAGGGCAGAGGGAGGGTAGGGGGGTTGGGATGCTAGCTCACTCACTCATCGTACGAAATGCTACTTAACGCAGTAATAGCTACTTTACACCGATCTTCTGTGAGAGGGTGGTACTACCTCGGTCGAGCCCAACCCGTATGAGCTGCAGTCAATTGGCGACAGCTTGGTCCAATTGCTTCTACCACCAATAAATCGCGTACTGTAATTTCGACGTTTCCTATTCGCATTCAATGTAAATATTGCGAGGTTCTGATAATTTATCGGGCCGCATCTACATTTATTGATAAATTTATTGATAAATGACAGTGCGAATCGTGACGCGCTCGGGCAATAACGATTTAAAGCCGACGCCTTTTGTTTGTACCCAATTTATTGTGTTGTGAACTGTACTGCGCTGTACATATTTGGTGCCTGAGGGCCTACTCTTTTACAAACGAAAACGAAACTTCGGACGAAATTCGCGTATTTCATACTACGTTTCTCATTGATGCCGACATCTCTTACGAACGAAAATTGTTTGACGTTTAGATTCGACGTCGACGAAGACGTCAAACAATTTTCGTTCGTAATAAATGTCGGAATCAATGAGAAACGTAGTATGAAATACGCGAATTTCGTCCGAAATTTCGTTTTCGTTTGTAAAAGAGTAGGCCCTCTGCAGTTGAAGGTCAATAGTTGGGGTTTAGTCGAGATTTATTTATGAGATTTTGGATTTTATGTACCTTTAACATGTTATGCATTTCGGCTTGTGACATCAATTCGTTTTGGTTTATGACGGCGGTTGAATTTGTTTTTTCTCTACTTACTATTTTGTAATTATTATATTTATATTGTGTTCATCAGTCAATAGTACACTTTAATAAACAATATTTTTTACAATCAAGCGTGTGGCCCGCCTCATGCTAAGCAGTAACTGTAGCCTTTAGATGCTTGCAATACCAAAGGTATCGCTCGCACGTTGCCAACCTGAAGGGGAGTCGTACAGGAGGGGTAGGGGGAGGAGGGGTTGGGCTTCAGGCTTTCTCACTCATCATACGAAACGCAGCTGTAACCGATCTTCTGTGAGAAGGTGGTACTACCCTGGTCGTGTTGGCCCAGTTTGTTTGCCACCTTAGTTACATAAAAAAGGTACGAAATTGCCACAAAACTAACTCATTTACGGGGACATGTAGCAAATGTGAAAAATGAAATGTAACGTCACGACTTTTATCCCCATTCGGGGGTAGTCAGAGGCTTGAGTGGCCATACACCGCCACATTGTGGAGGTAATAACCAACTCAAAGCCCACGTTTCACCAGATAGTTAGAACCCAACGTGACAGGTGGTGAACCTTGTCGCCGTGTATACAGGAACTGACTATTACCTAATCCCGAGGGATAGGTCGGTTTCCTCACGATGTTTTCCCTAACCGTCCGCGAACTGTAAATTATGCACATAGATGAAAATTCATCCATTGGTCCATGCCCCACCGGGGATCGAACCTGGGACCTTCTGATTGCTAGCCCAACCTGTTCACCCCTAGGCTACAGTCGCTGTAGCATTTGTCAAAATTTCTCAATATGTATAAATCACTTGAGATCTATGCTTTTAATAGTACCTATACACATCGTACACCAATCAAAGTGCGGCTACCAACACCAATCAAGCCGCGTTCCTATCACAAATTCGAAATATGAAGTTGACAATTGAGCATCGATTCGGTTCTGATTCCACACCGCAACCGATTGCAACGCGAATCGTGACTGCACAAACCTGTCATGCCATACCGTTTGCGGTCCGCTATGAATATTGACCACTGACCTGTATGGAATACACTGGTCGTGAAAACGTCATAATTCGTGTCTCTGGTCTTATCTGAATACCACCTACAGTCACCATGATAGTCAGATGAGACATTTTTGGTCCCGCATAGCCCACTCCGTAACATACTAAAATAAATGAATAGGCAGAAATATGAGTAAATATTGAGGAGAAGTCTAATGATATGACGATTTTCATCTGTCGTGACGTATGTACTCCAAGGTTCTTTTCTATTTTTGACGATCATCGTAACTATTCGGTATATCTTTGATTGTATTGTAGGAAGTAGAGAGTGTACTAATCTAAATAATAACAACATTTCCTTACTCTATTTCTATATAGCTACCTAAATAAACATTAATTCGCGGGATCATAGCCCATCAAATTGTCACAAAAAATAATTGCTACCTACAATCGCAGGTACAGTTCAGTGTATTTAATAGGGGTTAGTCCCAAATCCGGTCCTTCCATTACCGTTCCATTATGTCATTGATCTTTGATCGTTCACGCTAGAACTTAAATCTGACGTTTATTGCGATTGGTTCCCACTTAGTAATTGTCGTAGTTTTAATTGAGTTTGCAACCGAAGAAGCGATTCAACTTGATTGAGACCGATTTGTAATGAATGTGGTCGCTTTATGTAATTGGGATCGCCTATTGCATGTAACGGGGAATTAAGTTCATCGATCGAAGTTCTAAGGACGATATAATTTGAGTGTTACTACAAAATGTTAAACATGTGATGAACGAGTGTCTAGTCAAATTTCGCAAGGAAAAAAATGATATAAGTTGGGTTTATTATGTGTTAAACTTTTTCGTAGTAAGTAACACCGTTTGTGTTTCACTGGTGATATTATACAAGGTGTACCTGTATAGAGAAAAGGTTACAAGTTCGATATCTTAAAAAAACCCGGTTTCCACGAAACAGGTTCGCCCTAGTGTGGAAGTCACAGAAACCAACATCCTTTTTCACTTAATTGTATAATTATTAATAAAGTATTATTTAAGTAAGTAAGCTTATTTCTTCTGGCAAATTAATTACATTTTTAGTATTCTATTTTATTTACTATTTTCACATTAATTATTATTTGAATAATTACTGTACAATGTTATCAGAATTGGATCACTATGACCTACTTATTATAGCTAGTCGTGAAATACTTCACTATTATTGTCACACCTTGTATAGGATCCCAAAAATATTGTACCTACTAGGGTAACACAAAAGTAAAGCGGTTTCAATAGATAACTATACGCAGGTACAGTAACGGCTCAGGACCCTTCGTTCTATCGCGAAAATATCTTATAGAGAAAAATATTTTCTGTTATTGTGTTCAGAGGTAACACGTAACATTTTATTGACAGACACCAACAGGTGTTCCTACCCTAAATCCATCACTGCTTTGTCAGTGTCGAGTCAATATTGGGTTATCATTTCGATGTGAAGAAAATATTTTCGTTGAATTTTCTTTCTAAGTGATTTTAGCCTTTTTAGTTTAAGTTTTAGAAACTTGTTGAGTTACATTTTTTATTTTTGTATAACAAAATACAATAAAATACTTCATAATTGTTTTTAACCGACTTCAAAAAGGCTCAATTCGACTGTATTCTCAATTCGACTGTTTTTTTTGTGTTTGTTACGCGATTTCTCCATCAGTATTTGTGGACCGATTTTCATATTTTTATTTTATTTTATTATAAAATCACAGACAGTAGATTTTTAAATTAAAATATTACAATATCTTTGGTTGAAACAATTTCTAATATAATGTTTTCAAACGAAAATAGTTTACACAAATGACATTGACAGTTGGCCACTAGACTAGGGTAGTGCACACAAAGAAATACTAAGTAGATATCAGTACCTACCTAATGTAATAACACGAAGTGGATTAATAAAAAATCCTCTGTGATCTTCCATAACGTACTTATTTAAAAATGGAACGTAAAACTATTTCCTTGGTAGAATTATCCGAACGTCGTGGGATAACTCACGAACGTCGAGGGTTGTGTAAATAGCGGTTTAATGGAAATTCTGGTTCGGCGCCGATGCAGGGCGTATACTGCGCCAACTGAGATATTTAAATATTAGTGGCTATTATAGATTTATGTCGTTACGCCAAATATACAGGGTGTTAGGTAACACGAGGTACCTACGTATTGAAGAAGGGTGAAAAAATATAAACTTAATTTTTGACCGAATTATCTAATAAAATACGAATTATACGGGCTGGCTCGATTGGGGTAGTACCACACTCCCACAGAAGATCGGCGTAAAGTAGCTATTACAGCTGCGTTTCGTACGATGAGTATGAGAGCCGGAAACCCAACACCTACCCCTTCCCATCCCTCTGTCCCACTGCCTTTCAGGTCGACAGCGTGCGAGCGATGCCTTTGGTATTGCAAGCATCCATAGGCTATTGTAACTACTCAACATCAGGCGGAGCGTACGCTTGTTTGCCACATTACTCACATAAAAAAAAATGTTGATCCGTTAAACTACAACATGAGAAACCTATTTACAACTATTATAACATATATTACAACTATATATTACTTAAGTAGGGATGTACTTCCTTTACTCGAAGATCAATATCCGAATTCCGTGAATAAGCGAGGCCGCTCCATCGCGTCTCGTATTCGTATTAGGAACGTGAGTGGAGAAATTCAATCGCTTTTACATATTAACGACACTTGTCTCTGACACTAAGCTTGTTTATCAATTTAAATATATCGGGGCGGATCGATTTTAAAGGGATCCGAGGGTAGGTATGAGGGAGGAAAGGTAGAAAAGCCAATTTGTAGGCTCTAAATGGCTTTTGGAATAGTGTGAGTACGGTGAAACTAGTTAGTTTATCTCGTCTTGTTTATCTCTATTACGAGCATTGGCATTATTTAGTGGATTCTGTACCAACTCAGCAATTTATTAACAATACCTACTGATAAAATAATACCAAGGTATGTGAAATCATCGTGACTTTTAGTTAAATTCTCTAGTAAAATCATTGATGTATAATTTTAGCAGATAAGGTACCTCCCAACTTTGCAAACACAAGACTTGTGCTTAGCGCACCAATTCATGCAGCGAAATTACTAACCCGATTTTAATGAAATTTGAACCGCAGATAGTGTAGGCTCTGGAATAAGACATAGGCTAATCTTACATATCAATTTCCACGCAGGCGAAGCTGCAGCTACAGCTACTTGTAAATATTTAAAAAAAAAAACTTTACTTATGCATAATACAAGAAGACCACTTACTTCATTTTACATTTTATTGTTCCCTAGGTTTAAAAAAGTTCAAAACAGTCTAGTTTAGAATTGATTAAATTACACTAGAATTACACGTTAATAAAAATTGCGTTAATTTTCCCACAAATCCTTTTTGTTAATTTTCTCGTCTTTTGTTTGAGTTAAAAATGAAAGAACGAAGCAACATTAAATGCAGAAAAACTCCAGCATAGCATAATGCAACTTTCACCCGACGTAGTCGTTACGCGCTGAATAAAACATGCAAATGTATTTCATTTCACTATTTCATCAACGCCGCGAGCTGAGGGGTGAAGAGACCGAGTCACTATGACCAAGCTTGCAGAGATCAATATTTATTCGAATACTGTTACTTTCCCCTCCCTAATTTTGACTTTGAATTTAATTTTAGAACCGCTTGACATTCTAATTTTAAATTATTGATATTTGATTCTTTGACATCACTTTGCTTGTTAAAGTTGATAGGTAGGTACTGAATATCTGTTTGTATCATATTAATATATCATTTTAGGTAGGCAAGTACTTACAGTAACCAGAACAGCCCAGATGGTTTCAAATTTAAAGAATACCTATTTTAATTACGTCGTACAGAAGCTTCAAAAGAAAACGTCGTCTCTTCGGCTTACATACTTATCAACGTACTTCGTAGATGTACGTATTGCGTACCGTCAGCAACAAAAAAATCTCATTAAATTCAGAAAAAAAGCGATATAATTTAGTAATTTTATGATGATGCCGACGGTAAAATATTTTTTCAGTGACTTTATTTGCTGACTGTACCTCTAGGTAATTCAATTTGAACGCAGGGCGGTGACGGCGCAAGTTCGTCGACGAATTTAAAATTTTGAGGTATTTCCCGGAGAAATCGTGGCCACCTTAGCTAGCATGACCTGCGTTGAAATTAGGCATGCGGAATATTTCCTAAATGTAACAGGTTTAACTGTTTAATAAACCTGTTACATTTTAAAAGGTATATTAAAATACTTATGTAGATAGATAGTTCGATAGACAACTCTTAATTTTTCCATCACTAGAAAATACAAACAGTGATAAAAAAAGAACATACATATTTTACACAGGAAGTGGAAAATGGGCGGCCTTATCACTAATAGCGATCTACCAAGCAGCCTTTGGGTGAGAAGATCTAAATAAAATATTACTTAGGTATCTGATATAGAAATTGAAATTCATCAACAGAGTATTTTTATTTTATTTTGCTATCAATCAAAACATAAAGAGTGAATAAAGTAACAGAAATATTCTTAAAGTTATAACAGATAGAAATACTTCAAGCACTTAACGCAAACATTACCTATATTGGGAGCGTTACAACTTATTTTGCAAATAAAAGAACTTTAGGCGTATTTAGACTCAGGTGGAATCCGTTTAAACCGTATTCAGTATTTACAGACCATAATTGTGAGGCAAATTTAGTGAAATTATGTGTGATGATGTGATTGTTGTAAAACTTATAAGTGGGTACTTCAATCATTATTGTAAACAAATAACAGTTATTAATATAAAAACTGATACCTGTTACATGATAAGAATGTTTCGGAGGATGTATTCGAAATGCAAATAATACTTACTCGCCTTTGAAATAAAAATACTTGACCAAGTGAGGAAAATAAGTTATAGACACTTATAATAAACCGTGGGAAACGATAGGTACAACGTCGATAAATCAGAAACGGTCTGTTAGGTAACTACCAAATCCCGCCAAGTCTGGATAGAGCTCGGCTAAAGAATCGGACGAGCCAAGTAATAACAAACAAAAACAATTTTGTGATTCGTCGAATAAACCCCAAGACTTTTTTTCAGTTGGCCTGTGTAAAGTTTTTCAATTAAGAACGAAGCGATCACGCAATGGAGAACGAGAATTCGGTTTTTGAAATTATATTCTTTTATACCGCGGCGAGTTCTTTTTTAAACATGGAATAGGTATATTCGATATTCGTCTTCACTTCACTATTTATGACACGTTGAATAAAAAATAAACTGAAACCGATTGCTCCCCTTCCTTCCCTCATTAACTCGATTTTCCGCTTCTCATACATGACACATACATACACACGTCGACATCACCCCTCTAAGTATGCCTCGCCTCGCACCTCGCCTCGCATGCCTCGCCTCGCATTCGCCAAAAACGAGGATAATTGAACTCGCTGAAGGATTTATTTGCAATGATCCTTTAAACAGCCGAACAAATTGGGATTTTGTTAACTCTAAATAAATGACGTTAGTGATTAAAATTGGCAAGAAGCTCGCTATTTTGAACTTAATTTAATCATTGAAAATTTTTATACACTTACCGTCAAATTTATAGACATTTTTAGCCAGTTTACAATGGTTGTACAAAGCAGTACTAGGAACAAATGTGATTTGTAATGCCTCGTAAGTCTCTCGTAACTTGAATACACTAACCGATTCTAACAAAAAAAATGTTTAGTACACATATATTATACGCGCTCCGAAAGTAGCATGTTCAAACTAGGCTAATTGGCAAACCTGAGCTCATTTTAATGTATAGATACGTTATACGCGCCCCGAAAGTAACATGTTAAAACTAGGCTAATTGGCAAACCTGAGCTCATTTTGCGTCGTCATTTGATTGATCAAGAAACAAAGAAAAGAGTCATATGTGAGGCGCGGTGACGAAAAGTACACAACGTACACATATACAAACAACAGCATACACACTCGCGCAAGTTGGTAAATACACAATCGCCAAGCCACTAAATAGCTTTGGCACAGAGATACGCCTATCTAAGCCAAGCAAGATAATCCGTCTGAGATTCCAGAGCTAGGATGCCACAGACAGAGGTATCCGGAAATTTAAGCAAAAATCCAATACCACATTATAAATGTATGTAACACTGGTACCAATTTACGCACACGTGTCGATGTCGCGTACTTTAATTCTATATCTACGCTGAAAAGGATAATTCAATTGGCGTAAGCGTGCGGAGGGATTTATGAACCAGGAACACGATGATTCTGTCACAAAATGTTCAGGATTGGGTAACATGTCTTAGGGCTATATCGCAGGACCAGTGGTAGCGCAACCAGTCGCTCCACTAACAAAATGTAGAGCTGTATGGAGGATATCGCACCTGGTGTCCGCTTGGTAGCGCAACCAATTCGGTGTCGGCTACCGAATCACCCACTGGTGGCCACCATGGTTGCCTCGTGCGATACGCTAAGTGCGGAGGGATTTATGGAACATGATGATCCTGTCACAAAATGTTCAGGATTGGGTAACATGTTTAGACTTGTAAGGTGGTTTTATTCTAGAATTAATCTCAGCTCTTCGAATCTCACTACTGGGTTTTAACCATGGACCAATTACTAAGGGGACTGGCCCTAAGCAACTCGGCCGAGAGTCGGCCTAGTACTAACATCGACATAAAACGAAGCGAGTAGTTCAACTATTTACCGGTAGATAGAACAATGAAAATGTAAAAACAATGAACACGTTTTTTTTCATGCATATATCCAATAAGGGCACCTCTTTCTTTAGTCTTTACTCTGTGGTTTTAACTTACATAAAATCAGAAGGTTTCCGGCCTGAATTTATGAAGTCGAGCGTGGTAGAGCCAAGCTGTAGCCAATTGACTGCAGCTCATATGGGTTCGCTCGACCGGAGTTACTACCGCGGTCTCCTGTGAAACGGTACTACGCCAATTTTCTGTAAGAGGGTGGTACATTCTCTCACAGAAGATCGGCGTAAAGTAGTTTCATACGATGAGTGAGAGCCGGAAGCCCAACCCTGGGAGGTTTAGGCTTTCCCTCCCTCTATCCTACTCCCTTTTAGGTCGGCTTCGGGCGAGCCTTTGATATTGCAAGCATCTATAGGCTACGGTAATCGCTAAACTAAACTAAACTCTGTCAAAAGGCCTATTACAAAATCTCGAATTACTTGGAAGATAAATCAGCTTGGGACTGATCATTCAAATACTATTTGTTAATAGATGTGTCCATATGCCGCGCATGCCTCACCCGAGCACTCATATTATGACATTGTGTCTATACGTTTCAACGTCAAAACTGAGTGCTCGCGCGAGGCATGCGCCTGATGAAGACGCCGCCATTACAGTGTCATGTTAAAGTGTAGCGTGTCTTGCCTTGCTTATTTCGCAGGGCAGCACACTGGAGCTATTGTTAAAATAAGTAAATGGCGATATGAAAATAAAAATAAAGCAATGTAATAAATAATTTAAAAAATTAAAAACACGACTGCCCTGCCAAAAAACGAACTAAAAAGTATAAAACAAGTGCAGTGTCATTGCAGTCGGGGGACCGTTCTGTGGAACATATTTAATCTAAGAGGGCCCCCGACTGCAATGACACTGCACTTGTTTTATACTTTTTAGTTCGTTTTTTGGCAGGGCAGTCGTGTTTTTAATTTTTTAAATTATTTATTTTTATTTTATGCATTTTAGTGACAGCAGCCAAAAATGATATATTTGTTTTGCATGTACACCCTACCTATGTTAAATTATGCCTATAACTTCTACAGTTTTGGACTGTGCTCATCAAGGCCTTCAATTTGATACCCATATTGTAAAAATGGAAGAAAAAAATTTTTTTTTCACATATTAAAGTTGAGCCATAATGCCGCCATATTGATTTTTTTCAAAAATAATATACCCAGTGTTACCCGGAATGATGTAAGGATTCTAACGATACCCCATACATCGAAATCCGTTCAGGCATTTATAAGTTATGGTGGAATAAAGAATCTCACATACAAACATACAAACATACAAACATACAAACATACATACAGAACCCTAAACACATATACACTCTTTTTTTTTTGGGCAGTCGTGTAAAAACAAGCCCGCTGAGTTTTTTTTCCGGATCTTCTCAGTCGAGGTCGCGTTTCCGATCCGGCAGTAGAATTTAAGAAAAAATTTAAAATGACAATTTGTAAGTGCCCCCGTAGTAGGCATAAACAAATGAAACGTTTTGAATTTTGAATAACATCAGGCGGATCGTACGTTTGTTTGCCACCTTAGTCACTTAAAAGTCGACAACTTTTATTTTTCGCATTTCAATTTTAAAACCACTATCATATCTACCGTACGTATTATTGAGTTATTTGATTCTAAAATAGAAACTAAGAAAAAAAAACATGCTTCATAAATTATACATTTATAGTATAAGCATACGATCACCCACTTCCTTGAGTTCATCCAACTGAGTGGCTCCAGCCAAATTGGAACACACACCAGCGTAATAAGACTACGAATTGAGTTTGTAATAAAATTGGTGCACAATTTTTGAATTCACGCCAGACGCGCTTTTATTGGCGTCATTGTTAATGATTCCGAACGAAACATTCGACGGGGGCGCCAATTAAATTGAACTCAGCAGCTACATTTATGATTGCCGGCCGCGGCAGGATTGTTAAGTTATTATTAATGTATTTTATGAGTACATAGTTATCAAGAAACACTATCATTTTATAGCTCCGTTATTTCGCAATGGCGTAGCGTGATTCCCATTCTAAAAACACACATCTTTCTTAATATACAGGGTGGTGACGACATCATGACAATAATTGAAACCACATACTGGGTATCACATTAGTAGTTCGCATATAAAATATTATTAAATTATATTCAAAGGTATTGCCACGGGATCGCTTTTTTATTTTGACTATTTTAACTTTACGCCTACAAAGTTACCGCTAAAAACATCGACACCGAAGCGATGTTGCCCTGCTTGTACTTACAGGTCAGTCTATGAGGTCGGTGGACGTTTATAAAGGATGTTGTGTTTCGTTTAGACTATTTCCGCATTTAATTGTTTTGAAAATTTTAAATTTTGGACTTTGATGTAAACCTAATTTTATAAATTTAATGTGTTGTGATTGACTAGCAGGGATCGTGTTTTAATTTATTGTCGTTATGTCGTCACCACCCTGTATAATGTGGACAGATTTTCAGCATTGTTGTTCATCTTTTTTAAAAATCGCATTAACCACGTTAGGGAGTTTTGTTGCTAGTGCTATTTTAATTAACAAGAGTACAATATAGGTAGATAAAATCAATCAAGTATCCCAATCTTATGTTATCCTACTAAACGTAAAAACATTGTTTTATTTTTAAAACTTCTAAATAAACTCCACCCAAAAACACTTATTAAAACCTCTTTTTTACGTTATATTTAATCCGATACAGACCTTTTTTGTGGGTGCGAATTTACACATATCCATTTGACCTGCCCTCAGCCGGCGTCAGGCGTATCAATACAGATAAAAGTCACTTTGACCCCGGAAAGATTTGTGGCGGGTATTATCTCTTTTTATCATACCTCACGGGTTAGTGGAAAACTATTTTCGGAGACGCTATTCTTTGAGTAGGACAATACAATAGCTGTGGATAGGTATGGTAATTCTTTTAGTACAAATGTGTTGCGTTGTTTGTTAATGTTACAGTACTTACAGTATAATTTGGAACAAAATCAACAGAAATGAGTACATAATTGAAAAATCCAGAATTAATTAAAAATACCTAAGTATATTTTGTTATGGAGCTCTGCTATGCTTTCTTATACTTTATTTTTAAAAATATATCTAAATCCAATCATATTAAAAGTATATACATAAATAACAACAAATCTCGTCCTCATAATAAAAACACCTACGTTCCGATTCACCCCAACCCACTCTCCACACTATTCTGCACTTTCTGCCATAATAAATACACAGTATCCAGTGCGTGAGTGAAAAAAAGTGCAAAAAATAAACATTTTTCGGGTCGGCCATTATCCTCGGCCGGCACGCTGACGTAAGCTTGAATTAACTGCTGGGGCCCTAGTCAACAAGCGTATAGAAAACTGGGCAAATAAAATGTCGCACGTTGTACATTTTTGCGTGGTACGCCTCTAATGGGGCATGGGCATTCGTTATTTCTGTTTGGTTTGCTGTGCCAGCGTATTGAGTACAAGAAAGTACGTGGAGAATCGAGTGGTACTATTTATAGAGAAAATATATTTTCATATATTTAGCTTCTAGGTATTATGTTCCCCGACAAAGTTGGCCTGTGGCTTCATATATTATAGCAACATTTTAGCGGCCCATCTGTGGTTATACGATAAATTCTAAATGGTATCCGTAAATTATCTCGTTTAAACTCAAAAAAGGTGGAAGGAAAATTAATTTTCGAACCAACACACAGCCAAGGTGTGTTATGGGTAATTGAGCAATTCTTTATTAGGTCCCACCTGTTTATGTTTATACAAAAAGGTAACAATTTTATACGTTCAACATTCTCTGCTTTCATTATACCCTTTTCAAAATCACATCCATTCAAAATCGCACATTCCAGAAATACTTGAAGCGCCGATAGGCTATTGGTTCACTCAGTTCTCTAATTACGACAATGTTCTGAATTCAAATCTGAATATCACCAACCGTAGCACTATTTTTTTACAATTAAAAATATGCTCAAATTTCTGCTACCCTGGTACTCGCAAACTGTACCACTCAAACACCTTTTATTCTCTTAACTCATTCATTTCAGGAATATTTGCAGTAGCTTGGTACTTCGAATTGAGTTATTGCGCTGCATGCATATAAATTATTGCCATTTTACCGTAGCGTCTGTCTGCAACTCCACAATTCTGTGGTAGCTATCCATTCTTGGAATGAAGCATCTGGTAGGTCATATAACATGAATTCCAACAATCGTATACTTGCTACAAAATTGGTTCGTTTCCGATATCTTGATATTATTATTATTTGTTGACTACAATTCGATCATCAATAAAATAGATAAACATAAATACACATCACATATTTTAATAATCTACTTTAATTTCCTGACTGAAATACAAAATCTAGACATCACACCAAACGAAGAGCATATCTACGTTTTAAATATCTATTTATCATTAATAATTTAAGAGCGAGAGCGCCAAGCAAAAATAATACTGACGACTCAATAGTTAGGTAATTTTTCACTTAACAACTAAAAAATCCAATGAGCTTTAAACCGACCGAACAATAGATAGGTTTTCTAAATAAAAAATGAACATGACTCGGCTACTTTCATCCGCTAAGTAAAGGACTTAGGAGAATAAAGAAAAATATCCCGACAATGATTTACAGCTTGTACTTGTATATTTAGGGACTTTATTTATGATCAGCATCCCGAAAAGACGGAGGGGTATTATTTTGTAATTATTTATTTATGAAAATGGGCTCTGCTCCCTCGTGGACTAAATATCGTGTTCAAGACAAGGACCGGATAGGAAAGCTCTTCGTTTCATCTGGATTCAGAGACCTGAAACCTTAAAAATCTTAGAAATGTCATTTGATTAAAATTAATTTGGGATGAGTTTTTAGTTCGTCTGTTCTTTAACGGAAATACTTCTCTGTTTTATATTAATCCCTATTATATAACATTTCCAGTATTATACAGGATAAAATAAACTTCTGTAAAGTCGTTTTTTTATTAGAGTGAGGAAATTGACTGCTAGAAATGTCACTTTTATGTGAATTTGAACCTTGTTTGTTCCATTTCTATCAAAAAGTGACATTAGCATCTGTCAGTTTACACCATTTAATTAAGTAAAATGTTCACTTTAGTTTATTTAATTTAGAAGTTCTAATAACACCATCGATCCGAAAAAGTAACACTGTTCTTTGACATTGTTAACAAGCACATCGCCATCTTTGATCATAAACCATTATCGCCGTACAAAACACATTAACAAAAACTGAAAACCATTACAGCACTGAAACCCACACCGTTTAGCAAGCCATGAAAATTTAACGACATCAAACTTTATTGTTTAGTGAAATAAAAAAGCGGTCGAGATTACCGTCTGGTACCGTAATGGGGGTCCGTGCGCCGTATCTACCGCCCACAGGATTACACTGTACTATTACAAGAGATATATTGAGATGTAGGAGGCAATGAGATGTAAATTGTTTTAATATTTTTTTCGTACTTTCTAGTTGAGATTGGGAGTGAAAGTTGAGTTTTAGACTATATCCTTTATATAGGACACGTTTAAAAAAGCCTCGTAAGAAAATAGCTACTGTAAATTGTCCTACTTATGGTGCGTTCCATTCACTGTTAATTTTGTTATTTTCGTCCACAAAAAGTGTTAAAAACGATAATAATGATCACTTTCAGTACAAGTTGGTGCGAGTGGAACGAGATTTATGATCGAAAATAACGAAAATTACAAAATTAACAGTGAGTGGAACGCACCATTAGAGTACACTGCCTTTTAAATTGCTCCCTAAGGAGCAAGTCATTGTTCTTTCTAGTTTGTAATTCTAAACATTTAAAGAGTATTGGAGAAGGCGAGGAACAACTTTAGGTTTTGCTACTATCATGATTTGGCATCTATTAAGTACCTTTTTAATAAAGGCCACTATATTTTAATAATAATTATTTAAAAACTCGCTTCGAATAAAAATGTAACTATTTTCTTACTTAGTAATTCGAAGTATCTATAAAAACCTTGTCAATCTCTCAACGAAATAGCAATAAATTTTACAAACCCCTACCTCTAAATCATACACCAAAGAATTGAATAGACTTTTCGCTATGAAATACTATAGTTATAATCTTACGATCCGTAGATTGAAATCGTCCGATGGCGCCCCGTATGTTACTCAGGGGAAATAACTGAATAGTTTCCTGTTTAATTTACTACAGACGGTCCAATGGAGTTCGGGTTATTAGTGGCCCGCATGGCGAACGTATATCTAAATAGTGAGGTCTTTGGGGTTTTTATTTAGTTTGATCTTCATTGGTTTATGCTGCCTTGGTATTTTTGAGGAATTCGTGAGGCCGATATTAATAAATGTTAGTGTTTATTCATGACACGTCGTTTTTAAATAATAATAAAAAAATATTTATAAGTGAAAGAATGATAATGGTGTTTTACATTCTGGACTACTAAAGGACCAATAGCGTCATTTTGTAATGTTATTAGGAATTCGCTCCCTGATCTTATATTGATTTATCCCCGCCTAAGTTACTAATGGTTACTAAAAAAATAATTTAATATTTAAGTCCTGTTTAGAAATCATCAGTATCATATTTTTGTATTGAGTAGCCCTAACATTTGAGTTGTGATTGAGTATTCGTGATCCGTGTTCTTTTTATAAATTCTTGACTCGTGATTATTATCGACATAATTTTTGTAATGCCCGTTTTAAACACGTATCACGATAAAACTACTGGATAGTTTTTCATAAAACTCAGCATAGTGATAGCTTATATCACGAATTATCATTCGGATTAAGTTTTGACTTAAAAAATAAACGGATATCCAGGGAATAACCAAAAGTGCACAATAGTTATGATTCTGGCAACAAACAAAGGTAGGTAAGAATTTAGGTATATTCTAACTCGTAGACTAATAAACACAGTAGGTATAACTAAGCTACTACCATTGCCTATCCAGGGTATGTGATAAGTATACATTAAAGGCTATGTATACTACCAAGCCAACTAGGCACTCGGGTATAAATATCAAATGATAATAAGTCAATGGTAAGCGACTGTAGCCTAGGGGCGAACACGTTGGGCTAGCAATCAGAAGGTCCAAGGTTCGATCCCCGGTGGGGCATGCACCAATGGATGGATTTTCATCTATGTGCATAATTTACAGTTCGCTTACGGTGAGGGAAAACATCGTGAGGAAAACCTACCTATCCCTCGGGATTAGGTAATAGTCAGTTCCTGTATACACGGCGACAAGGTTCACCACCTGTCACGTTGGGTTCTGACTATCTGGTGAAACGTGGGCTTTGAGTTGGCTTAATACCTCCACAATGTGGTGTATGGCCACTCAAGCCTCTGACTACCCCCGAATGGGGATAAAAGTCGAGACGTTATATTTTTTTTATTTTTTTTTTCATTAGTCAATGGTCCGTCCAAAACGTAGTGAGCTTGGGCCAATGCCTGAGCACTTCTGTGGCAGTAACTCCCACTACGTAGTGGAAAGACCGCGGAATCATTGACTATCATTTGATATTTATACCCGAGTGCCTAGTTGGCTTGGTAGAGTAGGTAGTATTCGCTTATTTATTTCAAACACGCAATGTAAGCGGAACAGTCTGGATTGGAGTGTCAAACGTAAAGCGCTCTGACCTCGGAGCTTTGTTCATTTCCTCGTGACTGGCTTGAGATGTATTGAAAACGGCGAAATGGAACGTAACGCCATCTTGTGGCACTGGAGTAGTAACTTTAGAATGAAAATTGTAGTTGCACGAATTAATTTGCTTATTAAATAACATGCGAAGTGCTTATAATAATATTGATTAAGACATAATAAGAGATCAAAATCTAGAATGAGTATGATATAGAACTATATAGGTACCTACTTTAAAAAGAACAATAAAAAAATTGTTTCCATACGATGTTAGATTTGTCTTAAGGTTTCGACATAAATAGGTCTCATAGGTTTGGCTTCTGGCTCTCTCACTCATCGTACGAAACGCAGCTGTAATAGCTACTTTACGCCGATCTTCTGTTAGAGGGTGATACTACCCCGGTCAAGCCATCCCGTATAAGGCTACAGTCACTTGGCTACAGGTGGGCTCTACCAGCATTAAAATAGGTATTCATTATTTAGTACACATAGGAATGCTTAGGTGGGTAACTTCGATGACGTCATCAGTTTCATAATTTCGAAATTTATATAAAACAGAAATTAAGCAGTATAATCAAAATAGGTAGGTAAGTAGGTAGGTACCTATATTCAAATTAGTTTTTTATAGCCTGTTAAAAATCCCACTGCTGGGCAAAGGCCTTCCTTTTTTTAAATACGCTATATTACAAACTTATAAGCTATCTTGAAAACTATGATTATTTTAATTTTTAATATCACTTCCAGTCCAAGGCCTGCTATATTTATCATCGCCATTATACCAAAATCCTTTCAAATCACGGCGGGGCAAAGATAAACGGCTAAATTCTAATTCACATGGGCTTAAGAGCTTGTGGAGGGCTAAAATCATTTAGGCCAGGGCTGGTCGCACCTGAGCAAACCTCTGGTCGCGCGACCATTAAAATTGTTTTTAAGGACCTCTGTCAGACGCCAGATTATATTCCGCATGAGTTATCTGTCATAAAATACCGCGTTCTTATTTCAAAATTTTCAATTGTTTCTGGCTAGTAATTCTCTTTGTTTTTTTTTTATTCCATAATTTAAACTTTTACATTTATTAATTATTATTGTTTACTATTTTCATTTTCATTGCTCATATTTCGTGAAAATTGTTTTAATATAAATTATCTAGATATTTTTGCGAACAAGATTCTAGGTACAAGATTGAAATACTTACTCGTAAGATACGCAATTAGAATTTCTTATCATCGATTGATGATTATTAATACTAAACTTTTTTAGTACTCAACCTTTTCGCGAAATAAAATTATGTCGAGTTCTCTACCTAGAATTGATCCATTTTCTAATTTAAGGTAGGTAAGTATTAACTATATTATACCTATAAGCATAATACAGATGACAGGTCTTGGACAAAGACATTCCAAACAGATGAACGGTATGTACTTTGATCTTGAATTGTAATTGAACCTAGTTTTAGTGTAAAGTGGATATTCTAAATATCTCTTCCCTAGTAAATTTTTCACCAAAATCAGTTGGGTACAATCGACAAAGTTGAATCTTGACCCACATTCACCGTATTCCGTTCGAAACTTTAAACGTTAATATTAAAAGTAGGTACCAAGATTAAAGATGTTTTTTTTTTCTTATGTGACTAATGAGGCGTATGGCCTTATGTTAAGTTACCGTAGCCTATAGATGCTTGCAATACCAAAGGCATCGCTCGCACGTTGACTTGAAGGGGAGTGGGATAGAGGGTAGGGAAGCGAGGGGTGTTGGGCTTCCGACCCTCCCACTCATCGTACTAAACGCAGCTGTAATAGGTATACTACAGTAATAAGTAGTGAAAATAAACCTTTTGGTATCTACCTTCGTCATCATAGTTAAGATTCTATTTTGTTGATTGTACCTACAGTACCTAATAAGAAAGTTGTTCATAATTGTTCACAGAAAGACTGAGTTTCAAAATGTACCTAAAAATGATAGTCTCAATATGCAGGCATAAAAAAAAACTTTCAATTCAATCTTCGAATTCCGAAATCCTCGAACGTTATTCCGGTACGATGACCAAAAACTCATTTTCACATTTTGTTTGCAAATAGTTACATACCAGGAATTACATTCCGAATTCGAATATTCGAACACACGCGCTCATCGCCCGACACGCCCTCTGCAGAATTTCAATTCGGCATGTTTCGCCTTCGCTCTACTTCGGCCACGTACGTCTGCAAGGATGAATTTAAAATTAGAATTCCGAAATTTAAAAGCGAGAGCTTAGTTCTTGGAGTGAATGAAATTAGTTTTGCCCTAGAATAAACGTGTTGAGTAAGTGTTCTAAAATATTGTGTTGCGAGAAAACAGAATGGAATTGTAGCATCTTGATTGAAAACGAATCTTTTCTCTCGAACCGTATTTTATTTTAAATATCGTCAATGTAGAGATCCGTCTCTAGATATTTTACATAAAAATAGGATTCGGATATATTATTATCTATCGAACCACATTTTTATTTTTAAATTGGTTTATAGATGACGGAGATATTTGATAATATATGTACATAGAAAAAAATATACGATTCGAATTGAGAATTTGAAGTCGGTTAAAAATATAGTCGCACTGGCCGTTATACATATTGTATAAAAACTGGAACAATGTGGAGTTTCAATATGTATGGACTTATTTTTTAAATTATGATCACTAAAGGGTTTCAATTTGATATTTCAGCTAGTTTTAGTGGCGGACCAGCAGAATTTTACGATGACATTGGAACAGAAGAGATCGATTCTCGAGCTAGATTTGCTATAAAGTCAAACCGGCTGGTTTTCATAAGTGAAAGATTTGATTTGAATCCCGTTATTCATGTCTCGATTGAGGCATTCCCAGACGCTTATGAGATTTCAGTATACTGTAGAATTTATGACTTAAATTCTTTGTAATTTGAATTCAGAATTTTCTAAAAATAACCTACTATGATTGGTCAGCATCATAGAGATTTTAATTAGAAAAGACGTTCTTAGTAGATATCTCTATCAAACAACGCGTGATCATTTTCCCGGGATGCGTGGCATCTATCTACCGGTAAATAGCTGAACTACTCGCATCGTTTTATGTCGATGTTAGTACTCGGCCGACCACTCGGCCGAGTTGCTTAGACCCAGTCCCCTTAGTAATTGGTCCATGATCAGCATTTAATGGTCCCAGCTTAGATTTATGATTGGTCTCTGCGAGAGCGCGCGCGAAACTACTACTCCACCAAGCCAACTAGGCGCTCGGATGAAATGCAGCTTCCCCGCCCGCACACCACCCGCACGCCCGCCACCACCTGCGGCTTCCCGCCCGCACACCGCCCGTACACCGCAACCGCCTTTATGTGCGGGTGACGTCACATTTGTCAGGCGCATAGTTGGCTTGGTGGAGTAGTATCATAAATCTATGGCTATTCGTCCAAGATGCTACTCAAACGAAACTGCTTACTTATTTAAATTTCTGATGATTTTAAGTAGCGTTAACGAACCGCCATAGAAATATTGCTTTACATTCCAGCTATTCATTAGTAATGCTTCGTACCAGAAGACACAGCGTGGGTAGGCCTCCCACAAGGTGCACCGACGACCTAGTGAAGGTCGCGGAAAACCACTGGATGCAAGCAATACAAGATCGGTCGTTGTGGAAAACCTTGGGGGAGGCCTATGTCCAACATTGAATCGCTTTGGCTGACATGATGATGATGATGATTAGTAACTTAGTATTAGTAATTAGTAACCAGTTTATTTTGAGTCGTGCGGCGGACGAATGGCCTCGTGTTCATCCGTCCCGTCAATAAGCAGAATGCATTCAAACCCGGATTTATTAAACTAGATGATGTAATAATACTGATTGTGCTTACCGACAGTCTGAGATTACAGTCGCCAGCTATAAGCCCACCTAACTGTAAGGGCACAAACACACGAGCAGCACTTAGCCGTCGACGGAGACAACTGCAGCCGACGGCTGAGCCGACTGGTCGTCGGATCGTCGATGGCCGGCTAGCGCTAACCAGTGTCGACTGCACTTGGCTCCGACGACGGCGAAGTTCCGTTTGTGTGTTTACGCCCTTATGGGGCAACTATCTCGCTCGCACACCGCCGGTACACTCTGATAATACCTATTCAGTAATTCGGGGAATGTGTTCGCGCGCCTCCGATTTCAATGTGTTGGAAATGCGAGGAAGAATTTCTATTTATACGTACGGAATGTTGGTAGTTCTGCACCTTGGTCGAAATCTTTTATTAAATGCTTTGTTGCAGGTGTTTTTAAAAATAATAGCATGATACTGTCTGTTTTAAAGCTGGGGAAACAAAATTAGGATTGAATATCTATAAACAGTTAGGTTAGGTTACCCTACATAGTCATTAGACGTGTCTACGACATACACATGCCGCGCGAGGCTGCTCACACACATGCCTCGCGAAGCACGACGTTTGCCTCATTCGCATGCCGCGCGAGGCAAATGGCGAGGCAACTGACACTCTAGACAGAGAAAGGTATAGCCGAGCAATCAGTTTGACACGTTTGACATCGTTCTGTCTGATGACTATGCCAAACTAGGCGAGGCAAATGACAGCGCTCAGGTGAGGCAGGACGCGCATTTGCCTCGCGCGAGGCAAGTCAAACTTCGTGAGGCAATTTGCTTCGCGCGGCATCTACACATCTGGACGTAGCTATTGATGCCTTTGTTGACGATAAATTAAATTAGAACCATCGAAAGATTTAATTCCATACATTAAACGTCAAATCTGCATTTAAGATCGTTCTTATCTTTGAGTTGCATTTATTGAAACAGGCCTTAAACATTTCACTCCCACCACTAACACCTATTCAGTATCCTGCAGTATTCAACTATTTCAATGATCCTAACAATACAGGGCGGAAAATCGGCATTTCCCTATCTAGTACAGCGAACGTTCAGCGTTCACGACGTACAAACGATTCCTAACTGCTGCTAACATAGATTGGATTGAATTTAGATAATTTTCTACCATCAGTGTTTGAGGCTGGAAGTATTTTGAGGTTTGGTGGAAATTGTGATTGCTGATGTTAAGCTAATGGGATGCTTCAGAGTTTTCTGGAGAATTTCTGCCTATCAGCAATTTTGAATTTGGAACTTACCTGTCTATATTGTTGTTTTTAGGGTTCCGTACCTCAAAAGGAAAAACGGAACCCTTAT
This sequence comes from Drymonia ruficornis, assembly GCA_947859195.1. Lineage (NCBI taxonomy): Eukaryota > Metazoa > Arthropoda > Insecta > Lepidoptera > Notodontidae > Drymonia > Drymonia ruficornis. The sequence continues at coordinate 2,092,835 of OX401921.1, forward strand.
AGGATCACTTTGTTGTCCGTCTGTCTGTCTGTCTGTCCGTCTGTCAAGACCTGCACAGGCCAAACCGCTGGAGTTACAAACACAAAATTTAAACAGTAGGTACCTTTTACTGTTTAAAAGAAGAGCATGTAAAGGATCTTGGAAAATTCCACCCGTAAGGGGGTAAAATAAGGGGTGGAAATTTGTATGAAAGTCCCTCATTTCTGAAGTTAGAAACACGAAAATTTGTATTTAAGCTATTAATTACAAATAAGAAATAGTAATTTCGGCGATTTCGAAAATTCTATCCCTAAAGGGGTAAAATAGGGGGTGTAAGTTTGGGGGTCCCAATTTGTACGGAACCCTCAGGGCGCGAGTCCTACTCGCACTTGTCCGGTTTTTTTGTTACTTAAGGCGGCTACTCACGATGCAATTTCGTATTCAATCCGTTGATTCAACTTGAGTTGATTTGACAGATTGCGCGGTGAGGAGCCAAATTGATGCCAACTTTCTACTACTGCTACTTCAACAAATTGAATTGGCAGATTGAATACGAAATTGCATCGTGAGTAGCTGCCTCAGGATGACTAACAAGCGTAGGGCCCTGTCTAAAATCTGTCAAGATGTAGCTGTAGCCAATTGACTGCAGCTCATAAACGGGCTGGCTCGACCGGGGTAGTACCACACTCTCACAGAAGATCGGCGTAAAGCAGCTATTACAGCTGCGTTTCGTACGATGAGTGAGAGAGCCGTAAGCCCACCCCCCCTCCACCTCCCTCCATCCCACTCCCCTTCAGGTCGGCAATGTGCGAGCAATGCCTTTGGTATTGTAAGCATCTATAGGCTACGGTATCTGCTTAACATCAGGCGGGCCGTACGCTTTTTTGTCACCGCAGTACAATAAAAAAAATAATTAAAAAGGTATCGCAGTAGGTAGGTACGAACCTCAGACATTTTCTTTTTAATTACCAAATCGTTAAATGAAGATCAATATATTACTGGCAGGAGACGCCTCGTTATTTTATTATATAAACCCCCATCGACGAGGTACTTAAGAATTCGTTACGTTGAAGTTTTCATTAAGATTCAAGTTACATGAGTCTATAATAAAGCGTAAGGGCCACCGCAGACTTGCTAATTTTAGCATCGGCGATCGGCGACTTAGTCGCTTTTCAGAAGCTCGATGCAGCGACTGGACGCTACACCCCGCACACTTAAAAACGCCGAACGCAGCGACTGAGTCGCTTTTCGGAAGCTCGATGCAGCGACTGAACGCTACACCCCGCACACTTGCGGATGCCGGTCGCAACGATTTTTCATGTTGACTACAGGCTACCGGATCGGCATCGGAGCAGTCGCTGCGTCCGATCGCAGGAAGTCGCAAAATCGCGATGCTGCATCGATGCAGTCGCAAAATCGCGCGACTTTGATACTGCGATCGAACGCAGAGAGTCGCTAAAACGCGATGCAGCATCGATGCAGTTGCAAAATCGCCGCTCGCCGATGCTAAAAGTAGCAAGTCTGCGGAGGCCCTAAGACAGTTTCAGCAATATTTTTGTAGTATTTTCGTATCTTCGTCTTCTTATCGTATCGTTAGTGGCCAACCTGGTGTCAGAGTTGTTCAAGACGCCCGAACGCGTCTGACATGGCTTAACGACTGCCTGATGACAACAAATAGGACCGAATTTTTACAAACCCTCTGAAGCACGGAGACGCTCAAAGCCACTAAATGTTCACCCATATCTGTCTATAGGCTACGGTAACTGCTTAACATCAGGCGGGCCGTACGTATTTTTGCCACCGCATTCATATAAAAAAAAAAAAAAATATGAGCCTGCCAAGAGTTGCTTAGTCTCCGATTGGTTAATCGGTTTCAGTTGGCTATCGCATCGTTATATCGTTATTCTAAGACCGTCTAGTCTAGACCCTGGTCTAATGGTCTGAACGTAGCGTGTTCCGGCTTAGTTAATGGATGTGGTTGTTAGGTTAGACTAGTCGTTGTAAGCTTAGTCTCACGAGTGATGAGTTTATACCATCCTATCTGACGATTGCTTTAGCTAGTGAGCGTAGGCGGTTCACTGCACTGCCGGCCTAGCCAAGTGGCATGAACGCTAATCGAATAAAATAGAATAGACTTCACAATGTATGGAAATCTCAAACGTCGCTATGTAGATCAACAACAAGTTGCTATGTAGATCACGTGACTTATGGCATTTCCATACATGAAGCGTAGCGATTTGAAGGAACGCTTGTAGACGTCAGCCACTTGTCTAGCCCTTCAGTTCCTATATGAGCCGCAGTTTGTTGGCTACAGCTTGGCTTAAACCTTCAAAACTATGCATTGCCGTTGCTTAGTTTGGGACCATACAGCGTTTTGCTATTCTGACAGCCCCCCTGATTGGTCGGTGGATTCTGACCAACCAATCAGAGGGTGGCATGACGGTGGCATGAGAATGGCAAAACTCTACAGTGGCAGTTCAATAGCTGAGTGACTCGGCACCCAAGTTAGCGTGTTTATAACTTTCAATAAAATAAAAAAATAAAAAGAATTGGTGACATTGATATTTTCTGTTACTCAATACCTTCCATAAAGAAAGCCTTTTATTCTTAAGCTATAAAAAATATTTATTTTTGTGATTTATTTTTTTAGTAAGTTTTGTTTTTGTTTAATTAGGTACCTATTGTCAAACAACCGTATATTGGTGACTTTTTTTTTACTACACATGTTCATATTTTTTGTTATATGAAGGAAACTACAGGTCTTCTTATGTTATTCTATGTTTTTATTTTTCTATTTGTAAATGACCGTTTGTTTCTAAATAAATAAATAAATAAAAATAAAGTAGACATAATGATCTGATTTCCATCATCCGGCAGCATTCAGAGAATCAATTAGGTTCCACAGTTACTGATCTTTAGCGGCATATATCATTTGCCCGAGGGTAACTTGGCCGGATAAAATAAGATATGGAATATGTAATATCAGGTACATACAAGCTCGGTTTTACGTGGTTTTACCTTCGGAGTACATTTATGAGGATCCTTTGGGAGATAATGTTATTAAAGGCCTCTTATATTCCTTCTATGGAGAAAAATGTGTATTGTTATTATATCTCTATAAAGTTTTTTCGGGTAGAGGCAAGTTGTAGCCAATTGACTGCAGCTCATATATGGGCTGGCTCGACCGGGGTAGTACCACCCTCTCACAGAAAATCGGTCTAAAGTAGCTATTACATTAGAACTATGAATGAGAGAGCCGGAATCTCCCCCCTTCCCTTTCCTCTGTCCCACTCCCCTTCAGGTCAGTAACGTGCGAGCGATGCCTTTGGTGTTGCAAGCATCTATAAGCTACGGTAACTGCTTAACATCGGGCGGGCCATAGGCTTGTTTACCACCTTAGTATCATATATAAAAAGTACTGTATCCTACATTGGATTATAGGCTGAAGTTGAAGTTCCTTTAATTTAAATGTTTGCTTGTGTACCTATCTACCTAAAGAATTTCCATCTCTCTACAGTCTCCCTACAGATTGTAATATTTTAGGTATTATGGTACATATTCAGAATACCTAAAATACAGCACTGAGAGGCAATATAGCTCTATTTGAACAACAAGGGCCGTATGGAATGATTAATAGACTACATTTGATGTGCCTTCCTTTGTAGCTAGACAGCCGAAATTACTTGTAACGGATCGGATAGGCAAACTGTTCACTACTGTTACACTCAGACGAGTCTATGTCGTGGGTTATTTTCAGTAATAACTATTTGTTAATGACAAATGTAGCGACAAAGATACCTACTACTCTACCAAGCCAACTAGGAACTCGGATAGAATGCGGCTTCCCCACCCGCATACCGCCCGCACACCTGCCACCGCCCGCGGCTTCCCGCCCGCCACACCTCCCGCACACCGCCCGCCTTGTGCGGGTGACGTCACATTTGACAGGCTCCTAGTTGGCTTGGTGGAGTATTACTGTGGAATTGTGAACGCAAACATTGCTACGAACATTGAAAAATTCTTTTTGGTGGTATAACCAAGCTGTAGCCAATTGACTGCAGCTCATATACGGGCTGGCTCGACCGGGGTAGTACCATCCTCTCACAGAAGATCAGAGAAGATTTGACAAGTGCATAATATGATGAAAGTACCTATATAAAGTAAGTTTTTTTTTTTGTCTGTGTCTGTTTGTTCCAGCTAATCTTCCAAACGGCTGGTCCGATTTTAACGGGACTTTTACTGATAGATAGCTGATTTTATAAGGAGTAATTTAGGCTACTTTTATCTTAGCAAACATTAACACAATTTTTCGTTAAATTCCACACGTGCGATGCCGCGAACAGAGCTATTATTATTGTTGTTATTTATTATTGTATTTATTATTATTGTATGTTATTTAATAAGATTCAAATATAATTCATCTTACAAAACATACGAAACCATTCACAGAACAAAATTGGGCACCGACATAAAATAATTAAATAATTCGATTAAACCTCGCGCGCACGTCATGTAAAATGGCGTTCGTATAATTCCACGCAAACTTTTCGCGCAATATTATGCACATTTTGTTAACGAATTCCCGTTAATTTTCGCACGCGAAATTATTTCAATTGTTCCGTTATAAGTTGAAGGGCGCAGGGATTAAGGTAACGATTCTAACTTCGTAGCGAATGTTACGCGATTTAATTGTTGCATTAAAGCATGGGTTGTAGTATTTATATGTAATTCATTGTAACATGCATATTAAAGCCACTTCGAAAGGGCAGATTTGAAAAATATAGTCTAATAATATTAGAATTAGAACAATATTATTGTTCTAATTCTTTATCGTGATTGGTTGGTAAAAGCATAAACTACTTAAAGATGGGCTAATGTGACCTGATGAAATAAATACACATAATCTTAACAAAATGCTGTAAATGGCTTAGAACAGCTGACATAATTAAATTAAGTGCTTAAGTAACATTATTTTAATTAAACTCGTAAAGGCAGATTAGTGTACCTACTTTTTATAAAACAAAACTTGACAAATAACGCATACTTAAATTAAACTTACAGTAGGTTAAAACAATCGAAATTTGAAACTTCACAATACACAACCTTTGGCCAACCACCGAACACAATATCGTATAATTAACACGACTTTTAATCGAGTTCGCAGTCTTCACATAACACGTCACCCTTACCTAGGAAATTATGTCGGAATTTTAATCGACCCTTGAGGGTCTTAATTAAAAAAGTTTCGCTCCTCCGCAGCAGAATGTGCTAGGCAATGTGCTGAATTAATAAGGAGCTCTGTCAAACATTCCGATTGAATAATTGACGTATGACACGAGTTCTGAGCGAGTTTTAAATGAGTTGCTTTGGTAGGTCTGATTTTGTGTATGATTATTATAATATTTGAATATGGAACGGCTATGGATATTTTCGAAATCAATGTTTACGTTTGGTACAAAAAACCTATGGAGTAGACATTATTTACAAACATTATTTTAAGTCTAGTGTAGACATAATAATTATAGTTTTAGCCTTATCTGAACTCCACTACTCTCGTATTCTAAGAAAATGAATATAACTGTACAAAATGGCCGATATTATTAAAACTAGTATATCACTAGAACTGTCCTAGACAAGACGTATAAATCAAAATAGTTTTAATAAAACTATACCATACTCGTATAAGTTATAGTGAAGCTTCTGACGTTGTAGTGAAGTTAGCATAGAAATACTACTCCGCACAAAAATTACATTTGATTTACTGCAGTTTGCGCTAACTGCGTTTGTTTTATGTTCTCCAACATCGTCGTTATTTTTCATTCAAAGTTGCGTAAGTAGGTAAATTATTTACATCCAACTGGACTGGTATCCAGTGTAGAGACGGCTTTATTTTGAGAGATAAGTATGGGACATTTTTCGAAAAAAATAATGATAAAAAAATTCTAACATTGCGCCTGTATATGTATTGTAAAAGATAATTAGCAGCAGACGCGATGCCTATAGAGGCGTGAGATAGCTCACCTGATATTTTTACACCGGACGAGATGCGATGGGTTGAAATGCGCCCCACTTGGGGAACCTATTACGAACTCAATCCATCTGTTTCGTTCGCGCGTGATTTTAATTTACTACGGAAATGTGTCAAAATTCAAAATTCGAAGCTCGAACGAAACGGGCATTTTGCTGTCATACTAAATTCAAGCGTAAAAGAAAGTGAAAAAAAAAAACAATTTCCCACTCGGCCCCGTAGCAACAGCGAAACAAGAGATATTCGCAGCCACAACTTTCACGCCCGACCTCTGATTAATTAGACAAACTTTAATTAGAGCGGGGCCCATAACTCATGACGTCACACGTACCGCGTGACGCAGCATTGAGAATATTCACGCAGTTTTATTTATGGCGCGTTGAGCATGAAATGTGTTTTGTGTTGCAGTGCATTATTTAGGAATAATACCTACAACATTTTTTTTATTTGCTTCTAGGCTCTAGGTTGAATGACTACTTTAAATTTATCTCATAATTAGATTTCAGTTTGGATCGCATTCCGATCCAGTTGTAAGAAAAATGACTTAGGTTTGTCAATTTGTAAGTAGTTAGTACTATACTCCGTCCAACCATTTATTTTACGTTTGGATTTAATAATGTCATAGAAAAATAAATCGTATTGCGTGATAATAAGCCTTATCCATAATAATAATAATATTAGCCCTTTTAACGTCCCACTGCTCGGCACGGGCCTCCCCTCAATGCGAGGGGGATTCAGGCCATAATCCACCACGCTGGCCCAGTGCGGGTTGGTGGATTTAACATTTCTAAGACATGCAGGTTTCCTCACGATGTTTTCATTCACCGTAAGCAAGTGCACAAAATGGCTTTGTGGATAATAAATTATGATCGAAAAGTCTATAAAACTAACTAAGTATGTAGTTAATAGTTTATTTTCTTGCTAGTCAAACCCTGAACATAATAACGCGTAGCTTCCATTAAGAAATTGCTTCATAACTTCAAAGTATCGACCAGGAAACTATGTTCCCGAAGCGTGGTTTTATCCAATTTAATATGGAATATTCAGCCATCCGCCGGGGACTGTCGCCTGAAAGATTCAGACCTAGACTTCTTCCTAGTAACTTGGATTTTGATAAAATCTGCAGTAAGTGCAAAGCCATTAGCCAGAAAGAGGTAGATATGGAACTGTCCAAAATAGTATGTCCTACTAAACGGAGTCCAAGGACACAGTGCGACTCAGTTGTTCGGGGAAAATAATTTTTAAAACATGTCGGTATTGCCAATACGGATTATCATCTGGTAAATTTTTTTTTTTTTTTTTTATCCTGGGACATTTTTATACACACGGCTACCTGATCCCAAACTAAGCAGAGCTTGTACTATGGAAACCAGATAACTGATATTACTACATATACTACTTTTTTATTTGTAAATACATACTTAATATACATATACACCCAGACTCCGGACATACAGACATGTTCATGCACACAAATGCATGTCCCGGGTAGGAATCGAACCTACGACCTGCAGCCTGAAAGGCGCCTCCGCGCCAACCACGCTAACGGGCCCGTCAAATCAAATTAATAGGTACACATCGAAATACCGGCGGTTAAGACAAAAATATTAGGGCCAATATTCTTGACACTACACACATAACTTCATCAGAATCGACATGCAAGTAATCGTATAGGAAAACAGAATATTGAAAAATACTGCTGAGTTAGCTGTTACCGATAAAAAGATTAAACAACTCTTTTTATAATATACCTGTAGATATACTAATATATTGCTGTGCACTTATAGTAAGATTTGTCTATCAATTTGCTTTCACGACTAACAATCTTTTGTAAGTATGTTATAGTAACTGCCCCATGCCTTTCTATAACCATAAAACCATTGCAAATTGTCTTTTACAAAGCACTGGCCACACAGACATTTCATCGCTTTCAATCTATCAGAGTTCCAATTTCAAAAATAAATTCACTGTCAAAGAACCGTAACCGCATTCCAATTTTGAAATTGATGGAAAAAGGTATTCTGCAACTGGCCATTTCATTTCTCGATTGATTGACTAGTGACGTGAATCAACTATTGAACTAATTTAGATTTTGGAAATATGAACATTGCTTTATTTTACCCCAAACACAATAGTTTTTTTTTATGGACTATATGTTGTTGGCCAAAGTGGCATCTACAACTTCACCCGGACTAAGGCGAGTGCAAAATGCGCTCCAACCAGAAGGGTAGGGGGACAGCTGGCTCAAGGGCGCCACATAGGGCACGGCCTTGGCTTGGGCTGCCGTCTCTAGAGAGAGAGCGGGGGTAAAACTACCACCGGATCGTAACGCGACCTCACTGAGAAGATCCGGCAAGAAACTCAGCGGGCTTGTCGAGTGCCTAGGTGCGTCTAGGTCCTGCTGGCGCATAGACGCATTAGCGGAAGAGGGGATACGTCGACCTCGCCGGCGAGGTCGGTGTATGATGGAGAGTGTGCGTGTGTCGGTCTCCTCAACATCTGAGTCAAGGAGAGCGGTGAGTGGGTCGGGAGCAAAAACACAATAGTATACGGCTCTACACGCTTTCGGCAGTGGTAGTAAATTCCATGAATGCTTTAAGGTTAAAATCCAGTTCAATACTGTCATCAAATCAGGTCGAAATAACAATTGTTTGTTTCTCAATAAAGAGTACGTTCTATTGTTTAAAAAGTAAAATGTTTTTGCGTCTGCACCCCATCCGCCGTCCGCCTATCAATCAGCCCTAGCCAATGTTATTCAACAATAGGATGGAGACTACGTATGTTTCACGGGTATTTTATCCACTTGACATTAATCCTAACATTGGTGAATAGAGTAGAATGAACGGATAAAACAAGCAACTCATCAAAACACTGACTGGCCACTCACGAAAAACGTTATTGCGTTCTATAAAAAAATAATATTGAAATTTCAAATAGAGAACAAAATGCGCATTTCGGATGCTTTATGCAAATTTAGCGACGCGTTTCGACACATCGAATTCGATTTAAATTTTAAAAATATCGTTGTGGAGGGAGGGCGTCTAGACGAACAATAAAAAATGCACCAATTACTTTTTAAACTAAATATCCAAGTAACTAGAAATAATATTGGATATTTGTTTGTGTAAAATAAAGAATACTCTTAATTTTATATCTCAAAAAGCCGAACGACGGGAATTAAAGAATAAATAATGGTGCTAATTATGTTAGAAAAAAACTAAACTTGACTAAACTAAGTATGCTGCAGTATTTTTGTCGTTGTTACGCTTGAGCCAGGCCGCAATATTTTATTAGTGTAAACTGAGTTTAATCGTAATTTATAGCCAAGAAAATTTGCACCAATTATTTAAATGTTAAAACTCAAAGCTTTGCCACATTACTCCCTATGACGTCATTCTCACGATACTACAGTAAATCCAGCAGCAACGAGTCGTTAACATAACGTCACGATAAAGCCTCGCCGGCTATTCCTGACTTCAGTTTAGCCGCGGCTATAGCAGCCATTAGTCACAGTCGTAGTGCAACCGCACGCTGGCTGAAATGGCCTGGCCAGGTGCTTTATGGACCCTTATCCAGGCGTACGATAATGAAATAGTTAATATTAAATTAACATAATAATTAAATTATTAAATTATATCATGCGTTCTTAGAAAATACTTTTAAAAATACAATGGTTCTGATTCTGTTGGCACACAACTAACATTGCCACTTTTCTTGAGGTCGTAATGTTGGTATAAGCAAAATCGTAATGTATACTACTTCCCAAGCCAACTAGGGACTCGGATGAAATGCGGCTTCTCCGCCAGCCACACATTCTCACCGCCACCGCCTTTTTTGCGGGTGACGTCACATTTGTCAGGTTCCTAGTTGAGTTGGGTGAATAGAATATGACATCAGAAAATATTTTGTTGATAGAATTATTTTGTGTGTAACACAAGGAAGTTTTAAGTCTCTAACACCTGGAATGCGGACTTGGCAGCAAAAGTGAAGCCGACAGCGAGATACCATACTGAACGTTGTTTCCTTTGCCAACAAGAGTGACCATAATATTTTGAAATTTTGAGAACGTCCCCATGGACATCTAGTGAAAACGTGCTTTTGTTCCGAGATTGTTAAGATAGGAAAATAATAAAATAAGGAAAAGGATGTTTATTTTCTTAAGAACATGAGTAGGTACAATAAATTAGTCTGCGGTGGCCAAACCACACGAGTGCCTGTCTGTATCTTGGCAACCTAAATGAAGTTACAAAATAGTATTTAAGATCGTAGATTTTGCCACTTTGTAATATAAAGTAACATGACACTTCACACGCTTGGACGTTGTCTAGGCTCTCCATATCTATGGTTTTTCCTATACTTATGTTTCCTATACTTACTCTTTTTCTATGCTATAAAAGGTACCTACTACTGTTAACATGTTATGTTTGATGTGGGCTGTGCAAGTTGTGACAGACGGACATAGAGACAGATAGACGGACAACAAAGTGATCATATTAGGGTTTAGTTTTTTTTCCTTATTAGGTACGGTACCCTAAGAATATCCAACTAATTAGACCATAAGACAAAATTAAAGGACAATGGGCAAAATTGTATGGGACTTGGTCCAAATATACACCACTGACGTAACCCGATAGACCACTAAATACTGAGTAACTTTTACAAAGACAGATCAACAAAATAAGCTGTCAGTAAAAAAAATATGGGTAGTTTAAAAAACTATTTTTTTTGATTTCACCCTTAGTATTATGTTTATACATTTTTTTCGAAAGGCAACAATACAAATACTCTTACTAACATTAAATAAAAATAAAATAAACTGTCAGAAAGCAAAAAATGCCGTGAAAAATATTTTATTATTATTTTTGTTACCTGATGAAAAGTGAACAACAACAACAACAGCAGCATTCTTACGTATTTTCTGATGTTGCGCTTCTATAAAATAAATAAGCAGGTACCTTCTATGCGTTACCTTACTTTTTCACTTATCATCAGGTAACAATAATAATAATAAAATATGTTTCACGGCATTTTTTGCTTTCTGACAGCTTTTTTATTTTTATTTAATGTTAGAAAGTGTATTTATATTGTTGCCTTTCGAAAAAAATGTATAAGACATAACACTAAGTGTGAAATAAAAAAATAAAAATATTATTTTAAACTACTCATTTTTTACTGACAACCTATTTTGTTGAACTGCCTTTGCAAAAGTTACTCAGTATGTAGTGGTCTATCGAGTGACGTAGGTCTCGGAAGTGTTGGACATTTGGACCATTTTTGCCCATTGTCCTTTGTGCTAACGAAAAGGAACAGTGAGGGCAGGGCATTTTCTTTTAAAACTCCTTGTGTTAAATTAGGGACATAATCTGTCGGCTTAAAATGCTTGCTGCATATGACGGAATTTTGGGTAATTTTTCTGTAGCCAATAGGTATTTGTTGTAACCAATTTACACGCCTGGGATCTGTAAAAGACAAAATTGTTTTTTTGTTTTTTATTGCTTAGGAGTAATCGGGAAGTGTAAAGTCAAAAGTCGTCCCGATTGCAAACAATTTCAATCGACAAACCATCGGTCTCGGCCTTTATTTTATATTGTCCATCAAGGGTTGCAATGCTGACCGCGCTGTGGAGCCCTGGAGCTGCGCTGCGCCGCGCTTTCGGCCATCAACAACGCGCCCAGCAACACACTCATTACAGACCGTGGCAGTAATGTACTATTAAAAAGTAACAAAAGGGTAAAGGAAAGGGGCCCCGAGAATTACATTGCCTGAAAGGGTTAATCTGGCCCTAGACGTGCGCGTTCCTCGAGCGTGTGAACGACGCGAACGCCGTGTGCGAGCCCGGCGAGCCGTGACAACGCGGCGTGAGCGTCGCGTTTTACCAGCGTGTGGTCTGTCGCGCGTTGCAAATGCGACCGACTTCAAAAAGTAGCGATGTAGTCGTGCGGCAACGAAAAGCGCGACTTTATCGCTGCAAACAGTTCCCGTGGACGATATTCCTCAGTTAACACAGACACATAATAAGATTTATATTATAGTCCTTTTTACTAGCGAAATTTATGTCACCCGAACATCTAAAATGTACTTAACGTGGAAAACATAGTTACCCACTTACCTATGTTAAGATAATCCTTAATTCGGATAATATTCGCTTTTACACCCTTCCATTACGCATATTCTACCCATTTTTATGAGAAAATTCAGCACAATCCTCTAGATTTAAAATTAGCTGAAAATGTCGTGTGTCACGCAAATTGACGTTCTGTGTTTCAAGTTTTTAATTTTATTTCTGCTACGATTCCTATAGACATCACGGAACTGACAATTACAAGCGAATTATTAAAGAAGGTAAGTACTTATTTCCAGATATTTATTTATATTTGAAATTTTAATCTTAGGATATTCTTATACTTTACCATAGGTATTTCATTAATCGACTTTATTGTTTATTATTCTTAACATGAAAATGTACCAAGTTTAAGGTGCTCGAATAAATATTAACTGGCAACACAAGGGATGAAAGGTTGTACTGTTAGAAAGGGAAAGAAGGCGCAGTTATAGGTATCTGGCTCGGACCGGTTTTTATAATGCGTGCATCGTGGGCGTTAAGTCCGTCACATAAGGATTATTCTTGATTAAATGAATGGAAAATAAAGTTTGTAGTCCACAGTCATGTTCAATGGTATTACGTCGATGGTGTAACATGACTAACATGCATCCCGTCTGCTACGTCACGATGGTTGTCATATTTGATTATGGAATTTTTGGAACTACGTATTTACCGACACTCAGCATATTTCGATTCACCGTATTTTGACATCGAATTAATAATTGGAAAAGTTGTATGTCAGAAGTTATCTTGTTCGGCGAAGTGTATTCGTAATTTGAATGTTGCTCGAAATTTTTCCTTTTTGAATTCGATGTTTTTCTATCTGATCTATTTACTTAAATATCTGATGGAAACGATCTACGTATTATAATTATATGGGTTTTTAAGTTTCTGACCGTCCAGGCCCTCTGCTCGCTAAAAACCAATAGGAAACCACCACATTTCCTTCTTATGTATTTCATAAGGTAGGTAATTGTCGAATTGTGAGTGCAATAGCAGATGTGTGAATTTCGCTGCATGAGTGGTGCGTTTTTTTTTAATAGGACTGCGGTGGCAAAAAAGCGTACGGCCCGCCTGGTGTTAAGCAGTTACCGTAGCCTATAGATGCTAACAATACCAAAGGCATTGCTCGCACATTGCCGACCTGAAGGCGAGTGGGATGGAAGGAGGGGGAGGGGGGGTGGGCTTTCGGCTCTCTCACTCATCGTACGAAACGCAGCTGTAATAGCTGCTTTACGCCGATCTTCTGTGAGAGGGTGGTACTACCACGGTCGAGCCAGCCCGTTTATGAGCTGCAGTCAATTGGCTACAGCTTGGTTCTACCACCTGCGTTTAGCACAAGTTTGACATCGCGATGTTAGAAGGTACCCTTGCTGCTGAAATAATAAAATTATTAATACATTAATGAGTCTAGTTCCTTAAACAACCTATTATCAAATCACAAAACCACTACAGCGCTACCGTAATCGATTAAATCATTTCCAATAACCCTCCAACCGCCGCACAGACCAAAACATAGGCCAACGCAGGCAAGGGTTAATTTACATTAGTTGTTCCTAAACGTCGCTTAATTAAAATCACAAGTGGTCCGGAGCTTGACAAATTACCGTTCACGTCACTAGCAGCTGTGAGCACGGAACTTGTTTTTAACACTAAAATGGTTTTGGTACAATATGAAATACCATGTAGTGCCGGGTTAGTGTGGCAATAGACGTCCAATAGTCTGCGATATGTGACTATCCAAAATATGTCCTACTGTTAAGCGGAGTAAATGGACACAGTACGAGTCAGTGGTTCGCGGAAAAGAATGTTGGAAACATAATAATAATATCCTGGGACATTTTTGTACACACGGTTACCTGATCCCAAACTAAGCAAAGCTTGTACTATGGAAACCAGATAACTGATATTACTACATATACTACTTTTTTGTTTATAAATACATATTTAATATACATAATTACACCCAGACTCGGGACATACAGACATACGCCAAGGCGTTTATGATTTTATGGCCGTCAAACATACATGGTCATTATAGTCATGGTTTAAAGGCGGAAACCCACCGCGGCGCACGGAGAGGACGGAGAACAGACATCTTAAATACATTTTCTTGCAAAGCGAAGCGTGGCCCGTGTACGTGGCCTTTCCGTGCGCCGTGGTGGGTTGCCGTCTTTATGGTCACTTTTAAAACAGTCGATCAATAAAACCGGATGTGTATGTAGTGAATGCGATTCGATAGTCGATCCGATAGGAACCAAAATCGGACGTCTATTGCCACCCTTAGCATCACTGATGCCTATTATGTCTTAAACTAAACTTGACATATCTAAAAGTTTGACAAGGAAACTAATATCTAATTGATAACTTTATAACAATGTTTGTTATAGTTAGATTATTAGAACGATTGTGCTCGAACAGAAGTGTTGTAGAACTAGTTAGATAGAGTACTTCGACTTACAGTTTTAAGTTTCATAACAATGCCGGCTCCATGGTTTTGCTGTGAGTAGAAACGTCAACTGAATTAAAAATTCAAACGAACGAACCGTACAGACGAGGATCTCGTGAATGTAGCGTTTCCCAAATTTATTGTTTACGAACTAAAAGGAATGGAGTATCTTTTTAAGTTAGAAAAATGCTTCATTTGTTATATTGATACCTATTATACGTATTTTATTTATTTCAATTAAATAGGTTAATGCATAAAAAAATTGTATCTCTTAAACGATGTATTTTTCTCTTATTAAATAATGTCATCGTTTTTTTTCACAACGAAAGCAACGTAAAGCATCTAGGTGGCTCTATTCTCGAGGCAAGGCATAGAAAGGTGTATGATAAATAAATGGGTGCATCCAGATGCCTCGCAGTACATATTATGACAGTATATCTATGCGTTTTGACGTCAGAACTGAGTGCTCGGGCGCGGCATGTGCCTGACGTAGACGCCGCCATGGGTTTTTTCCTTATTTCTATTTAAGAATAACTTAAAATTACTTTCATCCATCTTCAGTTAATTTAAACTTGGTAGACATATTGAGTATTTCGTTACATTATTATATCAAAGTAATCATGAACAAAAATGAGCTCCAGTTTTTATATTACGGCAATTATTAATTAATTCAACTTCAGTTTGCCATTTACAAAGAAATTACAGTAGACAGTTGAAATAAATTAGATTATTTTTTCTGGAAATTCTTTTGTCTACCTAGATTTACTGTCTATAATTTGAATGTATACTTATCTATACTATTCAGTGCGTCTAATTGCGCGAAGCGGTGCGTCCTAGCAATATCCAGACGTCTCACTTGCCGCGCGAGGCAACTTTGCCTCGTTTAGTTAGACAGGGCACCCCCGAGCCAATAGCTCGCCTTGCCTCACCCGAGTGCTTTAATTTGGCTCACCTAGTTTGGCCTAGTCATGAGACTGAACGATAATATAACTATGTAACTGATTGCTCGGCTATACCCTTCTCTGTCTAGAGTGTAGGTTGGCTCGCGCTTTGGCTCACGCGGGCATGTGACTGACGCTGCCGCGCGTGCCACTCGCGACATGATGAGCGATCCGCGCGCGAAACTGTTATAAATCTATAGAGTACTACTACTGTAGTACTGAGTACTAGAGTGGATGCTCTGGCGGCAGGACCTACCGTAGATGGTCCCTGACGCCTCGTAAGGGGTTGCCAGGTATAGTGTGCCTTCTTTTGTAACCTTACGATTGGTAAGGGAGCCACTATAATAAATCTCTTTGGAATAGGTATGGGTGTTGTTTTAAATCTATATGTAGCACAATCTTTAAATCCGGAATTGCACCTTTGAGAATTGTCGGCAATTCGGAATATAGTCGGTAATTCGGAATATAGTCGGAAGGACTGTCTGGGAAATTCGCAGTCGGAGTTTTCGTTGAGATAACCGCCGCATTCCGTTGCATAAGCCGCCGTATTGCTGTTTTAACAGAGATTTATACCGCCCCTTGTCCTCCCTTGCCGCTGTTTAAATCTCACCGTGTATATTTTAAAGCTGAATCTGCTGCGCTGTGTTCGTGTTGCTGTGTGATATATTTTTTAATTATATTATTAATTTTATTTAAAAAGACAGCAAGCGGATGCCTTTGCCCAGCATTGGGACATTTAACAGGCCAATAAAAGAATGAGCCACAACGCCATATCAGTTTCTGAAAACCTTCGCCTTCGCTTTTTGCATTTAGCCAGTGTCAAGTAAAAATAATGGTTAATATTCCACCAACATTACACATTATAAATGGACAAACCCACAGAGTAAAGACTAAAGAAAGAGGTGCCCTTATTAGATATTTGTATGAAACAAAACGTGGTCATTGTTTTTTCAATTTCATTTTACAATTTACCGGTAAATAGTTGAACTACTCGCTTCGTTTTATGTCGATGTCGACTAGGCCGACCACTCGGCCGACTTGCTTAGGGCCAGTCCCCTTAGTAACTGGTCCATGGACAAACCTCATTATTGTTTCTCACGGGTGTATGGAGATTATTTCAACCGATAACGACCAGTAACATATTGAGACCGTGCATTAACCTCCTTACTCTTTTCCTTTCAAACTGATCCTCGAGCCTTGAATAAAACCTCTCCATTCGGTTCACGTAATCAAGTAATGTCTCGAGGCTCTTTGTAAATATCAAATGAAACCTCCTCCGTGACGTCACTCTGACCATATATATTTGTTATCATTGCTGGCATGTTGCCATGTTGAGGCATTCTTTCGGAGCATGGGGAGATAAGGGGGAAGTTGGTTTCCCGGGGGATGGCGGAATTAAGAATAAATTTTATTTATGACTAGCAGTCCCAGTATACTTTGCAATGGCACTCAATAGTCGCTAGACTTACACACCAACTGTATGGTCCCAAACTAAGCAAACTTACCGTACCGTAAAATAGACTGGGGGCGATCCCAGTAGCACACAGACCAGCGGGGCTATTACGTATCTCAGTTGACTACTGGCGTCGGTTGTACACCGAACTTTGATGGTAAATTAGAAAGACATAACATTGGTATTACGTATTTCGGTGAATGGATATCAAGGTAAAGTGAGTTTAGGTTAGGTTAGTTCTGCAAGAAATACATAATACCAATCTTATGCCATTCTAATTTACCATCAAAGTTCGGTAAACAACCGACACCAGTTGTCAGCTGACATACGTAATAGCCCCGCAGGGCAAATTACGAAAAGGCCGTTTCCAAAATTTGCCTCTGGCAGGAATTGAACCTGCAACCACCCGTTGCAGTGAACCAAGCGGTCTTCGCTCGAACCACTACACAAGAGGTCGTTAATGCGGGCGGGGGAGGTGGAATGATAGAAACGCATGGGACAAAGAAAAAAGATACATCCCCAAATTTATAGAGTTCTTAGGCAATTTACAATGGTTTTTTAAAGAGTCTAGGAATAAAAGTGATTTGTAATGCCAGTGTAAGTCCATATACAGAGTGGTGACGACATAAAGACAATAATTGAAACCACATACAAGGTATCACGTGAGTAGTTCGTACATAAAAAAATATCAAAATATATTCAAAGGTATAGGCCACGGGATGGCTTTTTACTTCTACCATTTTAACTTTACGCCTACAAATGCGCCGCCAAATACACCGACACCGAACCGATTTTACCACCCTTGTACCTACAGGTCAGTCGATGAGGTCAGTTGACGATTATAAAGGATGTAGAGTCACGTTTAGATTATTTCCGCATTTATTTTTAGTGAAAATTTCAATTTTACAATTTTGATGAAAACCTATAGTTCGCGACAGGTCGAGATGACATTCGGGTTATGGGCTTTTTGCAGAATCAAAATTAACAGGACCCGATAAACAATTAAAATCGCCCACAAAATTATTAAATTAAATGATTCTGTTGCGTTGCGGGTCCTGGTAATTTCGATTCGGATTTTATTCTGCAAAAAGCTCATAACCCGAATGTCATCTCGACCTGTCGCGAACTATAATTTGATGATTTTAAAGTATTGTGATTGACTAGTAGGGATCGTATTTAAATTTATTGTCGTAATGTCGTCACCAACCTGTATATATACATTTCTATAAATTTGGGTGATAGGTAGTGTATATGTTTGGTCAACGGGTGTAAGCAATCAAATAAGACCATTATTACAAACGCATTCAAACCAAAAATGTAGTTTATTAACTAAGCTAATACAAAAGGTCGGGACTGTAAAGGTTATACCAAACTGTATCAGGGCTAAACGGTCCTTTTGACCTGTGACATTTTCCCCGTCAATCGAGCTCAGAACAAATATGAATGTTTTCCCTTTGGTTCCGTATAAAAGAACCCTTATAGATTTCCTGTGGCGTAAAGTTATTGCGGTTAATATTCCCCTTTCTATAAGAATGGTTTATGAGTATTGGTTTATTTGTTTTGGTTAACGCTTGAGTATTTTAGAAACGAGATTCGCTAGTCTATAAACCAAATGTATTAATAAGAAAATTAATTTTACACTTGATAAAAATATTACAAAGACGAGGGATGAAACAAGAGTAGATTTAGGATGAGTACGGAATGGGATGAGACGTCATAGGATGAATGAGGATGAACCTACGGTTGGGTCCACAGAGAACATAGACAGTAGAGATGTTCTTATTAGATTTCCCTAAGAAACGACGCTTGACAATTTGCGCGGGTGAAGGCACGGGTGAAGGGGTGTAGATAACGCCTACTTTGCCTTTTCAATCTACCGGTCAATAGCAAAACTACTCGCTTCGTTCTATGTCGATGTTAGTACGTAGTTTAACTTTTTCACACTAGATGTCACTAAGTGTAGGGTGATAAAAGAGACGTACAGAGGGTCGCCATCTAGTGTCGAATAGAATTATATTTGGGATGCGAACGTTGGCAAGACGTCTGCACAGGACGAACGCCAACAGCACACTCACTTAAGCCACGCCTACTGTGATCACGTCAGTGGCCTAGTTGAGCCATGTGGCCGAGTTGCTTAGATCATGTCCTATGGTTGGGCCTACGGCTCTCTAACTTATCGTACGATGCGTTGCTAAAATACGGTGAAATAAATACACATATAGTAAAATACACACACAACACCCTTACCAGGCTACATTCACAATATCGCTTGGCTACTTTACGCTGCTCTTCTGTGAGAGGGTGGTACTACCCAAGTTTAGCCAGCCCGTATATTTATCAGCCCACCTCCATTTAAATTATTTTATATCTTTTATCGAACTTCCATGTTACTACGTATCTACAAATAAGAAAACATTATCCACCCCAGTATTCAAGACAGCAAAGCTGACAGGAAGTCCCCGAGCGACGTCATCTGCAGACATCCGGCTTGGACGCAAACCCCGTCATTTGATTTCCGGTATCGGTCCTCGGAGCATCAAGTCGGGGTGTGTACGAAAAATGTAATTTGGTTTTCATAGCAGTACTAGAAAACTTTTGATATCGCCAGACAAACATACTAAGCGCCTGTGGGGCTACTCAAAAATACGAAAGGAAACGTGGTAGAGCCAAATTGTAGCCAATTGACTGCAGCTCATAAACGGGCTGGCTCGACCGGGGTAGTACCACCCTCTCACAGACGATCGGCGTAAAGCAGCTATTACAGCTGTGTTTCGTACGATGAGTGAGAGAGCCGGAAGATCGATCTCCCGAAGTCTTTCCTATGCACTACAACATGGGGTTCTTCAAAAGGCATGTTTACAGGTCCCTAAAAGGTCGGCGCCGCGTCTGCTCCCCTTAAGTTGCAGATGTCCTGGGCGGCGGCTTCCACTTACCATCAGGTGGACCGTCTGCCAGTGTGCCATCCTTGGCTATAAAAAAAAAAAAAAAAAAAAAAAAAAAAAAAAAGAACACCCCCCCCCTCCCCCTCCCTCCATCCCGCTCCCCTTCAGGTCGGCAATGTGCGAGCAATGTCTTTGGTATTGTGAGCATCTATTTGCTACGGTAACTGCTTAACATCAGGCGAGCCGTACGCTTTCTTGCCAACGCAGTCCTATAAATAACAAGTTTTGGCTGACGAATGGTACATTAGCCTACTCCGAAAGTATTCCAGATTCTTTCGGAGAGGGTCCACGAAAGAAGAAACGTCAAATCACGACTAACGAACGCTAACTTCGGATCCAAAACACTTTCGGAGTGTAGGAAACGTTTTGTATCGTATTTCAGAGTAGCCTCACTGTTTCAGAATCGTCGGATAACTTTTATCCACCAAATAAATATGCCGTTTTGATAGTTTTTCCACATAATATCTGTCAATAAAAACACGACTACCCTGCCAAAAAACGAACGGGGGGACCGTTCTGTGGAACATATAATCTAAGAGGGCCCCCGACTGCAATGACACTGCACTTGTTTTATCTTTTTACTTCGTTTTTTGGCAGGGCAGTCGTGTTTTTAATTTTTTAAATTATTTTATGCATTTTAGTGACAGCAGCCAAAAATTAAATATTTGTTTTGCATGTACACCCTACCTGTGTTAAATAATGCCTATAAATTCTACAGTTTTGGAATGTGCTCATCAAGGCCTTCAATTTGATACCCATATTGTAATAATGGAAGAATAAAATATTTTTTTCACATTTCAAAATTGATCCATAATGCCGCCATATTTATTTTTTTCCAAAATAATATACCCAGTGTTACCCGGAATGATGTAAGGATTCTAACGATACCCCATACATCAAAATCCGTTCAGGCATTTATAAGTTATGGTGGAATAAAGAATCTCACATACATACATACATACATACAGACAAACATACATGAACCCTAAACACATATACACTCCTTTTTTGGGCAGTCGTGTAAAAAACTATATTAGCTATATTTACTGCATCGCGAGCATTTCTTCCGCGCACGTGCAAGTTGTGGAACGATCTCCCTCCCGAAGTCTTTCCTATGCACTACAACATAGGGTTCATCAAAAGGCATGTTTACAGGTCCTTAAAAGGTCGGCGCCGCGTCTGCTCTCCTTAAGTTGCAGATGTCCTGGGCGGCGGCTTCCACTTACCATCAGGTGGACCGTCTGCCAGTGTGCCATCCTTGGCTATAAAAAAATAATAATAATTTGGTGAATAAAAGTTATGTTAAGCTTCTGAACCATGCCCTAAGTCCTTCTCAGGGCATGATTAAGGTAAATAGATTGAAGACCGCTGGCATAGTGTTTCAAGCGCAGGCCTCTTGGCTCAATGTATAGGGTAGTTCCGGGTTCGATTCCCGCACGAGGCAAATTTCAGAAACGGCCTTTTAGTAATTTGCCCGGGGTTACTCCGAAATACGTCGCTGACGGATCGTCCGAAGTACGGATTCGATTTACGATCAAAACAATGTCAAATCGTAGAGAAAAACGAAAGAAGAAATGTCAAATCACGACAATCCGTCAGCCGAAACGTTAGGTTCGTATTTCGGAGTAGGCCAGCTGGTCTGGGTGTCACTGGGATCGCCCCCAGTCCATTGTACAGTAGCCATATGTCATTCCGCGCCTCGTGAGTGTGGTTCAGGCTGTAATATCAAACGCAACATTAAACTTGAATATAACACTTATCGTAGCCGCCATTAATTAGATATTTGCGTCGAACAAACACGATTACATCCGAAATTCATTAGCGAATCCAACAATCCGCTTTGATGAACGAAACTGATTGTAATGTGGAATACGGAAATCAATTGAGCCTATCCACTAGGCAACAATTGACGCGCAACAAGTGACGCTCAACAAGAACGCCAACGTTGCACAACAATGTGTCACGTTGCCTCGCGCGCAACATCGACGACTGGTGGTGAATGGATAGACAACGAAAGTTGCATGCCGGTCATCATGCTGAGCAACATGTTGAGCAACATGTCGCGCTTCAAATGTTGCCCAGTGGTTACGAAGCTTTATATTAACGATGGGTGTAATGTGGGTTATTGGGTGCTTCCGAAACTTTATAGACTTAAATTGTACTGTTTTAAAAGTCGTTTTAATGTTTTGTTTTTTTTTTTTAATTGTCTAAATAAACATGACATGACATGGTTTTAATATCGATTATTATCACGACTGATTTTGTTCGTAATCTTGTAAGGAGTCCATTAATACATTCCAAATAAAAACAAACAAAAAAAACTCTTAGAAACTCTTAAATTGTGCTTATCGCATCGCCCACATCAAACTACGTCCAACGGCGGTTGTAGTTTTCGAAAATATCGAAATTTGAGTGGGTACTTAACTACCTAAGTAGCTACTTTAAAATATTGAATCAAAAAAACTTTCAAAGCTCTCGCGGGCATTAATCTAAGTTTAAAATATTGCATTTTATTCCGCTAAATTTTTTTTTCTACCACTCGATAAAGGGTTCTTAGATCGTACCAAATTCGCGATTCCTTTGTAAGGCCTGCGAGGCGTAAGAATCCAATATATCGTTCGTCGGTCCTCTGTCGGCGTACAACACGACAGTAATACAATTCGATATGAAAAACTATTGGGAAATCAGAAAAATTGGTATTTTCATATATATTTTTATTAAACCCTCTATTTGTCAACGAAATGGTTTTCGTTTACCGTGTACCGTTATATGTTCACGTGTGCTTCGTGTGACGAGTTAGTACGCTATTTCTTCTATTACTGTTAGGTACTTAATTTATTAGATGAGAATTACTCCGTTTAGAAACAGCCCTAGATATCGTTGACAATCAATGCCTCTACAAAACAATTATAATAAAAATCTCGTTCACCTGACCTTATTAATACAACTTTATTCCTATCTACTATACGGTGGCAATTAGTATACACGCTTGTTAATATCAGGGGGGCTAAAAACGCCACGTAACAATTCTGCAAAAGCAAACCGTAAAATGGTCACGAATGGCGTAAAATGTGTGACTATTTTACGCAAATGAAGGGATTCTGTTAGAAAATCATAAAAATGAATTGTTTGTGCAGAAATTCTATGTGGCGTTTTTAGCCCCCAAGTTCCTATTTCCATTAAACTCGCTGTACAGTCGACAAAGAAAATGATAGACGAAATACCAATGGCGATGAAACCATTCCGTCCGTGTCACTCCCGGCCAATTTTAAGATGTTTCGTAATTTAAGCAAACTAATTAAATAAAGGGGCCATTCAAATTTGTTGGTTAACTTGAAAATGTGCGTCAAAACAGGCGGCCTTAATTAAACAGAGACGGAGAAGTTGAATGTTTTAAATAAATTATTTTGTGTTATACTGTAGACCGATTTAGGTTTAAAATTAAATGCTCGAATATTATGTTTATTTATTCTTAATTATTATTTCTTCCTGAAAATTTCATTTTGCTAACTAATTAAGACACACATCAAAGGAACTTGCAAGTCTGAAAAAGGGCAAAGAAATATCTGTAAAAACATGCTTCTCTACCGGTAAAGTTTCAACTTCACTCGAAAATAATGCTTAAACGCCCCTGCACTGTTATTTATTCAAATGAATAATTGCCTAAACCAATAAATTACAAAGCAGAATGTTAAACCGTCTTAGAAGCACCATTGCACGATAGAAATTCAATTTACACGCCGTAAATTACTGCCATGCTCTTAGAAAAGCTATTACAATGAAATATCGGAGTGAGAGACACCGAAGATTGAGACAATGATAAGCCGGTTGTTCAGGAAATACCCTATTACCCAAAAAACTTGACAGTTTGCCCGCCATAAAAACAACATGAAAAAATATTATCGGTTCATTCTAGATAATTTTCCAAAATATTATTTTGAGATCCGATACAAAAAAACGTATATTATACGTTTTTTGTTGTCTGCACAGAGCGCGATCATCGGTATTTTATTTAAATTTGGAATAACACCATCTAGGGCGGAATGTATGCAACTTTTGGAGCGTTGCCATAATATGTGCGGATACAAATAGTTTTGATACTTTTATTTGTTTACTATTTCAATTGCAAACATTGACCTAATTGTTATAGTATGTTAGCTCATTCTTCAATTTTGTTTTTGTTAAATATTCTTGGAATACGCACTTTTTTCTTTTCCTTTTGCAGACCAAAAACTTGTTTCACTAAGTTTATTTTTATTAATAATTATTTTACATTAATAACTACATACAGAATGTTATAATAACTCTACCCCAGACCCATAATATTCACGTGGCAACGAACACGGACCCTTGTATCGGATATTTTAATTCTAAACGAGGGATTATAAGATCTCAAGGCGCTTCGGGGCCCAATTACCGACGTCGTAGTGTAATACCGTGGCTTAAGTAAGGAGCGGTAGCGGTGAGAGCCAATAATCCTATTTTATGGAGCCTTTTTTGCCCTGATTGGCTGTAATTGAGAGGTGTTCATTGGTAGCTGTTGAAGGCTTTGAGCTGTCATGAGGGATTGGCGGCAACTGAACCCAAATCATTTCCCGGATCGAGTTCTATGGGCGAATATTTTTTTAAGATAATATTGATGTTATACTTGGGTGATTATATTTTGGACTTCCACTTTAACGACTGGCCAACTATAAGCATAGTTCTGGTGTAAAGGAGGTGAGAAATAAAGCAAAGGCAAAGGTCCAGAAGTGGGTGAACCCAGGTTAAAATAAACTGTTATTGTAGATAATCTAGTGTATAAACGACTAGTATTAAGAGTTGTCAATTCAACCAAAAATAACAAAAAAAAATCTTGTTTTTTTTTTACTATCCTATGGGGCTGTCCATCTCCTGGGAAAATCCCTCCCCTTTTTTCTTCCACACTACTATGCCCAAGGAAAATTCCCGCCACAGCTTTCCCACCAAAGTGACTAGGTCATCAGCTCGCCACCTTTTTCTGGGTCTACTCCGACGGCGATAGTAATTAAAATTACTACCTTATGCCAGAGATTTAAAATAATTAGGTCCTTCAATATTTAGTAAATCCCGCTACAACTCACGTCTGGTACCATCATACAAGCCCAGCGGCGTGTCTATTCATATTTAATCTTTACTAAGTCGATTTTCATTTTAGTAATCCCCAAATTCCAACGATTGTACTTGCTAACCTAACAAGAGGAGTAATTAACAATAATTTATAAGGGTTACTGGACTTATTATGAGGTCTGATCTTTGAACTTAAGCACTCAAGGATAGGACCTTTCGAATAGACCCGTGGGTAGTAAATAATGTAAGGTTTGACAGCGGTGATGGAACGTGGGGAGGGTAAGGGATAGGGGATGAAATAGGAGGCTATTTGCAGTATTGCAGAATTAATTTGAATGTGGATACTTCCGTGTAAGTTTAATGAGTCTCCCTTCGGTTACGTAATAAAGATAAAATGTATCGTTTGCAAAATAAAACTGTTTCATGAAGTGTAATCATAGGTATCAGATTAATAACAAATCAAACAATATTGAGTTTTTTTTATAGGACTGAGGTGCCAAACAAGCGTACGGCCCGCCTGATGTTAAGCAGTTACCGTAGCCTATAGATGCTTGCAATACCAAAGGCATTGCTCTCACTTTAGCGACCTGAAGGGGAATGGGACGGAGGGAAGGGACAGGGAGGGGATGGGCTTCCGAATATCTCACTCATCGTACGAAACGCAGCTGTAATAGCTGCTTTACGCCGATCTTCTGTGAGAGGGTGGTACTACCCCGATCGAGTCAGCCCATATATGAGCTGCAGTCAATTGGCTACAGCTTGGCTCTACCACAAAATATTTAAATATTGAGTATTTAAATGGAACAAATAAAAATCAGTTTACATTTCACCTCCACGAACTCAAATAAACAAACTGAAAAGGAAGAAAAACAGGAAACACTAATGGGAAGGAAATTGCCTCTGGTTAAATGAAAATATTTTTTTCTCTTACACTACGGCGGGAGAATGGAAAAGACGACTCCGACCGCGGTCTAAATAGAATTTGGTTTTAGTTCGTCTCGTAAAAATAAATCAAATGACTTTAAAAATAGGATTCCACATAATCTCTTTCTATTACACCGAAGCTACTATCCCACTCTAAAACAAACCTTAAATTTATTGCGCTTAGAATCAAAATGCCCATACATGAGACCGTACCAATTTAACTCTAGAGGAAGTGCTTAATCGCAAACAAGTCCCTATTTTATAGGCTATAAAGTTCAGCTTTGAATAATTTCAGCTTAGTGTGTACAAATACATCTAGAATTTCGCACAATACTACAAGTACCTACTAAGTGTTATATAACTGTATATTTATATTTAAATAGTTTAGTAACTGATACATTCACAAAAATATATTCTTATGCTTATTTCCTTTTCAAATCTTCACAATACAACTAAAAGTCGCTTAAAGGTAAACGCGAGGTAAAATAAGCAGCTTACATGAAACATGTAAGAAACATCCTCGAGTTATAGAAATACGGTGCTAAGCACCATTTCTCTCATCTCCAAGGAAATGTTGGAGAAAAAATATATATAACGCGTGTTTATTTCAGCGAGATAGAGGATGCTTCACGTGTATAATGGCGTAAGGCGGTCGTTAGCGAGATCCCACCGAGTGATATGTTTAACGTAAATAAAATTACTTAAGTGTCGTAGGTAGCATGTGTAGTGTGGCTTAGGTGTGCGCGGGCTTTCACGAAAATTTACACGAAAATTATTGGATAGATAATAAAAAATACGCAAGTATCAAAATTGTTTGTGACGTGTATTTAGAATGTTGAGCACTTGTGTCATCAGAATTAAAAATAATAATATTGTAAATTATATTTTTGCGGACCTTTTGTTGCTAATTCTGTTGTTACAAATCATGACTAATTAATTAACACATAACATTATTTATGTTATGCTCACATGTTAAAACATGGGGTCGGATGGAAATAATCAAAGTCGAATATTTATTTAGACAAACTAAATTGGCAGCTAGAAATATAACTTGTGTGTAAACATGAACCTTGTTTGTTCTGTTTCTAAGACAAAGCGACTTTAGCTTAGACAAGTTTGGTTTAGTTGTATCTTAGTTAAGTCAAATATAGCATCAGAATCAGCATCATTGCCTATTTATTTTCTCTCGAAATATTTACCTCAAACGGCGTTCTAACCCCAGTATTTTTCCTATTCATCTGTCCGTACCACAAATAAGCAATCCACTATCCAGCCTCTTCTTTTATCTAAGTACCCACGGATTGATTTATAAGGGTACGTTTATTGTGGCTTATCCGGCTTTATCCTGTAATTAAGTCTGACTTGGACCGTAATCTGGGTGGGGCCGGGTCAACCTGGCCCTTACCGCGAATACCAATGACAATGATAGCAAATATTGACCTTAGTGACCTTTATTAAAAGCCTAGCTCTACATACAGTATATTGGTAGAGTATGTGATTGAATATAGAGACAGTAAATAGGCCTTAATACTTATTTTGAAAATAAAAAAGTCTCAAACATTTTTTTCTTGTGTTACTAAGATGGCAAACAACCGTAGCCTAGCTTACTTTACACCGATCTTCTGTGAGAGGGTGGTACCCCGGTCGAGCCAGCCCATAATATGAGCTGCAGTCAATTATTGGCTACAGCTTGGCTATCCCACCAATAAATCTCATTTCTCTGCATTGACTACGGCGTAGTATCAATGTAGCACTCAGTAGTTTTTACTACGGCGTAGTACATACCTACTACGAATTACAAAGTTGTGTTATTAGATTGGAAGTTTATTTTTTCATTATGATAATTTAGTTAGATCATAAAATACGGAAGGTTCTACGCAATGACAAAGGAAAGCCATGAAGAAATTCTAGATAATTATTTAACTACAACATATCCAAATCCTTAATACCGATATATAAAGCTATAAGAACAAAATACAAGTACTTCCACTTAAACATTTAACGTATCAACTTCACAGAATAAGAAATTATAAACTACTTTCTTCAAATTTCTTCATAATACTTTGATTATAATCTTAAATTGGACGATAATGGCTCGGAAACCGAAATTACCTGTTAATTAACAATAAGAAACTCCTGTCTCGAGTATTTACAATTAAATAATAAGTTAAGGGATGATAAAAGCCTCGCAATAAATGGGTTGATTTTGAATAAAATTGACCAGAACCGAAATTAATTGTAAGCCCGCAGATATACAATATCAGATGATTTATTATGTTTTAAACTGACTTCAAAAATATTTCATGCCACATTATTGTAATTACAATACTGTGATTAATATGGGAGATTGGCATTGATGTATCATTTTAGAAGATACTTTGGTAGATGGTACCTTTTAACATTGCAATCACTAGACTTCAATTGGTAGTATTATAAAACATTCGAATGGGTTTCTAACACGGTTTCGGAAAATTTTGACGTCCTTGTTTTTTCCTTCGAAAGCTATTTTGTTTTTGAAGTGAAAACTTCTTAAGCGGCGTTGTGCACTTTTCTTGGGATGGGTAAAAAATTATAAACTCGCGACAGGAGTCACGTGTCCTGATCGAAAAATTCGACAGATTGCGCAGGGCGCTTGCGCGAATAAAATGCGACAGATTCGTAGCAACAGGTCACGTGTCCTATCTTGGGATGGGTAAAAAGTATATAGTTCATAATTTCGGTTTCAATGTCAATGTCTTATTAGCGCCTAAGTGAATGGATCTGGGCGAATGCTCTATGGGGTAGGTAGGTTCGAATCCTATGTTTACTATATTTTCGAAATTAATATATTATTAATTATTTCATTCTTATTATTTTTATTATTTTATATGATTATTTAACAAAAAAAAAACGGCCAGGTTGTTTTTTTTACATTTTTTCCCTAACCATTCCAAAATATTTCAAAATGCACAACGTTAATTTTCAAGTTTTCACTTCTGCCAGCACTCTCAGAGTGCAACCTGGCCGTTTTTTTCTTTCTCTGTTGTATTCTTCAGTGATAATTTGATAATAACATTGAAAAAAAAAAACAAAATAATTTTAGAATTTAAATAATTACAAGTTTATAATTATGTAGTTTCCGAATCCGTTTCTGAGATCGATTAGAATTGTTTGAAATATACCTGACATAAACCCGTACCCTTTTGATTCTTATCAAGACTTATTTGTCCAGAAGGGCGGTGTTAGCCTAAGATGGTATTGTACCCCTTCGGGAAACTTGTACCATTTCGATTCTAATCAAGAACTCTATGTGCACAGGGTTAGTGTTAGCCTAAGATCGTGTTGTACCCTTTCAGGGAACCTGTACCCTTTCGATGCTAATGAAACCTGTTTGTCCACAGGGGTAGTGTTAGCCTAAGATCGTGTTGTACACTCCAGGAAACTTGTACCCTGTCAATGGGGTGGTGTTAGCCTAAGACCGCTTTGTACCCTGTTAGGAAACTTGTACCCTCACGATTCTAATCAAAACCTGTTTGTCCGTAGAGGTGATGTTAGGATAATATCGTGTTGTAACCTTTCAGAAACCTGTTTGTCCGCAGGTGGTCTTAGCCTAAGCTAGTGTTGATGAAACTCGTACCTTTTAGATTCTTATCAAGACCTTATTGACCGCAGGGCTATTGTTAGCCTAAGATCGTGTTGTACCCTCCAGGAAACTTGTACCCTTTCGATTCTAATCAAACCTGTTTGTCCACAGGGGTGGTGTTAGCCTAAGATGGTGTTGGCGCTGGTGGTGGGAGTCCTGTGCGTGTGGGGCCGCCTGAGCGTCGCAAACCCTGAAGCGAAGCGGCTGTACGACGACTTGCTGTCCAACTACAACCGCCTGATTCGGCCAGTGGGCAACAACTCCGACCGGCTCACCGTCAAGATGGGCCTGAGGCTCAGTCAGCTTATTGACGTTGTGAGTACCTTGCATCCTTTTCTACTTATTTTTTTATGGTTCCGTACCTCAAAAAGAAAGACGGTACCCTTATAGATTACGTTGTTGTCCGTCTGCCAAGGCGTGCACGGCCCAAACCGCGTGAAATTTTAACAGTAGGTAGGTACCTTTTATAGCAAGAAGAAGAGCATAGGAAGCATTTTGTTAGCAGTCTACTGACTGACAAGATATCAGCTAAGGTTTTAATGAACTGCTGATTTTTGGCATTAAGATAATCATAATGGATGCGTCCACATGTGACGAGCGGCGCGCCCGGACCCAGCACGGCTGCTCGGGGCTTGTGGACGCGCCTAATGAACAGTAATTGTTACCAGATGGAATGTAAATGTATTGGGGTATTTTACCACTCCAACTAGTGAAGAACAGTCGTAAATTTAACATAGGTACCTACTCATTTTGCTTCTCGTGATGTATTTTTAATACACATTCGTATATTTTTTAAATTATATTCTTCACCGTACTTAATACACTCGCAAATGTTCAATTAAAATGAATCCTTTTAAAATTTAATTTATAATTCGTTCACGTTCGCGCAACTTTATAGTTTTCGGCCCCGGGATGGAGAGGTTTATCCCTACATGTATCATGAAATCCCCTCATTTAAAACAGGCTTTGCCTCACTGTCTCATTTCGTTTAAATCCATCCGCATTTTCTAGATCCTTGATTATTCTTGTCATCGTGATAACCACTGCAGTATATTTATAAATTGTACTATTTCAATTTATGTTCCAAAATGATATGCGTATTTGTTCCAAAAGCTGTGAACACAACTCTCGGTACCTATCGGAAAATGTTCAACGACAACTTTCCATTTAGTTCGAGGAACTTTGTTACCGAAAGTTATAACGTTGGGCGCTAGTTTCCACGTATGAATTATTTCCATTTTTGAATTTAGAAAACTTTTTTCAACGGTTTTGTTTTATATAGGGCTGTGGCATAGCTTTATGGATCGTTATTTTCTATTAAAAGGGTCAACCAGAGTATAAGATAGATATCCATGAGGTCAACTGAGTGAAATGGCTTGGCTATGGTGACCATAACGCGATGAACATCGCATGCAACTATGTCAATGCGCTCCATATGTGCGCTCTGTTACACATAATCTTATGGGCACCGTAGGTATTGTATTTTAATATAATATGTACTCTAATATCAATTGCATTGTTTTAATATAACAATAGTATCTGCTACACTAAAGTTCGCTACGAACCAACGACATTCAATCGATTCGATCAAACTGAATCTATTTAACTTGCTGGCTATTGACGCGAGTGGTCAGAACCAATTTAACTAAGCCGTGTGCGAGTAATCGAAGTAGACCTCGGCATGCATTAATTGATAAACAAATCGAGAACCAACGATATTCGATTTTGAATCAATTCAATGTTTCTGGTTTCATTTCTTTTTCTTATTTTCGTGTAATTTAAATTAGAAATTATTTTTAAAAAGAAGGTAAAGAATTTAAGTACATGTACCTACAGTACTTGTTATTGTGTGTTACTATGTATCACACTATAATTATGTATAAATTAAATAGAGATGTTTCGTTTTTATTAAGGTTGTAGACTTAAGTTAGACATCTAAAAGAAACATATAGTTTGCAACTTCCCATTCTCACAAAAGAAAACACAGCTCACTAGAACTCTTCAATTTCCTTAATTGAAAATCCAATTTATTCCGTACAAATTCGGTGAAATTCCAGAAAACTTTATCCAGCATTTCGTTTTAAAAAGTAAACTATTTTGGCTCTATGGCACGTTGCCTTTGCTCTTTGAGCTTTGAGACTGTGTTCCTTTTTCAAACAGCCTACGCTGATTGGGCGTTTCTTTCAAAGGCATTGATTTACCGTTTATTTTTATTTGCTCATGTTAATTCATTCGATATTTAAAAGTTTATTTACACAATGATGGGAAATGGACCTACTCAATTATTTTTTCATCGCATCTAGTTGGGTGAAGGTTTTGATTGCTCAGGGTAATAATGTGCTCGATGTATGTTTAACCTAAATAACTGGGTAAAAACATTAGCTATGTACCTACTTACTTATTATTTTCTGACATTCGCTTATTTTATTTTTCTACCTATTTTAATCACAGAATAGAGGTACCGATTAAAAAATTTGAATATCGATAAAAACGTTCCAAATTCTTAATTTAAAATTCATCGCGTTCCTATTCTCTCAACGGACCGACGACGCGCCGGGGGCGACGGCGACAAGGATTTAAAATTTTAAATGCATGGTGACATTTATTTAATTAGAATAGCATTATTTTTTAAATCTCCCTCGGAGGTTGTCATAATTTGGGGATAGCCGTTGGGGATTTTCATTTGTATAAGTAAATAGATACCTAATTAGGACCTATAAAAATATTTGTGAATAAGGTGGCGGTCGACCGTTCTTTCATCTTTGCACACTCGTTCTACTTACCTATGATTTAAATACAGAATACCATTTTTTAATAAAAAAATAACAAAACACTGTCACGTAGGTACTACACAAATCTTAGGCGCCTAAGGGCCTCCGCAGACTAGCTGCTTTTAGCATCGGCGACCAGCGATTTTGTGACGTATCGATGCTGCTTCGCGTTTCTTCGAGCGCGAACGAGCGAGACGCAGCATCAAAATCGCCGATCGCCGATGCTAAAAGTAGCTAGTCTGCGGAGGCCCTAAATAAAAGAAATTTCACCTTAAAAAACCCTTTTGTCCCTTGTGCATTAAAACGTGAATGTATCGTCACATTACAAAAATATTTCCCAAATGCAAATTAGTCTGCCCTCATTATAAAAAGGGCGGTTAACGGGGGAAAACAACTAGCGTAAGTTACGAGATTTTCTTAACAAAGGAGCGCACAATTTAGTTTAGCACTGCGACAATTATATTTCGCCACAACCTGTGTGGCAACTAAACCAACGTTTTTTTATGTTACTAAGGTGGAAAACCAGCGTACGGCCCGCTTGATGTTAAGCAATTACCGTAGCCTGTATATGCTTGCAATACCAAAGGCATCGCTCGCACGTTGCCGACCAGAAGGGAAGTCGGACAGAGGTAGGGGAAGGGGGAGGTGTTGAGCTTCCGCCTTTCTCACTCATCGTAAGAAACGCAGCTGTAATACCTACTTTACGCCGATCTTCTTTGAGAAGATGGTATTACCCGGTCGAACCAGCCCGTATATGAGCTGAGGAGCTATTCCGTAACGAAAAACTCATTTCTGGTGAATTTTCTGGTGAAATGTCAGATTTCAATACATCATTTGAAATTTTAGTGTTGATTTAAATCTCCTCGCTACGCTTACCGCTATCACTCGCTATTTTCATGGCTCCACGAACACTCCCTACATTTTCGCATTCGCGCCAACAGATGCATAACTTTAATTATTGTTGAATGCGCTGAATTTACACTGAGTGTGATTATAATAAAATAATGGCGAATCAGGGCTGCAGATTTGATTAATTAGAAGCTATATTTTATCTTATTGCATGATTTCCATAAGAGCGCATAACCAGCTGCAATCACTGATCAGTTAACGATCGGGGGTTAAGCAACGCTTGGCAATGTCCGGCAGAGATGGGTGACCATTTAGTGGCATTTGAACTGAGCGTCTCTATGCTTCTTGGAAGCTCTTACTTGGAAGATAGCAGTCAGCTTGGGACTGATCGCTCAAATACATTTCGTTAATAACAGTGTCATGTCAAAGTGTAGCGTGTCTTGCCTTGCTTATTTCGGAGGGCAGCACACTGGAGCTATTGTTTACCAAAATACATTTTATTAAAATAAGTAAATGGCGATTTAAAAAAAAAACAATGTAAAAAAGACAAGCCCGCTGGATTGCTTGCCGGATCTTCTCAGTCGAGGTCGCGTTTCCGATCCGGCGGTAGAATTTAAGGAAAAAAAATGTTAAATGACAATTTGTAAGTGCCCCCATAGGCCTAAACAAAATAAATGTTTTGACTTTCACTTCGGAAGGCGTGTAAAAAGTCGGTCCTGGTTGTTGTTATCTAGGCAGCAGTTGTAAAGCCTTGTCAGAGGCCTTCGGGCAGCTTGAAGAACATACTCTTGTGGACGCGCCAATTCTTGACAACATTCTGTTACTAAAACATGATCATCCTTAGCTCAGTCCACACACGTCGTTCGTAACATTTAATATGCAA
This sequence comes from Drymonia ruficornis, assembly GCA_947859195.1. Classification (NCBI taxonomy): domain Eukaryota; kingdom Metazoa; phylum Arthropoda; class Insecta; order Lepidoptera; family Notodontidae; genus Drymonia; species Drymonia ruficornis. The sequence continues at coordinate 2,126,867 of OX401921.1, forward strand.
ATTGCATCGCCTCGGTAGCGCTAACGATGAGCATAACGGTAATGTAGAGTGTTTAATACAAAACAATATTGAGAGAGCATCTGGTGCGGGATGCTGTGGAAACAACCTGCGTGCTATCGGTGAAGCTGTTTTAACTGATTCATTTCTAGCCTATATCATAGTAGAAAGATGGGTAGTAGGTTATCTTCATACAACGCACCGCGCGCGGTTTGTATTTGTGCGCCATGCGTATCTATGCGTCGCGCACGCACACTCAAACAAGATCTCGACCCGGTTATCAGTGCGAAACAATGCATGTGATGATTGAATGTGCGTGCGCGACGCATAGATACGCATGGCGCACACATACAAGCCGCGCGCGGTGCGTTTATATGAAGATAACCTATACTACCCATCTTTCTACTATGCCTATATTATCCCACTGCAAATTTAAAAACTAGGTTTCGAATAACCTCTCACCTACACTGATCCTCTAGACCTCTAGTCAGATTTCTTACCAATTAAATCAACAAACCACTAAATAAAAGCTTGTACGCTTAATAATTTTTTACTCCATGCTTACTTTTCCCAACATTTTGCACCAAAACTTCCGACCAAATTATCGTTACATTAAAAAACGGAGGCAGTTTTCCAATTCCCTGTACTAATGTATTTAAAAGTAGACTAGGCACTTACGCGGATCGCTTACCGTCGAGGGACACTTGCAAGCTTGACGGGCCTCGAGACATTTCAGCGTTTCATGGTAGAGGCGATGAGAGTGCTGAATATGAAATGATACAATTTAGCAAAAGAGCATCCGCTGTAGAAAAATATTTGAACTGTTATTTTAGAGTTTGTTCGTAAGAACAAAAAAGTAGAACGTAATGTTATTAACATTAAAAATTTATGAAGTACGATTGCTTCTACTATTTGATATTACTTACTACGAAACCCCCAAATTTACTTATACAGGGTTATTGATAAAACACTAACAACCTTGCAGGGGCGTATTACTGCCATCAAAAACAACTACTTTTGTTCTATGACTTTTTGCAAAACAAAAAAAAATTATGAACAAAATATCATTTTCTAAAATGTATGTTTTTTTTTTTCTCAACTAGGCGAAAGCCATGGTACGTGGTTGTATTCCACTTCGCCCTAAAGTACCTAAACGGACCACGGCTATCCTCTAGATGAGCATATTTTCATACATTTTAGAGTGTGATTTTTTGTTTTTTTTTTGGTTTGTAAAAAGTCATAGAACAAAAGTTGTTGTTTTTGATGTCAGTAATACGCCCCTGCAAGGTTATTAGTGTTTTACCAATAACCCTGTAGATAGTTATGATTGACTTGCACTGGAATTACAAATCACTTTTGTTTACTAGAAATGCATTGTAAGCGGGCTTAAAATCTCTATAAATTTGGAGGTAAGCTTAAAATGCTTATTATTACAGAAAACGTGTCCTAAGTAACGAGTTCTAAATTTGCACATCAGTAGAGTGCAGTTTGAGTTTATATCAACTTCCCTAATGGCTGCTTCTACATTAGGTGCATGCCGCAACAGAGCACTCAGTTTTGACGTCGGAACGCATGGATATAATGTCATAACATGAGTGCTCGCGCAAAGCATGCGAGGCATTTAGGAACACCGCAGACTTGCTACTTTTTGCATCGGCGATCGGCGATTTAGTCGCTTTTAGCATCGGAGCAGTCGCTGCGTCCGACCGCAGAGAATCGCCAAAACGCGATGCAGTCGCAAAATCGCCGATGCAAAAAGTAGCATGTCTGCGGTGGCCCTTAGACGGACCTATCTGTCATCTTGTTTTTTTCTGCTCTCATTTAGATTCAGCTGGCCTACTCCGAAATACGAACCTAACGTTACGGCTGACGGATTGTCGTGATTTGACATTTCTTCTTTCGTTTTTCTCTACGATTTGACATTGTTTTGATCGTAAATCGAATCCGTACTTCGGACGATCCGTCAGCGATGTATTTCGGAGTAACCCCCCAGGTCCATGATTTAGACGGACCAATCTGTCATCTTATTATTTTTCTGCTCTTATTTAGATTCTGATACTGATACTAACTTGCTAAAATATTTTTAGCTCACAATTCTTCTATTAAGTTAAATACATCAAGTGCTTTTACGCTCCGTTTCGTCATAAACACTGAAACATTGTATTGAAGCAACAGCTGCATTCCCTAAGTAATGGTTTTAGTACATGATACTGGAGTTAGAAAAATATTGTGGAGTGCACCAATGACAAAGTGGTCCAGTGTTTTCAAGGAAAATTGCTTTCGTGGAAATGTCTGACGTATTTACTGCTGAGGACGTAAAGAATAAATAATTCAGTATTACTTAGATAGGAAAACCTGTAAGTATTTAGGTACTTTGTAAATATTAAAGATATCGTATTATTTTAAAACTATAACATGAGGGTCTTCAAAGGCCGTGTTTATACACGGTTTTACGGGCCTGTTAGCGTGGTTGGCGCGGAGGCGCCTTTCACGCTGCAGGTCGTAGGTTCGATTCCTACCCGGGACATACATTTGTGTAAATGAACATGTATGTATGTCCCGAGTCTGGGTGTATATGTATATTAAGTATGTATTTACAAATAAAAAAGTAGTATATGTAGTAATATCAGTTATCTGGTTTCCATAGTACAAGCTCTGCTTAGTTTGAGATCAGGTAGCCGTATGTACAAAATGTCCCAGGATATAATTATTATTATTACCTTCAGAAAATTATAAGATTACAAAAATAATTTTCCAGTTTTAACTAGACCCACATAGCAACTCTATTCCTCGAAATTGATGGTGATTGCTAGTAGAACCAAGCTGTAGCCAATTGACTGCAGCTAATAAACGGGCTGGCTCGACCGGGGTAGTACCACCCTCTCACAGCAGATCGGCGTAAAGTAGCAAAGTAAGTAGCTATTATACAGCTGCGTTACGTATGATGCGTGAGAGAGCTGGAAGCCAAAACACCCCCTTCCCCTCCCTATGCCCCACTCCCCTTCAGGACCGCAACGTGCGAGCGATGCCTTTGGTATTGCAAGAATCTAACTGCTTAACATCAGACGGGCCGTACGCTTGTTTACCACCATACAACAAAAAATCCTGTTTTTCAATTAGCCTAGTTAAATGGACCATCGCATTGCCTTAGGGCCTCCGCAGACTAGCTACTTTTAGCATCGGCGATCGGCGATTTTGATGCTGCGTCTCGCTCGTTCGCGACCCAGCATCGAAACGTCACAAAATCGCCGGTCGCCGATGCTAAAAGTAGCTAGTCTGCGGAGGCCCTTAAACAGCTTCTAAACTTACTACAACGTTAGAAGTTACAAATATGTTAACAGGTACATCGATCTTGTTGCTGGCCGGGGATTGGCCGGAATTTATTAGATGGTAGCTCCCTCTAGGGAGAGATAGCTGTACTGTTTGATGTAGAGGTACTATAACTTGCTTTGGATATTCCGATATTGAAATAAGAATTCGGGATCGCCTCTTCCGGGTATCGTGTGTGTTTAGGAAATGGTAGATCACAAAATGTAGTGTTATTTTTAAGAGTACATACTAGGTAGGTACTTTTTTATGGCAATGAGATTTAAGCAGTTACCGTAGCCTTTAGATTCTTGCAATATCAATGTCATTGCTCGCACGTTGCCGACCTAAAGGGGAGTGGTAGTGAGGGAGGGGTAGGGGGGAGGGTTATGGCTTCCGGCTCTCTCACTCATCGTACAAAACAGCTGTAACAGCTACTTCACGCCGATCTTTTATGAGAGGGTGGTACTACCCCGGGCGAGCCGGCCCGTATATGAGCTACAGCTTGGCTCTACCACGAAGAATTCTTGAAGCAGATTCTTTTTAAAGTACCATAGCTAAAGATTTTAAGTTCTTTTTACAAGAACACCTCATGTACACCGCTTCCATATTGAATTTCAAGTACAAACTACAAATGGGATGCAAATTTAATTTAACCTAATAGAATTTGAAAAATTTAGCCGGCAGAGAAAAGGCGACACTTTACTGAAAACATCTGAGCTGTTTCAGGAAAATTCGTTTAATAATGTTGACACTTTAACTTTGTGAAAATGCGAAACATAATACAATACTTATAGGTATCTACTGTACTATTAACTTTGGTGAAAAAAAAATTGAATCTTACAAATTGGATACTATTTACAATGTAAGAAAGCGGCTATAGCCTAGGGGTGAACAGGTTGGGCTAGCAATCTGTAGGTCCCATGTTCGATCCCCGGTGGGGCATGCACCAATGGATGAATTTTCATCTATGTCCATCATTTACAGTTCGCTTACGGTGAGGGAAAACATCGTGAGTAAACCTACTTATCCCTCGGGATTAGGCAATAGTTAGTTCCGTATACACGGCGACAAGGTTCACCACCTGTCACGTTGGGTTCTGGCTATCTGGTGAAACGTGGGCTTTGAGTTGACTTAATACCTCCACAATGTGGTGGTGTATGCCAACTCAAGCCTCTAACCACCCCCGAATGGGGATAAGAGTCGTGACGTATATATTTTTTTTTCATGTAATATAGATGGTCGAAACATCATCAGACGTGCAATCTAAATATATAAGAATCAAAGTCCTGACTCATTCATTCACTGACTGACTGACAGACAACGCACAGCCTAAACCGCAGGTCGTAGGGACTTGACATTTGGAGGGTGTGTTTGTCTTGACGGGCAGAGGTGTACTAAGAAAGGATTTTTTTGAAATTCAACCCCTAATGTCGTTAAATAGGGGGTGAAAGTTTGTATGGAAGTTCGTCATTTTTAAAGTTAGGATGATGAAAATTGGTTTTTAGGTTTCTTTTTTAATCCGGGATCCGGGATCCGAGATCCGGGATATGCGGGATGCGGGATCCGGGATTTGGGATCTGGGATATCCAGGATACGGGATTTGGGATCCGGCAAACAGGATCCGAGATACGGGATCCGGGTTCGTTGCATCCCTTGATTATTTTAAAACGTCTTCATATCTTTCTAATATAAATTCTGCGCGGACGAAGCCGCGAGCAAAAGCTAATAGTAAGTTAAAACGAAACAACGGAAATCAGAAGCAAAAGCCAATCAAATCGACCATCTACTGAGAGCATCACTGACATAATGGCTCCGGCCAAATTAACTTTAGTCATTAAACAGGGTATCGAAGCATTTGTCACGCTCAATTTACCGCCAAAAGGATACGGAGGAAATGGATCCATCAATTGATCTAAGAGACATTTGGGATATGGCATGTTGTGGATGTTGAAACCCGGACCCTAAGTCGCTTAGACATTGCCATTGAGCTGCTATAGTGATCGACAATCTGACGGCCGACCGGCTGATTGGCCTCTGATTAGTCGGTGAAAACTACAGAGTAAAGATTTACTTTACATTAGATTTATATTTACATTAGAAATATGTATGAAAAAAAAAAACGTGGTCATTGTTTTTTCATTTTCATTGTTCTATCTACCGGTAAATAGTTGAACTACTTGCTTCGGTTTATGTCGATGTTAGTACTAGGCCGACCACTCGGCCGAGTTGCTTAGGGCCAGTCCCCTTAGTAATTGGTCCATGGTGAAAACCGACCTATCAGTGGGTTGATCGCTATAGCAAAACGCCACAGTGGTGCCAAGGTAGAGCCAAGCTGTAGCCAATTGACTGCAGCTCATAAACGGGCTGGCTCGACCGGGGTAGTACCACCCTCTCACAGAAGATCGGCGTAAAGCAGCTATTATAGCTGCGTTTCGTACGATGAGTGAGACAGCCGAAAAATTAGCAAACAGATAAATTCCACGCGCACCTAAGTTAAGCTTATTACACATTGAACTTTACTTTCAAACTAAACAAATATATGGATTCAATATTAAAATCAATGAGGCTATAATTTATCTTCCTGTATCGCGATACGGAACATTTATTTCCCCATACCCACTTCAATCGGAATAAGTGCTCCATGAAATGTATGGGATTTAAATGGAAGGAATTAATTCCCGATCCCTATACACATGACGGTACGCTTCTAATGTAGATTCGAAACCCAATGATCCGTAATACCCTGTAGAAATTAAGCGAATGAATACACCAAGCAAGTTAAAGAATGAAAAGTGCGAATCGGATATTTATATCTGTCGAATGTTTTAGTGTCTGACTCATCATTGGTCATCATTGCAACCCTTGCTGGCCGCGCTATAAAGGCCTCGACCTTCGGTCTCGGCCTTTATTTCAGCGCCTACATCAAGGGTTGCAATGCTGACCGCGCTGTGGAGGCCTGGAGCTGTGTTGCGCCGCGCTTTCGGCCATCACCAATGCGGTCAGCAATACACTCATTACAGACCGTGGCAGTAATGTAGGACTTATTTATAACTAGGAAAAACAACCGCTTTTAAATTCAGTGCTGGTAACGATTATACAATTCACATAACAAGCCTTCTGTTTTCGCAAAAATAAACTGAATATATTATGATTCAAATGTTAACAAGAGGAAATACGAAGTATTTAAACAACACCTTCTGTATTTAATAAGTGAATTGTCGAATTGCGAGTGCGATGACATTGGTATTTGTTAATTTCGCTACATGTAGAGGTGGGCTGAGCACAAATTTGAAATTGCGATATTAGAAGGTATAATAAATAATAATATAATAATTTAGCCCTTTTAACGTCCCACTGCTGGGCACGGGCCTCCTCTCAATGCGATGGGGATTCAGGCCATAATCCACCACGCTGGCCCAGTGCGGGTTGGTGCATTTCACATGTCTAAAGACATGCAGGTTTCCTCACGATGTTTTCCGTCACCGCAAGCACATTAGAAGATATTAGAAGGTATCTGTAAAAAATACCTAATACATCAATGGATACAGGGTAATTCATAACAATTAGTTGGTCGGTCATTACGGGAAGATAAACAATACATTACGTGCGATGTTAGTGACAAGATTAATGGACCACTTCAGATTTAGTTGACAAACACTTCGGGAACAAGTAACTGTGTTGAGAAAATGTGTTATTGCGTTATTTTTGTAGAGCTTGTCAAAAGCAGCCGTCTATGAGTACTTGACCCTTGGTTTTATATCAGTACTAAAGCTCAGCGTGCCAAATGCCACTAATATCATAATGCTTGTATTTTTTAAAGGGGTGAGCAGAGATGAATTGAAGAACACCGCCATTTTGTTGATGTTATTATGGTCCTGCAATTATCAAGGTGGTAGAGCCAAGCTGTAGCCAATTGACTGCAGCTCATATACATACCACCCCCCATATATACTACCCCTGTCGAACATTGGTTCGTAGTACCACCTTCTTACAGAATATCGGCGTTTCGTATGATAAGTGAGGTAGCCCAAACTCTTCCCCTCCCTATGTTCGATTCTCCTTCCAGTCGACAACGTGTCGATGTCGTTAGTATTGCAAGCATCTATAAGCTACGGTAACTGCTTAGCATCAGGCGGGCCGTACGCTTGCCTGCCGCCTTATAGTTATACTAGCTGTGCCCTCGACTTCGCCCGCGTGGAAATTACACTCGCTCAATTGCACACTATCTACATTTCAAATTTCATTAAAGTCAGTTTAGTAGTTGTGGAGATACGTGGCAACAAACATTCACACACACACTTACTTTCGCATTTATAATATTAGTAGGATAAAAAAAATACTGGGCACATTGACGGGCCCGTTGACGTAGTTGGCGTGATGGCGCCTTTCACGCTGCAGGTCGTAAGTTCGATTCTTACCCGGGACATGCATTTGTGTGCATGAAAATGTCTGTATGTCCCGAGTCTGGGTGTATATGTGTATGTATTTACAAATAAAAAAGTAGTATATGGAGTAATATCAGTTATCTGGTTTCCATAGTACAAGCTCTGCTTAGTTTGGGATCAGGTAGCCGTGTGTACAAAAAGTCCCAGGATATTATTATTATTATTCCCAATCAATGCAAAACCACCGGAAAATCCTTAGCCGATAATTTATAGTTAGATGATGTTTTAATTATTCATATGGGTACCCTACATACATTCATTCGTTTCCCCAAATTTATTTCGTAATTGAAACTCCCAAAACCGTTGTTAATATAAATTCCCATTTATTGAAACAATATTTAATTTCCGTTCCCATAAATCGGATAACATTGTACAATTTAATTACTTTGTTAAAGAGCTGTCGGTAGACATTAAAAATTTAACAATACACAAAACCACGAGTTATTCGGTTCAAAAGGCCGGTAACAGAACTAAATGCGGTTGAACCGTTAAATTATTAAAACTTCATTTAGAAACTTCGCTTTTAGTATAATGCGTTTAAGCTTGGTTTTATTTGCAGTCTATTTATGATGATCATGCATTTTTATAATTTTTTTTAAAATTAATTTAGCCCCTTTTTTTTAACGTCCCACTGCTGGGCACGGGCCTCCCCTCAATGCGAGGGGGATTCAGGCCATAATCCACCACGCTGGCCCAGTGCGAGTTGGTGGATTTCACATGTCTAAAGACATGATGATGATGATGCATACTGAGATATTTTTATTGCTTTTACGGGACTTGGGACGTGACGCGAGCATTTCTTCCGCGCACGTGCAAGTTGTGGAGCGATCTCCCTCCCGAAGTCTTTCCTATGCACTACAACATGGGGTTCTTCAAAAGGCATGTTTACAGGTCCCTAAAAGGTCGGCGCCGCGTCTGCTCCCCTTAAGTTGCAGATGTCCTGGGCGGCGGCTTCTACTTACCATCAGGTGGACCGTCTGCCAGTGCGCCATCCTTGGCTATAAAAAAATATTTTAAAAAAATGGTGGACCAATGCAAGCTCACCACAATACTATTTTTATTTTTTTGAAGTAATTAGATATTCCATAAAAACACAGATTTATCTCGCTACCCATTAGGTCCGTCATCAAATACCGAGCGGCTGCGCCCAAACAATGGCTGTGTCCACATGAGGCGAGGGTCGCGTCCGAACATTCAGTTTTGATATCTGAACGTGATATTATGTCATAATTGATGGCTAGGTGCGGCGGTCTGCGGTTCGAGGGCGTTATGTCGACGCGGTCAGATGACAAACTGACTGGTGCGTCCAGATGCCGCATATGACCCGCCCGAGCACTCATGTTATGACATTATGTCTATGTGTTCCGACGTCGTAACTGAGTGCTTAAGCGCGGCGGTGGTGGTGGGCGTTTCTTGGACGTTCTATCTCTCCACTACGAGTCCCTATTAGTTATATTTTCTTTTAACTAAATAAATAATTAATTTAATTAGGTAATTGCGATCCCACAGTCAAACCGACTGCTGGGTTTTGTGGGACTATGTTATATTATTATTATTCTATGTTTTATGAAATAAATAAACAAATAAAGTAATATTATATGTCAATGAACGTAGTACCTACACTAGATCTCATTAAAACAATTTTCAAGTCAGTCATCTAACTGTTAAAATCTCATAAACTGCTTTCATTCCGACCTTTGATTTCGTAAACCAAAACATTGTTTTATAAAAGTATCCACAACAATCCGGCTATCCAAATTATATCCAAAAATATTTCCTTGATCTCGAATTTGACGCTCCACAAGTTTCTTTGTTCAAAGTTAAATTTCGCAAAAAATCCTATTCTATTCAAAAGAGAGTTTAAAACGTATTTGAACCCTCGTCAGTACTGCGGGGACTGACATGTCTGAAGAAGGGAGAGATAGGGAAAATGGAACTACACTTAAATTAAAGAATGCCGGTATCATTCGCAAGCCAGCTGATTATAAAATCTTGGGTGCAAATACTGAGATTTAGAAAAAAATAATAACTAAAACTCCGACGGTGACGGTGACGGTCAGGGAAAACATCGTGAGGAAACCTACCTATCCCTCGGGATTAGGTAATAGTCAGTTCCTGTATACACGGCGACAAGGTTCACCACCTGTCACGTTGGGTTCTGACTATCTGGTGAAACGTGGGCTTTGAGTTGGCTTAATACCTCCACAATGTGGTGGTGTATGGCCACTCAAGCCTCTGACTTACATTTACATTTACATTTACATTTAAAACTCCGTTTTTTTTTACCGAAGAAAATATCACTGAACATCGATACTTTCTTCGTGAATTCCTAATCGTAATTTGTTAAAAAGAAAAAAAAGACGACTCAAAGAAAAAAGGAAAAAACAGAAAAAAATAAACAAGACAAAAAAAGTAAAAATAATTACAAAAACTCCGAAAATTTTTTTTACCGAAGAAAGTATCACTGATCATTGATAGGTACTTTCTTCGTGAATTCCTAATCGTAATTTGTTGGCGGTCGACAATTGTTCGGCCAGGGGATTGCTAACAGATACATGACATGAAATGACACAAATAACACGGCGACTGGTAAGAATTTACTATTCACGAAGATATGAAGGCCGCAAATTCAGAGATTTTGTAAAAATTGCAAGTCTCCAAATAACGCATAATATCGGGCTTGTAACAAACAACAGTCTTATTCAACTCAGTGCTCCTCTCCCTACCTATCACTAAGGGCCTCCGCAGACTTCCTACTTTTAGCATCGGTGATCGGCGATTTTGATGCTGCGTCTCGCTCGTACGAGCTCGAAGAAACGCGACGCAGCATCGATACAGTCGCAAAATCGCCGGTCGCCGATGCTAAAAGTAGCAAGTCTGCGGAGGCCCTAATACAGGTTTATTTTCAAGTCCATCAGTATAAAACAGTGTGTATAACGTTGTATCTACCAACCAAGTCCCAACCTATATAGGGCTTCCAGACAGCCTGTATACCCCTGATACAATTGTTAACATCCCCTGCCTTGTCCCAGACGCTGTGTTTGGCACCAACTGACATGCAACATTCATATCCCAGTTGACTCTATAAGTTAGTAGTTATGTAACCTACGAGCTTGCGGTGAAGTCTCACCCTGTATGTGCCAAGATAGGTTTGCTATGATTACCATTCAGAATTCAAACAAATGTACAAGCAAGTGAAAATAATCCACCAATCACGCGACGGATAAAGGAAGCGTTCCTACTGTAAATAAAAAATAAAATATATAACGTCACGACTTTTATCCCCATTCGGGGGGTAGTCAGAGGCTTGAGTGGCCATACACCACCACATTGTGGAGGTATTAACCAACTCAAAGCCCACGTTTCACCAGATAGTCAGAACCCAACGTGACAGGTGGTGAACCTTGTCGCCGTGTATACAGGAACTGACTATTACCTAATCCCGAGGGATAGGTAGGTTTCCTCACGATGTTTTCCCTCACCGTTAGCGAACTGTAAATTATGCACATAGATGAAAATTCATCCATTGGTGCATTCCCCACCGGGGATCGAACCTGGGACCTTCTGATTGAGCCCAACGTGTTCGCCCCTAGGCTACAGTCGCTAGTACTGGTTGTTTAGTTTTGGCTGGTCGTTCCTACTGGTTGTTTTTTTACTCGCATAGCTTATCTATGCGGAAGCCAATAAAATCCACATCCATGTGGAAATAAAACGTCGTTGGTATTTTAAAGTCCACTATTTTATTTCCCTTCTTTCACACCTTTTAATATTAACGTCGTCCATCTGTCATTAATTCTAATTAAAATCTATCCTCTCTCTCTAATCTGTCATCCATCCCTTTCACTCCTATTACGTTTCATTTCACTTAACTCTTCATACGTTCCATTCAACATTTAACATCTGTCATACCACTTACGTTCCGTTCCTTCACTAATCACTCCCACATCCATATGTTGATTCATGTTGTCTTTATTTTCGTCTGTTGTGAAACATAAAATTCCATGCATATATTGTAAGTAAGTACCTACACTATTCCCAGCAGTGGTCATATCCAGAAGTGGTCCTAAACCGCTAAAACCCTTTTAAACAGACTCAGATATCTTACAAAATTGATTTTAGATCCAGTACACTCGCAACGACTATAAATCCAGATTCAATCGCATAGTACCTCATACATAGCTGGTCCGCGAAGCGCAAAGTCAAGTCGCCCCTGCACCTAACCACCAACTGATGTTGAAATAGTGTCGCAGCAGCAATATCGCCTGAATTTACTATGTATGAGCTCAGTTCAAATGTGTACATAGACACTTTAGAGTGGAAACTTTAAAGTTTTATTGATACTGAATGGGATTTTTATTGCCTTTGTCAATGGATGGTGATGTTGCTTTAATATTGTATTTCCTGGGGAGTCGGGTCCGGTTTATGTGTTAAGGTACAATTGAATTTTATATTGCTATATTAGATTAAGCTTCACTGAGGTCAATTTACTTTATTTGATTACAGTCCTATGCGTTTGCAACTCAAATTTGAGACTACCGCTACGGGCTACATAACATAAACTGCTTAAGATGAGGCGGGCGGTGCGCTTGTTTACAACCTTACGGCCGAATACTCAAAGGCTACTTAAATATTTAGTCCCACTTAGCAATTTGAGACGTCGTTAACTGTCATTTTTTTGTTTGGCGCGTCAAAGTTATGCAGCTCTCAAATTTAAGTGGCGTACGAGTATTCGGCCATTAGTCACATAAAAAACTTAAATTTGAGAGCTGCTTAACTTTGGCGTGCCATACAAAAATTGACAGAAAATGACATCTCAAACTGCTAAGAGGGAATTTAATATTTGAGTAGCCTTTGAGTATTCGGTCAAAACTATTAATGGATGCCGACAGCCTATAACATTTAACTTATTTTAATATATATTTACGTGGACCTATTTCCCCAGGCAAGATTTTCAAAGGCTTCTGCTCTAAGAAAGATATCTGATAATATTCTCCACACACAATCCCAGCTCAGACTTACACGCTTCAAGATATTTCTAACTAAATAAATCACGATTGCGATCACAAGTAGGAACGGTACGTGCGCGCTCTCGCGGACTTTCTTGTAAAACTAATCAAAACAAACATTTTCCCTAGTGTTATATTGTGCCGGTGTATTCAGGGTATTCATTTTACGTCGTGCGCGTTACCCAAAATGTTTTGAAATACACTAGCTCTTCCGTGCACTGCTCTCCAGGAGGGCTAGACAAGTGGCATGAACGCTAATCGAATAGAATAGAATAGACTTCACAATGTATGGAAATGTCAAACGTCGCTATGTAGATCAACAACAAGTTGCTATGTAGATCACGTGACCTATGTCATTTCCATACATGAAGCGTAGCGATTTGAACGAACGCGTGTAGACGTCAGCTACTTCGCTAGCCCTTCTGGTATCTTAAATATTTTTTCAGCTCTTCTAGTCACCAGAAGGGCTAGACAAGTGGCTGACGTCTACAAGCGTTCGTTCAAATCGCTACGCTTCATGTATGGAAATGACATAAGTCACGTGATCTACATAGCAACTTGTTGTTGATCTACATAGCGACGTTTGACATTTCCATACATTGTGAAGTCTGTTCTATTCTATTCGATTAGCGTTCATGCCACTTGGCTAGGTAGGCGGTTCAGAATAAAATGACAGATATATTTCAATAATTTTGTGGTAATTTATTACTGCTCAAATAATACATTGTCACTAAGTACTTAATATTTTTTTCTCAATCGATCTGTCTCCAAGAGTTTTCAAAGTCATTTTAAATTTGAAGCTTCACAGAAATAACATTACAACTAAATTATGCATTAAATTATAAAATCCTTTATTTCTCTACGCTCTGAAGTAAATAATTCCAACGTTACTTCACTCATTATCACCATAAACAATGCTCGTAGAGTTTCATAAAACGCATAAAAGCCGTTTCCATTATCATTAAGCTGTATTCCTGTGAAGTCCGAGCTACTCTGTGCTGCGATAAATGCAGTACCTACTTTACCTTAGTTTCTGGAGCTAATGAGAAAATGTATGCGCCGAGCTTGCTTCGCTCTTGTTTTAGTTTCTAAAAGGGTTTAGCTTCTTAGGTGTTATGTTGCTCTAGTACTTTTGATGCTTACGTTTCAATATTTAATTTAGCGATTTTTCTATTGCTGAGCCTTCCTACATTATCTAAGTCAGATCACAGGGACTTAAGTCATGGCCCTATACCTAAATTAGAACATTTGCTTAATTCAGTTATGTGTTTGATTTACATGTTAATAGATGGCAATAGTACCTACGTCACTCAGGCTACAGAAGCAAATTTAGTCTAGTTTAGTAATCGTTCACGTAGCTCAGTGGTCGAAGCGGCGGTAATTCAACTTCGTGTAACCCAGGTTCGAATCCTCACGGATACACACGTTTTGTAACTTTCTTATTCCTGAATTGATGGTTTTACATAACACCTGGGCATTAAGTCGCTTAGCCATGGAACTGCCATAATCATTGACCTTCTGATAGGTCGGTTGATTCTGACCGACCAATCAGATGTTTGTGACCGCCAATCAGAGGGTCGATCACTATATCAGCTCAATGGCAATGGCTAAACGACTTAGGACCCAGAGCGCTGTACGCTTGCATGCTTGATTATATGTGTCCATATGGCGCGCATGCCTCACCCGAGCACTCATATTATGACATTGTGCCTATACGTTCCAACGATGATGAAGACGCCGCCAATGATATCTCTATCATACTAAGTTAATACAATTTATGAAGCGTTAGCGTAGTTGGTTAGACTCCACCTATCACGCTACAGGTCGTAGGTTCGATTCGTACCCCGGACATGCATTTGTGTGCATGAACATGTCTGTATGTCCCGAGTCTGGGTGAGATTATGTATATTAAGTATGTATTTACAAACAAAAAAGTAGTATATGTAGTATATCAGTTATCTGGTTTCCATAGTACAGGGTCTGCTTAGTTTGCAATCAGGTAGCCGTGTGTAAAAAAAACAATGTCCCAGGATATTTATTTATTTATTATTAATTTGTCTCCATCTTATTTTTAGGGCACAGAGGAAAATATTAAAATAATTTGAGCCCTAATACAATTACAAAGCGTTTTCTTCGTAATGTAATGTAACGTCACGACTTTTATCCCCGTTCGGGGGTAGTCAGAGGGCTTGAGTGGCCATACACCACCACATTGTGGAGGTATTAACTGGAGGTATTAACCAACTCAAAGCCCACGTTTCACTAGATAGTCAGAACCCAACGTGATGTTTTCTTCGCCCGAATGATAACGTGAAATCTTCACGATTCAGCCTTTTATCAAGTGACGCTACCAACTTTACCCAAGCAATAAAAAGGCAGCACTTAGTATACCTCGGTTTCCACGGCTAATGAGTAAATGTACGCTAACTCCGCCATCCAACTGTTTTATAGTTTTAAAGTACTTAGCTTAGTTCATAATTATGTCTAAACATTAAACAAGCATCCTTTAGATGCTTTGTATACGTTTCACTGCTAAACTGGATTATAAGTGGGGTTTCTATTTAAATATTTTTAATGAGAGTTAATGGGAAAAGTGCAGAGGAAATTATTTAGTAGAACTTATTTTTTTATCTCAATTACAGCAAGTGAAATTCGTAGATAATAATATCCTGGGACATTTTTTACACACGGCTACCTGATCCCAAACTAAGCAGAGCTTGTACTATGGAAACCAGATAACTGATATTACTACATATACTACTTTTTTATTTGTAAATACATACTTAATATACATATACACCCAGACAGAGATAGAAGGTTATTTTGTGTCTTGCTTATTTTTCTACATGGATATTGCTGATTCCTTCCAATTTATAAGGGCCTCCGCAGACTTTCTACTTTGACCATCGGCGACCGGCGTTTTTGTGACGTATCGATGCTGCGTCGCGTTTCTTTGAGCACGAACGAGCGAGACGCAGCATCAAAATCGCCGATCGCCGATGCTAAAAGTAGCAAGTCTGCGGAGGCCCTAAGAGATAATATAATTACCATAGCCTGAAGTGATATTTTTTATGAGACTACCTCGGCAAACAATCCTATGGCCTGCCTTATGTTAAGCAGGTACCGTAGCCTATAGATGCTTGCAATACCAATTGCATCACTCGCACATTACCCATCTAAAGGGGAGTGAAAGAGAGCGAAAGGGGGTGAGGTTGGGCTTCCAGCTCTCTCATAAATCGCACGAAACGCACCTATAAGTAATGGCTACTTTACGCTGACCGTCTGTGAGAGGGTGGTACTACCCCGGTCGAGCCATCCCGTATATGAACTGTAGTTAACTCTACCACCAATAACAAAAAACAATTAATATAAATATGACCATATACTTATCATTTGTTAACGATTGCCTTCATGTGATTATTGAATTTGATAACAATATCATATGCAATAGGTATGTTTTTAAGATGGTTGAGTCAAGCTGTAGCCAATTGACTGCAGCACATAAACGGGCTGGCTCGACCGGGGTAGTACCACCCTCTCACAGAAGATCGGCGTAAAGCAGCTATTACAGCTGCGTTTCGTACGATGAGTGAGAGAGCCGTAAGCCCAAGCCCCCTCCCCCTCCTTCCAGCCCTCCATCCCTCCTCCATCCCTCTCCCCTTCAGGTCGGCAATGTGCGAGCAATGCCTTTGGTATTGTAAGCATCTATAGGCTACGGTAACTGCTTAACATCAGGCGGGCCGTACGCTTTTTTGCCACCGCAGAAACAAATATCAATACTATACAAAAAAAAATGCAGTTGTTACCTTTAAACAAAGTACTGAATACTTCACTAGCATTTTACTCAACAATCAATTTGATGTTCTATTTAAATTCCCAGTGTAGCAGCAAGTGAATGTCTGAAAGCCCGAGGCTGCTTTGAAATAATTTGACGGCAGACGTCTTGTTCGTAAGAACATCTGCATGCCAATATCGGCTGCTGCGTTGTGTTCGCCCACAGTGTGCTAAATTGGAAACACACGAGAATGATTCATGGACGTTCACGTCTTCTGGAATGTTCTGTAGCTACTCGTATTATAGTCTAACCGCTACCGCTGTGCCGCGCCTTAGGTATGCGTGGGGAGGTGGAGAGTGGATTCGCCTACCCCGTCTCGCCGCTCGCGTACCTAAGGAGTGGCACAGCGGTAGCGGTCAAACTATAGTCATATTATGAACATTTTATCGTACGTGACTTAGGTTATTCCTATTAATTAACGGGTATGTATTCCCAAAAATAACTATTAATAATAATTTGTGGAGTGATACCAGCATCAGTAATCGGAGCATGTATTTCTTGTTCATTATCATTCAAATCATTTAACAACCTAGTAGTTAAATGCTAGTTACGCATTGATTTTAAACCATTTACGATAATAGTAGGTTTTAGAAAATTGCTGTTCAAAATAAAAAAGAAATGACTGCAAAATCACAAAAAAGATAACGGTAATTACATAGGAAGGTTAATAATCTAAAAAAAAATGTAAAAAGTCAATATAAATTATCTGCTTCAATACGGTATTTTATCAGAAAACTCATAACTACAAAATAATAGTGTTACGAAACTCATCTGCGATTCAAATTTCACAGAACAATCACCGAGCTAATTATCAAAACCGCGTCGTCCCCGCCCAAGATCCATTCCCGTATATTTCCACTACCCTGGGGCAATATTCTATACCACAGACATTGTATATGAGTTGCATTCCTCATTTCGCTTGTTGACACTATGGAAATTAGGAATTGTACGGGTTTTAATAAAGACATTTTGTGGAGTAGTTATTAATTATACACCGTGTTTATGTTCATTTGCTTTAACTTCAACATAGTGCTTGGAACATAAACATAAACTTATCCCTTAAACCGTTTTACGATATTCGAAATTTTTTTTTTTTTTGTTCTTTTTTGTTATTTTTTTTTAATTTGTTTAATAAAATAAGTAACAACAATAACAAATTAGTATTGTCAATTTGACGTGACACATGCGAGAAAAGTAAAAACAACATCAAAACGAACTCATTTTTTACACCTTGTCGTACATAAGGAACATAAGGAACATTAAAAACTCTTTACTTACGAACGAGACGAAAATAGTATTTGGTTATGAATTAAGAAGATTTTACACTGGTTTAACTTAGATTAGTGATTAAATTTAGATTTTAAATAATTTGAAAACGGTACGAGTTAGGCAGTTAGTTTCTTTGAGAAATTAACTCAATAAGACGTAAGGAATTTACTCTTAAAGTTAAAGCAAATGAACATGAACACGGTGTATAAGAATTATAATATAAAAGGGATTACTTGCCTCATCGTGAATTCGCAGCACTGACGAAATATCCCTTCCCCTCCTTTTATCCCACTCCCCTTCAGCTTGGCAACGTGCACGCGATGCCTTTGGTATTGCACGCATCTATAGGCTAGGGTAACTGCTTAACATCAGGCGGGCCGTACGTTTGTTCACCTTATTCACACATAAAAAATTAGGACAAAAAATCGGTTGTAAGCGATAGTACCTGAGGATATTTTCAACAAGTGAAAGTCGATTGACGAAAGAGATAAACGGAGCGAAAGTAAGTGGACGCGTCGGAAGAGGGCGCCCAAGGAGAACTTTTCACGGCCAAATCAATGGTCTCTTCCAGAAAGGTCAAGTCCGTAGCACCCTCAACCGACGGCAGTGCATGAGAAGATGTATGAATGTGGATGAAGCAAAAGAGGTGTGTCAGAATCGTAGCACGTGGCAATCAATAGTCTCTGCCTACCCCCTTGGGATACAGGCGTGAGTATATGCATGTATGTATTTTCAAAAATTCTAGCGTTTATCCAGAGTTTAAAAAGAAAATGGTAGTTACGTACCTAATGTAGGTAAGTTTGGTAGATATATACCCCATTTATCTTGGAGTGCAAGCTATTACAGTCAGCTGGGATAAATGGCTCGCCTACGAACATCTAAGCGGGCACTTTTAAACGCAAACTTATTACTATACATGACTCGGGATAGAACCCGCACATTCTTTCCCGGTAAACGTGTACAAAGTGAATTTATATAGGTTTTGCTCCCTGGCTCAAATGCAACCACTTTCTCAAGACATCAAAAGATAAATAACACGAAAACAAAAAAGTTATAAGGCGAAGGCTAGACGTTAAGTATATACTGTGGTCCGTCAGTATGGTACATAATGATGGATGTCATTCCATCGACGCAGGCTACACGTACAGTATTTTTCCGTCAGTATTGTGACGTAGTTCGTACAGTGCAGACGTCAAATGAAACACGAAAGCTTGGTATGGATATTACCTTAGCGCTTGGTTTAATCCGCAATCCCAGAAGACATGTCCACTCTATTGATTTCTGTCATTCTGGAATTGAAATTCGTGGTAGATACTGTCATCCATCAGTATACTAGCCTACACGATCAGTTTGGACCATGGTTTTTGGTAAATAATGACGGACCACAGTATTTACTTTACGTCTAGCCTTCGCCTTACGATTCTCAAAAGAGTAATTATTACCAGCTAATTAAACATTACATAAGCTTCTGACTGTTAAAATATCTTTAAAACAGCTTCACCAGCTTGATCAACATCTTTGCAAACAACGATTAAAATCATCTCGCGCCATTACCCAAGCTTATCCTAAGAGATAAACTTAAAATTCTTTTTTCCCTCCTTATTTTTACATTTCCAACGGCCCGCTGTTAAATTGCATTAATTCGACCACATAAATCGTCGTTTGGGTCAAAGAGGGATAATCACTTGGTGTAAGTGATACGGGTTGTACCTTTTAGCTTGACCTGTCACGGCTTCTGTGATCCTAGTAGATGGCCTATTATTTTTATCTGAAAATTCTATTATTTTACTAGTTTTGTCTACTCCTACAACTCCCCGTTCCCCCTACCCGTTTCAAGGTGGTAGAGCCAAGCTGTAGTCAATTGACTGCAGCTCATAAACGGGCTGGCTCGACCGGGCTAGTACCACCCTCTCACAGAAGATCGGCGTAAAGCAGCTATTACAGCTGTATTTCGTTCGATGAGTGAGAGAGCCGTAAGCCCACCCCTACCCCCTCCCTCCATCCTACTCCCCTTCAGGTCGGCAATGTGCGAGCAATGCCTTTGGGATTGTAAGCATCTATAGGCTACGGTAACTGCTTAACATCAGGCGGGCCGTACGCGCATAAAAAAAACCCTGATGGTGTTTTTTTTTTCAACTTTGGGTAATTATTCGCCCTCATTTAAGTTGACCTTTCTTGGTGTCTGTGCTCCTAGTATATTTAACTTTAGGTACTATTTGTTGTCTGTAGGTACCATAGAGATTATAGGTTCATGGTAGGTACCTTTGTACGTCGTCGTCGTTGAGTGTTCGTCCTACTGTACGTTTTACCTGTCTGAGTTTCTGTAGTCTTGGTATAAATAATATAATTTTTGAAGGGGTTTAATTTTAAAAACTCTATAAGTAAAATTGACGAATTTAAAATACAACGAAACTCTACCATAGATAATCAAACTAAATATCCATAGAGCCTATAAATTATGTTTTGACATGAAGAGATCAACTAGGTAACAGAAAATTCGTGGCCCAACTAGAGGCAAATGATGTTACCCGCGGGCGTACAAGGCCGTCTGTATTATTTTTTCTTTTAGGTATTTTAATCATCTGTGCAAAAGAAAAGTTATTACTGAAACGAAGGGAAGATAGAGTCTGTGTATTTATTCTGGATTTGTGGGCACTTTCATGTAATACATAATAATAATAATGTTAGCCCTAAAGTCCCACTCCTGGGCACAAGCCTCCCCTCAATGCGAATGGGATTCAGGCCATAATCGACCACGCTGGGCTAACGCGGGTTGGTGTAATTAATTAAGACAAGTACTATGACGCTAATTAATATAACAGTTACATAAATTTCATCAAATTCTATTTTTGGTCACGTAAGATACATAGAGTCGGATGGAGCCAGGTAGAGTTATGCCCATGAAACTAATACTAAGAGGACTGGGTCTAAGCAGCTCGGCCGCGTTGCTTAAACATCGCACAACTCGGCCGGTGACGTCATCACAGTAGGCGCGGCTTAAGTCAGTGTGCTGTTGGCGTTCGTCCTCTGCAGACGCTTGCCGATACTTATATTCGATAATTATATTCGACACTAGATGGCGTCCCTTTGTATGTAATTTTTCATGATCATACACTTAGTGACATCTAGTGCAAAAGTTAAACTCTAACATCGACATAAAACGAAGCGAGTAGTTCAGCTATTTACGGTAGACAGATGCCACGCATTTCTTAACCCCACCCCCCCGCGCCATCCCGCGCAAATTACCACGCGTTGTTTCACAGAGATATCTACTAAGAACGTCTCTTCTAATTAAAATCTCTATGGTTATGCCATACATGTTGTATATGTTATACACGAAACCAGTTCCATAGGTTATTTAACTTTTATTCAGAAATACTAGCAATAGTAGCAAAATATATCAAAATACAAGTAAATAAATCAGTATTCAATAAAGATACATTGCATATTCTAGATTGTAGAGATCAAAACAGAGTCCTTACATTTCAATCACTCGAGAAATATTGTTCAACCTCTCCACACAGAATTCCACTCAAAGAACTATAGCGACAAATACAAAATAAAACAAACACAAACCTACCTTTGACTTTGTTTCTGTAGATGGAAACACATTTACGGAATAAGGACGTCTTCACACTGAGTGAGTTAGATCGTTGAATGTGCCTGCTGGCCTACTCCGAAATACGAACCTAACGTTTCGGCTGACGGATTGTCGTGATTTGACATTTCTTCTTTCGTTTTTCTCTACGATTTGACATTGTTTTGATCGTAAATCGAATCCGTACTTCGGACGATCCGTCAGCGACGTATTTCGGAGTAACCCCCCTGATCTCATATATTGTACCTAAGTTAGGCAAATACGCGATACTAGCGAGTTTTCTCTGTGAAACATGACAATTGGTTCCTATAATATACTATAATACTATAGTTGAATAGTGTGTGTGTGTGAAAAAAATCCAGTATAATCTGAACTCTGTTTATTTATTGAAGACCGTGAGCCGTGAGCTCAGAATCTGATAGGTACACCTATAGCAGGCGTGTACAACTTTCACCGACGTGAGACTAAAACAAAACAAATAGAGTTGAAACAAAACTAACAAGCTCTACCTCTACCATAGATATGATTTCTACGTAAAAATATTGTAGTTGCAATACTGTTGTGCCCACGACTCGCCTAGAAGCGCAGCACTTAGCATACCCAATACCGTGCGAAAATAAAAGGAAGCTGACATAAAAATTTCCTTTCCTATAAATCGTTTTCTGAAATCGGAGCGGTATAATGGGGTACAATGGTGGAGCTGGCGCGACACTTCGCGCCGAGCCAGACTGTCTCGCGTCTGTGCAATCTTTTATTTACAACTGTTTGGTATCTTTTATTGTACCGGGTTATGGATGCAGTTCTGTGAATGGATTTGTCAGATTTGAGAAGATTGTTGGGGTATTTGAAGTACTCTGTGACGACCGCTTGACGCAGTGGTTCGAACGTAGGCCGCTTGACTCACTGTATCGGGTGGTTGCAGGTTTGATTCCCGTCAAAGAAAAATTTCATAGCCGGCCTTTTCGTAATTTGTCCTGGTCTGGGTGTCACTGGGATCGCCCCAGTCCATCATATGATAGCCATAGTACAAGCGTTGCTTAGTTTGGGACGACACAGTTGGTGTGCTATGCTAGGGTCCCTTGGTACGTGATATCGCGGACGGACACACTCCAGCCCGCACCGACGCACCATGAGAACAGGATCGTGCGCGGTTCGTGGTCCGTGGTCGTCGGCCGTGCGCGAGGTAATCCGCGGTATCACGCACCATGGGACCCGAGCTATAGTCTGGCGATTTCCGTATCTGAAAAAAAACTCTGTGAAAATAAAACAAGTTTTGAAGTACAAAAACAAAACTACAAAGTAAAGCTAAACAATACTGATTTAAAATAGAAAAAACACTTGCTAATATCTTCAAGAACGAACAACCCTGTTCTGTACCTACTTACACCCTACGCCCTACGCCTGCAATTTACAAGATCACCTGCGCACAAAGACATTACCAAGAGAGAAGACTTGTGACTGTGCAACATAATATGTACTACTAAACGAAGTCCATGGACACAGTACTAAGTCGTTCGCTGAAAATGTCGGTATTGCCAATACGGCTCATCATCTGTTCAATGGCGGCGTCTTCATCAGGCGCATGCCACGCGCGAGCACTCACTTTTGACGTCGGAACGCATAGACGTAATGTCATAATATGAGTGCTCGGGTGAGGCATGCGCGCCATATGGACACATCTAATCACGCATCGAAGTGCCTTCAAATTGATTGTCGAATTGCGAGTGCGATACAGAGGGCCTACTGTTACTACGAACGAAAATTGTTTGACGTCTTCGTCGGAATCAATGAGAAACGTAGTAGGAAATACGCGAATTTTGTCCGAAATTTCGTTTTCGTTTGTAAAAGAGTAGGCCCTCTGATGTGTGAATATCGCTGCATGTAGTGATGCTTTGAGCACAAGTTTAGCGATAGCAACATAAAGAGGTACCATATCCACTAAAATACATCAATACCTACGCATCATATATCGTCGAATTTTCCTCCAAAACATAAAACCAACAAAATAACTTCGCACCGTATCAAAACAGAACATTTATTAACCTTTAATAGGCCATCGTAAAATGTTTATCAAATCCTTTTTCATTCTATAAATAAATTATACAACCATTTATGAGATTTATATCAGAAGTGGGCAAACATTTGTTAACAATGGCCATTCAATCAGTGGTCTGTTATTTTTGCGAAAAAAGTTTACCCTTATTTTTATTCCAGATTGACCGTTCAGTATGCTGTTCTGCAGCTATTCATTTAAAAATGATAAATAAAAAATTATTTAAGAATATAATAGTACATTACTGCAGCGGTCTCTAATGTGTGTGTTGTGTTGCAAAAATGCGACTATTAGTTTAAACAAAACTAGCTAAGTGGGTATAAAAATTAATACAATTATATTTATATTTTACGAACTATATCTATAGTTGTGTATTTTCTCTGTTTACGTTTCCATGGCAACGGCACGACCAACTCGTTTTTAACCTTCAATCAGTTTTTTTACGAACCATAAACATACCTGTTTGTTACGTTTCCATGGCAACGGTCAAATAACAAATATAATGACGATAATACCGGGTAATAATACATTGTATGTCTAGTAGCTCTTGCAGTACGACAAATCCGATTTTGCTCGAAGAAGGTTTGTGAAATAATGACAACATTATAAACTTTTTTGAGTAAATTAGTTTTTTGACCTCATTGAGCAAAGAATAATAATATTATGTTAAATTTAGCTCCACTTTTTAATCATCCTCATTTACCTCATTTATTAAAGTTGCCTCTTTTTATTTGTATTCTATATCTTTATTAATGAACGTAGAGTTTTATAAAAAAAATATAATAAACAATTTTAGAGAGGCACCCACCACTCACCCTCGGAATTGTCAACCTCCAATATTATAAACCAAATGAATTGATCGATAATAGAAGAAGCCAACAAGACCTAACTCCCTGTCAGTCGAGAGTATGTCTGTCATGAGTCATGGACCCTAACAATTAGCAATTCTCCGCAGACAAAGCGAATCCTAAATAAGTGATTTTTTACATAAAATAAACTGAATAAAAAATATTTACGTCATAGTTAAACAGTTCAGCAATCTATTGATATAAGACTGA
Source organism: Drymonia ruficornis (assembly GCA_947859195.1). Lineage (NCBI taxonomy): Eukaryota > Metazoa > Arthropoda > Insecta > Lepidoptera > Notodontidae > Drymonia > Drymonia ruficornis. The sequence goes on from OX401921.1 coordinate 2,151,437, forward strand.
CTATAAACATCAAATAGCAATTCGGAAAAAGCAATTCATTTTTCTGATTTTCTATAGCCTTAGCAATTCTGCAAAATTACCGTAAAATGGGTCACGAATGGCGTGAAATGTATGACGATTTTACTGAAATTTAATTTAATTTTGGAACAAATAGAAAATAGCTAAGAGGCTCTCCTTGTATTTCCTGGTATCCTGGTATTCCCATCAAAAAATTCCTCCCAAAAACTACAGAATCATCCCCAGGATTTCAATTCCCGCCCACTCCATTAAGGGCAAAAAAAGTATTTAACACATCCTCAATGGTCCGAAATGTTGAACTGTGTTCGTTGCCAATTCCGGGCCGGCATGACATACAGGCCTGGAATGACGCCAGGCCAATTCTGCGTACAATGAGAAATCTCTTTATAGCCCCCGTTCCTGTACACTCGTATAAATTCAGCTATACAACGCTGTGTGCTATAATTGTTGGTATCTTTTGATCTTTTCAGGTATAGAATGTGCTGTTTGGATGTAATTTTGTTGACCTTTCATGTGGATTTCAGTGGAAAACATGTGCAAAAATGTTGTCGGTTTTAATTCGCATATCGAATTTAGTTTATTTTTATATTAACTCACTAGCTGTAACATCGTAAATATCAATTTAAAAAAAAAAAAAAAATACCCGCGCCTACGTTCGCGTAGAATTTAATGGTTTATTTTAGCTTATGGTTTCCTTATAAAATCAGCTATCTGCCAGAGAAAGTCCCGTCAAAATCGGTCCAGCCGTTTCGGAGATAAGTTGGAAAAAGATCATCCGGGTTTAAATTGGGCTTCCGGCTCTCTAACTCATCGTACGCAACGCAGCTTTAATAGCTACTTTACGCCTTTTTTGAGAGGCTGGTATTACTCCGGTCGAGCCAGCTGCAGTCAATTGGCTACAGCTTGGCGCTACCACCAACAATGTTAGTTACATCCATCTAATATTTGATGATAAAAAAGGCATATTCACAAACGTATGGTGACATCGCTGAGGTCATACTCCAGTATTGTGTTTTGTCATTTAAACCCGGAATACTAAAAAAGGCCGAGTCTTTTGTCACTGGCCTTTTTACATCCAATATATTTAGACCCTCACCGTTAATATATCTTCTTAAACGATTAAGGGCGGTTAGGGGTCTTGTTAATCTGGTTCGAGTATACTACCCTTGGTCACGTATGCTACAAAGGGAACTATGATGGAGGTTCGGTTTTTATTAAAGGGACCAGTGCTCTTGAGCCGATTTTATTTATGTCCGCCCTTGGAAAGTCGCTTGAGGAAAAGTTTTGGGAGAGAATATTACTGGGGTCAATTTTTTGGAACAGTTTTTTTATGAAGAAATGTTGGATGCTTGTGGTGAATTGTCTCCAAATATTTCTGATCTAAACCTATTTGGTTTATTGATAAAACTTAGTTATATCTTACGTTGAATCAGCTTATCTAAATGTGGTTCAATATTTTTTTCTATATGCAACACTAGTTTTGGAAAGTATGTGCAAATTAAAACCTAAATAAAGAAAGAAAGAAAGAAAGAAAAACTTTATTACGGTAAGCAAAAATACAAAAAAATAAACAAAGAAAATAAGTAACTTATAATAATAATATGTAGGTAGGTGCGTCCACAAGTAGCGAGCCACCTTGCGTAAGTAATCGGGTATGTTTACGTGGTCGACATCAAAACTGATTGCTTGAGTGTGCTTCTCGGTATTTCTGGACACCGCCACTGGGCTAAATAAACCATTTTTAATGCAGAATTTTTAAATAGAATTACTCAGAATAATAAACAGAGAATAAAATGAAGACTTCTTAAAGAACAAATAAATATTATCTTCACTATTCCAAGAATATAACTGCTATTATTTCGGTATTCCTTAATCTTTGGATCTTAGTTATGATTTCTACACAATAATATTATACCGTAACGTAATCCCTAAATTCTGTATGCTAAACTGAGATTTGTTTGTTGTTGTCCTCGGGCTTTTACGTAACAATATCTCGTAAATGTGGTAAGTTTTACTATTTAGGGTAAGTTTACTAGCTATAGAAGTTAAAAAAATGGGTTGTTTCTTATTTCTACTTACCTGTTTATTACTAAATTACTGAAAGAGCTATGATGCTAACAAATAGACGAGAAACTAGAATAATTCCTGACTGAATTCCTGAATTTTTGACGACCCGTTAGCGTGGTTGGTAAGGATTCCGCCTTTCACGCTGCAGGTCGTAGGTTCCATTCCTACCCGGGACATACATTTGTGTGCATGAAAATGTGTGCATGTCCCGAGTCTCGGTCTAATTATGTATATTAAGTATGTATTTACAAACAAAAAGTAGTATATGTAGTAATATCAGTTATCTTATTCCCATAGTACAAGCTCTGCTTAGATTGGGATCAGGTAACCGTGTGTAAAAAAGAATGTCCCAGGATATTTATTTATTTATTTAATTGATGTATTAACAAACGAGCAAGTTGGGTAAGTAAGTTGGTGTGTGTCTGGCTATATTAAATTGGTGCGTCCACATACCTCGTGAGCCAAAGGGTACCAACCTATAATCTAGACAGAGAGGGTATAGCCGAGCAATCAGTTACATAGTTACATTATCGTTCTGTCTCATGACTAGGCCTAACTAGGCGAGGCAAATGACAGCGTTCTGAGGCAGGGCGAGCATTTTCTCGGGTGCGCCCCGTCAAACTAAGTGAGGCAAAGTTGCCTCGCGCGGCATTGTAAGACATTTCGACTCGGCTAATAATCTAGGTGAGCGCCGCTCGGCTATGCGGCGTCTATAGTTTATTGGTCTGTGAACTTCAATCAAATTATTACCGAAAACGAACACGTATTTTACATTAACAATAAAGGTTATAACACGAATCAAACGCTAAATATCGAGCCATAACACTCCCGTACGGGTCATAAATTTAACGAATTTATAACCAATACCCAGCGCGCCTATTTCATTGGCTAAACAATTGGATCCATTGTTTTATAGCTATACCAGTCGAAAGAGACAATCCTCAATCAGTATTTGATAGGTTGTATCTATTAATTTGCTATAAACTATTAGGGTATCAAGTATTAAATCCTGAACGTTAAAGATAATTTTCTCAAAGGAATAATTTCCTCTAGCCTCATTTCCACTCCCCATGTTGAGATTTCACGTGGTGGATGTAAAAAAGGATCTTTGAATTTCTAACTTAAAGGTCACAGAAGGGCTATACAAGTGGCTGACGCGTACAAGCGTTCGTTCAAATCGCAACGCTTCATGTATGGAAATGACATAAGTCACGTGATCTACATAGCAACTTGTTGTTGATCTACATAGCGACGTTTGACATTTCCATACACTGTGAAGTCTATTCTATTCTATTCGATTAGCGTTCATGCCACTTCTCTAGCCCTTTTGCTCATTACACACACCCAGCACCCGACCAGCACCGCCTCGCCTCGTCCGGTTAGTATTTTTTATACGGAATTCAATGGACATACGCTCACTACATCAACTCCGTAGCCTCACCAGATCGCCTTACTCACAAGTTATCCACGCGCGGATCACGAGATGACCACGAGTGGACCACGCGCTGCCCGTGATTGAGTCACGCTGTCAGCGATACGGCGCTCCCCATCGGAAATTAGTGGACCACGCGATGACCACCCGTGGACCACCTGTCGACAAGGAGTGGACGCCGAGCGATGAGGTGGTGCTAGTCGGGGGCGGGGTGGGTGTAATGAGGGTACCTTAAGGAGGTTTAATAAATGACAGTGGAAGATTGATGTCGTAGATAACAACTAGTTACGGGTACAATTTACATTAAAATCCTGTAGCCATGGTTGCCTAATAGGATCTCAATTCAGGCCACAATAATCTCGCTTTTATGTAACTAACAATAGGACTTAATTTAATCTATTTGGGTATCCACGGAACGCAATCTCGGAATTGTGGTATTACTGAAAGGTACTGTGTGCAAGTTGCCAACATAATAATGCTGACTATTAAATATAATTTTGAGTATCGCTTCATTTATAAATAGTGGTCTTTGGTAGGTACATACCTACCTTCGTACAATCTACAGCAGGAAGGTAAATAAATATCGCAAGATTTACACATCAACTGTATGAAATGAACTGTTGAAAATGTATACAATTATTATTTTTCTTTTGAACAGTGTAGGTAACCATTGAGTTTCTTGGCGGCTCTTCTCAATGGAAGCAACATTACGAACCGGTGGTAACGCTAACATATTTTTGCTAATTTGAGGATTATAAATGCTAATACTAATAGCTTACATGAATTTATTTTTTTTGAGTTGAGTTGAGTTGCGAGAATCGAACCCGCAACCACCCGATACAATGAGCCGAGCAGGCTCAATCCACTGCGCCAACCGGTCGTCAAGCTATGTAAGTAGTTGCCAGTTCTTCATAAAAATATATCACCACAAAGCAAAAACTCGCAAGGAAGTTTCCCCAACAGCAATCCGAAGCATGAATTATGTATCGCGAAACTAAATCCCGGGCACACTCATCACCTCAAAATAACTTCCACGAGAATCATCCCTAGTTAGACGGTACGCGATAACATAACAAAGGCTGACGTGGCTACCCTATTGTTATTAAAAAAAGATGTCAACTCGCACCCTTGATTTATGAGACGCCTTTGTCGTCCATAATGGAATTGTGTTATGTAACAGCTAAGAGCTCATTATGGCGCCAGTAATAATAAATAACGCCGAAAATTGGCTGAAACAACCAACTTCCAGCATCAACTGAATCGGGTTTTATGTTCGTTTTAAATGGTTAATTGCCGAGTAATTTTCGAGGCCGTGTGGGCTTTGAATATTTTATCTTATAAACATTAGCGCGGGTCATTTGAGGCGGTAGAGTTTGCTGAATCAGGAGAACCAATTGACAAACAGAAGCTTTGCTGTCGAATTGTAATAGCTCGCTAAATTTGCATTTTCCATGCAATTAGTTGAATCTTTACTGACGACACTGACTGTACCTATAAGAGAAATACTTAGAGCCTGTCTCAGAATCAGCAGATAACTTTATCCAGCAAATAAATATGGTGGTTTGACAGTTTTTTCATAGCATAGCTGTCAAAACGCCATATTTATTTGGTGGAAGTTATCTGTTGATTTTGAAAAGTCCTAAGACCATTTTCTAATAGGAAACATTCAATAGCTTTTAACTTTAGTTACACAATGTAACTATACATGTATAGTCATAAGTAAAAATATGTCATACCGACTTTAAAACCCCCGTAGCGTATTAGGTAAGTAGTACTGCAACAACAACAAACAACATTTAAAAAAATGAAAAAATGATAACTACAATTTGAACTTCAATTTACTGACATTTGTTTATGCAATACAGCGTTGGGCAAAATTTAATTGCAATTAACTAATTGCTAATTGCAGGTGATGTCACAATTAACAATTAATTGTGATTTGTTCGCAATTGACAACCAAACCAAAATTAATTGTTAATTGTGACACCACATGCAATTAGCAATTAATTAATTGCAATTAAATTTTGCCCAACTCTGCTGCAATACCATGTGAATTTAAAAATTGTAATGTTGGTATACAAAAGAGCATGTAACCGTATCTAAGAGTATTTATTCTCCATCACCAGGCGAAAATAAATCGATGCCTCTTCACAACCACTTTTCTTCAGATCCGATCATCAGCCCGGATTAAATTTCAAATAACTTTCCATTTAATTTAAGACCGTCGTTCTTACACGACGCGAAATTTTCAGCGAATAGCTTCGGCTCCGGCATTCCCAACTCGGCGTCGCGTTGACCTCGCCCGAACCAATTATAAAGTTTAATTACTCGTCACCAGAGGAGACTAGTTTACAGCTAACAACAGATGTCAGTGGCGGAGCTGCCTGACAAGCGCCGAGATACATGTATGATGAATTAGCTTGGGGTAATTAAATTTCGGGGATAGGCAACGTTGATAAGGATAGGTTCATTGCATTTCACTTGTTTATGCAAGCGAGTTAGTAAGGGGCGAATTCACGATGAGCAGTAAGGCGAAGGCTAGACGTAAAGTATTTACTGTGATAGAGTGGACATGTGTTCTGAGATTGCGGATTAAACCAAGCGCTAAGGTAAAAACCATACCAAGCTTTCGTGTTTCATTTGACGTCTGGACTGTACGAACTACGTCACAATACTGACGGAATAAATACTGAACGTGTAGCCTGCGTCGATGGAATGACATCCATCATTATGTACCATACTGACGAACCACAGTATATACTTTACGTCTAGCCTTCGCCTTACCGATTGCTTGATTATATGATAATATTTACTGCTTTAATAGTCGGTTAGTGTGTAGTTAACTCAGTCCTAAGTAGTAGCATCAGATGACGGACAGTTAACTAAAAGGCAACGAACAAACCCAAATATTAGCAAATCAAACACAACTTTTTGAAAATGATAAGTAATTCGAAGGCAAATATTGAAAGCACAAAACCAAGAAGGAAATAAAAACAAAGAAACAATTATTATAAGCTATGTACAATATATAAACATATTATTAATAATTATTCTGAACTGGAAACGGCTTTCTAGTAGGTCACACGTTGCCTCGTGTAAGTCACTCATAATTTATGAGCAGACTATAAGCTCAGAAAACACGTCAAAGCATTTCAGTTGCCGTAATAATAATCAGCGGTATAGTTGCGTGTAAAAAAGTAAAACATGCTAGCAAAAGAAACTACCAGAGGACGACAATGTTTGATTTCAGGCGAAACCGATTTGTAAGCGAATGTAGATAGGTAATTTTATTTAATTTGGAGTTCTTTAGTTAGTTATTTTCGTACTCTAAGTTTTTTTCTTTAATCTTTAACTGCAAATTCCTTAGCCTAACCTACAATGCGTAACGACACTTGTTTGTGAGCAATTGTCATTGTATTTATTTTGGTGTTCTGTGATTAGTTCTTCCACGAAAACTTTGCCTCGCTTCCTCATAATTCTCTTCTAGCCCAATCCACAATGCGTGAAAGTTTCGCCGCTCAAACTAAAATTCGCATGCATCCGTTACGCTCGACAAGATTTTATGAGGTCGTATATTACCACGCCCCAAATCCCGCTTGATCTCCGCGCAAGAATTGAGTAGGGTGGACGACAGTTCGGATTATGGGAAACGTCAATGTGTAGTTGACGCTGTGATCCTGGTGCGGCGAAATGAGTAAAATGGACAATGTTACCCAGCGGTTGGAAAAAATACACGTTGCTCAATAGTCGCTGACGTCACAGCGTCAGACGTAACTAAATTGCTTCGAGGACAAATATTGGACACTGCTATTAGCAATACTTCGTGAATCAAACATACCTCAAGATCCTCAAGATTTAGGAAGTCGAAGTATAGGCTAGCAATCGCCACAATCTGGTTATATGACCTAAACTGACTTGCCATTTTCATAATGGCCTTATAAAAATACCTCTTTATGCACACCTAGAGTACCTTCTAAATAATATCTTATGAATAGACACCCCTAAAGAGTAAAATGTCTATGGACATCCCACAACATTACCTACCAGGATTGCAAAAGTTATAAGAGGCATATTTCGAACACCATACGCCGTGTCTGTGTTGGCGAAAAGTATTTTCTAGTTCGTCGCTCCAACGCTGCGAAGCCAATTAAAAACTTAAACGGAGCATCCACGGAGGCTTTTCGCACAGTTTCTTTACTTTATAAGAGTAGCGAGCGAGCAAGGGAGAGCATCCATCGATGTATATTAAACTAAATACTAAATATATCGATGTAATTATCATGATGATGCACATTGCTGCGAAGTCTATTACCATCTCATCTAAAACTTAAATTAATTTGACACATCAAAAAGTATTTATATCTTGCATAATGTATTACGTTGATGAGAAGGATGGAAACATAGTTTGTGTCCTACAGAATCAGCATTTTTTTAGTTGTTGAATAGTAATCCGCGTAATAATAATAATGATTATATTTTTTCCACAAAGTTAGTAGGCTTTTAGGCTTAGACAAATAATGTTATTATTGGCTTTATATCATTGATTTGCCATTCTCTCTCTTATTAAACTGTCCTAAGATTTTTTGTCTCTCTCCATCTTTCTCTATCTAGGGCAGTTTTTTCCCTTCCTTCTCTTTAATCTGGCTCATGTAGCTTATTCTAAGTCCTTTTCCTCTACGCTTTCCTTCTACGATGCTTAATAAATGTTGTATTGATAAAAAGTAAGAAAAACATGTTCAACAAAGAAAATGCCATACTGTTCTCAAACATTATTCGAATTCCACAATCCGTGTTCAGTAAAACGTCCGTGAAGTGGAATGCAATTTGATCCGATGTTTTCCGTGAGGCGCTGGTAATTATAGCAAGGAATCTCAAAGTTAATCGAGAGCAGTGCAATGAAGGCAAAGTTAGAAACGTTGTTGTATCAAACAGTTTAAGTTTGCGTAATATACAAACGAAAACTTAATAATATTGGATCATTTAATGGGAGTTACACAAAATCTGTAATATTAAAAGTATCACGACAATACTTTACGGATTGCTAAGACCCTAATGTCTACTGTTGGGCCCGATCCTTCCTTCTACATAAAGAGAATTCAATACTTCAGAGGACAGTTTTAAGATAGGTAATGGAATTAAAATTATCCACACTACTTGACGCAATCTACGAGCAAAACAATCGACCAATAGTATGACGAGATTTTCTGGCGATCTTATTGGTCGATTTTTGAATTCCAACAAATATGTATGTACCCAATGGAAACCATTCGATCATCCTTTATTGAATTAAAATATACCCTAGTCTTGCGTAGTCATTACACCACCCTATCAGGTTTATATTCCAGCTTATTCAGTACTTATGCAGCTGTTCTAGAGGCACTGCATCCGCGTGCATATGCATATTAATCATGTGAAGTTGGAGCGCTGACGAATTAGCATGCATTCATATGTTAAATAATCTTCGAGCTACGTCATGTGAGATAGCTTCGGTGTAAGGTAGCGAAATTGTTTTGAGAGGAAATTAATACAGTTCACAAGTAGTTTGATACTTTGGTCTAGACCAGGCGTCGGCAACCTGCGGCTCGCGAGCCACATGCGGCTCTTTGGTTGTGAAGCTGCGGCTCTTTAGTTCCATACGCAAACATTATTTATTTGTTATAAAATCATATAAAAAATCGTTCTAAATAGATTCACGAGGATTAGGCACTATTTCTATGCCAGCAAGTTGGAAGAGTTGGAGGTCCAGAAATGTATGTACGTAACGCAACAAAAGTGGACAGCTTTAAAAGAAATGCCGCGAGTTGAGGCACTTATATTCGACGCATGGAATAGTCTTCCAGATTGTTACAGTGAGGTGAAGAAGTTGGCATTTGGAGTGCTGACTATCTTCGGATCGACATATTCGTGCGAGCAAGCGTTCTCTTGCCTGAATATAATTAAAAGTAAAGTAAGAGGTCAACTAACAAATGAATTGAATGAATGACAATGAATTCTTATCAATAAATAGATTGTTTTTTTAAACATTATTTATGCAAGTACTATTTTTGTTGGCAAGAAAAAAAATTGTGGCTCTTTAAAAACTTAGAAAATTTGTAAATTGTAATTTTTGACTCTTCCGACTCAAAAGGTTGCCGACCCCTGGTCTAGACTCTAGTCTAAAGGTAGTAGACGTAGGCTTGTGACGGTTTGCTTACCTCTACATAGTCTTATGTAGATTTTTTGCTAGACAATTCTAAGTAACAACCTACAGACCATTGATACTGTTAGTTCCAATAGGCTTGCCCTTATAGCCGTGTCCACAAGCCGCGAGCAGCGGCGCCCGAGCAATCAAACGGTGCGTCTATAAAGTTGAACGGCGCGCCTTGTTAAAATTTCTTTGGGCGCATCGCTCGCCTCTTATAGACGCTCCCATATATGGTTTTATGTCTACGTGGTCAGACGTCTAAACTGATTGCTCGGGCGCGCCACTCATTTCATGTAGACGCATCTAACATTGGGATCAAATACTGTCGGCAATGTGGGTACACTACAGCTACCTGTACATACGATGATGGTGGTATACTTATCGAAGCTTCAAAATCCTGACCTATACTTAAAGATTAACAATCTTTGAAACCCAACTTTAAACTTAAATAGAATTCGTTCACATTACCTACTTTCAAAGTGGGGCCTAGATTGCAAATTCTTAAGATGTCTTCAAAACTATTTGACCTCGACAGTCTCTACATACTTCTCTACATACCTACGTACAAGAAATAGTTGAAACTTTAGTAATACAACGTTATTACTAAATACTAAGCTCTGTATATTGGAGTTCAGGTTATTGATAAGTTTTAGGAACTATGTGGTGTTACTCTTGGCTTGGCTTGTCGAACTTGTTTCTTTGACGTTAATCGTATATATTCTACGGTGGTACCATAGTATAAAAAATAGGTAGTAAGTTATCTTCATAGAAACGCATCGCGCGCGGCTTTTATGTGTGCGCCGTGCGTATCTAAGCGTCGCGCACGCACATTCAAACCAAAACTAAACCCAGTTATCAGTGCGAAACAATGCTTGTGATGTTTGAGTGTGCGTGCGCGACGCATAGATACGCATGGCGCACACATACAAGCCGCGCGCGGTGCGTTTCTATGAAGATAACTTACTATCCATATTTCTACTATGGTGGTACGGAACCCTTTATATGCGAGTCCAACTCGCATGCCGGTTTTTTTATGAGTGATAGAGCCGGAAGCCCAATAAACCCCTTCCCCTCCCTCCGTCCCACTACCCATCAGGTCGGCAAAGTGCGAGCAATGCCTTTGGTATTGCAAGCATTTATACGGTAACTGCTTAACATCAGGCGGGCCGTACGATTGTTTGCCATCTTAGTCATTTTTTTGTTGGTTGAATATTTTATTCCATTAAAACAAACAGCGAAGAAATTATTTTCAATCATAAGTTAATAGAGACTTAGGACACTCATGTCAGAGGGAGATCGTGGGCCGGGCCAAAAAGCGCCCGGACTAAAAAACAACTGCTTGTCATCAGGCGGGCCGTACGCTTGTTTGCCAGCCAAGGCCTATAAAAAAACGATTTAAGGTGTACATAGACACCACAATAACTATATAGACAAGATAATTTGTATATCACGCCTCTTACGTGTTGCAGAAACTATCTTATAGCCAAAGGAAAGGAAGGTAAACAGAGTATGGAGGGACCGATACCTCCCAAACTGGCGAGGTGTGAAACTTACAAAGTGGATTATATTTTAAGTCAGTAACTTGTCCGCTTGAGTGATCACTGAACCTTTTGATGAGTATACCACCGAGTATAGTAACTCCGAAGCGGAAAGTCAGCTAAATAGTAATAATAATAATAATATCCTGGGACATTTTTTACACACGGCTACCTGATCCCAAACTAAGCAGAGCTTGTACTATGGAAACCAGATAACTGATATTACTACATATACTACTTTTTTATTTGTAAATACATACTTAATATACATATACACCCAGACTCCGGACATACAGACATGTTCATGCACATAAATGCGTGTCACGGGTAGGAATCGAACCTACGACCTGCAGCGTGAAAGTCGCCTCCGCGCCAACCACGCTAACGGGCCCGTCAAATGACTTAAAACACAAAAAATATTTATAATAAAGACACACACTGACACACACATCCTAAGTAATTTCTGGTGGTCCTCAAACTAGGCGTGAGCCTGTATCATGATAGAGGGGGAGCCCGTGATGCTAACTGTGGATTTACTCCGGCATCGCCCAAAACCTATTAGATTTGGTAGATTAGATGATATGAAGAATACATTGTTCTAGATGTTTCCGCTTTCAGCGGTGGGGGAAGCGTCAACATGATAATTTCAAAATTGTAAAAAAGCTATGGCATGGAAATACTCCAGTGTGTGAGATTTTGATATTTTTCATGCTCCAAGATGATAAATTGAAACAAATAAAAATTACTCGAGCGTGTCAAATTTCAGAGGGGGTGTTCAGTTAAACTTATAGATGCTCCCATTTCTTAGACTGACAATCAAATTAGCAAAATTGACACTTTTGACACTTCTCAGCTAGTAATGAATCCCCCTTATCTTAATCTGACGAGTTCGAGTATTTTAAGATGGTCTATGAGTTTTGGTAACATTTGTGTCTATTATGTGTTTGTGTTGATTTACTTTTGATGTTATTGTGTCTCATTGTTATTGTGATTATTAATTTATATTTTTCTTGTTTCAGAATCTTAAGAATCAAATCATGACAACGAACGTTTGGGTGGAACAGGTGAGTGAAATTCACTATTTTGTCTCTTTTTCGTCATTCCTTCAATTCTGAGGATCGCAACTATTGCGGATGCCCTTCCAAATGTCCCGGTCATATGCTCTGTGTACTGCCTTGTAGAAACTGCCTACAGCGCTTTTTGTGGTATCGGACTATCTTGTAGGTGCCCTCTAGCGCGTTTGCCTTCCTTCTGGCCATATTTGTAAAATAAAAGTAGAAGAAGAGGGACTTTTGGATTGTGTCTTATTCCCCCTTATGTATTATGACAAAGAGAGAAAGCGTCTAGCATGTGCGTCTTCAACCAGGATATGGTCTACTACCTTATATAACTCAAAGGATGATATTTTATAAGTTTCCATTTTTTTTTTACTTTAACTCTAAGCCTCGCCATACACGGACTGCTTGTAGCTGTCACACGCCCGCCGACTGCTTGACGCCAAGCAGTCGGCGGGCTGTCGATGCGGTCGACTGCAACCAACTGCTCTAGAGCTGTCGGTTCCGACAGCTACAAGCAGTCCGTGTATGGCGGCGCTAAGCATACTACTCTTGCCAATTTGAACGAAATAGATCTTCCTGGCAGGCTTTTACGGGCACACTGAAACAAAAGTCCCAACAATGTCCAATATAAATCTCTATGTTTTTGCTGCGCCAAATGGCCTGGAAAATAATATTTACGGAATGTTCAGGGATGTTGCCTCCTATCGCCGAATAGTTGTAGTTTGTGTTTATCCAAACAGACGTGAGAGAAGGTACAGATGGTTCACAGTTATTTTACCTCTGACGTTCCTCATTTTATTTATGTAAAACGCAAAGTCAGCCTTTAAACTTGGCGTTTGAGACCATGAACTGTAGATTATACTTTATTCTACAGCCTGCATGACTTATAAAAACATAATATCGACCACATTTTTCAAAAATAAATAAATAAGGTAAAATTTCAGAGGTAAAATAACTGTGAACGGACTGTAGAAGCAATGGTTCATACAAGTTCACGTCACCATATGTCGTAATTTGAAAAAGTGTTTTGAATCTTATATCTATGGTTGGTTAATGTTGAAGTTGTATAAGATAAAACTATTACTGAAGTAATAAAATATGTAAGCCATATGATACTCCTATAGGGTCTCCTCTGTAGGGACTACAGAACCCTAAAAAAGGACCTACAACACCCATGTCAATTCCCAAAGTCTTTAAAAAGGACACAACCGTTACTCATTAATAACGCACAAGTAATTGACAGTCGGCAATGGAAGAATAGGTGTATCTACGTCTCTACGTGTCTCTATCACGGTCCCTCCTCGGAAGAGTCATTTGTCAATAGTGTAAGGTGGGGCTCGCTCTCGGAGAGGCCCCAATTGTTCGTAATCTATGATGTTATAGGGACAGTTTGGTAATTTCCGGTGAGATGGCGTCAAGAGGCCGGTGTTCTTTTGTTGCCGAATTTGGAGCGTTGAATTGGAGGAGCTTGGAGCTTTGAGTATTTTGTCAACGTACTTAACGATTTAAGTCTAACAGGCAAATACTCAAACTCGAAATAGAGTACGTTTTCGTAATTGTTAGAAATAGCCCTCATTAGTATGCAAGACGTTTCAAACAGATCTGAAGCATTTGAGTGTTTGGTATTAGGATCCAAACATTAAACCTCATTCGTTTTTTAGGGTTCCGTACCCAAAGGGTGCCAACGGGACCCTATTACTAAGCCTACGCTGTCCGTCTGTCTGTCTGTCTGTCTGTCTGTCTGTCTGTCCGTCTGTCTGTCAGCGGGCTGTATCTAACAAACGGTAATAGCTAGAGACATGAAATTTTCACAGAATGTGTATTTCTGTTGCCGCTACAACAACAAATACTAAAAATAAAATAAAACTTAAAAATAAAGGGGGTCCCCATACAATAAACTCGATATTTTTGGCGTTTTTATTGATAGCTCATAAATTAAACAATATATAAAGAGAAAACTAACATTTTAACCATGAGTGATCATTATGACATATTTTAGATAAATTGTTGACAAAAAAAAGAAATGTAAAACTACATTTTTGACCCATAAATAAGTTTTAAATTAATAGTACCAGTCAAAGTAGCGCCATCTAACATTGTTATGATATCATTGGCATTACAGTGTCATAAGTAGTATAATAATTCGAGTGCAATACTAAAGATCATCTTAGCCGTATGGTTAAGGCGTTAGTCCACGTGTATGTGGGTATTAGGTTCGAATCTTACTATGAGTTGTTTTTTTTTTTGAGTAATTCGCATTTTTTTTGTCGCCCACAGCTTAAATTAAAATAATGTTAACACTAAACTGATTTGTGCAAATACATTGTTTACGTACGTAAACATATTTGTAAATCAAGTTTCAAATGCATTCGGAGTTTCAAGCACAGAGTATTAGAACTATAGATGGCGTTGTAATAGTTTTTCACAGAATGTGTATTTATTTATTTGTGTACTTTATGTACCTATTATTGCAGGTGTGTACTAACAATTATGGGACTGAGGTGGCAAAAAAGCGTACAGCCCGCCTGATGTTGAGCAGTTTTTTTTATGGGAGTGAGGTGGCAAAGAGTAAATAATTGTTGCTATAACAAAGATAATATAAAATAAGAACCTCATAATATATAAAATAATAGTACCGCTACGCACCACTAGATGACGCTAGATGAGCTCCTAGATCGCGCTATGGTTTCGTTTTTCAGATCGCAATATAGTCACGACCAAAATTCGCCTGCTATTGACAAGTTTTGCGTTATCTCTAGGTTTCGATCGATTGGAAATTGTTGTATTGCTTTCATAGTGTCATATTTGATGGCAGAATACTCCCGTTGCCTCGGACTATAGTGTGCGGGGATTTTAATGTAGACTTACTGGAATCTAATGAGAATGCACCTTTAAAAAAATATTTTGACCATATTGGTTTAAATTCAAAACTTCCTCGTGTTGTTACCACAACGGGTTATACTCAAATAGATAATGTGTTTATCAATATTGACTTGAATGCTGGCACATACTGTGCACTCTTTAGTTACCATAGCCCTTTATGGATACAATTTCGAATTGAGCAATAACTTTTTATAGAATGGTACGGAACCCTTCGTGCGCGAGTCCGACTCGCACTTGGCCGGTTTTTTTTATTTAAGACGATACAAGAAAAAAATGAATTTTAGTTTCGGGGTGTGGCTGGCGTCGCGTGAGCTGCCGAAGGATATATCCCTCTCGCTTAGCTAGGACAGAACAGCTATGGAGTAGACTATAGTATAGTTATTTTTTGAAGGAACAATATTGTTTAATTCGTACAATTAAAATAATATGTCCCAGTGCACCTTTTAAAATAGATGAAATGGATGAAAATATTCAAATATATTTTTTTCGTTTTATATGGGATTTTTATGTCGAGTGTATTTGAAAAAAATAATTTAATTTCTATGTTGTTTTTATTGCTGAAGACAAAGTAAGTCAAAAGAAGACAAACGATACCTACAATATGCTGATAGATACGTATAACAATACTTCGATCGTATAATAGCCTATAACCAGCGGACGATCCAGACGCGTCCAACGATATCTCATTAGTCAAATTATTATGATATAAAAATAGTTTGGACGTTATACGGGAGCAGATGAACATACATACATATCGGTCAAAATCATAACCCTCCGCCCACCGTAGTCGGGTAAAAATGTACATACTCTGTGTCAGTGACTGACTGCCGGATATGAGTATCTTTTTCATGTTTCGTAGGCTAAGGAATACTTTGGTACTTAACTTCGATGCCGATCATGAAGTCATCAGCGGTGTCATAATTTTTTTTTTTACCATATTTAATTTATGTTTTAATTTAATTTTCAGTTTTTATTAATTTTATTGATTTAACCATGCATTTATTTTTTGTTTATCTTTTTATCTTTATTTTTTTATCTATCAAAATCACCCTTAGACTGGTTACCGCCACAGGTGACAAGAGGGCTGGCTCTTTCCTTGCTCAAAAAATTCGCTTGACAACAGGAACAGCTTGAATACAGGGAGGACATGCAGCCAGTATCCCACGCGGACGGTATTTGTTTAATTAGGGGTAGGTTTTTATTTTATTGTATTTTATTTTAATTTATGTTATATTATATTGTATTTTAATGATAAAACATGAAAAATTAAAAAAAATCACTAAAAAGCCTGAAATAATATTTCTATTACCTACCACCTCTGCCTACCCCTTCGGGAAAACCGGACGTGATGGTGTGTTATCGAGTATTTGGGGTCGGTGCCAATCTATCTTCTTACTTTTATAGTAGGTAGACTTGGCATACCAAGATTGGCACCGACTCCAAATACTCGATAACACACCATCACGTCCGGTTTTCCCGAAGGGGTAGGCAGAGGTGGTAGGTAATAGAAATATTATTTCAGGCTTTTTAGTGATCCAGGTTTTTTTGAAGTCGGTTTGTTTTTTTTTATAAAAATAATTTTATTTCACGATTTTTAGTGGCGCCATACCAATGAACATTTTGGCATTTTGAACCATATGAAGTAAGCCAACAAAAGGTAACTGCTGTAAATCTTTGAGAAATTCCCTCGACTGTCTATGGTCTCCATCATTAGACCTGTAATGGCACTTATAACCCATATGGGTGTAAAGTTCTCTCCAATACAAATTAATCAAGCCCAAACACCAGGTAATTGCTGTAAATCGTTGAGGAGTTCTCTCGGCTGTCTTTTGACTCCATCATCAGACCCTTAATGACAGTCACAACCCATCTAGGTGTAAAGTTCTCATCAATACTAATTAATCAAGCCCAAACACAAGGTAGCTTCTGTAAAATGTTGAGGAGTTCCCTTGACTGTCCTTCGTCTTCATCATCAGACCCCTAATGACAGTCACAACCCATCTAGGTGTAAAGCTCTCATTAATACAAATTAATCAAGCCCAAACACCAGGTAGCTACTGTAAAACGTTGAGGAGTTCACTTGACTGTCATTCGTCTTCATCATCAGACCCCTAATGACAGTCACAGCCCATCTAGGTGTAAAGCTCTCATCAATACAAATTAATCAAGCCCAAACACCAGGTAATTGTTGTAAATCGTTGAGGAGTTCCCTCGACTGTCTTTCGGCTCCATCATCAGATCGACTCCAGACCTTCATAAAATAGTAGTGCTTTAAAATACTTAATGAAAAAAATTACAAACGCACTAGTCGCTCCTACGATTTTCGAAGGTTCCCCTCGATTTCTCTGGGATGCCATCATCAGATCCTGGTTTCCTTATCATGGTACCACCGCTGGGATATCTCCTTACCAACAAAAAAAGAATCATCAAAATCGATTCATAAACAACGAAGTTATCCGCGAACACACATAAAAAAAAAAAATATACGGTCGAATTGAGAAACCTCCTCCTTTTTGAAGTCGGTTTAAAAATAAATATATATATTTTTTTTAAATTTAATTTTACTTTTATTTATTGTTTTATATTTATTGTGAAATTATAATAATTTTAATAATCAATATTGGACTATGTCTGAAACAAAAACATTGAATTGAATAATTTAAAAAATACAAAAATTATCACATTAACTCGTTAAATCACGGTTTACACCCGCTAGAACGAAAAAGATCCTAACATGGTAGGTAGGACCTGAGGGTTGGCCAGTTAATTACTTAAAATACACTATATTTATTTCAAGAAAACATTCATAAGATCTGAAGGCGTCGGACTCGCACATAAAGGGTTCCGTACCACCGTAGAATAAACACATCAAAAATATCAAGTTTGAGACTTGATATTTATTTTTAAATGTTATTATATTTTTAGTATTTGTTCTGCACCGGCAACAGAAATACACATTCAGTGAAAATTTCAACTCTCTACCTGTTACGGTTCGTGAGATACAGCCCGCGCTGACAGACGGACAGACAGACAGACGGACAGCGTAGGCCTAGTAATAGGGTCCCGTTAGCACCCTTTGGAACCCTAAAAAGTAGCCTATGTTCTCCGCCAAGACCCAGTCTATCTCCATACCAAAATTCATCAACATTGGTTCAGCGGTTTAGCCGTGAAAAGGTAACAGACAGAGTTACTTTCGTTTATAATATAATAGATTGAATAGGACGGACAAACATTTTCCTATCCATATCTGTAATGTTATTTTTTACGATAATTTATTGATGTATGATATATTTATTACTTGCCCATCCATACCTACAACAAACGCAATAAAGCGACTCCATTGTTTTGACAAGCAATGTATTCCCACTGTCGGCCCAAGACCATGCTGCAAGTATATAACAGTAAGCGAAATAGGGAGTTTTTACAGAAATGACACGAATAACTATGAAATGACAAGAGATGACACAAAATGACAAGAGATGACACAAAATGACAAGAGATGAAAAGAAATTACACAAGACAAGGAAAAGCAAACGAAAATCACGCTGCAGTGCAGGTCATAGGTTCGATTCCTGCCCAGGACATGCAGTTGTGTGCATGAACATGTCCGCATGTCCCGAGTCTAGGTGTAATTAAGTGTATATTTCGTTTGTATTTACAAAGTAAAAGTAGTATATGTAGTAATATCAGTTATCTGGTTTCCATAGTACAAGCTCTGCTTAGTTTGGGATCAGGTAGTCATGTGTAAAAGAATTTCCAAGGATATTTATTTATTTATCATAGGCGTCGGCGGACTGTAAATACTGTACTGTACCTGTAATGTGGCACGACCGTAATATTTTTTCGTAATATTTTTTAAAAAATCCTTCACAGGTCCGACGTCGAACAAGTCCGAGCGGACACTGACAATACAAAGTTAGAGAGAGACATGGTTAGTTCAAGTACTTAAAATGTGAGATGG
Source organism: Drymonia ruficornis (assembly GCA_947859195.1). Taxonomy (NCBI): domain Eukaryota; kingdom Metazoa; phylum Arthropoda; class Insecta; order Lepidoptera; family Notodontidae; genus Drymonia; species Drymonia ruficornis. The sequence goes on from OX401921.1 coordinate 2,170,578, forward strand.
CGATATTGTGCGCGCGCTCGGAAATAAACAACGTAAGCGCCAAACCACATTTTCTTGAATTAAAAAAAAACTACTTCATGAATTAAAATATGGTTGAAGGGTAGTTTAGATATCATTATTTGCTATGTTTTAGAAATAATTTCGTGATCTAAATCGTAAAAACATCGTGGTAGCAAGGAAAATTGTAAATAATTAGAGCTCATTTCATAATTTTTTTTTATCGAGAAAATTTCGTCAAATCGTGATTTGGATTTAAAGATACTCAAGATAATATAGTCAAAAATCATACATCTAAATATAAGATTCCTAGTCCACATACTTACTTAAAGAAAAAGTAGAATAGAAAATCAACCAAATTTCGAACCCTCCTCTTAAATATTGTAAGCTCACTTCATGCACTCTAAGTACTGTGTCAGTAAATACAGTTGAAAATGTATGAGGTATTAACATTATTACCAACTAAATAAAGCTAATAAAATCTCTCATTTTCGGTAACATCTATCTATTAAATATATCTACATGTGTATCAACTGCCGTGCGTTAGTATCAAAAAATCCCGAAAATGCTCGACCAATTGGAATGTTTTTTTTTGTTTTGTTCGCCACTACTGGGGTGGTTTAGGAATAAAGACCATTAGGAAAAACCCAAACGAACAGCCGAAACATCTAAATTGGTAATTTTGTACGCGAACCGTCACTTTGGATTATTATTATTTTTAAGTGATACTTACTTTTTTTAGGTGGTACGAAATTCATTAATATCCCGCTTGCTCACCACCAAACAACACAGAAAAGTACATAAAAGCTACTGCTAAGAATTTAAGGGTTCAACTCTCGAAGTGAAACATAAAACAGTCATTTTCTCGGATTTGAATGGCAAAAACAGGCCAACGTTAAAACTAGTCTCAGTCACGATTTTACGTTGTAACAATTTTATTGCTTTCGAACCAAAAGGGTATCCGTGATAATAATATGCGGGAAGACAAGGACTTCTTTCATATTTTTAAAATAGTCCGTCTAGACGTTGCACACATAACACGTGTTTTAAAATCTATTACACTGAGAATAAAATTTACGACAACAAAATGGTTTTTGTAGTTCCTAGTAGTCTTTTTAGTAAGTTTTACGAAACGTTTTGTATTTACAGCAAATGTTTTATAAATGTGAGATATAACATAAAACATTTGTTGTAAATACAAAACGTTCAGTAAAAAATATTGAAAACACTACTAGGAATTACAAAACCATTTTGCTGTCGTAAAATTTTTCTCAGTGTACAAAAGTTTTTGACATTCTACTACGGTGGCTCTGTGCGGGTTGCTGGATATCACATGTCTTTCAAAGATTTGTTATATTTTCTAAGACATGCAGGTTTTCTCAGGATGTTTTCCTTCATCGTAAGCAAGCGATAGTCATATTAAAGTTATGAATCGCACACTGATTTCGAAAAATCTAGAGGTGCTAGCCGGAGTTTGAATCCTGCCCACAACGTGCTTAAACAAACGGCTATCACTGCTTTTTTTAACATTTAAAACTGTTTTTTAGCACAAGAACACTTTCTTGTTCCTACGCGTCCATGAGATTTTAAAAATATCCAGTAATGGCAGCATATCTCCAAGCAAATAAATAAACAGAAACACGATAATAAAATTATTATTTGCTTTAACGCAACAGAATTGATGTATCTAAGAGCGAATAAAAAACGTGTTATGCTTCTAAATACGTCTTACGCAGAACTTAAACTAGGATACATCCACGGAAACCTCATCACATGTGCACCCTTCACGAAATATATTCAACCGTGAGCGGTCTCACAAATAAATCGTAAACTTAGTTCCACGATCATAACATTTTTATTATCACGAAACTAACTTGTTTGCAAAAACTTGTGATAGAATGAGACGACAAATATTTGGGCTTGCGATAGAGGGAGATAAAAGTCGTATGAAGTTTTTCGAGAGTCCAAATGATCCAATCGATATCTTGTTATGGGCGATAATACTGGAATAGTCGTGTATTTATAGTTATTTTGTTTTGATAATCTTGAATGATTTTTTATAGACGGTAAATATCTTGTTCATACCAGTTTAGGGACTTGATAGCTTATAAAAGTCGGTATTATAAGCACAATGTAAAGGGATGTTTATTTTGTTTATTATATGGATTCTTTTTCGTTAAATTACCATGGACCAATTAATAAGGGGACTGGCCCTAAGCAACTCGGCCGAGTGGTCGGCCTTGTACTAACATCGACATAAAACGAAGCGAGTAGTTCAACTATTTACCGGTAGATAGAACAATGAAAATGAAAAAACAATGACCACGTTTTTTTTTCATACATATATTTAATAAGGGCACCTCTTTCTTTAGTCTTTACTCTGTGTAAATTACTGAAGGCCATAAACATAATATTTATGTTTAGGAAAATAGACTGAGCAATTAAGGCGGACTTACGTGAAAATCGATGAGAAAAATAAAGGCATACTTACATGCTGTAAAAGTCTGACCGATAGGAGGCCGACGGTCGCGTGATCACTGACGAAATTCGCCCGAACTTAGGCGGTGCCGGCGGCGCGGCGGTCCCTGCCATTTAAATGATCAAAAATGAAATGAGGTCACATTCATCCCACATCCCGGAACTGACACGTGCAGCCACGACAAAACGGAAAGGGAGCATAAATGGCACGTGTCAAAATATTTCCCAAAATTATTAACAAGTAGAATATTTTTTACTTACAGGTTGTATTAGTAGCTGGGTTATCTTACATTAAAAATTGTTGAAATCAACGCCTTCAATTTTTTTGTCACAATTTTTTTTGTGTTAGGTACTTACAGTCTGCAATTTGATGATTATTTATTTGCAAGAATCTTTAGGCTATGGTAACTGTTTAACATTAGGCGGGCCGTACGCTTGTTTGCCACCTTATAGTAAACAAAATATGAGTCAATACACACAAGATATGAGCTTATCGTTACATAATAGCACTCATGATATTTATGCACATGCATGAGTATCATTTTTGATTCCTTAAACACATATACGAAGTTAAAACTCAAGAAAAATACTACCGTATACTACATCGACAGGGAAACTTGCAGACACATTATCTACGACAGTATTTCAGGGGTATAAAAACTTTTTTCAGCGATCTGTATCGTGTGTCGGCAACCAAGGGTTTTTGCCGTCATCTGCAAGGGTATCATAAATCATGGCCCAGTTGGTCTCACCTACCAGTTAACACGTAAGGGAGTACCCCAGGGATGTATCCTTGTGCCATGATGCTATATTTCGGGTTAATGTGGTCATTACCGAGTTGAAAGTATCTAGGTAATGTTAGGCAGGTATTTGGAGATAAATTTTCCATTAACCCATGTGTGTTTTGTTTTGTGTCGTCACATTGAGAATAATAATCGGAAAATTATGTTTGGCCACTAGAATTCCAAAAAAAACATCTTTTTTTTTTAAATATGGATTTTTTGTGTATTACGCAATAACTGGATGGGGATTCCCGACCAGCTAAAAGCATTTTTTCTGATATTTTAATCTAGCTTTATACACAACTTTGCTCACGTAGACTTTAAAAATAAAAGGATATTGGTATCATGCTGGTGGCGCATATAAGTAAATTATATTATTCTGGACTAAATTTATCTCAAATTCATTTAAACTTCTTCGAATTTATAAATTAGCAACTATAGATACAAAGACGAATACGAATCTACTTATCAGAAACTATCATAATTTAAGTCTAACCCCCTTATTCATAGATATTTTAGCCAGTTTACAATGGTTTTGAAAAGCATTTTTAGGAATAAATGTGATTTGTAATTCCACTGCAAGTCTATCATAACTTTCTATGAATAAGGGGGTTAGTTTTTAAGTTGATCGATCATAACTTAAGTTTAGAAGCAGCAAGTCCATAGATATTCCTTCCAATTTCAAAATTCACCCACACAATAAATCATTGTGGGACCGCTTTGACGTCGGTCGAACTTTTAAATAGAATTCAAGTTGGCGGGCCGAGTTCGCAACCTACTTTAAGGTGAGATTGGCTTCAAGAGATTTTCTATAATTAAAAGTTCCTCAAAAATTTCCCGCCATCTCTTTCAGTCATTGTGTTTAGCAGAGCTTTGTTCTTTTCTTAAATTAATATTCTCTTACGTCTAAGGACTTTCCTTAATACGCATAATATGACGAAGATGCCCTATTCGCATCAGGTTTTGATTATATTCTTGTTCTTGCGAGAGTTTTTAGAATTCTTGTCTTTGACTAGGTAAGTCAACAAAAGCATCTGAAACTTTCTCTTGTCATAATTCCTATCCCCGATGCAAAGCACACTCAATGCAAATAAAACTTTCGTTTGACCCTTTCGCTAGCCAAAGAATCAATCTTCTGAGGTGTGTCCCTTGCCTCCTATCAAATGTCCATTGTTTTAAATATTTTTTTATATTGTTCTACAGTCCGAAATAACTGAATAATAATCCAAACAAGAGCTTTCATTCTATGATTTTTTTATAACAGTATTTCAATAATAAAAATTCTTTCTCGCAATATTTGTAATAAAATCATGTTTTAAATCGCTACCATACTTGAGCTGGATTCCGGCAGGTTGCAGACTAGGCCCGTCGACAACTACGCGCTATTTTTGCAATCTCATATTACCGTTTGTTTTCGAAATATTGATGATACTCGAAGTTATTCCGTTACTTCGTTATTCCTCGTTCGAATTGTTTTGGCAAACAAAACAGCACTTGGCTTCAACTTTTTGCGTGTTTTGTTTCTGTTTCCTGTAAATTTTCAGCGGTAAACACTCAACAGTCTTTGGTTTTTGTTTGCAATGTTTTATCTGCAAAATTTCAATGTTTAGCAGACTTGTTTCCAAGACTTGACACGTGTAGGCTTACCTGTACCTGGTACATTTTGACAGACATGTCATAAATTTTATATAAGTACAATTCAAACAAAATATATTTCAGCAATCAGTGATGTTTCAAAGCAGTTCAGGGCGTCGAGTCGCTTAGCCATTGAACTGCCACTGTAGCGTTTTGCTATTCTGATCGACGCTCTGATTGGTCGGTCAGAATCAACCGACCAATGAGAGGGTCGGTCCTAGACTCGGCGCCCTGAAACTATTATAGAAATGCTTCCAAAACAGATCTTTATCTTGTTCAATATTGCACGCTTCAATCCCACAATTTTATCATGTTTATAGAGATCCTCAACATCAATTATGCATGCCGCCCTTCTCACTGGGTCCGATAACCTATATTTTGGCACATTATCCAAACCGCCCACTTACGACTTACACACAACAAATTCAGGATTGCCTCGGAAATACTAAACTGTATCTTCCCATTACGAAAATAACCACGTAACCCAACATTCTACCCGTCAGTACAAAAGCCACATTCAAAACATATTTGATTTTAAAATTTTTGGTAATGGTCCGAATTAACGAAGCAAAAATGAGTACTTGTAATGTAATGTAACGTCACGACTTTTATCCCCATTCGGGGGTAGTCAGAGGCTTGAGTGGCCATACACCACCACATTGTGGAGGTATTAAGCCAACTCAAAGCCCACGCTTCACCAGATAGTCAGAACCCAACGTGACAGGTGGTGAACCTTGTCGCCGTGTATACAGGAACTGACTATTACCTAATCCCGAGGGATAGGTAGGATTCCTCACGATGTTTTCCCTCACCGTCAGCGAACTGTAAATTATGCACATAGATGAAAATTCATCCATTGGTGCATGCCCCACCGGGGATCGAACCTGGGATCTTGTGATTGCTAGCCCAACCTGTTCACCCGTTGGCTACAGTCGCTGAAATGAAATGAAATGAGTACGTCGTCGTTTAAAAAATTGGTCGATTCGCACCAAGGTCTGAAACAGCCCATTTAAGAATCATTTCGGCGATTCGCACCGTGGGGCGAAACGACGCAGGACCCAAAGATCTAATGGTATAAAAGTGAGCCAAGAAACTGCGAGCGCGGTCAATTGAAAACTCTTCACAATTTTCTCGCTGCGGGGCGTGTTAAAAAGATTTGAATTTTTAATATTAGACCTCCAATTTTTACGTCGGAATATTACAATGGTTTTTATCGTCGCTCCGTTCCGATGCTCTATATTTGTCGAATGAAATGTTTATTGAGAGGTGAACGCGTCTATTTATTTCGATGATGTTTTTATCTCGTATTTGTTGTTTTCGGCTCTCTGAAACTTTTTAGTGTGATGTGTTTTTATTTTTATTACACATGTCTACTTTTATTTTTTTGTTAAAAAAGAATATAATTATGTAGATTGTCTGTAGTTGTTGTTGGTAAAGAGGACTATAATAACATTAAAGTCTAACCAAGCAGGCCACGTAGGCTATTCTTCGTCTGTCCTTTCTCCGTGTGACCTCGGTGTCATAAAATTTATTTTAATAGTAAGTGTATAAGGCATAACTTCGGCCTTAAGTTGCTCGTCATCTCAATGTATGCCTACATAATTCATTCACCTAATTTAAAAAACCACCATGGTCACACGAAAAACGGTCGGACAAAGAATGAATAGCTACGTCCAGATGTGTCACATGCCGCGCGAGGCAAACTGCCTCACGAAGTTTGACTTGCCTCGCGCGAGGCAAATGCGCGTCCTGCCTCACCTGAGCGCTGTCATTTGCCTCGCCTAGTTTGGCATAGTCACCAGACAGAACGATGTCAAACATGTCAAACTGATTGCTCGGCTATACCTTTCTCTGTCTAGTGTCAGTTGCCTCGCCATTTGCCTCGCGCGGCATGCGACTGAGGCAAACGTCGTGCTTCGCGAGGCATGTGGGTGAGCAGCCTCGCGCGGCATGAGTATGTTGTAGACACGTCTAATGACCAACTGCATTCCCTAAATATTATTTTCTTTCCTTTTCGGCCAATCGTCTATATAATCGTCACTAAGTGCTCTTCCGTAGCATTCAATTCTTTGCTGTCTTGTCCTTCTGCATGTCTTTCTGTTACTTGCCCATTCGTTGTTCAGTCCACGGCATATGTAGCCAACTTATTTGCTCTTGTTCTAAGCAAGAACACTCTATCAATCAGCTTAGTCATCTTCCGTATTCGGCATCCCAAAACCCATCTCAAAGAGATGATTCCTCAAATGATGGTCATAATACACGGCCGTAATGAGAGCAAATTAAATTACGTTAAAATGAATCATAAACCCAATCTATTTTGGTTGAATCTGTGAAAGCAAACAAAGGGATTGTGGAAACATGAGTGCGTTTGCTCACCATAGTCCTATAATAATACAAAATATGTGCGTAGTCTGATTATTTCGAATACAATTATGTTTAACATGGTATGAGGTCAAAGCAGGTAAAAGCAGTGATAGCCGATTGGTTAAGCACGTGTCTTGCGGGCTTAAGGTCCAGGGTTCAAACCCCGGCTTGCACCTGTTTTTCGAAATCTATGTGCAAATTATAACTTTAATATGGTTATCACTTGCTTACGGTGAAGGAAAACTTCTCGAGGAAATCTACATCTTAGAAAATCTAACAAATTTTCGAAAGACATTTAAAATCCACCAACCCGCACTGGTCCAGCGTGGTGGATTATGGCTTGAATCCCCATCGCATTTTATTTGGTTAACAAATGTTACCAAATTTTATAGAAACAAGTTTAAAATATGTTGTTTTCAATATAAATTGTTAAGTGATTTATTTATTGGTTTGCTAGATCACACATAAATCATTCGTCTTCTCAACTTTTCGATCAGCTACTCATCTAGAGGTGGCTGCATGCCACCAGAACCTCTGAGCCCTTAATAATCATCTTTAACTGTTCACCAAATCTAGTAGATAGATACATAGATAACTCTTTATTTTTCCACCACTAGGAAAAAACAAACATTTATAAATTATCACTAATAGTGATCTCTACCAGGCAACCTTACGATGGAGAGGAGTTCTAGTATTCATTCTTACCCAATCTCTTTTACTAGAAGGCAATTTCGTATGCTAGAATGCGATTTAAGCCTGTTCTTCATATATTCTAATGCTAATTTGAAGCTCTGAGCAAAGATTGCTTTGCTCTGCGCTGCCTCGTCCTAGGAGCACATTGCTCCATTGATTGTTCAAGAGATTTGCGGGTATCATAGCATAACGTCGCCGGCTTCCTGTCGCGTCGTCTCCTCTATCTTTGCTTATATTACGTAGAAGCATTGTTACTTGTTGCATAATAAGTAGAATCAAAATTGACATGGAATTGAACTGTTGTAATATGTTGGGATGAAGAAAAATTCTTGTTCTTAAGGCCGGCCGCACGTCATCAGAAACGTTATGACAGAAATTTTATGGACGACCTTATGCAGTCCACATAAAGCACCCAACAGGTGGGAAAATTTCTGATAGTATGCGGGACCCAATACGAAATTTATTCGCGTCTTTCGGCGTTCTTCTGACAGTAATTTTTTTATAAAGTACGTACGTACACGATGATTTGGTCCCTGAAATGTTTTAAATAACAACCTGATTCTATTAGTCAAATATAAAATCCTAAATTAGCATAAAATACCCTATAGCCCGATTGGCTTATTTGATTTTGGAGTCCTCATGTAACGACCTCTCATCTCGCTATTTACTAAACATTCACGACGCCACCAATAGATGGCGCTGAGTGCACGCTCCAGTACAACATGCGATTCCGCATAGAAATCCTGAATCACGATATCAAGATTCGCGAGGCACATCGTGTGGGACGGTGTTAAGGTAGACCGATGATATCATAGACGCCGCCGAAAGCCGGTCGAGGGTATATAATGGTTTTTAGAACCCTTCTTCCCAACAGCTATCGGTTCTGCGAACTTAATACCCTATCACTGTCACTTCCACTAAAACCTAATACTATTGAAGAAGAAATATCACTCCTTTCGAACACTACCTTCCTACGCTTGATTTATTCAATTTATGCACACAAAACAATACCGAAAAAGTCTGTAAGTAATACAAAGTCCCTTATGTATAAGGGAGGCCTGCCATCTGCCACTTTGGGATAATAAAATCGCGGCTAAAAGGACGTCTGGCGGAACAAATGTATTTGGACGGTGCACAAAGAGATATGGAGGTGTAGGTAGTGATCATACTACCTATAGAATGGTTTTTACGGACGTAAAAATATTGTAGAGATCTTAACGATAATAATAAATAGGTAAATAGATATCACCAGACTTAAGCTATGGGTTCCTCCAATAGCGGCGCCGTCATATAACGGCCCCACTAGAACATTGGCTACGTTATATGACGGCACCGCTTTTGGAGGAAACCAGCGCATTGCCAACTTTACGGTCACAAACTGAGCAACGCTTATACTATTGCTATCAAGCAATGGATTGGGGGCGATCCCAGTGACACCTAGACCAGGGCAAATTACGGAAAGGCCGTTTCCGAAATTTGTCTCTGGCGGGAATTGAACCCGCAACCAGCCGATGTAGTGAGCTGAGCGGCCTACGCTTGAACCACTGCACCAAGCGGTCGCCGTTGGCAAATAAAAAAGGAAAGAAATGTGAGTAGGTAGAAATTACAAGATGGTTTAGTTATGATGGGACAGAGCTCCAAAAACATTCGTTGCGTGTCGCAAACTGTCGATCCTCAAACAAAACCGGTTTCCTCAAAGAAAACCGTTTTACCACATCACTTAAGAAATAATAACATTCCTGAAAATATAAAATTTCATTACGCCCTTAAGGTACAAGCGACGATCGTTTAAGAAAAGCTTTCAAGATGTCATGTTGCGTTAAATTGTGTATAATGCATCGACGTAATACCATTGAACATGACTGTGGACTACAAACTTTATTTTCCATTCATTTAATCAAAAATAATCCTTATGTGACGGACTTAACGCCCACGATGCACGCATTATAAAAACCGGTCCGAGCCAGATACCTATAACTGCGCCTTCTTTCCCTTTCTAATAGTACAACCTTTCATCCCTTGTGTTGCCAGTTAATATTTATTCGATCACCTTAAACTTGGTACATTTTCATGTTAAGAATAATAAACAATAAAGTCGATTAATGAAATACCTATGGTAAAGTATAAGAATATCCTAAGATTAAAATTTCAAATATAAATAAATATCTGGAAATAAGTACTTACCTTCTTTAATAATTCGCTTGTAATTGTCCGTTCCGTGATGTCTATAGGAATCGTAGCAGAAATAAAATTAAAAACTTGAAACACAGAACGTCAATTTGCGTGACACACGACATTTTCAGCTAATTTTAAATCTAGAGGATTGTGCTGAATTTTCTCATAAAAATGGGTAGAATATGCGTAATGGAAGGGTGTAAAAGCGAATATTATCCGAATTAAGGATTATCTTAACATAGGTAAGTGGGTAACTATGTTTTCCACGTTAAGTACATTTTAGATGTTCGGGTGACACAAATTTCTCTAGTAAAAAGGACTCTAATATAAATCTTATTATGTGTCTGTGTTAACTGAGGAATATCGTCCACGGGAACTGTTTGCAGCGATAAAGTCGCGCTTTTCGTTGCCGCACGACTACATCGCTACTTTTTGAAGTCGGTCGCATTTGCAGCGCGCGACAGACCACACGCTGGTAAAACGCGACGCTCACGCCGCGTTGTCACGGCTCGCCGGGCTCGCACACGGCGTTCGCGTCGTTCACACGCTCGAGGAACGCGCACGTCTAGGGCCAGATTAACCATTTCAGGCAATGTAATTCTCGGGGCCCCTTTCCTTTACCCTTTTGTTACTTTTTAATAGTACATTACTGCCACGGTCTGTAATGAGTGTGTTGCTGGGCGCGTTGTTGATGGCCGAAAGCGCGGCGCAGCGCAGCTCCAGGCCTCCACAGCGCGGTCAGCATTGCAACCCTTGATGGACAATATAAAATAAAGGCCGAGACCGATGGTTTGTCGATTGAAATTGTTTGCAATTGGGACGACTTTTGACTTTACACTTCCCGATTACTCCTAAGCAATAAAAAACAAAAAAACAATTTTATCTTTTACAGATCCCAGGCGTGTAAATTGGTTACAACAAATACCTATTGGCTACAGAAAAATTACCCAAAATTCCGTCATATACAGCAAGCATTTTAAGCCGACAGATTATGTCCCTAATTTAACACAACGAGTTTTAAAGGAAAATGCCCTGCCCTCACTGTTCCTTTTCGTTAGCACAAAGGACAATGGGCAAAAATGGTCCAAATGTCCACCACTTCCGAGACCTACGTCACTCGATAGACCACTACATACTGAGTAACTTTTGCAAAGCCAGTTAAACAAAATAGGCTGTCAGTAAAAAAAAAATTGTAGTTTAAAAAAATATTTTAATTTTTTTATTTCACACTTATGCTGCGTTCCATTCACCGTAATTTTTGTTATTTTCGTCCACAAAAAGTGTTAAAAACGATAATAATGATAACTTTCAGTACAAGTTGGTGCGAGTGGAACGTGATTTGTGGACAAAAATAACGAAAATAACAAAATTAACAGTGATTGGAACGCACCACCAGTGTTATGTCTTATACATTTTTTTCGAAAGGCAACAATATAAATACACTTTCTAACATTAAATAAAAATAAAATAAGCTGTCAGAAAGCAAAAAATGCCGTGAAACATATTTTATTATTATTTTTGTTACCTGATGATAAGTGAAAAAGTAAGGTAACGCATAGAAGGTACCTGCTTATTTATTTTATAGAAGCGCTTGTTGTTCACTTTTCATCAGGTAACAAAAATAATAATAAAAACTTTTCACGGCATTTTTTGCTTTCTGACAGCTTATTTTATTTTTATTTAATGTTAGTAAGAGTATTTATATTGTTGCCTTTCGAAAAAAATGTATAAACATGATACTAATGGTGAAATCATATTTTTTTTTAAACTACCCGTATTTTTTTACTTACAGCTTATTTTGTTGAACTGTCTTTGTAAAAGTTACTCAGTATTTAGTGGTCTATCGGGTTACGTAGGTCTCGTCAGTGGTGGATATTTGGACCAAGTCCCATACAGTTTTGCCCATTGTCCTTTAATTTTGTCTTATGGTCTAATTAGTTAGATATTCTTAGGGTACCGTACCTAATAAAGAAAAAAACTAAACCCTAATATGATAACTTTGTTGTCCGTCTATCTGTCTCTATGTCCGTCTGTCACAACTTGCACAGCCCAAATCAAACATAACATGTTAACAGTAGTAGGTACCTTTTATAGCATACAAAAAGAGTAAGTATAGGAAAGATAAGTATTGGAAAAACCATAGATATGGAGAGCCTAGACAACGTCCAAGCGTGTGAAGTGTCATGTTACTTTATATTACAAAGTGGCAAAATCTACGATCTTAAATACTATTTTGTAACTTCATTTAGGTTGCCAAGATACAGACAGGCACTCGTGTGGTTTGGCCACCGCAGACTAATTTATTGTACCTACTCATGTTCTTAAGAAAATAAACATCCCTTTCCTTATTTTATTATTTTCCTATCATAACAATCTCGGAACAAAAGCACGTTTTCACTAGATGTCCATGGGGACGTTCTCAAAATTTCAAAATATTATGGTCACTCTTGTTGGCAAAGGAAACAACGTTCAGTATGGTATCTCGCTGTCGGCTTCACTTTTGCTGCCAAGTCCGCATTCCAGGTGTTAGAGACTTAAAACTTCCTTGGTATAATGTGCTACTTGTTGTCAGTTGTAGAAAAAATTAATGGAGGCAACATTGTTTTTAGGGTTCCGTAGTCCTCTACAAGGAATTATTATAAGATCACCCAGTCCTTCCGTCCGTCCAAGTCTGTCACAGTGACATAACTTCAAATTTTTTTGATGGAAGTCAATGAAATAGTCCCACAAGTTGTGCTTTCGAGAGTAGAATACCATAGCTTGCGTACCCTGTTTTTATGATTCTTATTTTAGGTGGGGAGCCGTAGAAGGATTTTCTGAATTTACTCGAGCGCGTCAGATTAACATAAGGGAGATACCTTACATATTGATAAGAACCTCCAACCAGTATGAGCCCTTAATATTGGTGGGTACGCTCAGGGGAACAAAAAAATATAGACCATCTTAAAATACTCGAACTCGTCAGATTAAGATAAGGGGGATTCATTACTAGCTAAGAAGTGTCAAAAGTGTCAATTTTGCTAATTTGATCGTCAGTCTAAGAAATGGGAGCATCTGTAAGTTTCACTTTTTCACCACCTCAGAATTATTTTTTTTATAGTACAGCGGTGGCAAAAAGTTTACGGCCCGCTTGATTTTAAGCAGTTACCGTAGCATTTAGATCAAACTCTGATTAGACAAAATCTGACGCGCTAGAGTAATTTTTTTTTTCAATTTATCATGTTTGGGCATGAAAAATATCAACATCTGACACGCTTGAGTATTTCCATGTCATTGCTTTTTATAAAAACAAAAATTGAAATTATCATGTAGACGCTTCCCCTACCGCTGAAAATGGAAACATCTAGAACAATGTATTCTTCCTATCATCCAATCTACCGAATCTAATAGGTTTGGACGACGCTGGAGTAAATCCACAATGTGCACGCTGGGCTCCCGGTCCATTTGATTTCCAATACAAAAAAATATGGCCTGAGAAAAGTAGGTATGCAACCTTGAATTCTGAAAAGTCCGTTTCCACTTTCAAAACTTTGCCAAAATAAAAAACTTTAACTTCTAATTCAAAAATCTTTGTTTGCTCAACTGGACTCTAAGAAATGGCCGAGTGGATTTTCGCACACAGCTCCCAGATTTTCAATAGACAGTCCCTGAGGCCGGAAGCCAATAACCCACCGCAATTTCCGACGCCCAGGGCTAGGGAGAGTCAACAATAGTCTTACGCCTCCAACGAAAATACTTTTGGCAGTCGTGGACTCCTTAGATAAAGATTACTACCTATTTATTACTTACTAGCTGTACCCGCGACTTCGTACGCGTGGATTATAACAAAAATGTGTTTATGTTTGCTAAAAAAAATGGCTAAGTTACTCCTTGTAACATCGGCTATCTTTCAAAAAAAGTTCCGTCAAAATAAGTTCAGCCGTTTCGGAGATTAGCCGGAATAAACAGACAGGCAATTTTTTATTATTATTTAATTTGTTATGAGAACCGTAAATACCTGCATATGCATTTAGAAAAAAGCTGTTATTTTGTCATTACAAACAGACAGTTCAATTTTATTTGTTATGTATTTTATTTGTATATAGTTTTTAACTAGTTGTGCCCCGCGGCTTCCCCGCGTGGAAATTGGATTAGCATATGTCTTATTCCAGAGCCTACACTATATACGATTCATAAAAAAATAAAAAATAAAATTTAGCCCTTTTAACGTCCCACTGCTGGGCACGGGCCTCCCTTCAATGCGAGGGGGATTCAGGCCATAATCCACCACGCTGTCCCACTGCGGGTTGGTGGATTTCACATGTCTAAAGACATGCATACATTTCCTCACGATGTTTTCCTTCACCGTAAGCAAGTGATAATCATATTAAAGTTATGATTCACACATAGATTTCGAAAAATCCAGGGGTGTGAGCCAGGGTTTGAACCCATGACCTTAAGCCCGCAAGACGCGTGCTTAATCAATCGGCTACCACTGCTTACGTTTACGTTTCATATTTCATTAAAATCAGTTTAGTAGCTATGGAGATACGTGGTAACAAACATTCACACACACACACTTAGCGCAATATCGCACGAGGCAACCATGGTGGCGCCACCAGCGGGTGATTCGGTAGCCGACACCGAATTGGTTTCGCTACCAAGCGGACACCAGGTGCGATATCCTCCATACAGCTCTATACATTCTGTTGGTGGGGCGACTGGTTGCGCTACCACTGGTGTCCTCGTGCGATGCTCTTACTTTCGCATTTATAATATTAGTAGGAAGTAGAAAGGATGGCAATTCACATTCAGGTATGAATTTGTTTCAGGAATGGAACGACTACAAGTTGAAGTGGAACCCCGATGACTACGGTGGTGTGGACACTTTGCACGTGCCTTCTGAACACATATGGCTGCCTGATATCGTACTGTACAATAAGTGAGTCCATTCTTATATTTACTAATACATATACCATGTTCTTCAAGTTTCCAGTAAAACGCCACAATGCAATTCTGCAAAAGCAATTAATTTTTCTGAGTTTCTAACAGAATCCTAGGCAAATCCCTTAAATTTTCCGTAAATTTTGTGTAAAAGAATGTCCCAGGATATTTATTTATTTTACGGAAAGGAGATGGGCATTCCTGGGCCAAATTTGTAATGAATTGAGATATGGCTTAAAAAATGGCTAATATTTTATATTTCAAAATGTAAAGATATCGCCCCAATTCAGTTTCTAGACAATGAGATATCTAAAAAATAAGTAATATTCCCAAATAAACTGAATATCGATTAAAACTATGCCTAACTAATCGATTAAGGTGAACAAGTTCATGAAATAAAATATATAAAAACGTTAGAACCAGACGATTAGGTACTTCAATCTAAGTACTTAAAACATTAGAACTATCATACTAAAATAATAGTTCCAAATAATAAACATTTACATAATAAAGATAAATCTTAAAATCGACTAACGATTACACACTGCTCGTTTCGTATCGTTCGTTAGGCTCCAAAGGGCTTGTACCCAGGGCCGTAAAACAAACTTTAAAAAAACGTATCGTTTGTTATTGCTTACGCGTTTTGAGTGTTTTTCCCATTTTATTGGTGTTTCCTCGATCTATCTTGCCAATTTTGTGAAGGAAGTGTGTTTACTGTGTTTAAAACATAAATCGGACCTTTTTCACATAAAAATCAGTGGTTTGCAAAGGTTTTTTTATACATAACCTCACTTTTACTTAAGTTAAATTGAATCTTATAACTCGGCTCTCAGATTTTATGTATCCGTAGAATTTTCAGTGATAGTTTAATAATTATATTAGCTAACAATTTCATCCTTTTACAATCTTGGCCCAAGATTGTATGAAACCGTGCCGGTCTCCTTTAGCGTAAATTCTGCTTCTGAAGGATTCCGATAGAATCTGTTTGCACACAATTCATAATTCGTTACCAAGTGTTACGAGACAAAAAACATTTATTAAGCGTTTCCTAACCATCAATCTAAGTAAAAAAATATTTATTCGCTTCCCAACAGCCATTATTCTTCTGTAACACGACAATAAACGGATCAAGTCGAGTCCTTATAAAATGGCGGCGGCCGTGCATTAATCTAACTCGGAGACTTTACTTTGGAATCAATTTAACAAACTTGGGTCTGAACCTGCGCCCCGGAGTTTGACACTATCGCATCTAATGAAAGTAAACTTTTATTTTAGTATAAAATAAACTCTTGTTTTTGGAGCGGTGTCTCTCCATTGCTGGTTTGTGAACTCGCATTACTTTGCGTTACATTGACGTGATGAGGCTGATAAAGTCGGACGGGCAAGGAAAAAAGCAACTGGGAATTTGTTGCTCTTGTACTAGTTACATGACTAAGTAAAAAAGGAATGTAAACATTATGCCTGACCACTCACATTATAATTTTATGTCTATGCGTTCTGATGTCAAAACTGAGTGCTGGGAAGCATGCGTCAGATGTAGATTTAATTTAAATGACTTAGGTATCAGACTTGGTCTTTGACAAAGCAGCAAAAGTCCACACTCGCGGTTTGCCAGCGGGCTATGGAGCGCAGTATTCTGGGTGTCAGGTTGACTGACCGCATCAGGAAAAGTGTACTGCGCTCCATGATCCGAATTACAGATGTCTAAGCGCCAAGATGATGATGATTAAGATGTTTATGATGTATGTGAAGCCGCTAAGCTCAAATGGAAATGGGCTGGCCATATCTGCCGCATGCCTAACACCCATTGGGCTAAAATGATGACCGATTGGGTCCCACGTCTAGCCAAACGGCATCGCGGCAGGCCCAGAAGGAGATGGCGGGATGAGTTAGACTCCTACTTGAAGGATTGGCCCAGTATTGCCATAAACAGGGAGGAGTGGAGGAAGGAAGGGGAGACCTTTGCCCAGCAGTGGGACGACAAAGGTAGAAAAAAAAAACGGTGTCATTTCAATCCTTACATTACCCCAAATAACATAGGCCAGGTTACTTTTTAGACACACATCGCTGTAAGAAAATATTTCACTAACGCTATATTTTAATACATTCTTGGCTACTACATATTATCGGAGAGGTAGCCGATAAGGGCCTCCGCAGACTTGCTACTTTTAGCATCGGCGATCGGCAATTTTGATGCTGCGTCTCGCTCGTTCGCGCTCGAAGAAACGCGATGCAGTATCGATACGTCACAAAATCGCCGGTCGCCGATGCTAAAAGTAGCAAGTCTGCGGAGGCCCTAAGGTATTTGCCCAACAGTGGAACACTTCATAGGATAATAAGAAATCTCAGATGTCATCACAGACAACTTTAAACTAGCGAAATTTGCAACAGGCAATCCATAACCACAATTTGGCAAACCCTCAAGACGCCGAATCGATCGCACCACGCTCCAAACTACCGATTTAAAAATCCTTTACTTACAAAGCTAACCATTATCAGTGGCAGTTCACCGCATCTATATGCATTAACGCCACGTTAGCTTCCAACAGCAGGATTTAAGAGCTTAAGCTCGCAGAAATAAAGCTGAAATTCGAATGGTTAGTGCCTATCTAGGTGAGGCAGAGAATGCGCCCGAAGTTAGCCAGGCGGAAGGCACGATAAGTGCGGGCTTTAATCTAAATAGCATCAAGGTAGCGTTCAACTGAACGCCACGTTAGGCTATTCGTCCACGGCGCTACTCAAAAGGGACACAACCCGTTAGGAGTAACAGTGGTAAACAGTGGCAAAAAACCGGTTAGTTACTCCCTGAGCTCCATAAAAGAAAAAAACAAAACATGTTCACTCAAGTAATTAGCAATTTTGCATTTTGTCACTATTTATTTTTGTTATTAGTCTGTAAGTCTTATGCAAAAATAAATTAATAAATAGATGTGTCCATAGGGCGCGCATGCCTCACCCGAGCACTCATATTATGACATTACGTCTGTGCGTTCCGACGTCAAAAATGAGTGCTCGCGCGAGGCATGCGCCTGATGCAGACGCCGCCAATGGCTACGTCTTCATCAAGCGCATGCCTCGCGCGAGCACTCAGTTTTGACGTCGGAACGCATAGACGTAATGTCATATGAGTGCTCGGGTGAGGCATGTGCGCCATATGGACACATCTAATAAAGTGCGCGGTGCAGAAAAGTTTCCCGAAACTAGTTGCACGCGACCTGCATGTGGAGTCACGTGCTAAATACTAATTAATTACTAAGCGGTTTCTTTTGAGTACCGTTGTTTACGAGCCGTCATAGAAATACTAGTGCTGCGTTATAGCAACTCATTTGTAATTTAAGTTAGTAACCAGTTTCTTTTGAGTAGCGCCGTGCACGCATGGCCTAAAGCATTTATTTATTAACAAATGTTATACAGACTCTTTGATCGAGTTAGTTTGAATCGGTAAGGTAAGCAAGTTCCAAGTTGTTGTAGGTGGTGTTGCAATACGGGAAGTTAATACTCGTAGAAACTTGGAGTTTTGATTCTAGCATTCTTCCACTGATCACTCGACTTTAAACTGGTTTTGTTTCTGACTAAATATCTATGGTAACTGGCTGCAAGTATGTCTATTTGCTTTTAAAAATGTTCTTAAATTAATAATAATAATATCCTGGGACATTTTTGTACACACGGTTACCTGATCCCAAACTAAGCAGAGCTTGTACTATGGAAACCAGATAACTGATATTACTACATATACTACTTTTTTATTTGTAAATACATACTTAATATACTTATACACCCAGACTCGGGACATACAGACATGTTCATGCACACAAATGCATGTCCCGGGTGGGAATCGAACCAACGACCTGCAGCGTGAAATGCGCCTCCGCGCCAACCACGCTAATGGGCCCGTCAATTGTAGTAATACTTAATATTGTATCAAATCATTGGACTCAAATACATGAAGTTCTCTTAAAAATTATCCCGATTTTTGTGGGAACTTTAAATTAATTTAGATTATTTGTGACTATTGGTAAAGGTCTCGGGAAACCGCTGGATGCATGTGGCACAGGCCCGGTCGTTAAGGAAAACCTTGAGGGAGGCCTGTGTCCAACAGTGGACGTCTTTTGGCTGAAATGATGCTGATGATGATACTATTACTTCCACTTGTCCTATACTTCTTCTTCTTCTTCTTCTCTCAGCCTGTATCCACCCACTGCTGGGTATAGGCCTCTCCTCTTTCACGCCATTCGTTCCGGTCCTGTGCTAGTCTTGTCCAGCAAGAGCCGGCCACCTTGCTTATGTCATCAGACCATCTGGCAGATGGTCTGCCTCTCTTCCTACGTCCCCTTCTAGGCCACCACTCTGTTACCGCCCTGGTCCACCTGCCGTCATCCCGCCTAATCAAGTGTCCTGCCCATCTCCACTTTAATGTCGCGACCCGCATACTATACATACTATACTATATTTCCAAAAATACTAGGTGCATACATAAAAGTAGGTCATGAAATAAATGCATAAATCCGTAAGTAATATTTGATTCATCAGCTCAGATTCTTTCACTTAATTATTCAACTTCAGCGTTTTAAATCGGTCAGGTTTTTATCGCTAAAAGTACACATCGCTTCTGCTAATTGATTTCCACTCTATTTTAAGAATTGTTGCTCTAATTTCATAATTGAGTGATGCGGCTGATTCTGGACAATTCATTTTATGAACCAATTTTGGTCACCGGAATCGGTTGTATTTTGGGGTGAAAGCATTTCGTTGTATCATACTGAAATCATGTTCTATTGATAAAATATAACTAAGTCCTATATCGCACGAGGACACCAGTGGTAGCGCAACCAGTCGCTCCACCCACAAAATGGATAGAGCTGTATGGAGGGTATCGCACCTGGTGTCCGCTTGGTAGCGCAACCAATTCGGTGTCGGCTATCAAATCACCCGCTGGTGGCGCAACCATAGTTGCCTCGTGCAATATCGCACTAATACTTTGATATTTTTTACTGTAGAAATAGTATTTTTTCCGCTTTCAAAAAATAGGGGTAATGCTGCCAGGAAAGATTAGTTCACTAATCTTACCCCCTATTACCCCTATTTTCTGAAAGCACCTATCTTTCGTAAGACGCGCAGGTTTCCTCACAATCATTTCCTTCACCGTTCAGTAAGAGATAATTTTAGTTTGAAATGAGATTGAGCACTAGGTTCAGTGGTTTGAGCGTAGGCCGTTCTGCTCACTACATTAGGTAGTTGCGGGTTCGATTCCCGTGAGAGTAAAATTTCGGATACAGACTTTTCGTAATGTGCCGTGATCTAGATGTTACTAGGATCGTTTCCAGTCCATTTTACGGTACTAATAGTACAAACGTTGCTTAGTTTGGGACCATACAGTTGGTGTGTTAGTCTAGCGTTTTTTTTTTATTCTACAGGCTGTATACAATCTTGGTATCATATTAGTATCTAGACAATCGCTCGTGGCCCGTCATCCATGACTCCGTCGAATCTTCCTCGCAAAGTTTTGATAATAATCATTCAAATAACATGAATTGGGTTCAATTCCCATTAGACGCGAGTTCGCGATTGGATTAATTTTGGATTATCCAAGTTTGATGCCGGGAATTGGAACTATGTTGTTTCAACTTTGTAGTTTATCGCCATAGTTGTACAATCCGGTTGTACGATCGATAAGCAAGCATTCTGGTTGCCGCTGCGGCTTTCACAGGTGTTGTGAGATTGGCTAATTAGTTGCAATTGTATTGGGACTTCGGTTGTCAACAGATTAGTTGGTATTGTGCTCGTTACTATCAATGTTATGCTATGGTCATAGATTTATGATAGTTCGCGCGCGCGCTCTCTCGGAGACCAATTAATTAATCTATGGCATATAAATCGAAAAACCATGTAATTACGTATATTTCTTACGTAGTGTACATCCATTCCCAGCAAGCAAACATTGAGCATAGTTGGAGGTATTATACCGGGATTACTATTCATATGATAACGCCATAGATTAATTTTAGTTTCCGCGAGGGCGCTCCAACTAGATGGAGCTTGCGCACTAATAAAATGCAGCAACTGATACCACGCAAAATTTTGAGTACTTCAGTACATCTGACAGCAACCATTGTATGAAACTGACAGGCCGCAACGATAATAAGTTGCCGCATTTCTGGAAATGATTTTTCTTAGAAGGGCGGTATCTAGTTAAAGCGCACGCGCGAAACTTTTATAAATCTATGGATAACGCATTAAAAAAGTAAATCGTAGTTATATATATTTTTTCAAATAAATATTATTCTTACCGCCGAATTTATAGAGATATTTAGTCAGTTAACAATGGTTTGCACTGCTAGTGAAACTCCATCATAACTTTCTATGAATTGGGGGTAATAATGTATGGTGGTACTTTGAAAAGTTAAACACGTGTTGAACACGTTTCTTTTATGGCTATCTTCTAATCGGAATATTCTAGATACCGAACAACAATGGTCCTTATTTATTTTTCAGGAAATTACACTACCTTCGAATCTTAACTTATCTTTGACGGGCCCGTTGGCGTGGTTGGTAAGATTCCGCCTACCACGCTGCAGGTCGTAGGTTCGATTCCTACCCGGGACATGCATTTGTGTGCATGAACATGTCTGCATGTCCCGAGTCTGGGTGTAATTATGTATATTATGTATGTATTTACAAACAAAAAGTACTACATAACATAACATAGACGTCACGACTTTTATCCCCATTCGGGGGTAGTCAGAAGCTTGAGTGGCCATACACCACCACATTGTGGAGGTATTAACCAACTCAATGCCCACGTTTCACCAGATAATCAGAACCCAACGTGACAGGTGGTGAACCTTGTCGCCGTGTATACAGGAACTGACTATTACCTAATCCCGAGGGATAGGTAGGTTTCCTCACGATGTTTTCCCTCACCGTAAAAAGTACTGTATGTATTAATATCAGTTATCTGGTTTCCATAGTACAAGTTCAGCTTAGGTAGCCGTGTGTAAGAGAATGTCGCAGGATATTTATTTAAACTAAGTCCACTCATATTAGCGTACACTGACCTAGTTAGTGGCTCTTATATTTTTAAAACCAAATAGAGCTAACTCTTGCACCTGTGACTAAAAGCCTCTCACGGAATTGTCTAACTTTATTTTTAATGGCGCAATGCTCGCTTAATGGAAAGACAGGGTGACCTATTTACGGGACAATTTTGGGAATGCTCAAAAGTTGATTATGACAAAGCTTTTAGAGGCTTCGACGTCAATTTTGAACCGACATCGAGCGGCGGGATCAAAGGGCGGGAAAATAGTATTTTTTTTGTTAATAAGTATTATTATTATTATTATTGTAACATCACGACTTTTATCCCCGTTCGGGGGTAGTCAGGGCTTGAGTGGCCACACACTACCACATTGTGGAGGTATTAACCAACTCAAAGCCCACGTTTCACTAAATAGTCAGAACCCAACGTGACAGGTGGTGAACCGTGTCGCCGTGTATACAGAAACTGACTATTACCTAATTCCGAGGGATAGGTAGGTTTCCTCACGATGTTTTTCCCTCACTGTCAGTGTTAATAAGTACTTTGGTTTATTTTACGATATGTAATTAAAAATGAAGAGTGACGGGTATTGATTAGATTGGATTTCGTATCTTTCTTTAGAGATGTTAGGAAAACAAAACTTTTTTATATCTGTCTGTTTGTTTGTTCAGGCTAATCTCCGAAAAGGCTGGACTGATTTTAACGGGACTTTCACTGACAGATAATAATAATGAGGAGGATAATACGGAGCAACATAGGCTACTTTTATTCTAGCAAACATTTTTTTAATTCCACGCTTACGAAGTCGCGGGTACAGCTAGTTTATTAAATAAACATTTTCGAGATATAAATCCGTCAATATTGTATTCACTAAACACCCTTAAACGTGCTATGTAACACGAAACACCCCAATATTATGAGCAGTCACGTTTAGGGGCTAAAATCGTTTTACTACAGACTAGCAAGCTGCCCCGGGTTAACTTGGATTTTACAGGAGAATAAACCTTATTAAGCTTTTTACTAAAAGGTCAATTAATAACTGGGTTATATAGATCAAAATTATTTGCATGGAAAAATACTTAACTTTGGCGAATTTGGGAATTTGACCGATTAAAGTTTTTTTTTAGCCAAGCGACTGTAGCCTAGGGGTGAACAGGTTGGGCTAACAATCAGAAGGTCCCAGGTTCGATCCCCGGTGGGGCATGCACCAATGGATGAATTTTCATCTTGTGCATAATTTACAGTAGGGAAAACTTCGTGAGGAAACCTACCTATCCCTCGGGATTAGGTAATAGTCAGTTCCTGTATACACGGCGACACGGTTCACCACCTGTCACGTTGGGTTCTGGCTATCTAGTGAAACGTGGGCTTTGAGTTGGTTCATACCTCCACAATGTGGTGGTGTATGGCCACTCAAGCCTCTGACTACCCCTGAACGGGGATAAAAGTCGTGACGTTACATTACATTTACAAAGTTTTTTTTTTATTTGACTGCGGTGGCAAAAAAAGCTTACAGCCCGCCTGATGTTAAGCAGTTACCGTAGCCTATAGATGCTTACAATACCAAAGGCATTGCTCGCACATTGCCGACCTGAAGGGGAGTGGGATGGAGGGAGGGGGAGAGGGGGTGTGCTTACGGCTCTCTCAATCATCGTACGAAACGCAGCTGTAATAGCTGCTTTACGCTGATCTTCTGTGAGAGGGTGGTACTACCCTGGTCGAGCCAGCCCGTTTATGAGCTGCAGTCAATTGGCTACAGCTTGGCTCTACCACCTTGAATTTCCGTCAATTTGATGAAATTGACGGAAAATGAAACTGACCAGGGCTTTCCGTCTCTTAACAATTGTCCATTGCGAAACCAATAGTCTCTTAATTATCTGCGTGATTTTTATTAATCGTTATAATTATATAAAAAATAAAATAATAAAAAAATATAACGTCACGACTTTTATCCCCATTCGGGGGTAGTCAGAGGCTTGAGTGGCCATACACCACCACATTGTGGAGGTATTAAATCCACTCAAAGCCCACGTTTCACCAGTTAGTCAGAACCCAACGTGACAGGTGGTGAACCTTGTCGCCGTGTATACAGGAACTGACTATTACCTAATCCCGAGGGATAGGTAGGTTTCCTCACGATGTTTTCCCTCACCGTAAGCGAACTGTAAATTATGCACATAGATGAAAATTCATCCATTGGTGCATGCCCAACCGGGGATTGAACCTGGGACCTTCTGATTGCCAGCCCAACGTGTTCGCCCCTAGGCTACAGTCGCTATTATATTATTATTATAATTATATTACGTTATAATTATAAATCGTTAATTCTTGGCGGTCTACATGTTGTCAGCCATCTGCTGGCAATTCTCTGGCCGCATCGCTAAATATCAAGTGCACCCATGGACCAGTTACTAAGGGGACTGGCCCTAAGCAAGTCGGCCGAGTGGTCGGCCTAGTACTAACATCGACATAAAACGAAGCGAGTAGTTCAACTATTTACCGGTAAATAGTAAAATGAAAATGAAAAAACATTGACCACGTTTTGTTTCATACAAATATTTAATAAGGGCACCTCTTTCTTTAGTCTTTACTCTGTGAGTGCACCCAAACTGCAATTTTTCAGTCAGCTTGCAATCCTGATGTAACACTTCTGCCTAGACACTGCCAGCCTAACATGACCCCTCTTTCCTCAGCGCGGACGGCAACTACGAGGTGACAATCATGACGAAAGCGATCCTCCACCACGACGGGAAGGTGGTGTGGAAGCCGCCGGCCATCTACAAGTCCTTCTGCGAGATAGACGTCGAGTACTTCCCCTTTGACGAGCAGACCTGCTTCATGAAGTTCGGCTCTTGGAGCTACGATGGGTATATGGTGAGTTTTTTAATGAATTAAAATGAACTCTGTTGCGTGAATTATACACACTTTATCAACTGCTTGATACAGATGGCTCGTATTATTAAATCTCAATGCATCTCAAAGTTGAGATCATCTTAAGATGCAGTTCTGATGTTCGGTGATCCCATCCAGTCGATGCAACATTTGCTGGAGTTTCCCTTGTGCCCGAACACCTGCACGAGGGAGGACTTGGATGCGGCCACGCACCCAATGTTATTAATGCGTCCAAATATCTTGTAAAAAAGGTCTAACAATAGTAGGCCTGTTGACACGAAAACAAGACGAAGACGTTTAATGCATGGAACATTTGTCAAAAAAGCATCTTAACCGCACCGTCAATTTTGTTGCCTACCGGCATCAATATACCCAAGAACTCCACCAAGTCTCGTTAATACCTCAAGGCATCCGCGCGCTGCGAGCGCGCCGCGCGCGTAATTACGCGGTTTTTTTTCTAATTACTGATTATACATAAATAATCGACTAAAATCATATTGGTACGTGTATAGCATACGGCCCCTTCGGTCAGAAATTTAAAACAGTCATCAGAAAGTCCATAGAGCCAATAGAATTTGAATGAGAGACTTTTTCACAACTCACGTAATCTGACAACGCGCGCGGCGCGTGCGGCGCGCGACGTGCGAGGCTTGTCGGGACTTGAAATTATCGGGGATGAGAGGCGGGAGCGGTTAAGATGAACTTTGAGATGCATTTATTAATACTTAGTTACGAATATGGTTTGAAATTTCCGGTTCATAATTGGATGAGGATTGGATGGCGAGGCACATCGATTAGATAGTGAATTAAGTACTCCTTCTTCTCCTGTCCTTTGCACTAGTACATCAGGTTCTTCAAAAGGCATGTTTAAGGTCTCTAAGAGGCCGGCACCGCGTGCACCCCTTGAATTGCAAATGTCCTATATGACCGTTACCATCTACCATCAGATGGACCGTCTATTCCTGTACGTAGACTATAAAAAATTCAATGTTTAGGCTCTATCGTCTATAGGCAAGACTCTAAATTCTGGCAGCATATTATGAATAAATTATAAAGAGTGTATAGTAATATTTTACATTATTTACACACCCACTCGATTAATAAACTAGAATAACATGATAACTTAACTTTACATTCTGAAGTATTCTTTGTCTTGCTTACGGCCGAGTACTCATACGCAACTTAAATTTGAGAGCTGCTTAACTTTGACGCGCCATACAAAAAATGACAGTTAACGACGTCTGAAACTGCTAAGTGGGACTTCAATATTTAAGTAGCCTTTGAGTATTCGGCCGTTAGATTCTTTACGTGTTATTACTTCGCTTAAAATAACGAAGACTTCATTTCTAACTCACAATTGGTATCTCAAGATACAGGGTGTGCCTAGTTTGTGAACCCCTAGTAATACACCTGTTAAGGTTTAGTACACAAGTATTACAATTTATTATTTTATTATATATAATAAGTAACTGTAAGCGATCTCAGTATTTTCAATAAACATTCTATTCATTTTTATTTTTCAATAGTACGCCAAACAGATGAAATACAATTGCGATCAACTTAATTTCGATATCCAAATAGTCTCTATTACGCGATCAAGTTAAATAAATTATGATTTTCATAAAGGGACCCTGAATATCATTGAAAATTTATTCCCGCTTACGAATCAAATTTCCCCGCAAATTTACAGACCGTAATAAAATTGTGTGGAACAAAAAAAAATGAGCCTTAAAAGAAATTTGTTGGTAAGAAGAATGTAATCGAATTCCTTGCAAAAAGCTTTCTCCGATACTGTCGAGAGAAATATTTATATCGGCTGCTCATAAATATTATCCAGAATAAGATGTTGGATGACGATAATTTAGGATCCCTATAGTAATTTCAATAGCATAATGCTGAGTAAACATAAATTATTTATGTTATTAAAAGCATTTTCAATATGACAGGCTGTTTTTATCGGTAATGAATGTTATACCGTTATGAAAGGAAATTCTGAAGCTTTTGTAACGCCTGAAATATGTTAAAGAGCAACTCTTCTAACCGCTAGAAAACACACTAGGCGATAGTGACTCATAGCGTACATACTGAATACAATACACAATATCGTAAAAATGAAACATGAAATAAAGTTATATTCTAAGATTTATATTCCTGAAACATAAGCTATAGAAATTGTGAAAACATTCGAAGAAAATCACAAGACTAAAATCAGATATCAAAATACTACAACTGAAATCATAAAGTAAACAGAACTGAACGAACTTCGAGAGAAGGATAAAAATAGTAGCTCTACTATAAGTATGCGTATTCTACACTCGTTAGTTAGTAGCGTCATCGTAAAAAAAATTAGTAATTGTATGGCACATTGTACAGCTCCTACCTGAGGAAGTAACGATTTACAAAGACGATATCGAGTATCGACTTCAAGCAAACATAATAATTATTCATTTATAGTAGAGCTCAGGTAAAACAGACCTAAATCTAACTATAAGGACAATTGTCCACGGTGCTACTCAAAAGAAAAGGATCTGGTGAGGCAAAGCGAGCATTTGGTTCGTGCGCGCCATGTCAAACTAAGCGACGCATGCCTCATAGAGGGGGAGCCCATAGCGCAAACTGTGGATTTACTCCAGCGTCGCCCAGACCTATTAGATTCGGTAGATTAGATGATAGGAAGACTACATTGTTCTAGATGTTTCCACTTTCAGCGGTGGGGGAAGCGTCTACATGATAATTTCAAAATTATAAAAAAAGCAATGACATGGAAATACTCAAGCGTGTCAGATATTGATATTTTTCATGCTCCAATATGATAATTGAAAAAAAAAAAATTACTCACGCGCGTCAGATTTTGTAACCACGTACGCTTTTTTGCCACCGCAGTCCTATAAAAAAAAACAAATTTCAGAGGGGGTCTTCAGTGAAACTTACAGATGCTCCCATTTCTTAGACTGACGATCAAATTAGCAAAATTAACACTTTTGACACTTCTTAGCTAGTAATGAATCCCCCTTATCTTAATCTGACGAGTTCGAGTATTTTAAGATGGTCTATATTTTTTTGGTTCCCTTGAGCGTACCCACCAATCTCCCTTATATTAATCTGACGCGCACGAGTAAATCCAGAAAAACCTTCTACGGCTCCCCATTTATCACGCGGCATGCGAGCCATCTGGACACAGCAATTTACCAACCAGTTTTAATTGAGTAGCGTCGTGTACGAGCCACCATATAAATACTAGTGCTATTAAATGCTAGTAACTGATTAGTAATTTAAATTAGTAACAAGCTTCTTAAAAAAAAAGTTTACTGTAGCATCGTGAGTAAATGACCTAAGTCTCCAAACAGGCGCATTCATCCATCGAAGTAAGAAACCTAATAAATCTACGGTATTCTACTATCACATAAATAAAGTTGGGTTCACGCCTCCGCCTTATATCGCCTGTGTTAAGGTTCATGGGGGAATTCTGTGCTCCTATCCTGCTCGCACTAGAGATAGTTGTGTGAGACAGCGATTACATCCATTTGTAAAGGTTCGTGTGAATGGTGTGATTCCTTAATAACGGATAACCCCTGGATTGTTTTTGAAAGTGTATTGTCAGTTTGAAAGTGTATTGCTACACTTTCAAACTGCAATTTTTCTTTGGAAATAATTTCAGTTCTAACGTAAAATATTTTTATGGGATATTGTACAGCATCTATCCGTTACGCAACATTTTGACTTGTGTAACTGAAACTAGAAACATGGCTGAAAACTACGTAGGCCTTGGAAAAATGATGGCTCAGTAATAGATAGGCAAATATTACCACTAACCATGGACCAGTTACTAAGGGGACTGGCCCTAAGCAAGCCGGCCGAGTGGTCGGCCTAGTACTAACATCGACATAAAACGAAGCGAGTAGTTCAACTATTTACCGGTAAATAGTATAATGAAAATAAAAAAACAATGGCCACGTTTTGTTTCATACAAATATCTAATAAGGGCACCTCTTTCTTTAGTCTTTACTCTGTGCCACTAACTGAATCTACAATAGCAATCACCATCATTGAAGATCAAGATGATGGTGAACTTACTATTACACCTTTATGAGGAAACCTGCACAATTTCTGAAAAGACTAGTTCGCTCTCAGTTTACTGATCAACTCTATTGTCTAATGAAGCTCACTAACCTGCATTGTAACAGCATAGTGAACTCTGGACTGAATCTCCCTCATATTGCGAGAAAATGGGACATTTGAGAACTAGTTTAGTTGCTACAAAGTAAATTAATAATATAATAATATCCTGGGACATTTTTTACACACGGCTACCTGATCCCAAACTAAGCAGAGCTTGTACTATGGAAACCAAATAACTGATATTACTACATATACTACTTTTTATTTGTAAATACATACTTAATATACATATACACCCAGACTCCGGAAATACAGACATGTTCATGCACACAAATGCATGTCACGGGTAGGAATCGAACTTACGACCTGCAGCGTGAAAGTCGCCTCCGCGCCAACCACGCTAACGGGCCCGTCATGGTTCGAATGATACACTAATAGAAAACTTTCTTTTCTAGGTCGACTTGAGGCACCTCAAGCAATCGCCGGACTCCGATCGCATAGCAATGGGCATCGACCTTTCGGAGTACTACATCTCAGTCGAATGGGACATCATGCGAGTACCCGCCACGAGAAACGAGAAATTCTACTCCTGCTGCGAAGAACCGTACCCCGACATCATCTTCAATCTCACCCTCAGAAGAAAGACCCTCTTCTACACCGTCAACCTCATCATTCCCTGCGTTGGGATCTCTTTCCTGTCAGTCCTCGTTTTCTACTTACCCTCAGACTCTGGAGAGAAAATCTCCCTCTGCATCTCTATCCTTCTCTCGTTAACCGTATTCTTCTTGCTGTTGGCAGAAATCATTCCACCGACGTCACTAACAGTCCCCCTGTTAGGAAAATATTTGTTGTTCACTATGATGCTAGTCACATTATCAGTAGTTGTCACTATCGTGGTGCTAAACATAAATTTTAGGTCGCCGGTCACCCATCATATGGCCCCGTGGGTGCGGAAAGTCTTCATAGATTTTTTACCCAAAATACTGTGTATACAGAGGCCGGAGAAGCCACCCGATGACGATGACGATAACGATAAGCCGAGCGAGGTAAGAAAAATCGATTCTGCAATAAATCACCGACATCACGAAATAAGAACTGAACCGGAACATATCCCTCGGTAAATCGTTAATCATCCGTGAGGCATCGGCGTTTATCTCCCGCCGACGCCGAAATAAACCTCTCGACACGGCACCCGTTTTAATTAAATTTGTAAAATAAAAGCTCTCACAAATGAAGTCCTTCGGAGCGAATCTCTTTCAGTACGAAAAAACAACACGGCGCCTTTTCTCATTGAGTTTCCTCCATTCAAAACATTTTCCATCGGAACGGATTCAATGCAAACAGAACGCTATTACAGTCGAGTCAGAGCCGCCCTCAACAATAACCGTTTTAATTGTCGTCAGCCGCGGGACTCTTCTGGGAGACGCTCCTTTCAGCGATATTCTAAATCCATTGTGCTCCGTGTGTATCGCGAAAATATCGCTTCCAGCCCAATTTCATTCCATTTCGATTTTCCTTTATTACTGAACGCCGGGCGGGCTTAACGAGCGCGCGCGGCCTCCGTTATTTATGTGCCCCTGGTGGCTGCGGACGGATCGCGCGATATACGACGCCAGACACGACTCGCCCGAAACCTCCACTTCGGCCTAATTGTGTGCCGGCTTAAGCTACGTCGATACACTGGCCTCTCCGCAACGAACGCCGACGTTTTAATCTACTGGCGTTTCATTCCATGCCTGTTATTGCCCTGAAATAAGCTTTCCGATTCTGTATTTAGAGGGAATAACATTTTCAGGTCCTAACTGATGTCTTCGGGCCGGATGACATGGACGGAAAGTTCAAGGAGTGGGGTTGCGAGGAGTATGAACTGCCAGGAATGCCCCCCTCCCCGCCACCTCCGCCTGGAGGTGACGACGAACTATTCTCTCCTCCACCCGGGTCGCCGTGCCGATTAGACTTGGACGACGGCAGCCCATCTCTAGAGAAACCTTTCGTGAGAGAAATGGAAAAGACTATAGAGGGTTCTAGGTTTATTGCGCAGCATGTCAAGAATAAAGATAAGTTTGAAAGTGTAAGTACTGTCAGCATTATTGATTGTGTCTTGAGGAAAGTTTTTTACAGCGAGAACACGGGCGAGATAGACACCTATGTATACTATTTACTCCACTGAATTATTTCTTGCCGAGGGCGCGAGGAACGCGTGCACCATTCTGATTGGTCCTACTTTACCATCAAATGATATGTGCAGGTGGTCAAATTAAGAATTAATCTGATACGTTCTGCATAGATAGTAGCGACACTCATTCGCACAGATAAGTTGGTGTTACTGCACCAGGCGGAGACCATATATAAGTCCTATTTTTGACAGATGAGATGACTAAAATCGCTT
Source organism: Drymonia ruficornis (assembly GCA_947859195.1). Classification (NCBI taxonomy): domain Eukaryota; kingdom Metazoa; phylum Arthropoda; class Insecta; order Lepidoptera; family Notodontidae; genus Drymonia; species Drymonia ruficornis. The sequence goes on from OX401921.1 coordinate 2,202,064, forward strand.
ACCTGTCATTAGGTATCTATCGCTTATTATTAGGTGTCTATCACCTGTCATTTGGTAACTATCTCCTATCATTAGATGTCTATCATTATCATAAGGCATCTATCGTTTTTCACTAGGTGTCTATCGCCTATCATTAGGACCTAATGACAGCGATAGACATCTAATGATAGGTGATAGCTACCAAATGACAGGTGATAGACACCTAATGATAAGCGTAACTGCACCAGGTGGAGATCATATTAGTCCTATTTTTGACAGATAAGTTGACTAAAACCGCTTACCTGTCATTAGGTGTCTATCGCCTTTCATTAGGCATCTATCGCTTGTTATTAGGTGTCTGTCTCGGGTTATGTTGTCGCTGCCTTCATAAAATATCGTGTTTGCAGGTGGAGGATGATTGGAAATACGTGGCGATGGTCCTGGACCGAATCTTCCTGTTCGCGTTCACGATAGCCTGCGTCGTGGGTACGGCGCTCATCATATTCCGAGCGCCCACCTTCTACGACAACACGAGGCCGATCGACATCCTATACTCGAAGATCGCCAAGAAGAAACTGGAGCTACTCAAAATGGGCTCCGAAGGGGACCCAGGTCTCTGAAATTCGTCTTACGTCTTCGGCCACTCGCCGCCGAAGACGTTCTGGGAGTTGATCGTGATGTGGTGGCACGGATGATCCATGTAGGCTTCCAGTGGGAACTGGTAGGCGAGAACTGTGTTGTGCTCAGTGTGGTGTCAAGTCGGTGCGCGGATGGACGTCAACACGCCTCAAGCGTATTCAAAGTCGTTTTATATAGATCGATAACAAACTCTAAGTCGAGACTGTGTCCGTCGGTTTTCGGACGTCGGAGCGACGACCGACGGCCGTTTTGCGTTGATGCAAGCGCCGGGTCAGCCACAAGTATTTTTATAGAATCGCTGTTGCAGGTTTATACTTTGTGTATTGTTTTCAACGCATTCAACGGACGTTTCATTTTCAATGAATAATTTGATATCAGCGCACAAACATTGTACAGATTATCTTTAGGTATTTGTATTACTTTCTCGCGATACTTACTTTCTATATGTTAACAGACATGATATTATAACGGTTTGTAACGGTAAGGTTTACTTCGAATAAAATCGAGCTCAAATTCGTAATTTTTAAGTATTGTAAAGAGTATTCGAACGTCGATTAGCATCAAACATTTAATAATAGTTACGTGCAAACGTCCTCCATGAGAACCGGACTATATAGATGATGTACTTAATTATAATACAATTAATTAATTTAAAATTAATTGTAAGCAATTAATTATAAATTAATTAATGAATAATAATAAATTTATAGTATTTGATAAACTGCGTACTCGCGTAAAAATAATAAGGACAATATCGATAAATTGACGAATGGTAACTCCCTTTTAGTAGTAATCGTAAGGGAATGTAGATATATTAGACTACGAGCATCAGTACGATAAGACACTATCATAATGCCAAATAGATGTTAGTCACATCGCCACGGTGATATTATTTGACTAGATATTTGACTGCCAAATGTAAATTACATTTTTATAAAAGTCGGATATTCTTAGGTAGTTTATAATTTTATTTATTAGATTTTTTAATACGGAGTGCCAAATCCATCTTCGGAACGAATGCCAATGATACAATTTTTTGCAACATACTTATTTATTTATTTATTTTATATTTTTATGGTATAAACGAATGCTTGCCCATAAAGTAACGACTGAACAATTTCCGAATATAAGCTTAAGTTTAAGACAGCGTCACTCACTAGCTCTTACTTCCTCCGTAATATATTTAGTACTAACGCTAATCTCACTAAATCCTAAAGAACAGGGTAAATTTAGTACACGAGAATTTCCTGATTTATATTCTCTCACATTTTCACCGAATGTAAAATCTTAACTCACTTTTCGGCACTTCACTGACACTGTAGATGATAAATCATTGTTGAGGTTTGTGACATTAGTATTAAATTAGATAACAGTTAATTTATCTAGATTAGTGTCGATATAGATATTATGTTTCGTTCCTTAATATTCATGATTCACTCTTCATTAATTTGTTTCCTAGTTGAAGTATTGTTTGGAACACGCTAGTAAGCGTTATTATCTTCTTTCGACCCATTTTGTAGGGTATTTGTAGCAGTCTAAAATAATGAAAAAAAAATATTTCGAGCCGCGTATTTAATATGTCAAAGTAACTCATGATAATGTTTATTAGATATACTTAGATAAACTCAGAGTTAATGATATTAATGAAAAATAATAAATCCACAGCGAGCAGTTAGGAAAACAGGGATGGATATTGTAAAATAATAAAAAAATCAAATTGTTTTGTGTGGTTCTTGATATTTATAAGTGTTATTGAATGTGTATAGCTGTTTGTGTCGGGAATGATGCATAAAAAGGCTAGTCTAGAATTAGATGATACGTAAATAAACGTAGAACGGTCTAACGCAGACGTCGCGGTGGAAGCTCGCTAAAGGTTGAAAGATGTATTAGCAAAGACGCTATCAATAAAAAGCTATAAAACTAGTGTGGACTGGCTCTAATTACGTCACAGCTCTTCGATGGAATTGGATGGAATTGTAACGTCATCGGAATTAATTTTCTAATTCACGCATTCACGTTGATTAAAATAAAGTAGGAAAGTGCTATTGCACACACTGAAATACACCAATTTAGTATTATAAACTATTAATCAATAAATATTAGTTAAGTCCACAGGCTTCCCACACTGTACCGTGATCATCCGAACTTTTATTGTAGATATTTGCTAGATAAAGCTGTCTGTTGTTATTTTTATATGACTGCAAATTAATGATAGTTAGATTTTCTAAAACACCATAGGGTAACGTGTTAAGTGCGTGTTAAGAAACGAATGGCGTGCAGTATGGGATGTTAAGTGTAAGTTAAAACATATTGTATATAATTTCGAGCACGAATTATGGAGCTAAGTGTAGTTTGGTAATGCTCAGTTTTGGCCTTCGAATGGTAATTTGCAACGACTCAGCATTTTATAACTTCATAGTGTTGCCAAAGTACTTGTATTTTCTTGATTATTAAACTTGTTGATGCATTGATTAGTGTGATTTTAATGTATTTACGTTTTTAACATTCCAAAATTTTGCTTTAACTGAGAATAGTTCTAAGGTAAATAATTTTTTCAGTTATTTTAGTGCATTTTTTTATATTTACGCTCAAAATTTATGCTCAAAAAATGGTATATGTAGTGATTCCAGGAATTTCCAATTAACCGGTTTTGTCCTACCAAATGAATAGCTCATCTACGACTTAAGTACATTTAGCTCAATATTATGTGAAAGGACATTTTATGTGATTCTAAATCTCAATTCGTTAACTTTCGTCTTAAAGACTATGTTTTTCCATGGTTGAATGTTTCGTTGATTGTAAAGTTACAGGCTGTAGAGTCTGTTGATGTAATAGTCGGGTGATAAGCGGTAAGCGAACGTAGAATTTCGTCATATAACTGACATTAGTTAGGTAATAATACAATAACTCAAAATGCTAGTACAGTTGTCAATAAGTTTAAAATGGGTACGTGTAATGTTAAGTGGTATATTTACGATAAAATGATTAGCTTCTCAGTGTTTTTAGAGTTAGTCGACGAATGAGTCAACTCAGCGACGCGATGTGAGATAAATTTGTTATTTAATATGTTTTGTTTTGTGATTTTTATGCACTGAGAAAAAAAATTACGACAGCAAAATGGTTTTTGTAGTTCCTACTAGTATTAAAAGTATGTTTTACTAAACGTTTTGTATTTACAGCAAATATTTTATAAATGTGAGACATTACAAAAAACATTTGCTGTAAATACAAAACATTAAGTAAAAAATATTGAAAGCACTACGAGGAATTACAAAAACCATTTTGCTGTCGTAAAATTTTTCTGTGTAAAGGTTGCGAACTGTGCCAAAGATTTGTTGACTTTGAGATGTAGAAGATTATTAATACAAAGTATATGTTTGTTGGTTTTGTTCGTTCGATGTTTCCTAGTCATATTTTATCAGCAAGTTTGTCTACATCGGGTGATGGAGTTGGGACCTCATAGTCAGCTATCACATGGCTGTCAATAATTTTAAGAATCAACTCAATCGAGATGTTGACGTGTAAATATAGCAGATCAACATAGAAAATTAAATAATATTTATAATTGACAAGTTATTTTTCTACGTTCCTTTCACGTTACCTTTAGTGCTAAATTAGTGGTAGTGAATGGATGTCGTAGAAGAATCGACCTTTCGCTTTGTCAGTCAAGCTTATCACACATGGCCAAGATAATACAATATATACTCAGCAGATGTATACATACATATCTTGCCACACAATTCAGAAGAATCATACTAGTAACAAATGGTCAATTGGCAAGAATTTACGATGAACAATGATTATTCACAAACATTATATTAATGACCAATGATTGTCATCTGGTTGGAATAACAGTGTTGACCCCGAAAACTAAAGAAACGAGACAAATGAAATTAAAATTTGGTACGCGTGTTTTAGCTTCTCAGTGGTCGCTAAGAAACTAATTTACTAGCATAGTAGCATCTTAAGCTAGATCGCCGATTTGCAAAATATCATAATATAGGTACGCAAATATGCCGTAGTTTATAAACCCTTCCATAGAATGAAGCGTTTGTGATATATTATAGTATTTTCGCCATGTGTGATGTGCATCAATGTCTGAATAAGATATACATCACGATTTAAGAATTCATTTGTAAGGCATTTGATTTCACGTACGTGTAAATTAATATTGTTTGGAAGGAAGTCAGTAATAATCCGTAACGCTTTATAATTAGGTTCATCGAAATCTAGAATTTCGTATAGTAATTTCTTCTACACTGTTTCAATATGCTTTATTGCACGTTACTTATCGTTTGCGTTTTATGATAATCATTTATGGATTTTCGCATTAATCCTCACATATAAAATACTCTTTATCTTATAAATATCCACGTAAGTTAGGCATATTTGCAAGTTTAATCAAACGTCTTCCAAAGTGACGTAAGGTGTACTGTTTTGTTGTCTATTCAATGCTGTATATCTTTAATTTCATTTCTGTCTTTTATTTTTCAGTGTTCTTGCCCTAGAGTCTGAAATTCAGTAAACAATGTAAAGCTATCGTTGTGTTCGTAAATGTTTGCAGTGGTTCGCTCGGGTGAGACGATCTGTTCGCAATCTCATATAAGCCTCTTGTCCGATGAAGCGTCCGCTATAGTAATAGCCTATTAATATTCACTTGATAGAAAAATACTGCATGAAGTTTCAATAAGAGGTTGAAAAAATAATAATTTTTAAAGTTGTGAAGAATATTTTCGAATATTGAGATATCGATGGTAAATCTAAAGCAGCATTTTATGGTTTTATTTTCTTTGTATTCGGCAGAACTGATTATCTGAGAATGATAGTAGATGCATTCACTAATACTGTAGTACGTACGTCTATGGAAACATTTCCAACTTAAGCTGAACTCTCTCAATTACGGGTATTCAATAATAAAGAGAGCTCAATTTATGTTAGAAATTGGCGGCGTCTTCATCAGGCGCATGCCCCGCGCGAGCACTCAGTTTTGACGTCGGAACGCATAGACGTAATGTCATAATATGAGTGCTCGGGTGAGGCATGCGCGCCATATGGACACATCTATTGCCTTATGCGACCGTAGGTACATAACATTTTAAAACGCAAGTCAAGACGGATCACTGCAAACAAAACTGTGCCTCTACGTTTCTTTTGATTTAAAGCTCTATTTCTCTTTTACATTCGTATTTCTTCAGTTACCTTAATAGTTTTTAATGTAGATTAAAATGTGTATTAAAATAAGTAGAAAACCACACGAAATTTTCGTTGAGCTTCCAACACGATTAGATGTATATACAGAAATAAACACTTACACACTATTTGATACTTCCTTCTATAACATTTAAAATAAAAAAAATCTTATAGCCGTATCTGATGCTGAATGACATTAATGATAAATTGAAATATATATTTGCCTTAGAATAATGATGTCTTGGAACAGAATTAATACGAAAGGGACAGTAACAGAGTAAACTTGAACACAAATTAATACCAATTAAAATAAAGCAAAGTGTATTTAAATGACAAATAATCAAGGGTAGCTACACGTTAAAAAATATCACAATGGATATAATTAAAGAAATAATTCGTTAAAATCTGGCATCAATCGAAAGAGAACGAATACTCTAACCCAAGAACGCCAGGAACAACATCTTTTGTTTGTGACTTTTTAATTGGTGTTCGATTGTGATAACCCTTGGCCTCGAGTCCCTTAACCAGTGTCCATTTCGAAACCACTGGCAGTCTTTCGGCCGACATGCCGACCGCCATGAATTTGCGATTCATAATGATGAATTCACGAAGATATTAAAGACCAATGGTTTTGAAATGAACAATTGTTAAAGGACTCGAGGCCTTAGCTGGTTGCAAGAATAAAACTTGAACTATAGTCGTTTTCTTGTTTTAACATCTAGTTACTGTCAGACTCCGATTTCATGGTTCATAGCGTGACCAAATGGTCATGGTTAAATGGAAACGAACCAAGACATTCAGCGTCTCATACGGCTTCATCTTTGCAATAATTCTTATAATTTTGATTGTGCCTTATTTTATTAGTTTGTTGTTGTTTTAGAGTTTCGTTTACCGTGGGAAATTTTGTAGTTAAACGGTACAAACTGATACTTCGTTTGTCTTTCCCACGGTAAAATGCTAAGAATTTAGTAATGTCGTGTGCTTCGGAATGGTATTTTAGTAATTAGTTAACTAAATAAATTTAGTAGTTTATTTCAATTGTCACGGTGGGCTTCTTCTGTATATTAAGAGAACAGGGCCTGAAGTCGCTTAGCCATTGTGGCGCCACTGTGGCGTTTTGCTATGGTGATCGACTCTCTGATTGGTCGGTTGATTCTGACCAACCAATCAGCGGCCGATCAGCCGGTCGGACCAATCAGAGTGTCGATCACAATACTAGCTCAATGGCAATGGTTAAGCAACTTGCTCCCCAATATGTTCGTATTATGTGTGTATACACTGCGCGTTGAAATTAAATCTTATGATGTTTTTGATTACATGGTTTGGTGTTGGTGCTGATTCTGTTACTGCATAAACTAAACTAAATGTGTTGCTGTCCTTCTCATTGTCGTTATGTATGAGCCAGTGAGCAATATATTTTTGATTTATAAGTTTTGGCAATATTTAAACAGAATCCCGTGATTTGATCAGCACTTGTCGTTTTGCGTTTATCAAATCAATTTTAGATATAAGGCCGGAGCTGCACTGTACCTACCGTGTATTAATTTGAATAAAATAAAAATGTTTGTAAATCATCATAAAATTTAATTTCACGCGAAAATTATGTGGGTTATCTTTAATTTATAACGAAAGCAATCATAACTGGTATTAAACTTTATGTAAGGTTCAAGTTAATTATAATAGTTAACGTCGGAACGACATACTGTGTATAGGTTAGGTGATGTATGTATCGAGTTTTCGTCTCGTAATTAATTATAATGTAATTAATAAATAATTAATTATTCTCTTGTAGTGATATTGTAAATTTGAGTTTAATTATTGAATTGTTTTTCACCTTTTCTAGTCACGAGTAACGGGTTTGTTGAGTGAAAATTGAAGACGAGATATTTAAATATATTTTTTTCATGGAAAAATATCCAGTATCTACAGTCATAGTTTTATCATATGAAATTATTTTTCCTGACTCATGTAAAATATAAGGACGCTACTAAAATGCAGTATGCTCTACCTAGAGTTTATACGATAGCTAGAGCCGCTTAAGCGTCTACGTAAATAAATAAATAGTATCTCGAGTGACTGATACGCTGTAAGATTCCATACAAAAATCTTACATAGATGTAAGATTTTTGTATGGAATCTTACAAAATCTTATTTTATGGACATGCTCTAGCATGCCCATAATATTAAATACAAAATTTGTGGTAGAGTTACTGGTAGAGTTACTGGTAGAGAAAATTTATTTTTTTACAAACCTTAGGAAAAAAGTATTTTATTTAGCATATTACTTCCTATAAACATTTATTTCATAAAAAACGGTTAATTAAAAACGTTAGCGTTTTATTAACTCTATATAAATTCTTGACATCAATTTTGACTCTAACAAACCGACCAGTGAAAATGACAGTATGCGAACGAACACCACACTAATAATACAAATAGTTGATAGATAGAATGAGGGGATTCCTAAATTTATTTTAATATTAAGATACTCATAGTATTACATACAATAATAGACTTCTATGGGATTATTCTCAATAGTCACTATAGATGTAGACTCTACATCGTAGAGAATAGTACTAAGGGCCAGTCATACTGACGCGATTGCCGCGCGATAGAGCGATATACGCGATGTAATTTTGATGTCTTACTTAACAGAACTTCTTGAATATTATGAAAGGTCTTTACTGATTTTTAAATGGTAATTGTTAAGTTAATATTTTTAATAAGATCTCATAAGGTAACTAAATCGAATGCCAATAACTGAGTCAATAGATACGTCAAAACGTCAAAAACTTTCTGCCATAAGAAGTGTTTTGTGAATGTTTATTATTTTAAAACTTATTTACATCTTCACCGAGCAAGTTCGTGTAAAGATAGATAGTTGATAAGGTAACCGTATCGTATCGCTCAAAATTGCGATTTGATATCGCCTCAGTGTGACTGCGCCCTATTCGGTCGTTTGTATTACGAAATCATCGCCACTTGTACGTTTAAGATTTATGCACTATGCTATAATATACATATATAAATAAATATAATAATAATCGTATTACATATAAGTCATAATAGCTCAATAATTTACGAAACCCTATGAAATTGTAATAAATAGAATAATTAATTAATATAAATTAATTTAGGTGATTGCAACATTGTCTTAAGGCGAAATAATATACATAATAATAAAAAAATAATTTAGGCTAAGATTTAGTATTAAGTCCCATTTTGTAATGTTAATTTAAAGTCAAAATCAAGCACTACCATTACTATTATGAATACACTCATGACTTCTAACTGCTAATATTGAAATGTATTATAAATATGAACTATAAATATTAAATGTTATGCGTTAATAATAAATCCACGTGTTTTATTTTATATTTTACATAAATTCGTTTTTATTTACTTATCCAAAATTACTGCTAAATAACGCCCACGGATTCAAGGCAGTATCGACTTGAGGGGACGGTGCATTATAGTATCCTTTCATCAGATCTACCAGGGAGACAGGACACTTGAAGGTATCGCAGCTCTCGAGAATCTTGCCGAGGCGGTGTGCTGAGTCGTATATCGTATGTTCTAGCGGCTCTGTTGGTAGCAATTTTGTTACTGGTAACCTGCAATGATTTATGATACCTTAGTAACTTGTTAATTTGAATTTCCTGATTTATTCAAGAAAGAGTGGAGAGAATTCATGACTTTTTGGGGTAGGTTTTGAGGCGCTCATAGCCAGCTGCAATCACTGAAAGGTTAGACAAGTGGCTGACGTCTACAAGCGTTCCTTAAAATCGCTACGCTTCATGTATGGAAATGACAAGTCATTTGATCTACATAGCAACTTGTTTTTGACCTACATAGCGACGTTTGACATTTGCATACATTGTGAAGTATATTCTATTCTATTCGATTAGCGGTCATGCCACTTGTCTAGGGGGGCTGATCGGTAAATGATCGGAGGTTAAGCAACGCTTAGCAAGATCAGTCAGAGATGGATGACCATTTAGTGGCATCTAAACTGAGCGCCTGCGTGATTCGGAGTGCACGTAAAAAGTCGGCTCCGGTTGTTGTCATCCAGGTAGCAGTCGTTAAGCCTTGTCACACTTCGGGCGGCTTGAACAACTCTGACACCTGGTTGGCCACTAACCATACGATAAGAAAAAGAGGAGTGTACTTACGAGAATAATGTCCTGAACATCTCTTCAATCATATTCTCCCCATGTGGTACGACTCTTTGAGTGGTCTCACACAAGGTCTTCAGAATGCATTGCCTTCCACTATATCCCATACTGTAACAAATAAAAAAAGTAAATAAAATAAATATCCTGGGACATTCTTTACACACGGCTACCTGATCCCAAACTAAGCAGAGCTTGTACTATGGAAACCAGATAACTGATATTACTACATATACTACTTTTTGTTTATAAATACATACTTAATATACATAATACACCCAGACTCGGGACATGCAGCCATGTTCATGCACACAAATGCATGTCCCGGGTAGGAATCGAACCTATGACCTGCAGCGTGAAAGGCGCAGTCTTACCAACCACGCCAACGAGCCCGTCCAACCGAACCTCTAATCAGAGGGTCTGTCAGAATAGCAAAACGCTACCACTAAACTGCTACTGGGCAGTTCCATGGGTAAACGACTCGGGGCTCCGGCGGGTCGTACGCTTGTGTACCACCTTAATCACATAAAAACAAGCCTTACTTGTCCATAATGGCCTCCAGCTTCTGATACAACTCTCTTCTACTCCTACGCTGCTCTGCCGGCTTGCTCAGCCGGTTCTTCTTCCTGTAAAACCGAGCTGTCTCCGTGACATTGGGCAGCTCATACGCTATGCCCCAGTTCAAGCCCCAGGTAAAGGTGCCAGGGCTTGAGGAGGGCGCTGGCTGGCCGATCAAACCGACGGTCACGCAGCCAGCACACTGGAAATATGAAAGTCAGAAAGGCGTTTTAATATAAGTGTAGTATATTGTCTTTAATTGTATCAGCTGCTCGGTAAAAACGATCGGATCGGAGGTTGAAGGAACGCTTGGCAAGGTCAGTCAGAGATGGGTGACCATTTAGTGGCATTTGAACTGAGCGTCACCGTGCTTCGGAGGGCACGTAAGAAGTCAGTCCTGGTTGTTGTCATCTAGGCAGCAGTCGTTAAGCCTTGTCAGAGGCCTACGGGCGGCTTGAATAACTCTGACACCAGGTTGGCCACTAACCATACGATAAGAAAAAAATAACGTTTTTTTCAACCGGCGTCATCCCACTACGAGGCAAAGGTCTCCCTTTTTATGAGACTAAGGTGGCACACAAGCGTACGGCCCACCTGTTAAGTAGTTACCGTAGCCTATAGATGTTTGCAATACTAACGGCACTGCTTGCACGTTGCCGACCTAAAGGCGAGTGGGACAAAGGGAAGGGAAGGGAGTTTTAACAACGTTCGGGCCTCCGCAGACTAGCTACTTTTAGCATCGGCGACCGGCGATTTTGTGACGTATCGATGCTGCGTCGCGTTTCTTCGAGCGCGAACGAGCGAGACGCAACATCAAAATCGCCGATCGCCGATGCTAAAAGAAGCAAGTCTGCGGTGGCGCTTACTCACAAATGAAATCTTAAAAAGTTACAGTTTAACAAAGTTCTCAAAATAATATTCTGGAGTTTATCCAAATAATGAATGATGATCTGAATTCCAAAACTCCAAATTTAGAATTGAATCAGTTTAATCATAATAAAGTTTCAATTCCACTCACCGAAAAACTGGAGCCTTCAGGAAACGCGACATAACGTTTTCTTCTCGACAATACTCTTGATCCGTCTCTTCTACAATCGCACAGCTCCAAACAAAAGAAGAATAAAATAACAAAAGCTTTTTGATCCATTTTTCGTCTGTAACTCCAAAGGGATGTGTATCGTGTCCATAAATGGTTAAGTTAGTGCGGTAAAGCCAACGGATAAACCGTTTCTAGCTAACGGTAACATTGATTTTCATGTAAATATAGCTAAGAGGTTTGACATGAATCTTTTGACATAGATTCTGTGACACTAATCTACATAAATTCTGTGAAATTGTTGCTATTGGGAGAGATTGAGATAAAACTGAACAAAAAATACAAATTAATCTCGGCATACTTTATGTAATGTAACGTCAGGACTTTTATCCCCATTCGGGGGTAGTCAGAGGCTTGAGTGGCCATACACCACCACACTATGGAGGTATTAACCAACTCAAAGCCCACGTTTTACCAGATAGTCAGAACCCAACGTTACAGGTGGTGAACCTTGTCGCATACTTTATTTTTTTGAAATTATTATTGCTATGACTGTTTTATGTTAAGACGATACAAGAAAAAAATGAATTTTAGTTTCGGGGTGTGGCTAGCGTCGCGTGAGCTGCCGAAGGATATATCCCTCTCGCTTAGCTAGGACAGAACAGCTATGGAGTAGACTATAGTATAGTTATTTTTTGAAGGAACAATATTGTTTAATTCGTACAATTAAAATAATATGTCCCAGTGCACCTTTTAAAATAGATGAAATGGATGAAAATATTCAAATATATTTTTTTCGTTTTATATGGGATTTTTATGTCGAGTGTATTTGAAAAAAATAATTTAATTTCTATGTTGTTTTTATTGCTGAAGACAAAAGAAGACAAACGATACCTACAATATGCTGATAGATACGTATAACAATATTTCGATCGTATAATAGCCTATAACCAGCGGACGATCCAGACGCGTCCAACGATATCTCATTAGTCAAATTATTATGATACAAATAGTTTGGACGTTATACGGGAGCAGATGAACATACATACATATCGGTCAAAATCATAACCCTCCGCCCACCGTAGTCGGGTAAAAATGTACATACTCTGTGTCAGTGACTGACTGCCGGATATGAGTATCTTTTTCATGTTTCGTAGGCTAAGGAATACTTTGGTACTTAACTTCGATGCCGATCATGAAGTCATCAGCGGTGTCATAATATTTTTTTTTACCATATTTAATTTATGTTTTAATTTAATTTTCAGTTTTTATTAATTTTATTGATTTAACCATGCATTTATTTTTTGTTTATCTTTTTATATTTATTTTTTTATCTATCAAAATCACCCTTAGACTGGTTACCGCCACAGGTGACAAGAGGGCTGGCTCTTTCCTTGCTCAAAAAATTCGCTTGACAACAGGAACAGCTTGAATACAGGGAGGACATGCAGCCAGTATCCCACGCGGACGGTATTTGTTTAATTAGGGGTAGGTTTTTATTTTATTGTATTTTATTTTAATTTATGTTATATTATATTGTATTTTAATGATAAAACATGAAAAATAAAAATAAATATTTTTTTTTTAAATTTAATTTTACTTTTATTTATTGTTTTATATTTATTGTGAAATTATAATAATTATATCAATATTGGACTATGTCTGAAACAAAAACATTGAATTGAATAATTTAAAAAATACAAAAATTATCACATTAACTCGTTAAATCACGGTTTACACCCGCTAGAACGAAAAAGATCCTAACATGGTAGGTAGGACCTGAGGGTTGGCCAGTTAATTACTTAAAATACACTATATTTATTTCAAGAAAACATTCATAAGATCTGAAGGCGTCGGACTCGCACATAAAGGGTTCCGTACCACCGTAGAATAAACACATCAAAAATATCAAGTTTGAGACTTGATATTTATTTTTAAATGTTATTATATTTTTAGTATTTGTTCTGCACCGGCAACAGAAATACACATTCAGTGAAAATTTCAACTCTCTACCTGTTACGGTTCGTGAGATACAGCCCGCGCTGACAGACGGACAGACAGACAGACGGACAGCGTAGGCCTAGTAATAGGGTCCCGTTAGCACCCTTTGGAACCCTAAAAAGTAGCCTATGTTCTCCGCCAAGACCCAGTCTATCTCCATACCAAAATTCATCAACATTGGTTCAGCGGTTTAGCCGTGAAAAGGTAACAGACAGAGTTACTTTCGTTTATAATATAATAGATTGAATAGGACGGACAAACATTTTCCTATCCATATCTGTAATGTTATTTTTTACGATAATTTATTGATGTATGATATATTTATTACTTGCCCATCCATACCTACAACAAACGCAATAAAGCGACTCCATTGTTTTGACAAGCAATGTATTCCCACTGTCGGCCCAAGACCATGCTGCAAGTATATAACAGTAAGCGAAATAGGGAGTTTTTACAGAAATGACACGAATAACTATGAAATTACAAGAGATGACACAAAATGACAAGAGATGACACAAAATGACAAGAGATGAAAAGAAATTACACAAGACAAGGAAAAGCAAACGAAAATCACGCTGCAGTGCAGGTCGTAGGTTCGATTCCTGCCCAGGACATGCATTTGTGTGCATGAACATGTCCGCATGTCCCGAGTCTAGGTGTAATTAAGTGTATATTTAGTTTGTATTTACAAACAAAAAGTAGTATATGTAGTAATATCAGTTATCTGGTTTCCATAGTACAAGCTCTGCTTAGTTTGGGATCAGGTAGTCATGTGTAAAATAATTTCCAAGGATATTTATTTATTTATCATAGGCGTCGGCGGACTGTAAATACTGTACTGTACCTGTAATGTGGCACGACCGTAATATTTTTTCGTAATATTTTTTAAAAAATCCTTCACAGGTCCGACGTCGAACAAGTCCGACTGGACACTGACAATACAAAGTTAGAGAGAGACATGGTTAGTTCAAGTACTTAAAATGTGAGATGGCGATATTGTGCGCGCGCTCGGAAATAAACAACGTAAGCGCCAAACCACATTTTCTTGAATTAAAAAAAAACTACTTCATGAATTAAAATATGGTTGAAGGGTAGTTTAGATATCATTATTTGCTATGTTTTAGAAATAATTTCGTGATCTAAATCGTAAAAACATCGTGGTAGCAAGGAAAATTGTAAATAATTAGAGCTCATTTCATATTTTTTTTTTATCGAGAAAATTTCATCAAATCGTGATTTGGATTTAAAGATACTCATGATAATATAGTCAAAAATCATACATCTAAATATAAGATTCCTAGTCCACATACTTACTTAAAGAAAAAGTAGAATAGAAAATCAACCAAATTTCGAACCCTCATCTTAAAAAGGTACAGACCGTCTGATGTTAAGCAGTTACCGTAGCCTATAGATAGATGCTTGCAATACCAAAGGCATCGCTCGCACGTTGCCAACCTGAAGGGGAGTGAGTAGGACAGTGGGAGGGGGGTTGGGCTTCCCGCTCTCTCACTCATCATACAAAACGCAGCTGTAATAGCTACTTTACACCGATCTTCTGTGAGAGGGTGGTACTACCCCGGTCGAGCCAGCCCATATATGCGCTGCAGTCAATTGGCTACAGCTTGGCTCTATCACCAATAATATTATTATTCTTAAAAAAAAAAAAAAAAACTCGAAATGTTTGATGACAAAATTGCTAAATTCAGGTAAGTAGTAATAAATTAAAAGCTTTTCACGTTTATTGGATGCCGCTGAAAAAATATCACGAGAGCCGCAAAGTAGGTACTTTTTAACATTAATTGCTTAACTAATTAATTAAATTTATTTATGTTGATGTAAATATATTTTTGGACACGCAATTAACCTGTTTAAGTACCTTCAAATGTACTGAAAACTTATAGATATCATTTATTGTTATATTATAATTCGCACCTTAAGTTCCTGTACATTCACAAATAGTAAGCTTCGTGACTGATTATTTATGATCAGGGAATGCTTTTTACAGGGTTATTGAAAAAAACATTAACAACCTTGCAGGACTGTATTACTATTATCAAAAACAGCAACTTATGTTCTATGACTTTTTAGACAACAATAATAAATTTAACAAAAAACTTTAAAATGTAAGAAACAAGTGAATATGCTCATCTGAAGGATAACCGTGGTCTGTTTAGGTACTTTAGGGCAAAGTGGAATACAACCACGTACCATGGCTTTCCTCTAGATGAGAATATTTTCTTGTTTCATACATTTTAGAAAGTGCTTCTTTGTTAAATGTATTATGTTTTGTAAAAAGTCATAGAACAAAAGTTGTAGTTTATGATGTCAGTAATACAGTCCTGCAAGGTTGTTAACCCTGTATAAAGAGGCTTGTATTACCTTATTTCAAACAAAATAAGTAATTATATGAGTACCGAAAATTGAACTTAATTTGTCCATGTGCCAGGCAGTGGCTTCTGGTATAGAAGTTTTGAGTCCTCCTAAAGGCCTACAGCATAGCTTACAACAAAGTCCAGTCGCCTGCACGTCCAGTAACATAAGTTGAACTATCTTAATTACGGGCGTTCATAGTAAAGAACGCTCATCTTATGATGGAAATGTTACCTTAGATGCAAGCGATCGTACTCTGCAATGACTTGCCATTATAAAGTACCTACGGTTTTATTTCTTTTCACATAGATAAGATAACTTTCATCGTCATCATTATCATCATTTTAGCCTAAAAAGGTCCACTGTTGGACATAGGCTTCTCCCAAGATTTTCCACAACGACCGGTCCTGTGCCACTTGCATCCAGCGGTTTCCCGCGACCTTCACCAGGTCGTCGGTCCACCTTGTGGGGGGACGCACGCTGCGTCTTTCGGTACGTGGTCGCCACTCACGAACCTTTCTGCCCCATCAGCCATCAGTTCTCCGGGCTATGTGCCCCACCCACTGCCACTTCAGCCTACTAATTCGCAGAGCTATATCAGTGACCTTGGTTTGTCTACGTATCTCCTCATTTCTGCTTACTATAGAAAGGTATTAAAACGAAATTAGTAGGTACAATTTTATTTCCTCAAAATGCTTTGATACTTCATGAGTAAGTACTGCTGAACAGGGTCCACGGGTTCCTGGCAGTATCAGCACTCGGTGAGGGCGCGTTGTAGTACCCTTTAACCCAGTCCACCAAGGATATAGGGCACAGGAAGCGATCGCAGTTGTCCAGGATGACGCCCAAGCGATGGGCGGAGTCGTAGATCGAGTGTAACGGGGGCTCTATCGGTAGGACTTTTGTCATTGGCATACTGGAAAATAAATAAAGATAATAAACATGAATATCTCTACTCAGTGCTGGTGTATCATTGACACGTTTGCCATTTATGGCACACGTCACAATAGTAATGGATGGTATGGTATAAGTTAAGGAATGTACCTACGGTCGGCTGCGGAAATACTGAGTGAAATCGAAATCGTAGGCAATATCTTAAACGGAGATTCTACACATGACACGCCTTATCTATTCTGTGACATGACTCAGAATATTTAGGGAATATAAATCAACAAATCAATAGATAAAAAATTATTACCCAGTTAAGGTGCAACAGTTAAATGGTTTGCTTATTTGCTTACCCAAGCAATATTTTTTTATCTATAGATTTTTTTATTTGTTTTCCCAAAATATTCTGAATCGTGTGTTGAGTCATATTTTATAATATTGCCCGCGATTTCGATTTCACCCTGTATGTTATTGATATTGCAATTAATCTAACAAAAAAATCTGCAGGGTCAAGCAAATAATAGGGTGTCTCCCCATTTCTGCAATAATAATTACCTGATTGACATTTAAATTAATATAGACCGGCTACCTGTATAATATAATTGGCGTTCAAAATGAGGCCGCCTAAACATCTGTCGAACGCACTGTCAACGCTTTCGTCGGCGACGTGAGACTGAGCTCGGGTTTGCCAATTAGCCAAGATTAAATGTGCTACTTACGGAACCCGTATAACGTATCTACAGTTATGATTTTCTTCATCAAAGTATGACACATAATTTCGTGCAAGTAGGTCTCCTACTACCTATAGTAACTTACGTAAATAGAGTCCTGAAGATTTCTTCGACCATGTTCTCACCGTGGGGCACCAATCTCTGTGTAGACTCGCATAGGGTCCTCAAGATGCACTGGCGGCCACTGTAGCCCATACTGAAAGAAAAGGGTAGAAATAAAATGAGGACCTACCAATGCAATTGGGATGTTGCCTATTTTTTTAACCATAGTTTAATAAATAAATTTTCGCCAGACTAACTCACCAACTGTATGGTCCCCATCTAAGCAGATCTTTGCCACCATACAATGGGCTGGGGGCGATCCCAGTGACACCCAGACCAAGGCAAATTACAAAAAAGCCGTTTCCGAAATTTACCTCTGGTGGGATTCGAATCCACAACCACCCGATGCAGTGAGCCAAGCGGTCTACACTCGAACCACAAGGTAAATAAAAAAAAGGATGTATTATGTTTATCTCGGTTGATTTGTCATTCTAAAACTAGCGACCTTAGGGGAACATTGAAGTACCTACAAAAAGTATTCAAAGTTTTCATAAGTCTAGAACATCTTTTAATCATCAACTTTTCACAGAGCCTATAGTTTCAGCAATATAATGTATCTGTGTCTCTTTACTAACAATGAAAACATTTCGGAACCAACTTTAAAAATTTCAAAAACGTAAATACCGACGCTAAAATTTCCGTTTGAAAAAACGAGAACTCAGCAATCAACAGAGCTGTGACGTCACTGCTTTAAGTATGAGATCTCTTCAAGCACTTACTTATCCAAAATCTTCTCCAACTTCTCATACAACTCTCTCCGACTCCTCCTCTGCATGACTGGCTTCTTCATCCCGATATACTTCTTGGACAGGTAGAAAGCAGCGGTCTCCGTATTGTTGGGCAACTCGTAGGCAATTGCCCAGTTCATGCCCCAAGTGAAGGTGCCCGGGCTAGTGTGGGGCGCCGGCTGCCCGATAAGGCCAACAGTCATGCAGCCAGCGCACTGGAAGATGTTGGAAAAATAAATGGAATTTCAAAATGGAATATTATTGGGAAGTGATATCACTATCATGCTATGCACAACGATATTGAGATAGATATGATACTGGGATACATCATCATCATCATCATCATCATCATTTCCGCTGAAAGACTTTTGTTGAGTATTAAATAAAAAAAATAAAAAAAAACTTACCGAAAAACTGGAACCGTCAGGAAAAGCGACATACCTCTTACTCCGAGACAAAATTTTACTTTTAGAATCACTTTTTGGATCAAACAAAACACTAAATTGCACACAACTGGCCAGTATTAAAAAAAACAATTTTAAATTTCGAATCATTGTGACAGTTCTTATTTTTCAAACACGGAACGTTATTTACGAAAGTTTGTAAGAACAATGAAGTGTCACAAGCGAATAACGGAATAATTTTATTGTCACTTTAGTTCGGAATGTAACTGTTTCAATTATCTACTGGTACACGTATCGCTAAGAGGCACCAATCGATTCGCTGCTGAATTGTCCAGAAACTCGCTTATTAGTAGAATTAGAGCCGAGGAAACGAGTTTTTTTTATTGGAGACCTACATTTTGTAGAAACTAACTAAACTGGGGTGAATTGATTTTCATGTTCGAATTTTATTTTAAGCGAATTTAGGTACAGATTCTCCAGTGCAGGTCACAGTTTTGTAGGCAGATAATATTTTCGAAGAATGAAAACATTGAAAAAACACTGAAAAACCAAGTAGGGCTGAAGAATTAAATGAGATTTTTATAAAAGTTTGCATATTAGGGTTGGAAACCAAACATGGCGAATGACGGATCGCAGCCGTTCCATTAGTGGTTGCTGAAGGGTGAAAATATTAGCACCATTACGCAGAAACCGTTCAAATCGTTACATCTTCATACGATTTTTCTTCGTGAAATATAAAATTAACAAATCAATGTTTGAAAACAGAGTTCCCAGTGCCTATTAAAGTAACAAAATGTGGAATAACCTTTTTTTAATAACAGAATTAAAAAACAAAAAAAACGTTACGCCGATTTTCTGTGAGAGGGTGGTACTACCCCGGTCAAGCCAGCCCATATGCAGCTGCAGTAAAGTATAATTATAAAAGATCATCTGGCCGTAAAAATTTTATTATTTTTTACCCGACTAAGGCGGAGGGTTATGATTTTGACCGGTATGTATGTATGTATGTATGTATGTATATATGTATGTATGTATGTATGTGCATCTGTTCCCACCTAACTTCCAAACTACTTGTCATAATTTGACAAATGAGGTATCGTTAGAAGCGGCTTAATGGCGCGCTGGTTATAGGCTATGTGACGTCACATAAAATTGCATATGGCGACCTCTAGAGGACATAATGTCATGAACTAAAAAAAAAACATTTTTTAATGAAACCGTGTGGGGTATCAAATGAAAGAACTTGATGAGCACATTTCAAAAATATATATATTGTTACCTATAACTCCAAAATAATTAAATAAAAAGTAAGTTTAAAAACTAAAACCCGACTACTGAAAAATCGCGCTCTAAAAAGTATGAAACAAGAAAATATTCTCATCTAGAGGATAGCCGTGGTCCGTGTTCATATGCCATTTGGCCCTAAAGGACCTACACGGACCACGGCTATCCTCTAGATGAGAATATTTTCTTGTTTCATACTTTTTAGAGCGCGATTTTTCAGTAGTCGGGTTTTAGTTTTTATTATTTCCTCAATTAAAAACATTGTGCAACGAATTAAGGAACGCCAGCTGGTCGCTAGTCGCAAATAAATCCCTGAATCAAGATTATCGATCCCCACGTGTTACCCCTACAGCGCTCAAGAGATTTATGTAAGCATACATCACGCGAGCGTCTTTGGGGGCCTCGGTAATGGCTATAGAACGCTACTTACGATACCCATTATTGTTCTAAGTCGCCGCGTGTACGTACGTAATAGCTTTGATCTAAATAGTATCAATTTATTTTAATTTGATAGCTTTTTTATGGGTACCACGAAATAAGTACTTTACACAATAATTCACGTGTGTATAATATTGTTACTAAGTATTAATAACATTTAAAAAAACTCAATTTTGCCCATTGTCCTTTAATTTCTTTTACAAAACAAAAGTGATATGTTATTAAATTTTAAATTAATTTTAAATTTCTATTTAATTTGGCGATAAATAACAATTCTGTGGTCATCAAATTATGAATAAACTAAAATTGAGTGATATGAAAATGTTCATCTCATTCGCCTTGAAAAAGTTGGAAATACATTTAGTTTAGTTTGGGTACCAACATAATTGGTACCAATGTTTGTAATAAAATAAAAGACAATCTATTTTTGTTTGTTTAAATCTAGGATAAAGCTTAAACTAGAGAAAGGACAGTCGTTAGCTTTTTCACAGATATTGGCGTCCTTTAACTCTCTGTACGTGGAATCCATTTCTTGTAAAAATTCATCTTCGTGTAGTGGAGCCCTGGAAATAAAACAATTGAAGGTTAAGCAAATTACAGAGAACGGCCGAATACTCAAAGCTCACTTAAACAGCCACTTGGTTAAGCGGCTGCCTAACTTTGACGGCTTCTCAAATCTAAATTCCTAATCAAAAGCGAATTAACTGATTTAAGACCGTGATCAGCTAAGTAGCATGTCTATAATATAACGGATAACGGCGTCTCAAATAGTTAAGAGCCTCTCAAATTGCTAAGTTAACTTTGAGTATTCGGCCGTAAGTCTACCACCACCTATGGTCTATCAATATTCCATAGACGCTATATCCATTTCTATTATGGAATAGAGCTCTATGGCTCCAAAGAGCTATGGAGCCGGGCACCCCCGTTCATCTAACATAATAATAATAATGTGCCCGGACCTCCTTGAACAGATCAATTAAGATTTTCGGTCTTCCCCGATCCCCGCTAAGTTTTGTCGATTGTACTCATACAATAGTGGACGAACCAGGATCTTAGCTTATTGGTCTATGGCCCAAAGTATGTACCACCCACAGAGTAAAGACTAAAGAAAGAGGTGCCCTTATTAGATATATGTATGAAAAAAAACGTGGTCATTGTTTTTTCATTTTCATTGTTCTATCTACCGGTAAATAGTTGAACTACTCGCTTCGTTTTATGTCGATGTTAGTACTAGGCCGACCACTCGGCCGAGTTGCTTAGGGCCAGTCCCCTTAGTAATTGGTCCATGGTACCACCCTAGTCAATCCCTCTCTATCACTCATCAGATGATGATGTCTAGGGTAATCTTAGGTGATCAACTATTGATCCAATAAATGATCTATAGTACCTATGTTAAGCCACTGAAAGTACTAGGACATTAAAGATGTACAAGAGATACATTTATCAAGAAATGACGTTAGAATAGATACGTGCTTGGCGATATTCGGCCTCGTGCCAACTCGGTGCGCTACAAAAGCGCCATTTGTTCCGTACGACCGACTTTATAGGTATTGAAAATTAATTGATTTATTACGATTTCTGAGTAGGTCATTATTTTGAGTTTTGTTCTTTGAAAAACGATCTCATCCTGCCTATCTCTTTGGGAAATATAGGCGTGATGGTATTTTATTTTAATTGGGGGAAACAAGCGTACGGCCTACCTGATGCTAAGCAGTTACCGTAGCCTATAGATGTTTACAATACCAAAGGCATTGGTTGCACGTTGCCGACCTCAAGGGGAGTGGGATAGAGGGAGGAGAAAGGGGCGTTGGGCTTTCGGCTCTCTCACTCATCGTACGAAACGCAGCTGTAATAGCTACTTTACGCCGATCTTCTGTGAGAGGGTGGTACTACCCCGGTCGAGCCAGCCTGTATATGAACTGTAGTCAATTGGCTAGAGCTTGACTCTACCCCCAATAAAAATTCCATAAATTAAAATTTAAGGTCAATTTTGATAAAAGTCATGAAAAGGTGTGAAGAAGTAAGTTAAACAATACTAGTACCTATGTTGGAGATTGGTTTTTTAATAACTCATCAATTTTATGAAATATTTTCATAATCCTGAACCAATTATTTTCTACCGTCTAACATCATAATATAAATTTCCTTCATAGCGGGTAGCGCCGTTGCTCAGCCAATGGGGTGAGAGTATGATACATTAGCCAGACACTTTAGCCTACTTAACGATTTATTTAGCCTACACTTTTAGCTTTTCTCATTTCTAATGTTGATTCAGTGGCAGAAAATGCACATTCTAAAGCGAACTATAACCATTAAATTTGTCATAACGTAGGTGAGCATTAAAAATATTTTTGAAAATTCATCCCTTAATGAGGTAAAATAGGGGATGTAATTTCATCCATTTCCAAAGTTGTAAACATGGAAATCAGTGTTAGACTTATAAGTAAAAGTAAGCTGTGTGAGCTTATTGGATTTTTTTCCACAAACAGTTGAAATAGGGGATGAAACTTTGTATAGAAATCCATTTTTAAAGTTAGAAATATGGAAATTTGTGTTTAGGCAAAGGTCTTCTGTTTATAAAAAAACAAAAGACAGTTCGATCAGCGTTTGCGGAAAATTATTCCCTAATAGCTACGTCCAGAAGTGTCACATGCCGCGCGAGGAAAATTTTCCTCGCCAAGTTTGACTTGCCTCACGTGAGGCAAATGCGCGCCCTGCCTCACCTGAGCACTCACATTTGCCTCGCCTAGTTTGGCAGTCGTGAGACAGAACGATGTCAAACGTGTCAAACTGATTGATCGGGTATACCTTCCCCTGTCTAGAGTGTCAGTTGCCTCGCCATTTGCCTCGCGCGGCATGCGACTGAGGCAAACGTCGTGCTTCGCGATGCATGTGGGTGAGCAGCCTCGCGCGGCATGTGTATGTTGTAGACACGTCTAATAGAGTATGGATTTTTTATGGAAAATCCCATCGGGCACACGGCTATAAGGTTCTAAATGAGGTTTCTTCTACATTCCTTCTTCCCCCAATCCCCTACATTCCAGTACTATGACGTAATCGTCGTATAAACATCACGTACGAGGATTATAAGCTAATTAACTGATACAAATACAAAACACTGTTATCTCAGACCACCTATGAATATGAATGAAAATTCTGAAACATGCTTCGTGAGGGGCGGCGTTTATTTACACGATCGCATTTTTTAATAATATTGATAAAATGTACATTTACAATAGGTTTATTGTATGCTAACGTTTAAGGGCCTCCGCAGACTTGCTGCTTTTAGCATCGGCGATCGGCTATTTTGATGCTCGTTCGCGCTCGAAGAAACGCGGCGCAGCATCGATACGTCACAAAATCGCCGGTCGCCGATGCTAAAAGTAGCAAGTCTGCGGAGGCCCTAACTGCAATAGGTTTAGGTGTTATAAGGTTTGTTATTTTTGATAGAAAAACCGGTTACCCGTGCCGTGGGTTACAACCCAGTAAGCAAGAACCCAATTAGATTATCTCTAGAGCTGAAGATACTAACTGGATACAGAGAAGCCGTAGAGCCTGAAGCACCCCCCCCCCCCTCCCGGCCCCTCCCGCTGTCCCACTCCCCTTCAGGTCGACAACATGCGAGCAATGCCTTTGTTATTGCAAGCATCAATAGGCTAGTCTAACTGCTTAATATCAGGTAGGCCGTACGCTTGTTTGCCACCTCAGTCACATAAAAAAGAAGCTAATAATGTGCACTAGAGAAGGCCTCAAGAGAGGACACTACCATAGTAAACCGTAAACCTTCAAATGTAAATAACGATGAGTACTTACGTAAACATAGCCCTCAGTATATCATGGACCAGGGATCTTCCTGGCGGCGCGAGATTTCTTTGAGCCTCGCATACTGTTCGAATGACACATGCGTGTCCGTTTAAATTACGCCTGAAACATGATTTTAGTTCATCATTTTAGTTCTAGAACGCAAATTTGGGCCGCATTTGGTCTGGGCCAATGACTAGACTGCAAGTCCATAATGTCCTCTTAAAGAGATTTATGTCCTTAATGCAATCCGAGGCAGAATTCAGCTCACATTGTGCTTGACATAAAAATACCTTTTAACGGGCCCGTTAGCGTGGTTGGCGCGGAGGTGCCTTTAACGCTGCAGGTCGTAGGTTCGATTCCTACCCGGGACATGCATTTGTGTGCATGAACATGTCTGTATGTCCGGAGTCTGGGTGTATATGTATATTAAGTATGTATTTACAAATAAAAAAGTAGTATATGTAGTAATATCAGTTATCTGGTTTCCATAGTACAAGCTGTGCTTAGTTTGGGATCAGGTAACCGTGTGTACAAAAAAGTTCCAGGATATTACTCTTGGGCACGAGCCGCCCCTCAATGCGAGGGGGATTTAGGCCATAATCCACCACGCTGGCCCAGAGCGGGTTGGTGGATTTCACATGTCTGTCTTTCTATCTGAGACATGCAGGTTTCTGCATGATGTTTTCCTTCACCGTAAACAAGCGATAATCATATTAAATTTCGCTCATAGATTTCAAAAAATCCAGAGTTGCGAGCCGGGGTTTGAACCCTAGACCTTATGATGGCTATCACAACTAAACGGATTAGGGAATAAGAAATACTAACTGATCAAAGGCATTCTGCAGTACCTCCCAAACCTCTCGCTTCTGACGATGGTGCAGCTTCCTTCTCTTGCTGGCACTGATGAACTCGGCATCTGGTAACTTGAACACCAGCTCGGCTTCCACGACCGTGTACCACCCTGAGGGTACGTGGGTCATGAAGGTTTTCACCACAGACGATGTTACCTGGAAAGGTGTTCAATGTTGTGCTTATAAGGTGCAAGAAATGAGTGTTAGAAGGCAGGATTTTTTTATATTTAGTTAGCTTAATCTTCTGGATATTCTGTTTTTTTTTTCTCTGGGCTGCTACAGGGACTATTAAGGTTGGCACTCATCTATCAACTCGGCACCCGACCAGCACCATCTCGCCGCTCGGCGTCCACTCGTTGTCGACAGGTGGTTCGCGGGCGGACGCTGATTTGACACCATAAAAGTCACGTGATCAACCCGTGGACCGCGCGTGGTCAACGAGTGAACGCCGCGTGGTCAGCGCGTGGTCCACTTATTTCCGGTTCAGTTAGTGGATGCCGACCGACGAGGCGGTGCTGGTCGGGTGCCGAGTTGATAGATGAGTGCCAACCTTAAGTATACTTACTTAATATTATAAATTCGAAAGTAACTCTCCGTCCGTCCGTCACGGTCCGTCTGTCTGTTAGGTACGTTTTCACGCCTAAACGCTAACGCAGTTTTGATAAATTTTGGTATAGAGATAGACGGGACCTTAGAGAAGGACATAGGCTTCTTTTTGTTGCGAAAATAAATCTTGCATGGGTGAAACAGGGGATGAAAGCTTTTATGGGAGCAATCATTTCTCGAAGTACAAATTCTACGGAGACGAGGTCGCGGGCACCAGCTAGTTATGTATAAAGCAGTTCAATTTAGGGACACCGCAGACATGCTACTTTTTACATAAGCGATCGGCGATTTAGTCGCTTTTAGCATCGGAGCAGTCGCTGCGTCCGACCGCAGAGAGTCGCCAAAACGCGATGCAGTCGCAAAATCGCCGATCGCCGATGCAAAAAGTAGCATGTCTGCGGTGGCCCTTAGATGGGATCATTCAGTCGCTTACTTAATATAAACTCAGCAACGCTTGTATGTACTATGGGAACCGTAAAGTGGTAATTCTATTGACACCCAGATCAAAGCAAATAGACTTGTCTACAACATGCACATGCCGCGCGAGGCTGCTCACCCACATGCCTCGCGAAGCACGACGTTTGCCTCAGTCGCATGCCGCGCGAGGCAAATGGCGAGGCAACTGACACTCTAGACAGGGAAAGGTATACCCGATCAATCAGTTTGACACGTTTGACATCGTTCTGTCTCACGACTGCCAAACTAGGCGAGGCAAATGTGAGTGCTCAGGTGAGGCAGGGCGCGCATTTGCCTCACGTGAGGCAAGTCAAACTTGGCGAGGAAAATTTTCCTCGCGCGGCATGTGACACTTCTGGACGTAGCTAATAACTAAAACGAAGTCTGAATTTTGCTCCCGATGGGAATCAAACCCACGCATAACTACTAAAGCAAGCATTCATGGAATTGAGAGACTATTTTCGGATTTTCAGTAGGTTGAAGAAAAAATAAAAGATACATATATTTTCGTAACACCTATCTTTAACATCCTTAATATCTTAAACTGAATACCAAAAAAACATCAAAGGTGTAATATTCGTGGAAAAATTGGGCGCTTTCATTCAAGAACTCTCAATGCAAATACAAAAACCTTTTTCTCGTTCAATCGTCGAGCCTTTATTAAGACTAAACACAAATTTGGAGGGCCTCGCGAGATTGAAGGGGAACAATCGTGAATGGACTCACCTGCCCGGGGCAACTTGTCAAAACAATGTTAGCTCCAAAAGCCAAGTTTTGGCCTCACATAAATGGAGTTGATTACGCAACTAGTCTTAATAATGGCCTTCACTGTGACGCAACTGAGCCAGCGTTTTACAATAGTGGTATTAGAATAGAATTTAGGGTAGAAAATGTCAATGTCAAATCTTTCTTTTTATTTTTAAAAAGTGTAAATTGTAATTTTTACACTTTTTTATCAACTGAGTAGATCCAGCAACTCAGCGGGCAACTTATCGGTATTTTTACCTATTATAAGTAGGTGTTACGAAGTTAAATATGCTTTACAAAGTGAGTAAGGAGATAGAGGAATGGTTTAGTGGATGATGCCCACACAATCACCTCTCATCTCTCTATATTTGGTTACAAGGTGTCTGACGAATAGGATTAAATTGTCAATTTGTGGTGATCAGGGATTTTCAACTTCTTATAGTAATAACTATATCTTATAGTATCTTCCACGCCACGCTACACGCTCCGCTAATGCTTATGCACAAAGCCTTAGAACAGTGACGGTTCGTTAGTTCTAAGTGCCTAGAGATTGCAATCTCCAGATTCGGGATAAAACTTCGCGATTAGTGGGATGTGATTAGGCTGTGGTATCGAACTGGATTCAGTAGAGTCAATCCGTAAGGCCGTGATCTCCTATTAAATGCCATCGGCCGCTTACAGCGTCACCCGTACGCCGCGTCACAATGCTTACTATAGAAATGTACTGTAGTGGTCTCCTTCACAGGCCGACGTCACTATAGTAAAGTTGTGACGCGGTGTACGCGTGACGCTGTAAGCGGCCGATGGCATTTAATAAGAGACCACGGCCTAAATCTCAGAAGTGGTTCGAATTAATCAACACCTAAAATACCTACTAATTATATTCAGTTGAGTAACAGGGGGCTTACCACAAGCTCTTATTGCGATTCAATTACAGGAACGTATTAACTTTTCAGCGACTTTTTGTGCAATGACGTACCTTATTGTCATGACAGTAAGAAACGTCATTAAAACGTCGTTAAAACGTTCCTATAATTGAATCGCAATAAGAGCTTGTGGTAAGCCCCCTGTTCAGTTGAGTGACTAGGAAATTACTGTAATTACCTAGTTTCCTACTACAAAATGTCATACTTTATTGGTTTTTTTCTTCTTTTTATGATACTAGCGAAGATGAAGATACGGCAATAGCATTAGAATCTAGCGTGTTACGTATATCTTCTACATTCTTTTTTTAAGAATCATCTATAACCCCTATCTCATACCACAAAACATCTATCAAACTATTTTGACAATTTTTTTTTACATTTACAAGATTATTGCAGCGAAGAAATTCTTGATTCCACTCCCTTCAACCCTAACATACGGAAAATTTGCTATTTAAAACGATTCCACTTTCCTCATCATGCAAATTACGACCGGTCCTAACATATGCTTAAAATCGTACAATATACTTACTGAAACCGCAGATCCCTGAGGAAAGGCGAGGTGCCGTCTCTTTCGCACAGCACCCAAAGAGGTCTTGATGTTTGGGCACTGTTCTTTCGTCGAATTGGTCATAAAGCCACTCAGAATCGCCGCTAGGAAAAATATCCTGATCCATAAAAAAGCTTCGAAATCCATTTTTAAATTAAAAACATTTTTTTTTAATAACTTGCAATTTTTTTTTCGTCTTAGTCGGAACTTCTAGTACTTATACGTCGGTATACGACAGGGCTGTACCATATGTCTTGTGAGATTAATAAAAAAACGAGCTTATACTTACCACTTAGGTCGGTATTGCTCTACTTTTTGACACTTTACGCAACTGAGTGACGTAAGCTTACTAATGATAATAAATATGAAAATGTAGGCGTGGTAAGTAAATAAATATAAAAGGCAAAATTACTTGACAGATTAACACACATGATGTTAATTAACGCGTGCTATAGAATATGTATAATAACTTATAATGAACATTTATATGTATTCCCACAGGATATATTATAAGTAGACTTAAGAGTTAAGATAGTTAATTGTGAAAGTGAGTTATTCATTTATTTTTGTTGAATTATAGAACCTACCTGCCGTAGATTTTTGAACTACATTGAAATTCTATCCATACATATTTAGACAGGTATACCTGATATACCTAAGGCATTTTAAAAACATTATAATAATATATGTCAAACTCTAGCCCCCAAAATGGAAAGTTGTGATCGACTTGCACTGGCATTACAAATAAATTATGTTCCTACAAATGCTTTTCAAAATAATTGTAAACAAGTAAAATCTCTATAAATTTGGCGGTAGGTATTTATTTAAAACTAGACAGTGTAATTACCAACAAAAATACATGTTTTTAACGTGAAATTTTATTTATTACCTACATAAAAATGACATAGTAACTAAAATTATTGTAATATAATGCAAATAATTATTTTTTCATATATTTTTAGGCACCCTATTAAAATTTCAAGCAGTATAGACATGATGTGTGATTTTATTTGACATACACGAAAACAGGTTTTTTTTTAAATTTCCCATGGTAACTAAAACTCAACAACTTACCAAAATTTTTATTACGAAGGAAATGAAAATAGTATTTCCTGAATTAATTTCAGAGAACGTATTTATCAAATGTAAACCGTTTACCGGAACCGGTACCGTTTCGTTCCGAACCGTTAAGGTAAGGTTATCGGAATCCGTACCTGGACACATCCGGCTCAAACATGACGCCATGTCTATTCCATATTAGGATGTCGTCCGACTTGTGTACGCTGGGACCGTGTGCATTGACCCGACATGTTGTGTCAAAGAATTAGAACTTCCTCCTCCTCATTAGATCCGTCACGATTCACACTTCCCTCCAATCCCTCTCAGGTTATACCAATATGAACTTTAAGCACGGAATTCCAAAGTTAATTTTGGTGAGACTTTATTTTACGATATATTATCGACCGCAGAGGTGCGAATGAGACACAAAAGATAGTATGTAAATTGGTGCGTCCAGTGCCTCGCATGCCTCGCCCGAGCATTCATGTTATGACATTATGTTTAAGCGTGCCGACGTTAAAACTAAGTGCTCGGGCGCGGCATGCCCCTGATGTAGACGCAGCCATTGGTATTCAAAGTTTCTCTTCAATACAAAATGTAGTTAAGTATATCATCTATCCAAAACTTAAAGCTTATCTAGCATAAAGTATAAATTTCAGGTGCCCTAGTACGTTAGCTCCGATCTATAAGGGTAGTACCCTCTGTATCAGTATCTGATCTATAAGGGTAGTACCACCCTCTCACATAAGATCGTAGTGTAGCTATTACAGCTGCGTTTTGTACGATGAGTACGGAAGCCAACCAAAATTTCTATTTTACTAGGCCTCCCGCCACTGTTACTCTTGTAAGCCAGGGTTGAAAATGATGTCGATGACGTCAAGGGTTGACCATAAACGAGTCCCGGCGAAAAGCTAAGTTGTCTTGGACCCCGAATTTAATCAAAAGAAAGGCCAAAGGTCAAAGGAAAGAAAGGCAGGATCATTATCAGGATCATGACGGGCCCGTTAGCGTGGTTGGTAAGATTCCGCCTATCACGCTGCAGGTCGTAGGTTCGATTCCTACCCGGGACATGCATGTGTGTGCATGAACATGTCTGTATGTCCCGAGTCCGGGTGTATATGTATATTAAGTATGTATTTACAAATAAAAAGTAGTATATGTAGTAATATCAGTTATCTGGTTTCCATAGTACAAGCTCTGCTTAGTTTGGGATCAGGTAGCCGTGTGTAAAAGAATGTCCCAGGATATTATCTTTATCTTATCTTTAGGATAGGAGGAGTTGAAAAAAAATTATCCACTTGCAATTTTTAGTCAACTTTTTTATTTAAAGTAAGAATCATATCTAGAATAGATATAGGACAATCGTTTTGAGTGTTGCAGAAGTTAGGGTCAAGAAGTTCGTCGTAGGTGCCGTTGATTTCTTCTTTGAATCCCTCTTCGTTTATTGGGGCACTGCAAGTATAAAATAATACCCACGTTCATAAATGTAGGTAAATAATTTTGATGGTTTTAATTAAAATAAACGTTTCAAAAATAACTAAGATACTTAATTTAAGTTTATGTAGCTAATGAGCGGTAATGGTAAAAAAATGCTACCTTATTTATAAAAAAAAACTATATCAAATTATTATTTCTAATGTTTTCCTGAACCAATGCCGGACCCAAAATGTTTTTCACCATATATCGAAAATTATAAGTTTATAAAATTATAATGGCACACTTACTGAAATATGGTCCTTAGGATATCGTGCACCAAGGACTTCCCTGGAGGTGCCAAATACTCTTTAGCTTCACAGATAGATCTATATGTACACGCACGACCGTTTATGTTGTAACTGAAATAACAAATTTAATAACTAGTCGAACACAAAAAAAAATACAAATATGTAATTTCATTAAAAAAATAAATCCATAATTCTACAGGGTGAATTTGAAATCATAGGCATCCTTTTAAACTAAGTAGGTATGACTCTACCCATTATTCAGAATATTTTGGGAAAATAAATAAGAAAACCTATTGATGAAAAAATATTGCTCAAGTAAGCAAATAAGCAAACCCTTTAACTGTTATTCCTTACCGGGGCAATAATTTTTTATCATTTGATTTGTTGATTAATAATCCCTAAGTATTCTGAATCATGTGTAGAATCACCGTTTAAAAGGATGCCCATGATTTCAAATTCGCCCTGTATATTCATAAAGATAAACTTATTTTTCGACAACCCTGGAGAGTTGGGCAAACATTTTCACCAGTATAATGTTATGACGACTAAAGTTTTATTGGTGGTAGAGCCCAGCTGTAGACAATTGACTGCATCTCATATACGGACTGGCTCGACCGGGGTAGTACCACCCTCTCACAGAAGATCGGTATAAAGTAGTAATTACAGCTGCGTTTCGTACGATGAGTGAGAGCCGGAAGCCCAACCCCCCTTCCCCTCTCTCTGTCCCATTCCCCTTCAGGTCGGCAACGTGCGAGCAATGCCTTTGGTATTGCAAGTATCTATAGCATTGTTTGCCATTTTATTCACTTAAAAAAGTAGTTTATTTTGCTCCGAAGTGCTCCTAGTATAAGTAGTTAGTAGTAGATATAGTTATTATAAATCAATCGACCCACAACGCTTACCTATCCAAAGCGCCCTGGAATTTCTCCCAAAACTCTCTCTTCTGCCTATAATGTATCTTCTTCCTATAGAACTCGTTCAGCATCTCAGCGCTCGCCATGGGGAAGATGACGTCTATCTCCACAGCCACGTTCCAACCAGATGGAGCGTGCACCATTATCGCCTTCAGCAGTGATAAGGTTATCTGAAAAGTAAATCCCCTAGCTTTTTAATTCCGTCTATTCGAAAAACGACGCTCCTCTTTGTTTATCGGAAAGTGTGAGCAAAGTAGGTATTTTCTGCAATAGACTTTCACTGGGGGCAGTAATGAGTTTTGAATTTGGAACCGGAAATTTCTTCTTCCTGTGGTCTAAATCTAACTTCAGAAAAATTACTGGCCAGTAAGATGGAAGCCCTCCACTGTAACTTCTGTATACCAGGATTGACAATGGTGTCCAACGATGACACCAAGGTTTGACCCTCAACGAGTCCCGGGGACAAGAAGTTGACTTGAACTCGCACGAATTTCATCAAAAGACAGTATTAGAGGAGTTGGAAGAAGATTCTCCACTTCCCTCCGTTTCAAAATGGGAGATAAAAATAACTGTATGGACTGATTTCTATATAAATAATAATTACAAATTATGCTTTTACAAAACTGTTCTCAAACCATCGTAAACACTTGAACATTATGTCGATGCATAAAAAAATAGAAAATCTAATAAGTATATTTTTTGTTTACCTTTAAGCCGGAAACCCACCGCGGTGCACGGAGAGGCCACGCACACGGCCACGGCAACGTTTAGCAAGAAAATGTATGGATGACGTCATTTCGTGCGTAGCCTCTCCGTGCGCCGCGGTGGATACGGTGACATACATTTTCGTGCAAAGCGAAGCTTGAGCCACGTGCGTAGCGTGTGCGTGGCCTCTCCGTGCGCCGCAGTGGGTTTCCGGCTTTAGTTATACATTTTATTTTGGGACTGATTTTAAAGCCTACTAGAGTTATCGAAGTTCGAGATTTGACTTCATCGCTTATATAAACTTAGTACTTACGACCATTGAAGTCCCTGTAGGAAATGTCAAATACCTCTTCTTTCGTATCGCGTCCAATGAGGTCTTAACATTAACACATTGATCCACTGCGTGCACTACACAAACCGCTATCGTTAAAATCACGAAGAGATGATACAGCTTCATTATGGGCGACGATTTCACGAAACAATCGTAAGAATCTTCACGACATTCAAACTTATATTTGCAGTCAAAGTATTTGTTAACGTTAAAATGTTTTCACGAACACTTGAAATGTACACTTTGAAACTCGTTACTTAATGCATTAGAACTATACGAATAAGCGGTTGTTATAGTGTACAGTGTTTTGTCTGCAGCGTAAAGTTCAATGACCCTGTATGAGTAGTTTTGGTCATCTTTGGCCTTGAAGAGGAATTCCTGTATGCTTGGCATCACGTGGTTAAATTCGTTGACGTCATCTTCGTTATGATGATAACATGCCTTAAAAAGCCCTAGCTAATAGGTAATGCGAATTTATAAATTTTATATTAGTAGGTATACCTATGCATTTTTAGTTGTTTTTGGTAAATCAGGGTGAAGAGCCTCTGTTTAAATACACTTAAAATATCATCAGATAATATCTTCGACAATACATAAATCTAGTCTCCGTTCACAGTTATTTTACCACTGACGTTTCTCATTTTATTTTTGTAAATCGCAAAGTCAGCCTTTAAACTTGGCCTTTGAGACCATGAACTGTAGATTAGGCTGAATTCTACAGGCTACATGACTTATAAAAACCTAATATAGACTACATTTTTCAAAAATAAATAATTAAGGTAAATGTCAGAAGTAAAATAACTGTAAACGCACTGTACGAAAAATTCATTATATAAAAGGTGTCACTAGTCAATTGGCGTAGCTACAAACCCCGGGCAGCCACGCCCGGGCAATCAGTTATGACGTTATATCCACGTGGTCACACGTCAAAACTGTTTACTCAGGCACGCCACTAAGCACATGTAGACTCGTCTAAAGGTACAATTCTGACGAACGCGGCAGACAGCAGACGTCAGTCGGTCGCATACAAATTGTAATGCCGTCTGCCGTCGCGGCACATGTCATCGCCACAATTTGTATGAGACCGACTGACGTCTGCTGTCTGCTGCGTTCGTCGGAATCGTACCTTAATAGTGACTTTTTACCATGGTACGCTAAGTTTACATTCCTATGGCTGCGTATATATACCTACGCATGCCGCGCCCGAGCACTCAGTTTTGACGTCGGCCGATGCATGCGAGTACTTAAAAATAAAAAATAAAATACACATTCATTTCACAAATAAAATTATCGACAAAATGCTCATAAGATATCGTTATTCTTTTACATTATTTTTGTTACACGCTGTATTATTAATTGTCAATGTTTTAAAACCCTATACATGCTAAATTGATACAGCAACAAAATATCAACGAAATTGTCGACCATTTAACAAAATCGAATTGAAAAAGACGGGGTTTCTATTGCCACGTGCCGCGCCCCGAACCTTTGCAAGTGCAGTGTTTGATCAAGTAATTAGAAGATGTCTGCACTTTTGAACGTTACACTCGACGACTCACCAGAACGCTTTCGAGTTATGCAATGCAATTACAGAGAAGGTGCACTAGTTTAAATATATAGTTTCAGTTACATTCCTACACGATTCTTGGGTTTGTGGACTGTTCATTTCTAACATACTAATTCGCATGTTGACTTATAGGTACAGGGTGAATTTGAAATCATGGGCTTCATTTTAAGCGGTGATTCTACACATGATTCAGAATATTTTGGGAATATTAATCAACAAATCAATTCATAAAAATTCATTGCCCAGTTAAGGTTTCCTAATTTTGTTACCCGAGCAATATTTATTTATCAATAGACTTTTTATTTTCCCAAATTATTCTGAATCATGTGTAAAGTCATAATTTAAAAGAATGCATATGATTTCAAATTCACTCTGTATATTTTTTTGAATAATTATTCCACAAGATTTGGTACTTATGAGTTAATAAAATATACTAAATTAAATCCCCACTTTATTGGTACGCAACTTGTCAGAACTAAATCTATATCTTTAGCGGTGTTATTAGTTTAGTTCGAACTTGATACGATATCGCAATCGGTCGCGCCACCAGCGGGTGATTCGATAGCCGACACCGAATTACCGAACCTTACAATCTAATAAAATAGGATAATGCTATTATGATACAAGTTTAAAGGACTGTTTCAGAATCACCATATAACTTTTATCTACCAGTTAAATATGGCGTTTTGATAGATATTTTATGGAACGCCATATGTAACTGTTGGATAAAAGTAATCCATCGATTCTGATACAGGCCCTAAGACCACAAAGTTCCTTTACATGATTTCATGGTGACCATTGTATTATACGCATTTCGGGTATAATCCCATACAATCATCATTGGCCCGGTGAGTGGCATCGTAGTGTGCAGCATTAGGTTCGAAACCGCGGCCTTTCGGTAATCTGAAACAATGTTTCATCATCAAACTTATAGTAAAAAAAAACAAGAACTTTGAGACTCCTTTTCATACAACATAGGTGGACAAGCGTACGGCCCGCCTTATGTTAAGCAGTCACCGTAGCACTACAATGCTTAAAGTATCGCTCGCAAGTTGCCGACTTCAAATAAGGATGGACGAAGGGGAGTGGGATGGAGGAAGAGGAAGGAAGGCGGGCTAGGCTTCCGGCTCTCTCACTCATCGTCGGCTATAATAGCTACTAACTATACGCCGCTTTTCTGTGAGAAGGTGGTATTACCCCGATCGTACCAGCCCGTAAATGGGCTGCAGTTGGCTCTACCACCATATAGAGGAAGGAAGTAATCTTTTAGTTATACATATAAGATTATGTGATATCAATAGTATGTAACTTACGTAAATATTGCCGACAAGATTTCCTCCACGAATGTTCCTTGCTTATTTCTGACTTTGGATGCTTCGCATAGCATTCTTAGAATACACATTTTACTATCCCAACCTAACCTGTATTTAAAAAAAGAATACTTACAAAAAATCTACCGAGGAATCAGAATAGGTACTTTAAAATGTGTCAAATAAATAGAATATTGGTGTTTATTATGTTGGCTAAAAATTGCAACTAAATTAAATTTTACACATCGGACCCACAAATTTATAGAACGTTATAATGGACTTACACACACACACGCATTACACACACGCACACGCACACGCACACACACACACACACACACACACACACACACACGCATACACATGTAAACAGGCTTAAATCTCTTTAAATTTGGCGGTAAAAGCATTTCTGTACTGCTCATACGTTACGAGCAAGATAAGGATGGTAATATAGTTAGTTTAGTAAAGTTTAGTTATGGACCAACGTAATCAGCACCTCTGACTTGGTCCGGGCCGGTGGTAAAAATATTTCCATTTATAAACACTACTTACTCTTGTAAAAACTTTTCCAATTTTCCATAAAGACTTTTCCTTCCATTCCTATGGAAGTCTATCCTGGCGGCGTCCAGGTCTTTAAACAAACTTGTTTTACGCTGCATATTATGCATTTTTTTAATAAAAAGCTCCGTTTTTCTATCCGAAGGAAGGCTTCTTTTAGCGAAAGCAGGATTTATTATAGGTTTCCTGTAAAAATATTATAATCTTTCACATTTAATTTATGTAAATAGAAACGTTTTTACAAATAGCATAAAACAAAATCGTACCAATTTTCTAGTCATAAACTAGCCAAGGTAAAATAAAACCTTTATTACAATTAACCTATTAACCTTTATTACAACCTTTTGACGGGCCCGTTAGCGTGGTTGGCGCGGAGGCGACTTTCACGCTGCAGGTCGTAGGTTCGATTCCTACCCGTGACATGCATTTGTGTGCATGAACATGTCTGTATGTCCGGAGTCTGGGTGTATATGTATATTAAGTATGTATTTACAAATAAAAAAGTAGTATGTGTAGTAATATCAGTTATCTGGTTTCCATAGTACAAGCTCTGCTTAGTTTGGGATCAGGTAGCCGTGTGTAAAAAAGAAAAAAAGAAAAAACAATATGTAAAAAATCACATGTGGCCGGCTTTAGCTGTTCCCTGCTATTTCGATATAGTCGTGAATATTATTATGTATGTCTGAACAAACCCTTAATAACATTATCACAATTTGTAGGGTTCTGCAGCTCAAAAAAGCGGAACCCTTATATGATTACTTTGCTGTCCGTCTGTCTGTCTGTTCATCTGTCAAGACGTGCACAGCCCAAACCGCTGGTAAAAAACATAGAAATTTAATAATAGATATATTTTATAGCGTAAAAGAAGAGAATAGGAAGAATTTCGGAAAATTCCACCCCTAAGAGGGTAAAATAAAGGGTGAAAGTTTGTATGCGGTATATCCTATTTTTTCTGAAGCTAGCTTGTGATTTTTTTTAAATTAATCTACTTATTACAGATAAATTGCATGATTTTTAAAATTAAACACCTATTAAGTTTGTAAGGAACTCTCAGGGCGCGAGTCCTACTCGCACTGTCCGGTTTTTTACAATTATGTAACTCCATATAAGTAAGTTGCCAAGATAAAGGCACTGGCCTAGTTTGGCACACACACACACCCACACACGTACGTCACGACTATTATCCTCATTCGGGGGTAGTCAGAAGCTTGAGTGGCCATACACCACCACATTGTGGAGGTATTAACCAACTCAAAGCCCACGTTTCACCAGATAGTCAGAACCCAACGTGACAGGTGGTGAACCTTGTCGCCGTGTATACAAGAACTGACTATTACCTAATCCCGATAGGTAGGTTTCCTCACGATGTTTTCCCTCACCTGACGGTGAGGGAAAACATCGTGAGGAAACTGGAGGATCTGTAAATTATGCACGTAGATGAATATTCATCCATTGGTGCATGCCCCACCGGGGATCGAACCTGGGACCTTTCGA
This sequence comes from Drymonia ruficornis, assembly GCA_947859195.1. Lineage (NCBI taxonomy): Eukaryota > Metazoa > Arthropoda > Insecta > Lepidoptera > Notodontidae > Drymonia > Drymonia ruficornis. The sequence continues at coordinate 2,240,183 of OX401921.1, forward strand.
TTGCTAGCCCAACCTGTTCACCCCTAGGCTACAGTCGCCTAGTTTGGCCACCGCAGAATATTGTATTGTACTTAAGTTTTTATGACAATAAACATTTTATGATTTATATTATTTATTATTTGTAAAGAAATTAATATTACCTGTGATATTCCACAGCATCAACCACCTTCCCCTCATCATCGACGTAGTAGATGACATTGGTTCTCCTGCTGGCTTCATAGACCTTATTACGGTCTCTGAACATGTCAAAGGCCTGAGGGTCTGTCGGCAACTCCCAAGCTAAAGCCGCAGTCGATCCGAACCAAACGATGTTGCCGACTTGGAGATAGCCATGGTTTTGAGTGCAGAATACTGTTAGAAACAAAGACATTGCCAAGAATAAATAAATAAAATAAATTTATTTTCCCAAAGTACCTACACAGGATATAAAGCCGGAAATCCACCGCGGCGCACGGAGAAGCCACGCACACGGCCACGGCTACGTTTTGCAAGAAAATATATGGATGACGTCATTTCGTGCGCAGCCTCTCCGTGCGCCGCGGTGGAAACTATTGCATACATTTTCGTGCAGAGCGAAGCTTGACCCACGTGCGTAGCTTATGCGTGGCCTCTCCGTACACCGCGCTGGGGTCTCCCCCTAATTGCTTACAGTTTTTTTATGACGATGAAGGTATATACTCGGTGGTAGCATTTAAAATTAAGTAGAATTGTCACTGGACCTCACACTAGGCCTAGCCTGTATCGTAAGCAAGAGGGAGACATGTGAATGTTCAAAAATAGTATGTCCTACTAAACTGAGTCCATGGACTCAGTACGACACAGTCGTTCGCGAAAAATAATGTTTTACCAATATGGATTCATCTTCTGGTGAATACTGCCTTTTTATGTATTTAAAGTTAAATTTCGAATGAATTTCGCTGCATGAGTCGTGCTATGTCAGTGTACTCAGTTAAGTAGGACAAACTATTTTTGTCAGTCATCTGTCTCCCTCTATCTTGGTACTATGTTTTTACCACAAATGAGCATTTGTTTCTTTTTTTTGTAAATACAAATATATCCACTAGGGCCACCCCAAACATGCTACTTTTTGCATCGGCGATCGGCGATGTAGGGCCGGGCCCCATTACCGCGTTGCGTTGCGTCTTCGCAAGATTTTGTACTGGCGCATAACCCTCCCCCGCTTCGTCTCTCGCCCGTCTACCCTTTGATCCGTTGCGACGACGCAGTGCAACGCGCTAGTGGGGCCTCGCCCTTAGTCGCTTTAAGCATTGGAGCAGTCGCTGCGTCCGAACGCAGAGAGTCGCCAAATCGCGATGCAGCATCGATATCAAAATCGCCGATCACCGATCCAAAAAGTAGCATATCTGCGGTGTCCTTAATAGTAAAAGTCTCAACATACCCAATTGAAATGAACTTCCATCAGGGAAAACCAAGAATCGCTTCCTCCTCGATAACAATTTGAATTCTTGGCTATTGACGTTCAATTCAGATGTCTTCGCAACATCACTACTTATTACATTATCAGTCACTACTAACCCTATTATTATTATTATCAATATTAAGAATAACAGTTTATGCATTTTCTTTTGTTTTAAATCTTTTTAAACTTTATTCCGAATCGGTTTGACCAAGTTTCAAGCGAAAGGCTACCAGACGCTGGTACAATAAAATAAAAGACGTTGTTTGCAGTAAGTTTAAACCTTTTCACAAACAGTCCAGTTGTTTTTGAGAAATGTGCTAACGAGAGCGCAACGAACGGGTAATGAGTCTATTGTTCGGAAATCTGTTTGTCTGTCTTATTCAGGCTTTAAATTGTATTAGGGTTAGATTATTCGTGGATTAAGGGTAGAAAGAAAGGAAGAGTGCATACATTAGGTAAAGGAAAAATATCGCCAGAATAAGTTTCGCGTGCGCGCTTTAACTTGATACCGCCCTTGTACATTGGTTTCTGTCAGATGTACTGAAGTAGGCCGAATTTGGTGTAGGATATCCAACTAGATAAAACATGCGCAATAGGCATGTTTAATCTAGTTGGAGCGTCCTCGCGGAAACCAAAATTAATCTATGATCGCCAGACTAACACACCAACTGTATGGTCCCAAACTAAGCAACGCTTGTACTATACCATTAATGGTCTGGGCATCATCCTAGGGACACTTAAACCAGGGTGAAATACGAAAATGCCATTCCTGAAATTTGCGCCAACGGGAATTGAACCTGAAACCACTCGGTGCAGAACCACTACGCCAAACTGATGTCAAATAAAGATATTAGAATAATAGGATCACGGGTTAAAACTCAGATTAAAGAAGCAAAAAGTTCGTTGGGTCTTCTTCTTATCGTATGGTTAGTGGCCAACCTGGTGTCAGAGTTGTTCAAGCCGCCCGAAGGCCTCCAAGACTTAACGACTGCTGCCTAGATGACAACAACCGGGACCGACCTTTTACGTGCCCTCCGAAGCACGGACGCTCAGTTCAAATGCCACTAATGGTCGCCCATCTATGACTGACCTTGCCGAGTGTTGCTTAACCTCGTCGTTGGGTTAAAAGGCTCCTAGGCAGCAGTCGTTAAGCCTTATCAGAGGTCTTCGGGCGTCTAGAACAACTCTGACACCAGAAGGGCTAGACAAGTGGCTGACGTCTACAAGCGTTCGTTCAAATCGCTACGCTTCATGTATGGAAATGACACAGTTCACGTGATCTACATAGCAACTTGTTGTTGATCTACATAGCGACGTTTGACATTTCCATACATTGTGAAGTCTATTCTATTCTATTCGATTAGCGTTCGTGCCACTTGTCTAGCCTTTCAGGTTGGCTACTAACCATACGATAAGAACAATAAGAAGGCAAAGCCACATTAAACAGCTAGTGTTACGAGCTGTTTGTCAACCAGATCATAATTACCTAGCGGCCTCATGCGTCGCTGTGCAAACAGAATACTTAAAGCACTAATAGCGCGAGTCCAGCTTATAGTACAATGTTTTCAGGTAATTTCAGGAATTATATGACGTACAGCGACTGTAGCCTAAGCGTGAACAGGTTGGCCTAGCAATCAAAAGGTCCCAGGTTCGATCCCCGGTGAGGCATGCACCGATGGATGTATTTTCATCTATGTGCATAATTTACAGTTCGCTTACGGTGAGGGAAAACATCGTGAGGGAACCTACCTATCCCTCGGGATTAGGTAATAGTCAGTTCCTGTATACACGGCGACAAGGTTCGCCACCTGTCACGTTGGGTTCTGACTATCTGGTGAAACGTGGGCTTTGAGTTGGCTTAATACAGTTAATACCTCTACAATGTGGTGGTGTATGTCCACTTAAGCTTCTGACTACCCCCGAATGGGGATAAAAGTCGTGACGCATATTTCATTTTTTAATCATTTAATTTCATTTATATGAGGTCACAATTTTCAGATTGGGAGAGGCAGGAGCGCCACTGGCTTGACAAAACCTCGCGGGTGCCACATGTTTAAAAGAACTGGTGGAGAAAGTTATAAGGGACCACACTAGTAGGGTAGGATTGAATGATATATTGTATTTTTACCCGAATACGGCGTGGTTTCACTGTTATAATCCACCTAATATATCCCACTAATATTATAAATGTGAAAGTTTAAATGGATAGATAGATAGATGGATGGATCTATGGATGGATGGAAATTTGTTACTCAATCACGCCAGAACGGCTGAACGGATCTGGATGAAATTTGGCACAGCGATTGATTATAGTCTGGAATAGCACATAGGATACTTTTTATCCCGATAGTATATTCCCGTGAGACAATTATCCAACACCACGAGGGCGACACCGCGGGTTATTTTAAATTATGAGCGGACGAAGTCGCGGGCAAAAGCTAGTATTATAAATGCGAAAGTAAAGTTGTGTGTGTGTAAATGCTTGTTACCACGTATCTCCATAAATACTAAATCGATTTTAATGAGATTTGAAACGTAGATAGTGTAAGCTCTGGAATAAGACATAGGCTAATCTTACACATCAATTTCCACGCGGGGGAAACCGCAGGGTACAGCTAGTATATTATAATTATGTACCTAATAAAACGACAACTCAGGAAATATGCGGATTAGAAAAGAAAAAGAAGGAAAACAGAAAAAAAATATTTTTATTTTGGTTACATAATAGTTGCGTCAAATTCGTCACAGCCAGGATATCGAGCTAGGCAGTCGTCGGTTTTAGAGTGGGCTTTGTCGTATTCTTTGTGCTCTTCATACTCGAACGCTTCGCCTTTGGGTAGACTGAAACAGATTATTTATAGTAAGAATTTGTGTTTTATATTTATTTACTTGCTTCGAACTGTGTCCCACTGCAGGACTTGGGCATCGCGGGCTTGGGCTCTCTCATACCACCTGTCTAGATGAGTGTCGAGGTCATATCGCACCGTTTCTTGGGTCTACCTCGGCGACAACGTTCGTGCTCTGGGACCCACTCGGTGGTCACTTTGACCCACCTTTCCATCTTTAGCGTATACGACCCATAAATAAATTAATATCGCCAGACTAGAACACCAATTGTATGGTCTTAAACTAAGCAACGCTTGTACTATGGCTCCAGTACAAGGGTCTCAAACATTAGTATTGTATTAGAAGTAACGGATGCAATGTGTTGCCCCTCATTTGTTCTGAGGAAACCTTTGCACCATGGACCAATTACTAAGGGGACTGGCCCTAAGCAACTCGACCGCGTGGTCGGCCTAGTACTAACATCGACATAAAACGAAGCGAGTAGTTCAACTATTTACCGGTAGATAGAACAATGAAAATGAAAAAACAATGACCACGTTTTTTTTTTCATACATATATCTAATAAGGGCACCTCTTTCTTTAGTCTTTACTCTGTGCTTTGCACTGATTTATGTTGCTGGCTCTATTTTGTGTTGTCTGTGCTGTCAACAATACAGACAGCAATATAAATTGGTGTAAATGTTGCGTTGGTGCAATCAGCAATCAATTGCTGCGTCGAAATGTGGCGCGCGGCCCGAACAATCATTTTTGACGTTTGACCAGGGGCCCTACCACCACCTCTTATAGCAGTAATGTTTTAACGTTTCAGCGACTTTTTGTGCAATGACGTTTCTTACTGTCGTGACAATAAGGTACGTCATTGCACAAAAAGTCGCTGAAACGTTAAAACGTTCCTATAATTGAATCGCGATAAGAGGTCGTGGTGAGCCCCATGTCGTAAAATGATTGACTTAATATGGTGAACTCTTTCAGACGAACCCTAATCCATAACTTATAAAATGTTATGTGAAAATACCATAATAAGTTGGATGTAGAGTCGCCAGAATTCAAGCGAAACTTAGTAACTCTCGCAAAAACTCTACACTAGTATTCCACAGTCGTCCTGAAAGCTCCGTGTAACATCGATAGGTACTCACGTGAACACAGCTCTAAGGAATTCCTGCAGGAATGTTCCCTGCCCCCCTTTCCCCTCGCCCGGGGGGGCTTGAGCCGCCTCGCATAGTTTGTAAAGAACGCACTGACGCCCGTCTCTACCAACACTGTGGAGTATAGTAGTTATATATGAATACATAGTACATACTGGCTTGTTATTTACTAGACTAAGAAGCTTTTGTCTAGAATGGGATATAGGATTTTCAATGTGATGGGCTGACTATGCGGCTGAATTTTCGGTAAATTTTATTGGTGTTTTCAAATTCCAAATCAATGTACACTGGAAGTTTACGTCTTGACATAAATTTAATTAACTAAATTAATAAATTTGTCAAACTTATTGATTGTAGTCGATGGGAATTATGAAAATTTAAGTTAGAAACACAGACTTAATAAGCCAAATAGACGCCACTTACATCCACTTATTAAGTTGGCGGGGTATCGGGGAAAATGGAAAATTTTGATTGGTTCGTTCAATTTCAACGGACCTATCAAAATCTCAGATGCGGTCATACATATGCGTAAGGTAGGCAAGTGAAGGTGCTTGGCTATGCAGTCTCTATGGCTTCATCGTCAACCAAGGCGTCATCGTTGGACACCATTGTCGATCCTGGCTTACAGGAGTAACAGTGGTGGGAGTGTGTGGCGGGCCTAGTCTCTATGGCTGATTTGTCTGTGGTAAGAGGATAAATAACGATTGCAAAGTTGCGCTACAAATGACTCTACTTACGCTGTCATCAACTTCTCTATCTTCTTATACAGCTCCACTCTATTGCTTCTGTGGAACTCTACGCTGCTCTTATCCATGTGCTGTGCCTTTAAATAGTCTCTCTTCAGCTGTCTCTCATGCATTCTCTTGCGGTCTATTTTTATCTTCAATTTCTCTTTATACGTCATTTTGTCATCTACACTTCTTTTTGCGAAAGCTGGGTTTACGATCGGTCTCCTATAAAAAAAAAAAAAATATATATATTAGAGGAGTGTAACAATTATACAATAAAAAACATTCTCTACAAAAACTATCATCGATCAGTATTTCGATGAAACGTGATTCGGTGAATGAATTTCGACGTTTCGTGGTAGACTCGTACTTAATAAAAACATAACAGTTCTAGTAAACTCTCCTTACCACTTCGGGGGAGATCTAACTACTTCGTTAAACTCACATACTGGCTTTGACTGCAAAATCCGCGAATTTAGTGAGAGATTGTTCTGCCGTTATTTTTGGAAGGTCATAAAGACCATCCAGTTTTTTTTGTAACCACCTACAAGCGATTTATTTTAGGTATGCAACTGAATTAGAACCATGAACCAGTTACTAAGGGGACTGGCCCTAAGCAAGTCGGCCGAGTGGTCGGCCTAGTACTAACATCGACATAAAACGACGCGAGTAGTTCAACTATTTACCGGTAAATAGTAAAATGAAAATGAAAAAACAATGACCACGATTTTTCATACAAATATCTAATAAGGGCACCTCTTTCTTTAGTCTTTACTCTGTGGTTAGAACTCACTTGAAACGATTCGATGAAATGCTTCGCGGAATACATACCTACGATACGGCACCCTAGCAACAATCTTCCCAGTTTCATCGAAGTAGTTGATAGTGTTGATAGTGTCACTCCTTCTCAATGGTTTCTCGTACTCCTTCAGCATGTATAAGAAGTTGGGGTCCGAAGGCAGCGTCCACGCCAGAGCAGCAGTGTTGCCGAACAGGAATATATCCCCGATCGGAATCAAGGCCATGGTTTGGCAACAGAATACTGGAAATGTTAATTTTATTTTATTTTATTTATTAAACAAAATCCACAGCCCTCAGTAACAATATGATCCCTTACATAACTAAACTTACGGCCAATAAAGGGTTTACATTATATAGTTAAGAACTAGCCGAGTGAAATTTAGCAAAAAATCTAAACATATAAAAATCAAAAAATCTTGTTTGCCTGTTATGTGCCAGATCTATGGTAGGTGAGTATGTGTGGTTGCATAAGTGTACCTATATGTGTGTATGAGAGTGTGTGTGTTATATGAGAGTGTGTATGTGTGTGCGTGAGTGAGTCTATACTTTGTCTTCTTGCATTATTTTTGAGATAATAATAATAATAATATCCTGGGACATTTTTGTACACACGGTTACTTGATCCCAAACTAAGCAGAGCTTGTACTATGGAAACCAGATGACTGATATTACTACATATACTACATTTTTATTTGTAAATACATACTTAATATACATATTATACACCCAGACTCGGGACATACAGACATGTTCATGCACACAAATGCATGTCCCGGGTAGGAATCGAACCTACGACCTGCAGCGTGAAAGGCGCCTCCGCGCCAACCACGCTAACGGGCCCGTCATTAATAGGTATGTTTTAGTACAAAAGAAACGGAACTAGTTAGTAATTATCGTATTGGTTAGAACCAAGCTGCAGCCAATTGACTGCAGATATGTGTGTGGTAGTACCACCCTCTCACAGAAGATCGGCGTAAAGAAGCTGCGTTTCGTACGATGAGTGAGCCGCAAGTCCAAGCCCCCCTCCTTTCCCCTCCCTCTGTTCCACTCTCCTTCATGCCTTTGGTATTGCAAGCATCTATAGGCTACGGTAACTGCTTAACATCAAGCGGGCCGTACGCTTGTTTGGTAGCTTAGTAATTATAAAACAATATATTAACTAATTAGTAACGTTAGTCGCGCGAGGTTCGTCCCCGGCGCTACTTAAAACGAACGCAACCGGTAAGCAACTCTCCAAGCTCCAATACAAGAACAAACAAAACACGATCACTCAAGTACGTAGTCTAGAACGGTTTCTCGAAACCTGTCGCCCTAGACAAGTGGCATGAACGCTAATCGAATAGAATAGAATAGACTTCACAATGTATGGAAATGTCAAACGTCGCTATGTAGATCAATAACAAGTTGCTATGTAGATCACGTAACTTATGTCATTTCCATACATGAAGCGTAGCGATTTGAAGGAACGCTTGTAGACGTCAGCCACTTGTCTAGCCTTCAGTCGCGCGCGACTAGAATGTCGAGTCATGTGCTACTAATTACTAATTAATTATATTCAAGTTTCTTTTGAGTAGCGTTGTGTACGAGCCGAATACTACTGCTCTTAAATTTTAGTAACTCATTAGTAAATATAGCAAGGAAATTGAATTAACATTGACGCATAAAATGCTTATAATCCAAATTTCTGCTATGACATGTGGTGGCTTATTATAGTGGCCACAAGAGAAAAAAGCAGTGTCAAAGTAAAATGACCACGAAATTATTATGTTAGTACCACTCTACATAATAGGATCTCACGAGTAATGTACTTACATTATCTCGTTAGCGTGAAAATATGTAACAATGTACCTACCCAGCTGAAACGAGCTCCCATCTGGAAATGTTATGAATCTCTTTCGCCTAGACAGCACCCTTCCCTCATTTTCATCGTTAAATTCGTTAACCGTATCGTTACCAACATTTTCACTAATAACGATATTTAAAAACGCAACTAAACAAACGAAACACAACCAACTATTCAAAACACTCATATTCGAAATACAAATTCAAAAGTGGAACACGAATAAAGGATTATAAATTTTTGTACTGGTCACTCATAATATTTTAAATTTCGAACTCAAAGTTGCCAGTCTCAAAACGTATAACATACTGTTAGTTCTGTGCCCATCGGATGGTGTCGTATACAATGAAACTCCAATTAACACTATGTAAATTGATTTACTGTTATTTTCGTGCGACAATTCGGCTTGTGTTTACTTAGAAAGACAAAGGAAGGCTGTAAGTGGTTTATTGGGGACAAACGGTTTTGAACATACATGATGATGGGATATGTCCAAAAATAAAACACATCACATAAATCATCGCCTTTTTCTTTTTAATAAATAAAGTAGGTTATATTTACGTAAGTTTAAATGGTAAAAAAACATTACTCGCTGAGGTAAAATTTGAGGTCACCTGTATATCTCACCTGTATATCTCACCTGTGTATCTTATCTCGTAAATTAAATATTAATAAAAATATATTACACAATTTTTTTCAAAAATAACTTAAACTTAACCCTTTGGACTCCGCGCTCTAGGACAGAAGTTTCCAAAAAGATTGACCAATAACAATTCATTATTATTCTCGGTAGACCAATCACACTGGCGGCTTTGTTTGTCGCGGGAAACCGCTAGATTTCAAGAACAGAAACGGTCATTGTGGAACACCTTGGGGAAGCCTGTGTCCAACAGTGAACGTCTTTTGGGTGACAAGATGATGATGATGAAGTAATTTCTATTTCGGTGACCAAAAGGTGGTTGTTTCAAGGCGCCCACTCCGAAATAAGAAACGAAATGCTTCGGCTGACGGATCGTACGTTTTCGTACTCCGAAAATTCTTTCGGATCCGAAGTTCGGATTCGGTAGTCGTGATTTGACGTTTCTTCTTTCGTGGACCCTACTCCAGAATCCGGAACACTTCCGAATCACATTCGGAGAAGGAAAAATGTACGATCCATCAGCTGATGCATTTACCATACCATACCTTTTCGGCACAGTTTGCGCTGACCCCTTTTTTTTTCTGTTTCCTCTGTCTATGTGTTGCGAGTGTGTCGAATAAATGTTTCTTTCTTTCTTTTCTTTCTTTCTTTCTTTCATTTCCCTTCGTATTTCGAAGTAGGCGCCCAGAAGGGCTAGATAAGTGGCTGACGTCTACAAGCGTTCCTTCAAATCGCTACGCTTCATGTATGGAAATTACATAAGTCACGTGATCTACATAGCAACTTGTTGATGATCTACATAGCGACTTTTGACATTTCCATACATTGTGAAGTCTATTCTATTCTATTCGATTAGCGTTCATGCCACTTGTCTAGGGGGGCAGCCCCCCTAGACAAGTAGCTACGTCTACGAGCGTTAAAGCGTTAAAGCGACTGTAGTCTAGGGGCGAACATGATGGGCCAGCAATCAGAAGGTCCCAGGTTCGATCCCCGGTGGGGCATGCACCAATGGATGTATTTTCATCTATGTGCATAATTTACAGTTCGCTGACGGTGAGGGAAAACATCGTGAGGAAACCTACCTATCCCTCGGGATTGGGTAATAGTCAGTTCCTGTATACACGGCGACAAGGTTCACCACCTGTCACGTTGGGTTCTGACTATCTGGTGAAACGTGGGCTTTGAGATGGCTTAATACCTCCACAATGTGGTGGTGTATGGCCACTCAAGCTTCTGACTACCCTCCATTGGGGATAAAAGTCGTGACGTCTATGAAGCGTAGCGTTTTGTAGAAACGCTCGTAGATAAAGCCACTTGACTAGGTGGGCTGGTGTTAAATGCTAACGATTTATTAGTAACTTAATATAGGCGAGGCAGGGTTCAGGGGTGTGTCACTGCACTCAGGGTACGCGTCATCACACGAGGCAGCAGTCAACGCCGCATCATATTCCTTGTATTTATCCTCAGCTGAGTTCTTCGGTAAACTGTAAACATTTCAACATTTTATTTTCATGCGGTACTAATAGTGCGAGATTGGTCCAGGATACAAACCCCAGCTTGCATCGCTGGAATTTTCGAAATCAATGTATAGTACGTTTTTTTATACATGTCCTATTTGGTAAGCAAAGATGGCGTCCAGCGGGGCGATCGCGTAACTTTTTGTCAATGTTTCAATTGGATTCGTATATAATTGACACAGGATGAACGAAACCAATTGAAACATTGACAAAAAAGTTACGTAATCACCCCGCTGGACGCCATCTTTGCTTATCAAATAGGACAAGTATAAAAAAGCGTACTATACGAATTATAACTTTAATATGATTATCACTTGGTTACGGTAAAGGAAAACATCGTGAGGAAACCTGCATGTCTTAGTTTTTTTATTAATACAAACATTATACATACATACATACATACAAACGTACGGCCGGATGTAGTGTATTGATGCTTGCAACACCAAAGGCATCGCTCGCACGTTGCCAACATGAAGGGGAGTGGGACAGAGGGAGAGAAAGGGGGTTGGGCTTCGGGCTCTCTCACCCATCGTACGATACACAACTTTACATAAAAAGCCGATCACAAATCGTTTGATCGTGATTTCTGTAATAAGCTCAAGGTTTATGTCGCAGCAACGAAAATACCCTCTTGAACTTAAAAATAGTAAAAGTACTATTCCACCAAGCCAACTAGGCGCTTCGGTGGGGTGCGACTTCCCCGCCCGCACACCCGCCACCGCCTGCGGCTTCCCGCCCGCACACCGCCACCGCCTTTTTGTGCGGGTGACGTCACATTTGACAGGCTCCTACTTGGCTTGGTGGACAGGTGACATGTATCTAAGACTCACGTGAACACGCCTCTCAGTATCTCTTGAAAGAATGTTCCCTGGGGATCGCCATGCGTTTTGCTGACCAAACATAGAGTTTTCAGCACGCAATGCTTGCCGTTCACTCCGAGACTGAAAATATATGAATTTTACAGTACATTATAACCTTATACTGAAAATTATAGTGTCCCACTTCTTCTTGGTTATTTTTATTTGGGACTAAGCCCGCCACACACTCCCACCACTGTTACTCCTGTAACCCAAGATCGACAATGGTGTCCAACGATGACGCCAAGATTTGACCCTCGACGAGTCCCGGGGAAAAGCTAAGTTGTCTTGGAACCCGCACTAATTTAATCAAAGAAAGGATAGGAGGATAGGATTATCGTATGGTTAGTGGGCAATTGATGTCAGAGTTGTTCAAGCCGCTCCAAGGCTTAACAAGGCTGAACGTCGCTACCTAGAAGATAACGACCGGGACCGACTTTTTACGTACCCTCCAAAGCACGGAGACGCTCAGTTCAAATGCCACTAAATGGTCACCCATCTCTGACTGACCTTGCCAAGCGTTGCTTAACCTCCGATCGCTTACCGATCAGTGATTGCAGCTGGCTATGAACGCTTCCCGCTGCTGGGTATGGACTGAAGATATGGACTTCTTAAAAGTATGACAATTATCGTAGGACATTTTGAGTAGTGGTGAAATAGCAGGTAGTTATTTTATAAGGGCTGCCACTACATACGGAATTCCGTTCCGGAATATCGGATCGGGATTCCGTAAGCTTAGCACACACACGCTTATTTCCGTTCCGGATAATTCCATTCGGAATTTCGAAACGGGAAAATTTCGATCGGAAAAATCCGTACGTATGTGATACGTCCATACATTTGGATGGATTTACTGCGTTCGGAATCCCGATTCGATATACCGTAACGGAATTCCGTATGTATGTGGCGGCCCTTAATCATAGTCCTCCGCCGAAATCGGGTAAAAATACCATCATTCTAGAAGCAACCATTTTTTATAACGTATAAATAAAGGTACAGTCAGCAACAGCAACACTAACCCGTGAAGCATCCTCTCTATTTTCTGGTAGAGTGAGGCGCGGCTGCTCCTGTGAAACTCGACGCTCCGCTGCGCCATGCGTTCGCTTTTCAAATATTCCCGTTTGTTTTCGGAGTTGTGCATCTGTTTCCTGTCTATTTTGAATTTCTCTACAGTTCCTTTTTTAAATGCAAGCCGGGGACTGTCGACGCTGCGTTTCGCGAATGCCGGATTCACTATGAGTTTTCTGTAAAATTATAAGCGGCCAGTGTGATTTTTTTCATTTTATTTTTTTGCAACCACAAGTGCCGAGCGACGCGCCTATAACGTCCCAACTGATTGCTCGGGAGTTGTGGGCTGTACCTAATGCTTATTAAGAGATCAAATGCTCATATTAACATTACCTTTTATAGGGCTTCTTTTCAATGACTCTACCATCTTCGTCTGTATAGTATATGGTCTGAGTGTCCATTCTCCTATGCAGTGGATCAGCTTTATGGTCGTATGGTGAGTACGGGTCTTGGGGCAGCTCCCATGCTAGCGCCGCCGTGCTACCGTACAGGAATATATCCCCTATTGTGAATATCATAGGGTATGTTGTGCAGAATACTGAAAAAATAATTATTAAACTAAATATATGGACGGATTAATCTAAAGATACAATGTACAGCGCTATTTATATATACACTGTTCTAACTGTTATTTTGACATTGCAAACAGACATTTAAATTTTATTTATTTGTATAGATTTTTTTATTTAATAAAAATGTCTTAATCCGTAAATTAGATATTGTTTGAAAGGTCTTAAGCATATTTCATATAGTCTCTGTGAGCCGCTGTGAAGAGAATTTAGGTTGACAACAACATTTAGTAACATTTAAACATAAATGACCAAATAAGTACATTTAACTCCTGACGGTCTGAAGTTTAATTGGTATTATTTTATAAAACACATGGGCTAACTGATTCATCAAAATTTGCATAAACTCACTGTTTTAAGCCTGTGTAAGCCCTTAACTATTACTACTACTACTAACTACTCTGTAAGCCCTTAAATAATAATGACTCACCTAATTGAAATGAACTGCCTTCAGCAAACACTATAAACCTTTTTCTACGCGACAGTACTGCGCTTTTCTCACGCGTTCCCAATTCATTTGTTCCATTGACATCTGCAAACTGTGCTTGCGCAGGTAGCATTAACAAAAGTAACCCTAACAACTTTGTAAGTAGATTCATTTCAATTTGAAGAAAATATTCAGATGATCAATTGAATTTCAAATATCGAACTGCAACTTTTTTTCAATTGATTTCAAATTCTTATTTTAAATTTCGATTTTTGTTTTCTTTTTCGTTGTGTAGGCAAAGCACCACTTACAAAATGCCAAGAAAACTGTGCCAAGATTATCTGGGTATAGCTTACCGTTGATCACGACAAGCAAATATTAGCCGTTAAGATGTGTTATACAGGTTGTGTGATCTTTTAGTTGTAGGTACAAGTTTACAACATAAGCTATATCTTTGTAATATTTTTACTGCTACTATAAGCTATCCAAGGAAGTCATCATTATTTAAAGAATAAACAATTCAAACTAAATTCGAAAAGACTTCGAATTTAATATTTATCATAGTACATTTCTTTTGGGAAGCATAATGTCCAGTAATGGAAATTTTACAGCTGAACATAAACTGAAACTTTTATGGAATTTTATTTCAAGTATCCACATCATCATACTGTATAACCCCACTCTTTATTCCAAAATTCGATGTAGGCCGACCAAATGTAGAGTACAGATAAATAAAAAGTCAAATAAAGCCTACTTTCATAAAAAAACGCACAGTCGCTTTCCATACCGGTTCATCAGTTTGTGAAAAAGTGAATCAATCAGTTGGCATAATATTTGACCCTTGCTTTAAAAAGTAAAAAACCACTTTAAATAAATCTTTTTGGTTTTCCAATTATCGCATTGTTGACCGCAATGAATTTAAAATTAAGATTAAACCCTCGTAAATAGCGCCTAATGGTACTGGCATAAAATATAAACCAGTTCTATTTTTAAATAATAAATACAACCTTATTTCGCATATTTTAAAAGGATTTTGCTCCACTTTACGCAACCTTCGTACAAAAATTGGAGCGTATTTTTAAAATACGAACATGTATTTAAAAATATAAAGAACATTTTTTAAGTACCAAAAACGATGTATAGATTTGTTCGTGTATTTTTTCTGTGTTATATTTGTATGGTCGCGTTTATAGTAATTGATATGGGTGAAGCCAATAAAACGCTTTCTCATCACAGAAGTAAGAGATATCTATCTTTTATGAATATATCGCATTTTTATGTGAGTATAGACACAATATTATACAACATTTATTTTAGCTATGCCAAGATAAATTCCGGCTTTCCACAACGCTGGTCGAATGCGAACTTTATTTAACTGGTTAGACTTAATTTACTGTTTTCATTTTCCTTAACTGTTACTCAATAAAAACAAATCGCTAGACAAACCAACTCTATGGTCCCAGACGAAGCATCGCTTAGACCTACAAAAGATCAAACTTGTCTACGGGAATAACTTGAACGATGTACGCTCAAATCATTACAATAATGCTACTTATTTATTTCCAGTTAAAATTCAATTTCAAAGCGAACATGGTGCCTTGGAACCAGCTTTTCGCGCAGGCTGTAGGGTTCCGCATGAATTGGAACGACCCGCCAAGCAACTTCCGCCCGTATCACAGAATCCACCGGAGAGCCGTCTATGACTACATAGAGACATTATTGGATAAGTAAGATTCTTAGTTTTTTATTTAAAGCTAATGTTTGATACAATAAAAGCCTCAATTACTCCTTATAAAATCAGCTATCTGCCAGTGAAAGCCCGTCAAAATCGTTCTATCCATTTCCGAGGTTGGCCGGTAGAAACAGACAGATAGACAGACAAAAAAATATTGTTTTACCTACTGTAGGCATATTCCTTCATTTTGCATTTAGTAAAAAGCTGTGATTTTGGATATTTGGAAATGCTTTTAGGAAGGATTCATTTTTATTATTTTTAAATTGTATACAGAACCCTCGTTATACGAACACAACTCGGACTTGTTATTTTTTTTTTATCACACACATAGATAGGCCTTTATGTTAGTTGTGATATGACATACTCACGAAAAACCTAGTTTATTCAGATTAATTTATTTTTTAGGAACGGTCTGAGCGGCTTCCATTGCGTGCGGCGCGCCATCTGTGAAACAGAATTCACAGAATCACGGAATATATACCACACAATTTTGAAAATGGTGTTCAGGTAGGTCCATAGTGTTAATCTAAAGTACAGATTCGATGATCATTAGTACCATACCCTCCAAATTAGAAGATTAATTACGAAACGTTACAAGTCAATAGTAGCGTGGATATTGCTAACAACATGTTAAGAAAACCCTGTTCGAGCCGAAACCGGTAATTAGGTTCCCCAATCACATGACCAAATAAAATAATTAAAAATAAAAAATTCATGATAGTAAACATATTAATGAACATTTAAAGTGCCATTTTTTTTGCCTTTTTCCCACAAAATGTAGGTAGCTAATTTTAAAAATATGACAACACCGTTACCGGAAGTAATTATGTTAGATCGTGTGGCGTCACCTCAGACCACAAAGTATGTGATGACGTCATTTTATGAAAAAATAATTTATGTAAACGGGGTATTTGTATTACAAAAAAATATGGGAGGCCCTTGCCCAGCAGTGGGACACATACTACACTAAAAAAAAGAAAAAAAAAAATTGATTTTTTTTTTTTTTACAAAAATAGAATCTAATCTCGATACCCAACAATGCGTTTTCGGGTCGGACAGGGTTTTTTTAACATATTGTATACAGGGTGAATTTGAAATCATGGGCATCCTTTTAAACGGTCATTCTACACATGATTCCAACGATCTCAAAGTAAGCATGATTTATAATATTTAGGGATTATTAATTAACAAATTAATTGATAAAAAATTTTGCCCAGAATTTTTATCAATTATAAAATACATACTGTCTCAAAAGTACGAAATAATACTTCAGGTACATATAGGTCAGTTGATATGTAGTCCGATATGTTCTAGCAAACTATACCTACCTCTTCTAGTTTCTGAGCTATTGGAGTTCAAAATTGTTACCAAAACTTTTGTCTTGCGACCCTTAAAAAATCAGCTGGTTGTGTAAATAAGCACACTTCAACGTGATTAAGGAGTGATAGATAGGACACATGTTTTGTACCTACTAACATAAATACTGAAATATGGCAAATCAAACACATTTATGGTACCTATGTTTTATATCATAACGTTGAGTAGGTAACTAGTAGGTACCTAACATAATACATCGAGTTTAGTAAAACTTAGACACCAAAATGTTTGATTTCCTTGATCTTGCATGAAAAAATATCTTCTTAGCTCAAATTTTTAACTCGTAATTTTCTATTCAATTACCAAAGGGCTAATAACAAAACAATATGCCACCATTTAAAAAATAACTTATTTAATTAAAAGTAAAAAAGCTAAACAACATTTAATTTTCTCAATTCAATAATTTTCACTATTTTTAAAATAATATCTTTGAGTAGGTAGGTAGGAACAGATTTCTTAGTCACATCTAAAAAGCCTCTGATCTTTATTCTATGATAATTCCATTGTCATGGCGGTAAATATGTATACATGGTGGCCATTTTTGGGGAGGATCTAATTAGATTATCGACCAATGACAAATATCTTGAAAATGGCGGAAAATCCGCGATTGGTCGAGCTCAATATGAAGCGGTTTCCTTTGACAAAATGCAGTTTAAATGCATGTGGTTCCGCATGCAATTTTTGTTTTATTTTAGTTCAAGCCCTGCATTTTAGGGTATAAATCTTTACTTATTGTGTAAATTCATCATCGTGCATGAGTTGCGTCATCATGCAATGTGATTGAAAAAAGTAATTTAACTTCTTCTTAGTGGAAAAACATAATACATAGCGCGCATTGTAAATTTCATAATTAATCAATTGCGTGGTTTTGGGCCTGTTTCAGAATCGTTACGTAATCTTTATTTTCCGAATAAATTTATTATTTTGACAGAACCGTAATGGATCATCGTCATTTTGGTTTTTTTATTATTATTTTACGGAACCCTTCTAAACTTCTAATAATAATTGTAAGTTCGTAGTAAGTAAGTCTTTCAGTTACGTAAGATCTGTCACGTATCCCGTTGCTTGTTAAAATGCCGGGTCGCGATCGTGGTAATAGTGGAGTGTATTCTAATAGTGTTTTTTATGAAATGATGATGTGTGTTGGTGCTGCTGACGGGAAGGTGCGACAAGCTCGGGATCTGTACCGGCGGCGTTTTATCCAAGGCCGGCCGCCCGCTGATCGACGCCAGTTGCCATCCTATACGGCTATACCTGCTTTCGAAACCTATGCCTTCGATCTCAAAGCACTGGTAGCTTTCACTCGTCGTCCACTTGAGTGGGATGACATAATACCTACTCACGCCGGTACGGGATTAGAAAACCAGATAAGTACCATCATTTTCGCGACAATCCGCGAACTAGCACACGACGAAGTGCTACAGTATTTAATGTAGGTACATCACAATTTCGTGTGACGGACACTGAAAGACGATGGCCAACATCCTTACCACTTCCAACGTGTACAAGAACTTGCACCCGCTGACTATCAGCCTAGAATTCGCTTTTGCAGGTACATGACTAGCGTTCAGGGAGACCCTGAATTGTCAGCGAGGGTGTTGTGTTCGGACGAAGCGTCGTTTACTGCAGTAGGTACGCCTTTGCCTATCCCTACGGGGAATACAGTCGTGATAATAGTATTTAGTAGGTAAACTGTATGTAGTTAGGTACTTTTAATCTGTTGATAAACTTGAATACCTACTCACCGAATTTTAAACACCGACCGTGTTATCACAATAAAGTTAAATTCGTTTTGAACGCGTGTCTAGTAAAGTTTTCCTTGTTAATTTTGGCCTAACTCGTCTTCATTTAACGTTTATTTATTTTTTAAATAACACGGTAAAACTTTCTATCGATTTTTTTATGAGTAGGCCTAAATGAAACATAATAATATCTTGCCGTCGGCACCGCACCGTACGCGTGTGAAGGCGCGCGGCCGCCGCGCTGCGCAAGCGACACAAGTAGCCGCGCTTTGTGTTTGTGTGCACGCCGACCGGGGGGCGGGGCCTAATACAAAGGGGGGCCGCAACGAAAGATAACATAGGAGTCGTTGACCTAAAGTAAATAGCCGGAGTTTATTCGTGTAGAAGGGCTGTCCTAAAAAAAATCTGAAAAGTAATTTTTAAGATTTGTATGCAAAATAAGATGTATGAATTCGGACTTAACACTTTACCGGGTAGTTCTTTGCTTAATACCCATGCATACCCCGGAGTATTATTTCGTACTTTTGATACAGATAGTATAGGTATATGTATAACAGTAAACTGGTTTGCTTATTTGCTTACTCGAGATTTTTTTTTATCAATAGTTTTTTTAATTTAAGTATTTTCCAAATATATTCTGAACCGTGTGTAAAGTCATAGTTTAAAAGATGCCCATGATTTCAAATTCACCCTGTAGTAGGTGCCTACTGAAATAAATAATGTTTTCAGAAAACTCTCATCGGCAACTGAAAGGTGGCACAACACTACAGATAAAGAGTGTCAGACATCAATGTCAATGTGTCCGTTCTCTCTATTAGAAGTGTCACCGTACACCGACATTGTATGAAACAAACATCACTCATTATGAGCCGAAGATACCGAATGAATCCGCCTCTGAAATGAACCGCCTTATATTTTTTATAAAATAACGCTAAAGAACCTTTGAAGTACTGAATATTTTAATGAGGTCAAAAACATATTTTTTTGTTTGTTTATAAACGAACCGGTGGTTTCGCAATGGACAATTGTTATGACACTCGAGGCCATGTTCTTTTGACAGTGAGATTTTACTAATGTTTTATGTACCATACCCATTTCGTTCTTATCTGTAAAATAACCTACTGTTTGAGAAAATAAAATAAATAATCAACTTCATATATATATTTTTTTTTCATCCTATCTATCCTCTATCCTTAAAAAGTGTGAGAAAAATTATGTATTTTCTGCACTAGACTTTCACAGACGGCAGTAATGAGTTTTGAATTTGGAACATGAATTTGAATTCTAGTGTACCGCGAGCAAAAAGATCGAACGCAAATCTTATATGAATAAAGTTACTGGCCGGTAAGATGAGCCACGATGGGGCGCACCGCGCTTCCTTTTAAGGTAGCCTGTGCGACCGGAATCCCGTATGGAAAAAAACCGTTCCGAACGCAAGACTTCCATAGATTTTGTATGAGTCGCCACACACATTCGTTTTTCCGAACGGAATGACAGTGTGCGTCACAGATCTGAAGCGGATTTTTTTAAATATATTTTTTTATTTTTGTTTTATTTTCCAAAACTTGTTTCCTTGTGTGTGTAATGTTGGTGTTAAACCATAATAAACCAATAAACCAAACCAAATGGTAAAATGGTTTATGGTTAAT
The DNA here is from genome assembly GCA_947859195.1 of Drymonia ruficornis. Classification (NCBI taxonomy): domain Eukaryota; kingdom Metazoa; phylum Arthropoda; class Insecta; order Lepidoptera; family Notodontidae; genus Drymonia; species Drymonia ruficornis. Next base: position 2,260,545 of record OX401921.1, read on the forward strand.
AAACCATTATTATTTTTCTTGATACTGGCATATGCGAAAATCGTCGTCCATATTGGCTGACGGAATGGGTGCACTCAATAAAAATATAACTATCTAATCTGTGCACTCAATGACTAGTGTTTCTCAACTGAGCCTTGTCATCCCGAACGGAAATAAAACGTACATGTGTGATAAGCCTACGGAATCCCAATTCGATATTTCGAAACGGAATTCCGATTCGGAATTCCGTATGTATGTGGCGGCCCTAAAAGAAAACAAATGAATAACGGGCGTCTGCGCTTTCTTTTTTTAAATCACGATATTAACAAATGCATACGATTCTTTAGAACTCTTTACCCCTTTCCATGAACTAGTTCACACTATGCACACAAAAAGAGAATTGTTGTTAAACAATATATCAAACAGGACCTACTTTATTGTACACAACCGTTGTTACTCTTATTGTCGATTTCGTACTGTTTTACAACGTGTTTTGTGGCTACAGTGTTTTAATTAAGTGAATAGAGATTCCTCTGGATCAGTTGATATATAATATATTTAATAAATCAAAACTTTTTCGAACAATTAAAATTTTAAAACCCCATTTATCATTGAAAGTGTTAACTAATTAGGTATCATGAAAAATAATAATTTATCGGCAACATAGAAATTGAATATGCGGTAAAACGAAGCGAATATTTTTTCTGAGATCAGCACCTACTCTATGACAATAAACTATTTTTTTAAACTTAGATCTCAAAATGACTGGATATAACTGTACGTTCTAAATATAAATTAAAATTTAAAAAAAAATGTGTGATAAGTTTATTCATGTGTGCGTGCTGTGCTATGTGTGCTTGGTTGCGTTCATATTGATCGATAGCGGAGAAGCCAGCGATGGGAAGTCAGTTGGAGAGAGACAGAAGAGGTACCTCAGCTTCAGGAATATGTCACATTTCTTTGTAAGTATATTCTTCTTGTCATATAGTTAGTGGCCAACCTACTGTCAGAGTTGTTCAAGCCGCCCGAAGGCCTCTGATAAGGCTTAACAGCTGCCTAGATGACAATAAATGAGACTGACTTTTTACATGCCCTCCGAAGCACGGAGACGTTTAGTTCGAATGTCTCTAAATGGTCACCTATATCTACCTGACCTTGCCAAGCGCTGCTTAACCTCGGATCGTTCACCAATCAGTGATTGCAGCTGGCAATGAGCTCGTCAAAAACGTCCGTTTACTGTAAAAATATGCAGTAGAAATATATAGGGGTATATATTTCTCCAATAATATTGCGAGGAAAGGATGCAATATTCTTACCGCAGTGCTTAGCGCAGTCGTTCAATCGTCGGCCGCACAGTTTTCGGAAAATTTCGGAAACAGCCTTTTCATAATTTGTCCTAGTCTGGGTGTCACTTGGATCGCCCCTGTCTATTATACGGTACCCATAGTACAAGCTTTGCTTAGTTTGGGACCATACAGTTGGTATGTTTATCTGGCGATATTTATTTATTTTATTTAAAATTTCTGAACAGGCTCTTTTCATACAAACTCATACAATTCCATTGACAGCTCCGCTTCAACTTCAAGGCGAACATGGTCCCGTGGAACCAGATCTTCGCGCAGGCGCTAGGGTTCCGCATGAACTGGGATAACCCACCAGACACCTTCCACCCGTTCCGGTCCCATCATGTTTACAGGAGAACTGTTTACAGTCATATGGAAACTTTATTGGATAAGTGAGTAGGTATTTTATTTTCTATAGCTCCTACTTACTTACTACTTACTTGCTCGCGGCTCCGCCCGCAAGGTACTTCGAGGTACCTATGTCACTTGAGGCTTAACGACTGCTGCCTAGATGGCAGTAACCGGGACCGACTTTTGACCCGCCCGCCACACCTCCCGCACACCGCCACCGCCTTTTTGTGCAGGTGACGTCACATTTGACAGGTTCCTAGTTGGCTTGGTGGGTTAGTTTTTTTTATTTTTTTTTATTGGACTGCGGTGGCAAAAAAGCGTACGGCCCGCCTGATGTTAAGCAGTTACCGTAGCCTATAGATGCTTACAATACCAAAGACATTGCTCGCACATTGCCGACCTGAAGGGGAGTGGGATGGAGAGAGGGGGAGGGGGGTGGGCTTACGGCTCTCTCACTCATCGTACGAAACGCAGCTATAATAGCTGCTTTACGCCGATCTTCTGTGAGAGGGTGGTACTACCCCGGTCGAGCCAGCCCGTTTATGAGCTGCAGTCAATTGACTACAGCTTGGCTCTACCACCATGAGTTAGTGGTTGTACGCTGAGCATCAGGCTGGAAATTACAATGTTAGGAGGTATATCTGCTAAAATAATACATCAATGCCCTATAGATTAGCTGGTCACATTAATAATAAAATAAATAAAAATAAATATAACGTCACGACTTTTATCCCCATTCGGGGGTAGTCAGAGGCTTGAGTGGCCATACACCACCACATTGTGGAGGTATTAAGCCAACTGAAAGCCCACGTTTCACCAGATAGTCAGAACCCAACGTGACAGGTGGTGAACCTTGTCGCCGTGTATACAGGAACTGACTATTACCTAATCCCGAGGGATAGGTAGGTTTCCTCACGACGTTTTCCCTCACCGTCAGCGAACTGTAAATTACATTAATAATGTCGCCTCATAAAAAATCAACAAAATAAATCTATCTCTTCAGGAACGGCCTTAGCGGCTTTGAATGCGTGCGAAGAGCGATTTGCGAGCTGGAAACGCTGCCGGCGCCCCAAACAATATACCACAAACTTCTGAAAATGGTATTCAGGTAATATGAAATGATATTTTTTATGAAATTATGTTTTTAACGACTTGCCCTTACGTTACGAATGTCGAATTGGCATGAGTTGGGAACGGTTGTGCCGTGAAGCGCTTTTTAAACAATTATAGGAAATATTTTGACCTTATTTTGGGGTAATAGAAAAATTAAGCAGTATTGGACAATGTGATACATGATATTCTAATCGATGCTGTGTACAACGTAGGTGCTAGATACATAGATCTTTAAAAGCTTCACGCGTAAGCGTTTTGCGGATACCAAAATTAATCTATGGATATATCCATATTTTTCCAATTTTGCTCTACCTATCTCTATCATCAAACACTCCGAACCACGTGACGATTCATAGAAAATGGGTTATTCTCTAAATAATCTTTCATATTAATGGATTCACTTTATTTTTTAAGAATAGAATAGTGAATTGAAACTTAAAGAAATGGATTGGGTCGAATAGGGTAGCAAGAACCATTCCTATAATCTATTTTTTTTTACAGGCAGAAATCCTCAGTGACAGACAAGTGGCACAACAGAACGTCTGAAGACTGTGAAATATCCGTAGCGTCGTGTCCTTTCTCAGTTCTAGATGTATCTCTCTATACTGACATTTAAATTGAAACTAACACTGAAATAGTTTAAGCTTAACCCAAGGCTACGTCTATACACTATTTTACTATGCTTATGCATAGTAAAGTAGTCTATAATATTATTTCAGAGCAAGATTTATCTATAGTACGTTTTTTTATACTTGTCCTATTTGGTAAGCAAAGATGGCGTCCAGCGGGGCAATTGCGTAATTTTTTGTCAATGTTTCAATTGGTTTCGTATATAATTGACACAGAATGAACGAAACCAATTGAAACATTGCCAAAAAAGTTACGCAAGCGCCCCGCTGGACGCCATCTTTGCTTACCAAATAGGACAAGTATGAAAAAACGTACTATATTTAGTAACACAGTCATCATGCAACACAATAAATTTGCATTTGGATTTATAATTTAATGGGATAGCTACAATTTTATTATTTTAAATCTGAAACACCTTAGGTACTTGTACCTGTGGTTCATGTGCCATTTGTTCCTCATTTCCTAAATTCTCAGTATCTTACCTGTAAATAATATTGCTTCTATATGGTTTTTTTTTATATGGTAGAGCGCATTCAGGGCCTCGATTCTCTTAACATTTGTTCAATGCGAAACTACTGATCTCAAATATTATCTTCATTAATTTATTGTAAATTGCAAGTTCTTAGCGGTCGACTGCTGTAAAAATAAGTATGATAAACTTTACATTACAAATGTGAACTGTAGAAGCAACCGCGGCATACCAACTTAATGATGTCATAATTATTATGCGCACGGTACTAACAAGCCTCGCCCGGACGTAGTACCGACAGCAGCGTAATACGTATTTTAATTAAATTATTTCGTACGGAGTTCTGGTTTACTTTCACAAGGGGTTCTGGGTTTGAAATTATTTTGGTAAGAATTAAATGTGTTGTGTACCAAATTGCCCGTGTCTACTCTTGTCATTTTATTGTTGGGTTTTGGGTCTATCGACACAGTTAAATAATGAATGAAAACATGGACAGGCCAGAACTCTCCCACAAGAGGTCTGGACATCTTTCGAAGCTTCCCTCCCCATAAAAAGGGAGGTAAGTAGGTACCTACCTATATCATAAGTACTTACCAACTTGTAAATATTTTTATAAATAAAAAAGTAATTTTATCTCTTCTTGTGCTTTATTTTTCATGTGGGTACTTCGTAATTTACAACCATCATCATCATCATCATCTTGTCAGCCAAAAGACGTCCACTGTTGGACATAGGCCTCCCCCAAGGTTTTCCACAACGACCGGTCCTGTGCTGCTTGCATCCAGCGGTTTCCCGCGACCTTCACTAGGACGTCGGTCCACCTTGTGGGCCTACCCACGCTGCGTCTTTCGGTACGTGGTCGCCACTCAAGAACCTTTCTGTCCCTGTAGTAGTTGGGACGTTAAACAATGAAGTAGCATTGGTACTGGTGTACTAAAGATACCGATCGTAAGATATCTTCCTACAATGTAGGTAAGGGACCTCTAAGCCTCAAAAAACGTGTCCCAATCCACACACAAATGAAAGAATAGCCATCCGCAATCCCATTCCCATCAAGAAGCATCAGTTAACAGCCTAAGTCAATAGACGTGTCCACAACACGCACATGCCGTGCGAGGCTGCTCACTCATACGCCTCGTGAAGCACGCGTTGCCTCAATCGCATGACGCGCGAGGCAAATGGCAAGGTAACCTACACTCTAGAGTCTAGAGTGTAGAGTCTACACAACGCCCCCATTTTTTTCTGGGTCTCTTACCGCCCCCCTTTAGGCCTGCAGCACCCACAAGGGGGCGTTATCGCCCACTTTGGGAATGGATCTAGACAGAGAAGGGTATACCCGATCAATTATTTTGTCATCGTCCTGTCTCATGAATACACCAAACTAGGCGAGGCAAATGACAGCGCTCGGGTGAGGCAGGGCGAGCATGTGCCTCACGCGCATGTTAAACTTCGCGAGGCAAAGCTGCTTCGCACGGGATGCGCGTGTTGTGGACACGACTAATGTAAATATTCCAAAGGAAAGATATCCAGCGCGTGACTGGCTTCTTATACCAACATCCTTACAATAACGTGTCATCCCCTAAAATGTTATCTTGAAGATTAAACCTTATCCCTGTGATGGTAGGGTTTAGTTCATATATTTAAATGAAAGAGGTTGATATATTATTGCGTGGAATTCATATGAGATTTACCTAATTTGTCACGGGCGCGGCGCGACCAAACACGCGGGCTTTGTAGACTTTATAACGGTCGGAGCTCCGAGGGAAACTGTTTAAATATGAGATTAAATCCCGTTTCAAATCCTGATAGCGGAAGTACTTCAATGGGGTAAAAAATACCAGTTTACCAGGGGTCCAAGTCGCTTAACCATTGCCATTGAGCTGCGATAGTGACCAACCCTCTGATTGGTCGGTCGACCGGCTGATCGGCCTCTGATTGGTCGGTCAGAATCAACCAACCAATCAGATGGTTGATTACTAAAGCAATGGCTAAGCGACTTAGGGCCATGATGTAGCTTGATTTATTTTTTGTTGTTTATAACTGAGGTGATAAAGAAGGGTACGGCCCGCCTGATCTTAAGCAGTAGCCGTAGACTATAGATGCTTGCAATACCAAAGGTATCGCTTGCACATTGCCAACCTGAAGGAGAGTGGGACAGAACTCAATGCGAGCAGTGTCCAAAAGGATTGCCTGGACTGCCTTGCCACCTAACGCGAGCCTCCTAAGGTGTTTGTCGAGGCCCTTGGCCAATAGGCCATGTGCGGAGATGACTATTGGTACAATGATAGCCGTGTCAGTGTCCCACATGTCGACTTGCATGCCGAACTTCGTGAACCAGATCAAGATAAAAAAAAGTAACGTCAGAGGCTTTGCCATACACCACCACATTGTGGAGGTATTAACCAACTCATAGCCCACGTTTCACCGGATAGTCAGAACCCAACGTGACAGGTGGTGAACCTTGTCGCCGTATATACAGGAACTGACCAAGATCAAGATATTATTATTATTATTAAGGTTACTATGCCTATAGCTAGCTCAGTTTAGCTACGGAGTACGAAGCCTGCAGACAAATCGTCTCAGTTACAACGCACTGTGGACAAATTGGGAGGATTTACACAAGGCACTCGATCCAGGCTACTCAGTATTACTGTTTTATTTTCAACCCCCGCCTTCCATCTTTCTCGTTGGGATTTAGTGGGAAATATAGCCGGTTTAGGAAAATAAGTCCAACATATAGTATTAAGTTAGTGGTCTTGTTTCGGCCACTAGGAATACTGAGTGGGTACTTGACCCTCGAATAGTTTTTATTTGTGAAGTAGAGCCAAGCTGTAGTTAATAGACTGCAGCTCAAATACGGACTGGTTCCACCGGGGTAGTACAACCCTCTCACAGAAGATCGGCTTAAAGTAGCTATTACATCTGCGTTTCGTACGATGAGTGAGAGAGCCGGAATTTCAACTCCCCCTTTCGCTCCCTCTGTCTCACTCCCCTACAGGTTGACAACGTGCGAGCGGTATTGCAAGCATCTATAGGCTACGGTAACTGCTTAACTTCAAACGGGCCCTGTAGACTTGTTTGCCACCGTAGCAACATTAAAAAAAACATTAAAAAAAATAGTAGCCCTTTGAACGTCCCACTGCTGGGCACGGGCCTCCCCTCTATGCCAGGGGGATTCAGGCCATAATCCACCACGCTGGCCCAGTGCGGGTTGGATTTCACATGTCTTTCGAAAATTTGTTAGATTTTCTAGGACACGCAGGTTTCCTCACGATGTTTTCTTTTACCGTAAGTAGTGATGGGATGTTCTCGAGAACATTCAAACCCTCGGAAACTTACTCGTGAGAATTTTCGAGAATTTCTCTTCTGAAGCATGTTAAACTTGGCATAAACCTCATTAAACATGCAAGTATGGTGGTTTTAATTGTTTTTAAGATTGAAAGTTAGGATAACGTCACCCAAAATATAAGATTCTCTAAAACTCTCACGAGTAAGTTTCCGAGTAAGTTTCCTAGGGTGAGAATGTTCTCGAGAAAATCCCATCACTAACCGTAAGCAAGTGATAATCATATTAAAGTTATGATGAAAAAAAACGTATCAGCTAAAATAATAAATCAATGATTCTCAATCATTTAGTCGTCTCTGAGGATACTGAATAGCTCCATGACCCCTTGCCCCTCGGGGCAGCCGTTATAAATGTAGGGGCAGTTGAACATCTGCCGCCCCGCGGTCGCGGCGTCGATGTATGGAGCCATCAACTCCTCCCATTCCTTGTCTTTTTCGTCGAATGGTGATCTCCCGTAGTCTGGCCTGCAATTATGTTAAACAAATCGGATGTAAAGAAAGATGGGTAGTATTCTAACTGCCAACAATAATAGAAATAATCAATATATTTGATACGGAACTGTTGGGGCTATTTTATTTAAAAGTCATAATATCATATCCCCAAATTTATAGAAAGCTATGATACACATTACACTAAGATTACAAATCACTTGTAAATGCTTTGTAAAACCAGTGTCAACTGCATAGATTAATTTTAGTTTCCGCGAGGGCGCTCCACGCGCGAAACTTTTATAAATCTATGGTCAATCTATGGTCATCTCGACATGTCAATATGTACGAATAATATTCGCTTCACATTAGTATTGCAAATCGACTAAAGCGATTTTTCCATACATTTAGACAGATTTTGAATATATTCAGCACCCGATTATGGTCAAAATGTATTGAAATATGTGTCTTTGCTGTTTGCGATGTGTGAGTTGGACTAGTTTTAGGTTATATTTCAATACAGCGGGGTTACTCCGAAATACGTCGCTGACGGATCGTCCGAAGTACGGATTCGATTTACGATCAAAACAATGTCAAATCGTAGAGAAAAACGAAAGAAGAAATGTCAAATCACGACAATCCGTCAGCCGAAACGTTAGGTTCGTATTTCGGAGTAGGCCAGCAGCTATAAGCTTAGCGGCTAGAGTTTGATATTTTATGGTGCCTGCAATATGGAGACGATTGTCAAGAAAAATTGACTCAGCGACATTATTATAATAAATATGCTTGAAATGAACATACGTAAGCAGTATATGGATTATTTCTCCCACCAATCCTTCATCTTCTACTGGAAACTGCGCTGACTCGCAGATGGCGCGTAACACGCAGTCATCGCCATTCATGCCTTTGCTGAAAATTACAACATACGACTTCAGTAACAAAATCGCCGACGCTGTCTTCGTATAAATGACCCTGGGCTCTAAGTCGCTTAACCATTGCCATTGTGCTGCTATAGTGATCCACCCTCAGATTGGTCGGACGACCCTCTGATTGGTTGGTCAGAATCATCTGATTGGTCGGTCACTATAGCAGCTCAATGGCAATGGCAGTCCAATGGCTAAGCGACTTAGGGCCCCGTTAGATTGCATACACACATACATTACATACATCAATTTTGACCATTTCAAGTTCCGAATAAAAATTACGAGTGAATCTGAATGCCGCTTTAGATCTCACCAAATGCAAGAAAGCTTGATCCTTGATCCTTTTATACACATTGACTGGCAAAAGACTGTACATACTGAAGTAGGGTGTTCAGGGGGCTTACCACGAACTCTTATTGCGATTCAATTACAGGAACGTTTGAACGATTCAGCGTCTTTTTGAGCAATGACGTACCTTATTGTCATGACAATAAGAAACGTCATTGCACAAATGGCCGCTGAAACGTTAAAACAAAACTGCTATAAGAGGTGGTGGTAAGCCCCCAGTACTCGATTCTGATACGGAATATGTGAAAAAATCGGTACTAAAATTTGACCTAATTATCCTTAAAAATGTGCCCATATTTTCTGAAAATTACTACACTAATGTCGTTGAGGTTTACTATGTAGTTAAGCAATATTCTCTTTTTATTATATTTTTATTGGTTTCATGAACATTAACTATCGTGTCCTTCAATACTTACAATATTTTACCAGTCAATCTGTATTGTGAAATATATAAAAAGGCCAGTTAGGAAAAGGCTTTATCATACATCATCAGGCTTTTTATATAGTACAGAAGACAGTTAAAATAAAATCGACTCATCCCGAAATGATCAGGACCAAATTGAGGAAAAATCAGCGCAGTGATAAACCACGTGAAGCACTCGTAAATCGTTCAATAAATCCGGTTTAACTACGCCATATAACTGCCAGTTAACTGATATCTGATGCTAGGGACGTGCCCCTATTGGTCGTTATGCCATCATCAAAACTTTCTGATTGGGCGACCATAATGACTCCTTGTATGACATCGTAATGATGTATTTTTATTGATAAGTTCCTTTTTCCTAATTTTTTTAGGGGTCCGTACTGTAGTGTCCGCGACTGTGAACTATGCTTGTCACTGGCCACCGGTAGCTGTGGTCGGTGGCCCGTTTGCGCTGAGCATCGAGCATCGGCGCAAACGGGCATCGAGCATCGGCGATCGGCGATTTTGATGTTGCGTCTCGCTCGTTCGCGCTCGAAGAAACGCGACGCAGCATCGATACGTCACAAAATCGCCGGTCACCGATGCTAAAAGTAGCTAGTCTGCGGAGGCCCTTAGTCAACGCAATCAAAAGATTCGGCCATTTATGACAGATATTTCGATGCTCGCAAAAGTTTGTTATTGAAATGGCTACGGAACTCTACATTGCGTGTCCCGATGCACTTAGCCGGTATTTTTTATCCTAATGGTTAATTTAACCTTAGCGCCCTTCTAATTTGACGACCACTTGGCGCAATGGTATGACCGTTGCGTTGGCCGCTCGGCTCACTGCATCGGATGGTTGCGGGTTCGATTCCCGCCAGAGACAAATTTCGGAAACAGCCTTTTATAATTTTCCCTGGTTTGGGTGTCACTGGTATCGCCCCCAGTTAATTATACGGTAGTTACGGTTTTAAGCTGTGCTCCGCGGCTTCGCACGCGTTGAAATTGATGTGTGAGATTAGCCTATGTCTTATTCCAGAGCCTACACTATCTACGTTTCAAATTTGATTAAAATCGGTTTAGTAGTCATGGAGATACGTGGTAGCAAACATTCTCAAACACACTTACTTTCGCATTTATCCCACTAATATTATGAATGTGAAAGTTTGGATGGATGGATGGATGTTTGTTACTCTTTCACGCAAAAACTACTGAACGGATTTGGATGAAATTTGGAACACAGATAGATTATAACCTGGATTAACACATAGGATACTTATTATCCTGATAGTATTATGCGCGGACGAAGTCGCGGGAAAAAGCTTAATTATTAAAGGAAGTATGATAGGATGAAACTTACGAACGCAGCATCTCAGTTAAGGATCTATAGAAGGTCAATCTCTCATCTCTTCTCGCGGCTATATCAGCTTCCCTCTGTTCTCTGGAGACTGTCTTGATGAAGTAGTACTGGGATAGTTGAGTGATGTTCGTAAACTCAGTATACTGATATTGGAAGTTCGCTGCGAACGCCAAGTTTATGTCGTCACCAACTTGTATCGGCGCTGAGAGACCGATAATTAGCTGAAAAAATATTTTCAGGACTTTAATTTGCTAATCGAACATACATTTTACTCCATTCGTAACCATTTCAGGGAAATTTTGCGGAATCGCTAAGGATTATGATAGAAAATTTGAAAAATTTATTGCACGTTAACCAATTATTTTCACGAATAGAAATGATAGCTTAGTTAGTTGAACGATCGTCTTGGAAACTAGATGTCGTAGGTTCGAATCCCTGCTTGCGGCTTCTAACAATACTTAGATATACGTAAAAAAAAAATATAACGTCACGACTTTTATCCCCATTCGGGGGTAGTCAGAGGCTTGAGTGGCCATACACCACCACATTGTGGAGGTATTAAGTCAACTCAAAGCCCACGTTTCACCAGATAGTCAGAACCCAACGTGACAGGTGGTGAACCTTGTCGCCGTGTATACAGGAACTGACTATTACCTAATCCCGAGGGATAGGTAGGTTTCCTCACGATGTTTTCCCTCACCGTAAGCGAACTGTAAATTATTAGATATACGTCACATTGCTAAACGCAAGTAAACATGTTCCCTAATTAAAACGTCATCGTGAGACGTATATTATGAAGTCCGGGGCCAACCCATATTGGGTACCCACCCAGTAACACTACACCCTGGTAACACTACACGGTAACACTACATGGTAACACTTCCAACATGAGCTGAGCTCTTTTTATTATTGACACTCATAATTAAGAGAGCTCAACTTATGTTGGACATGTACGATAGTTGTAGACTGTGCTATGGTCTAAATAAATCCACGCATGTGGGGGAAGCCAGTACCAGGCAAGAAGGCTATAAGGCGGTTATTAAAACTCCTAATAATAAATTAATTAAAATTAGGTAATTTATTAAAATTACCTTATATGTTCCTCCATAAGGATACACCAGAGGGAGGCTATTCAGTTGCCGTTCTACCCTCTGCACCCTCAATATATGTTCCTTTTCATCAGAGTGATCATCACAAACTAACACGCTGACTGTTGATATCAAAATCACGATAAGTAACTCCCAACTTGATCTGGAATTTAAAATAGCAAGTTTAATATGTATACATTAATTTATTTATCACTAGCTGACCCGACAAACGTTGTCGTGACCAAAAAACACTTTGTTCTTGCCGATTTATCTAAAAAACCTTATTCAGCCTATTACAAACATTTAAAGAAATTAGCCAAATCGGTTCAGCTGTTCTCAAGACGCGCCAACACACAAATACATAGATTGCACACAAATTAAGTTTATTTTAATATTAATAATATGGCTAACAAGCATGCGGCTCGCCTGATGTTAAGGCATCGCATGAAAGGCATCGCTCGCACATTGTTAAACTGAAGACGATTGAGACAGAGGGACTTAATTACTTTTAATAAATTACAAAAATAAGCGTACTTACCTCATAATTAGGAAACCTTCAACATATACACTAGATACTCTGATATACACATTGCTCCCGCCTGCATCTATGAACGCGTATCAGCCAATAACACTCCAGTATGAGACGTCAATGCACTCTTTGACAGTACCGCGATTATAAAGCTGTGTTCACAGTGGAGACAGCTTAAAAATTCTGGGCGTAGGCCGATTTCTTTAACCTGTTTTTTTTTTCTAACAATTTCGCCAGACAAACACACCAACTGTATGGTCCCATACTAAGCAAAACTTGTACTATGGGTACCATACAATGGACTAGGGGTGATCCCAGTGACACCCAGGCCAGCAATATCCGAAAAGGTCGTTTCCGAAATTTGCCTCTGGCGGGAATCGAACCCGCAACCACCCGATGCAGTGAGCACAGCTGCCTACTCTCGAACCACTGCGCCAAGCGGTCATCATTCTAAGAGGGTGTTAATAGGATCGGATGCTTATATTTTGTATCTAGAATCATAGGCCCAACCAAAGACAATACCAAGAAAGAGGGTGAGATGTGATTGTCCAAAACTTAGATAAAGAAGCCTGTAGATTTGTCAAGCGCGTACACCAGTAAGGACAAAAGATGTATAATCCTGCTAAATTACGCTTAACCCTAATGTCTATGGAACGTCATTTGACGTTTACTACTTCTAAATTTGGTTGGGTGATGCTTTGTTTGGCACATCCTGGACCAAAGACCTAACCAAATGTGTGTGCCCAACAAACTTAGGGCGATACGCAGAAAGTGACAAAAGATAGTACGTCTATCTCTTTCACTCTTAGGATATCGGGCGTAAGCATGTCTCGCTCAAGCACGGTATTATTATTACCGTGTCATCTCTATTGATGCTTTCTCTATGGTCCAAAATAATATATTCAGAGACATTAGCACACTTAAAATAAAGTAAAACATATTGCCAGACTATCACACCTACTGTATGGTCCCAAACTAAGCAACGCTTGTACTATGGCTACCGTACAATGGACTGGGGGCGATGCAAGACAAGACTTTTGCCACGCATTTATGTCACACCACACTGAGACACTCTTTCTCTTTCTTAATGCATACGAGGGATTGAGACAAATTTTTATTTTTATTTTTTATAGGACTGCGGTGGCAAAAAGCGTATGGCCCGCCTGATGTTAAGCAGTTACCGTAGCCTATAGATGCTTACAATACCAAAGGCATTGCTCGCACATTGGCGACCTGAAGGGGACTGTGATGGAGGGCGAGGGAGGGGGGTGGGCTTACGGCTCTCTCACTCATAGAACGAAACGCAGCTGTAATAGCTGCTTTACGCCGATCTTCTGTGAGAGGGTGGTACTTCCCCGGTCGAGCCAGCCCGTTTATGAGCTGCAGTCAATGGGCTACAGCTTGGCTCTACCACCTTGAAATCCATTTATCTCGCGTTTTGTCCAGTCGCAACCAGCTGTAACTAGTGCAGGTTAGTAATGCACGGCGATGTCTAGTCTACGGTTACTGCTTAACATCTGGGGGCCGTTTGCTTGTTTGTTACTTTAGTTGTTTAAAAAACAATGCTGAAAAATTCTCAGAAACATTGAAGCAAGTATACTTAAGTACTTGTTACTTAAGTAACAATAACATTACAATTTATAACGTCTACGAGCACAGTCGGTCCCTCGATTTGAAGTTTTTAAACTTGAACAGTTTAAGTTAGTGAAGTTTGTTTAACTTAAGCTTGTGCGCAAAGATTGATAAGGAAGGACCAGGGGGGTTACTCCGAAATACGTCGCTGACGGATCGTCCGAAGTACGGATTCGATTTACGATCAAAACAATGTCAAATCGTAGAGAAAAACGAAAGAAGAAATGTCAAATCACGACAATCCGTCAGCCGAAACGTTAGGTTCGTATTTCGGAGTAGGCCAGCAGTTTTCAGAGTTATGTCAGTGTAACAAAATTACAGGAACTTTAAAGATTCACGTTTAAGTTTAACTGACGTCCAAGTTGTAAAGCGAAATGAGAATTAAATCTAACAAAAATATACTACTCCACCAAGCCAACTATAGTCGAGCCGTTATGAACTGAGTTGTGAGGCCATAAATGTCAAAAGAGACAGGAATGTGCAGCGCGCCGGGACCGTTATCGATAAACGGCTACCTGCTCACGTGGTGTCCATGAATCACTAACGATCTGTACGCTTCTGATTGGTTTACCAAATGCAATTGCAGTGCGTGTTTTCTTTGCTATAAATGTGTTTACTGCAATTTAATTTACTTTGTTAACTCGTTAAAGTTTATGAACAAAATACACGATAATAAACGTTACTCATCGATATATTTCTTTCATTGTTACGCCCTTCACTAAGAGGCTCTATAAGGCCCGTAAGTGCAATAGGAAAATGATTTATGGCCCGACGACTCAGTTCATAACGGCCCGACTATAGGAACTCGGATGGAATGCGGCTTCCCCGCCCGCATGCCGCCCGCACACCCGCCACCGCCTGCGGCTTCCCGCCCGCCACACCTCCCGTACACCGCCACCACCTTTTTGTGCGGGTGACGTCACATTTGACAGGTTCCTAGTTGGCTTGGTAGAGTAGTAGTTCGTCTTATCATCTTATACTTCGTCTAAAGACTCATCCCCGAATAGCCGCGTCCAAATGTCTCACATGCCGCGCGAGGCAGCTTTGCCTCGCTTGGTGTGCCAGGGCGCGCCCGAGCCAAATAATCGCCCTGTCTCACCCGAGCTCTGTCATTGAAGAAGAAGAATATTACATTAAATTTGAGTAACATTTGAGTTATTGGTGGTAAAGCCAAACTGTAGCCAATTGACTGCAGCTCATATACGGGCTGGCTCGACCGGGGTCGTACTACCATCTCACAGGAGTTTGGCGTAAAGGAACTATTACAGCTGCGTTTCGTACCATGAGAGAACCAATTCCCCCCTTCCCCTCCCTCTACCCCACTCCCCTTCAGGTCGGCAATGGGCGAGCAATGCCTATGGTATTGCAAGCATCTATAGGCTACGGTAACTGCTTAACATCAGGCGGGCCGTACGCTTGTATACCACCTCAGTTCTATAAAAAAGAGTAATTTCTGTAGCAGTTCTGCTTCTAATGCGTTAAAAGATAAAGATTTTTGGTCTGCAAGTGTGAAAGCGTCCTTATATTAAGTCTCCGGTAGTCACATGAGGCCGCCCACGCCCCTAATTCGTTATAACAACAAACATGTCACGAGACAATACTCTAAAACTGACCGGTTACATATTTGTCAGTTGCTAACGATTGCTATTAACGAATTAACGCGCTAGGAATTCCTAGAAGCCGACTAAATAATAGTGATTTTTAAAATAATGTTTTAACGGTTGAATTTTGAGTGTAACATATGAAAAACGCTGAGGTTTTGAAAAAAAAAACAGGTCAAATAATGTTAACGACCGATTTTTTTGCTACAACAACAAAACAAGCAAGCTAAATATCCCAATAAATTATAAGGTGTATACATAATTAACGATAGTGAATTGTTATTACCTATTGCTATCAATAACAAGCAGTGCATATAATCGTGTCATACCGCGGGCTGCTATTACATACCCGCTACGAAAGCAATACGCAGCGTTCGGACTTCGAATTTTGAATTTTGACACATTCCCGTAGCAAATTAGTGTCAAAGTCGCAAACGAACGAACCAAATAGACGCTCCAAGTTCGTAATAGGCCCCTGAACTAAAGCAACATACTCATTTGTTAGTTACACGTTGCGATAACACCATGTTTTCGAATAAAAGTTTGATGTCCTTTTCGATTCTAATAAATCTCTTAAATACCTCTATAAGTGCAAGTGAGATGGAAGTATTGAGGCCCGTACATAGGATTCGGAGGCAGCTTTTGTGGCCAAACAGCACAGTACTTCAGGTATGTATGGCATTCTTTGAATTATTTAACTGTTTGGATCGAAGTTGGCGCATATCGACGCTTGAAAGGCAATCCTTACTAAGCGACATTAGGTGAACTTTACAGGAGAGTGATTTAAAGTTTTTATTTTTACAAAAAAAATCATATAAATTTTATAAAAAGTCGTATTAAAATAATTTCAATAGCTTTGAAAATCTTATTTTTTTAAGCTATTGAAGATATTGGATTAACGTACCAGACACTTTTAATTTAAGACATTTATGTCGCTTATATAAAAGTTACCTCTATTTAAAAACAAGTAAAAATATCTAAGCTATCACTGTAAGATTAGCGGTAACAGGTAAATATAAGTAAACTCGTACATTTTTAAATTTAGTTATGGGAATAATCATCTAAGGAAATCTAAATATTTAAATTATTTCAAGTAAAGTCCTCTAAGCGTTATCGAAGAGTTTACATGATCGCGGAATATATAACTTATGAAGATGTTGACACCCAAACTCTCCCTTCGTAACCGACGTTCAACCATAAAGTCCTCAACTAACATACTATAATAAAATTAATTAAAGACTGAAAATTAGAAATAAATAGAAATTCAACATTTATTGAAAAAATAAACACAGTTACTTATACAGAAAAGGCAAATAAGACCTCAAGACAAGTTTATTTTACGTGACGAGAGACGAGAGCCATTATTTAAGTGCACGAATATGGTCTATTCAGACCTTATTCCTGCACTAATTAATAGCTCTTGTCAGTTCTCATCCCACGGTGTTGTAACTATCTTATTATTTGTAACATCAAAATGACACAGTCAGTCATATTTAATGTCTTCTATATCATCATCATCATTTCAGCCAAAAGACGTCCATTATTGGACATAGGCCTCCCCAAAGTTTTTCAATAATGACCGGTTATGTGCCACTTGCATCCAGTAGTTTCCCGCAACCTTCCCAGGTCGTCGGTCCACCTTGTGGGGGGTCTACCCACGCTGCATCTTCCGGTACATGGTTGCCAAGAACCTTTCTGCCCCATCGGCCATCGGTTCTTCGGACTATGTGCCCCGCCCACTGCTACTTCAGCCTACCGATTCGCAAGGCTATGTCGGTGAACTTGGTGTGTCAAAGTATCTCCTCATTTCTGATTCGATCTCGTGAAGAAACTCCAAGCATGGTTATGCTTGGAGTTTCTCCGTAGCTCTCTGAGTGACCTTGAGCCTTCTTATGAGGCCCACTGCAGTTCTTTTCAGTGCCATAAGTCATCACTGGTAACACACATTGGTTAAAGACTTTTGTCTTTAAGTACTGAGGTAGTTTTGAGGAGAAAACGTTTTGTAAGTTCCCGAATGCTGCCCAGCCGAGTTGGATTCGACGACTGACCTCTCTCTCGAAGTTCGATCAACCTAAACGGACTGTTTGCCCTAGGCAGACGTATTCATCGACGACTTTGAGAGTGGAGCTACCAACTATAACTGAAGTAGGCACAACAAAGACGTTTGACATGATCTTCGTCTTCGCCATATTCATTTTAGGGCCCAATTGTTGGGAGACTGTGTTGAGGCCATGGAGCATTCTGCCAAGATCCTCTAGCGATTCCGCCATGATCACAATATCGTTGGCAAATCGAAGGTGACTCTTGTACTCGCCGTTTATGTTGATTTCAAATCCCTGCCATTCCAGGAGTCTGAAAGCATCTTCCAATGCATCGGTTAACAGTTTCGTAGTATTTACGTCTCCTTGTCTGACTCCTCACTGCAGTGGAATTGCCCCCGTGCACTGTTTCTATACTCGGACCGACATAGTGGCGTTACTGTACAAGAACTACAACACTTCGATGTACTGGTAGTCAATGGGACACTGCTAGAGTGATTGTAGTACCGCCCATGTTTCGATCGAATCGAAGGCTTTTTCATAGTCCACTAATGCTTAGCAAAGTCGCACTCCTCGGTTTTCTGTATAACCTACCACAGCGTATGGATGTGGTCTATGGTGTTGAAGGCTTTTCGGAAACCGACTTATTCAGGAGGCTGGAAGTCATCGAACCTGCGCGCCAGTCGGTTCATACCTTTTTTGAAGAAAAGTATCACCACGCTTCCATTCCATGCTTCTGGCGTAACACCTTCGAGGATGACGGAATTAAACAGCCTCTTAAGGACTCGAAGTACCGGTGTTCCACCCGCTTTCAAAAGTTCTGTGGTAATTCCGTCCTCCCCTGGCGCCTTATTGTTCTTGAGCTGTTTGAGGGCCATTCTTAGCTCATACAAGCTGATATCCGGGATATCTTCAGTGTAATGTCGGGTCAGTGTGGCTCTAGGGTCTTTAGTCACACCAGTAACAGGTTTGGCTACCGAGGTGTACAACTGTCCATAAAACGTCTCAACCTCTCTCAATACCTCTGCCTTGGTCGACGACGTTATGCCACCATTCTCGGTTTTCAGCTTCGTCAACCGGCTTTGCCCAATAGATACAGCTCTTGCGAAAACTTTGGAGCTTCTGTTCTGCTCTATCGTATCCTTAATACAATTTGTATTAAAGTTACACATGTCATGTCGTCGCAAGGACTTCCATATCTGTCTATTGAGCTGCTTATATGCGTCTACTGTTTGGACAGTGTCCACCAACCTATTATTTATTTCGTCCACTGAGGCGCAGCTCTCTAGGCTTTCGAAGTTTTTTTTTTTGTTTGAGTTGAAAGCTCTCGGGGTTTTGGATTTGAGAAGCATCAGGTCGGAGCGTAGACTTCATCAGACGAGACCTTTCCAACTTGGAATTTATATCCAGTGCCTCTCACCATTCGGTGATCACATTCGGTTTCCACCTTATGCATCACGGAGAAATCATTGAATATTTGTCTCTTATTGGTAATGATTATAGTCTATCTCAATTTTTCTATATAACGTCACGACTTTTATCCCCATTCGGGGGTAGTCAGAGGCTTGAGTGGCCATACACCACCACATTGTGGAGGTATTAAATCCACTCAAAGCCCACGTTTCACCAGACATTCAGAACCCAACGAGACAGGTGGTGAACCTTGTCGCCGTGTATACAGGAACTGACTATTACCTAATCCCGAGGGATAGGTAGGTTTCCTCACGATGTTTTCCCTCACCGTAAGCGAACTGTAAATTATGCACATAGATGAAAATTCATCCATTGGTGCATGCCCAACCGGGGATCGAACCTGGGACCTTCTGATTGCCAGCCCAACGTGTTCGCCCCTAGGCTACAGTCGCTATTTTTCTCATTTTCTATAATCAACTTTTAAACAAACTAAAAATAAACTTACATGAAGTTGTTTTAAAATAAGTAAGTAAAATATAATGTTAAACAAAATGCTGTTTTGAAGTAATTTGATTGGATTCTCACCATTACTAAGCGAATTGCGCTGCAAAATTATAAAAATCCGTGTCGCACGTCCACCGTAAACGACACCTCGCGCCCAAACGTCGACCTGCCGATACGTATTACGCGAGGTCACGCGCATACGCAAGCGACGCCATTCGGACAAGTGAAGTTATAAGCGACTAACAAAAATATATGTTGCGTTCAGGTAAAAATATCTAAGCGTCAGTCACAACCATCTCATGAAGTCGGCTAAGATTATCTAACCACCGTCAATAATATTTGAAGTTATCAAGTAAAATTATCTAAGGCTGACCAAACATTGTTTATATTATACAGGTAAAACTATCTAAGCGACGATATTCTTCTATTTTATTTCAAGTAAAGTTGTATAAGTAAATTTACGGAAATATACTACATCAGGTTAAATTATCCAACCACATCAATAAAAGGTACTTCAGCCCTGGTTAAAATATATAAGCGTCATAAGTTATAATTGCTTAAGTAAGTAAAAACTACTAAATGAATTTAAAAGTTTTTTCATTACAAGTAAAAAGGAGTAAAAGCCAAACAGTAGAACAGTCTATGTCCTAACCGCCGGCAGTCCAAAAAATCATATTTTTTTTGTCGCTAAGTGAGCACAAAAATGTGAAATTGATTGAAATCACGCTATATCTAAGCGACAGTAAAACTCGTCGTAGAGCTATGGGACCCAGACCAAACGACGTAGAAAAATTTTGCGGTTCGAATGGTATATATAACTCAATATCGGCCTATATGTCGCTTAGTCAGGATTGCCTTTCAAGCGTCGATATCATGATTTTCCTATTTATGCTTTCATAGCTTTTCCCCGCGACATCGTCCGCGTAGAATTTAAATTTAAAAAAAATCGGATCTCTGATCCCGGATCCCGTATCCCGGATCCCAAAAATATAGCCTATGTTACTCGGGGATAATGTAGCATTCTAATGGTGAAAGAATTTTTGAAATCGGTCCAGTAGTTTTCGAGTTTACTCAATACAAACATCCATACATACAAACCTTATCTCTTTATAATATTAGTATAGAAGTATAGATAAAGCTTTGGTGCATCCAGATGCCTCGCCCGAGCACTCATGTTATGACACTATGTCTATGCGTTCAAAACTGAGTGCTCGGGTGCACCATAAGCCTGATATAGACGCATTAGCATCATCTATGGGCCATAAGATCATGTGTAACGTCACGACTTTTAATCCCCATTCAGGGGTAGTCAGAGGCTTGAGTGGCCATACACCACCACATTGTGGAGGTATTAACCGACTCAAAGCCCACGTTTCACTAGATAGTCAGAACCCAACGTGACAGGTGGTGAACCGTGTCGCCGTGTATACAGGAACTGACTATTACCTAATCCCGAGGGATAGGTAGATCCCATAAGATCAATGGTAGTTAAAACGGTAAAATTGATAAAATGGTAGTTAACGATTGTGGAGAGTTAAAACTATCGATTCTATATGGAAGACATGAGATTAAGAGATAACCAAGTAGTCAAATGCTTTGAAATCAAGGTTAACTCCGATTCATACCTCTGGTGTTTTTGAACATGCCACCTGCCCCCTTGGCAAGTCGCATGAACGCTAATCGAATAGAATAGAACAGACTTCACAATGTATGGAAATGTCAAACGTCGCTATGTAGATCAACAACAAGTTGCTATGTAGATCACGTGACTTATGTCATCTCCATACATGAAGCGTAGCGATTTGAAGGAACGCTTGTAGACGTCAGCCACTTGTCTAGCCCTTCTTTAGTTACTAGACTGGCGTGGTCGCCTTCTAAATCTAAATTCTTATGGCGTCAAGGCGGCTTGTGCCTAGTTTTATGGCAATATATTGTGACCCCAATGGGGTATTAGGGGCTCCCATTACATTGAGACCAAAATGCTATCGTCAAAATGTGGGTGCATTACCACCCATGCCCGGATCTACGCAATTTTTTTTTTATAGGACTGCGGTGGCAAAGAAGCCTACGGCCCTCCTGATGTTAAGCAGTTACCCTAGCCTATAGATGCTTACAATACCAAAGGCATTGCTCGCACATTGCCGACCTGAAGGGGAGTGGGATGGAGGAAGGGTTGAGGGGGGTGGGATACTCGTAATAGAGTTAAAAGTAGTCTGATCAATAAATTATCTCTCTAATTCCAGTTTAATGCAGGCGTAGGAATCCCAAGCGCGGCAAAAAACATCAACGTAAACTACGCCTTCCAAGCCAACTTCCAGTTGCCCTGGAACAGAACCCAGATACCTATAGACATATTGGAAGCCAACTCGGGGTATACAGGCGATTCCAGGAAGAGAAAAGACAGTGGGAGTGAAAATCCTGGGTATTACCAAGATGATGCGAAACTGCATTACTTTTATAAGCACGTTGAAGAAGTCTTGAATGGGTAAGTTGAGCATCATGCATCATCCTTACTACTCCACCAAGCCAACTAGGAACCTGTCAAATGTGACGTCACCCGCACAAAAAGGGCGGGTGACGTCACACAGGACGGGCGGGAAGCCGCAGGCGGTGGCGGGTGTGCGGGCGGTAAGCGGGCGGGGAAGCCGCATTCCATCCGAGTTCCTAGTTGGCTTGGTGAAGTAGAAGCTAGTATGAGTTATATAAATGTATGTCAAAAAGGACTTGATAAAATAAAAATCACGCACATGGAAAATAATCTATTTTTTACTTTTCGTTTTCCACGATGCTAATCAATAGTTAAAACTTGTTCAATTTGTTATTTGTGTTAGCACTTCGGCTTGAGCTAGGGTTACTGTACCGACTAATCCTACTAATAACTTGAGACGTCATTGGACATCACGACGCTGCGCACGAGTGATTGTTAGTTATTTGCAGGGTTGTTATGAGAATCTTCAAATATTTATTTAGCAGTTCATTTTATTTCGTGTAAAAAAATCACACGGGTCGAATTGAAAAAATAATTTACTACAATAAATACTGATATTTCACTGAATTTTGCAATAGTAAAAGTGCATAGTTCAAAATCATTACAAGCACAATTATTAGTCAGACTTCAAACAATATAATTCAGAAAATGTTCCATATTTTTTTTACATTTTGGTTGATTTCTGCCATTCGTGGCAGCCCTATTATTTACATACATACATTAATTAGTAACAAATACTGTATTACTTTAACCCGGACTTGGTCAAGAAGACCACGCATCCGGTGAATGGTAGACAAGAATCTAGGGGACAGAAATCGTTTGGGCTCGTTTTATGTCGTGGTTTATTCCTCTCACACTAGTTATCTATACATCTATACATATAATAAGAATGTAAAATTGGTCGCGTCTGTACATTCGAAATATTTGGAAAAAAAATAGTGGGGGGGACTTAGATTGACCAGCAGAATTCATTTTTATCATTTTTAGAATTTTTGTCTGTGGGTATGTTTGTATGTTTGTATGTTTGCTCAGACTTTCGAAAGAGCACAACTTCGAATCCACCGGATGGATTTCAATGAAATTTAGCATGGATATGACTAATAGTCTAACTTAACATCTAGGATACTTTTTTTTTCGAAAATGTTTAGGGTTGCCACAGAAAATTCAAAAAACTACTTAAAAATTCTAAATGTTTGAAAGAGCACAACTTTGAATCCACCGGATTAATTTCAATGAAATTTGGCATGGATATGACTAATAGTCTAACTTAACATCTAGCATATTTTTTTTTTTCGGTAATGTTTAGGGTTGCCACAAAACATTCAAAAACTACCTAAATATTCGAACACGCACAACTTCGAATCCAGTGGATTGATTTCAATGAAATTTGGCATGGATATGACTAATAGTCCAACTTAACATCTAGGATATTTTTTTCTAAAATATTAGATTGTAAATTTTTATGACCACACGGAAATTCTAGCCAACAATAAGTTTTAGTTATTGAAATACGTCTATTTAGAGCGTAGCCCTACGGAGCCCTACGTTGTGTGTGATCCGACACTATTTGGAATACATAAACTTAATTTTAATAATAATAATAAATATTTTATTGCTGCGTTCTACCATCTTAAGTTTCGTTTTTCTTAACTAGATGTCGCTATACTTAAAATCAGACAATACCTGCCTTGCACCACATGTCAAAATTTAATATCTTCCTTGCTTCAAGAAATTTAGTTTTTTTATTCCTAATTACGTATAAAAAATATTAAGCGGGTCTTTGTATCACGCGGAATCTTAGACGTTAACTCTGGAATTCATCTCCACAGTACTAATGCCGTAGGGAAGCTACCTACCTAAGAAGTAAGTCTAGAGGACCTGATGATTTTGAATTAAGTAGTAATAGAAACACAGACATTGAACTCTGAACTCTGAACTGATGTTGCGCAGTGACTCTTACCTAAGCCGTGAGTCTGGAGCACTCACTCATTTTAAATAAGGAACATGGGTATCAAGTACAAACTTAAACATTGAGCTCTGGAGTCAAACCGCTCAGTCGTGATACTGTGAGTAACTACAGATATAGATAGACGGATACAGATAGACTGGTACAGACAGAGATACTCACCTACCGATAGATTACAGACAGACTGATTCAGACAGACAGATACTTACAGCTAAACTGATACACACAGACAAATAAAGTCAAACTTTTGTTATACAACTAAGGCGCCAGGCAAGCGTACGGCCCACCTGTTGTTAAGCAGTTACCGTTCCCAATAGATGCTTGCAACCAAAGGCATCGGTAGCACGTTTCCAACCTGAAGGGGAGTGGGGTTAGTGGGAGGGGACGGGGAGGTGGCTGGGTTGCGCTTCCGGCTCTCTCCCTCATCATGCGAAACGAAGGTAAATTAGCTACTTGAATGCCGATCTCCACCTTACTGGTCAGACTCTACCACCTTACTGGTATAGACTGATACAGATAGACAGCCACGGACGGACGAACTCAGACTGATGCAGACTGACGTAATACAGATTAGACGATAGACAAAATTATATTTAAGGGCTTCACCGACTGGACGCGGACGGAGTCGCGGGCACAGCTAGTTTTGAATAAAATGAACAGGAACATCCAGCTATTTCGATAACGATACAATAAACTTACATTTTTGCGTATGAGCTTGGAACTGTTAAGCAAAATATTATATAAGGATGACCTGATTGACGAACTTAATCGCCCTATCGCACGAGGCAACCATGGTTGCGCCACCAGCGGGTGATTCGATAGCGGACACCGAATTGGTTGCACTACCAAGCGGACACCAGGTGCGATACCTTCCAGACAGCTCTATACATTTTGTTGGTGGAGCCACTGGTTGCGCTACCACTGGTGTCCTCGTGCGATAGGGCGCTAATGCTTACATACTTTTTGGTGGCACAATGAGCCAAAGTGGAAAATACCTACCATGCTTAAGTCTTATTTAGTTCAGGCCAGTTGCAAATACAAAGGACTTTGTTACTTGAACTTTAAGGACATTGTCGGTGATGAGAATTATAAAAAAATAAAAACCGACTTCAAAAAAACCTGGAGCACTAAAAAGCCTGAAATAATATTTCTATTACCACCACTGCCTACCCCTTCGGGAAAATCAGGCGTGATGATGTGTTATCGAGTATTTGGGGTCGGTGCCAATCTATCTTCTTACTTTTATAGTAGGTAGACTCGGCATACCAAGATTGGCACCGACTCCAAATACTCGATAATACATCATCACGCCTGATTTTCCCGAAGGGGTAGGCAGTGGTGGTAATTGAAATATTATTTCAGGCTTTTTAGTGCTCCAGGTTTTTTTGAAGTCGGTTTTTATTTTTTTATAAAAATATTTTTATTTCATGATTTTAGTGGCGCCATACAAACTTTATCACCCCAAAAGACCCCTTTGGGGGGTGACTTTTCCAAGATTCCAAAACAAAAGTTTCTTAGTTTATTATATGGAGTATACATACTAAGTTTCAAGTCAATCGGACACAAATATATTTTTGTACCGTACTTCTACCCCTAGTTTCCCCCTTTGGGGGTAGATTTCCGAAATGATTTTTTTATGGGACCTAAACAACTTAGTCACCTACCAAATAACAGTTTAAAAAGAAAAATTGGTTCATAAACGTTAGAGATAAACGGTAACTCTCCATACAAACTTCAACACCTCGTTTTACCCCTTTGGGGGGGGATTTTTCTAAAATCCTGAAACATGAGTTTCATTATTTCTTATGCAAAATGTACATATTAAGTTTCAAGTCAATCGGACAAAAAAATGTTTTTCAGACGACCTTCACCCCCCAAAATTACCCCCTTAGGGGTTGATTCTAGGAATTATTTTTTTATTCGACCAACTTGGAGCTACGATCTACCGAATAGCAAAAGAATTTTTCAAATCGGTTCATAAATGCCGGAGAAATCGGTGAACATACATAAAAAAAAAAAAAAAAAAAAAACATACATACAGCCGAACATAGAACCTCCTCCTTTTTAGAAGTCGGTTAAAAAAAAATGAGGATAACCGAGAAACTAAAACAGACTGACTTATATACCACCGGTGGCGGAATTACCAAAAGCAGGCTTTGACCACCGCCATCAAAACACGCCACGCCTCTCAGTATTGTACTTCTTCCCGCCAGTCGCAAATTCCCTAGACTGTCGCTTGACCTTTTAGGACTTTATCGGCCCAGCATTATTACTCCTACGCATTTTCGCGAACCATAATTCATAATTAAAAATAAAATATTCATTGGATATCAAACGTCAAGCGTCAAAAGTTGTACGTCTGTCTGTTTGTTTATCCGGTTGGGGCTGGGCACGAGCAAGATATCAAAATGGTGATTTATTTCACTCCAACTGTGTGTTACTTTTCGGAAGCAATTTTCACGCAAATTGTTATCGTCAATAGCAATTTTGCGAATGTCAGTAACGTTATTTATTGCTGTTTACTCGGGATTGGGCTGGTGATAAGCATTGCTTTATTTATACAATTATTTTAAAGAAACCGCGTATGTAGTTCTTATTTTTTTTACTGTCTGGGATGACACTGACAGATAGTCCACCATATGGTAAGTGGAAACCGTCGTCCAGGACATCTGCAACTTAAGGCAAGCAGACGCGGCGCCGAGCTTTTAGGGACCTGTAAACATGTCCTTTATTATCTACGACTTTTTAATGTCTAATAGGGGTAGAAATTCGGAGTAGAGTCCGAATAACATCCGTGGAAATTCTTTTTTCTTGAGCAAGGAATTTTTACGTTTTTGAGTCTCCCGTGAGAACCCTTAAAATTATCATAATTAGTATACATCATTTTCCTAAATGACTTTTAAAATTATGTAGGACCAGTAAAATGTTATTTATTACTGTAAAAAAAATTCATACATTGACCATCTTTCTACAAACAATTTTTCAGAACAATAGTGCGTTGTAATACTATTGTGAATTACTTTCTATAAGGAGGTATACAAACACAAATATAATTTATAATTTCAGTTTCGGCTACAACGGCAAAACTTGCGTTCTGCATACGCTCTGCCAGTTGGGAGCTGAGCCGCTACACTCTGATGATGAAGAGGATCTTCTGCACGAGATTGCAGCTTTTGTGCTAAAGTAAGTTTTTTTAAGAGTAAAAGAAAGAAAAACGTTAATAAAAACAATACGTAATAGAACGGAAAGATGATCGGCCTTTTCATACGACATTACATCTTTATCAAAAAACATCTAAGAAGGCAAGATTGAAGGAAAGCGATGAGGACCAAGAATAAGCCACATGAGCTAGATTAAAGGGTAGATCGGTGTCATTTCGTATAAGGAGATGAAAGGACACTCGCCCTAGATAGGGAAAGATGGAGAGAACTCCATCAGCTACACCGATAAGGATCTTCAAACACTTAAATAAGAAGAAACGTTTTTAAGCCGATAGAAGCGAGTGGCGGAGGACCGTGATGTGGAGGTCATGGCGGCCTATGACCAGTAATGGACGTCTTTCTTATGAATTGAAGTTTTTAGCCATCATGCAGTCTAAAACTCTGAAACTTAACAAATTAAAAGCTTGCACCTGTAAGAACTAGGGCCCGTATTAATAAATCGATCTCAAGATTGAGATCGAACGTGAGATGCTGTTTTTGACAGATTTTCCATACATTAAACGTGAAAACTGCATCTTAAGATCGATCTAAACTTTGAGATAGATTTATTAGTTGCCCGTAACTAATAACTAATAAGATTCTGCCAAGATAAAAAAATAAACTACGTAAGATAGACGTTCATTCAAACATATGTGGCTGTTACTGTGTGTCACAGTCATGTTTTCCGAAATGGTAGTAGAAATAATAATAATTAAACCAATTACCATAGACCATCCCCTTTCAACTAAAGGAACATTATTTTAATTTTTGTTTTATTACTTTTCCAGTCCAACATACGACGCTGTAGAGAACATGACAGAAAAGGACGAAGCATATCCGTATATACAGGCGTTCACTAAGGGACAGCAGAACCAAGACTGCGAGAAATTGTACAAAGGATGTTCTCTATCGTTCATCGATGTATTCACAAAATTACATGATGGACCATGATTAAAATTATGAGATTACTGATAACTGATTTTGATGATAACAGGAACCCAGTCCAGCCTACTAAGCTTGTGTGGATAGTTTTAAACGTGTTCTACCGTCAGTATCCCCAGTGTAAAAAATAGATAGCAGACTGACTTGCTGGGTTGAACTCGTCTTGAATCCAGTGACTGGCGCCCAAATTCAGAGTAATTGTGTCCAGTCACTGTCATCGTGTAAACCAGGATTAATGCTATAAATTTATCTATTTCACTGGCATTACAAAACTGAACTCATTTGCAAAGTAATGACGGAATTTGTTCAGTCGGTAGTTTGCCGGTGGATGTTCGTACCGAAATGAAAATCCGTTCACTGTGTTGCTTATTAATGTATTTAGAATACGTTACAAAACGGTTGAATCGTGTTGCGTGAATGATTGAGAGAACGAATCTGTGGTCACGTCTTGCCACCATGACAGTGACAGTGACATGTGTCACCAACAGGCGTTGCTAGACGCCACAGTAATACGTTCATTGTGTTACCCACGCTCGATAGTACTCAGGTCCACCGTTAGAGGTCACCAAATCCAAACTCCCTTTTTCTAGTGGAGAGTTACCATTAGAACGTATGCATAGTGAGGTGCAATTCCTGGGAATATTGGTAAAATATTAGGTACATCATATTCCTTGCCTGTCATCAGAAATTACCTCCCAATTTGACCAATATTTTTGACAGTCAATGAGCTCAAGATAAAAAAAAAAGATTCGATTTGCTTGACAGAAAATTGTGTCTATTTTTTTAACCCCTGACGAGAAAAGAGGGGTGTTATAAGTTTACAGTGTGTATCTGTGTGTCTGTCTGTGGCATCATAGCTCCTGAATGGATAAGCCGATTTTGATTAAGTTTTTATAGTTCGCCATTCCGCTCGTGACGGTCTTGGTCTAGACCAAAGGGAGTTTGTCCTCTATAATAATTGATCAAAGTACTTGGTGAAGTTTATAATTGAGTAGTTCAGGTTGGGGAACAGATGGGTGGATCCCGCTTTCTAACGAAGTGTTCTTATTGTTTCTACTGGAACAGATGTATTGATATTTTCGTAGCATTGTAGCAAATAAAATGCTGACTGATCATTATGTAAGTTCGTTGAATAAATATTTTTTTACAATTTAATTAATGGTGTCTTTCTTTTGGTTGGTTTTGGTGTGTATGGTAGTTACGGTCGAATATAAATCTCAGGAAACATTGCCAGGAGAAGCTGAGCACTTTTTTAGCTTTATAAGCTCCGGAAATTGGACAAACAGTGTACTCCTGTAGGAGTAACGGTGGTGGGAGTGTGTGGTGGGCACACAATTGGTATGTTATACAACCCTCCAACAATAGGGATTGTCGGATGTGGGTGTGGTAGTCACATAAAAAAAAGCTCCACAGAAACCTGAGCAATGGAATTTGTAGCTTAATTAGGGCCACCGCAGACTTGCTACTTTTAGCATCGGCGATGGGCCATTTTGATGCTGCGTCTCGCTCGTTCGCACTCGAAGAAACGCGACGTAGCATCGATACGTCACAAAATCGCCGGTCGCCGATGCTAAAAGTAGCAAGTCTGCGGAGGCCCTTACATCCTGTTTTTATTCAGATAATCGGATTTATAAAAGTGGCTACTATTAACTATTAAATTAAATTAATAGAGTAGAAAAGGTAGGTAAATAAAACACCCTTATATTCATTATTTAATTTATAAACAATAGACAAGATAAATATTTATTTTAATAAAAAATATGATATTTCAACTGTCAAGCGCCATTAATATCGATCGACATTTGAAATTATCAATTCAGCTCATGTGCCTTATTGGGACTCGGTATAGCTACTACCATGGAAACTATGGCTACTATCATTTGACATTACACCGGCAAATTCACGCGTGAGATATGAATTTGTAATTACAGAATAGCTACCTGGGGGCTTACCACGACCTCTTATCGCGATTCAATTAAGGAACGTTTTAACGTTTCAGCGACTTTTTGTGCAATGACGTACCTTATTGTCATGACAATAAGAAACGTCATTGCACAAAGTCGCTAAAACGTTAAAACAATACTGCTATAAGAGGTGATGGTAGGGCCCCTGATACCGCCACTACGTCGACATTGGGCCACATTGAGCCTGACTCAATGGAAAGAGGCCATTAAAGAAGAATAAAATACTAATTATCGTTAGGTCAGAAAGAGGGGAGGTCGAGAGGCTGAACTGTCAATTGTCAAAAAAGCGTTCGCTCCATTTTTGAAAATTTATAGTATCCCAAACTGATGTAAAGTCTCTTGTCCTATATTCGTGAAGGTACTCAGTATGGATCCCTCGCATTCCGGGAACAACTCCTCGCAGTCCACTCCGACGTCCCTGCCGAACCTCTCTGCTGCATGGTACTCATTGTCAGTGTGGTGGGACAACGTATCCTTGGTAGTTGATGGCCTGGAAATTGGAGATTTATTTTATACATACAAAGCGAGAGAAAGATCCAAGAAAATATGGGTGGATTGGTTAAAGAGTGATATGAATGAGGTTGGAGTGGATGTAAGTATGAAGCAAAGCGCGATGAATGGAAGAATGTGACATACTGCTACGCTGTCCTTGCTATGCCGACTTCAAAATGGCCGTTTTTTCACTAGCCAGCACGGCACCGGCAACGGCACGGCTACACCTTTTTGCGGAGTTGTCATTGGTCAGTGACCAATGACAACTTAGCAAAAAGCCATCGCCGTGCCGGTGCCATGCCGGCTAGTGGAAAAACGCCCAATGGGCTCAGATTATTCTCATAATATATTGATACCTGTTCCATAGATGATATTAATATTATATCTGTTCCAAGGACCTTAATAATCGACTCTACAATTCAAATAGATTCATACCTAATGCGTACGCCAAACTCCTTTCATGCCTTGTTAGTCTACTTACGTGAATAGTATATGTCCAATTTCGCCGAGCAAGCCGTTTTCATGGGTGAACGGTACCTCGGCTGCCTCGCAAATTGTTCGTAGTAAGCACGGCCGACCTGAATAACCGTACCTACGGGAATTTATAATAGGTCACTTTAATAAAATATTATAGAGCGATATCTGTTACACCTTTGTTCGTTAGGTTGGTGATGCTACACACTACAGGATGGATAGTACATTGATGGCAATATTTCTAACCTTAAGGCCATTCACGGCGCTACTCAAATGGAACTGGTTAGTAATTAAAATGACTAGCTAATTAGTAATGCTAGTCGCGCGTGGGCCGTCCGCGGCGCTACTGAAAAGGAACGCAACTAAAACCATCCATGAAAAACAAAACACTATCACAAAGTGCAGAAAATTTTCTCGATAGCAATCGCGCGCTACCAGCATGTCGAGTCGCGCGCTACTAATTACTAGGTACTTGATTACTAACTAGTATATTTTGAGTAGCGTCGTCTATGTACGGCCTAACTCTACATAATATATTTCAGATTATTTTAAAAATAATCAAGAACAGATTTGCTGATTAATATAATCTTGAGAAATTCCGAAATCGAAATGAATTTAAAAATGAACTACACAATAAGCAAGATAGTTTAATTAAAAATATTGAAATAAGCTTTCTTCAACATTTTGCTTCACGAACACAATTTTTGTAATCGAAATTCGTGCCAAATTTTGTCTACGATCTTTTAGGTTAGAGAGTTTTACTTTGTATAAAATTACTGACCCGGATAGACTGCTTTGGCGGATACTAAATCAATTGTTCTGGCTTTACTTCTAATATATTCTTTGTTTTTTCTCGCATTTCAATCCAAAATGCTGGTTTGATATGCTACAAAAATCTTAAAAAACTAACATTGTTCTCACTTAAGCCTCACTGATCTAAGACTATCTAGTAAAATAAGTAACATTGAAATAAAACCAAAGTCATTGGTGTTTTTATTGGAACATACCTCTCAACCATATGCTCCAATATCTTATAGAAGTCCCATCGATTCATTCTCTGTGGTTCCATATCATCAATATCGTTCTGATCTATCATCTCCTGTTTCCTGATAGCCGCATCCAAAGTCTCTGTCGTTGCATCGCCAACATTTATAAGTCCACCTTCAGAATACACCAACGATCTCTTTCTTCTATTCTCATCGAAAGTCAGATCAACCAACGTATCATTACCTCCCTCTGATTCTTCAGTTACAGTATCTTCTGCCTCACTCAATTGACGATCTTTATTATCGTCATCTATTTCATTATCTACGTCTTTAACAGTGCCATCGTCCATGTCTCTAGAGACAGTATCAGCGAAGCCGTAGATTCTGCTTGTGTATTCTGTACTGTTTGTTGGTAAGTCATACTGGAACTTGATGACGGTGCCCACTGTAACTGAAGCTTCTTTCAAGTCGACGGGTACACCGAGACCGATGATAAACTGAAAAATGTTAAGAGGAAATTATTTAATAACCATGACTGATACACCCAAACTTACGATGTTTCGTATTTAATAGAGTCTTACGAACTCTTGGACCAGGGGGGTTACTTTGAAAAACGACACGAAATTTCGGCTGACGGATCGGGCGATTTCCTACTCCGAAAGTTCTACGGATCCGAAGTACGGATTCGATAATCGTGATTTTTGACGTTTCTTACGATCAAAACCATGTCAAACGCTGAAATCGTAAATGTCAAATAACTTTCAGAGTAAGATCCACGAAAGAAGAAACGTCAAATCACGATCATCGAATCCGCCCTTTCGATCCGTTCGCCCGATCCGTCAGCCGAAGCTTTCGTTTCGTTTTTCAAAGTAACCCCCCTGGTTATAGGAACTCTTGTTTTGGACGTTAAACTTTGCTGAACAGTTAATGTTAGATTAGCAAAAGCTAGAAGTTTAATTAAATCATGGTTTGGTTTAGAATCTAGTTTAAAAACCACACTAAGACATTGTGACATAAGCGACTGTAGCCTAGGGGTGAACAGGTTGGGCTAACAATCAGAAGGTCCCAGGTTCGATCCCCGGTGGGGCATGCACCAATGGATGAATTTTCATCTATGTGCATAATTTACAGTTCGCTGACGGTGAGGGAAATCATCGTGAGGAAACCTACCTATCCCTCGGGATTAGGTAATAGTCAGTTCCTGTATACACGGCGACACGGTTCACCACCTGTCGCGTTGGGTTCTGACTATCTAGTGAAACGTGGGCTTTGAGTTGGTTAATACCTCCACAATGTGGTGGTGTTTGGCCACTCAAGCCTCTGACTACCCCCGAACGGGGATAAAAGTCGTGACGTTACATTTTTTTTTTTTAAGACATTGTGAAAAGTAGACACTTGCGGTATTTTCTAATAAACCACTGAACCCATTAGGAACATGAATAATTATCCAATACAGACAAATAAAAACTATAGGGTACTCAATAAAATAATTCAAAAGGAATAGAAGCAAAACACACAATAAAATCGAAACAAAAACTTGTACACGCCTCAAAAGTCACAGACGCTTAATTGCATTTAAATTCACCGAACAAAAACGACACCGCTTCGTTAAGCCCTATCCGTTGAACAAAGAAAACATCATTTGCTTAAGTTAAATCAGTACTCTATGTAAATTTACATGGATTTGCTGGAGTGGATAAAAAGGTATACCTGAGCCCTGGCGGGGCCGCCGTCCGGGTAGATCAGGTACCTCTTGTGTCTGCCTCCGTCCACCCCCAAGGTAACGAGCAAATTGAACAAAATTAAAGCGAGAAACATAGTCCTTTTTCGTTCGCAGCACCGTTGCCGACGAAGTGTAAATACGGTATAAGATAAAATGTTAGAATGTTTGCTCGCCGCCTACGGCAGTGTCTGACTAATGAACCGTTATATTTTCTCAACGATTCGGCCTGCGCGCCGCGGCCCAGTTCCAGAGGCTATGCTTTCGGTTAACAAAACATTACACGTTACGACCGTATTCTGATGTTCGTGTTTTGCGTATACGGTTGGGGAGACGCAAAATTCTGCATGAATAGGTCCGCTGATTTTGAGGCAATTCCCGTCTTCTGTTTCTTGTAACTTTTGAAGGTGGTAGAGCCAAGCTGTAGCCAATTGACTGCAGCTCATAAACGGGCTGGCTCGACCGGGGTAGTACCACCCTCTCACAGAAGATCGGCGTAAAGCAGCTATTACAGCTGCGTATCGTACGATGAGTGAGAGAGCCGTAAGCCCACCCCCCCTCCCCCTCCCTCCATCCCACTCCCCTTCAGGTCAGCAATGTGCGAGCAATACCTTTGGTATTGTAAGCATCTATAGGCTACGGTAACTGCTTAACATCAGGCGGGCCGTACGCTTTTTTGCCACCGCAGTCCTATAAAAAAAAAAAAAAACTTGACTTTATTCGGTTACACGCAGACATAGCTAAGAAAAGTGTATCTCTAAAAGTTTATTTTGTTTTAGTTTAGGGATAAAATGACTCTCGAACAGTACGCCTCAGTCGCTTGTGGAAAATAATGTGGAAAACATGTCGGTAATGCGAATACGGCTCATCTTCTGAAGATAAACATGCATCAAAATGCTTTTGTTGTGGATGGGGAGCCCAACGTGCACTTCGTGGATTTACTCGAGCGTCGTCCAAACCTAGTAGATTCGGTAGATGAGATGATAGGAAGAATACATTGTTCTAGATGTTTCCACTTTCAGCGGTGAGGGAAGCGTCTACATATACATTTCATTTTTTTTTAAATAAAAAGCAATGACATGGAAATACTCAAACGTGTCAGGTATTGATACTTTTCATGCTCAAGCATGATAAATTGAAAAAAAAAATCCTCGAGCGCGCCAGATTTTGTAAGCATCTATAGGCTACGGTAACTGCTTAAAATCAGGCGGGCTGTACGCTTTTTTGCCACCGCAGACCTATAAAAAAAAAACTGAGGGGGTGAAAAAGTGAAACTTCCAGATGCTCCCATCTAATCTCATCTGATGCTTCTTAGACTGACGATCAAATTAGCAAAATTGACACTTTTGACACTTCTTAGCTAGTAATCCTAAAAACCTCAAATCCTAAACCTCAAATCAGTATGAGCCCTTAATATTGGTGGGTACGCTCAAGGGAACCAAAAAAAAAATAGACGACGAGTTCGAGTACTTTAAGATGGTTAATTTTTTTTTTGGTTCCCTTGAGCGTACCCACCAATATTAAGGGCTCATACTGATTTGAGGTTCTTATCAATATGTAAGCTATCTCCCTTAACTTAATCTGACGCGCTCGAGTAAATCCAGAAAATCCTTCTACGGCTCCCCATCTTTCGAGTGCGATAACAAAATGTGAAAATTTCGCTGCATGTAGTGATGCGCATGTCTAGTGATTGCAATGTAAGGAGGTACCATATCTGCTGAATAATACATCAATACCCCCATTACCGTCATGTACATCCCTAGCAAACATTTCTACAGCACGCGACCGCATCAAAGTAAAGCTCCGTCTACATGCAGCAGCCAATTTATTGAAATGAAGAGTTAAAATGGGATCCTGCGGTCGGCGCCCGCCGATGCAATATGTGGCGCGTACTGCATTTTGTTTTAAAAACGTTACGTCAATACGGTGTGTTCGCGGTTTTTCATTATCGGGTTATTCATTATGGGTATATGCGGGTTTATGGAATGTGTTTACAGATTTATGAAAGATTCGGGCTTGGAGATCACTCATTATCCTAAGTGTGTATTTTTACAAGTCAATAAGGTAGTTTTAAGGCTTCTCAATACACAATTTTAGTACAAAACGCATATAGTCGTCGGCTTTTCCATTTCAGAAAGGCCATTAATGGCGAGTACTATACTTAAGGCAAAACTTACAGCATTTTGTAAAAAAAAATTGCCTTAGTACGCGACTTACTTTGCGTAATTGTAGTGTACGAAATTTGCGTAAAATTTTGATATTCAAGATAGGTACTAATATTGTTTTAGTTTATTTAATTGTTAACTTATTTAATTCACGGTTATTGCCTGAACCTCGTATTGAGGGGAGCCCATGATCAGGAGTGGAACCTAAAAAGGTCTTTATTATTATTAGTTCATTCCGTACATTCTCACTACATCACATAATAAATTATACCACTTTTTAATCAAATTTAATTGCAAACAGTAAATGAATTACATAATGGTATTATTCCATAATCTCCCGTTAATATTACCATAAAAAATTCGGAACATCTCAAACTCCAAATTGACTTTCATGAGTCATGTCTCGAGTAATTAAATCACCCTGATTTTTTCTTGTTCTGACTTTAATTAGGAAAGTAAGCTGTTAAACAATGTCCTTAAATTATCACATCTTTATTTTAGGGATTATTAGCGGACCCTTGTTTTTTAATTTTACCTTTTTTAGAGCTTACATACGTCAATGCCCATTTAGGACATTTAACCTTACTACGCAACTAAGTCTAGTGAATAAGCCAACTATATCAACTCTTTTACGAAAACTCTTAGGAAAAGTACTGGCCAATAAAGTTTATAAACGCAGGTTGAAAGTGCATTAAACACACGTTCGTAATTTTAAAAAATAATACAAAAGCCATCTAAGACAAAAAAAAACAATTAAAAAAAACACTATACAGGGTTATTGGTAAAACACTAACAACCTTGCAGGGGCGTATTACTGACATCAAAATCAACAACTTTTGTTCTACGACTTTTTACAAAACATAAAAAATTAACATAAAATCACTTTGTAGAATATATGAAAATTTTTTTTGCTCATCTAGAGGAAAGCCATGGTACGTGGTTGTATTCCACTTTGCCCTAAAGTACCTAAACGGACCACGGCTATCCTCTAAATGAGCATATTTTCTTGTTTCATACATTTTAGGATGTGATTTTTTGTTATTTTTATGTTTTGTAAAAAGTCATAGAACAAAACTTGTTATTTTTGACGGCAGTAATACGCCCCTGCAAGGTTGTTAGTGTTTTACCAATAACCCTGTATAATACTACTAATACCCTTGTTCCCTACAATTCGTTGCGTAGTGTATACAATCAGGGAATTATTAGGTAACCCTCAATTCCATGCAGTATATTTTATACCTGGAAATTTTGTATTAAACCTTCTCATTCTTATGTAGGTAGTTTTGTTACTGGACGATATAGGTCAAAATCTTTGTGAATTTCCTGACAATTCATTGCTCGGCTTTGAGCTAGATAATTGTACCCCGTTTGAAGGTACATAGGTAGTACGGACGCCTGCACGTCTAAGGTAACAGTTCCAACATACGCTGAGCTCTCTCTATTATTGATACCCACAATTAAAATAACCCAGCTTATGTTGGACATGCTACCATAGATGTACAGGCGATTGTATCTACTAAGTTCAATCTGGATAGATCTGTATCAGCCTATAACTGTCAGGTTTGAAAGTTCATACGGCCTCACTGAGAGACCTCAGGAATCAAAATAGTAAGTATCGCCAGACTAATAGATCAACTGGGCCCAAAAGCCTGTACAATGGATACTATACTCGTACGGTCAGCAACTAAAGTCGCTGAACATTCTCAGTTTTTCAAATAGCTTGCACACTTTTGTTTTGCATCAAATCCATAATTTTTCTTTATCGAAACAACATGTAGTCATGTTGCTAATTTTTGGTTTTATAAAGGTTTACCAACCTTTGTAGGATAAAGAGTATAACCGATTTGAAAAATTCAGAATGTTCAGCGACTTTCGTTGCTGACTGTACAATGGACTGGGGTGAACCCAGTAACACCCAGAGTTAATGATAATAATATCCTGGGACATATTTTACACACCGCTACCAGCTGGCCTACTCCGAAATACGAACCTAACGTTTCGGCTGACGGATTGTCGTGATTTGACATTTCTTCTTTCGTTTTTCTCTACGATTTGACATTGTTTTGATCGTAAATCGAATCCGTACTTCGGACGATCCGTCAGCGACGTATTTCGGAGTAACCCCCCTGATCTCAAACGAGGCAGAGCTTGTACTATGGAAACCAGATAACTGATATTACTACATATACTACTTTTTTGTTTGTAAATACATACTTAATATACATACACCCAGATTCGGGACATACAGAACATACATACATGTTCATGCACACAAATGGAAACCTACGACCTGCAGCGTTATAGGCGCCATCAAGCCAACCACGCCAACGGGCCCTTCAGTTAGGAAATCAACTGTTAGAAAATTGGTATACGTCCAAACGCCTCGCTTGCCTCGCCCGAGCTCTCATGTTATGACATTATGTATATGCGACGTGAAAACTGAGTGCTCGGGCGCGGCATGCGTCTGTTGTGCCCGCAGCCAATAAGTACGGATTATTATATGTTTATAAAGCATGTACAGTTCACATGTCGGAATCCCATGTAGGGTAGCAAGACGCTTCCAACACCATAGACATTCCTAAGAGAGAGGGATACATGCGACTATCCAAAATTGTATGTCCGACTAAACGTCCAAGGGCACAGTACGACTCAGTGGTTCGCGGAAAATAATGTTGAAACATGTCGCTAATGCCAATACGGTTCATTTTCTGGTAAATAATACACACCTGCCTTTAAAATCACCCCCAGACTGGTGACAAGAGGGCTGGCTCTTTCCTTGCTCAAAAAATTAGCTTGTCAATACAGCGAGGAAATGCAGCCAGTATTCTAGCCACCATCCCACGCGGACGGGATTTGTTTGATTAGGGGTAGGTTTTTATTTTATTTTATCTTAGTTTTAATTTATGCCTTTAAGTTGATCGTCGAATTGCGGGTGCGATAACAGATATGAGAATTTCGCTGCATGTATAGTCCGCGACAGGTCGAGATGACATTCGGGTTATGAGCTTCATGCAGAATAAAATCCGAATCAAAATTAGCGGGACCCGCAACAGAATAACTTAATTTAATAATTTTGTGGGCTATTTTAATTGTTTAACGGGTCCTGCTAATTTTTATTCGCGGGTCGCGGGTCGCGGACTATAGTGGTGCACTGAGTACAAGTCTGGTGACGTTTATAGAAGGTACCATATCTGCTAAAATAGTTCATCAATGTCCAACACCGTGTCCCAAACTTGCGAGAACTAACAACTATCACAACTTTGTATCTTCTGAATTATTAAACAAGCCTCTATCGGACTTGTATCACAAGACTCTGCACTTAATAACACATCAAGTCCTTGTATTTTCTTGTGTGTTTTGGGATCTCCGTAAACTATTACCTATTGGAGTGATGATTTTGTTTTCAAATAGGTATGAATTTTGATTCTGCAACCGAAGGGCTCTATCTCACCGGAACGCCAGGCACGTCGCCAGCCATCGTCGCCAACTAATGGCTGCATCTTTATCAGGCGCATGCCTCACCCGAGCACTCAGTTTTGACGTTAAAGAGGCATGCGCGGCATATGGACAAACCTAATTCGTATTGAATTTGACAGGTAATAGCAATTGTTTGGATACTCGGCTGGCGACGTCGCCGGCTACCGTCGCCAATCATTCGTATTGAATTATGTCAAAATTTGACAGGACTCTACTTGGCGACGGTCGCCAGTCCCGTCGCCAGGTGTGATACAGCCCTAAAATCCGCTGATTTCTGCACGCTACATTATATTATTATAGCTCTGAAAATTTCAGAGTCAGAAAAAAGTAGTTAATTAATCTAATTCTTCTACCAACTCCTTCTAACCTTTCTTTTGCGAGTTCCAAGACACTTAGCTTTTCCCCGGGACCCGTCGAGGGTCAAACCTTGGCGTCATCGTTGGACACCAATGACGATCCTGGCTATGGGAGTTACAGTGGTGGGTAAGAGGCGGGCCCAGTCCCATTAAAAAAAGTCAGAAACTAGTTGGCTGATAGAGCTTGTGATAATTATGTGACCAAGTTACATACCTATAAACATGGACCAGTTTTACTCTGTGCCTATAAATGTGCCTGTATTATGTAGAATACTGTCATACAGTAATGTACTTAATCATTAATTGTATTTATCCCAAAATTCAGTAATTATCCTCATCTCTTACTCTATCCTTGTGCTTGCTTCCGCAATAAAAAAGGTTGATCCTCCTGATGGTAAATAGGTAACGTCATCGCCTTGGACATCTGGATAGCACACGTGGTGCCGACCTTTTAGGGACCTATAAGGGATGCAGGGAGACATTCCACAACTGTGCGGAAGGAAGGCTAATAATATAGTCAGCAAAATTTGTATCTGTTTGTGTTTCTAAGGCTCGTATTATCTGCAATGTGGAGATCGATCTTAAAATGCTGTTTTTGATAGATTTTCCATACATTAAACGTCAAAACTGCATCTTAAGATCGATCTCAACTTTAAGAGATGCATTGATTAATACGAGCCTTACACGTGTATCTCAAAAAATTTACACGTTCGAGAATTCGTTGAGACATCGTGAGGTTCACGACCC
Source organism: Drymonia ruficornis (assembly GCA_947859195.1). Lineage (NCBI taxonomy): Eukaryota > Metazoa > Arthropoda > Insecta > Lepidoptera > Notodontidae > Drymonia > Drymonia ruficornis. The sequence continues at coordinate 2,301,021 of OX401921.1, forward strand.
AAAAATATATTAATATACATCACAAACTATTTCTAGCTATGATCATCATCTCGTTATTGTATAAATCACGATATAATACATATCACGAAATTATAATCACGATATTTACAGTTGTATTGACGACAACGATAATGGACTTACGATGGCAAAGCTTCGTACATGTACCTATACAGGGTGAAATCGAATCCAATGGCCAAATTGATACAAAAGATTTAGTAACTGCAACATTATCATTATAACTATTCTCTTCTGTTGTTATGTACTTGTAGTGCTTAAGTTTAAAAATGTTACCTAAATTTACCTACACACCTTTATATTTTGTAATTTTAGAACAACCTGTAATTGGCTCTCAGACTTTTATCTGTAACTACAGTTTTTATGTTGGTTGGTTGGTCATCCATTAAGTAAATATATAAATAACATGTCAAATAAAAAATAAGCTATAAAAAATACAAATTTTACCGCTTGATTGATTCATAAAAAATATTATTATACGTAATAATATGCAACAAAATACGTGTAATAATTTATTTCATCGTTTTTTTTTCTAGTAACACCACAGGGCTTCATTTATATTACTTATGATGTACACTAAACCTTTGGTACACGAATGATCACTGATCGTAGTTTAGCCAGTTTCACCCTGTATTACGGAGATGGTTCAACAAATTACTTGAGCAAATATAGTGTTCTCAACAGCTTCATTAAGTTCAAAACATGCCGACTGAGTGTCCGCCTTAGTGTACTTAAAACTATTTCACATATATTTGGACAAATGTATGTGATATTTGAAAGTTAGAAAATGCTGATTAGTTATTGCGTATTAATGTATGTATTTAATTTGTTAAGTGTATTTTGTGTGATATTCAGAAGTGTAGTAATGCGGTGGAATTAAGGAGTATCTACGTTGATTGGTAATGGACTGTTTTAATAGACTTCTAATTTTTGCAGGTTAACCATATTGCTAAGTGTCGAAACGTCATCGAAATCTAGGAAACGAAGATATTTGATATTCACCTCTGAAACCCAATGGGGGGTAAGTATCTCTTTAAGGGATAAATACTCAAACCATTAAACCATGCGGGTACGACTAATGATCTTCATAGAGTGACTTACTAATAGTAGGAGGTTTGTGACATTACTCAGGTTACAACACTACATAAAAGAAACTTATTAATAACTTAAATAACTAATGAGTTGCTAGAATGTCTATGGCGTCTCGTACATGACGCTACTTAAAAGAAACAGAAAGGCTAGACAAGTGGCATGAACGCTAATCGAATAGAATAAAATAGACTTCACAATGTATGGAAATGTCAAACGTCGCTGTGTAGATCACGTGACTTATGTCATTTCCATACATAAAGCGTAGCGATTTGAACGAACGCTTGTAGACGTGAGCCACTTGTCTAGCCCTTCTGTGTGACTCGACATGTAGATCGCACGCGACTGGTTTCGAGAAGCTTTCCTGCGGTTATCATATTTTTCAAAACACCACAATTGATTTTGTTTTGTGTTTCTTGTATGGAGCGTGGGGAATTACTAACCGATTGCGTTTCTTTTCAGTAGCGCCGCGGACGAATGGCCTAAGAATTTAATAACATTTATTTTCCAGGTCTACGCAACAATATCGGTCCCCATAAACGCGCTCTCCTACGTCAGTGTGGCTTGGTTTTACGAAGCCAGTTATTACACAGTAGACAATACCTCATACTTCGATCCACTGTTGGGAGACGTTTACACTGTAAGTATCTACTACTTCTGAACTGCATCATCATAATTTCAGCCAAAAGACGTCCACTGTTGGACATAGACCTCCCCCAAGGTTTTCCATAACGACCGGTCCTGTGCCACTTGCATCCTGCGGTTTCCCGCGACCTTCACTAGGTCGTCGGTCCACCTTGTGGGGGGCCTACCCACGCGGCGTCTTCCGGTACGTAGTCGTCACTCAAGAATCTTTCTGCCCCATTGACCATCAGTTCTTCTGAACTTAATGGAAATGTAAATGTAATGTAATTTCACGACTTTTATCCCCATTCGGGGGTAGTCAGAGGCTTGAGTGGCCATACACCACCACATTGTGGAGGTATTAACCAACTCAAAGCCCACGTTTCACCAGATAGTCAGAACCCAACGTGACAGGTGGTGAACCTTGTCGCCGTGTATACAGGCACTGACTATTACCTAATCTCGAGGGATAGGTAGGTTTCCTCACGATGTTTCCCTCACCGTCACTTAATGGGTTAACTTAATGGAGTAGAACTAAAAACTGTGGCAACTAATTTCTTGACTGAATTTAACTACTACAGATGACATTCATATCGTCTGCTGGCGATTTTAGCTGCACTAGTCTCTCAATCGACATAATGATATCAGCATCGCTCTGAAAAATAGTTTTAATATTCTGTTTTTAATAAGTTCCTATTTTATTTTTGTTACAGGCGTCAAGAAAAAGAAAAGACCGGAACATTAAGACACCCGAAGAAGTTATGACACGAACTAAACTGTATACCTTGATTGAATCAAACCTTGAAAGGTAAGTATTGGGCCGGGACGGGCCCGTTGGCGTGGTTGGCGTGGTGGCGCCTTTCATGCTGCAGGTCGTAGGTTCCATTCCTACCCGGGACATGCATTTGTGTGCATGAACATGGCTGTATGTCCCGAGTCGGGGTGTATATGTATATTAAGTATGTATTTACAAACAAAAAAGTAGTATATCATCGTGAATATCAGTTATCTGGTTTCCATAGTACAAGCTCTGTTTAGTTTGGGATCAGGTAGCCGTGTGTAAAAATGTCCCAGGATATTATTATTATTATTATTGACTGCAGCTCATATGTGGACTGGCTCTACCGAGGTAAATATCAGCGTAAAGTAACTATTACGTTGCATTTTGTACGATGAGTGAGAGAGCCGAAAGCCCAACACCTCTCCCCTCTCTCTGTCCCACTCCCCTTCAAAACCTACCGTAACTGCTTAACATTAGCCGGGCCTTACGCTTGTTTGCCAGCTTAGTCACATAAAAAAGAGTGTAGTTCCCTAACCGTACTGCAAAACTCTGGTCTTCATCTGACATTGAGGAATGAGCCCGGTATGAAGGCAATAATCTCGCACCCTATTACATTGGCCCCAAAATATCGTTAGCAAAGTATGGGTGCATTTGGGGTCTGAGTGGGATCATGGATGGGTTTGGGGTATACAGTCGTGATTATCTCATCAAGATCTATTAGTAATAGACAACGAAACCACAATCTATAAACATGACCGTTCTGCTAACAAGAAGTACTAGGATAACATGAAAATACAGGAGATCAAAATCCCAATAACACGGAGCTCGGTCCCGGAACCGAGTAGTTACACAAACCGCGCTTGCCCCGCCAAACAGCTCGTTAGCCGGTTAATCCACTAATTTTGTTACCCAACACGACTCTCAACCTGAACTCTTCAAACGTATTAGATGTTACTTACCTACATAACCAGTTTATAATGGACCGGGAGCCCAGCGTGCAATTCGTGGATGTGAGCGAGCGCCGTCCAAACCTAGTAGATTCGGTAGATGAGATGATAGGAAGAATACATTGTTCCAGATGTTTCCACTCTCAGCGGTGGGGGAAGCGTATACATGACAATTTTATTTTTTGTATAAAAAGCAATGTCATAAAAATACTCAAGCGTGTCAGATATTGATTCTTTTCATGCTCCAACATGATAAATTGAAAAAAAAAAATTACTCGAGAGCGCCAGAATTTGTAAGCATCTATAGGCTACGGTAACTGCTTAAAATCACGCAAGCCGTAGGTTTTTAGCCACCGCAGTCCTATAATAAAAAAAAAAACTGAGGGGGTGAAAAAGTGAATCTTCCAGATGCTCCCATTTCTTAGACTGACGATCAAATTAGCAAAATTTACACTTTTGACACTTCTTAGCTAGTAATGAATCCCCCTTATCTTAATCTGACGAGTTCGAGTATTTTTAGATGGTTTTTTTTTTTCTTGGTTCCCCTGAGCGAACCCACCAATATTAAGGGGTCATACTGGTTGGAGGTTCTTATCAATATGTAATCTATCTCCCTTATCTTAATCTGACGCGCTCGTTTAAATCCAGAAAGTCCTTCTACGGCTCCCCATCCATTATGGTCGGGGTAGTCCTATACTGTGGCATCAGCCTATAAGACCAAATATACCTACTATATACCTATATACTTCAATGGTGGTAGAGCCAAGCTGTAGCCAATTGACTGCAGCTCATATACGCGCTGGCGTGACCGGGGTAGTACCACCCTCTCATAGAAGATCGGTGTAAAGTAGCTATTACAGATACGTTACGAGTGAGAGAGCCGGAAGCCCAACTCCCCCTCCTTCCCCTCCTCAGTCACAGTCCCCTTTCGGCCGGCAACATGTCTTTGGTATTGCAAGCATCTATAAATAATAGGCGTAACTGCTTCACATCAGGTGGGCCGTACGCTAGCTTGCTACCTTCGTAACATTAAAAAAAAACTTCCTGAAAAATCGATGCAAGTACCAGGATAATATAAAATTACAGAAGATTATTTATTTTCCTTCAATCTATAACAGTATTGTTCAGTAACCGTACGCTAGGAACATAAAGGTCCTCAAAATATAGAATCAATACTAGTACAACATAAGCCGTATATTTTACGTAAAGGTATTTTATTCCCCGAACCAGGCTACAAATAGCGGTATATTGTTCTGCAGGCACGGATACCGGGGGCGCGCGTGCCTGTTGCGGGCCATCTGTGAAAATGCCTGCGATCATTTCCTGCATAACGGCCTGCTCGGCGACCTGATCCACCTTATACTTACGTAAGTAGCTGTTGACATTTTTGTAGTAATATGTATTACTTGTATACAACGCTTTTATGAGGACCATTTCAACGAAATCGTGGGGAAACTTTTGCCCTCAATCTTTCGAAAAGACTAAAGTCCATCAACCCGCACTGGACCAGCGTGCGTGATGGACTTTCCCAAATTCCCTGCGCATTAAACCTCTTAAACTACTCACCGCAGTGTGTCCGTATACTGGAAGTAGACCATTGCCAAGCTGTAGCCAATTTACTATAGCTCATATACTTACGGCCAGGCTCGACCGGGGTAGTACCAACCTCTCACAGAAGATCGGCGTATAGTAGCTATTACAGCTGCGTTTCGTAAAATTTGTGAGAGTAACGCCCCGCTCCCTCCCTTCCCTCTGTCCCACTCCAAATCAGGTCGTCAACGTGCGAGCAATGCCTTTGGTATTGCATGAATCTATAGGCTACGGTAACTGCTTAACATCAGGCGGGCCGTATGCTTGTTTGCTACCGCAGTACCATATAAAAAATAACAAATACAATCCGAGAAATGTGAGTGCACTGTAGTCCATATCTGCCCACACCTTTCAGTAATACATGCGTGATAGTGTAAGCTGTAAAGATTTGTAAAAATCCTGTACCTTTTAAGCTGTCCTGGTCATACCTAGTACTCATGTCTCACCTTTTATCCTCTGACCAGTAAATTCTGGTAAGTCAATTATTAACAAAAATGTTTACCCATAGACCATCAACCTCATTATCAGAAGAAGAAATAGAAGATAGTTACTACGAAGCAGAGTACCACGGTTTGGAGAAGAACTGCGAATATTACACAGAAAACTGCCCATCGAGCCCGCTACAACAATTCTCTTTGCTTTTAAATGAAGTTTGAGTAAATGCAAACTTAAAAATCAAAACTTTTAATTCAAAAAAGAACTGAATATTAACAGAGAGTCTACCACCGGTTCGTAATGCTGCTTCTATTTAGAAGAGTTGGCAAGAAACTCAATGTATACTCTTTTTCATAAAAAATCTAGCCCTCAGTACGCCATCTATCTATATAAATATCCAGCGAAAGAGTGAGATGAAGGGAGATTAGTTTGTTTGTTTCTACTATTGCGAAGTGAATGTGATGCATACAATATCTTATATCTTGCACAGTAGGAGTTATACAGGGTGATTAATAAAACACTAACAACCTTGCGGGACTGTATTACTGAGACATCATAAACGACAACGGCATATGACCACGGACCACGACGGCTATCTTATAGATGAGAATATTTTCTTGTTTCATACTTTTTAGAGCGTGATTTTTTGTTAAATGTATTATGTTTTGTAAAAAGTCATAGAACAAAAGTTGTTGCTTATGATGTTTGTAATACAGTCCTGCAATGTTGTTAGCGTTTTACCAATCATCCTGTATATCCGTAGGATAAAGGACTTATTTTATCAGTAACCTGGCTATCGGTTGCACGAAATATTACACTTTCAAAGGAAATATTGTTATAAGCAAGCACTGCGGTATCAACACTGGACGCCTGATATAAATATTTGGACGGCCATAAATTGCTAGCACTATCCCGGTCGTTGTAATAACCGGGTACCCGGGTATACTAGTTTTTATACAACAAGGTTTATAGAATATTTTAGGTTCCGCTTAGAAGATAGGTATCATAAATTTAGTTGATTAGACTGATGATTTTAGGGAATTTATAACTACAAAGTGACTTTAAGATTAGGCAGAAATAAAAGAACTTTCTAGGGCTACGACCATAGAGATTTTAATTAGAAGATACGTTCTTTTTAGATATCTCTATGAAACAACGCGTGGTCATTTTCCCGGGATGCGTGGCATCTATCTACCGGTAAATAGCTGAACTACTCGCTTCGTTTCATGTCGATGTTAGTACTAGGCCGACCACTCGGCCGAGTTGCTTAGACCCAGTCCCCTTAGTAAATGGTCCATGGTTCAGACCGCTTTGCGCAGAGGATCAAGCGTAGGCTCACTGCATCGGGTGGTTGCAGGTTCGATTCTCGCCAGAGGGAAATTTCCGGAACAGCCTTTTTGTAATTTGCCCTGGTCTGGGTGTCACTGGGATCGCCCACAGTATATTGTATGGTATCTAGCTATAAGACAAACGTTATTTAGTATGGGACCATACAGTTGATGCGTAAACCTGGCGATATTTATTTATTTATTTATTTCGCCTAAAAATTCAAGGAGACATTAATAATTGTAACCCGCACATAGTTACTCTTGACCCTCTGCATATCAAAGTAAGGGAAATAATAAATAATTAAGGTAGTAGTCGATAAGACGCTTAGGGCCATAAAACACCGGGACACCATGGCGACGTCGCCGGCTACGTATCCAAACAATTTTTATTGATGGCGACGTCGCCTGTCCGTCGCCAGGTGTGTTACCTGTCATACATTTCAATACGAATTAGTTGGCTACGGCGGGTGGCGACGTCGCCATGACATCCCGTTGTGTCATGGCTCTTAACTTGCCCCAAATAGAGCTTCACATTTCAGAGAAAAAGGAAACGTCAGAAGCTGATTTTAGGGATAAATATTGACAGAAAACCCAGATAGTCCAAACGTCGACTCGGCGGGCGCCGCGCCGTTGCTCGGCATTGCAATTATACTGTAAACAGCTGCGCTGCAAATACCAAATACTCAGCATTTTGGTATTTATCGCGGGCTGAGTTTACTCAAATCAATGGCTGTTATTTACTTTAGAATTGACGGAATAGATAGCAAAGAGAAAAACTTAGCTACAGCTCTGTATATTCTTGTCTCTTTGGGAACAAGCGTGTCGAACTATTTTCTTAGCACTACAACGTAGGGCGAGGCCCCACTAGCGCGTTGCGCTGCGTCGTCGCAACGGATCAAAGGGTCGACGGGCGAGAGACGAAGCGGGGGTGGGTGATGCGCCAGTACTAAATCTTGCGACGACGCAACGCAACGCGCGAATGGGGCCCGGCCCATAGGGCTCTTCACAGGGCATGTTTGCAGGTCCCTAAAACTTTGGCCCGTCAATTGCTCCCCTTGTAGATGACCTGGGCCTTGAGACTGGTAGTTGAAAACCACAGGTCTTTAATATTATCTGCCTAAATTCTTTATTAAATCGTAAATTCTTGACTCACCATGCTGTCGGTCATCTGTTAGCAGTCTTCTGGCCGACAACATCCCTCGGGACCTACCTATCCCTCGGGATTAGGTAATAGTCAGTTCCTATATATACGGCGACACGGTTCACCACCTGTCACGGTGGGTTCTGACTATCTAGTGAAACGTGGGCTTTGAGTTGGTTAATACCTCCACAATGTGGTGGTGTATGGTCACTCAAGCCTCTGACTACCCCCGAACGGGGATAAAAGTCGTGACGTTACATCTACATCATCTGACCGACAACATGGCAACCGCCAAGAAATTATTTAAAATTAAGAATTCATAAAGATATTATTAGAGACCATTGGTTTCGCAATGGTTAATTATTAAGAGACTCGACGCGCTGAGCGACGGTAACCACTTACCATTAGATGGACCGTCTGTCCGTGTACCTTCCTAAGCTATAAAAGAAAGACACAGCCCGCTGTTACTCTTAAGCCGGAAACCCACCGCGTCGCACGGAGAGGCCACGCAAGTGCGTCAAGCTTCGCTTTGCAAGAAAATGTATGTAACCGTGTCCACCGCGGCGCACGGAGAGGCTACGCACGAAATGACGTCTTACATACATTTTCTTGCAAAGCGAAGCGTAGCCCGTGTGCGTGGCCTCTCCGTGCGCCGCGGTGGGTTTCCGGCTTTACACAAACACACACACACAAACACTTAGTATGTGACTACGTGTATCCACACCGCGACACCTTGTCACAATTGTAGTAGCGGTGTCGGTACACTGAGATACACTGAATGTCTAGTATCTGGTGTCATCGTGTGTCCTTAGCTTTAGGTAGCTAACCACCGAATACTCAAAGGCTACTTAAATATTTAAGTCCCACTTAGCAGTTTAAGACGTCGTTAGCTGTCATTTTTTGTATGGCGCGTCAAAGTTAAGCAGCTCTCAAATTTAAGTTGCGTACGAGTATTCGGCCGTAAGCAAGCTAAAACCGACAACGCCGCAATAACTAGACAACTTGACAATTTTTGGTGTAAAAATAGGATATAAGGATCCTTACATAATCATGACGTCACGAGTGGGTATGACGTCTGAGGGAGGGCCTCACTTTATTATGTAGATTCTATAGATTTTCTCGCCTTTGCGGACCGTTCACACTGATTTTTTGCCTTGTTTTCGCGATGACAAACAATGATTAGGTATGCGATGCGGTAGATAGGTGATCAGTATTTGTTCTATTTTCAGATCGTTTTATATAAAAACGTTATGAGCTTTTTATATTTGCGTAAAAATATATATTATGTACTTATGAATCCGGGTATAATTTTAGACAAATCGTAGAGTTTGCTCGCCCGATCAATATACAAGAAATCACTGTTATAACTTACGAAATAACAGAGAGTCATTTCTGAGATGTTTCGCACCGGAAAGCGTAGCGTGGGTAGGCGTCCCACAAGGTGGACCGACGACCTGGTGAAGGTCGCGGGGATCCGCTGGATGCGGGCAGCGCAAGACCGGTCATTGTGGCGAACCTTGGGGGAGGCCTATGTCCAGCAGTGGACGTCTTGCGGCTGAGATGATGATGATGATGATTCCTGAGATAGATATCCACAATTATTAGTTTTTTTTAATTTACTTAACACGAATCTTAAATATGTCGGGCACATAAAACTTGTAGAACTGATAAAACTATATATCGCCACTGTCATCACCAATTTCATCCCAACTGTATGGTCCCAAACTAAGCAACACATCATGGGTACTATGGACTGGCGGCAATCCCAGTGACACCCAGACCAGGGCAAATCTCATCAAGGCCGTTTCCAAAATTAGCCTGTGGCGGGAATTGAACCCGCAACTACCGAGCAGTGAGCCGAGCGGTCTACGCCCGAACTACTCTGCCAAGCGGTCGTTGATATTCTTACAAATTGTGTTATAACAGGAACTTTACATAATGAATTGGAATGACTTAAGAAAAAATATGTAATGGGGGTGAGACGTTATATGCTACACGTGGAAGAACCCTAAAAAACAGCAAAGGTGACATCGTAATCCTTTTACCCAATCGACGTCACACCTCTCACGAGCTTACATGATTAATGTCTCCATTACCCGTAAACTCGTGTAAACAGCCCTCAATAATGTCTGCACAGGGCTTTAGTCACGTAAATTCTACGATTACATCTGTCATGACGGCGTCAAGCCAATTTGTGAGTCGCTTCCATTGATGTATTTTAGAAGATATGCTACCTCCTAACATTGCTCACTAGACCTGTGCTCAACGCACCACTACATGCATCATGTTATTGCCATGGACCAATTACTAAGGGGACTGGCCCTAAGCAAGTAGTTCAACTATTTACCGGTAGATAGAAAATGAAAAAACATTGAGCACGTTTCTTTTTCATACATATATCTAATAAGGGCACCTCTTTCTTTAGTCTTTACTCTGTGGTTATTGCAATCCATTTTCATTTCCAACATAAGCTGAACGATATTTATTATTTTCACTCGTAATAGGAGAGCTCAGCTCATATTGGAAATGTTAGAGTGTAATTATATACACAATTGAACATGTGGTATTAAATAAAAAAATATTCAAAGAAAATCGTAAATTCGCTACAAACGTCATTATAGTACCATCAGCCGCATGTACCCTCTTAAACCGATGCAAATAGATCTGTTTAAGCAAAATAAGTTGAATCTACGTGATCACACGTAAACTCGTGTAAGTTAAACGTTACAATAAACTATGTGAAGCTGGTATACTCCAAGGAAACTGAACACTGTTCGGCATTCCAAGCACTTCCTATTACTTTAGTTCGAGCAATGTACCCATACCTACCTCCTACGTTCATTAAGGTTATTTATACAAGCTCTAACATCTAGATTCGTCAGTATGGGGATCTCCAAACCTATAAGGCCATTTGAGAAGAAAAAATAAGAAAAAGAAAGTAAACTGGTTAGGGCCTCCGCAGACTAGCTACTTTTAGCATCGGCGACCGGCGATTTTGTGACGTATCGATGCTGCGTGGCGTTTCTTCGAGCGCGAAAGAGCGAGACGCAGCATTAAAATCGCCGATCGCCGATACTAAAAGTAGCGAGTCTGCGGAGCCCTTAGTAAGTAAAATTACTAACGAAGTAATAACGCTAGTCACGCGTGGCTTGTCCACGGCGCTACTCAAAAGGAACGGAATCGGTTAGTAGCTCTCCAAGCTTCATACAAAAACAAAGCATAATCACTCAAGAACGCGATGCAGTAAAGTTTCTCGAAACCAGCTAGGCTTTCCTGTAACGACAAACTCACTTCGCACGCCTGAATTTGCAGGTGATATGTCCAATTTTGTATTGAAATTTGACATTTCACTAGAAAATTCACGCGTGCGAAGTGAGTATGATGTTACAGAATAGCCTAGCAGTTGCGCGCTACTAATTACTAATTAATTAATAAACAGTTACTTTTGAGTAGCGTCGTGTACGAACCGCCATAGAAATACTCTTGCTATTGCATTTGAGCAACTCATTAATAATTTAATTTAGTAACCAGATTATTTTGAGCAGCGGGTGGATAATGGCCTAAGAGATAGAAAAAGTTCTACGGAAACATGTCGCTGATTTTAGAGATAAGTAAAAATCATAGATTAAAAAAAAACTCATACTCTGGAATCGAACTCGGAAATGTAAACGTCATAAGTGAATCTTAGAAACATTTTATTTATGGACGTGGAAGTTCAAATGTGAGTAAGTAAGTATTCATATGTGAGATTTCGGTAAAGAATACACTATAAATTGAAAGATTACGGTTGCTATGGTCATGTCCGGTGAAAATACTGTGTCACTTTCGTTGGTTCTAGGCCAATTAGTACCTAAAGTAGATCATTTCTCTGAACAGCTTATTGTCACATAGCGGGATCTACGATATAGTATATACGACAGTTTTGTGTGCAATCTTATTTTTACCTAGTTATATTCAGTTAATTGGTTGACTAAGGGGCCATCCATTAATTACGTCACACGTAAAGGGGGGAGGGGGTCGACGAAATGTGGCATTGTGTGGCAAGGGGGGGCAAATACCTAAGTTTTGTGACGTCACATTTAAAAATCAAATATATCTAAGTATTAAAACCGAAATTTGAATTGTTAACGAAAAATTTTGAAAATTTCTGAAAATTGTAAAGAAATATGTGACGTCACACAGGGAGGGGGGGAGTCTCGCAAATGTGACCAGCTGTGACAAGGGGGAGGGGTCTAAAAATCATAAAATTCGTGTGACGTAATTAATGGATGGCCCCTAATGCGTCGGCTACAAGAAGTTACGATCAATTGTGGATACCTTCTCGCTTTGTGTGATAATAGGTATCCAGATAGGGTAGACCGCCAGTTGATTCTAAAGAAATTAGAATAAATTTAGGAAATTTAGAGGCCGTCGTCATTTATTAGAAGCGAATTTAAGATTTAATAACGATAATTTAAAAAAAAATATTCATAATATTTATTTTGTTAAGGCCTTCGGGGCACTTACGAATTGTCATAAAAGTCAGAAATGCGACCACGACTGAGAAGATCCGACAAATAACTCAGCGGGCTTGTCTTTTATACATTGTTATTTTTTTAATATTGTGAGAGCCTAAAATTATAATCACTTTGTGAAATAGAATTCGAAAATTTCGTAGGTGATAAGAGGGATCAATTATCCGTCACACGGATTTCTAGAAACGTGCACCATAACGACAAAGTATCGCATCGCATTTTAGCGTGTATACGATAATTTTCTAAAATGTAGTACAGTTGGGTCTGCTTGAAAAAAACGCTATACATGCTTAGTATGGTATTTGTGTTGGCGTAGAGGCATTGTTTTATGGTGTATAATACTTTGTGAACAATAATGAAGTGTCTGAAGATACTGTTTACGCTGTAAGTACACTATTTAGTTAATTATTTATTGGTAAATAGGTACTTTGGCCAAACTTTTGGAAAATCAATTTAGGGAAATTTGCATAGCCATTTCAATCCATCCTACTAATATGATAAATGCGAAAGTGTGTGTGAGTGTGTGTGAATGTTTGTTACCACGTATCTCTATAACTACTAAACCGATTTAAATTTAATTTGGAACGTAGATAGTGTAGGCACTGGAATAAGACATAGGCTAATCTTACACATCAATTTCCTCGCGGGCGAAGCCGCGGAGCACAGCTAGTACATCTATAAATATAACAGAGTTTTACTAAATGCATAATGATATATACGGTACATTTTTTCAGGCTAAGATTTACCCCCAAATTAATAGAAAGTTATGATCGACTTACAGTGGCATTACAAATCACTTTTGTTCCTAGAAACGCTTTGTAAAAGCATTGTTAGCCGGCTATAAATCTCTATAATTTTGGCGGTTTACTGTATTTAGTATCTTTAGAAATGTGTATGTCAAATGTAATGCCATACAAGGAAACTAATAAGCCGTAATTTCCGCCCAAGCGATCCTATATGAAACATCGTGCTTTGTATTTATATTCCAGGAGCCTGATATTTACCTGTTCTTCAGGGAAATCGGAGCGGAAACGATCGCTTATTTTCCCGCCCACCAGTTTATATGGGGTATGGTTTATTTTTAGTTCAAGATTCATTTTACTGAATATTAAAGTCCCTCCATACCTCCTCATCAATTTCGATGACGGCGACCCTTGCGTCCTAGGATGAGCCCTTGCTAGTCCAAACTTGGTTTTAAATACCCGATGGAATGTGTTAGTATAATTGCCCTTGAGAAATTATAGTGTAAGTACCTATAAGAGGGCTGAGGTATCTCCTTACATACTTGGCAGTTTACATCAAGTGATTCGACTTTATGAGGCGACTTTCTTTATTTTGGTCTTATTATATTAAAGTACCACATATACGTATAACTTCCCAGACTATAATCATGTATTTACAACACTCAAAGCATTGCAGTGTCAGTGTCAATTAAAGGTTGGCACTCATCTATCAACTCGGCACCCGACCAGCACCGCCTCGTCCGTCGGCATCCATTAACTGAACCGGAAATAACTGGACCACGCGCTGACCACGCCTCAGAACCACGCGGCGTTCACTCGTTAACCACGCGCGGTCCACGATCACGTGACGTTAATGGTGTAAAAGCAGCGTCCGCCCGAGGACAACCTGTCGACAACGAGTGGACGCCGACGACGCTCGGCGTCCACTCGTCGGCAATTATCGTCGGCGGTGCTGGTCGGGTGCCGAGTTCATAGATGAGTGCCTAACTTGATCGTTAAAGGTAATTCTTAAGCTATGTTTAGACTAGCAACAAAATTTGCAGAAGTACTAAAGTAAGCTTGCCGCGATTGTTTACACGGTAGGAATTGCTTGAAGTCAACATCTGAAAGTTTTGTTGCTAATCTATACATAGCTTAATTAGTGGTAGAGCCAAGCTGTAGCCAATTGACTGCAGCTCATATAACGAGGTAGTACCACCCTCTCACAGGAGATCGGCGTAAAGTAGCTATTTGATTTGATTTTCAGACGTTTCTTGCGATAGCCGTGCCCATCGACCTGCCGAACAAGAATGTCTTCGTGTCGTACAACTTCGAGTCTAACTACAGCGCACTCACCAACATCACAGAAATAGATGAAGTGATATTCCCTAACCTACCGGTAAGTTATCCATGCCTGCGTGTAAATGAGGCATTTTTCGTCTGACCGTTGTCCGTGGAAATTAGGTATTAAAAATTTTCGTTGACACCGAAGTCCCACGGACCCCCAAAATGGCCAGACGAAGAATGAGCCAAATGTGGCAGGCGCGCTCGAGCAATCAGGGTGGTTACTTTGAAAAACGAAACGAAAGCTTCGGCTGATGGATCGTGCGATTTCCTACTCCGAAAGTGCTACGGATCCGAAGTACGGATTCGATTTACGATCAAAACCATGTCAAACGCTGATATCGTAAATGTCAAATAACTTTCAGAATCCACGAAAGGAGAAATCACGATCATCGAATCCGTACTTCGGACGATCCGTCAGCCGAAGCTTTCGTTTCGTTTTTCAAAGTAGCCTCCCAGTTTTGACGTCTGACCGTAGTGATTGCTTGGCGCGCCGCTCGCGTCTTTTGGACGCACCAAGTGATTTACGTACTATATACAGAATCCTGTAGTATCCTAAAGTTGTTTTCATATTGATGATGATTCCTTTCCCATAAAATGCCATGTTATAATTAACGCAATCCATATTTTTTAAATTACATAATATAATATTATTATTGTTATTATTAGTTCCTGTATACACGGCGACACGGTTCACCACCTGTCACGTTGGGTTCTGATTATCTAGTGAAACGTGGGCTTTGAGTTGGTTAATACCTCCACAATGTGGTGTGTATGGCCACTCAAGCCTCTGACTACCCCCGAACGGGGATAAAAGTCGTGACGTTACATTACATTACATATAATATTATTTTCATTACTTACTTTCCACTGTTGTCAGCTATTTAAGAACAGTCACAGAATTGATGTGATATTTCTTGTGTATACCTCTTTCCTACAATGATAAGGTGTATTCCTTCTACTCCAGGTGATCAGTTCCCGTCAGAGCCGCAGCATCACCAGGGAACTAGCGTACACTGTGCTGGAGAATCGATTTATAGAGTAAGATACCTTTTATCAGCTGCACTAAGATTTATGAAGTATTTATACAGTTGATGTGCAAGTCTGGCGATGTCATGTACGCAAAAGCGACTGAACTGACTGAAGGTGGTAGAGCCAAGCTGTAGCCAATTGACTACAGCTCATAAACGGGCTGGCTCAACCGGGGTAGTACCACCCTCTCACAGAAGATCGGCGTAAAGCAGCTATTACAGCTGCGTTTCGTACGATGAGTGAGAGAGCCGTAAGCCCACCCCCCATCCCCCTCCCTCCATTCCACTCCCCTTCAGGTCGGCAATGTGCGAGCAATACCTTTGGTATTGTAAGCATCTATAGGCTACGGTAACTGCTTAACATCAGGCGGGCCGTACGCTTTTTTGCCACCGCAGTCCTATAAAAAAAAAAACGGTTTTCCTGAAATTTTGTAGGGATAGATGTTCTGAATAACATACCCCATGCTTATGCTTCTTTTTACCGTAGAACATCCTCGTACCTTACCATCTCGTATCTCCTATTTCAGACATGGCATGAAGGGTAAGGAGTGCATGCTTCGGAACATCTGCGAGGCGGCGGAGACTCCGCTCCATCACAATGGTATTGTGGGCCATATCATGCACATCGTGTTTACGTAAGTTACTTAGAGCTATTTCTATATCATCATCATGACTATCATCATCATTATCATCATGTGAATTCACTGAACCATAAAAACATTGGGATTAACCTTATGTTGCTTTAACTTATAAGCGATGACATACGGTACTGACACGTGATCACTTACCGTGCGCCTCATAAGAAAGGTCAAAGTCCAAATCACTTCGCTATCTATAGAATCCTAAATGGCGGCGTCTTCATCAGGCGCATGCCTCGCACGAGCACTCAGTTTTGACGTCGGAACGCATAGACGTAATGTCATAATATGAGTGCTCGGGTGAGGCATGCGCGCCATATGGACACATCTAATGAGGAGATCCATAGACGAACTATCTGACCGACATAGCTCTAAGAATTTCGAAGTTGAAGACTGCTACTTGCGCGGCACATACCTCGCAGAACCTATTGCGGTTAGGACAGAAAGGTTCTGGCCCTAAAGTCACTAAAATCGCTTAGCCATTGTTATTGAGTTTCTATAGTGATCGGCCCTCTGATTGGTCGGTTAGAATCAACCGATCAATGAGAGAGTCGATCACTATAGCAAAACGCCATAGTGGCATCACATTGGCTAAGCGACTTAGGGCCCTGGAATGTCGACCGCGAGCCGGAAAATGTAGTGCAGACGGTCAACCACGAGGAGGCCCGACGACATCCCTTACGGGTCGCGGTGGGTGCTAAAGGTGATTGACCGTGATGTGTGGAAGACATTAAGGGAGTCCTGTTTAGCAATGGACTTGTGAGCCAGTTTTCAATCGTAGGAAAACCCTTTATAGGTCCCTATCCGCCTCGGGGGAGACGGGAGGGGTATGTGGGAGTCAGGCTCTGCCGTGTACCCACTAAAAACCTACGGTGTACCATCTACCGTGTTAAGAGGGGCGCCACGGGATTGCTATTTAGCATTGCTTACCGTGACGCCCCAGCGGCAGTCCCAATCTTGACTGAACGCCCCATATCACGCAAACTTCAAGAGCTCTACTTTTTTCCAGGCCATCAGCGTCTCGTGAAGAAGGCCTCGGTGACGAGTACTACGAGGCCGAGGCAGACGGCCAGCGAGGCGACTGCGACAAGTACTTAGACGACTGCCCTACAAGCCTGTTCGATATGATAACACGACTCGTTGAAATACGACCCAGTTCATGAATAAATGGTATCTCTGAAAAGGATTGTTTCATTCACCAGTTCATTTTTCTGATTCTCTAACAGAATTCTTAGCAATTCCGCTAAATTCCCGTAAAATGGTCACACATTTTACGCTATTGGTGACCATTTTACGGAAATTTAGCAGAATTGCGAAGGATTCCGCCTTTTAAGCCCACTGGATTTATATTCTGTAGGGTATTTGCCCTAGGCTCCAAGTCGCTTAGCCATTAAACTACCTCTGTAGCATTTTGCTATTGTGACCGACCCTCTGATTGGTCGGTCACAATTTCTAAACGCTGCAATGACAATTTAATGGCTAAGCGACTTGGGGGTCTGATTGGTTTGAGTAGAGAAGAGATGATTATCACTCAATGTTCTGATGTAGGTATCATTGCTTTAAGGTAACTTTGCGGAAATAAGAAACATGAATAAAATTCTGAAATATTTTTAATTGTGCTCTAAAATCTTGTGAGTATAATATTTCTCATACGCTACATTAAAATGGGCATTTTATTTATAAAATTTATCCCGATTCACAGCCATTAAGATTAAAATGCTTATTTATAACTTATCTTAATACTTTAATATTTTATTTAAATTATTTATTATCGTTAATTCCTTGAATTTTCTACATGAAATGTGCAAGAGTAATCCAACCAAGTCTTGCTTTACTAAATAGGTACTTTCTACGAGACAATATTCCTGGCAGTTTTGATATTTTAATAACTTTAAGCTACACTAGACGTCACTTTCACAATCTTCTCGTAAAAATTAAAACCTTTATTTAGGCCTTCCTCAAGGCTCTCTACTGGGCGCTATCCTCTTCCTTCCCCTTAACTAATAATACCAATAGTCTCAATGCCCTTCGGATAAAAGAAGTTGTTCTTCTTCATGGGGATGGAAGATATCTGCTGGTCTACTGGGACCCTGGTATCGTACAGTGATGGGGATTGGAAGATGATGCCGAAGGTGCCCACGAAGCAAGCAATGGTGAACAACCAGAGAAAGAAGCGGTCCAGGACCATTGACATGAACTTCCAATCTTCTACTACCTGTGGACAAAAAAATATATATTAGTTCGCAGTCGTTGTGTCTTGAAAACAACCCAAAGTACCTACATCCATCACAACAAGTTTCAAGCCACCTAATAATTCTTGGTATAAAAAAAATCGCAATGTTTTGTATGGGGTGTATTATCTTTTTAAATTGTCAAATGTTGCGTAGGTTTAAAAATAAAACATTGCATCGTAAATAGTTGTCACATTGAATCCATTATCGTAGTGACGACACCTTATTCATTCTTCGGCCCGTCTATAATTCAACGTTGGCCCGAAGAAAATAGCGTCCAATTATGCTAAAGAGCCAATTTGACGTCGAGCTTGTTTGCTTGTTTTCCGAGCACGGTTTAATTGCACCCGTTCGAAGGGTGGGTCCAGACGGGAACACTAATCTGTTGCCGATAGAGATTATTTCGTTGTTACCAGGGAATTATATTGGAAACGGCTTTCGGCGCAATGTCATTATCATAATTTGATTATTTGGTTTGACCTGGTTCCATAGATTGATTTTGGTTTCCGTGACCTGCATGCTATTAATAATTTCTATAATTTATTAAGTAGTTTATAGAACTACTTAATGTACCTACTTGTTGAGTAATAGAATCATTATCAACTACTAAGATTTACTTAGTACAAAAATTACTTAGGTTTTTAGTTACCAGTTTTAGTTACTATTAAAATGTGGGTGACTATCATAATAATACAATAATAATGCGATGGAATAGTTGCAACCTCTACACCCACCACAACACCTAAACAAGTCGCCTTACATTTTTTCTCATTATTTCCTCTCCGAAGGCTCCTTGAGTTCTGAAAGAGGGGAAGTGTATCAAGGGACAATTTCCCCTTCGAGATGAGCCGTTTGTGGCCGATTAAGAGTACAAAGCGCAACAGTACAACACTTTGATCTTGAAGACAAGCTGATTACCGAGATAATACTTTAATTTGATTTGAAAGGAATTTCAAGAAAGCTTGTAATCGAGGTAAATACATAGAATGAACGATATTTGTGTGATTTTCTTCGGTATTTTTTTATGTGATACGTTTACACGATGCTAATAACGCGTCAGTCCAGTAACCTACCTCGCGCTGACCTCTCACTGGGCTCGTATGGACACTAGCTTCAATGCGAGATAGGTTACTAGGTTAGGTTACTGGACTGACGCGTTATTAGCATCGTGTAAACGGCGCGGGCGACTTGTGGGCGTGAGATCAGGACTGGACTGGGTTGAAGCTAGTCCACACGAGCCCAGTGAGAGGTCAGCGCGAGATAGGTTACTGGACTGACGCGTTATTAGCATCGTGTAAACGGCGCGGGCGACTTGTGAGCGTGAGGTCAGGACTGGACTGGGTTGAAGCTAGTCCACACGAGCCCAGTAAGAGGTCAGCGCGAGATAGGTTACGGGACTGACGCGTTATTAGCATCATGTAAACGGCGCATAAATCCGAAATAGACCCCAGTTTCGGTTCGGCAAGTACGGTTTACACAATCCCAGTGACGCGACAGTCCAGTAACCCAATCTAGCGGTTTAACTAGCCTATAACTACGCCAAACGATCTACTTCAAATAGATAGCCCAAACCTGTAATCGGGCTTGGAACTCGCAAGACATTGACACTTGATCTGATAACTTATCACAATTAATACAAAAGAATTGTCATTGTGACCCCAGTGACCTCAGATTCAATCACTCTTAAGACTAACCGCCAAATTTACTATTTTTAGCCAGATTACAATAGTTTTACGGAGCATTTCTAGGCTTCTAGTGATGTGTATTGCAAGTGCATCACAACTTTCCATAAAGAGGATAATTCTTCTCAGACGTTCTAAAAGAACAATTCATAATATGTAGTAGTGTCCAAAGCGACGGCCTCATCCCAGCTGCTATCCTGGTACATTTTATTTTAAGCGCACATTTTCCACAAAAATGTTCATACAAAGGATAAAAATAATGCTTTGTAATTGATGAAAAACACTAAAAATAGTTTTTTAAGAATAAAGACGCTACTCATGAAAACTGAAATCATCATATCAATAAACAATAAGATAACCGAAGCAACAACTAGACAATGTGATACACCATTACACTTTATCGACGCTTAAATAATAAATGAAAAAGTTTATTGGTTTGGAAGATTGACTGATCATTTCGCAAAAACGGCGAAACAAGTAAACAAATTTGTATTAAATGTCCATGGTATCTTAAGCTAATCGAAATCAACACAAGCGGAACCACGGGTATAAGCTAGTATATCATAAACTGCCCAAGAAATAGGATTTCAACTTCTCCGTGCTAGCATCAGGAGATAGATATTTTCGGAACGCAAACCCAATGGCGTTACATAAACCCGTAGGACCGAATATTATTCCGTTTTACCAGGAAACCTACCGAAATACCCCATCTCCCCCGGGAACGATGCACTCAAAGCAATTCCGGGGACGCTTGTTGGTTCATTTGGCAGTACTTTGACCTTTAATACGGAATTCCGGAACAAAATAGTTCCGCGGCAAGTTTTTGATGGTTATAAATAAAAGGTTTGGTACACTTTGTGTTTCGCGAGGTACGTAATTTATAAAGCATAATAATAACAATATATAGTTGGGTAATGTGGACTGTTGTTTTATTTGTCAAATAGAACCCACAGTAATAATATTTCTCAATTTAACAATGCATTAACATATTATTAGAAATCTACAATAAGCTACACTGAAAAAAAAATCTTGATAACATTGATTAAAAAAATGTTTATATTTCGGGACTCGTATTTTATAAACTTTAAATACAAAACTTAATTCAACAAGAATTTGCAGTGTATAGTGACGTGCCCGTTAGCGTGGTTGGCGCGGAGGCGACTTTCACGCTGCAGGTCGTAGGTTCGATTCCTACCCGTGACATGCATTTGTGTGCATGAACATGTCTGTATGTCCGGAGTCTGGGTGTATATGTATATTAAGTATGTATTTACAAATAAAAAAGTAGTATATGTAGTAATATCAGTTATCTGGTTTCCATAGTACAAGCTCTGCTTAGTTTGGGATCAGGTAGCCGTGTGTAAAAAATGTCCCAGGATATTATTATTATTATATTTAAAGAATAATTCTCAATCAATTCGCATTGAAGCTTGAATTCATAGACCTGAAAATATCAGATGAATATTAAGATCAGAGAACGCTTTCATTTTTATTTTATAGCTTTACTTGAAGAAGTAACTAGAGTAGGTAATTCACCAATTTAATATATAAGCTCAAATGAAACAGAAGCCTAATTCCACGGGCAAAATAAATTCTCAAATCCTCAAAATAGAGCAAACTTAATTGTATACCTCTTAAAACCGAAATGAGGATCAGTAATAGGTCAACAAATCAACTCATAACCAACACTAACAGTTAAAACTAAGCTTTCTTATCAATATAGTTTTTAAATCATCGAAATCGGTCCATCGGTTGCGATTTCCTAACACATTTTATGTATCCAAAATTTATCGACAGGCGGTAAGTGCGGCCAGCGCGCGTGACGTCACCGGGCGCGCCTCGTTGATTTCGCGCTGTGCCCGGTTTCCCGCTTGCGCCGCCATTCACTATTTTAGGTGTTATTCATTTAAATTACATGCTGTAAAGGGCCATATTGATCTATATTAAATGCACAATGTATTTAAGGTACTTAATTGGTTAAGGATTAATGCTGTATTGCTTAAAATCGCTTCGTAAATAAGCCATTATTTCTCGTAAAAAGTAAAGGAAAAAAATGGTTATTGTGGGTTATCCCTAAGAGATAGACATAAATACCATCGCGGACTTTTTGTATACCTTTTTATGGTGTACAATACTGTAGTACATTATTTTGATCTATCTCGTAGGATTCAGCCAGCGTTTGCAATGTAAGGGCAAAAAAATATATTTATTTACGACATCACATTAGAAACCTCTAAAATTATCAGTGTTTCTCTACTATATTAAGCATGTATTATACATAATAAACCTTCCTCTTGAATCACTATCTATTAAAAAAAACCGCATCAAAATCCGCTGCGTAGTTTTAAAGATCTAAGCATACATAGATACAGACAGCCAGAAAGCGGGAAGCGACTTTGTTTTATACTAGGTATGTAGTGATAGTGAATCCTTAGGTAGGGTGATGGGTAATATAATATTATGTTAATAATAGATTATAAAGGAATAATAAATAATAATAATAAATATCGCCAGACTTACACGCCATCTGTATGGTCCCAAACTAAGGGGGCGTCCATAAATTACGTGAGGTGAATTTTTGCCTCCCCCATCCCCCTTAGTAAGATGTTGTGAGATTTTGCTCGACCCCCTCCCTCCCCCTCTAATCTTAGGTGAGATTTTTCAAAAGCCATATTCTAGTGGAGAAACATGTTTTACTTAATTTAACCCAGTTTTCTCGCAGTTTAAGGTTGCGTTTCCATTGAAGCGGAGCGGGGCGGAGAAGAGCAGTGAAAAGTGGCAACTTTTTCCATTTAAGCGGAACTGGGTGGAGCAGAGCGGGGCGGAGCGGAGCGGGGTGGAGTGGAGCGGGGCGGAGCGGAGCGGGGCGGAGTCAAGCTGATCTGCATTGAGCCGTGTTCCGATCAGTCAAATTTGAGTCAAATTCAATCTCATCGAGTGATCATACGTCATGTTATCGGTTAAGAAAAGAACAGCGCTTTTACATCTTTCTCTACTAGAAGATGAAAATTCGGAAGCTATCCGCCGCGTGTTCATATACTGTATTCGAAAGTCCGCTCAGCTCAGCTCCGCTCAGCTTCGGTTGGATCCGCTCAGTTCCGCTCAGCTCCGCTCAGCTTCGCTTAGCTCCGCTCAGCTTCGCTCAGCTCCGCTCAGCTTCGCTCAGCTCCGCTCAGCTTCGGTCAGATCTGCTCAGCTCCACTCAGCTCCGCTCCACTCAGCTCCGGTCCGCTCCGCTTCGTGCCCACCACTCGGCACCACAGCCTGCTCGACTCCGTTCTGTCCGGCTCGGGGCCGCGTGTTCATTTGTTTTATTCGAAAGTCCACTCAACTCCGCTCCGCTCCGCTTACACTGTTTCCACTGATGCGGAGTGGAGATTTCGAGCACTGTGATTGGCCAGTTCACGGTCCGCTCCGCCCAGCTCCGCTTCAATGGAAACGCACCCTAATTTTTGCGGAGAAAAAATTACGTGAGATTTGCAGAGACCCCTCCTCTCCCCCACGTGAGATTTGGTGAGTTTTGGCTCGACCCCCCCCCCCCCCCCTCTAAATGCCTCACGTAATTTATGGACGCCCCCTAAGCACCGCTGATACTTGGCTACCATACAATGGACTGGGGGCGATCTCAGTGACAACCAGACCAGAGTAGATTACGAAAAGGCCATTTCCGAAATTTGCCTCTGGCGGGAATCGAACCCACAACCACCCCATGCAGTGAGCCAAGCGGCCAACGCTCAAACTACAGCGCCAAGCGGTCGTCAAAAATAAACAGGAATAAAAATAGTACTCAATAGGATAAACACCTAATCTACCTACTTATGACAGGATACTACCTACCTTCCTAGGTATCTTATATATCTTATAGTACTTTGGGTAGGTACACCGAACCTTTCCATGCTTAACATAGTGGTAAAATAATAGGTTTCTTTGTATAAATAGTATTCATAACAGAAAAGGTAAGTGAAAAGGTACCTAAGTATACCTTTTCCGTTTCCAACCACGTGTCTCGGCGCTGGTGTATTTTAAATTATTGTTTAAGTAGTCGAATACCATAAAAGTATCGACTTTTGGCAGGTTATCCGACTTAGCTTGTTGAAAACTTTCCTGTAAACTCATTTTGAGGCTTAAAACACGCTGCGCGCGAACAAGACAACCGAACCCTAGCGCTAGCCGAGCGCGTATCAGCCCGCGTGACGTCACAGCGAGTGCGGCGGCCGGCGCCGCCCGGTCAGGAAACTTCGTTAGGAAATTAGTCGTATCTTCGTTAATTTTTGTCGTAGACCAAAAATTATTGAGCTGTATGTTATAGAATCCTTAGCTCTATAAATCTGCAGTTTCAACTAAATTCGTTACGGTAATTCATTGAATAACCGTCCAAAAAATCTCCCACCCTACCCTCACCTCCCCTAAAGTAGCTTCCAAGTTTCCATTGCATCAGGGGTGGAGCGGGGTAAATTGAAACTCGATATCCGCGGCCCTGCCGGCTGCAAATCACATAACCACGCTTTGTGGATATGTGGCAACACTGACACTATAAGCGGTTTTTGTGGATATTGAACCACAAATAGTATAGTAGTGTGCGTGATTTTTGGAATTGAATGTATATTGGAAGTGCAAGCTATAAAGGATTTTAGTAGTAGTTATAATAGCAGTGATAGCCGATTGGTTAAGCACGTCTTGCGGGCTTAAGTTCCAGGTTTCAAACCCCGGCTCAAACCTCTGGATTTTTCGAAATCTATGTGCGAATCATAACTTTAATATGATTATCACTTGCTTACGCTGAAGGAAAACGTCGTGAGGAAACCTGCATGTCTTAGAAAATATAATCAATTTTTGAAAGAAGATCAAGAAGGTCTATGATATAAATATAAAGCTCCATTTTCTCAATACCTACCCCATTTTAAATTCAACACTACATTTTCTCTGAATGTAACGTAGCTTGCGTGTTTATATCCGCTCCTCGGCGGCACGTAACAACGTAAACTAGCAATGTATATAGCCAAACAGAATCCACATGAAGAGGATTCCTAGATCCGTGTTTACATTGGTATGGGCGCCTCGTGGGAGACGTCTAAGCTTTTCAGGAAATATGCAAGCTCTTACAGAGTGGATGATAGTTTTACATATTCAGAGTGCTCGGGCAAGGCATGCGCGACATATGGACAAGCCACCGAATTACACGCTCCAAAATTTCGCACTTATTAACACACAACAAAGGCACTAACTCAACAACTGTTAAACCCTGATATTCCAATACCATCTATATTTCATCTCATTGGGTATTCAGGGCCTCTCCGTTTCCCTAAGATAAGGGTTGCCACCATTAATATAACGGCAAACAAAGTGAAAATACCATTTTTACGCCAACGGATCATTGATGTTAAGGGATATTAATGATCGATCAGCTGTCAGCCCTGAAGCCCTATGGGCGCGGTAGATAAAGATTGGCATATCAATAGTGGAATTTTAGGGTTAGTTAAGTAATCCATATAGTTATAAGTAGCTAGCTTTGTTATATTTTGAAAAGAAGCATCATTCCTTACAATATCTTTCTCATGGAAACTGGACTCTTTTCTTGGGTACATAAAGGATTCTAGAGAGAGTCTAATAGAATCTATCTATTGCTTGAAATTACCTTACGAGGAGTTATGGAGTCTCGTAACCTTAAGTCCAGGGTATTTGTTGTAGTTAATAAGTTTTAATTGGTGAATATAAATAAAATTATTATTATTGGTGATTAATTAAATAATTTATTATTACGGCGCGAAAGTAAGTGGATGCGTCGGAAGAGGGCGCCCAAGGATAATTTTTCACGACCCGATTAATGATATTGTCCAAAAAGATCAAGTCCGTAGTCCGCAGTGCATGAGAAGATGTATGAATGTGGATGAAGCAAACAAAGTGTCCTAAAACGTAGCATGTCGCAATCAACAGTCGCTGCCTACCCCGTGGGATACAGGAGTGAGTATATGTATGTATGTAATTTATAATTACTTTATGTGGATCGAAGATAGACACAGAGCGAAAGAAGGCCAAACGAAAGATGGATGGATGAAAGAGGTTGAAGTGGAAGAGGGCGCTTGAAGGGGAATATGATAGGAACGGCACGAGTGGAAATTCAAAGACATGATGATCATGAGATGATGACAAATACCGACCTACTTAGTAATAATATCTTGCCATAGAACTCGTTATGAAAGGGGCACTTGAAACCTTGTAGGCTATCCTCCAAATTCATTAAATATAATACACTGGCCTTACGTACAGCATTTTTACTTAAGTTATTTAAATCATCATTTTAACTTCGTATAAACTTGCTGTTTATTTTTTTTTATTTAAAATTGAGATTAAATCGACACCGCAGAAAAACGGCCAGCTAAATAAATCAGGAGAGATGATTTTTTAAAAATATATTCGGCCTCAGGGTGCTATTTATATCGCCGTTTCAAAAATGAGCCGCAGTTATCTTGGAGACGTGGAAACGTGTCCGGAATAACAATGGCTCGTTTCGCAATCGAGTGCCGACGACCGGGGGATAGGGACAACACTAATTTACTTATAGGGATGTAGTGGTTTTGGGATAATGGTGTTTTAGCCATAACAAGAATAGGGGTGTTATTGGTTTGATGACATCGGAGCTTTGAACCGATGCGATGAACCGATTTCGTGAAAATTATATTTTGGTATTCTATACTGTACTAGTTACATTGAGATACTATGCACTACGTACTAGAGGCGCTTTCATACGCCACGCGCAGGTAAAAAGAGTACGAGTAAGATAGAATAAGTAAAATGACTGTGTGAAGTATACCGCAACTGAATGGCACAGCATAATGATGTACGGTGTCTGCTCTAGTACGTAGTGCATAATGAGTCAATAGCACGGAGTGTAATCCCTCTAAGCGAGTAACGAGATTCCTCGTGAAACATGTATGCCAGGTTTGAAGTTTGTGTGATGAGTGGACTCGGTATGTGTAGCTTGGTATAATAAAATATTTGAAAGATTAAAAAAAAAACACCCACTTACGATGTCACTTGTCGAAATTTATTGTAGTAATTTAAAGGCTAACATACAATACACAAATAATTCTTCAGAATAAGAAAAATGCACATATCCAAGGATTATGGATAGTTCAGCGGAGCCGTCGAATTGGGTCAAATAAGTTCCGTACATCAATGACAGGCATAATCAACGCTGATCGCATTATATACGACGTGATGAACCCGCACCAATAACATATTCTCTATATATTATTTTATTGGAGGAGAAAAAGACGATAGAAATATATTTTTGGTTAAGAACACCGAATACTAGGAAATATTTTTCGAAGAAAACTGTCTGACTGTTACCTTTAAGAAACCGAATTAGGTATAATTTGTTTTATAAGATCACGTAGATGATAAGGTCCTTGAGATATTATATACTTGTAAAAGTACCTTGTACATATTATATATACTTGAGAGAAAAATCACAAGAACACGTTGAAAAGTAATGGGTCCAACCAACCAATCAAGTCTGTAACTTAAACCGTATTCGAGGGGCAAGACCCAATGTTCCCACTAATATACCTACCTAAAATCAAAATATCAGCTTTATTCTACAATCTAGATTCCCCTAAAATCTAGACATCAACGAATAATTCCCACTTAAAAAGAAAGTTCAGCAAAAATCCGCCATAAAATACCCAGATAGAGTCGTAAAACCCAATCCAGACTGCAACTTGGTAGACTAACTCGATTCCCGCATTAAATCGTTTGAAATTCATCTCGGTACCATTCGGATCCCGTCAATCCCCCGGGATTCCCGGGACGCAAGGCTATCTGAGATCAGTGGCTCCCCCGAGATGTCGATCGATAGCGATTTAAATGTGCTGATTTCTTCGAACCCAGTAATGAGACGTAATTAGATAAGTCCCTAATTCGGACCCCTCGGCGCCTAATCTTGGTGACATCGTTAAGAGTGTCACTTTTACGATTGCCTTTTGTTTCGGCATGATACTAGACTGACTTGATCAACTCTCGTTAATATACTTATAGTTCGCGACAGGTCGAGATGACATTCGGGTTATGAGCTTTTTCCAGAATAAAATCCAAATCAATATTAGCAGGACCCGATAAACAATTAAAATGGCTCACAAAATTATTAAATTAAATTATTCTGTTGCGTTGCGGGTCCTGCTAATTATGATTCGGATTTTATTCAGGAAGAAGCTCATAACCCGAATGTCATCTCGACCTGTCGCGGACTATAGGTTTTAGTTAAAGTACACACTGATCAGACAGTGACACTGGTACATCAAACAATCAGTTACTGCTCTAAGGGTCCGTTAGTGAGCTGGTGAACATGGCCCTTAAAGCGTTGTTACCTACAAACTAAATTAGGATGTAATTTTATTGAAATAATGATTGGATTATAATTACCTACAAGGAAATTCTAGATTATTGAAGATGGAAACATAAGTGCTTTGGTAAGTATGTACAAGAATAAGTTTTTTGTCTGATTTGATTTCAAGAGCCTTGTAAAATCAAGAGCTTAGAAGATTGTGTTGCTGCGTCTCGCTCGTTCGCGCTCGAAGAAACGCGACGCACCATCGATACAGTCGCAAAATCGCCGGTCGCCGATGCTAAAAGTAGCAAGTCTGCAGTGGCCCTAAGCGCCTAGAAGCTTATTATTTATTGTATTGCCTCTATTATTAACACTTCAAGTGCCAACACCATATTATATTATTACTTTACAGACGCATAAATCTCCAATTAAAACAAAAGGTACATAACAGATGAAAGCATCAAGTCTCAAAGGACAGAGGTGTGAAAAACCAAGTTTCTCCCCAAGGTGATACAAAGCTGTGTTGAGGAAAATAATTTAGTAAGATGGCAAATGAAAGGAAAGATGGCGTCACGAACGAATGATCCCACCCAATAGGGAGTTAATCTGTTGATAGATGCCATTAATGTTATTAGTGGTAATTCAGATAATACTGGGATTATTACCAAACAAGTTAAGGTAGATAATTCTGCGTACTCTTAATGGATGGGGAGCCGTAGAAGGACTTTCTGGATTTAAACGAGCGCGTCAGATTAAGATAAGGGAGATAGCTTACATATTGATAAGAACCTCAAAAAATTATGAGCCCTTAATATTGGTGGGTTCGCTCAGGGGAACCAAAAAAAAAATAGACCATCTTAAAATACTCGAACTTGTCAGATTAAGATAAGGGGGATTCATTACTAGCTAAGAAGTGTCAAAAGTGTCAATTTTGCTAATTTGATCGTCAGTCTAAAAAATGGGAGCATCTGGATGTTTCACTTTTTCACCCCCTCATTTTTCTTTTTTTTTAATATAGGACTGCGGTGGCTAAAAAGCCTACGGCCCGCCTGATTTTAAGCAGTTACCGTAGCCTATAGATGCTTACAAAATCTGGCGCGCTCGAGTAATTTTTTTTTTAATTTTTCATGTTGGAGCATGAAAAGTATCAATATCTGAAACGCTTGAGTATTTTTATGTCAATGCTTTTTATAAAAAAAACAAAAAATGTCATGTATACGCTTCCCCCACCGCTGAAAGTGGAAACATCTAGAACAATGAATTCTTCCTCTCATGTCATCTACCGAATCTACTAGGTTTGGACGGCGCTCGTTCAAATCCACGAAGTGCACGCTGGGCTCCCGGTCCATAAGTGATGCTGTCACACAAAGATAAACTCCATGAAACTGATAACGATTACAACCCCTCTAGCCAAGTGACTTCGTCTATAAGCGTTTCTACAAATTGCTACGCTTCGTGTATGGAAATGACATAAGTCACGTGATCTACATATCGACTAATAATGTCATTTCCATACATTTAGGCGTAGCGATTTGAAGGAACCCTTGTAGACGAACTGACGAAGTGACATAGCTAGGAGGACTGGTATTATCGAAACTTAGAAGATACATACTAATATTATAAATGTGAAAGTTTGGATGGATGGTTGTTACTCAATCACGCCAGAACGGCTGAACGGGTCTGGATGAAATTTGGCACAGAGATAGATTATAGTCTGGAATAGCACATAGGCTACTTTTTTTTTAATTATGCGCGGACGAAGTCGCGGGCAAAAGCTAGTAGACAAGAAAGTTGAAACTTTAAACACAATAGAGATAGCTCTATTTCGGGTTTTTTAAAAGCACATACGGCAGCAGCATTCATCATTTTTAAGAAAGACCATATCTGGTATTATTTTAAAGAGAATATCTATACTTAAACTACGTTCCCACAAACCGCAAACTCTTCCACGTTCCTTACAATAAATTCTCATTAGAACAAGTGGAAAATTACGATAAAACCACACTTGAGCCCCTCGCGGCCACAAACTTGAGGCTGCCGTCGGGCCAATAAGAAACTGTACATTATCTTGGCCTTTTTGTTCGCATTAGAGGTAAATTAGTGGCGTGGTGGACGGCAGAAAAAAGTTTGCAGAGATGTTAAGGTGCGTTCTATTGCAATTGTTGCGTGCAACGTTACGTGTAACATAAAAATCTATATGGCGAGGAATATTCACTGTTGTACAACATTAAGTCTATGATGTTAGATACTATTGTAACAGAGGTAAATTAACACTGCACAATATTGCAAAAGATGGTAAAGCTATATAAGATAGTTGTTTATTGTTTAAGAAGCCTTCAACAGCTGTTTGGTTACATTACAATAAAACTATACCTATAATAAGACAATCCTCACAACCCACAACCCTCACTGGGATCATTGTTATTATTTTTTCTTTGGTTTGTATTGTGACTTTTTTGCCACAAATTAAGTTATTTAGTAGTTAGCTCTTTAGTTATGTGGATACTTGACTATTAGGTGTGTCTACAACTGTATACCTATATGTGGAGACTTGTTATTGGCAATTTGTAAATCCATTTTTGTTATATAATATAATTTTGTATTAGTCCGTAAGTCTTCTGCAAGAATAAATAAATAAATAAAAAATCTAGGTCAAATTTAAAACTAAGATTTTAGTTTCCTGAACAACATTTTTGATAACTTTTCTTATGTAACTGTTTCTTTTAGTATGTTTATTTTATACGCAAAATGATTCAATACCACCCTTTAAAGTTTCGTTACAAATGAAGCACCATATAACAGCAACATTACATGTAACCTCGCAACATGTGACATAACCAACAATAGAACGCGCCTTAACGGACGACACACGACACAACACACCTGAAGATAGTAATAAAACATTCATTTGTTCATCACGCGCCAGTCCCCTGGCACCATTCGTCCACATTCCCTCCCCCTGACGGTGGAGACTCGGTTATTAGCTGCGTAAGTGTATTTGCGGCGGGGGAAATTAATTACGGTAGTAATGTATCTATTTGCTTTTTGCGTTCGCAATATGGCTTCTATGGATGAGATTAACAGCGTGGTATGTTTTGTAATAATGGAGTGAATATAATGTTTTTGTCGGATGTTACTTTATTAAACGTTCGTTATGGCAATAGTGTCTATTATGGCTATTATAAGTACCTCTAACTATCATATTATTATTATAAAGCACATTATTATTATAAGGCGCTTATAGCCAGCTGCAATCATCGGTAAACGGAGGTTAAGCAACACTTGGCAAGGTCAGTCAGAGATGGGTGACCATTTAGTAGCATTTGAACTGAGCGTCTCCGTGCTTCGGAGGGTAAGTAAAAAGTCGGTCCCAGTTGTTGTCATCTGCGCAACAGTCGTTAAGCTATGTGAGAGGCCTTCGGGCGGCCTCAACTACTCTGAAACCAGGTTGGCCAATTAGTTATAGGCCTTCGAATATTAGTGACAACATTTCTTGCGTTAGAAAACATCTACCACCAAATTTATAGAGATTTTACAATGGTTTTGAAAAGCATTATAGGTAGCCTGAATCCCCTTAGCATTGAGGGGAGGCCCTTGCCTAGGATTGGCACGTTAAAAGGGCTAATATTATTATTTGTTTTCATCCCATCTATTCGAAAAGGACGACTTGGTTCGCCTTTAAGTGAGCCCAAAGGTGGTGTTTTCTATAAGAAACTTGTTCCAAATTCAAAAAGTGCGCCGGAATGAACTATTCCGCACACTTATGAAATAAGTGTGCGGGAAAGTAAATTGCGGCGCACTTTTGAATTTAGAATATCTTAGTGTTCAGCGCCAAATAAATCGAACGCAAATATTGTTTGAATAAAGACTGGCTGGTACGACGCGACGGGGCACATAGTCGAGCCGCCAGCTGAATAAAAAAATAAATCAAATTA
Organism: Drymonia ruficornis; assembly: GCA_947859195.1. Classification (NCBI taxonomy): domain Eukaryota; kingdom Metazoa; phylum Arthropoda; class Insecta; order Lepidoptera; family Notodontidae; genus Drymonia; species Drymonia ruficornis. Next base: position 2,333,394 of record OX401921.1, read on the forward strand.
AAACGCGCGAACTAGCCTATGGATGCTTACAATACCAAAGGCATTGCTCGAGTGTTGCCGACCCGGTTGGGCCGGTTGGGCTTGCGGCTCTCTCACTCATCTTACGAAACGCAGCTGTAATAGCTACTTTACGCCGATCTTCTGTGAGAGGGTGGTACTACCCCGGTCGAGTCAGCCCGTATATGAGCTGCAGTCAATTGGCTACAGCTTGGCTCTACCACCTTTAAATGTCTTATTAAATAATAATATTACAATAAAATATGAGGAGCCCTTTATTTTCTCATAGAGGGTGATGAAAAGTAGAGTGTATCTCTCGGGCGCAAAATATTTTTGGCTCGGGCGACGTACTTTGAATCCCTCGCTACGTTCAGGATTCTACTAAAGAATCCCTCGCTACGCTCGGGATTCTACTCTAGAATCCCTCACTTCGCTCTGGATTCAAAAAAGCGCCCTCGCCGTAAAAATATTATTTTGCTCCCTTATCATACAATCTACTATTTTATTCGTTGTATTAGGTCTGTCACCGCCGCACCGCCCGCGCCGTTACATTACATAGCTAATACCAATTTAAATATTCAATAGGTATTAGAAGAGGCATTAAAATATTCTGCGGTTGTTGAAAGCTTAATCCTTGTTAAGAAGAGGGTTCGAAATTTGGTTGATTTTCTATTCTACTTTTTCTTTAAGTAAGTATGTGGACTAGGAATCTTATATTTAGATTATGATTTTTGACTATATTATCTTGAGTATCTTTAAATCCAAATCACGATTTGACGAAATTTTCTCGATAAAAAAATAATATGAAATGAGCTCTAATTATTTACAATTTTCCTTGCTACCACGATGTTTTTACGATTTAGATCACGAAATTATTTCTAAAACATAGCAAATAATGATATCTAAACTACCCTTCAACCATATTTTAATTCATGAAGTAGTTTTTTTTTAATTCAAGAAAATGTGGTTTGGCGCTTATGTTGTTTATTTCCGAGCGCGCGCACAATATCGCCATCTCACATTTTAAGTACTTGAACTAACCATGTCTCTCTCTAACTTTGTATTGTCAGTGTCCGCTCGGACTTGTTCGACGTCGGACCTGTGAAGGATTTTTTAAAAAATATTACGAAAAAATATTACGGTCGTGCCACATTACAGGTACAGTACAGTATTTACAGTCCGCCGACGCCTATGATAAATAAATAAATATCCTTGGAAATTCTTTTACACATGACTACCTGATCCCAAACTAAGCAGAGCTTGTACTATGGAAACCAGATAACTGATATTACTACATATACTACTTTTTGTTTGTAAATACAAACGAAATATACACTTAATTACACCTAGACTCGGGACATGCGGACATGTTCATGCACACAACTGCATGTCCTGGGCAGGAATCGAACCTATGACCTGCACTGCAGCGTGATTTTCGTTTGCTTTTCCTTGTCTTGTGTAATTTCTTTTCATCTCTTGTCATTTTGTGTCATCTCTTGTCATTTTGTGTCATCTCTTGTCATTTTGTGTCATCTCTTGTCATTTCATAGTTATTCGTGTCATTTCTGTAAAAACTCCCTATTTCGCTTACTGTTATATACTTGCAGCATGGTCTTGGGCCGACAGTGGGAATACATTGCTTGTCAAAACAATGGAGTCGCTTTATTGCGTTTGTTGTAGGTATGGATGGGCAAGTAATAAATATATCATACATCAATAAATTATCGTAAAAAATAACATTACAGATATGGATAGGAAAATGTTTGTCCGTCCTATTCAATCTATTATATTATAAACGAAAGTAACTCTGTCTGTTACCTTTTCACGGCTAAACCGCTGAACCAATGTTGATGAATTTTGGTATGGAGATAGACTGGGTCTTGGCGGAGAACATAGGCTACTTTTTAGGGTTCCAAAGGGTGCTAACGGGACCCTATTACTAGGCCTACGCTGTCCGTCTGTCTGTCTGTCCGTCTGTCAGCGCGGGCTGTATCTCACGAACCGTAACAGGTAGAGAGTTGAAATTTTCACTGAATGTGTATTTCTGTTGCCGGTGCAGAACAAATACTAAAAATATAATAACATTTAAAAATAAATATCAAGTCTCAAACTTGATATTTTTGATGTGTTTATTCTACGGTGGTACGGAACCCTTTATGTGCGAGTCCGACGCCTTCAGATCTTATGAATGTTTTCTTGAAATAAATATAGTGTATTTTAAGTAATTAACTGGCCAACCCTCAGGTCCTACCTACCATGTTAGGATCTTTTTCGTTCTAGCGGGTGTAAACCGTGATTTAACGAGTTAATGTGATAATTTTTGTATTTTTTAAATTATTCAATTCAATGTTTTTGTTTCAGACATAGTCCAATATTGATTATTAAAATTATTATAATTTCACAATAAATATAAAACAATAAATAAAAGTTAAATTAAATTAAAAAAAAAAAATATATTTATTTTTAAACCGACTTCAAAAAGGAGGAGGTTTCTCAATTCGACCGTATATTTTTTTTTTTTATGTGTGTTCGCGGATAACTTCGTTGTTTATGAACCGATTTTGATGATTCTTTTTTTGTTGGTAAGGAGATATCCCAGCGGTGGTACCATGATAAGGAAACCAGGATCTGATGATGGCATCCCAGAGAAATCGAGGGGAACCTTCGAAAATCGTAGGAGCGACTAGTGCGTTTGTAATTTTTTTCATTAAGTATTTTAAAGCACTACTATTTTATGAAGGTCTGGAGTCGATCTGATGATGGAGCCGAAAGACAGTCGAGGGAACTCCTCAACGATTTACAACAATTACCTGGTGTTTGGGCTTGATTAATTTGTATTGATGAGAGCTTTACACCTAGATGGGTTGTGACTGTCATTAAGGGTCTGATGATGGAGTCAAAAGACAGCCGAGAGAACTCCTCAACGATTTACAGCAATTACCTGGTGTTTGGGCTTGATTAATTTGTATTGGAGAGAACTTTACACCCATATGGGTTATAAGTGCCATTACAGGTCTAATGATGGAGACCATAGACAGTCGAGGGAATTTCTCAAAGATTTACAGCAGTTACCTTTTGTTGGGCTTACTTCATATGGTTCAAAATGCCAAAATGTCCATTGGTATGGCGCCACTAAAAATCGTGAAATAAAATTATTTTTATAAAAAAAAACAAACCGACTTCAAAAAAACCTGGATCACTAAAAAGCCTGAAATAATATTTCTATTACCTACCACCTCTGCCTACCCCTTCGGGAAAACCGGACGTGATGGTGTGTTATCGAGTATTTGGAGTCGGTGCCAATCTTGGTATGCCAAGTCTACCTACTATAAAAGTAAGAAGATAGATTGGCACCGACCCCAAATACTCGATAACACACCATCACGTCCGGTTTTCCCGAAGGGGTAGGCAGAGGTGGTAGGTAATAGAAATATTATTTCAGGCTTTTTAGTGATTTTTTTTAATTTTTCATGTTTTATCATTAAAATACAATATATATAACATAAATTAAAATAAAATACAATAAAATAAAAACCTACCCCTAATTAAACAAATACCGTCCGCGTGGGATACTGGCTGCATGTCCTCCCTGTATTCAAGCTGTTCCTGTTGTCAAGCGAATTTTTTGAGCAAGGAAAGAGCCAGCCCTCTTGTCACCTGTGGCGGTAACCAGTCTAAGGGTGATTTTGATAGATAAAAAAATAAAGATAAAAAGATAAACAAAAAATAAATGCATGGTTAAATCAATAAAATTAATAAAAACTGAAAATTAAATTAAAACATAAATTAAATATGGTAAAAAAAATATATTATGACACCGCTGATGACTTCATGATCGGCATCGAAGTTAAGTACCTACCAAAGTATTCCTTTGCCTACGAAACATGAAAAAGATACTCATATCCGGCAGTCAGTCACTGACACAGAGTATGTACCTACATTTTTACCCGACTACGGTGGGCGGAGGGTTATGATTTTGACCGATATGTATGTATGTTCATCTGCTCCCGTATAACGTCCAAACTATTTTTATCATAATAATTTGACTAATGAGGTATCGTTGGACGCGTCTGGATCGTCCGCTGGTTATAGGCTATTATACGATCGAAATATTGTTATACGTATCTATCAGCATATTGTAGGTATCGTTTGTCTTCTTTTGACTTACTTTGTCTTCAGCAATAAAAACAACATAGAAATTAAATTATTTTTTTCAAATACACTCGACATAAAAATCCCATATAAAACGAAAAAAATATATTTGAATATTTTCATCCATTTCATCTATTTTAAAAGGTGCACTGGGACATATTATTTTAATTGTACGAATTAAACAATATTGTTCCTTCAAAAAATAACTATACTATAGTCTACTCCATAGCTGTTCTGTCCTAGCTAAGCGAGAGGGATATATCCTTCGGCAGCTCACGCGACGCTAGCCACACCCCGAAACTAAAATTCATTTTTTTCTTGTATCGTCTTAATACCTACCCACGATTATATAGGACAAACCGCTTAGTGTGTGAACCCATTCCAGTATTCGATTCTTCAATAGTTACAAATGTAATAAATTATACATAAATACAAGATGTTTTAAAAGTGTGAAATAATTCTTCGAGGTTTTGATGAGTATCGGAAAAAGAACTAAGGCTTGTATTAATAAATGCATCTCAAAGTTGAGACTGATCTTAAGATACAGTTTTGGCGTTTAATGTATGGAACATCTATTTAACAGCGTCTCAAGATCGATCTCAACTTTGAGATGCATTTTTTAATACCAGCCTAAAGCCCGCCACATACATACGGAATTCCGAATCGGAATCCCGTTCCGAAATATCGAATCGGGGTTTCCGAACGCGATACGTCCATACATTTGGATGGATTTACTGCGTTCGGAATCCCCGATTCGATGTTTCGAAACGGGATTCCGATTCGGAATTCCGTATGTATGTGGCGGCTCTAAATGGTATAAACACTATATTGAAATTCGAACACTTTTTTAAAATTATGTTTTCCCGTCAATTAAAAAAATATATCTGAAGAACTTCTTATGCAATATTTTAATTATTCTGGCGGCTACCTCTAAATGCAGTTTACATAATAGCCCCCAAATTTATAGAAAGCTATGATTGACTTGCACTGGCATTACAAATCACTTTTGTTCCTAGTAATGCTTGATAAAACTTTTGTAAATTGGCGATTATCACTTTAAATTTGGCGGTAACAATGTAAGAATAATATCTTTTTTGACGCGTTATGACTTTAAGATTAATATGCAACAATAGTGCTTGCAATGTTTCAGAAACATAATCACAACTTAATCGGTGCAAATGTACTGAACATTTTTCATGAACATTATTTCCTCTTTTGTTTCCGTGCTCCGTCTGTTTACGAGTGAACTTGCACACGCTAACTTGCAATTAACACCTGTACATAATATATACTACAGTATATTGCGACTTTATCGCATTCCCGATTTAGTTTGGTATCTCTTTGAGAGAATTGCATACCTATTATGTACTACGTACTAGATCAGACAACATCCCTACGATGTCCCATTTTATTGTGGCACTAGCCGTCATCACTCATTCAGTCATTCTACTTATTCTCTCTCACGCATCCACGTTTTTTTTGCCCAGGATGGCACACTGTCAGACGGTCCACCTGTTGGTAAGTGGAAGCCGCCTAGGACTTCTGCAACTTAAAAGAGAGCAAACGCGGCGCCGTCCTTTTATATACCTGCAAACATGCCCTTTGAAGAACCCCATGTCTTAGAGCAAGGAAAGACTTCGGGAGGGAGATCATTCCACAACTTACATCTGCGCGGGAGGAATACTCGCGATGCACGTTGCCTTTCCACCTACGTTTAGCGTATGAGGTTTGACGTGTCACCTCTAGTACGTAGTACACCATTATCTCGATGGTTAAAACCAAAGTATTTGTAAATCATCAGACCCCTAATGACAGTCGCAACCCATCTAGGTGTAAAGTTCTCATCAATACAAATTAATCAAGCCCAAACACTAGGTAATTGCTGTAAATCGTTGAGGAGTTCCCTCGACTGTCCTTCGGCTCCATCATCAGATCGACTCCAGACCTTCATAAAACAGTAGTGCTTTAAAATACTTAATGAAAAAAATTACAAACGCACTAGTCGCCGCTACGATTTTCGAAGGTTTCCCTCGATTTCTCTGGGATGCCATCATCAGATCCTGGTTTCCTTATCATGGTACCACCCCTGGGATATCTCCTTTCCAACAAAAAAAAAATCATCAAAATCGATTCATAAACGACGAAGTTATCCGCGAACACACATTAAAAAAATATATATACGGTCGAATTGAGAAACCTCCTCCTTTTTTTTTGAAAGTCGGTTTAAAAACCTCCGCCTTTTTTTTTAAGTCGGTTTAAAAACCTCCTTTTTTTTTGAAGTCGGTTTAAAAAGAGTTGCTAAATACATCTACCTACCCACAGATTTCTAGATAAGTTTTTATAATTTGATCCAACTGCAGCGATATTTTCTTCTTTATTTCGCCTCGGAATGTTTACGAGTACACATATTGCACGCGAGGCTGCAATGAACGGCAGGCCGCAGCCACTATGTAGTTGTGTTACTGCCGCTAAGACACGGGCTAGAGGTACACTTATGTAATGAAAACCCAAGGCCCAAGTCTGCTAATTTTAACCATTGAATAACCACTTGGGACAGACTAATATAAAAATAATAATTCGTAATTTTCACGTCCTAATCCTGGGCATGGGACTCCCCTAAATGCGAGGAGGATTCAGGCCATAATCCCCCGCGCTGGCCCAGGCGTTGGTGGATTTAATATGTCTTTCGAAAATGAGGTAGATTTCTTAAGACATGCAGGGTTTCTTCACCGTAAGCAAGTGATAATCATATTTAAATTTATGATTCGACCATAGATTTCTAAAAACCCAGAGGTGTGAGCCGGGGTTTGAAACCAGGACCTTGGGCACAAAACAGGCGTGCTTAACCACTGGAAAACCACTGGTGACTTATATTATCTTCGTGAATTCTTTATAGTGAGGCCCTGCGAAAAAACGCCACATTTATCTGGTGCAATACCAAAAGCATTGCTCGATCCTTCGCACGTTGCCGACCTGAAGGTGAGTGGGACAGAGATGGTATTATTTGATTACTTACCTCGTTATCTTTATCAGCGTCTTTGATGTGTTGTGCGATGAACCGCACGCTTTTGAGTGCAGCCGCCACTTCCGGGGACAGGTGACGGGGAATCATGTTTTCAGATTCAGTCACTAACAGAAACAAATACAACATTATTATGTAAATAATATACAATATGTTAAGAAACCCTGTCCGACCCGAAAACGTATTGTTGGGTATCGAGATTAGATTCTATATTTTTTTTGATATTTTTAACATAGTAAGTGTCCCACTGCTGGGCAAAGGCCTCCCATATTTTTTTGGAAAACAAATACCCCGTTTACATAAAAAAATACATAAAATGACGTCATCACATACTTTGTGGCCAGAGGTGCCGCCACACGATCTAACATAATTACTTCCGGTAACGGTGTTGTCAAAAATGTTTAAAATTTGTTACATTTTGAGGGCATAAGGCAAAAAAATTGCATTTTAAATTGTCATTATTATGTTTACTATCATGAATATTTTTTATTTTTTATTTTATTTGGTCTGTTGATTAGGAAACCTAAATACCGGTTTCGGCTCGGACAGGGTTTTTTAACATATTGTATAATAATTTTAGCCCTTTTTTTACGTCCCACACCTGGACACGGGCCAACCCTCTGTGCGAGGGGGACTCAGGCCATAATCCGCCACGCTGGCATAGTGCGGGTGGATTTCACGTGTCTTTCGAAAATTTGATTGATTTTCTTAGACATGCAAGTTTCCTCACGATGCGCGATGTTTTCCTTCGCCGTAAGCAAGTGATAATCATTTAAATTAAAGTATTGATTCACACATCGTTTTTGAATAATCCACTGATGCGCGCCGGTGTTTGAACCTTGGACCTTAATAAACTGTATACCAGACGCATAAAATGTAATTTGTTGGACATTTCATGGACATTAAAACGCTCATTCCTTGATTGCTTATAATCATTCCCATTTCCGCTTTATCTCAGGAGATAGAAGAGGTCCCACATGATAGTGAATAAATAAAATAAATGAAAATGTAACGTCACGACTTTTATCCCCATTCGGGGGTAGTCAGAGGCTTGAGTGGCCATACACCACCACATTGTGGAGGTATTAACCAACTCAAAGCCCACGTTTCACCAGATAGTCAGAACCCAACGTGACAGGTGGTGAACCTTGTCGCCGTGTATACAGGAACTGACTATTACCTAATCCCGCGGGATAGGTAGGTTTCCTAACGTTTTCCCTCACCGTCAGCGAACTGTAAATTATGCACATAGATGAAAATTCATCCATTGGTGCATGCCCCGCCGGGGATCGAACCTGGGACCTTCTGATTGCTAGCCCAACCTGTTCACCCCTAGGCTACAGTCGCTAAAAAAATGTATTTATTTCCTCATTATTCTAACCTGAAGGCCGCTGATGACCTCCCGCCGACAGCATGTCGTCTTCGGGCCCCGGCGACTTGCGGTAATCGCCGTTGTCCTTCGCATCGCCAAATGCATCGGTAAGGCTGTCCCTGCTGTGGACAAAAACTATTATTACTACTCTACCAAGCCAACTAGGAACTCGGTTGGAATGCGGCTTCCCCGCCCGCCAAACCTCCTGCAAACCGCCACCGCCTTTTTGTACGGGTGACGTCACATTTGACATGTTCCGAGTTGGCTTGGTGGAGTAGTGCAACAGTACAACCATACAGACTACAGCTTAACCATGAGTCATATAACTCATTCTTATTGAAAAACATCTGAATATCAGGAAACAGTTTTAAATCCGTGTAGGGGTCTTGTCTGAGACCCTATTACGAACCCCTCGATCTTTAGGCCGATTGCGGAACTTTTTCGTCAATGTTTCAATTGGTTTCGTTCATCCCGTGATGCTTTTTCAATTGAAATTGTTTGAAATCGGTAAGTGTGAAGTCCATACTCATCCGGATTAGCATTGACGAAAAAGTTACGCAATCGGCCTGCTGATTCGTTCGGGCTTCGAATTTAGAATTTTGACACATTTGACATTAAAAAAATATTTCAAAGTACGAAATAATAATTTAGTTAGGTACATAATACGGTAGCTGCATAAGTACAAAATAAAAGCTTTTAATAAATGTCGTAGATCGCAGTGTTATTTCTTATTTGCAAGTTTTTCAATAACAAATTAACAAATTGGCGGGATAAAACATTTGAAAGAAAAGTGTTCGAATTCTATTCCCAGTTCTTATCCAAGCCCTAAAGTATTATTTTGCACTTTTAAAACACTCTGTAAACCTATTATTAATGTTTCTACTGTAATTATTCATTTCATAGTTCCATTATATCGTAATCATGACACCCTCACCCCACAGCAACTATAATATGGCTGTTGTATGCTCGTTCTCTGACGCGGAAACAAAGCGCGCCACGTGTGTTAACAGATTTAATATTCCACACAGAACGGAAACATCGCTATTACTAAACGAAGATTTAATTAAATTAATTTGAAACAAACTAGAATAAAAAAATCGAACTTAAATTAGTTTCCAAAACTCAACTAGATGTCGCTGTAATCGATTTAAAATGCGGTATGGTTTCGTTACAACTTTTTTGGTATAAGCTTGCCGAAGACACTGTCAGATTAACTCCCACCCGACCCACTCACCGTGCTCCTCGACTCAGATGCCGAGGAGACCGACACACGCACACTACCCAACATACACCGACCTCGCCGGCGAGGTCGACGTATTCCCTCTTCCGCCAATAGGTGCCTCTATGCGCCTGCGCCAGCAGGACCTAGACGCACCTAGGCATTCGACAAGCCCGCTGAGTTTCTTGCCGGATCTTCTCAGTGAGGTCGCGTTACGATCCGGTGGTAGTTTTTACCTCCGTTCTCTCTCTAGAGACAGCAGCCAAGCCGAGGCCGAGCCCTATGTGGCGCCCTTGAGCGTGCTGTCCCCTACCCTTCTGGTTGGAGCGCACTTTGCACTCACCAAAGTCCGGGTGAAGTTGTAGAGGCCACTCTGGCCAACAACGTATTGTCAATTCAAAAAAAAAAAAAAAAAAAAATGTCAGATTAACTCTGGTTTCCCTTCAAAACGCATAAATCTTTCGCCTTTTACTAAAGATTTCCGTGGAGGGGAACACTCAAATGAGTCTATAATATTTTTTGACACCCCGCTTCGGCGGGGTAATAAATCTTGTGCAGATGCAGGTTAGTACATTACTGCCACGGTCTGTAATGCGTGTATTGCTGGCTGCGGTGTTGAGTCTAAGCGTAAGGGCCGGGCTCCATTAGCGCGTTGCGTTGCGTCGTCGCAAGATTTTGTATTGGCGCATCACCTTCCCCCGCTCGTAACTCGCCCGTCGACCCTTTGATCCGTTGCGACAACGCAGCTCAGCGCACTAGTGGAGCCGCGCACTAAGTCGTGTTTTTAAATTAAGATGAGATGACATCATGATCATATCATGTCATGTAAAGTAATTTTTTAGTAAAGCACTATACAAGCCTTGGTCCGCAATGACTAAAGACCTCGACCTTTGGTCTCGGCCTTTTTTTCAGCTTGTCCATCAAGGGCTGCAATGCTGACCGCGCTGTGGAGGCCTGGAGCTGCGCTGCGCTCTCGGCCATCAACACCGCAGCCAGCAATACACTCATTATAGACCGTGGCAGTAATGTACTAACCTGCAGCTGCACAAGATTTATTACCCCGCCGAAGCGGGGTGTCAAAAAATATTATAGACTCATTTGAGTGTTCCCCTCCACGGAAATCTTTAGTAAAAGGCGAAAGATTTATGCGTTTTGAAGGGAAACCAGAGTTAACCTGACTGTGTCTTCAGCAAGCTTATACCAAAAAAGTTGTAACAAAACCATACCGCGTCTTTAAACGATTACAGCGACATCTAGTTGAGTTTTGAAAACTAATTTAAGTTAGATTTTTTTTATTCTAGTTTGTTTCAAATTAATTTAATTTAATCTGACTGTGATGGATTTAGCCGCCAGCAAAGTTTTTGATGGCGGCTAAAGCACGGCAATTATGAAATCTCATGCAACTTTGATTGCGCCTTTTTTGCAGCGCAGTAACATCGATTTTGCTCGAAGAAGGTTTACAAAATAAACATTTTTGAGTAAAAACAATTATTAGTTCCTACGTTAGCTGTTTAGTCCCTCCTTTCTTGAAGTATCCCACTAAAGTCCAAATACTGATGCCGACCGAACGTCGAACAAAACACCACTCGATTGCGATTGCGAATAACAAGCAATTTATCGATAACATTTTATTCGGAACAAGACCGTGACGGTCGGGCACCGGGCTCGACGATACCGGGCAAATTATTGGAAGATCCGGTATTTCTCGAATCCGGATTTTACTCGGCTTGTGGGCCAATGTGAAATGAAATTCGATATTTGAAATGGATTTGTTGTTTGTTTGTTTGTCTGTGTGTGTTGACGTCATGTAGAACTTACTATACCCGATGGGATTCCACATGTGATGCGATGCGATGTGATGTGATGTAACGTAACATAACGTACATAACGTAACGTAATGTAACGCAACGCAACGCAACGCAACGCAACGCAACGCAACGCAACGTATCGTAACGTAATGTAATGTGTGTGATGTATCTCACTCTCACGGTCTTACCTCATCTCCAACTCGTTGGTGTATCCGTTGGACACGAAGGTGTCATCGTAGTCCGGCAGAGAGTACTTGGTCCTCCTCATCATGAGGAGCTTCGGCATCAGCTGGAGGAACAGCTTCTTCAGCCACGGTGACATGGTGTGAGTGGATGGGGATCTAACGGGAGACACCGTGTGAGTGCGGGGGCTTAGGAAATTACGAAGTAAATTTAAATGAAGTTCAGGGGCCCTACCACCACCTCTTATAGCTGTATTATTTTAACCTTACAGCTACTTTTTGTAATGTCATGACCCTTGTAGTCATGACAATAAGGGACGTCAAATTACAAAAAGTCGCTTACAAAAGTGCAGTGCTAATGTTATTACAGAGAAATACTTCTGCATAATTACATTACGGCAGAGCGCCCAAAATCATTTAAAAATAAAGTACTTGATTCTAAAAACCTCACTCATTTAAGCACATTAAATCAGTATTTTTTTATAAGCGAATTTGTGTCGTTTTGCATGCACGGCCACTTATCTACTTTTAATCTGTGGTAAACGACATTGGTGCCAAATTTACTTCTACAATTGTATTTAACTGTTTCTATAATACTTTATTTTGTCACTATTTGTTTTCCCCAATAAATAGAAAAAAAAAAACCTACAGCGTTTCCCAACATCCCCTTTTCAACGTCAGAGAGATTCTACCACAGAACATTATGATTCAACCATGACGCCACGGACGGAGACCTTTAACAATAAAAAAAACTACTCAGTCTTTAGTTTCATTTTTATTTCGACAGCGGAAGCCTAAGGATACGTTCGCGGAGACTAATAGTTGGGAAACACTGGAATAACCGATGTTACTTTTGATAAAAAGATCTCGTATTTTCTTTATAAGGGAAGCTTTTATACATAGTGTTAGCTACTTAAATTTTACAATAGTCCTTAACACCTCTCCCGTGGGAATCGAACCCAAGACTCATGACCAATCTACCTACCTATTTCACTTCCTGAGACACAAATCAGATAAAAGTAAGTACACATACACACTGACGTTATACTATAAAATAAATGTTTTCCATTTAATTTCAAGCTACAGACGTCATAAAGCAACATTAAACATCGTGTAAAATTACAAAGCGCTAATGATCTCGAGATCCCGCGATATGTCGGGCGATATATCTCATACAATGCTCAATTACCGTAATGACAAAATAACAATGAACATCGTGAGATTTATTAGTTGAGTGGGCTCTAGACTATAGGGAAGTGCAACAATGTAGTCGAGTTAAGAGTCCTGGGACCTCAGAATGGGACCTCGATGCGCGCATTTTAAAATATTTGACTCAAATTTAAAAATCGAACGCGCTTCTGCTTGTCGCTTATGACAGCTGCACGGATAAAAAATTACGGCAAAAACACGCAGTTTTTTCATAATTTCTCCAAAAAAAAGAATTATTTTGAAAATTTAAGAAACATAGACCCTGTGTTAGGTATACTTAATTATTTTAGTAAGTACGTTAGAATTGAATAATCTCATATTCAGTATTTAGGTATATTGAATTATGAAAGTCATTTAGACTTTTTTTTAAAGAAAATTTCGAAATACCGTGTTTTTTACTAAACGCAGTTAGCGTTTAACCCGCAACTTTAACGTTAATAATTTTAACAATATTGTTGACGTTACAGAGAAAGCTAAGCTACCTTAGGTACTATGAGTCCTTAAGGTTCGACTCAACCGACTGCCGCGGAAAATTCGCGCGAATTATCCGCAATGGTCGCCTAACTAGAGTAAAATCTAATTCTGCACTGGGCATATTTTCCGAAAAAACGCAATCCATCTAATTAATAGTTTAGTTAGAATTTTTATAGCCCACTGCAAGCATTCAAATAGCACCCTCCAAAGTGCTTCACCGGAAGGGCGATATTTCACCCACTATTGTGTCGTTGTCGTTATCAAACTGACATTATTACAATGTACCACGGGAAATTTATGCGAAGTGAGCTATTATTTAGCGAACAACGAGCGTTACCTACATTTTGTTACTATCAAAAGGCTTCGTCACTCGGACAATCTGATAAAGTTCCACAATAAACATTCATTAAATAAGTTTTTTACCCATATCTATTATATACCTATGTGTATGTCATCCACAAACAGTCATATCAATTCTCAAGTGTGTTTCATTATTTTACTGGGCTACTTTTGGGCTACTTTTGAGGATTTCTGAGCTCATAAGCACCTCCTGTAATGATTACTACCTTTATGTCTAAACATGGATTTAGATCAAAAAAAGTTACATTGGTGCGATGTTTATGATGAAAATATGTTAAATGTAGAGACTAATCGCAATGACCGAATTGCAGTCAAGAACTGTAAGTATATTGGTGTTAGGACCAGCCCCGTTAGGAATCTAACTGTTTAATAATCACCCTTAGCTTCGTTAGTATTTGGTATTATCAAGAATTTGTTTAAGCATTTTGAGTCGTTGTCATAACGTTTCGTTTCAGTCGTGACGACTCACCTGAAATGCACGTTGAGCACGCACACGGTCATCCACACACTGAGCGACACCAGTATCATTGTAAACAGCAAGTACTTCCCTAACAACGGTATCGCGAGTGACGTCGGCGGTATTATTTCGGCGAGCAACAGGAAGAATACTGTCAGCGACACCAATATTGAGATGCTTAACGATATCTACGAGAGAAAAAATATTTACCTGAAATGCACGTTTAGTATGCAAACAGTCACCCATACGCTGAGCGAGACGAGTATCATCGTGAATAGCAGATATTTCCCGAGCAAGGGGATGGCCAGGGAGGTCGGTGGAATGATCTCCGCCAGACCAAGGAAGAACACAGTGAGGGAGACCAGGATTGAGATGCAGAGCGATATCTAGGGAAGAGAAGTCTCTTTTGAGTATACACGTCTTTTGGCAGCACTATGGTTTCGTGGAGTCAGTTTATATTCAAGTGGTTTGTAATTACCATTTAGAACTGTCAAAAATATGTTAACAAGATAGTTACTTAAATTTTATAATTTCTTAAAAAATATTCTAATTAAAAAATAACTCTTGACTTATTATTAAAAATGTACCTATACAATTTTTTGGATAAATGGGGAAGAAGGTAATTACTACTTAATAGTTTAAGAAACTAATAAATTAAAATGAAATATTTAATAATAAAAATATAGGTTTGTTCTAGAAGAAGTATCTGTAAAAAAGACAGAAAATCGGTGCGAAATGTATGATTTATGAATGTTTAATTTTGGTTTAACATTTAATCATTCTATCATTCGTATTCAATGTTATTTCGCAAGTGCCAAGTACAAATAGCAATAACTAACTCAATTAATAGCAATACAAAACATATTAGGAATATCATTTGGGCACATTTGGGTCACCGGCCATTTTAGAACACCAAAATGAAGACCAATTTATTAAAAAAAATATAACCACTTTTACAAAAAAATAAATGATCGACACGTTATATCCTCAAAATCCTCTTTTTTCTATAACATAAACAATGACAAAATTATTTTAAAAAATTACCATAATAAAATTAACCAAATAAAACCAAATTAATTTAAATAATTTCTAACTAAATCCTTTGCACAACTTTTTTTTTAAATAATTATTTCAAAACTGACTCCACCAAATTGAGTGCTTTAATATCCAATATATCTATAGAATTATATAATTGTCTTTCCACTCAGATGAGGTAAGTACAAAATGAGATGATCAGGGTGCGATGATTTATAGACAAACAGGGAATGATTTTGGAGTCATGCAATGGGATGAAGACTGATTGGGAAAATTCAATACAGTATATTTTAATATAATGTATAAAAAAACTTATATTTTTTATAAAATAAAGATCTACTTAATGAGTACTTGTACAGATTTAATAGTATCTACAATAAGAAGATTTACTAACCAATTCTATTATTTGTTAAGGTTTTAGTCAATTCATAGGTAAATTATAAATTCTGGCTACATAATGAATTCTAGCTTCTTTTAGCCAAATCTTGATTTGAGCGAACCATTCATTTTATCCAACAGATTTTTTTTCTGTATCACAGATCAATTTATTTGAATTTCAAATGAAAAACTTTTTGCTTCCTTTAATAATTTATTCATAAAATAATGATGATACTGCCAATTTAGAAGAAACATGCCAATAATAAATCAATTATATTGTGGAAAGACAATAGGGTTTATAATCCGATGACACTATACACTCACACGACTATCTAATGAATCAAAAAAGACCAGTACCAATGGATGAGGGTATGAAGGATGAGCGGACGCAGGCTATGAGCATGCCCTGGAAGATCATCCCATTCACAATGTACATCGAAAGCTGTGACGCCATTTCTGTTGTTTTATTGCAAAAAATATTGCTGTCTTACTCATACATTATGAGCGTGAGAAGGACGACCATATAGTAACAACAGAATTAGCGCCATTGTGTGGCGACGTTTTATTTTAAAATGATTTTATAAAATACTACCATTAAATAGGTACATTAATCTATGGAAGTTAAACTTATAAAAAAATACTAAAAATACGTCTTAAAAAAACTACAAACACGATAAAGGCTTCAACTGATACGTGCGGAAAATTCGTACGAATCATTCGCAGTAGTATCTTTACCAAAGTTAAAACAAAATGTATTCACATGTGCTCTGAAAATTTATATTTTCTATAACACTACAAGAATTTCCGACGCACTGCTGCAAAAAAATCTTAAGTAGTTTCTCTTGTGTTATGAGTGCAGATGATTTAAAGTATGTGAAGCTAAACAAAGTTAATGACAGGTAACAAAATATAAATCAGAAAGGGAGGGAAAAAAATCCGCCCAGATTTTTTTAACAAACTAGCTAACTATAAATTGAAACCTTACTTGAAAATTTACTTTCGGAAATATAACAAAGGACCCAAACAAACAATTTTACTAAGGGGTCTGAATAAAAAACTGTCTCCAAAGCTTTGAAAATAGTCATTGTACAATAAAACAACGCCACAACACTATAAAACACATAAACATGGAACTACAAACGTGGACTCACCTTCTCGCCGGAGTCTGAAGGCAGGTAGAACACCAGTACAGTGAGGAACGTCAGTCCCACACACGGAATGATCAGATTGACCGTATAAAACAATGTCTTTCGACGCATCGTCAGTTTAAATGTTATGTCTGAAACAGAATTAATTCGTTAATGAAGAAGGTAGAGTTCACCAATATATTAGGGCCACCGCAGACTTGCTACTTTTAGCATCGGCGATCGGCGACTTGGTCGCTTTTCAGAAGCTCGATGCAGCGACTGAACGCTACACCCCGCACACTTGCGGATGCCGGTCGCAGCGATTTTTCATGTTGATTACAGGCTACCGGATCAGCATCGGAGCAGTCGCTGCGTCCGATCGTAGGAAGTCGCAAAATCGCAATGCTGCATCGATGCAGTCGCGCAAAATCGCGCGACTTTGATACTGCGATCGAACGCAGAGAGTCGCCAAAACGCGATGCAGCATCGATGCAGTCGCAAAATCGGCGATCGTCGATGCTAACAGTAGCAAGTCTACGGAGGCCCTTAATAAACCGTTAGATCAGTAGTTGTCTTATATACTGGCAACAGTCGTTTAGTACTTTAACGAACCGATAATGTTTGGCTGAACTTGGCTCTAAAGGTACTACGCCACCAAGCGAACTAGACACTCGGGTATAAATATCAAATGATAATAAGTCAATGATTCCGTGGTCCTTCCACCACGGAGTGGAAGCTACTGCCATAGGAGCGCCAAAGCATTAGCCCAGACTCACTACGTTGTGAACGGACCTCAGAATCATTGGCAGTATGTTGAAGATTTATGTCGACAAAGATCTTAAGACAGTCACGTGTATAAAGATATACACTGATCGCACTTTGGACGGAGGTACACTAATTATAAGCCAAAGTCAAAGCTTTACCAATGTGAACTACGTCTGGTCGCCAGTTTACCATTTGACCTACAGACTTAGATGTGCATCTTCCTCTAATAGCGGTCCGGAAGGCTCGCATGCCGCGCTACGCTGCTCGGTCGCATGTTCGGGCGAGCTAAAGGGCGAGCCAACCTACACTCTAGACAGAGTGGGGTATACCCAAGGGTATAACATTATCGTTCTGTCTCATGACTACGCCAAACTACGCGAGGCAAATGACAGCGCTCAGGTGAGGCAGAGCGCGTATTTGGTTCAGGCGCGCTATGGCAAACGCGAGCCCATTTTTCTGGTTTTTAGGTGTTATTCGTTAAGAATTCCTTGTTAAAACCACGTGTTTCTGCTCAAGTCTTTCAGCACCATCCCCAGTTTTAGGTGCTTGAGAAGCAAAGATTTAACTCTGTCCACACGCAATCAAGTGGAATAGCAAGTATCAATCAACATCAGCGATGAATTAATGAGTTATACCAGAGAATGGTTCTGGGCAGCAAGGATAGTATTCCTCGTTCCTGGTGGCGGGAACTTCCAATATATCCCATTCAACAGACAAGTAGAACTCGCTGAGGTCTATGCCAACATGTACTAAGCTGCTGCCAGGGGATTGGTCCATATGCTTGAGATCCACCTGCAAAACGGAAAAGGTTCTTTTGAAATGCTCAACTATATCAGGGTATCTTCAACTTTCGTTTTCTCAAGGGTTCCTGCTTAAAAAAGTACTACCAAAACGTCTGCAATTTCCAAAACGTTGCTTAGAGATTTTAAATTTGGTTAACGTTTGGAACGGTACACTTGTCATAGTGAGAGAGTAGAGATACCTGTCCCCTCCTGTACCCCTCCCTCGCTTCCCCTCTTGTCCCACTACTTTCAGGTCGGAAACGTGCGACCGATGCCTTAGGTATTGCACGCTAACTGTCTAATGTCAGGCAGTACGTATGCTTGTTTGTCGCCTTAGTTACTTAAAAAACTACGCTCACTACTCAAAGTAAGCACAAGTATACATACGCGTGTTTGGGCTTCAAGTGATTCATCTACTTACCTGCGCTCCATTATAAGTCCAAGAGCCAAACTTCATGAAACAAGTCTGCTCGTCGAATGGAAAGTATTCCACATTAATCTCGCAGGAAGATTTGTAAATAGCTGGCGGCTTCCAGTTCACTTCGCCGGTGTATTTCAAAGTCGCTTTCGTCATTAATGTTACCTGGAATTTGAAAGAATCTGTTTTAAATAACTAAGCCACGCTCTGCCGGGCTCCAAGCCCTGGGAAGAAGTGACCTTAGTGTCTAATTTGACAAACTGAAGGGTGAAAGCCGACTGCAGGACTGGGTTTGGATGCTGTTTCAGTGGAGTTGATATAACTGCATCGAACTGGCGAACGACGAAGCGGACCGCACGCCGACTGGCACTGGTGCAGTCGGCGTGCGGTCCGCTTGCAGTCGACATTCAGTCGGTGTTCAGTCGGCGTGCAGACCTATAGCCCGTAATAAGTAGGTACAATGCTACTCACTGGATTAGTACAATGTATATAAGGTGGATGTTCCAAAACTGGACAATTATCTGTATCTGGTATCCACCTCTTCGTAAATTACGGTGAAGATGTCATAAACTAGAGCGCTTACCTCATAATTGCCATCCCAGTTGTTATACAGCACGATGTCTGGTAGCCAGATGTGCTCTGAAGGCACGTACAGCATCTCAAGACCGCCGTAATCCTCGGGATTCCATTGCAGTTTGTAATCGAACCATTTCTGAAAACAAGAGATTTTTTTTTATTCGTGTTTTTAAGACTTCTTGATTGCAGACAGAGGTCCACAACCCTGATAATAAATATGATAGATAAGTAGTTATCATGTCTATAAAATATAAGTATTGGCGAGATACGGCATTATTTTCACATCCTGTTTGATGAAGATGCATTGTATCTTTTTCGTAATACACGTATTGGGGCGTATCTGCATTTTTCCTAATTAAATATTGAGTTAACAAAAAATATATAATTACAATAATTAATTATACAGTCCAGGCATTATTTAGTAAAATAATTATAATAGTAGTCACCTGTTCAACCCAGAGATTAGTAGTCATGACCTGGTTCTTCAAGTTGACCTCCATGAGCTGTGACAGCTTGAGCCCCAGCCGTACTGTGAGGATATCGCTTACATTGGTCACAGGCCTTATCAGCCGGTTATAATTGCTCAGCAAGTCATCGTACAGTCTCTTCACATCAGGGTTTGCTTCTAGCAGTTTTACGCCTAGAAATTATTTACAAACAAAATTTAAAAAAAAACTGTAATATATTTTTTATTTTATTATAAGTGATTGATTGCCTCGGTGATCTAGTTGGTAGTGTAGCCTCCCGATCTTGAAGTTCTAGGATTCATGCCCGGGTGGTGTAAAGTATTATTAGATTTTCTCCGAAAATTCTAAAAACAACCCAAAGTTTGAGGGTAGATATGTCGTTTATTGCATTAGAATCTAACACCACTTTACAAAATGTGGGGCTACAACTTAGTGTATCTCTGTCTACCTCCTGTTGAAATACAGTCATAGGTAATGATATTGTTGAAAAATAAAAACAGTAAATTTACTTACCCAAACAATTCCTAGCGTAAGTCAAAATAACAAACACAGTCACGAGTTTCATTTTCCACAATTTTCAATATATTTTCATCAAAGAAACATGTTTACGAATAACCGGATGCTGCACGGACCCGCTGAGAGGAGGCAATGATTATCGCGCAGGCGTAATCAATAGAGCAGTTACGCCCCTTTGTACTACGACTGCTACGAATTTGCTACGAAATTTTAGTACAGTTTTTTTATTATAGATGGCGTGTAGCGCATTCATGCATTATTTAAGCAGATATGGCACCTCCTTACATTGTAATCACTAGACTTGTTTTCAGTGCACCGCGACATGTAGCGAATACACGTGTTATCTCGCTCGCAATTCGACATTGAAGAAGGCTTTATTCACCAGAAGATGAGCATTATTGGCAATACCGACATATTTTGATTGGATTGCTTTCGTACTGAGTTTGTAATAACAACCAGGGGGCTTACCACAAGCTCCTATTGCGATTCAATTACAGGAACGTATTAACGTTTCAGCGACTTTTTGTGCAATGACGTACCTTATTGTCATGACAATAAGAAACGTCATTAAAACGTTCCTATAATTGAATCGCAATAAGAGCTTGTGGTAAGCCCCCAGGCTGCCATTGTGAGGAATAATAGTAATGAAAAAATTAACTTCTATTTACCCTTAAAATAACCATAATTACATACAAATTGACATAATCATAACTTAATAAACATTATAAATTAAAATTACACAATAACTTTACACTCTCTATTTTCTTCTCGTCTGTCTACCTCTCATTCTGTCTCTTATGTATATTGTTATTCCTTTTGTACTGAAACGCTTCGTGAATCTCTTCGGGATCTGAAAAACATTAGAAATTAGTTTCCCGAATCCTCCTTGCATTAATATGAAGCTCATACATCCCATCTAACAGGTTAGTCCTTTTTATGACTTACCTCTTACAGAGTATTTGGGTAACGGCCAAAGACTAAACGGATAGAAATACGCGTTGGGTAGCCTCCTCACCACTATTGTATCTTCTTGCACCATTTTAGATCCTGAAACAGTTCTTATAAAAAATCTTACAAAATAAACACAGATATCTATGTCGCCAGAGACCTGTAGCCCGATTCACGTAACCAAAACCGTAACGACATCTAAGCGATATAGTCTATTAATTACTAATTTATCGTAATATGAAAAGGCTACCAACGACTATATCGCTGAGATGTCGTTACGGTTTTGGTTACATGAATCGGGCCACAGACCTAATGGACCAAGTGTATCGTCCCAAACTAAGCAAACGCTTGTACTATGGCTATGTTAAATGGACTGGGGTTGAACCCAGTAACATCCAAACAAGGCAAAGTATAAAAGGTCGTTTCAGAACTTGGCCCTGAGAGTGCAGGGAGCTGAGCGTAATAAAATATTCAATTCCAAACATACTGTCTTCGAAAACCAAAAAAATACTTTATAAAGTGCAGATTAAGGTTGTATGTACATATTTGTAAAAATGCCAATAGATAATGAACTTATTAGTTAAAGCCTAGCCTTAGTATTAGCAAAACAATGGACAAAGGCACAAAAAGCCGGTACAGCTGTTTTGCTAAACAATCATAGGTAGGTTCATCCCATTAAACTGTCATAGACAAGTCGTGCACGACTAGGAAGCGGTAGGGCACACCTTCCTGATCACAAGGAACCCTCAATGTCAAAAAGATTACAATATAAATAATTAAAGGCACCTCCACTCCCCACATTAACTGATGCGGAATCTTTTTTGCATTCTGTTCAAAATTGCTTAAAGCGTTTGGGAATGAATCTTACTTTTCTTGTCTAAATATCTACAACGCTTGTACTATGGGTACCGTACAATGGACTGGGGACGATCCCAGTGACTCCGCAACCAGGACAAATTACGAAAAGGCCGTTTCCGACATGTCGGCCATCTATTATAGCATATTATATTATAGCAGTCCTCTGGCGGCCAACATGCTGTTCGCCAGGAATTTGGGATTTACAATGAAGAATTCACGAAGATAACATTAGCGATCAGGAGAGGTTAGTTTAGCAACAAAACATAGTTAAGAGATTCAAGTCCCAGGTTTGGGCATAGTAGAAAGATGGATAGTAGGTTATCTTCATAGAAACGCACCGCGCACGGCTTGTAATATAGACCCGGTTATCAGTGCGAAACGATGCATGTGATGTTTGAGTGTGCGTGCGCGACGCATAGATACGCATGGCGCACACATACAAGCCACGCGTGGTGCGTTTCTATGAAGATAACCTACTATCCATCTTTCTACTATGGTTTGGGTGTTACTGAAATGACCCTCATTGTACGGTGCCCATAGTACAAGTGTTGCTTAGCTTTGGACCATACGGCTGGCGTGTAAGTCCATCGATAATTAAACGAGAAAAATGAGCTTAGTTAGGGACTATACAGTCGATATGTTTGTCTAAGTTATAATAAGCTTCTAGCAATGCTAGCCCTTAGTATAGTCATAAGTTCCACAAACACCCTACAGATGTCGTCATACGTTGATTGCTCTATTTACAACTACTTCCTGGTTTCGTGCGAACACCATTTTTCACTTAAGACAATGTGCATAGAAATGGACAGTGAGACGCAACAGATTTATGGGTTTTAAAGATGAGAACGTGCACTGGTCCAATCATGATGAAGTAGGAATGCGGAAGTACGATAACGTGACAATCAAAGGATACCCTGGAGTAGTGAGTATGTTTTCAATTCAATTCAATTCAATTCAATTCTTTATTAGTGTGATTTTTGGGTGGTACAAAAGATCTTAAAACTAAAGTTTATTTATGATCCTCAAAAACCTGCCTTGATTGGCTTACACTTCGTTCTATCGATTACAGAATGTCAGTTTTAAATAATTTTTACATTTCCATTATAAAAAACAAACAAAAACAGACTAACAGTTAATAATGTCAAAAAACATAATGTCAATAAAAAAATCATAATGTCATACATAAAGCAAACCAACCAAAGCGAACTAACCAAACTACCCACCTTGTTTTATAAATTTATCATCCAGGTATTCAATTACGCTATAATATGCCTTGTTCAACAGAAACTGTTTTAATTTATATTTGAAGGTATCTATGCCGGAACAATTTAATATTTCTTTTGGCAAGTGATTATAAATGCGAGGAGCCATACAAAAGACACTTTTATTAAACTGTGCAGTTCTGTTAGGTGGGTAACAAATCTCCTGATTGTGGCGTTTGCTTTTCAATTTTTGGAACAACATCATATTGGATGCCACGAACACGGAAATCTCATAGATGTAAATACACGGTAGGGTCAACAACTTAAGATTAATGAAGTATGGCTTACAACTATCTGTGGGTTTAAGTCTACAAATTGCTCTCACGCACCTCTTTTGTGCCCTAAATATGGATTCCTTGGTAACCGAATTTCCCCAAAAAATTATGCCGAATCTTAGTATTGATTCTACGTTCCCATGATACGCGGTGGTTACTGTAGATTCGTTCACAACTTTCCTGAGCATATATAACGCATAGGAATGTTGGTTTAATTTGGCACACAGATTTTCTATTTGAAACTTCCAGTCAATATTGCAATCAATTTGGAGACCTAGAAATTTAGTTTTCTCCACTTCAACAATCCTTTGTCTATTATAGTTTATGTCAATGTCTATTAAGTTATTTTTCCTGTTTCTAAATGTCATTACATTAGTTTTGTCCAGATTTATTTGTAGATTATTGTAATTTAACCAATTAATTATAAAGTCTAGAGCTTCATTCATGTTTGTTTCTATTTCAGATTTATCCCTACCAGTAAACATGACTGTGCTATCATCAGCAAATAAGACCATCTTATGTTTGGTAACTTTAGGCAGATCATTCATATATATTATGAATAATAAGGGACCGAGTATGCTACCTTGAGGCACCCCTTGGGTAACGTTACAAAATTTAGAGGAGTAAACAGTTTCCTTTCTTGTTTTTGGTGATATGCGTGTAATTTGCGTGCACTGTTTACGGTTGGTGAGGTAGGATTTTAGGAGGCTTAAAATATTACCTCTAACGCCATATGTCTCTAACTTATTTAACATTGATTGTTTTATAGAGTCTTGAGTACAATTTGTGCTGGTTTTTTGGTTCTGAAAACGATGTATCATCATTACAACTAATAGATTTATCGTTGGACTAGTTTTCAAATTTTAAATCAAACGAAGTCTCATTTAGATATTCTCTGCCCTCTAAATACAATCGAGTTCACTCTTCAGATCTATTTCAAATTCTGTAGGCCTCCTTTTATGCTTCCTATCTTTTATTTACATTGTACGTACTAACGTACAATGAAGGTAGGTACCTACTAAGGTAGTACAATGTAAATAAAGCTAGCTCAGCTAGTGCTAAGGTTTTCTGAGAATTACTTATGGTTTGGATAATGCTCAGGAAAAAATATTAACTTATGGCAGAGATGGAAAATACCGGTAGTGTGTATAAAGCAGAGGTTAAAAATATACTCTGAGCGAACGTAAATGCGGCAATAAAAATTTGCAAGCCAACCAATTGATAACCTGACCAGCAGTCCTACGCAAATTGCACGTGTATTAAGGAAGTGGCCCACAACGCAAGTGGGCCTCTGGGATATGCTGCGTCGTGACAGTGACCTGTTTATAGGATGATTTAATGGCTTACGAATTTAGCGAGGAAGTGTTTACTGCAAATGCCATACCATAAACAACATACAACAGCCTGTTTTATACTTAACTCACGACAAACCCAGAAGTTATGGAGTTAATTTTGGAACAGACGTATTTTTGAGATGCCTTAAATTGGAGAGTCAATTATGTGGTACTTTTTAAGGAATAACAACAATTTTGGTCACAAAAAGCCATTATAGCTTCACCCAATGAGATGGCACTTATTTCTGCCAAAGGGGATGGTTCATATGCTACCTTAAGTGCCAAACAAAGTTACTTCAATCCTATCGTAAGGTTTGGGTGCCTAATAATCAGTCAGTTATGTTAGTTCATACAAAGGGGATCGTTAGGATAATAGAATCATCGAGGTAGACCGAGAAAGAACCGTTCCATTAAACTTTTGACGAGTTATGTTAAAAGTCTGACTTTAATTCCAAAACATGATAGTGTAAGATGAGCAACTATTGAGGAACCTAACAAAGGCTTTTGAGCTATCAAGAGACTGAAGTACTGTCATTAAAAAGTTCGGATTTGACCCAGTCTGGTCACATAGGTACTTTCTCGTAACATTTTCGTGTTGCAACAAAAAACTGATCAAAATCACCCAGCACAGCTCGTAGGGCGATTTACAGACGGTTACCGACGTCCGGCCGCGGTCCTAAGTGCAGCATAATGTGGGTCAGCGGCGCTCGGATCAAAGGCGCCGCGGGATCACTGACATGCGCGCGAGTTCGCCTAGATACTGTTTTGGTGTCAACGGTCTCAATTGATTTGCGTTCGGAGGTGTGGTCCCAGACCAATTGGGAAGTATTGTTTGAGATGATGCCTACGGCTACATTCCGTCATCGCACCTGTCGCCATTGACAAAGAATTCAGCCCTACACCCTAGAAACAATACGATCCCGTACGGTTCCAGAGGAACTTCCTACCTCGTAAGATTAGCCTGTGGAACAAATTCGCCGTCGAGGATTACCCAAGAGGGGGTCCACTGTTACACTGCCAACAAAATGTATGATTCTCTAATTTTTATATTAAAGTCACGGGTGTTTCAACCCAGACTTGGCCCTTGAAAACAACTAAAGAGAGATACTGTTTTCAAAAGTGTCACGGATTTAACAACGTTGAACTCACTATTGTAAACATATTTGGCCTTGGTGAATCACACTCCAGCTCCAAGATGGATAGGAACCTCACCTGGCATCTTTGTCACCCTCACCCTCAGAAATCGTGAAGATCAGACTATCCTTATTTAAAGAAAAGAATGCCCTTTTGTTGGGTGGATCGATTTCTTCAGGGATGAGATTCATTAGGTTTCAGCCGGATCTCATACCCTTCCTATTTGAACGATGCGAACTGTCCACAATGTCACGGCATCACCCCCAGCTGTGCCAATAACCCCATTACTCGTCCCCTTAACATCGATCAGGGACATGAGGAAACAGTTTTGCATAATGACGGCGGTCGTCCCTAACCTACACCAATTTGCTGCTCATAACTTCAGTAAATTACTGCGAAGTACTCCTTGGTGCAAGTATAAAGTTATTTTAAACCTAATAAGAGTATACGGCACCATTTTGGATGTATTTCTTTTCAACTTTAAGGAGATGGTGAATTTCAAAACGAGCCTTTTCAAACGAATAGCAGTTTCTTGATCAATAATTTTATTCATTGGAAGATTAACAATCGGAATAAGAAGAAGAGAAAACGAGGAGGAGAATCGGAAGGATCACTGATATGGTACATTCTAACATCGAAATCACTAAACTCGTGCTCACTACATGCAGCAAAATTCACACATCTGTTTTCGCACTTGCAATTCTACAGTTAATTTATTAAATATCTAGGTACATAGGAAAACATTATTCACAGGAATGAGCCGTATGGAAATACCGACATATTTTCAACTTGGTTTTTTGCGCGCGATTGAGTCGTACAGTGTCCAAGGACAAAAAATTTTGGATAGTCACGGGTCACCCCCTTTCTTCTCTTTGGAAGAGATAATTTCGTTACTTCTATTCTTCTTCTTATCGTATGGTAAGTGGGTTGTAAAAGCCGTCCGAAGGCCTGCGGCAAGGCATTTTTCTATTATTCGCACATACCTAAGTGACGTGTGTGTTGTGTATGTGCATTGAAAATGCAGAAGTTATATTATTATTACCCCACAATGAACATTGAGAAAGAGAAGAAATCAAAAATTTCTTAAAGATCGTGCCTTTTAAAGAACTATTTATTAGACGTCACTTTCGACTGAGTAGGTATCTTTTATCTTGAACTATTCTAACTCAACTAAAAATTATATTCCTACTATCACAGAATGTCTATGAGAATACTCCCACCAACCTTTGTTTTGAGTACGCGGCGGCGCGGGCGCAGCGTCGGCCGCGGCGTTCGCAACCAGCGCGCACGCACACAAGAGAGCCGTAGTACGCGCGTGCGACATGCGTGGTTCGTCGATTGCGACTGGCCAGTTGGCGGGAAACCAGTAATGAATCGGGAAATCGCAATGTTCAAAAGACCTTGATTTTGTAGGAGTAATAAAATTGTGAATTAGCATGAAGACTGTGAGAAGCGGGTGTAACGCTTCATACGATGTCCGACATTGCTGCCGACTAATGATGACCAATTACCAATAATGATGACCAATGATGATGACCAATAATGCCGACCAATGATGCGGCAGAGACTCGGAGCAGAGATGCCGACCAATGCGAAGAAATGAGATGCTTTGACATCAACTGTATTATCCTATAGCTCCGTCTCTTTAAATCAGGCGGCTGACCGGGACGTGTGTAGCGAAGCCTATTTACCTTAAGTATTGGGATTGTTTGAGCCACAAGCAAGACTCTCCCTCGTGGTGTCCTAAGCTTAAAACATGCTATAATTATTTCAGTACCTACCTAAGCGTGTACCCGAGCGTCGTTACGTTCTATGAAGAAGAGAATAAACTGCATAAACCTTTTATTTTCTTTCGTCATTGATAAACCTCATCTTTGTTCGAGATAAACCTTCACAAAGACTATGGACTTAACTCTCATCGTGAAATTTAAAAAATCAAATCTATTTAAAATCTATGAATTAAAAGTGGTATCTGGTATCTGTCAATCGTTTGGCACAGTTTGGCTTTCAATCAAAATTTAAAATTCTAATGTGAATTTGTATAATGAAACAGCAGAAAAACACAAATACATTGAAAAAGAAGCTAACATCGTTGAACCCAACGTCGAGTTTACTGAACTCTGTCAATGAAAACAAACAACTCCAAGATCGGCTGTTGGAAGCCACGGACAAGCAGCACCAGGAAATGTCGAGGGCGATTAAACTGAAAGAAATAAACTTAATTCTAAAGTCCAGGCTGCACGGGGCTGTGGCAGAAGCTAGTCAATTAAGAGAGTTTAATGGTAGGCTACAAAATATTTTAAACAATGCGCCAAGTTTATAACTCAAATGTCCGCTCAATGGAATTCGAAAATGCAGCTTTGAGAAAGCAAATCGTACAGTCCAGGATGCAAAGGACAGAAGCGAGCAATTACGCAGAGGAACTGGCTGAAGAAAACTTCTACTTGGATAGCCGGCTTCGCGACATTTACAATGAAATAAAAGAATTAAAAGATGAAAAGGAACGTCTGATCTCGGAGCAGCATCACAATGCACCTGAGCTCTGATTTATTGCTCGTTAGTTGGTATAGGTACCTACCTACTAATAAAATTCATGTGTTTGTTGATCATGATTTTAAATCAAACTCTCTACTTACCCAATAGAGAAAATCTCCATTCATTCAAACCACCATTGTTGTAGCAGCCTAGCAGCATTGCATGAAAATAAAACGATAAAATTGCTACTGTTTCTGCACGAAATTAAAACATTCTTCCATTATTTTTATTCTGTCAGTGGTCTCAAACCTACAGATTTTTCGGTATTTCTACTGATTTGGGGGCTGTTCTACCGATATACCGAAACAGAGTGATTTTCTCACGATTTCTGAGGATACAGGTAAATTCTACCGATTTTCTACCGATTTTACTATTTCAAGTGCTTGCAGCCCTTTTTAGAGGTTGTTTGTGTTAATTTCGTGTGAGAATATCTCAATAATGCTTGTTTTACGGACTTTATAATTCAGTTTATCTTTTGGAAAATACTTTGTCGTACTTCAATCCATAGTTGACAGTCAAATTTTATTTTTATTTTGAATGTAAAATTTAAGTTTAAGTATAATTCTAAGTTGAGTTAGGTAACTGAAGACTTAGGTCGGTACAAGCGCGGGTTCAAAAAGAAGAAAGTAACCTTATATCAATTTCAATGGAATTAATGAGAAAAAGTTGTAAATAAAGGCGGGAACTATGCCTACTGTAAAAGTTTTGATAAAGATAGGTTTTTAACTGTTTGAGAAAAGGACATACACCCACAAAACATAATTTTTCACACAGTATCTTCAAAAAATCTAAAAATATAGTATTTTTTGTTTTCGATTTTGAGTCCAAATCTACCGACTTTTTTAGGGCAATTCTACCGATTTCTGGTTTTTACTTTCGAGACCACTGTTACTGTTCTGATGGCCGTTTTCACATTACACGGCACGGCAGCGGCGACGGCTGTCACTGAGATATTTGCGGGGTTTTCATTGGTCAGTGACCAGTTGTCATTGGTTACTGACCAATGAAAACCCCGAAAATATCTCAGTGACAGCCGTCGCCGCTGCCGTGCCGTGTAATGTGAAAACGGCCGATTTCTGAATGCACACCTTACTGTCAGCTGTCCGTCATTGATCCAAAGACCCACAGATAAAAAAAACTAGATTCAACTGTCATCATAACCTAAAAAAAACATTGTTTATTTTATTAGCTACAAACAAATAAATAACTGATATCAACCTGGTATTTTTAATTTTATAAGCACAAGTAAGTTGATCAGTTCCATCGGTTTTAAAAAATGGAAACTATCTATAACATGATTTTTTTGTGGCTTCAAAATGGTGTTCAAAAACCTGACCTGCAAGTTCTGTAGTTATTCTATATCACCCTGCTGCTTATTTCAGTGTCAAGGAACAGGTCTCGGTCTCCTCTTCGTACCCCAGCACAGTTTAAAGACAAATTTGAAGATCACGACGTAGTACATCTACAGAACATACCCAAAACTTGGCGCCACGGTGATGTCAGGAAATTTCTTACAGAAGTAGCCGAGCTTCCTGAGGTCAGCTTCCTAAAGCGTTATCCTAGTGTTTAATAAGCCCTCAGAAGCACGGACGAAAGGGCTCCATTGTAAATGCTGCCCTAATGGGGCCCATAAATACAGATGTCTTTGTTTACACCGTAAAAAAGAAGCCAAATTTTAGGGTAATTTTTGTTTCTTATGCCGTGTGTCCACTGGCAAGAAAACTTGCACAAGTTTACTTGCGCAAGCTACTTACAATGTGTAAACACTCACGCAAGTGCACTTCTGCTACTTTCCGAACTTGCTGCAAGTCCTACATGTACACGGTTGTGTAAAATTACAGTCAGTGGAAACACGCCGGCAAGTGACTTCTGCAAGAAATTGCAGAAGTTACTTGCCAGTGGACACACGGCATTATGCTATGTGTCCACTGGCAAGAAAACTTGCACAAATTTACTTGCGCAAGCGACTTCCAATGTGTAAACACTTCTGCGACTTGCCGAACTTGCTGCAAGTCCCACATGTACACGGTTGTGTAAAATTGCAGTCAGTGGAAACACATTGACAAGTGACTTCTGCAATAAATTGCAGAAGTTACTTGCTAGTGGACACACGGCATTAAAGGGCCCCAAAGTCAATGGGTCCAAGGTGCTTGGGCTAAGATGGCTCATCTACTCGATAAGGCTCAATTCTTACTATATGTTTGGTGTATTAAGCATTCTAAATTTCAGGAAATACAGAAAGGAATATCATTCATCTGGTTTTTGAAAGATACAGACAATAATGTGCCGAAAGGAGAATGCCTGTTGATAATGCCAAACAGTAATTTGTGCAGGGCTGCGTGCGAACAACTTGCTGGTTACAGTGTTGAAGGAAAGCAGATTTATGTCATGCTAGATAAAGGTAACATAATTTTATCAAATACCGGAAAGCGGTAATATAATTACCGGAAATCGTAGCGTGCGTAGGCCTCCCATAAGGTGGACCGATGATTATCAGTGATTATTTTGCCGCCACTTGTTACATGAAAAAATAACCACGAAGGCATCTTTTTTAGCTTTTTTTTACAACTTTTGACAAATATAAACCGTAAAAGAACTTTCCGATGCCCTAGGCTAGTGCATCGCGTAACCACAATTATAATATGAAATTAGTCTTTGGTGGATTTCACATGTCTAAAGACATGCAGGTTTCCTCACGATGTTTTCCTTCACCGCAAGCAAGTGATAATCATATTAAAGTTATGATTCACACATAGATTTCGAAAAATTCTGATGTGTGAGCCAGGGTTTGAACCCAGGACCTAAATGGATGGATGGTGGTGGGTCGTGGTGGATTATATCCTGAATCTCCCTCGCATTGAGGGGAGGCCCGTGCCCAGCAGTGGGACGTTAAAAGGGCTAAATTATTATTATTTGTCCTTGTTTCAGAGAGTTCATTTCCATCAAGACTACATACAAAGTAAGTTCATTGACCGTAAACTGAAAAATATAATGCATATCCCTCTTGGCCTCTAGGTGCTATTAAAAAGGACTTTAGGGGCCATCGATTACGTCACACGAATTTCATGATATTTTGACCTCTCCCCGTCCTTCTCACAGCTGGTCACATTTGTAAAACTCTGCCCTCCCTAGTGTGACGTCACATTACAGACAGTTGCAAATATTATTAATTTATTCGTTTACAGTTCAAATTTCGCGTTTTAATACTTAGATTTATTAGATTTTGAAATGTGACATCACGAAACTTAGGACCCCTCCCACCACTTGTCACTCTTCGTCGACCACCTCTCCCTCCCCCCTCCCCCTTTACGTGTGACGTAATTTATGGATTGTCCCTTACAAAGACCACAAAGAACAGCTAGTAATGTGCATATATGTTGCAGACTAAAACCAAACAAAAATCTGAAGCCAGTTCCAAAGCTGAACTTCCAACCACCACCGGATGGCAACAACCTCAACAGGTATGAAACATACGGACTCAGCACGTCGTTTCTCAATTCCCTTGGAATCAAACCTCCTTTGCTGAACACAGTATTTATTGCGAATGTAAGTATTCAAACTCTATGTTCTAAATGCATCTCAAAGTTGAGATCGATCTTAAGTTCAGTTTTGATGTTTAATGTATGAAACATCTGTCAAAACAGCATCTCAAGTTCGTTCTCAATCTTGAGATCGATTTATTCATATGGGCCTGAGAAATCCAATTTTTTTCTTGTAATTTGAACGAAGGACTGTGGGTTCGATATTCGTAGGAGAAAATTTTGAAAATGGCCTTTTTAATTTACTTGGGTTTCGGTGTTACTGGGTTATCCCAGTCCATTGTATGGTACCCATGGTAAACATTGCTTAGTTTGATTCAGTCGTTGTGTTTGTCTAATGATGTAATTTTAAACACGAAATCCAATTAAATCTCCGTTTTTTTTATAGGACTGCGGTGGCAAAAAAGCGTACGGCCCGCCTGATGCTAAGCAGTTACCGTAGCCTATAGATGCTTACAATACGAAAGGCATTGGTCGTACATTGCCAACCTGAAGGGGCGTGGGATGGAGGGAGGGGGAGAGGGGTGGGCTTTCGGCTCTCTCACTCGTAGATCTTCTGTGAGAGGATGGTACTACCCCAGTCGAGCCAGCCCTTTTATGAGCTGCAGTCAATTGGCTACAGCTTGGCTCTACCACCTTGAAAAAATCTAATCTATTTTCCTAATGTTATATCTAAAATGATTATGGCGGACTTTTCAAACCTTATTGTGATCTTCCAGTTGGATGCCCAAGTGGACGAAGCGAAGCTCCGTGAGGTATTCAGCCACGCCGGCCAAGTCCTCAACGTGGTCCTGATCAAGAAGAACCCCAAGAAGATCATAGCCAAGGTCGAGTATGACCACCCCGTGGAGGCTGTACAGGTAAGTTTGCTGGCTAGAGCTAGACTAAGCCCGCCACAATTTCCCACCACTGTTATTCCTGTAAGCCAGGATCGACAATGGTGTCCAACGGTGACGCCAAGGTTTGACCCTCGACGAGTCCCGGGGTAAAGCTAAGTTTTCTTGGAATCAGAATTTAATCAGAAGAAAGGATAGGAGGAGTTGGAAGAAGATTATCCACTTCCCACACACACACTTACACTTCACTTAGAGCTAGACTATTGACCATTCCTCTTCTAGAATGGTAGACAATTCTTCTTCTCCTGGGTGGGTGGGTGGTGTCCACAAATCGACGACTTGGTGGGCCTGCTTTGTGTGTTGGAGAGTGGTGGGCCGGTTACTCCAGCCATCCCCGCTCCACCAGGAAGTTCTCCAGCTTCTTGACGTCACCGAAGACCTCCTGGCTAAAGCTCGGGATACACGACGACACTTTACACTTCTTCTTATCGTATGGTTAGTGGCCAACCTGAAGGGCTAGACAAGTGGCTGACGTCTACGAGCGTTCGTTCAAATCGCTACGCTTCATGTATGGAAATGACATAAGTCACGTGATCTACATAGCAACTTGTTGTTGATCTACATAGCAACTTGTTGTTGATCTACATAGCGACGTTTGACATTTCCATACATTGTGAAGTCTATTCTATTCGATTAGCGTTCATGCCACTTGGCTAGCCCCTCTGGTGTCAGAGTTGTTCAATACGCCCGTAGGCCTCTGACAAGGCTTAACGACTGCTGCCTAGATGACAACAACCGGGACCGACTTCTAACGTACCCTCCGAAGCACGGAGACGCTCAGTTCAAATGCCACTAAATGGTCACCCATCTCTGACTGACTTTACACTAATACACACACCCCCTTATTCATAGAAAGTTATGTTCAACTTGCAGTGGAATTACAAATCACATTTGTTCCTTAAAATGCTTTTCAAAACTATTGTAAACTGGCCAAAATCTCTATGAATAAGGGGGACAGTGTATAAATCGAGTGACAGCGTGTCTACGCCACCGCTGCTGCTATAACTGTCTTTCGCCATTTTATTTTGTTGTCACGATGACAGCTTATTGTCCGAGACACTGGGATAATTTTTATGCTCATTATTATATTTTATGGAAAAATTATATCCACACGAACGGAGTCAGGGGAGCAACTAGTATTTATGGTGAACAAAATAATCACAGCTGTCATAAATTTCCAGGCTATATCAATGTTGCACAACCAAGACTTATACACCAGAAAACTGATAGTCCAACTCGACCAATCTCAACGTACAAACAAATTCCTACCTGAAGGGCTATCTGGCTTCGGACCAGGGCTGGGAGACAAGGGCGAGCCCTTACGAGGTGTCAGAAACGCACTAGACCTTCAACCGTTCAAACAATTCCTCACGCAAGAAGTCGAAAAGTTGAAGAGCAAAGAACAGAAAGATATTCCACATTCTGACACCCCTAATATGCCATTACCAATAAACATGCCGTTTGTTAACCCGTTCACGAACTTCAACAACCCTAGCATGAACATGTCTTCAAACAACCTTGTGACGTCACTGAACAGTCTTTTGAACAACCAGGGGATGCAGAATTATCAAGCGTTACAAAGTCTCCTGCAACAGAACATTGGCAATGACATGCTGTCTTTAGCCGCGTTCTCTCAGAACCCGGTCCAGAATATGATGGGTTTTAGTCAAAATGTAACCGGTATCCAGCCGCCGCAGGTCCCTAGGACACTGAATAACCAAGCCCCGAAGATAGAGAACGTGACGAAATCGGATGCGTTTAGTATGAATTATACAACTGAACCCAGTTTTAGCGAAAATCGCAGTAATTATGGTAAGTATTTTTTTATTCTAAGGGGCCATCCATAAATTACGTCACACGAATTTCATGATTTTTAGACCCCTCCCCCCCTTGTCACAGCTGGTCACATTTGCGAGACTCCCCCCTCCTTGTGTAACGTCACATAAATTTTACAATTTTCTGAAATTTTCAAAATTTTTCGTTAAAAAATCAACTTTCGGTTTTAATAATTAGATATATTCGATTTTTAAATGTGACGTCACAAAACTTAGGACCCCTCCCATCCCCTTGTCACACATTGTCAGATTTCATCGACCCCCTCCCCCCTTTACGTGTGACGTAATTAATGGATGGCCCCTAACTCCTGAATAAAAAAAAATATCTTTGGTAAAAATGTATTTTGTTTAAAAAAATATGTATAATAATTCTTGCCAGGCACACATTAGCCAGATATGGTACCGTCGGTCACTAAACTTGTGCTCATACACACATAATTTCTTTGTTTTTTGAGTTTAAAAACACCTATTAAATACATAAGAAGGCATTTTGAAGACATTTTTGTACTGAACCCATGGACTTTGGTTAGTAGGCCAAACTATTTTGGATAGTCGCATATCTCCCTCTTTGGTAATGTCATTGTTACCAGTAGTGTCAACCTCAGTATACATTATTAGCACTTATTTTTTGAGTTTACTTTTTCCATCTTGTTTTGAAATCAATTTTGAAGGATTAGGACTGATGCTCTCTCCAATGGCTAGTAATGCTACAATGGCCAATGACGGCATCCAAGCTTTCGCCACCAGAGCGGCGCCACGTTGGAGTGAGTGACCATAGACCCTAGCCCATAGACAGTGTGTACACATGTGAGTGTATGTATCTTTGGTGCGCATGCCAAAACCGTTATGTGCATTATTTATATTTTTTATTTATTCGTTTTTTTTTTGTTATTTCATCTGCAATCAGTCATAGAGCGGATTTGTTGTGTTAGGAGCCGTCTCGTGTAGAGGATTTTCCCCATTTCCCTCGGTGGGAGGATTTCCCCAGTGGGAGTAATTTCCTTCTTGTTAGATCCTGGTATCAAGGTACAGGATATTGTGTCTTTTCAAACGTTTATGGTAGTTAATGCTAGCCAGTCTCGTTGCCAATTCATTTGGGTGGGTTGTCAGTCGGTTCTTATAGGTTGCAGCGGTTATATGTACTCTTTGACTGTGTTAATATTCAGCGCTTTTTTATTTTAAAGCTGTAAAATTACAAGTCGCATCTACTGCCAATCCAGTAATGCGCAAATTATCGTTAAGTGCAACTTCGTCCAATAATTTGTTGCGCAAAGTCAGTTAAGTGCCAATCAAAACCTGATGATACACAAACGAAATCTGATAAGTATGTGCCCATTGTTTTCACAAAGATAGAATAGGTACTATATTTAACAACACTTAGCAATAACTAAAAGTTGATAACAAAACATTATTTACTTATGAAAATATATTTTGTCTCTCCTGAAAATTTCCTCAAAAACTCATACAGCTTTTGGCGTGTGCACCGACGGTATGTGTTGCTATAATTATAATTAGTATTTGTAGTGACATTGACAGAAGTAAAGTGACAGCTAACGTCACCCTCATTGACAGCTAACTATTTTGTTTTCAGACAATGCACGTAACAATGCCCGGGAAGATTACTTCAGAGAGCCGGCGGAGGAGACGCCAAGGAGTACAATGACTACTACCGACATGCTGGTGTTCACTAATGTTAGTATTTAGTAAATGTACTGGTGGTAGAGCCGAGCTGTAGACAATTGACTGGGGTAGTACCACCCTCTCCCAGAAGATCGGCGTAAAGTACACACATACACACACACTTACAGCTGCGTTTCGGACGATGAGTGAGAGAGCCGGAAAGGTAGCCGACACCGAATTGGTTGCGCTACCAAGCGAACACCAGGTGCGTTACCCTCCATACAGCTCTATACATTTTGTTGGTGTAGCGGCTGGTTGCGCTACCACTGGTGTCCTCGTGCGATATAGCCCTTAAGAGTGAAACATCTTTACCTAAAATACGCTCATTCTCGTCTAAAATAGACCTTAACGTAGGTCAGTAAAGTACAAATCATATCCAAAAATTAAAGTGTGCGTGAATCCATGGTGTAGGTGAAATTTGCTATTTATTTATTTATTAGTAAGCTAACGACGACGAGTGACGAGAGAGAGTGACGGTGAGGGAAAACATCGTGAGGAAACCTACCTATCCCTCGGGATTAGGTAATAGTCAGTTCCTGTATACACGGCGACAAGGTTCACCACCTGTCACGTTGGGTTCTGACTATCTGGTGAAACGTGGGCTTTGAGTTGGTTAATACCTCCACAATGTGGTGGTGTTTGGCCACTCAAGCCTCTGACTACCCCCGAATGGGGATAAAAGTCGTGACGTATATTATTTATTATTATTATTATTAGTAAGAAAACCAACAGCAGTTAATATAATAAAAGTTGTACATGAGTAATAAACTTAACATGAGCCAATTACAGGTTTTCCTAGAGTGACTATACATATTGTTATTTTGTTGTTAGCTCCCGTCAAGCGTGACGCTGCCAGCTCTGAAGGCGAAGATGCAAGAAGTGGGCGAGCTCAAGTTTGCGGAGATGACGTCGCAGGGCCGCGCCATCGTGCGCTTCGCTAACGTGGAGGACGCCGCGCGCTGTGTCCGTATCCTTTACTAATATACACTGTGAGCCTCGAGTAACAACACAATAACACAACAAGAACTCGTGTAAAAATGGTCCATTACGAAACCACTGGCCCCCAAGTCGCTTAGCTATTGAACTGCCACTGTAGCGTTTTGCTGTTGTGAACAACCCTCTGGTTGGTTGGTCACAATCAACCGACCAATCAGAGGGTCGGTCAAAGTCAAAATAGTAAAATGGCTACAGTGGCAGTTCAATGGCTAAACGACTCGGCACCCAGGTCGGCAGGTCTCTAATATTATCTTCGTGAATTTATTGTTCATTGGAAATCGTAAATTCTTGGAGGTCGACAAGCTAGTGGCATTTGAACTGAGCGTCTCCGTGATTCGGAGGGCACGTATAAACTCGGTCCCGGTTGTTGCCATCAAGGCAGAAGTCGGCTTGAACAACTCTGCCACCAGGTTGGCCACTCACCATATTAAAAGAAGAAACAGAAGCCATGTTGTGGGCCATGCCGACCACCATGGATTTGCGATTTACAGTGAAGAGTTCACGAATATAATATTAGTGGTTTCGCAATGGACTATAGTTCGATCTACAATCTATAGATAGTCTATAATAATAATAATATCCTGGGACATTTTTTTACACACGGCTACCTGATCCCAAACTAAGCAGAGCTTGTACTATGGAAACCAGATAACTGATATTACTACATATACTACTTTTTTATTTGTAAATACATACTTAATATACATATACACCCAGACTCGGGACATACAGACATGTTCACGCACACAAATGCATGTCCCGGGTAGGAATCGAACCTACGACCTGCAGCGTGAAAGGCGCCTCCGCGCCAACCACGCTAACGGGCCCGCTAACTATATATCTATAGTTCTGACTGGCCGGTTGGCTGGATAATAGATTATTATGGATTCGCAATGGACAATTGTTAAGAGAGTCTAAGCCTTGTGAATAATTTCCTTAGCACCTTTTACAGAACTGTTTGATCGCTCCAAGGTTGACGGCCAGACTATTGACGTTAAATTTTTCTAAGAACATTTTGGTAAGTAACCTGTGGTGAGTACTATTACGTATACGAATTTAATGTTTTGTATTTTCAGGAATGATACTTGGTGTGAATTTCAGGACCTAGGCCACGGAATATGTGATAGCCTAATGTAGGCTTATAATTGTATTTATCAAGACCCACTTAACAATGGTTTTACAACGCTGTTTTGTGTGTTTACTGTTTACAATGGTTCTACAAAGCATTTCTAGGAACAAGTCATTTGTAATGCGTTGCGTCGAAATAGCCAGGGTTTGAACCCAGGACCTTAAGCCCGCAAGACGCGTAATTGTCCAATCGGCTATCACTGCTTAGTAGGTACTTACCTTGGGTATTTAATTAAATATTGGTCCCAGTTCTCTTTAGAATTCACTGTTGACCCAGGGGTAAGTAATGGGGGTCTTGTCACCGACCCCATTTTACCAAAGCTCTCTGGTATACCCCATATGGATTGTACTGTGGTATGTAGTTTATCCGACCCTAAAATAAGATATGAGGAAATACTTGTATGAGGTTTGGGTCTCTTCATTTATTTTAATCATTATCTTTAGGAACTCTTATGAGTGATAGGTTTTTTTTTATAGCCAAGGATGGCACACTGGCAGACGGTCCACCTGATGGTAAGTGGAAGCCGCCGCCCAGGACATCTGCAACTTAAGGGGAGCAGACGCGGCGCCGACCTTTTAGGGACCTGTATCATGCCTTTTGAAGAACCCCATGTTGTAGTGCATAGGAAAGATTTCGGGACTCCGGGTATAATATTAGATCAGTGGGTCTAGCACACACGCCAAGACAAGGCTTGTCACGCATTATCTCGCACCGAGTGGCTCTCTCATAATGCATAAGAGAGAATGGGACAAAATTGATTTATCTTGCGTTTTGTCTTGTCACGGTGGGATGTGCTACTAGTGCAGGTATATTGTGAGGTTTTTCTCCTGAAATGGAATATCTTTATAATATGCACGAAAATGGTTTATATGTTTCTGCCTATATATTTTTTACCTACCTAATTAGCCAACTGAGTACAGAACTCCCATTGAGAGGACTTATTTAGGTCATAATGCACCAGTCTAGCTAGCACATTGCGGGTTGGTTTACTCAAAGATCTATGATACCTTTAGATAGGACTTACTACGCTTATTTTGACAACATGACTGCAAGGTAAATACCCGATATCCGTTTAGTCACGCGCCATCCACCGTCGCAACTGGACGCTGCACGCGCGCACGCGCCGCTCGTGCGCGCGTGCAGCGCCCAGTTGCGACGGTGAATGGCGCGTGTATAATATATTCATATATTTCTAACAACAGCCTATATTATTATTTAACTCTGCAGCAGATAAATGTGCAGATGCTTAAGTACCTACTGAAGACAGTTTGTTTTTTTTGTTTTAATATTGTGCTAAGCTTTGAATAGACCATTGAATGATAGTCTGGGTTCTGGCCAGCATCTACCCAGTCTCTTGTACTTAGTACATTTTCAACCTCCAACAAAATGCAATGAGGAATGTTTTAATACACCTTTGCCTAATTATGGCGGAATTACAGATAATTGATATTATTATAAATATATTTGTTTGGTATTGATAAGTTCTGAAGTTTGATTGACGCGTAGTGGAATTCTAACAACATTTAGGCATGTTTAGTAAGTGTAATGTACCTTCCTATGTAGTGTATTTTTATGCGATTACAGAAGTACTGAGTCCATAGGATTTATTCTATGATGATGTCTAGGGGTACCCACAGACTTAGGTACTTTTACAGTTTGCGTGAGTGCTATAAAATGTGTATTGTTCCACAACTTACCTTATGACTATTGTTTTAGGATTTTCTAAATCTCCTTCCAATGATCTGCAGGGAAGGGAAGAATTGACCTATCGGCTAGTTCGGCGGCTGAAACGCTAATGTAATCTATGCTAATTTGTAAAATTATTAATTATATTATGTATTTTAGGATTTAATTGAAATAGATTTTAAGACAATAGGTTTATTAAGTGTCCCGAGTGTCCGTGATGGACTTCTATATGTTATAGATAGTATGGATGTATTTGTCGCTTTTTAACTTCGAGGTTTTTAGCGATCACAAAAAAAATAAAAGGTATTGCCTTTTGGTTAGAACTTATGGTAATAGGAATGTTTGGTTTGGTATTGAACAGTTTATGTTCGTGTAGTTTATACATGTGTTCAGATTCACAAATGTATTTGTTTCTATTGCAGTAATTTGTCCTGTGCCGAGTTGAAGATAATTAGGTTGGTTGCAGTGTACTGCATTTTGTTTAGTAAGTGACTTGTCACAGAATAGACTTGGTAATGTTAGCCATGGATATACCTATGAATGAATCTATTATTAAGAATAATTATTAGTTAGGATTGGTATAGGTACTCAATAAAAGGGTTTACTTCAAACGAGTTGTTTTATTTATATACCGAACCTATACAGGGCGTAGGACTGCTATCAGATGGCCGACACGTAGACTGCCTAGAATTTCCGATTTATAATCAAGGATTCCCGAAGATAATATTAGATACCAATGGTTTCACAATGGATCATTAT
The DNA here is from genome assembly GCA_947859195.1 of Drymonia ruficornis. Classification (NCBI taxonomy): domain Eukaryota; kingdom Metazoa; phylum Arthropoda; class Insecta; order Lepidoptera; family Notodontidae; genus Drymonia; species Drymonia ruficornis. Next base: position 2,374,576 of record OX401921.1, read on the forward strand.
GAAGATATCGTAGCTCAGCATGTGGGGACAACGGCTCCCGGACTAATAAACGTTTGGAACCCGCACTTTTGAGTGGTTGGTCCGTGGTGGCCACATGGTGGTAGCTCTTATTAGAGATGAAACTACGATAACATGGCGCGGCCCTCCAAATAATGAGTTATTAAGCCTGATTTTTAATTAGACGAAGTAAACTGACAGGTGCAAATGTCACGTTTCGATATAAATAGAACAAATAAGGTTAATATTCATAGAGCAATGACATTTTCAGCTGTCAGTTTACTTCGTTTAATTAAAAATCAGGCTTAAAGGCAACTCACTATATATATATATATAGGATAGGTTACATTGCGCGAGCAGCTCGGCCGAGCAAACTGGGCCCAGTTAGTCGGGCATTACTCGACTCGCCTTCCACAATTTACATTGGTAAAGTAACTGGGCCTAGTAATCTCTGGTAGAAGTACTGGACCCAGTTGGTGAATACTTATATTCAACTCGCTTTCGGACTGATGAGTCGACGGTTTACACAGGGCGAGTAGGCAGACAGAGTCGAGTAAAACAGGTGGTGGGGAAACAACTCGGACGAGCAACTGCACTCCGCGCGAGACCACTCGACTCGCTCAGTACTCGGCCCAGCTTACTTGCCCTTTCGTTTACATTGGTCGAGTTCGCCTGCTTTTTATCGCTCGCCTACTTGACTAATGTAAACTAGGCTAATGACGTCCCTAGACGAGCAACAAATCCTTGATTTATTTGTTTGACAGGCGTCTCAGCACGCACACATGCGTTGTCTTGATGGGGCGCTTTGTAAATACTTTCACAAATACATTCAAATAACTTTCTCAAACTTTTTGCATTTTGGAGGGGCGTGCCATGTTATCGCAGTTTATCTGTGTGAATAAAACTGAAGACACAGCGTAGGTAGGCCAAGGTGGACCGACGACCTAGTGAAGGTCGCGGGAAACCGCTGGATGCAAGTGGCACAGGACCCGTTGTTGTAGAAAACCTTGGGGAGAAGTCAAACAGTGGACGTCTTGGCTGAAATTATGATATGATGATGATGTGAATAAAAGACCACATTGTATTGTAGATGTTTATTTTCCCTTAAATGTCTATTCCCTCATCATCTTCTCCTTCTGGCGCGCGAGCTTCTTCTTGGAGAGTTTCTTCTTGGCGGGCGCGTCGTCGGTGGGCGCGGCGCGTGCGACGGCGTCCTCGCGCTCGCTCAGACATACTTCGATGTGGCACGGGGACGACATGTACGGGTTGATGCGGCCGTGAGCGCGGTACGTGCGTCTGCGCAGGCAGGGGGCGCGGTTCACCTGCACGAAACAATTATGGTTAAAAACATAGAAGCATCACTAATTTTGGGGAAGGTGATATGGTAAGTACAATATGTTAAAAAAAGCCTGTCCAAGCCGAAACCGGTAATTAGCTTTCCCAATCACATGACCAAATAAAAAAAATATTCATGATAGTAAACATATTAATGACAATTTAAAATGCCATTTTTTTGCCTTTTTCCCTCAAAATGTAGCAAATTTTAAAAATATGACAATGCCGTTACCGGAAGTAATTATGTTAGATCGTGTGGCGGCAGCACCTCTGACCACAAAGTATGTGATGACGTCATTTTATGGTTTTTTTTAAAAATGTAAACGGTCTATTTGTTTTCCAAAAAATATGGGAGGCCTTTGCCCAGCAGTGGTACACTCACTATGTTAAAAAATATTTAAAAATAAAATTTCAATTTTTTTTTTTTACAATCATAGAATCTAATCTCGATACCCAACAATACGTTTTCGGGTCGGACAGGGTTTTCTTAACATATTGTATGTTGTGACATTACTACTCCACCAAGCCAACTAGGCGCGCGGATGGAATGCAGCATCCCGCCCGCTCACCGCCATCGCCTTGTTGTGCGGGTGACGTCACATTTGACAGACGCCTAGTTGGCTTGGTGGAGTAGTACATTTCTATGTTCGGGCGTCAAAACTGGGTGCTCGGGTGCGACATGCGCCTGATGTAGACGCAGCCGTTAAATCATAAAAGCTTTGATTTAAAACCAATCTGTGTAATATTTATGTAATGTATAAATATCGCCAGACACCAACTGTATGGTTCCAAACCGAGCTAAGCTTGTACTGTTACTGTACAATGGACTGGGGACGATCCCAGTGACACGCAGACCAGGGCAAATTACGAATAGAGCGTTTCTAAATTTGCCTCTAGCTGGAATCGAACCCGCAACCACCCGATGCAGTGAGCGAGTGGCCTGCACTCGAACAATTGTGCCAAGGGGTTGTCAATATTCAGTAGTGCACTTCCACCTACCTCTGCATAGAATGCAGTTGTGTTATTTCAAAGTGTAAGTAGTTGAGAAAGGAAAGCTCACAAAGGTAAACTTCCTTATGTTAACCACTGTTTAATATCTGCCTTTTGAAAACAGTAAGTACATGTATGAACACACTGACAAGCTATAAAGGCAGTTAAGATTATTAGTACAGTCCGCGACAGGTCGAGATGACAATCGGGTTATAAGCATTTTGCAGAATAAATCGAATCAAAATTAGCAGGACCTGCAACGCAACAGAATAATTTAATATAATAATTTTGTGGACGATTTTAATTCTTTATAGGGTCCTGCTAGTACCTTTTCATCTCTAAAGAGTACAAAACAGTGGGTACCCACATTGATCAGCCTAATTCTGCTTTGGTGTCAACTATGCAATGCATTTTAATAGGGCTATCAGTCACTATCATTTAGAGAATGTCCTCCGGTAGGTTTGTAAATACAATAAATTCCAATTAAATGTATTATTAGTAGATAAAAGCATTGGAATCCGCTGGATGTAAGATGCACAGGACCGGTTAATGAGGAAAACCTTGGGGGAGGAATCCAACAGACATGATGATGAGATAAAAAGCCATGTAAACCTGTCACTAAAGACATTAATAATTCAGTAGAGTAAAATGACAATCAAAAATGTGAATTTATATTTTAAGTGAATCAATTTTTTATGAGTGATCATGTTTCGTTATTCTTTAGTAAATAAAATTGAATTAATTTGAACTAGAATCATAAAAACAACATTATTCATGATGAACGGATCAAATTAATTTTACGTTTGACATAAAAAACTGTCATTTTACTCCGCTGAATTATTAATCAAACTTTAGTTCAACATAAACAAGAGGAATGCTCACCTGAATGTGATCAATAACAAGCCTGTCTACGTCCAAGCCTTTCAAGTCAGCATTTGATTCAGCGTTTCTCAACAACTGTAACAGGAATTCCGCGGACTTCTTGGGCCACCGACCCTGTGTGGTGCCAAACTGCTTGGCCTGTGCGCAGCGACCGACACCACCGTTGAAGCGGCGGAACGGAATGCATTCCTTCTTTTCAGTCACATTTTTCAAGTAACGGACAGCACGACGGAGTGGCAGTTTCCTGATTGCCATTGCTGTCTCGTATGTGTTCTGGAAAAATAAAGAGTGTGGTATGGTAACGTTTTTGGATGTTATCAGATTTGGAGACTAGGTGTAAGTAGTGGTAACTTATGGAGTTTCAGTATTTATTTGGGTAGCAAACATAACCTATAACATTGACAATTTAATGTTCCTATACAGGATGAGTACATATGTGAAAGAAAGAACAATATGTAGGTACTTAATATCCACTTATATTTCTATTAAAAGTCAGTATTCAACACTGTTTGACAAATGTTTGTTCAAGCGAGTTGGCTATTTGACAGGTACTAGTTTAGCATTTGCTGTTCGTCCCCAATTAGAGATATTACCACTCAGTGCCGCTAGGAACCAAGAATCACAGCCAGAACCAACACTCCATGTGGAAACTCATTTGTATACAAATAACACTTCGATAAATTAACTCACCTTGAAGTGAACACGGAGGTTCGAGCCACGCGCTTTGCATGACTTCGCTGGATTATCCGGTTCCCGAGAGTAACGACCCATTTTTATTAGTTCTGAAAAACAGAGCGGCTTTGTTTCAAAGGCCATACATAAACATAGGTTATCTTTTTACAACAACCCAGTTTTTCACTAAATTAACGAAATATACACATGGGCAGCGAGTATACACTGATATTAAATACACCATGATCGGATTTAATTCAAAACTAATTAGTTTCCACGATTTAAATAGATTTTGCCAAACACGAAACCAACCTCTCAGGAGAAAATTTAACAGGAAAAGGAATAGACAAGAACTTTTGACGTTAGGACTTTTGACGTTGACATTTCAGTGTTGCAAGTTGCAACATCAATTGGTTTGTCTATGAAATACCATCGTGAAATACATAAAGATTTCCTCTATGGTATAAAGTATTGTGTGTGCTTTCGTTCGCAGTTTCGAAACGTACGACTTGAGCAAAACATGTTGCTGTCTCTATTTTTGCTGTCATAAAACAGAGGCAACAATATGTTTTGTTCAAATGATTCGTCCAGTGTGAATGCAGGGTTAGGCTCGCTCGAGCCTTTGGACTGTGGCTTGGACATTACCACGGCCTATTTCTGAATTAATTATTCTATGCCTGCGGAAATTAGCGCCGTGACCAAGGAATGTAAAGTAAAGAGCCACCTCACTCTCACGTTCACAGTAGAATGTGCATGGTAGTGACTGCTATCAGCTGCTATCATGGATGTATAAGGCTGCTATCAATAAATCTGCCATCCAGGCATGCCTGTCGGGTATGGGTTCATTACGCCCCATATACCATACATTAAATTAATGAGTGGGTTACTTACCTACTTCTACTTTAATCCGAAAGACGACGTCCGTGTTATCGAAAATAAATATGAGGAAACTACAAAAATAAAAAGAAGGGTGCGGTGATCCCAGCATGCGTAAAGAAAATTAAAAACACTTATTCTTGCATGTACTTTTTATTTTGTGCTGCTAATTACAACTACAGGATTTGATACAATAAGTTACTATTTATTATTGGCTGATTATGATATGCAAGGCGTATAATAATTTCGATTTCTTTGCTACCCTAATGCTTAGGTACGATCTGTTAAAATTTGTTATTATTATAAGGTGATTGCGTAACAGTAGTCAGTAGTCTCAGTAGGCAGATGGTACCTGCCCATACATCGACTTCATATCCAGTAGACACGTACCTAGTCGTATAGGCCGAACGTTTTCAGATACATTAAGAATACAGATCTAATATAATTCCGCACCCACGAATGTTTGGCCAGTAACAATCGATCAGTGTCTGTGTGCGTGTGTCAGGATTTCTTGACCTTGTCCGGACCTATGAGCATTCAGTACCGCGACCGCGCACCTCAGTTAGGTGACTGAAATAACAGTTTTCATTGCGTATTAAAAGTTTTAGGCATCTGCTGGATATGTGGTAATTGTATAGGTACATAAAGAAACAGCATAAAATTCAGGCAAGTTCCTACCTATGTAATCCATGACCTTACAGAATATTTACAATATTAGATACAGAGTACATTTTTAGTCTAATAATTTCTAGTTCAGTGTGCATTTTTACATTATAATAGAAACTAGGCTTAGTAGGTACCTACTACTATACTAGGTATACCTACTATGAATTACATTCAAATATAATTGCTTCATTGGAGAGTATAGGTAACCAGTAATTTAATACACTACAAGATAGGTCTGTTTTCTATTATTAGGGAATAAAAAGTATGGTTAATTACATAACTATCTACAATAGACTATTTAATATTTATACATAAATAAAATAGTTACTAATTGGACTAGATTTTACTGTAATGGCATAGACTAGAAAATTAGCAATCGTTCACTAGAGCCTCAAAATGCAGTAGGTAGTAAGTAAGTTTCCTACTTACTGCACGTCTTATGAACGGGACTACCTATATTCATGTGCTGGACGAAGACTTAATAATTTCAGGTTCTTTAAAAGTTCTACCTACCTTGGTAAGTACCTGAAATCCGAATGTACACTACCTAACTAAGTACCTATATGTATTATGTACATAAAACCTCCGTCCAGTTATAAAAAACCTGCTCTAGGTTTACTAGTTTTGATTGAACATCAAGATAAATGTACTACGTACTAGAACAGACACCGTGCATCTCTAGATGATCCATTTTATTGCAGCACTTCACTTAATCAATCTCACCCGCGCTTTTTCTACCTGTATGTATAACGTTTGTTTCACGTAACGCTTCTAGTACGTAGTACATATTAGCTCGATGGTTTTAAATATTGTTTTTTTTATAAGCTAATGTGGCGCTGATGCAGGCGGTGGTAGTAATGGTAGAGGTGCGACGCAGGCTACGCAGTCTCGATCTGTAAAAAATAAATAAAAATATTAAAGAGTTGTCAAAAGTTCTGTCGTCATGTCTTGTCTATAATATAAAACGTCATTGGCCCTTACTCTTAAAACTCACTATTCTGGTTTGTGGCTACTGAATGAGCGTCCCACACAGCTTCGATAATAATAATTATGCAACGTTCAATTCTAATTGGTTGCAACTTTTGAATTGACGCCGCAATTAAATGAGGATTAGGGCTACCTGGCGACGAACGGAGCAAGCGAGCGGTCGATATGATTCCCGCCCGGGGACGACTTGAGGTAAATACACGTGAATGATTGCGAAAATGAGTGATTTTACAGGTATGTTAGGCCTCGAGACAATTGTTATGAGATTCGAGGCCCTGTGGTTTTGCAACGGGTTCCGTGACGTTTTGAGAATTGGACATTACGCATGAGGCGATACGAATTATTTGTGAGTGAATCAACCAACACAACACCAATTTTTACTAATAGAATTAGATGTACTCAAGGAATTTATAAAGAAGGATGTGCTAAGTTTTAGGGGTAATTTACCCCGCCGAAGCGGGGTGTCAAAAAATATTATGGACTCATTTGAGTGTTCCCCTCCACGGAAATCTTTAGTAAAAGGCGAAAGATTTATGCGTTTTGAAGGGAAACCAGAGTTAACCTGACAACGTCTTCGGCAAGCTTATACAAGAAAAATGGTAACGAAACCATACCGCGTTTTAAAACCATTACAGCGACATCTAGTTCAGTTTTTGTAACTAATTAAAGTTTTTTTTATGGGACTGCGGTGGCAAAAAAAGCTTATGGCTTACCTGATGTTAAGCAGTTACCGTAGCCTATAGATGCTTACAATACCAAAGGCATTGCTCGCACATTGCCGACCTGAAGGGGAGTGGGATGAAGGAAGGGGGAGGGGGGGGTGGGCTTTCGTCTCTGTCACTCATCGTACGAAACGCAGCTGTAATGGCTGCTTTACGCCGATCTTCTTTGAAAGGGTGGTACTACCCCGGTCGAGCCAGCCCGTTTATGAGCTGCAGTCAGTTGGCTACAGCTTGACTATATCACCTTTATTGTTGTAGCGGCAACAGAAATACACATTCTGTGATAATTTCAACTCTCTACCTATTCTATTACGGTTCGTGAGATACAGCCCGCTGTCAGATGGACTGACAGACAGACGGACAGCGGAGGCTTAGTAATAGGGTTCCGTTGGCACCTTTTGGGTACGGTACCCTAAAAAGGGCAAGGACCCCTAAATATCGGTTAGTCTAATATCTGCATTAGTTAGGTAACTGAGTTGCTGCGGGATTGAATAGCAAGATAAGAAGGCCGCTAGGCTATAGTTACCGCGGTCGTGCATGTAGTGGAGGGGTGGCCGCAGGGCCGGCAGCCGCCAGTGCTCGCGCTCTTCCTTCTCCACCTTGGGCACGAGCGCGCTCCAGCACTCCTCGGCCCGGGGGACTGGCGCGCTGCCGCACGGCCACGAGCAAGCCTGGGGAAAATACAGAGGACTGTGATGGTGATGATGCTATGATACTATGGTGGTGACATTACAGAGTACTATGGTGGTGATGATACTATTATACTATGATTGGGGACTAGTGATGGGATGTTCTCGAGAACATTCTCACCCTCGGAAACTTACTCGTGAGAATTTTCGAGAATTTATCTTCTGAGGCATGTTAAACTTGGCATAAACCTCATTAAACATGCAAGTATGGTGGTTTTAATTGTTTTTAAGATTTAAAGTTAGGATAACGTCGCCCAAAATTTAAGATTCACAAAAATTCTCACGAGTAAGTTTCCAAGGGTGAGAATGTTCTCAAGAACATCCCTTCACTATTGGGGAAATTACAGAGTACTATGGTGGTGATGATACTATTATACTATGATTGGGGACATTACAGAGTACTATGGTGGTGATGATACTATGATGGTGATGATACTATGATGGTGATGATACTATGATGGTGACATTATAGAGTACTATGACGGTGATGATACTATGATGATGACATTACAGAGTACCTACTATGACAGTGATGATAATATGATGGTGATAATACTATGATTGGTGACACTACAGAGTACTATACAGACGCCATGTCATGGCTGCGTCTATATCAGGCGCATGCCGCGCGAGGCTGCGACGCGCGGCAGCCTCAGTCACATGCTCGGGTGAGCCAAAGGGCGAGCCAACCTACACTCTAGACTCTAGACATTGAAGGGTACATGATCGTTCTCTCTCAAGGCTAGGCCAAACTAGACGAGGCAAATGACAGCGCTCGTGTGAGACAGGGCGAGCATTTGGCTTGGGCGCGTCCTGTCACACTGAGCGAGGCAAAACTGCCTCGGGTGGCATGTGAGACATTTGGACGCGGCGAGTGGTAGGTTTTGACTATTCATAAGTTTTTTGTTAACTTACTTATATTTTTATATATCGCCAGACTGACACATCAACTATAGGTATACCGCAAGCGCTGTACCACGCCTTAGGTACGCGAGCGGCGAGACGGGGGGCTCATCGCTCTCGGCGTCCCACTCCCCCACCCGTCATCGCTCTCGCCGTCCCACCCTCCCACCTCCCCGCGCATACCTAAGGCGCGGCACAGCGCTTGCGGTATACCTATAGCAACTGTATGATCCCAAACTAAACAACGATTAAATATGGCTACCATACAATGGAATGACACTCTTAGTGACACCCAGGCCAGGGCAAATTACGAAAAGGCCGTTTCCGGAATTAGCGTCTGGCGGGAATCGAACCCAAAACCACCTGATACAGTAAACTGAGCGGCTTACGCTTAAACCACTGCGCTAACCGGTCGTCAAACATACATGACTACCCTAAATACTAATTTTAATGTCCTTCAGAAAAAATGGGACGGTTTTAATCGCGAGTCCGAAGTTCCCATGCGTGATAGCTAAGTTAGTTCCGATTACCGTCACGAGAGGGCGCTAACTGTATCTGATGGCGCACGACACCACCGGACATCGGACACTGCCGGACAATAACTGTACCCTCATGACACCACTTAACTAATAACTTGTGTAATGCAATCAGTACTATAGGTCAGTGATGCCCAAACATTTCCAATATGATTGTAAATATTTTAGGATCCCAGCGGGACTATAGAGACGTAAGCAACATTGCCAATACAGATTATTTTTCTGAGGAATCCTTAGCCATTCCGAAAAAAATCTGTAAAATACCTAGTCACACATTTTACACCATTCGTGAACGTTTCACGGAAATTAAGCTGATTCTGCTGGAGAGTCGGAAAAATTTGCCGCTATTAGCCCCACAGGTCCCAGTACTAATTTCATCCCATTGGGCACGCGTTTTCCATCATACTTAAATTCCTTGGGACAATGTTTTTATTCCCTCCCCCCACCTGGCCAAAAGCTGTAGGCCATCCAATTTCTATAACTGTTTTAGGAACTATTTTTATTTTCTTTTAAAACAACATTCATTATACCGAGTGTCTCTAAAGTACGAAATAATAATTAAACTACATATACGGATGCTGATACGTAGATACCTAGTGAAGACAGACTATACGTAACTGCAATAGTTTCTGTGTTACAATCCTACGATTAGGTATCTGTGACAGCTTCCGTGTTGCCGCCTTAGAACACATTAAATGGCGTAGGAACCAGTGTAAACAGCTTTCAGGAGTTAGCATTTCGTAGGTACATTTGAGACATCCTGTAGGTACAATTACAAAAGTTGAGCATCGCTGTATGGTCTGCGATGTCACTGATATCGGGGTGCCGTAACGTACAAAAGCTCAGTAATTATTGTTGTTTGGTTTAAGAGTCATTGTTCTATCGACAAAGAGCGATAGACGCGTAGAATTGGCATTTAATTAATTATCATAGCTTTGATAATATCACACGTACGTGTACAGTTTTATAAGAGTCGTGTAGGTACTATCTAGAAAACAGTATGCTTGGTTAGGGACTGACTCTCCTACAGATTCAGTCATCGATTTATAATAGGTAAGTTTATTTTCTTAGATATATTTTTGTTATACAGGGTTATTGGTAAAACACTTACAACCTTGCAGGGGTGTATTACTGACATCAAAAACAACAACTTTTGTTTTATGACTTTTTACAAAACAAAAAAAAAAAAAACAAAACATCACACTCTAAAATGTATGAAACAAGAAAATAATAATATGCTCATCTAGAGAATAACCGTGGTACGTTTAGGTACTTTAGGGCAAAGTGGAATACAACCACGAACCATGGCTTTCCTCTAGATGAGAAAAATTTTTTTTTTCATACATATTAGAAAGTGATTTTTTGTTTTTTGTCCGCGTTGACTTTAGAACGTCCTGTAGTTAGTTGTTTGATAATCCTACAAGAACATTTTTCCGGGATAAAAAGTTGGTAGCCTATGTACCTACTTCACCAATATCTATACAAAAATTCATCAAAATTAGTTAAGCTGTTTACCTAATTGTGTAAACGTAACAGACAGATAGACAGACAGAGTTACTTTCGCATTTATAATTTTATGTATAGATACTATAGATAAGTGTACCTATAGAAGTGGGATTGAAATTGTATTAGTAATTTTGTTCATTCTAAAAATATTAACTCTATGACGCATTCATAAACAATTCATAATCAACGGCCACATAATTATTGACGTGTGCGCCCTCACAAAGCTTCAGCAATTAAGTTAAATAATATATCGGTGTACGATTAACATACATTCCACTTCGCGTGCCAATAAACCGTTTCGAATTAAAACCGTTATTTGTTAGTTATGATTTCCAACTAAATTATAGATTTCAAACGATTTTTTTCGTGGGTAGCTTAGCAAACAAAATCTGGCTTAAAGACCTTGGATTAGATACCTACTATTGATGTATATTTTTAGCAGTTATGGTACGTCCTTACATTGCAATCACTAGACTTGTGCTGTGTGATCGCACTCGCAATTCGACAATCAATTAGGTACTTAAAGGCACTTTGATGAGTGTTATTCACCGGAAGAAGGTACCGGGGTATTGGCAATACTAACATGTTTTCAACATTATTTTCCACGATCGACTGATTCCTACTGTGTCCATGGACTTTATTTAGTAGGACATACCATTTTGGACAGACAATGACATGTCTGCCGCTTTCTTGGTAATGTATTTGACCATAAAGTATATTTTATACATTTTATAATCAAGGAAGTTTTAAGTCTCTAACACCTGGAATGCGGACTTGGCAGCAAAAGTGAAGCCGACAGCGAGATACCATATTGAACGTTGTTTCCTTTGCCAACAAGAGTGACCATAATATTTTGAAATTTTGAGATCGTCCCCATGGACATCTAGTGAAAACGTGCTTTTGTTCCGAGATTGTTATGATAGGAAAATCATAAAATAAGGAAAGGGATGTTTATTTTCTTAAGAACATGAGTAGGTACAATAAATTAGTCTGCGGTGGCCAAACCACACGAGTGCCTGTCTGTATCTTGGCAACCTAAATGAAGTTACAAAATAGTATTTAAGATCGTAGATTTTGCCACTTTGTAATATAAAGTAACATGACACTTCACACGCTTGGACGTTGTCTAGGCTCTCCATATCTATGGTTTTTCCTATACTTACTCTTTTTCTATGCTATAAAGGGTACCTACTACTGTTAACATGTTATGTTTGATTTGGGCTGTGCAAGTTGTGACAGACGGACATAGAGACAGACAGACGGACAACAAAGTGATCATGTTAGGGTTTAGTTTTTTTCCTTATTAGGTACGGTACCCTAAGAATATCCAACTAATTAGACCATAAGACAAAATTGAAGGACAATGGGCAAAATTGTATGGGACTTGGTCCAAATATCCACCACTGACAAGACCTACGTAACCCGATAGACCACTAAATACTGAGTAACTTTTACAAAGACAGTTCAACAAAATAAGCTGTCAGTAAAAAAATATGGGTAGTTTAAAAAATATATATTTTTTGATTTCACCCTTAGTATTATGTTTATACATTTTTTTCGTAAGGCAACAATATAAATACTCTTACTAACATTAAATAAAAATTAAATAAGCTGTCAGAAAGCAAAAAATGCCGTGATAAATATTTTATTATTATTTTTGTTACCTGATGAAAAGTGAACAACAACAACAACAGCAGCATTCTTACGTATTTTCTGATGTTGCGCTTCTATAAAATAAATAAGCAGGTACCTTCTATGCGTTACCTTACTTTTTCACTTATCATCAGGTAACAAAAATAATAATAAAATATGTTTCACGGCATTTTTTGCTTTCGTCAGAGTTTATTTTATTTTTATTTAATGTTAGGAAGTGTATTTATATTGTTGCCTTTCGAAAAAAATTTATAAGACATAACACTAAGTGTGAAATAAAAAAATTAAAATATTTTTTTAAACTACTCATTTTTTTTTTACTGACAGCCTATTTTGTTGGACTGCCTTTGCAAAAGTTACTCAGTATATAGTGGTCTATCGAGTGACGTAGGTCTCGGAAGTGGTGGGCATTTGGACCATTTTTGCCCATTGTCCTTTGTGCTAACGAAAAGTAACAGTGAGGGCAGGGCATTTTCCTTTAAAACTCGTTGTGTTAAATTAGGGACATAATCTGTCGGCTTAAAATGCTTGCTGTATATGACGAAATTTTGGGTAATTTTTCTGTAGCCAATAGGTATTTGTTGTAACCAATTTACACGCCTGGGATCTGTAAAAGACAAAATTGTTTTTTTGTTTTATATTGCTTAGGAGTAATCGGGAAGTGTAAAGTCAAAAGTCGTCCCAAATGCAAACAATTTCAATCGACAAACCATCGGTCTCGGCCTTTATTTTATATTGTCCATCAAGGGTTGCAATGCTGACCGCGCTGTGGAGGCCTGGAGCTGCGCTGCGCCGCGCTTTCGGCCATCAACAACGCGCCCAGCAACACACTCATTACAGACCGTGGCAGTAATGTACTATTAAAAAGTAACAAAAGGGTAAAGGAAAGGGGCCCCGAGAATTACATTGCCTGAAAGGGTTAATCTGGCCCTAGACGTGCGCGTTCCTCGAGCGTGTGAACGACGCGAACGCCGTGTGCGAGCCCGGCGAGCCGTGACAACGCGGCGTGAGCGTCGCGTTTTACCAGCGTGTGGTCTGTCGCGCGTTGCAAATGCGACCGACTTCAAAAAGTAGCGATGTAGTCGTGCGGCAACGAAAAGCGCGACTTTATCGCTGCAAACAGTTCCCGTGGACGATATTCCTCAGTTAACACAGACACATAATAAGATTTATATTATAGTCCTTTTTACTAGCGAAATGTATGTCACCGGAACATCTAAAATGTACTTAACGTGGAAAACATAGTAACCCACTTACCTATGTTAAGATAATCCTTAATTCGGATAATATTCGCTTTTACACCCTTCCATTACGCATATTCTACCCATTTTTATGAGAAAATTCAGCACAATCCTCTAGATTTAAAATTAGCTGAAAATGTCGTGTGTCACGCAAACTGACGTTCTGTGTTTCAAGTTTTTAATTTTATTTCTGCTACGATTCCTATAGACATCACGGAACTGACAATTACAAGCGAATTATTAAAGAAGGTAAGTACTTATTTCCAGATATTTATTTATATTTGAAATTTTAATCTTAGGATATTCTTATACTTTACCATAGGTATTTCATTAATCGACTTTATTGTTTATTATTCTTAACATGAAAATGTACCAAGTTTAAGGTGATCGAATAAATATTAACTGGCAACACAAGGGTTGAAAGGTTGTACTGTTAGAAAGGGAAAGAAGGCGCAGTTATAGGTATCTGGCTCGGACCGGTTTTTATAAAGCCTGCATCGTGGGCGTTAAGTCCGTCAGATAAGGTTTATTTTTGAATGAATGAATGGAAAATAAAGTTTGTAGTCCACAGTCCTGTTCAATGGTATTACGTCGATGTTTATAATACATTTCTTACTATAGTTAAAAGATAGCAAGGCTATTGGGTCGTGACCTGCAATAAATGAATTTTATTTTTTATTTATTTTTACACAAAAAAAGAAAAATAATGCCAAACTCAATTGACGCAAGAATAACGACATAACGCACAATAGGCAGGGGCACGCGTTCTCCGCCCGAGAGAGAACAACAAAATTAATGTTCCGCACACGGCCCGCCCAATAAAAACGGCGGCCCAAAATGCCAGTTCCCCAAATGAGGTAAATAATAAAAAAATATCGAAATGTCACAACGGCATTTAAATAATACCGGGTGGAACACAGATTGAATGGATATTAAATGCACTGTTCATCAATGTTGTTATTTTAAAAATCTCCACTTTAGGAAAACTAATTAAAACTTTCCAGACGTTAATAAATGACTACCTACACTCTTATGACAAGTAGGTACTTAGAGATTTTTTATCAAATATGAACATAATAATACATTTATAAATAAGTTTGACTCAGAGAGGCAACAAAAAATGTTTACCATATATTAAACATTATCAACGACGTTAGCACTTGTAGGTACAGTTAGCATCATAAATATTGACACAACTAAGTAAAATGATGTGCCGTTATAAAACATTTATGAAAATTCCAAAATGTAAAAAATACTTTATGACTTATTTGAAACAAAACAAACTAAAAATAATAACCAAACCAGCTTTTAATACTATTGCGATAAAGATCTCTTTGTCAACTAATGTCTCGACCAATAAAATTTGATTATAACAGTCATTCATTCAACGGATGCGTGAATAAATTATGTCGCGTTGTCGTAATGACTTTTTGTTTTAATAAAAGAAAATGTGTGTGTTTTGTTTAAAAAGTATAGTTTGCTTTGTCATATTGAAAGGGAAAATTATTAATGGAATTTGAACCAGCACTTGAATACCTGCCATGAGAAGACAAGACGCGAGATAAATCGATTTTGTCTCATTCTCTCCTATATATTGAGTAAGAGAGAGGGCGATTCAGTGCGACATAATGCGTGATAAAAGTCTTGTCTTGGCGTATATGACTATACTGACCGTAATCAGTTTAACTCTTTATAAAATGTCAAAACTAGTTTGAATTTATTTCATGTACGAGAATTTTCATGATATTCAACCCAACCTATTGTGTAATATTTAATTGGAAGAGGACGCTCTAAAACCATTTCGGCCCATGTGGCGTATAGACTGAAAGCTTTAAAAATGTAGACTTTTATTATGAACACCATCTGTAGCGTATTGAAGTGACCTAGTCTACTTTTTAGGTCGCCAAAAAAGCAGAGGCTCATTGAGCCAACATTACTATTCAGTATTTATTTTTTTTCAAATCAGGAAGGTTCCTACTGATGAAGTCAAACTTTCTGGCGATTATCCCAAAGATAGTTGACAACTGTACCTACCTACCTAAATACTATTTAAAACTTTTTTAACTATCATTAGGTACGCGGAAACGAAATGGGCTATAAAAATAGGTACTTTTAAAAAAGCTGTATTAAGTACGTGTGCTCTTGGTTCGGAAAGTTATTCACTACCATCTATTAAAATAATGACAAAAAATAACATTTTAATTAAGATTCAGCCAAACCTAATTAATACAAAATAACATCATTGTCCTTGTGTCAAGCGTATAATTAAAGTTACGTCCCTGCGGGCACGGGCGAGTCCCGGGGGCATCACATGTACGTAGATTGTTATTCTGCTTCAGTTATCATGCATTGGACTTGTTCAAGGCGTTATAGTGATGTTAGTCTAGTCTGTCTTTATATTTTGTATATCTGGGATTTATTTTATTCTGTGGTCACGTCAGGGGTGTCATAACAGAGGCGCTACAACTTGTGAGGATGAAGTTTATTTATAGGAAAAAATACTTGGGTATTTAAGTATAACTATTTATACTGTTAATTTATTCGGATATCTACGGACATATACCTATAGAAATACACGGTTTAATTTTTATCGTCTCACAAAATCAAAGTAGGTACTTATCCAATATTTACTATCCGTAAAAATAAAATTCAAAACAAAAGTGTTCAAGCGATTTGAAAAACTGAAAATATTTAGCGATTATTGTCGCTGACTGTACTTATTTAATTCAGAAACTTTTGTTCTAGAGTACGGCGACCAAAGAGTGGTTTGTCCATGCAGCTAACACTTTAAAGATACCGCTTCCTTTTATTGGAAACCAGCGAAGTCGTAGAACCCAACCCCAAAACATACTCTACGACTCTACGTGTCTGAAACAGTGTGGAACTCTCTCAGAGTGATTTATAGGAGCATCAAATCGTGCAATTGAATCGTCCCGCAGAATCCGGCTGAAGCATCTATTAGCTACGTGCTTCGTTTACTGACTACCGCCGGTTCAAGTAACGTTGCTTCTTTTTTTAAATGTTCGCCTTGAGGATTGCCACCATTCGTCTCTTTGATGGCGCGTGGAATGGATTTTTGGGTGCTTTTTTTCGGTATTTATTTGTGTAATTGGGTGTTTTAAGAAATAAATTGTAATAGAATGGGTTTTGACGTGCGGGCATAGATTATAAAGGGCGATTATTAGTTACAGGTTGGTGGAGTTAATTGGTAGGCATTATGTTAAAACTTTGTTAGCGTCTTTCAGACGTGTAATTTAGCATGATTTTTGTTGAATATAAAACCAGTTAGGAAAATATTAGTTTATTTTTATTGTCTAGAAAGGCACATGGAGAGGACGGTCCATGTGATGGTAAGTGGTAACTGGACATACCCGGACATTAATTAGCATTAATCGCGTAGGTCTGCGTTCGGGCCTCAGACGATCAGGCATACAAAATTACTTAATTTTTAGTTTAAGATATATACTAATGCTTAGACATATAATAAGTAGTAGGCCTACTTAAGCTCTGAATATTGAAACAAAAATATGGATATTAAAATAAATTCCGCCCAAATATAAACAAGGGTATGACGTTTTAATTTAATAGATTGTCGGTGGCGTTACAGTGTATCAACGGCTTATGATCAAATGTTGAGCGCGGATGTTTGTGTACCTACGCGCCCTAATTTGAACAGCGCGGGTTAGGGGTGACCGCCAATGGGACAAAATACTACGCAGTGCCATAATATATGAGCCATACGTACGAAACATTGAAAAAGAACCGAAAATCTACGAAAAAAATTAAGTAAAAGTGACTCTGTTCGTGGTTTGGCTCCTGTCTGTCTATCACCACATTAAAATAATCATTTTACATTTACTTAATTATAAAATAAACTTCTTAGATTTTAATCTATTACCTACCTATATATCTAATGAGGTGCCTTAAAATAATTAAACTTTAATTAAGTAGATAAGTACTTATTTTATTATGTATATTCTTTGTTGCAGGTAATCGCTACCATGTTTGGAACTTTAGTACATTCCACACCAAAAATAAAAAGAATATTTATCGACGACCTAAGTTTCTTCACCACCTGATTCATATTGCACAATATGTTTGTCTACCAATAACACGCGGCTTACACCGCCGTCCATTACATTAAACTACTAGCCCTGTCCAAACAATGAATCAATTCGATAAGTGGCGACCGCCGCCGGCGGCCGGTAATCCGATTTCGATCTAGACTCCCGCCCGGATCCGATTTGGCGATTACATTTTAATCCCAGTTCTGATTTGGCAATCTGTGTAATTGTTATTACAAATATTGTGGCTGACTGTACCTGTACGAAGTACTACGAAGGTGTACCATGTTGTTATTAAAATACACAGTGGATTTAGTTATCTTGATTTTGACGACCGCTTGGCGTAGTGGTTCGAGCATTGGCCGCTCGGCTGCATCGGGTGGTTGCGGGTTCGATTCCCGCTAGAGGCAAATTTTGCAAGTCTAGGTGTCACTGGGATCGCTCCCAGTCCATTATAAATGGTAGCCATAGTACCGTGCCATAGTATAGGCGTTGCTTTATTTTGGACCGTGCAGTTGGTGTTTAAAAATATCTTTTTCAGAGAATTTGTTACCTTCACATCTTAAATATCTTAATTAAATAACCTAATACAGAGCTAGCTAGGGGACAAGTCATCGGTACGAAAAGTTGACGCCTAATTGACTTGCTACATAACTCATCATGTGAACGATATTTTAAGAAGGTATTTTATTTATTTTAAAAGCATTCGAGTTCATTGAAATAAACTTGAGAAGCAGGCAGCCACTTCAAAAGAGGCCCGCAATAAAAATATAATCCAACAAATTACTTCTCGCATTTATAATTTTCAAATGATACAAATTTAAATAGGTACCTTACTTAATAACAGACATTCATGTAACGAGCACTTTAAATAAACTCAAATAACACGAAATTCCTCGAAACAGCTCACTTCGAAATTTCCTTTTCGAGTTTCAAGTAAATAATCACTTCGACAACCCTAGCGATGCCTTTGAGGAGATTACGCGCAGGGTTGTCGAGGCGCGTTAATTACTAACGTTTACGTCAATCATTAGGGCCGACGCCTCTTTTATCTACAACGTAATACCCATTCAATATTGGTAAATAACTAGATACAATCACACGTTCAGGATTTGAGTGTTTGGAGCTTAATTATTGCTTTGTTAAGTACTATTACTTTGGTCCTTAGTAGGTATACCTACAGCTACTTGTTTTGTAAAACGTGTTAAAAAGAGTGCATGAGTTCAAAGTTCATGAAAGGTAGTAGCTACCGAAAGTGGATTTTTAATAAGACGAAGTACTAAACTGAAAGCTAGAAAATTCAAAAAGAAGTAGCTATAAAAAGTAGGTAACATTAGCACCTGCCAATTTACTTCGTGTAATTTAAAATTCTATTTTAGAACGACGATAAAATTTTACAATTGTATGTTTCAAGCACTAAGCACTCCTTTCAAAATCGTCAGATAAATGTTATCCTCCAAATAAATATGGCGTGTTGACCGTTTTTATAATATCTGTCAAAACGCCATATTTATCTAAACGATAAAAGTTATCTGATGATTCAAAATCCTACTGTGTATTTTGCTTGTGATTAGAAAAATATAAAAGAAAATAAAAATCATTCCGGAAACATCGCAATCACTGTATAGAGAGTTATTCAACATTTAGCCCGAAAAAATACACCCTTATCGAACGCTACTAAAACGTAAATCCCCAATTAATTGGTCCTCGCCGCGCCGATGGCCGAATTAAACATTTTCTCTTATTTAAAACAGAAATGAACTTCATTTTGAATTCGTCCCAGTAATTACACAGTTTACGACGTGCAAAAGCCTGGAATTGTCGGCCATTTTGGTAAAATGGCGGCGCGGATCCACCGCTGGGAATTGCAGACGTGGACCGAACTTAAATAGCTAATCTTTGGAACCGTATAAAATTAATCAATGCATTAATTAATCAAGTTTTTGTTAAGCATGTTTGTGAAAAAATATATTTTGCATTTGTTGCACCTATTAATCCTGGTTTCTCCAACCTAGGTGCTTGTAACTTTCGTTATTTTTAGGGCTTTTTTATCTACTAAATAAATATTGCGCTAAAATATAGCGTTTTGACAGTTTTTCCATAGGTAGAATATATGTCAAAACGCCATATTTACCTATTTGGTAGATAACAATTATCCGACGATTCTGAAACAGGCCCTCAGCTTTTTTAGGTACAGTCAACGACATAATTAAAGTCTTAAACATTCAGAATTCTCAAATAGGTCACTTTTATTTTACGTAAACGTTGGTGAAAGATAATAGAAAAAATATTACCAGACCTACGGTCTGACAGTTCTTTATCTCAGAAAAAGAATTATTTTACGGGCCCGTTGGCGTGGTTGGTAAGATTCCGCCTATCACGCTGCAGGTCGTAGGTTCGATTCCTACCCGGGACATGCATTTGTGTGCATGAACATGTCTGTATGTCCCAAGTCTGGGTGTAATTATGAATAGGTATTAAGTATGTATTTATAAACAAAAAGTAGTATAAATGTATTATTAATATCAGTTATCTGGATTCCATTGTACAAACTCTGCTTATATTAGCGGCACGTTATGGTGGCACTTTTGACATATAGAGGGGGGAATAGGATGAACCTTATTGCAACGGAATAAGATTCATTTTAGCATAAATTTTTTGACATTCCTAAATTTTAAAACTGACATTCTTATTCCGTTATAATAAGGTTCATTTTCTCCACCCGCTACATGTCAAAAGTGCCACCATAACGTGCCGCTAATATAGTTTGGGATCAGCTTGTAAAAGAATTTCCAAGGATCTCCAATCGTACTTAAAAAGCCATGAGTTAATCGACCCTAAACTTACAATTTCCTTGGTCCCGTAAAGTAAAAAAAAAAGTTTCATTATAAATATACCATAGACTAAAAACCCCAAAGAAATACCTCAATAGGTGAACAAAGGACTAATCGCACCGATTACCGGCCCGCGACCAATGTGATTGGAAAAATTTTCCTCTTTCCAACTTTTTAAATTGGATCCAAGTTTGCGACCGCTTCGCGCGCTCACAAGAATCCAACCCGACTGGATAATACGATCAGCTCAATACTATTAAATTGCATCTTTGAGAAACGTTTACGTAAGTTATAAAAGGATTTCAAGTATTTTTGTACTAGCTTTGGTATAGGACTTCGCTTGGGAAGTTTCCGAGCGTGTCATTTTCCGCGCTTTTGCACGTATTACAAATATTGTTGCAAATACAAAAATATTGGCCTCTATAGTAAATGACGTGCGCAGACCAAGAAACTTTTAGACTCATCATAAACATTATTTATTTTTATTCTCATCATATTTTCTTTTCTCGATTCCGAACAAACTAGTTTTTCTATACAACTAAGGCGGCAAACAAGCGTACGGCCCGGCTGATGTTAAGCAGTTACCGTAGCCTATAGATACTTGCAAGACGAAAGGTATCGCTGGTACGGTGCCAACCTGAGGGCCTACTCTGTTTCAAACGAAAACGAAATTTCGGAAGAAATTCGCATATTTCCTACTACCTACGTTTTTCATTGATTCCGACATTTCTTACGAACGAAAATTGTTCGACGTTTTCGTCGTCGTCGAATCTAAACGTCAAACAATTTTCATTCGTAAGAAATGTCGGAATCAAAGAGAAACCTAGTAGGAAATACGCGTATTTCGTCCGAAATTTCGTTTTCGTTTGAAACAGAGTAAGCCCTCAGAATGGGAA
This sequence comes from Drymonia ruficornis, assembly GCA_947859195.1. Taxonomy (NCBI): domain Eukaryota; kingdom Metazoa; phylum Arthropoda; class Insecta; order Lepidoptera; family Notodontidae; genus Drymonia; species Drymonia ruficornis. Next base: position 2,396,025 of record OX401921.1, read on the forward strand.
TAGAATAGAGGGAGGAGGTATTTTAAAAAATTGGCGATGTCAATGAAATTTATTCAAAATATCTGAAAAACGTGTTTTAATAGGTAGGTAGGTAGGGTTCTACTACTTACCACATCTCTGGGCTGGTCTTCCTCAGTGGTTTCAATGTCCACGCTCTCATCACTGTCGCGGTCACTCTTGGATGATCGGGCTGGTGATGACGGCGGTGGTGACCGCAGCGGGGACCTGGTGAGCGGTGATCGCCGCGGTGATGACGTCAATGGTGACCTGGAAGTGATGACTGGTTAAAAATTTATTAACTGGTAAACAACGATATCTCTATGATCGAAGCTGGTATGAGATATGGAAATTACGCGTAGGACCTTTTTAGGAACCGTGCTGTCAAAATTTATCTAATAGCCAAACGACGTATTAAGAGTGCACTCATGATCGTCCCTATGGTCCGATTTTTAATTAAACGAAGTAGACTGACAGCTGAAAATGACATTATCCTTTGAATTTGAACCTTATTCGTTCTATTTATATCGAAACGTGACATTTGCACCTGTCAGCTTACTTCGTCTAATTAAAAATCAGACTTTAGGGTTGATATAGTTTATTAAAAACTTCTTTCCATCATATATCCTTTCTTTATTCAGTTCCTCTGTCGTTGATTAAAATAATTATGAACTCTCAGACAATTACGGGACGAGACGGGCCCGTTGGCGTGGTTGGCGTGATGGCGCCTTTCACGCTGCAGGTCGTAGGTAAGTTTCCTAACGGGACATGCATTTGTGTGCATGAACATGTCTGTTTATCCCGAGTCTGAGTGTATATGTATATTACTTAAGTATGTATTTACAAATAAAAAAGTAGTATATGTAGTAATATCAGTTATCTGGTTTCCATAGTACAAGCTCTGCTTAGTTTGGGATCAGGTAGCCGTGTGTAAAAAATGTCCCAGGATATTATTATTATTAACCCGTATACTATCTCAACAAAAAAATAATTAAAAGATCTTCTCTTGTTTATACCCCTGTATAGGTGCCCGTGACACGCGGTTAAGGAAAGTTGAGATGATGTTAATGTACCTGTTTGGAGACCTCGTAGATGACAGGACAGGTGACAGCTGCGGAGACTCCACGCGGTGTCCCCGCACCGGACGGAAGGCGCGCGGCTCCTCGATTGAGTTCACGCTGCTCAGGGCTGTCAACGCACCTAGAGACAGTAGATGGATGGAAATGATGGATGGATGGATGGATGGATTGATTGATGGTGGAGCCAAGCTGCAGCCAATTGACTGCATGCAGGTCATATATGGGCTAGCACGACCGGGAATAACTGCTACGAATTTTACGTCTAACGGTCGGTTTTTTTATAGGACTGCTGTGGCAAAAAAGAGTACGGCCCGCCTGATGTTAAGCAGTTACTGTAGCCTATAGATGCTTGCAATACCAAAGGCATTGCTCGCACATTGCCGACCTGAAGGGGAATGGGATGGAGGGAGGGGAAGGGGGGGTTGGGCTTTCGGCTCTCTCACTCATCGTACGAAACGCAGCTGTAATAGCTGCTTTACGCCGATCTTCTGTGAGAGGGTGGTACTACCCCGGTCGAGCCAGCCCGTATATGAGCTGCAGTCAATTGGCTACAGCTTGGATCTACCACCTTGAAATTGGTTATCGGAATTGGCACCATTTATAACCAAGCTACGACACACACCAATTCAATTTCAACATTTTCAACTATAAGATAAGATATTCGGACTCTCAATTTTTCTTACCTGGAGTCCACAAAGAGGGCTTAAGCCAGGGTAGCGCGTACGGCAGGGGAAGCCTCGCCCCCCACACGTAGTCCGCGAGCCTCGGCACCGGGGCGTGGGCGGTGGGCGGGCTGGCCGTGGGCCTCTTGGCCTCGCCGCTCCCTTCAGACTCGGGCCTGCGGATTGGTGCCCGTCTGTAGAACAATTTTAAGCTGAACTCTTTAATTAGACTTTGTAACTTATTATAAGACACGATTAATGAAGCTTAATTAGTCTATATATATAGGTATTGACATAAAACTATTGTAAGTATAGTATAGTAAGGTACCAACTTATTTTTTTGTCCAAATGCATCAATATCGTTAGGGACTTGCTAAGAGTAGGTACCTCGGTATCCTTGTGTGACCTACTGTAGACCCTGGGTTAGAATAACCGTGGATAAAAAAAACTATCAAATTACATGCAAAACCCGGTCAATCCTTATACTGAAGTTACCGCCATAGATAAACGGGAAATTCGTAGGAAATTAGAAAACTAAATACGTATCTACCTATATCAAGTTTGCATTGACTTGTATTGGTGACCAATAGGTACTTTAAAGGTTGGCACTCATGTATCAACTCGGCACCCGACCAACACCGCCTCGTCGGTCGGCATCCACTAACCGAACCGGAAATAAGTGGACTACGCACTGACCACGCGGCGTTCACTCGTTGACCACGCGCGGTCCACTGGGTGATCACGTGACGTTTATGGTGTAAAAGCAGCGTCCGCCCGCGGACCACCTGTCGACAACGAGTGGACGCCGAGCGGCGAGGCGGTGCTGGTCGAGTGCCGAGTTAATAGATGAGTGCCAACCTTAAAGGTTTAATACAAACACTAACAACAATATTGATCTCGCTCTCACCTAGCAGCAGACAGCATCCTCTTCCTCGTTCCCCCATTGAACATAGCCTTCACGTCTTCCCAAGCATGCACCACCTCCTCTGGCGGACTCCCACTGAGCTTCATGTGGCGCCTCCAGGAGTTGAAGTTCGCAGCATCAGGCTGTACGTACTTGTCGCCGGGTCCAACTCGGTGCGAGTGGAATATGAACTTGTTCGGAGAGAAGAATAGGCCGCAGTACGCACATTTGATGCATTTGGCCCGGGATGAGTTGTACCTACAGAATTGGCCGTTTTAAAATGGGACTAGGCCACACACTCCCACCACTGTTACTCCTGTAAGCCAGGATCGACAGTGTCCAACGAAGACGCCAAGGTTTGACCCTCGACGGGTCCCGGGGAAAAGCTAAGTCCTATCCTGTCTTTTGATTAAATTCGGGTGGGTTCAAGAATTGGCTTTGGCTGCACAAGGCAAAGAAGAATTACCGCCAAATTTATTGGTTTTTTTTTTCAGTTTACAATAGTTTTAACCAAGCATTTCTAGGAACTAAAAAAAAATATGCCAATAAAAGTCCATCATGACTTACTATAAATTTCCGCAAATTTTGATAGATCAGTACACTTTTCCCCGGAACTCGTCGAGAGCCAAACCTCGGCAACTCTTGGCGACATCGTTGGACATCAATGTTGAAAAGTGTGCGGTGGGCCTAGTCCCAAATAAAAAACCTCCAGTACTCTAGCTAGTGCGATATCGCACGAGGCAACCATGGGGTTGCGCCACCAGCGGGTGATTCGATAGCCGACAACGAATTGGTTGCACTACTAAGCGGACACCAGGTGCTCTATACATTTTGTTGGTGGAGCGTCTGGTTGCGGTACCACTGGTGTCCTCGTGCGAAAGGGGTGTGATTCAATTTTTTTTTTAAATTTTAAAGCCACGTCTTATCTCGACTTCAGCGATCAGCCAATATTTTCCCAAGTCTTTGTTTGTCTTCGTTCTTAGGCCTACTTACACCATCCCTCCCTAAAACCTGACACCGCATACGCCTGCCTGTCTCCGTCAGTCTCTTACCTGGCTGGTAAGAACGCCCCCCGACACCCCCAGGCGCACTCATGGTGGACGGCGAACGCGAAGTCGTCAGGTAACCTCGGGGGCGCATTGTCTCCGAGGAACGACTTGCATAGACGCTCCGCCTCGCGCCTTGTTATCATACCTGTCCAAAATTTAATATCGGTTCCGGTGACATAGTTTGTAGCTGGATGGGGTGGATGGGACTTGTAATGACGCTTTTGAACCACCTTCAAAAAAGGAGGTTATCCATTCGACCCGAGTTTTTTTATAGTACTTATCTACCCCGTAGAATAATGAAAGCTTCGCGGGCCGCTCTCGCGGAGACGAATCAATAATCTGGTGGAAAATCGCAATCCTTGACGTCTTTAGGTCCGAATCGAAACGTGGTAATACCTAGACCAGCGTTCAATGGCTTTAAAAATCAATCAGCAATCATGTTTATAAAAGTGTTCCTTTCCGCACAATCAACCTTTATAAGCCCACACGTGAATCCAAAAAGTTAACACTTCACATCTCAGCTGGAACCTTTGGTAGGTAAAAGCCACAACTTTTTATTTAAAAAGACATTTGTCCACTTTTCCACATGTTCGACTTACCACATCGCCTGGAAGACACAGGCATAGCCCCCGCCCGGCGCAGTATTTCCAATTGCACAGGGGTGCATTGTACACACGTGATGCCCAGCGCCACCCGCCGGTTGTGGATCTCATTGTACGAGAACTGTTTGAGCAGAGTGTTCGATATCTGGGCGAGGCAGAGGCGCTCGTTGCCTTCGATCACGAGCGACACGATGGGGACCCCGTAGAGTAGGACTGGGCTCACCTGGGGTCCAAAGATATTTGTCAGAAACTTGAAATGATGCAGCATCATGTAATGGAGACTTTCAATGCGGGCATAATTATGGATCACGAGCCCAGTGGGCTAGCACACACGACCAGACAAGACTTTTGCCACGCGTTACGTCGCATCGAGTTGCTCTCAATATTGTTCTTAATGCTTAGGAGAGTATGAGATTAAATCGATTTATCTTTCTTTTTGTCTTGTCATGGTCGGCTGTGCTACTAGTGCAGGGCTCCTCCGACTTAATAGAGGCCTTAATGCCGACATCGTTTTAATTAATACAACAAAAAAAGAGGAGCTCTTGTTTGAATAATTAAAAAAAACTATGATAATGTCCTTCAAGAGGACTTCATCATCAGTCTATTGCTGTCAACAACTTAAACGGTCGAATACTCGTACGTAACTTAAATTTGAGAGCTGCTTAACTATGACGCGCCATACAAAAAATGACAGTTAACGACGTTTCAAACTGCTAAGTGGGACTTACATATTTAAAAAGTAGTCTTTGAGTATTCGACCGAAAGTTTGTTAAAGTAAGAGTGATTCTTTTTAAAAGCAATGAAGCTTCGTTAAGATCCAGATCTAGACAGTTAATCTTAAAATGGGAATACTAACCTGATTAGGTTTACCGCTCAACTGCAATTTGTGTTCCGCCCTAGGTTTGTGCGTGTCTCTAGGTGAGAGAGCTAAATTAGTGGCCTCCATTCTGTAACAATCATTATTTAACTCAAGCATTACAAAAAAATTACTTCTAGCTTCTACAGGGTGAATTTGAAATCATGGGCATCCTTTTAAACTATGACTATACACATGATTCTGAATATTTTGGAATAGTAAATAAATAAATCTATTGATAAAAAAATATTGCTCGAGTAAGCAAATAAGCAAACCAGTTAACTGTTACACCTTACTCGGGCAAGACAATTTTATTAATTGATTTGTTGATTAATATTCCCTAAGATTTCTGAATCACGCGTAGAATCACCGTTTAAAAGCATGCCCATGATTTCAAATTCACCCTGTATAATAATCTTACCTAAATACGCAAGACTTATTATTACACAAAAAAATATTAATGCGTAATGACCCGATTCAATTATTCCCATAATTATAATAGAACATTACAATAAATGACTTCATTTACTTCTGCCGCGCCATAAAACTGCACAGTGTGCCAAAAAGCGAATAATATCGGAACAAAAGTGATCGTTTTGTATACAAATAGGCAGTTTGCGTGCGAATTTAGTGTATCGAATATCAATTGGATGTATTGAGGGTGACGGGACCGATAATGTGTGGGGCACCGCCCCCCCGTGCTACTCACTTCTGTATTATTCCAAAGTCACTTTCTGTTTTAGTAAAGAATAAAATGGTTTAAATGATAAAAAATATGTTTACCATGGCGTGGATACCATATTGATTTTCCGTTATAAAGTTTTTCTTAACCTAAAAGTTCTGCCATCACTATACCAAGCTTAAGGAAACTCAATTCAGTCACTTTAGTTATGGTAAGAAATGCCCGTATTTCTGTATAGCAGTCGTCAAACATAATGACGATTTATCATTACAGACGTTTTACTAGTACCTATGATAATTCAACATTTAAGTTTAACAAGGTCGCGGTGTTCTACCAATCAGGGCATTTTAACATTCAAACATTCTAAAGGACGTTGGGACGTTGGTACGGAGCGCTATTTTTTTCGTTATTATACCGATCCAGGCGAGTATTGGCAATAAGGTCCGACCGAGACTGGATTTTTATCTCGGCCGAGACCGAGACCGAAAATAAAATAAATTCTCGGCTGAGACCGGGAAATGACATACTAGAAAAAAAATTAAAATACTATCAGCCGACCGAGAGAGACCGCGCAACAACTGTAAAATAAATACACTAATTCTTCAATTATGTGCAGTCTCGGCTACGGCCGAGATTCTTCCAAAATTTTCGCCGAGAACGAGACCGAGATCAAAACGTAAATTTTAGCCGAGAACGGCCGAGACCGAGTTCGAAATCGAGTTTTCGGTCTACCCTAATTGGCACCCATAAAAACAATAAATAAAATAATTCATGCAAATGTAGACAAAAGAAAAAATATTATAGGCACCTAATCAAATCGGCAACTGCCGACAACCATACCGAATCGTTCCAGATTTCCTCTAAAAACGATTAGTTCCGATACAAGTGGTACACATGTGCTCATCTGCCCCCCCGGGACAGCATCCCCATGTATCGCGGATATCAACACCATATGGCCCCCATAAGGGATTTATAATTACAAGTGAATTTTATTAAAAGCATTGTCCGCGAATCAACGAGAATCGTTGTCAGTTGAGCCGTGAAATGTAAAAAATGATTAATATTGTGTAATCCACCTCTTGAAGTAAATTAACAACTTGTCTAGTGTGTAGGTATTATTTAAGTGACTTATTTTCTGTGCAGTCATGCTAAAGAATGTCATTTCTGTAAATATAACGTTTTGTAATCAATTAGGTTCGACCTAGAAAAATATATATACCTAGAAACCAAGTAAATTTTAGAAAATTCGTTTTTTTGTACTAACCATGCCTGCCATAGGTAGGGTTAAATTTAACAAAAGAGGCCTGAGAGGTTAAGCTGAAAAAAACTGAATGTTATTGTTTGTTTTCATTCTATAAATGTAGGAACAAAAATTTGAATATAAAAAAATATGTAATTCACCACTAAAATAAAAATAAGCACCGAAAAGTAACATATGCAATCATTACCATAATGCAATGTCGTTTAACTTAATCAATTATTTTGGCGGGACTCCGGCCCACTGTGCAACGCAGGGGTGACACAAATTGACTAATCACACCGTATAATGACTCGCGTGGTACGTCATTGCGACCCGTCTACGGCAACCCTATGTTGATGTTTGACATTAGGGCCGGTCTGGTTTTAAATGTTTTATCCAATTATTTTTATTTAAAAGCATGACATGTTACACTAAAAACGTATTGTTAGTGTGGTAAATCCGTTACCTAATAAGAACCCTTAAGTAGAAATTCATCTCTCCAATAATAAAAGGGGGGATTGAGCCAAGTCCACCGGTGGGCCGGTAAATTTGATAGCCTCATGGCTATCAAATTTACTTATTTGAGAAACTACTTAACTTATTTCTCACGTTAGATATGACGCCTCTGACGAACTATGATAATAAGTGCTGGGTATCAAATAAAGTTTGAATAAAAGAAGGTCCAGTTTCCCCATGACGTTTAGGCGCATTTGAGCCGACGCATCTCGTCCCGTGCGCTCTCAAATTCTATTCCATTCCAAATACCAAACCCAATTAGTTCCACAAAAAGGACACTATTCATTTTAAATCACAACTACCGCTTATCGGGTGTTCAAATAAATCGGCAACATAAACAGGGTGTTCCGCAACCGATCGCTGCATTGACAACATGTTGTGCATTTCCCCGGATAATCCGTAACTAAAGGGGACACTCGAATCTGTGTGTGTCAAGTGTAGCAGGGGACTGTAGAGTGACCATGAGTGTCGTGTATTTAGAGATGAGACCGCAACTATGTTAAAGATTTGATGTTTTGTATAAATATTAATATACCTACTTACTGACATTGAACCGTGGACTAATTTAAATGAGAGATCGAATTAATTAAATAAAATTAAAGTCCATTCAAAACGAAAACCAACTGTAAATTATTGGAAAATATGGAGAACCGCTTGGTACTTTAAGTGAAAGTTATAAAAACAAAATTAAAACAGTATACAACTATTAACAGTAAAAAAGGTACCTACAGCCAGCGGCATAGGTCGGTGAATATTCTTAATTTTTCAAAACGGTAACACTTTATTACCGCTAGTGAAACGTTGGTGAATATTGTTAAATCCAACATTATCGAAACCAACTTTTAGTAAGTACCTACCATATTGTTAAGCACAAGAAAAATAAAGGATGTCATACAAAACAAAAGTGTGCTTCCGATTTAAAATTAAAAGCTCGTAAAAACTGAGAATGCTCAGCGTCTTATGGCGCTGACCAGACTTATTAAAACTGCGCGATACAAGTTTATGCTCAGAGAACCATCCCACCTCCATCCCACTCCCCTTCAGGTCGGCAATGTGCGAGCAATGACTTTGGTATTGTAAGTATCTATAGGCTACGGTAACTGCTTAACATCAGGCGGGCCGTACGCTTTTTTGCCACCGCAGTCCAATAAAAAAAGAAAGAAAGAGAAGCAACCCATATTACCTTACTTTTGATTTTGTAAATATAAAAGGCTAGAAAAAACCGAAATATATAAAAACCACAATAACAGTGTCACCCTACCAAAATCCCGAACTATTCACGAACATTCCTTATACCAAGTGCTCCTTTGAGATCCGTCCGTTCTGTGCCCAAAATACTAGTTAATCTTTACAAACACCAGTTGGCCGGTACCTACTGCCATTGTTCCGTCTGTCTGTTACATGTTCGGGGCGTTTTTACAATTTTTATGAGACGTAACGAAATGTTACGCTATAAAGTCGCAATAGTATTGATAGGGGTTAGTTTAACCTTTTGAACTGGATCACGGATTATTTAAAGGGAGGCAACATTAACGCAACATGGATGATAAAGATTTTGACCGTTTTCAGCACCGGAATACGACTGTGATTTACACCACATAGTGTTCAGTTCAAAGCCTAGATAGTTTCGTGTGTGAGCAATAGGTAAGTGTTGTTTTTTTTTCATTTAACTTTAATTAAAAAACAAAATAATCATAGATAATAGAAACAATTTCACTTTAGCAGGAATAGTCGGAAAGAACATTAAAAATAAAGTTGTGGATACCGTATTCTTTCAATACCGATGTTTGACCACCTTAAAAAAGAGGTTCTGTTTTTCACGCGTATTTTTTTTATGTGGGATTTTTTGTACATAAACTACACGATCGTTTCTTAGTCATCTTATCTTGTCTCGTCATATGTAAAGTTTTTCCCTAAAATATATCTCAATGTACATTAAAATTATAACGATTTAATCCAAATCGCCTAATTAATTACACAAACAATCCTCCTATCACATAGCTATATTTAAAACTACCCCCGCTTCAAATCCGAAGCGTTCGTCTACAAAATTAATTCAGGACCGTCGTTATTTACTCTGGTACTTTGTTCGCTTAATTGGAGCCGACGGGCGAAGACACGGAGTTAATTCGACGATTAATATTTAATCGACGCTTTGGAATTGTGAGCTAGACGGGATGGCTGTTGGCTTCACTGCGGGGAGAGGGAAATTGTGATAGAAAAGTTCTAGAGTCGACTCTAGTCTTAAATAAGTGTTGTCTGTAAAATTTTACGATAACACTGTGTTCAACAATGACGGGAAATTTTTTGAAAAGTTTCAGTGGTCATTCAAATATGAAAACGGCAACACGTCTTAACATGTTAGCGCTAACATACACAGTGAAGAACATAGAAGTGACAGCTCTATTGCAGTTGGTTGCAGTCGACAGTACGCGACTGCACACGGACTGCATTTTGCAGTCGGAAGTGACAGCTCTATTGCAGTTGGTTGCAGTCGACGGCACGCGACTGCACACGGACTGCATTTTGCAGTCGGAAGCGACTGCAAAATGCAGTCCGTGTATGGCGGCGCTTAGAGTATACGGGTGCCGAATACGGTTATTATCTTAAAAAAAAAAACTATGCCTTTTGAAAATACCATATATCATATCGAATCAAATGGCCAATCATCTTTTTTTCTCTCTTCACTACACGCTATTCTCTTTTCATCTTCTCTTTCCAACACTTCCTAGTTTGTTACTCACGCCAGTTTATTCTTTCGATTCTTCTCCAAAATTAAAATTAGACTTTGTACTTATTTTCTTTATTCGTCATTGGCAGCGTTTACATCAGGCGCATACCGCGCGAGAGCATTTAATTTTGACGTTGGAACGCATAAATATCATGTGTGTTTGAGTGAGGCATGCTAGGCATCTAGACGCACCAATTGAAATTAAGGTCTATAACACACCGGGTAGCCATGGCGACGTCGCCAGCTACCGTAGCCAGCTTTGAAATGTATGACAGGTAACACACCTGGCTACGGACTGGCGCCGTCGCCATCAATACAAATTGTTTGGATACGTAGCCGGCGACGTCGCCATGGCGTCCGGTGTGTTATGGCTCAAAATTATTTTATTATTTTCCACCGACCTCCTGAAGTTCTAAGCTCCAGCGCGTTCGTTCCACCCGCCTCGTCACACAATGAGCGTATGTTGACTCACTGGCTCGCTCTCAAGCGCCGCCGAGCGGGATTTTTCAACACAATTGAATTCGTAACTAATCCGCCATCCATTGTTAATTTGGTGAATTAATTCGTTTAAAATTAAACCGTTAACGGTGTGGCAATGTTTGATCTACGTTGTCTTGTGTTTGAAGAGGGCAGAGTTATTAAAACGATGAGATATTCTTGTACTGTAGACTATTAATATTTCAGAATGAACGGTCAATATAGTTAATCGTCTGGCAATTTAAAAGTTAGTACCAGATTTTCTTTGTCTATAGTCAAGACTCAAGTCCTACTAGAGATTTTGAATTATACTATGCAAGCGTTAAGAATGGTCAATAGGTAACAATAAAATCGCTACTTCAACCGGTATACAATCTATAATCTCAAGGATTAGCAGTCCGCACAACGTGCGAAGCATTGCAAGTATCTATCGGCTGTGGTAACTGCTTAATATCAGGTAGGCCTTACGCTTGTTGCCATCTTAGTAACATGAAAAAAATGTATAAGAGCATTTCTCCTCCAAAAATGTTAAATAACATCCCTTATACAACGTAAAATAAAGCATAAACATGCAAATTGACTCGGAATTTATTTATAAAAGTAATTGAATAGCGCGCGTCCCCGTAACAACATCTGCCGTCTTCATTTGATGAAAATTACTCGGCATAGGCAGGAGTCTCCGTTAACTTTGTCCCTCTGCGAGCTTATTACGTTACTAGGCGAGAGATTCAATATTAATTATGCGGTATGAATAATATTAGTCGGTATCTGATAAAAAGTAGGTTCCTACCTACCTATACCTACCTATAGTATGGTAGGTGGATACCTATAGAGATAGGCAGATATATACCTACAGTCAGAAATATACATTGCTTTTTTATTTACAAAACTTACATCAATTCACGTTAGTTATCTGAGGTATCGGAAATAGGTTTACTATGAACAACTATCTAATCTTAAGTTAGTAAATAGCCCCCTATACAAAGGTGTGTTGTTACACGTTTTATTATTACCTAATACAAAATAGGTACAAAAGTTAAAATCAAATTGATTACCTATCCCGATTCTCGTTACAAACTCATCAATCGTCCTCCAACTCGAAGTGACAAACCAATAATTCTTAGAACGAAGCGAACAAACAAATTTACAATGAAACAGCTTTATAAACACAATTTACGAGAACCTGCCGAGTGCTGAAGGAAAACTCATAAAATAAAGTTAGAGAGCGTAGCCATTTTGTTACTTAAATGTCAAATGACGGCGGGAGATTTTTTGGGCGGGATCGATAGCTAAGTACGTGTACTTAAGTAGTTTTTTTTATTATCAAAGTAGGGTAACGGCACCCAATATTGGCACCCCCCCAATTATTGGCACTTTTGAAGTTATCTTTAAAAAATAAGAAAACTAAACATGGAAATAGTGTTTTTTTGTTAAAAGTCATAAATTTCAAGATTTTCACACCTACCTAGTTATTCTATCCGCTGAACTAAGAAATACCATAGAAATATGTATGGACAATAATTGGTGCAGGGTGCCAATAATTGGGGGTTTTACCCTAGGTAGGTATATCATACACATATATCTATTTTTTATTAAGACTTGGTGCCTATAACCAAAGAATTTGTACTAAAATATAGTCATAACTGATTGCTCGGGCACGATTGTTCAATGCTTGTGAAAGCACCTATTTTTAAATACCTATTGTCGTTGCGTCAGTGTCTAAAATAAGTTTAAATAAATTTCTACAGCATGTATTTTATTTGTCACAAAAACACCATTCCAAACTGATTAGTGATTACACCAAATAGGTACACATTTCCCTAATCCACGAGAAGTCAAGTATCAAGTTAATGTGGAAATAATGAATTCGTCGCGAATAGTCCTGCCCCTGTTTGTCTTTCAATTACAAGGTCCCCGGGGCCGCCGCCCCCTGTTTAAACAAGAAACACCCCCATGTATATTTAAACAGGGACCAGAATTAAATCTTCCGCTTATCTGTTTTGTTCAACGTTTAATTTACGGAGACAATGAGTTTTTTTAAGAACAGACTTTGAGACTTTGGTTTATTTGAAAAGTGGAACCCTAATTAATATTTTAAATACTATATCAATGTTTATATATTATTTTTGCAGAGATGGTAGGTACCTCCTAACATTGCAATCACTATCTTGTGTTTAGTGCATCACTACATGCAGTGAAATCCACACAAATATATTTATTATCGCAATCCGAAAATTAATTTGAAGGTCATTTTGATGCGTATTATTCACCAGAAGATGAGCCGCATTGGCAATACCGATATGTTTTCAACATTCTTTTCCGCGAACGACTGACTGGTACTGTGCCCATGGACTCCCTTTAGTAGGACATTCTGTTTTGTCAGTCACATGTCTGCCTCTGTCTTGGTAATTTATTTCTATATCAAGATGAATGTGCGTTACCTACAGATACTGAAAGAATTTTTGCTACGTGCTACGCGCTAATGCTACGCGCGAGCAGCTACGCGGAAGTGGGAACGCGCGTAGCAAATATTCGTAGTAGCTTCACTTCACTTTTTTGCGTTACCAAGATGGCAAACAAACGTACGGTCTGCCTGATGTTAAGCAATTACCGTAGCCTATAGATTCAGCTTAAAACAATGGCTTATACCGTCGTTAGGCGATGTAGGTATTTTTTATCTAATTGCTTATTTGTAACGTTGACAGTTATTGATTATTAGAATTATATTAGCATTAATTGAGGGATACTTACTTAAAGCTTTGCTTAAAATACTGATTAAACCTATCTTAAATGAAATAAATATCATGAAAATAAAGGCCAAAAAATCAATCCATAAAAATATTTTACAAAATACTTAAAACATAAAATATCTTCAATATACATTTTATTTTAACCACAACTAATTCATCATCAATGTACGAAATACGAAAAGAATATCCAACAAAAGTATACTTACGTTCAACAATATCACACAACACTAGAATCAAAACATGATATATCCGGTAACGAGTTCAACAGAGCACCCCGCTCGGTGCCGACACGGGACTGTATGACCGGCAGTCGCCTCAACCCTCCGCCGGCACGCCCACGCTGCCCCCGCCCAAAAACCAACCCTCCAATCACCGCCCGCCCAAAACCTTATTTACCTTTAACGCCCGCCCTCCCGCACCCTGCGCCGTTATCGATTGGACGGAGCGAGCACTTATTTAAGGCGGTGTAGAGAATTAATTTACTGATTGAAATAAGTATAAACGTATTAATTCGTTCGCGCCCGGTTCGTTCAATTAAAATTACTACGATTGCTGGTTTTTGGTATGTACCGCGTTTTATGGACGTGGTTTATACTTGTATGGTAGTTATGAGGGAACTGTATTGCTTTTGGTTATATTTTTCAAGCATGAAGCGACGGTATTTGCTTTTTATTTCTACCGTCGGCTGTTATAGAGTAATTTGTCTACTTAGTTTGGCTGAACAGCGACAGTCTGTCTTCCGTGATAGGGTCCAACCGAGATTGCTCTAAATTTCAGGAGATTCAGGGCCGTGACCTAGTCTCTACATAACTTGGGGAATTAGTGCGTGGTCTTGCTTAGTCGGATGGTAGTATTTTTGTATGCGATCTGATGGCAAACAAGCTTACGGCCCGCCTGATGTTAAGCATAGGTTATAAGAGGCATCGCTCGCACTTTGCCGACCTGAAGGGGAGTGGGACAGCGGGAGAGGAAGGGAGGAGTTGTTCTTCCGGCTGTCTCACTCATCGTACGAAATGCAGCTGTAATAGGTACTTGCCGCCGATCTTCTGCGAAAGGGTGGTACTCTCCCGGTCGAGCCAGCCCATATAAGAGCTGCAGTCAATTGGCTGCAGCTAGGCTCTACCACCAACATCCATAGGTAGTAAGTTTTATTCATAGTTAGTTATATTTTGGACCCAAAAAAAACATGCAGAGCTTTTGCCGTGTGAACGAGATGTTAGGACACTGTGAGGGTAGCTAGGTCCAATTAAAACAATCTATTCTTAAAAATTCAATACCCATGACGATTGACATTTTACGACTGATCATTAAATGCCATCAAGATAGCCCGCGACATGCTGAGCCGAAAATGATTAAGTGCTGAGATATAAACAGGGCGCGATAATGAGCGAGCGCCCGTCTGCCAGAGATTTAACCCTCAATTATAGAATTAAACCGCGTTGAAGGGTTGCGAACCCCTGCCGTTATGGCAATTGATGTCTTTAGTGATGTGATTTAATCCGAGAAAATATCGACAGTCATCAAACACATGTCGATATTAATCCATGTGATTACGACATGTGAATTCTAGTAATTCTCGGAACAAATCAAAACAAAACAAATAGTTTTAATTAAAAATAGTGTTCGCTCTATGTCTGTTGCCGCCATTATACTTGCCTACATATGTAAGTACATTTTTACTGTGGTAGGTTTCTTCGGTCATAACGTGAACCTATGAACTGACCATATTGCAAAAACCCACTTTTACCCCTATGTAATATTTAATCGTCGAAGCGAGTGTGATAACAACATGTGTGAATTTCGCTGCATGTAGGTACCTATACAATGTTTTAAGAAAACCCTGTCCGACCCGAAAACGTATTGTTGGGTATCGAGATTAGATTCAATTTTTGTAAAAAATGACTTTATTTATTAAAAAAAAATTTTTTTTTTCACCATAGTAAATGTCCCGCTGCTGGGCAAAGGCCTCCCATATTTTTTTGGAAAACAAATACGCCTTTTACATAAAAAAAAAATCATAAAATGATGTCGTCACATACATTGTGGTCAGAGGTGCCGCCAAACGATCTAACATAATTACTTCCGGTAACGGTGTTGTCATATTTTTAAATTTTGCAAAATTTTGAGGAAAAAAGCAAAAAAATGGCATTTTAAATTTTCATTAATATGTTTACTATCATGAATATATTCTTTTTATTATTTTATTTGGTCATGTGATTGGGAATCCTAAATACCGGTATCGGCTCGGACAGGGTTTTTTTAACATATTGTATAGTGGTATGCTGAGAACAAGTTTGTAATTCGATGTTAAAAGGCACCATAATAATATCTGACTTAAATATTTATTAGAATTTTATCGATATCCGTCGCACATCACTACTGACAGTAGAACATCGCTGTTCAATGCTGTCATAATGAAGTGTTGTCACGGTCCACCCGCCGCATGTTTGTCGGGCAAGTGGCGCGCAGTGTGCGCTCACCCTTATGCTCGTTGTCGGCATTGTGCGCGCAGCTTTATAGCCGATGTTTTCATTGATAGAATATTTGTGTTATGAAGTGGGTAGTTAATTATTGAGTACTGTTTAACGGGGTATTAAAATCATTAATTTTAGTAGGTAGGACTAATTAAATTGAAGGTGAGTGAATACTTAAATAATTATACTTAAGTAGATAAGAACTCGTAGAACGGATGGCCGATGGGGCCGAAAAGTTCTCGAGTGGCGGCCGCGCACCGGAAAGCGTAGCGTGGGTAGGCCTCCCACAAGGTGGACCGACGACCTGGTGAAGGTCGCGGGAATCCGCTGGATGCGGGCAGCGCATGACCGGTCATTGTGGCGAACCTTGGGGGAGGCCTATGTCCAGCAGTGGACGTCTTTCGGCTGAGATGATGATGATGAAGTAGATAAGTGCTAATATTTATTAGAACTTATCTACTTAAGTATAATACGAAGCTTCGTATCTACGAAGCCTTGTGACTTATACCTTATAGAAGTCGCCGGGAAATGAGAAAACCAGGGATTTCACGAAATCACTAGGGATATCACGAAATACCGGGAGGTGTCGAATATTATAGTAGGCAGGTCGTAGGTTCGATTCCTTCCCGGGACATACATTTGTGTGCATGAACATGTCTGTGTGTCCCGAGTCTGGGTGTAATTATGTAGGTATATTAAGTATGTATTAACAAACAAATAGTAGTATATGTAGTAATATCAGTTATCTGGTTTTTATAGTACAAGCTCTGCTTAGTTTGCGATCAGGTAGCCGTGTGTAAAAGAACGTCCCAGGATATTTATTTATTTATTTAATTCGTTAGACATTTTATTGAACTTTCGCTTCAGATAAATATTTACAAAGAAGAGATTACCTGCACACGATCACAGTACTATTAAGTATTAATTTTATATACTACAAAACAACCAAATGTACACCATAAAGTTAAAGTAAGACGGTTCCAATTTAAACATACGGTTTTTAGAAATAAGGTCCTTTATAAAAGATATCAAAATGCCCCAATAAAGGAACAATAATAAACGCAATCTGCCCCATCTGAGCACAATATGCCCCCGTTATGACGTCACGCCAATTAATTGAGGATTTTAGCTGTGTATTTAAAGATTTTTTATTTGATTTTTTAAGAACGTACACTTAGCGATTTTCATTTGAATGGCTATTGTTAGTTTTCTATAAGGGTATTTAAATTTTGATAAGCAATAAGTAGGTACTTTCAGGTGCCTACTTAGGTAGTTTTTTTGTACTGGTCGGGGATTGAACCCTATCTCACTAGATGGAAAGTGTTAATAAAGCCGATGATGTGGCTCTCTGACTCAGGAGTAAACTGTTTACTCAAAATTTAAAAGAGACCATTACTTTTTATCAGTGGTAGAGCCAAGCTATATAGCCTATAGACTGCAGCTCATGGGCTGACTCAACCGGGGTAGTACCACCCCCTCACAGAAGATCGGCGTAAAGTAGCTATTACAGCTGAGTTTCGTACGATGAGTGAGTAAGCCGGAACTACAAATCTCCCTCCCTCTATCTCCTCTATCTTTCAGGTCAGCAACGTGCGAGCCATACCTTTAGTATTGCAAGCATCTATAGGCTACGGTTACTGCTTAACATCAGGCGGGCCGTACGCTCGTTGGCCACGACCCAAGTTATATCTCTCCTCGCATATCGATAGCCTACTTTATGAATCCGTGACTCGACTCGACCCGTGTCGTATATACACCCGTTTGTATAAATCATATATCAATAAAAGACAAGCTTATGAATCCAATGGCGGTAGTTACACGATCAACATCACCATCGATTAAAACAAAATACGAGCGCGGTGAACATTAGGGTAATGTCCGCAAAACTAACAGATTAGTTAATGAACCTAACCCAGCGGTATCGGGTTACGGGCGGCTAACACACACGTCGGTACCAAAGTGATTAAGCTTAACCATTTGATGGGCTGCACATTTGAACAAGTAACCCCTCGTAAAAATGACACAAAAACAGGTAATTAGATCGTCTTTCGTTTTTATTGAAAATACTGTCTGTGCGGCTTCGCCCGAATGGAAATTGATGTGTAAGATTAGCCTATATCTTATTCAAGAGCCTACACTATCTTTGTTTCAAATTTCATTAAAATCGCTTTAGTATATAAAATAAAAATAAATATAACGTCACGACTTTTATCCCCATTCGGGGGTAGTCAGAGGCTTGAGTGGCCATACACCACCGCATTGCGGAGGTATTAAGTCAACTCGAAGCCCACGTTTCACCAGATAGTCAGAACCCAACGTGACAGGTGATGAACCTTGTCGCCGTGTATACAGGATCTGACTGATCGGTTTAGTAGTTATGGAGATACGTGGTAACAGACATTCACACACACACTTACTTTCGCATTTAATAATATTAGTAGGATAGGAAGTAAGATAGGATAGTAGAATATCCAGATTGTCTGTGGAATTATTAAAAATATCGGAGGGTATAGACCATAGACGAATAAGTTCTAAGTAAGTAGACTAATTAAGACTCCGTTTAATAATACAAACTATATACTGAACAGACACTTGTCTTCATTCTTCGTAACTTCTTTGGTAGGTATACTTATAATAGTGAGTACTTATTTTATATGACTATGAAACTCTAGAAAAACAATGGAATACAAGTTGCGCGATGGTAGTAATGTTTAAGCTGCTGTTTCGTTCCTCTTAAATACGAAAACAAGGACGGCACCAATCCTGCTCGCCAACATCGCCGTCGGACATAACTAAGAGTATGAAGCGCTCCACGACGGGCGGCGAGTTAATTGAATACTAACCACTACTGGTGCAACTCGATCGAGACACAATTTTTTTATAGGATTGCGGTGGTAAAAAAGCGTACGGCCCGCCTGATGTTAAGCAGTTACCGTAGCCTGTCGATGCTTACAATACCAAAGGCATTGCACGTTGACGACCTGAAGGGACAGGGATGGAGGGAGGGGGAGGGGGGTTGGGCTTACGGCTCTCTCACTCATCGTGCGAAACGCAGCTGTAATAGCTGCTTTACGCCGATCTTCTGTGAGAGGGTGGTACTACCCCGGCCGAGCCAGCTCTTGACTCTACCACCTTAATATGACCCACAACTGACCCCCTAGACAAGTGGCGTTGTCTACAAGCGTTTCTACAAATCGCTACGCTTCATGTATGGAAATGACATAAGTCACGATCTTCTTATCGACTTGTAATGGATGGGGAGCCGTAGCAGGACTTTCTGGATTTAAACGAGCGCGTCAGATTAAGATAAGGGAGATAGCTTACATATTGATAAGAACCTCAAAAAATTATGAGCCTTAATATTGGTGGGTTCGCTCAGGGGAACCAAAAAAAAAAAAATAGACCATCTTAAAATACTCGAACTCGTCAGATTAAGATAAGGGGGATTCATTACTAGCTAAGAAGTGTCAAAAGTGTCAATTTTGCTAATTTGATCGTCAGTCTAAGAAATAAGAAGTTTCACTTTTTCACCCCCTCAGTTTTTTTTTTAATATATGACTGCGGTGGCAAAAATGCGTACGGCCCGCGTGATTTTAAGCAGTTACCGTAGCCTATAGATGCTTACAAATGGTGGCGCGCTCGAGTAATTTATTTTTTTCAATTTATCATTTTGGAGCATGAAAAGTATCAATATCTGACACGCTTGAGTATTTTTATGTCATTGCTTTTTATACAAAAAAAAAACATGTATACGCTTCCCCCACCGCTGAAAGTGAAACATTTAGAACAATGTATTCTTCCTATCATCTCATCTACCGAATCTACTAGATTTGGACGGCGCTCGTTCAAATCCACGAATTGCACGCTGGGCTCCCGGTCCATAATGTACCGTCATTTCCATATATTCAAGCGTAGCGTTTTGTAGGAATGCTTGTAGACGAAGCCATCGGTAAAAATCACTATAAATTTGCGTTTAGAAAAAAAACTATTGTATGTAAATTTGCTTCAGGGGTTGTAATAGATATAATTAATAGTAATAGGTATTTTAAGTTTTACATTCAATCGTAAACAAACGGTAGTTACTCAATGCGGCCAGCGGTCCGGAAAGTTAAAACGAGTCCCCCCCCACGCACCCCTCGCCGCCCATCCCCATAGGATTCCCTCAGACCTGAAAATTTTACACAATTCAATTAAGGCGAACATTGTTAGCACTTTTAAATGTGCTTTTCTCAATTAGGTAAACAAATACGAGATACATATTCAAAATTTTAAGATGTATGTTTGAGCGATGATTGTACCTAGATAGGTACCGATCTGCTAAGGCCGTGGTCTCCTATTAATTGCCATCGGCCGCTTACAGCGTCACGCGTACGCCGCGTCACAATGCTTACTATAGTTTTTTTTTTTTTTGTTAACCAAGGATGGCACACTGGCAGACGGTCCACCTGATGGTAAGTGGAAGCCGCCGCCCAGGGCATCTGCAACTTAAGGGGAGCAGAGGTAATGTTGTGGTCTCCTTCACACGCCGACGTCACTATAGTAACATTGTGACGCGGCGTACGCGTGACGCTGTAAGTGGCCGATGGCAATTATTAGGAGACCAAGGCCTAAGACTAATAGGTACCTACTGCGTTGGTTATTTTCTTAAACACTGATACAGCAGACTTTTTAATATCTATTTCCATATATCAACCCAATCCCTCCCCTTTCCCTCCCACTGTCCCATTCCTCTTCAGGTTGCCAACGGGAGAACGTTGCCTTTGGTATTGCAACCGTCTATCGCTACGGTAACTGCTTAACATCAGGCGGGCCGTACGCTTGTTTGCCACCTTAATAACGTTAAAAAAATCTATAGTCTGATTTTTAATTAGACGAAGCAAACTGACAGTTAAAAATGTCACTGTTCTATGAATTTGAACCTTATTAGTTCTATATATCGAAAAGTGACATTATCACCTGTCAGTTTACTTCGTCTAATTAAAAATCAGACGATAGCTGTAAAAATGCTGGTATTCTATAGGTACCTAATTTGCCCCACAAGTGATGAATTTTCAAAAACCCTTGCTTGTGCTATGTAACATAAAGAATTCCTGTGAAAAACATCATGCTTCATGCATCATGCATCATGCTTGCAGTCTAGACTAGAAGTCTAGAAGCATGACATTTTTCATTTTCGAACATAGACAAGTGGTCAAGAATATCTATACCTAGACCATATGGTCTAGAATCTAGACCGAGACCATATAGTCTAGAATCTAGACCATATTCTAGACCACTTGTCTATGTTCTAGACTTACCTACCGGTTTAGGCTGTCCGTTGTCTGTCACCAAATCAGCCAATAGTTTTTTTTAAGTAGATTTTGTACAAGCTGTAGGTGCTTCTACATAATACCATTATTTACCGTCTTATATACACGATAGGTAAAGGCAAGTGCTCACAGGACCGGCAAATAGCATTAGTTAGGGTAAACCGCTTACGCTAAGTGAGGCACAATTCAATACTCGGGACACCCGATGCGTGAACTCTTGTAAATATTACATTGTAATGATATTTTTGGGTATACCTACCTTTCCTATCAGGGGTAGATAAGTATACAATATTGGTAATGTGATTTCCTTATTTCACCAACGTTCATAATGTTTTAAGGCATGATGGTGCTGATTATGTTCAAACTAACAGTATACTGACATCTTTTCACAGTCGTAAGTAACCTATGAATGAGATAAATATGTTTAGATGTGTAATATTTAGTTCAGCCATGATTTTACGACAATATAGTTGGCATTATTTTGTAAATATCATACTACTTGGGACAACGTGAATTGGAATCGATTTTCAAGAAGCTTTTGATTGCGTGTATCACAACAACTTTATTACAATTAACGTTATTGTAGAGAATAAGCATGTTATTAATAAATATTATGGAAAGTAATAATTAGGCATATACTATTTACGAATATTAAGTTTAAACTAATGTTTCTAACTCGTAACCTATTCGGTGTTCCACAAGGATCAATGCTCGGGCCACTCTATTTTACAAAAATGTTGAGTAACATGTATAGTCTACAGGCACAATATAAAGATGAGAACAAACACATTACATCACAAATACATCTACAATAAACACAAAATTGTATCAAGAGAATAAAATCCAATGCCTGCACAGCGAAAACCGATAATACGTGTGTTACAGCTGACAATGCTATTAGACGACAATTTAATATAATTTGTCGGTAGATTTGGCGAAATTTTCATGTTTGCTTTTAATATAATTGTACTCAGTTTATCTGGCGGGATTAAGGCGAGGATTACGGGTGCGCCCCGGTCCGGCGGACCGTACATATTGAATTGTAATATGCTACCGTTATTAATAACAGACAGAGACAACGTAGGGTTGAAATTTTGCACAATATTTATCTCAATTACAACTCTTATACTTGCTGGTTAGGGCTTATATTTTCTATTATTACTACATAATCAAAAAATCAAGGTGGACCGACTACCTGTTGAAGGTCGCGGTAAGTCGCTAGATCGATCGTTGTGGAAACCTTGTGACCTGTGTCCAACAGTGGACATCTTTCGGCTGATGTTGATTACATAATCAATTCTATACTGTGCCTACAGCAAGCAAACTTAGTTCATCTCATATCCACCCATAAACGGAAGCTGTAGGTAAATAGAAAAACTATCCTTATTTTAACAATTACAATCAGCGACAAAACTTGACTATAACTAACTACCTACATTGTCATCGAACATACCTGCTAATAAAACGCGAACAACCCTAACAGCCAACCCTATCGCTTCCCAATCGGTCGCATCTACCCGCGCGGAATTTTTTCCCGCAAATTTTAACCGTCTCCCCCAGAATTCCGCGAATCAGCCGTATTTGTACAATAACTGCCCACCCGGGATCGTTCCCGACACAATAGCCTCTTTGTTTAACGACGTCTTTCTATTGCGAAGCGGCGCGTGCCTAGTTTTTTGAATGGGGTATATTTGACCCGGGTTGGATGTTACGTATGTTGTGCACACTCTCAGTGTGGGGTTGAGTTGTTGTGTTTATGATGTTGTTATTGTTAAATAGTTGGTTTAAGTTATTTTACGATGACAATGTCGCAGCTGCCGGTAGAAATAAACCTGGCAGTCCAACCTCGGACGTAATAAATCGACGAGCCTCTAGCTAGGAAGATGTGAAGAATTAATTAAGTATTGGCAATACCGATATGTTTACAAAATTCTATTCCGCCAACGACTGAGCCGTACTGTGTCCATGGACTCCCTTTAGTAGGCATACTATTATGGACGGTCACATGTCTCCGTCTTTCTTGGTAATGTCTTTACCGAAAGCATTATTTTGTACTCAATCAAGCTACATTGGGCGCCACTTGTATTGGGTGACCATAAAAAACTAGCTCCGTATACTAATTTCTTAAAATATTAGAATTATTACATTTTCCTACCGAATTTGTTATACAAGTCAAAGTGCATCGTCTAATTATTCAGTAAAAGTGTTATCTAGGTGAATTGTCAATAAACTGTGGATAACTTATGCGATAAACATCTGACTAAGTGCTATAAGTTTTTTCTTATTTTTATTTGTAAATAAACTGTGAATGAACAAAAATAATACCAAAAACCACGCATTAGCATTATTTTTCAGTGATATTTGATAATAATTAGTGCTGTTATAGTGTCCTATTTATGTTAACTGTGAAATTACGATACAGGTGATTCGTTTTTTATTTGAATATTCGTACCATTACAAAACATATAAGCAACGCCATCTAGTCCCTCAAATCAACACAACGGCATATGTTGGTAAAGCAGTACGAGTACATTGGATACCAGTTGACTTTTTATATATACATTCATGAAGCGATGGTAGCGCATTTGGTAAAGGCTCTGCTTGCATTGAGTGGCACACGGTTCAAATCCTACCGTAACAGCGAAGACCGTTTTTGGAAATTAAATATTGGAAATTAAATATTGTAAAAAAAACCTATTTGTATTTCTAAAATAAGCACTTGAAACAGAAATTATGAGTTTCTTTGATAACATCACGTTCCGTCGTAACCGAACTCATTCAGATACTATAGAAGGCAACAATTCAGTATCACAGACACTAGAGGACACTACAAATAGCATGCCTGAGCTATCAGATGACGAAGGCAATAACCAAATTAAATCTTTAAACGAAGAAATATCAAGTCTCAAGGAACAACTGCTCAGTGCACACGGAGAAATAGAATTGTTGTCACTAGAAAATGCGTCACTTAAACAAAATAATGAGGAATTAGTAAAGAAAAATGACCTCTACAAATCAATTGCAAGAAGTCCATTAAAAAGCAAGCTCGTAACACCAAAAAAACATACACCTAGAAATATGATAACTAGACACGCACCGACAGGAACACCAAAACCTTGCAATGATGACACAATTAAGAAGCCGTTGGAAAATCAAGACATATCCTCAAGTAGTCCTTCAAGTGCAAGCAATAGGAGAAATAAATTATTACCACAGAATAAAATATGTCTTATAAGCAGCGAAACAACTAATAGAATGCAAACTATCTTAGAAAGTACTAAACTAAATCAATATGATATTTGTCATTATCGCAAACCAAAATGTGATCTAACACAACTGCTTGAGAAAATCGACGGAAAAGTACGGCATTTTACAAACTCAGACTATTGTATTATTTTTATAGGCGAAGAGGATTTTCGCAAAACACATAACTACGCAGAACTGATCACGTTTATTCGAGATAAGCTAATGTCACTAACCCACACTAATTTTATAATTTGTCTACCTACTTTTAAATGTACAAATTTCCACACGATGTATAATCATAGAATAGAATTATTTAATAATTTATTATATATGGACAACGAAACACATAAATATGCCTATCTGTTAGATTCTAACTTGAACCTATCTTATGACTACGATATGTTTTACTATAGATCTGGAATACTTAACAATAATGGAGTAAAGACTGTTATTTTTGATCTAGAATGTTTAATAATAGATATTACTTTGCCTACCGTAAAGAGTGACTCGTTTGTTAATGTTGCCACACAAACAGATAGCAATACTCAACTATCTGAGCATGAAATACCTGGTGATATTACGCCTAACACATTTTTTCGTTTATAAACATGTAAATATTCTACACCAAAATATAAACGGCCTTATAAACAAATCTGATTTGTTGACTATAAACTTGGAATGGCTGGTTGAACAAGGTAACTTAGTTGACGTTCTATGCTTAACTGAGCACAATATGTTGAAAGTAGATACTCAACAATTATATATAGCAAATTACTCTCTAGCAGCGTCTTACAGTCGGAATAACCGCCATGGTGGCTCATGCATCTTGGTTCACAAAAAGCACGAGTTTGAAGTTTTAGAAAAAATAGGTAAATATAGTATCCCAGGTATTATGGAATGTTGTGCAGTAGAACTCATGGTGCATAAACTAATCATTATTTGTATCTACAGACCACCTCGAACTACGCGTCAGTGCTACGAAGATTTTTTCGCCGTCTTTGGTTCAATACTTCATGAATCTTGCTTATCAAAAAAAAAGGTGACTATTTGTGGAGATTTCAATATCAACACAATGAATAAAAACAAAGAGTCGCAAAATTTTTCGCAAATTATCGATAGCTATAATCTTAAGCTGGCTATTACTGAGCCCACCCGGCTTAAAAGCAACACATGTATTGATAATTTTATTCACAACTTACGAGCCGCCAAATATTATTTATATGAATTTGCTTTATCTGATCACACAGCTCAAATGCTATCTTGTCCTGTAAAAGAAACATGTTCCCTGAATTATTGGTATATAGAAAGAAGAGATTATGGTATTGGGAATATTGATAAATTTAAAGAATGTATGGAATCCCTTCGTTTTAATGAAGTATTTGACATTAATGACGCTGATGTAGCCTTTAATAATTTTCATGACATATTTACATTATATTATAATTTGTGTTTCCCTACGAAAGTAATAAAAATAAGTCGGCACAAATCTCCTAAGTGGGTATCAAAAGGAATCAAAATATGTTCTAAACGAAAGCGTAACCTTTTATGGCAATACAGAAGACATGCCAGTGCTGATACCAAAAATGCATTTAAATCCTACTCAAGACGGCTTAACAGAATTGTTAAATCAACCCAAAAGTCGCAAAATAACTATATGATCAGCACAGCACCTAACAAATCTAAAGCAACGTGGTCAGTTATTAATCACACAAAAAATAATAAGCCGAGAGAGGAAATTATAAGAATCAATGTTGGTGGACATTTTATTGATAACCCCTCACACATAGCTGAAGCCTTCAATACGTTCTTTGCTCAAGGCCCTGAATTAAATCCAACTACTTCGGATACTACTGCATTTAAAATACAAAGTAGTAGTTATTCTCATTCAATATTTATAAAACCGACGACCCACCATGACATAAATAACATTATCAATTCATTAAAAAATACAAACAGCACTGGGTATGATGATATTAGTACAAAAATATTGAAAGTTGTCGCAAAATTAATCGCTCCAGTTTTAAGCTATATAATAAATTTATGTATAACTACCGGTGACTTTCCAAATAGGCTAAAAACTACAATTATAAAGCCATTATTCAAAAAGAATGATAAACATAATATGAGTTGCTACAGACCTATTGCGCTTATACCCATTTTTTCCAAAGTATTTGAAAAAGTTATATACACTAACTTGTATGATTTTTTTGAAAAAAACAACATCTTCACTGAACAGCAAATCGGATTCAGGAAAAATAAAACTATAAATCTAGCTGTATACCGATTTCTACATACTATAATGGCGGGCCTAGATAACAAACTCCTGGTCTCAGCACTATACATGGATCTGCAAAAAGCATTTGACTATGTCAGTCATGAAATGTTATTGGATAAGTTGGAAAAGTATGGTGTAAGGGGTAACGCACTAAAGCTGATAAAATCTTACCTGAATAATCGCAAACAATGTACCCAAATCACACGTATATGTCCAGAGCTCAAAAAGGAATCTGTGTTCTCATCCCAATTCTGCACAGTTAAACAGGGAGTTCCTCAAGGCAGTGTCCTAGGTCCTTTGTTATTTATAATCTATATAAATGATTTGCCAAAAGCCATACAGGAAGATATGGTCTTGTTTGCAGATGACAGCACAGTAATGTTTACCAATAATAATGCATTTGACAT
Source organism: Drymonia ruficornis (assembly GCA_947859195.1). Taxonomy (NCBI): domain Eukaryota; kingdom Metazoa; phylum Arthropoda; class Insecta; order Lepidoptera; family Notodontidae; genus Drymonia; species Drymonia ruficornis. The sequence goes on from OX401921.1 coordinate 2,423,281, forward strand.
GGAATATAATATGAATTCAACTTTAAATCTAATAATTCAATGGTTAAATTTTAATGGTTTATTAATTAATTTAGACAAGACTGTATTTATGACATTTAGAAATAGGAAAAAAATAATGTTAGATATGAATATAAATGTTAATGGACAAAAGATTCATGAAGTAGAGAATACGAAGTTTTTGGGTCTTCAACTCGATAGTAGTATAAAATGGAGATCTCATATAGAAAGTTTATGTACTAAACTAAACCAATTTTCCTATGCACTCTACATGCTTAGGAAAATAGTTAATGAGTCTGTTGTAATTATAGCTTATCGCGGATACGTTGAGTCTGTGTTACGGTATGGTATTGTTTTTTGGGGAAATTCGGTGGATAAGGAGTTGGTATTTAAAGCCCAAAAGAGGTGTGTGAGGTCAATTTGTAAGCTTAAACCTACCGACAGCTGTAAACCCCATTTTATAAACCTGAAACTATTAACCGTGCCATGTATCTACATTTTTGAGACTGCTGTATTTGTAGCCTCTAATATGCATTTATTTGAAAAGTTAAAAAGTAAGCGCCATAATCATAAAGTATGCTTTCCTTCAAATAGAACCATGCAATTAAACAACAGTATCTTCTGTATGGCACCGCGCATATACAACCATCTGCCGAAAGCCATAATAGACTGCACAAATATAAATAACTTTAAATTTAAGTTAAAACAGCTGCTGCAGAGGAAAGCATACTATACAATTAAAGAATACCTTGACGATGGATTGACCGGATAGTAATGTGACATTTACTTATTTTTACTTATATAAATTAATAATGAATCCTAGTATAATTACATTTTTTACATTTTAAATTAATCATAAATTAATAATTTCAATCGTCAATTATAATTTAATTTTTATTATTACTTAATACTATTGTACGCCTTTGAGGCTGGTCGTAGCTGTACGTAAAGCATCACTAACCTAACCTAACCTAACCTATGTACCACAATAAATGATTATGAATTATGAATTATGAATTACATATTAGATATTCGAGCCATATTTTTTCCAGTGCCTTCTAGCGAGTGCGGGCACAACACAGCTTTGTAAGTATAACGACGCGGTCCGGTCATTTGTCACAATTACCGTCGGTGCGGAATAACTAGGCACATCGCATGTCGGCCAGCGTCCGCCCTCAACAACACTTGTTAGCTGCGCATCTCGTCGCTCATACATTTTTATGAGCTTTTTATTTTTATCCACCCATGTCTTGAAGGTCCAATATTGTTGGAAATATTGCTTGGGGTAATCGCGGGCTTAGTAAATACGATTGTAGTAGGTATGTACATAGACACAATTTACAAATGTTTTTAAAGTACTTCTATAAACAAGTGATTTGTAAGTAGCGACTGTAGCCTAGGGGCGAACACGTTGGGCTAGCAATCAGAAGGTCCCAGGTTCGATCCCCGGTGGAGCATGGACCAATGGATGAATTTTCATCTATGTGCATAATTTACAGTTCGCTTACGGTGAGGGTAAAACATCGTGAGGAAACCTACCTATCCCTCGGGATTATGTAATAGTCAGTTCCTGTATACACGGCGACAAGGTTCACCACCTGTCACGTTGGGTTCTGACTATCTGGTGTAACGTGGTCTTTGAGTTGACTTAATACCTTCACAATGTGGTGGTGTATGGCCACTCAAGCCTCTGACTACCCCCGAATGGGGATAAAAGTCGTGACGTTAAATTTAAATTTGTAAGTCCATCGTAAAGTTAAATTTTGGGGCAATTGATTTTAATAAAACATTCATAATTTTTAAAGCATTTTTATTAATTTCAAAAAAATAACTAGCATACAATCACGCAGTATTATCTACTAAATTTAATAATAATAATAACTACGAGGAAACACACACATATAGCGAATGATGACCTTGTTACATTATATTATATGGTTCAGTACTAATAGTTTACTTTGTCGGTACCCATTCATCTAATATACATTACCAATTTATATATCTCCATTTCTAATATCCTACTTACACGCTAATTTGTTTTTACATTGATATACGCGCCAAGCGGCCTTAATCACCGTGACAAAGTTTAAATTTAATTTTCTTATAATAATTATAAAACAAATTTCTAAGTCAATACTAAGTTACCCAGAATGTACTAAATTAACAGGGGACTAGAGAGGATGTAAGTCGATAAACGCGCACTATGTTGACTCTAGTCCTGGGGGCCTACTACGAGTTTCGACTGTTTACGAAAACTATTCCTATTCGAATCGTTTCATACAAATATGGAAGGATTCAAATAATTAATACAGTTTTTGTCAACTGCTAAAACTCGTATTAGCCCCCCTAATTGTGACTCGTTCTAGCTATTAAGAATATAGAAATTAAAAGCGAATATCACTTGGAGGCTTCCATCAATATCAATAATCAATAGATATAGACTATTTTCACGACATTAACTGTTTATAAACAGACAAATACTTAGGCATGTTCAGATATAAACTTGTATCTGCACGGATACCACCAGATAAATAGAAATCTAGTATGTTATTAAAGCTTACAAAAAATAAAATTCTAATTTTTCTTAATATTTTCTTAACGTTTTGGGCTATTCGTAAATACGTTTTTAGAACTCTTAGTAGACCCCAAAACATGTTGGTTATAGTTTATTAAAATACTATTGGAACTTCGTTTGGCATACTCAGTCTAAATTAATACTTTTGGTAATTATTTATTCATCTACTTCAAATCGATTAAAACATCACTTTTCTTTCGTAGGCTAATAACTTGCTCTGCAAGATATCATTGTACGTATAATCCAGTAATGACGTTAGAAATACAGGTAAATCTAAAAATGATCATCAGAAACATTATGCATTATATTTTATTAAGTTTATATCTCAACATACCTAAATGTCCTGTATCTAGTCATATTGCAAAACAGTAATTTACAAACATATACATAATAATTTATTATTTTATATAATTAAGACATCAATATTCTTATCCCAATGTACATTACTATAATCCAAATCACTTGCGGCACAGCACTGAAATTTACATCCTAATTACCAAAACTATACTCTCGAGTCAATATTTTATAAAAATAATATATTATGTTATTGCAAATGCCTGATCGATGCAAAATCTTTATAAAACTATAATTATAATCAATATGATACAATATTATGATAGAATTTAAATAAATTATGTGAATAATTAAGATAAATAAACTAAAAACTTTTTATACAGGAGTAATTTTTATTTTGAGCTGTAAATACCATTTAGGAATAGTGCGACGAAACATCTTTAACTACAAATGAACACCGAGTTTAACTATTGTTTACTATTTATTGTTACAAGGTATAAGGGGCCATCCATTAATTACGTCACAGAATTTCATGATATTTAGACCCCTCCCCCCCCCTTGTCACAGCTGGTCACATTTGCGAGACCCCCCTCCCTGTGCGACATCACATATTTTTTATAATTTTCAGAAATTTACAAAATTTATCGTTAAAAATTCAAATTTCGGTTTTAATACTTAGATATATTAGATTTTTAAATGTGACGTCACAAAACTTAGGACCCCTCCCACCCCCTTTTGACACAATGTCACATTTTGTCGACCCCCTCCGCCCCCCTTTACGTGTGACATAATTAATGGATGGCCCCTAAAGGTAAAATGTGGGTTACTAAACGCTTAGTCAACTACTACAGCGCTTTTAGTCAACCGACGGATTCGCATGCTGCAATGAAAACGCTATTATTCGCTCTGTCTTTATCCCAAATATACTGCTAAATTATGTTTCACAAATTAACATCCATATTTTATTTCGCAGCAAGTAATAAGTCTGAGTACAGCGGGGAACGCAACTAATTTGGCTTTTGTTTAACTCATATAAGATTGCATAGCGTGCTTACAACTAGTGATGGGATGTTCTCGAGAACATTCTCACCCTCGGAAACTTACTCGTGAGATTTTTTTATTTTGGGTGACGTTATCCTAACTTTCAATCTTAAAAACAATTAAAACCACCATACTTGCATGTTTAATGAGGTTTTTGCCAAGTTTAACATGCTTCAGAAGATAAATTCCCGAAAATTCTCACGAGTAAGTTTCCGTAAGTTTCCGAGGGTGAGAATGTTCTCGAGAATATCCCATCACTACTTACAACGCGTTGCTGTTTGAAAAAAGTAAACAATTTTTATTTTTCTATTGAAAATAGTAACCATTGAGTTTCTTGCCGGCTCTTCTCAATGGTAGCAGCATTAGAAACCGATGGCAATACTAAACTAAAATATGTATGTTGTCTATTATAACTAACGTGAGTAAAAGTATTTAAGACTATGACTTTGATTACTATTGCAATATTTAAGTAACAAATTTAAGTACAGTGGACGCGACTAAAATTGGGTGATTACTGTCAAAGTCAGATAAGCTATTGCATACGAATGCGTCAGTTGATTAATGGTATTTTCATTTTTTTCTGTAATTATCATTAAAATATCCCGCACTGGGAGGGGAGGCCCGTGCCCAGAAGTGGGACGTTAAAAGGGCAAAATTATTATTATTATCATTAAAATATACTCGGCGTTGTTCATCGCTTTCCCATGGCAGTTAACACATCAAATCCGGTGGTATTATAACAAATTAGAACAATAATACGTAGCCTCAAAAAGATACTAAAATATACACTGATCATTCCATTCTAAAATGCTAAAACATTCAACAAAAAACTACAAGTCTCAAAATCCTTATGCCTGTCAATGTTGACATATGTCAGGATGACATGTCGAACGTCAGATACGAACATAGAGCGTCGCGACGTTTATAACCTTCATGACCAACGGATGGCAATATTATTTCGATATACTAGAACATTATAAGTACCTATAAGTGCAGTGACTGGCCACAATTAAGTCAAAAAGATTTTTTAATGATTATTTTTGTCTTTATAAGACTTGAGATCTTAAAAACGCAGAAGATTACCCTAAACATTAATTTCCGTACCTACTGTGTTTACGAAACTGTCACAAATTATGACGTTCCAAAACTGTCTAAACTATGACGTTACGTAATGCCAATAAATAAATCCTCGGGTTTATCAGTTTTGACAATAGCCTACTGCCACGGACTAACCACCCATTGGACTGCAAACCGAAACAAGTTGGGAGCAGAGGCAACGCTATTGATATTGGTCGGGAGCCGCAACACCCTTGATTGGTCTATCGTAAATCTTATAAACCTCAAGCGTATGTGTTTCGGATTTTTACCTAGAGTGCGCAGTTCAAAGGTTGGTTGGTCCTAGCCTACTGAATCTACCTTTGTGTACATGTCTAGATTACTGCACTTATAGAGTATTGTGTATTCTGTACGTTGATATTGCTTAATGTTACGTGTATCCCGGTCGCAGCGCCGTCCGGCGGCGCGGGCGGCTCGCGCGGGACGGACGCGCCGTGTCGCGCGGAGATCTGCACCGACTTGCCTGTGGTATACAAATCATATTTTTATTTTATTTTTATTGACATAGGATATCTCTATAGTTGAGAAAATGAGTTAACAATTGTTGCCATGAAAAAACATTTTATGAAATTAGGCCAACTTCTCCTGTCCCGATTTTTTTCTTCCGATACAATGAAATAGTCCTTATATGAAACAGAGTCGATCAGCATAAAAAAAGATAATATTATTCTAATTTATGGACAGCTCACGCTTGACCAAAAAATTTGTTAAACTATCGTATACACATACTTTCATTTGCATTCAGTAAAAAGCTATTATTTTGACATTACATGCAGTCACTTCAGTTTTATTTATTTGTAAGTAAAATGCGATTAAAATAGTAATAGGACGGGCTCTCGGCTAACTTCACTAATTAAACCGACTTCAAAAAAGGAGGAGATTTCTCAATTCGACCGTATATTTTTTTATAAGTACGGTTCCAAGTACTCTAATTATGAGTGAAGTTAGCCGAGAGCCGTACCCAGTTCCAGTTAAGACGTCACAAAAAGGCGCTAGATCGGTCCTATTCTTATTTTCATCATTTTTAAGGCCTTTGCACAAGAGTGGCTCAGAAAAATAGGCCAATAAAAAAAAGAATCCATTTTATGTATTCCACTGACCGGTGTATAGTTCAGTGCGTGATGATGGTAGAATGCAGGCACTGCGGCACGACATGTCTGTAGGGCAGGCGGTAGTTCTTGACGGTGCGCGCCGCGAGGCACTTGAGCGTGGTGTACCGCAGCGGGTTTACTATAGCGGAGAGGCTCTGCTGGCTCGCCTTCAGGATCTCCGCCGCGGTCTCGCCCTCGTAGTTGACGCTGTCGATGTGCGCGCCGTGCGCCAGCAGCTCGCGGACCACTTCCGCGGGACACGGGTTCAACTGACGATCGATAACATTCCGTTGTTGATAATTTTACAGGTGGTTTCAAAAGTCTAGTAATGATTTTATACAATAGCAAAGAAATCATACTACTTAATACAATGAGAATCAATACTAGGTCAACAAATCAACTCATAACGAACACTATAGTAAAAACTAAGCTTTCTTATCAATATCGTTTTGAAATCATCGAAATCGGTCCATCCGTTGCGATTTCATAACACATTTTATATAATGTACGACATGTGCGTGTGACGTCACACGGGACTGTCGGATTGAAGGCGCGCTGTGCCCGCACCGCCGTTCATTACAAAGCGCGCGTGGTCTAAATGACGTCACAACAACCGCGCGCGAACTTCGCTAGTAATTTGGTCATAACTTCGTCAATTTTTGTTGTAGAACAAAAATGTATGCACTGTTAGTTATGGATTTTTTAGCTCTATAAATCTGCATTCTCAACTAAATTGGTTACGGATTCTCATTCGGTTGCTGACAATTTCTTATTGGCGAACTATACATTTATTATCTTTATATTTATTTTTCTTTATTTATTATCTTTATTGTTATGTATGTTCTTATTTAAGTATTTTTATTTAGTTTTTAGGTATATGTTATATGTATGTACACTGTTTTTGTTTCTTGTTTTGTTTGTCATTGTTGTTTTTGTATTTGTTCGATTGGTGTACAATAAAGTGTTATCTATCTATCTACACAGGCGGTTTCAAAAGTCTGAAGTCATTAATCATTTTATACAATAGCAAGGAAAGTATACCACTTAATTCAACTCTCGATACTCATCCGAATCATCGATGCGGCTGTACTCGGTACAGTAGTAGAGTACGCACCTTGCAGACGAGGTGCAGCGGCGTGTTGCCGTCGGCGTCGCGCGCGTCGGGCGGCGCGCCGAGGCGCAGCATGAGCGCGACGAGGCGCGGCGCGCACGGCTGCGCCTCGCCCGCCGCCGGCAGCCACGCGCGCGCGCCGCCCGCGCGCCCGCGGCACCCCTCCGCCGAGCACGCCACGTGCAGCGCCGACCGACCCTGCCGCACCTGCACATCACCACACACGCTTACAACGTACCGCTAAGAGCTCAAACACACGAGCGGCACTATGCTGTCGATAGAGCTAACTGCAACCGTCGACATTGGTCCACGCTAGCCGACCAACCCGTATACAACTGCAGCTGCCGTTACTGGTCGGCGCTAGCCATTAACATGTCGACAGCTACTACCGATCAACGTTAACAGCCGCCGCCGACGAGCCGGCGGCTACCACCGACTAACCCGTATACGACTGCAGCTGTCGGCACTTGTGTACACTAGTCGTCAACATGTCGACAGCTACTGCTGAACAACGTCAGCAGCAGCCGCCGACGAACCGACGGCTAGCACCGACCAAAACGTATGAAACTGTAGCTGTCGGCACTAATCTGCACTAGCCCTCGACATGTCGACAGCTACTGCTGAACAACGTCAGCAGCAGCCGCCAACGAGCCCGAGCCGACGGCTGGCGCCGACCAACCCGTATACAACTGCAGCTGCCGGCACTGGTCAGCAATAGCCATCAACATGCCGACAACTACTGCTGAACAACGTCAGCTGCAGCCGTCGACACTGTTCGGCTCTCTGTCCCTTGCCGTTTCTGCCGCTTGTGTTTGAGCCATAAAGGCCCATCCCTATACTGGGTGTGAGGGAAATGCTCGCGACGCTGAAACACTATTATTATACTCTCTAAATACCAATAACAGTTTGCCTTAAACTTGTTGAATGTTGAATTCGCATGCGTACACAGGCGCAACATAGGCCATACCTACCTTATTAGCACTGACTATGTGTGCTCGGATATCATTCGTTGACCTCTATAGATTTAATTTTTTATTGCAATTCTGTAACACATGTAATCATAATTATGGATGTTTACGCACTGGTGATTTAAAATTCGGGCGGTAAAAAAATCTGTGGTTTGATGCAAATTTGACGCGATGCGGTGCGGATTTAACCCGTGCAAACATTTTGTGCAGTATGAAGTTGTATCTCGCTCACCGCATTGCGAAATAAAATTCGCGCGGGAGCATCTGAGCGCTCTGACAAAAATCGCGCGGATTTTATTCAGCACTGCGATTAGCCTTAATGAAATCTTAACAGCGCACCCACCTTAATATCTAGCTTGACAAGCGAGTAGACTGCTTTATGTATTTTCTTAGAAACTTCGTCTGTGCAGTCGGTGTCCTCCAGCAGTCTTGCCATGAGCGCGGCCAGGTGCAGCGAGATCACTAGCACCCTCTGCAGCGTGCTTAACGTCTGTTCCCTGTCGATGCTTAACTTAGACTCTAGTAGTTCCATGCCGCGGTTGATTTCCGATAACGCTTTCCTGAATACTGGGTCGATGTCGTCGAACGTCACTGGTGGGACTATACGACCTGCGAAATAAAATAATATTTTCAAAGCATTGCATATAACGTGTGCAATAATTTACAAATATGTCACTTCAATATTGAATGGACAAGTTTAATAAAGGTGGCAATCTGTCCTTAAGTTTCAAAATTAGTGATTGGTATGGCAGTATTTCTTTGGTTATAGCTATCAAACCGGCAGTTTGCCATTGAAAAAATGGCTAGGTTCGATCCGGCAATCATTCAAGCCTACAAACCTATTAACTTAGTTTACGAAAAATTAAAAGTCGGACTGGCATTTTTAAAATTAGTCGTATAATGGATGATACATTTTCTTACTCCGAAAGTGTTCAGGATTATTTCGGAGTAGGGACCACGAAAGAAGAAACGTCAAATCACGACTATCGAATCCGAACTTCGGATCCGAAACACATTCAGAGTGTAGGAAAACATACCATCCGTCAGTCGGAAACGTTTCGTGGCTTTTTTACTAGTACGAGATACGCTTAAGGACGACCTTCACCCATCGACTTACCGGAGCAACCCTAAATTTTATCAAATAAAATATGTTTCTTAACATTTACCAATAGGGTCGCCGTAAAAAATAAGGTCATGGCTATGATTAATTAAAATTATAAAAACCATTTTTTTACCATTTTCACCGACTTGCTTGCCAAATGAAAATTATATTAAAATGAAGGCAATTTTATTGTGAACACAGTGTATAGTGTTGCTTGCGAAAATCTAGTCAAGAATAACGGTAGCCGGGCTTTGAAATAAAAAAATTGAAATTGAAAAAATGATTGATAGAGAAGCATTGCGCATCCGAGTACTATTTCATGCGATAGAGGAGGATGCACTACAACAGCTGCGCGCGACGAAGCCGTGCATGCTTTAAGCTTTTTGCTTCTTTTTTATTTTTTTATCTTTGACCATATTCTTTATGGCAACCCTATTGGTATATGTTAAGAAACATATTTTAAGAAGATAATTTTTTGTATTTTAAGAAACATAATTTATTGTAAGTCGATCGGTGAAGGTCGCTCTTCAGTGTATGTTAGACCATACGTGGAGCCATCGAGATGATGGTACGTACCTCTGAGCGGGGGTCTCGCCCGCTCGGCCAGCATGTAGGAGAAGAGCTCGGCGAAGCTGTAGAGGCTGGACTGCGTGAGCGGCGACAGCGGCGGCAGCACGGCGCGCTGCATGTCCAGCGCGTGGTGCCACAGCTGGCGGCAGCGCGCGAAGCGGCCCGCGTCCGCGTACACCGCGCCGCGGTACCGCACGTAGTACGACGTGTCCGGGTGCGCCGGACCTACACACACACAACACGCTATAGCATAATGCCCATCTGCTATAACGCAGGCGAAGCGAAGCGAGAGCGAAATTCGAATTCCCAACCCTAATCACTCCAAACATGTGTTTCAGTCCCATGGTGATCAGAATGTGATAATGGGACATGGAAGAGAATATGAAGGTGAACTTCATAGCGCAACTACTTACTTTTAGTTTAGTTAGTGGAATCCATTTTGAAATCCAAATATGTTATTGGATGGGGCCGATGGGGGTCATTTGCTAGATTTTTTTGAGAAACTGATTCAATCTAATATCGGTTAAGTAATAAAGGTCGATAAAGGTGACATTTTATAACTTTTTTTATACATTGATTATGCGAACTTCGTATTTTAGCGGGAAAAGGCGAGAGAGCCTCAAGTTTGCCGTATGTCATTACTTCCCAGAATTCGTTCCTTATCAGCGACACTATCGAATGATGTGATAATACAGTATGTTACTTTTTTCCAAAATCATCTTGTTCGATTCCTGGCTCCGAATATTGTTTTTTTCAAAAATCCAATGATGCAGTTTTAGTTTTCATCAAAATCGGCCCCGAGACTCCTTTGAGTACTTTTCGCTATTCCACATAGTTTCGGATTTGGCCATCCACGCACACATGAAAAATTCACCCTGTATAGCGATGTGCCTCGCGAATCTTGATATCGTGATTCAGGACTTCCATTGTCTAGAAGCGTGCGCTCAGTGCCATCTGGTGGTAGCGTCGTGAATTTATATGTAGCGTGATGTGAGGTGGCTACAATATCACTCACCTAAGATCCTTTCTCTGATGACTAGCGCCTGCATCCGCATCGCGTCCGGGTCCGCGAGTATTTCCTCCAATTGCTGTGCATTGCTCGGCTCCACCGCGTAGTCGTAAGCCTCGATTCGTGGGATGTCTTTAGGTTTTGGAATTGGATCGCTACCGTCTGTTGGAAATCTGAAAGTTGAGGTATTAATTAGTGAAACAATTCTAACATCTGATCGGTATATCGGGTACATTTTTGGGTGATTGAGGGTTTCATGAGTTACTTTTCATGGCATTTTTCTGTTTCCTTATGATATTTTTTGTACAAAACGCAACTGTAATAGCTGCTTTACGCTGATCTTCTGAGAGAGGGTGGTACTACCCCGGTCAAGCCAGCCCCTACTACACCACCAAGCCAATTAGACACTCGGGTATAAATAATTAAATGATAATAAATCAATGATTCCGCGGTCCTTCCACCACGTAGTGGGAGCTACTGCCACAAGAGTGCCCAGGCATTGGCCCAGGCTCACTACGTTGTGAACGGACCGCGGAATCATTGACTTATTGTCATTTAATATTTATACCAGAGTGTCTAGTTGGCTTGGTACAGTCGTATATGAGCTCTATCACCGTACCACCGATTTGTCATCTCCTTTAGTAAATTTTCATAGGGATATACAGGGTAAATTTTCAAGTGTGCGTGGAGGGCCGTATGTCATTACTTCCCAGAATTCGTTCCATATCAGCGACACTATCGAATGGTAAATAATATAATGTGTGGTTATTTTATCAAAATCAACTAGTTCGATTCCTGGCTACGAATATATTTTTTCAAAAATCCAATGATGCAGTTTTAGTTTTCATCAAAATCGGCCCGAGACTCCTTTGAGTACTTTTCGCTATTCCTCATAGTTTCGGATTTGGGCTTCCACACACACTTGAAAAATTCACCCTGTATAGAGTGACATTTCTCACCTGTCGTCCATTGCTCGTTTCCACAGCGCTAGTGCTCCGACCATGTCCCTCCGCTTGTCGACGTACGTCGCGCCGAGCAGTTCCAACGCGTCGATCCTCTGCTGTCTCGTTACTAAGCCGTGTTCTACGTTGATTAAATGCTCTACAATGTGTGTGTGTCCGGTCACTGACGCCGCTAATAGGGGTGTCATGCCTGCAAATAAAAAAACACTAGATATACAAACTGTAGGGGTAGGGTAGGGTACTGAGGGCGATCCCATTAAGGGCCGTAAGATCAATGGTAGTTGATCGATCAGCGAGACTTTAAACTATCAATTCTATATGCCAAACGGGAGATTACACTCTCTCTCATGGTTTAAGCTGATTTTTTTTTCGCTAGATTTACACACCAACTGTATGGTCCCAAACTAAGCAACGCTTGTACTAGGTATGGCTACCATACAATGGACTGGGGGCGATACCAATGACACCCAGACCAGGACAAATGACGAAAAGGCCATTTTCGAAATTTGCCTCTGGCGGGAATTGATCCCGCAACCACCCGATGCAGTGAGCCGAGCGGCCAACGCTCAAACCACTGCGGCAAGCGGTCGTCAATTGATATTACGGTCCTTATTCGGACTGAGCTTCTCCGTGTTTCGGAGGGCATGTAAAAATTCGGCCCCGGTTGTTATCATCGATACAGCAGTCGTGAAGCCATGTAAGAGGCCTTCGGGCGGCTTGAACAATTCTCACGCCAGGTTGAGCACAACCATAAAGAAGAAGCAAATCAAATTAGGGCCACCGCAGACATGCTACTTTTTGCATCGGCGATCGGCGATTTCGCGACTGCATCATGTTTTGGCGACTCTCTGCGGTCGGACGCAGCGACTGCTCCGATGCTAAAAGCGACTAAATCGCCGAACGCCGATGCAAATAGCAGCACGTCTGCGGTGTTCCTCAAAGGTATACACACATAGCCGGGCCGTGCCCGGGATGTAATCAAGAACGTGAACGAATTCATAAAGAATTTACACACCGATATTTTTTTGAGCCTCTGACAGAGCACGAGTCGTCCACATCCCGGGCGCGGCCCAGATATGTGTGGATAGTCTTTAACCTTCTCCAACATTAAATTCAAATCTCACCATAAGAGTCGACGTCCATTGTCGCCCCGTGCCCCAGCAGCATCTTGAGTATGTGCAGGGACCCGCTCTCGGCGCAGTCGTGCAGCGCCGTGTTGCCCTTCACGCTCTTCCTGTTCACGTCGGCGTTCAGGGAGAGCAGGTACTTTGCGATCCGTATGTGGCCCTTGTAGCACGCGATCATTAGACACGTGTGCCCGTGACGGTTTGCTATTTCTATGTCTGGAAAGAAGAAATGATCGCTGTATAAAAGGAGATAGAGATCTGACTGTCCGCCTTTCATACGGTAGACATCCACGGAAGGATTTTGGAAATTCGAGTTAGGGGGTAAAATAGGAGATGGAAGTACATATTAATTCTGACTCCGGCTGTATACACGCTCGTCGGATCACAACGAGACAGGCCGAGTACGAATGTGTACCTGGTTGCCCTTGTCGCGTCTTAGACCCCTCTTTCGCTCTCGGAAGCGTGTCGGTTTAAAGGGATTCTTCTAGGTGTCGAGTGTATACATGATGGAGCCTCAACGCAACTAGAGGCTCGTGAGGCGATGAGACGAGCTTGTACAGCCGGGGTGATAACAACAGATCAGTCTTGATCTGGAGGTTATTCGGAGTTGACTGAAATTAGAATATCATTACCGGCCTACAAGCCGACGGCAGAAGGAAAATAGTAAATAAATATCCTGGGACATTCTTTTACACACGGCTACCGGATCCCAAACTAAGCAGAGCTTGTACTATGGAAACCCGATAACTGATATTAATACATACATATACTACTTTTTGTTTGTAAATACATATTTAATATACATAATTACACCCAGACTCGGGACATACAGACATGTTCATGCACACAATGTCCCGGGTAGGAATCGAACCTACGACCTGCAGCGTGATAGGCGGAATCTTACCAACAACGCCAACGGGCCCGTCGATATAGTGGTCGACATGGTGGAAGAAAAAAGTTGATTCTATGTCAATGCTTACCGGCGCCGTTCTCGACTAGGAACTTAACGATATCGTAGTGGCCGTCGAAGCAGGCGGCTCTCAAGGGCGTGCTGTGTGTCCTGGTCGTGGAGTTGACGTTCGCGCCCGCGCGAACCAGCAGCTTCACCAGGGGCAGGTGGCCCGCGGCCGCGGCGCACCATAGCGGGGGCGCGCCCTCTATCGTCTCGCCGTCGAATGTCACTGCAGACAAGGTGGATTTTGCTATCAATGAGAATCAATATTAGGTCAACAAATCAATAACCAACACTATAGTTAAAACTAAGCTTGCTTATCAATATAGTTTGATTTGTTTGACAATGTCTAGAAAAAATAACTAATTTGGTGCGTCCAGATGCCTCGCGTGCTTCGTCCGGGCACTCATGTTAGACCATTTTTCTATGCGTTCCGACGTCAGAACTAAGTGCAAGGGCGCGGCATATGCCTCATGTAGACGCAGCTATTCGTACGTCATTAGCATAGGTACGACAAACGGCTGAAGTCACCCTAACTTTTATATCTGTTTGACTTTAATACAACCTTTGGCATCTACTTAACATTGAGTCGTATTCTACGTACAAGTATTGTAAGTATTTGTATGCTATACTTACATAGCATGAATTACGAGCTATTTGTTCAAGTTTTTCTACTTTCTATGATCGAAGGTTCAAGTTCACGGCCGCAAAGTTCCTAATAGAACAATTACAAAGAAATAATAATAATAATAATTTAGCCCTTTTAACGTCCCACTGCTGGGCACGGGCCTCCCCTCAATGCGAGGGGGATTCAGGCCATAATCCACCACGCTGGCCCCGTGCGGGTTGGTGGATTACACATGTCTAAAGACATGAAGGTTTCAAACCAAAACAATTCAAAGTTCAAGGTTTCAAGGGTTCAATTACAAAGATTCTATATAAATCTTTTACCTTTATCCTACAGAAACTAAACGTGAAAAGATATTTTCGTCGCCACACAATACGTTTCGGTCCGAACAACTCAGTAAGCTGATATGGCTTCAGGCCAAACAATTGACGCAATTGAAAAGCAGTTACGGCCACTAGGCAACAAAGAAGACATTTGCGATAAGCAAAATACGTGTTTTAGGAGTTTCCTTGAGATCGATAACTAAGAGGCTATGCACACGGAGCAACTTAAGTTGCCGCCACTAGCAACTTAGTTGCCGAAACTATCAACTTTTTAATAGTTTTTTGGCAGTTGCAGCAACAGTTGCCGCGATTCCGCAATTGTTTTATATGAAAACAGCTAGTTGCGAGTTGCCAGTTGCCGCAACAGTTGCTCCGTGTGCATAGCCCATAAGAAGAGGCGGATTCTATTCTTGATTAAACTGAAAACACAAGCATTCACCTGAACGTTTTTGCGATTTAATGCCTACCTATGTAATTGTATTATTCTATAGAGCATATTATATTTTTTTAAGCGGATAATCATGCTACCTAATGTTTAGTTTAAATATGTCAAACCTTAAGGCCATTGGTCTACGGCGTTACTAAAAAAACGCAACCGGTTAGTAAGTCCCCAAGCTCCATACACAAAAAAAATACAACATACAATTACTCAAGCACGCGGTGTTTTGTAAAAACCGGCCAAGTGCGTGTCGGACTCGCACAAAAAAGGTTCCGTACCACTGTAGAACGTCAAAAATATCAAGTTTATTGTAAGGGACTCCCTTTATTTTTGATTTTTATTTTATTTTTAGTCTTTTTTGTTGTAGCGGCAACAGAAATACACATTCTGTGAAAATTTCAAGTCTACTAATTACGGTTCGTGAGATATAGCCCGCTGACAGACGGACAGCGTAGGCTTAGTAATATGGCCCCGTTGGCACCCTTTGGGTACGGAACCCTAAAAACAACACATACTCACTCAAGCACGCGATGTTTTGTAAAAATGTGAGGCCCACCAGAAAATTTCTGGAAACCAGTCTCGCGCGACCAGCATGTCGAGTCACGAGCTATTGATTACTAATTAATTACTAACCAGTTTACCAATACCAGAACCAAATACTATTACTATTATATTTTAGGAACTCATAGTAATTTAAATTATTAGTATTCAGTTTGAGTAGCGCCGTGGACGGACAGACTGTTAGCCCCAAAATTACTAAAATGCAAAGATCACTCGATAGTCCAAAGGAAGCTAGGGGAGAATGTGCCAAATTCCTCTTGCAATTTTTTTTTTCAATATCTAAAAATTCTACAAGTTCCTTAGGCATTAATAAATCGATCTCAAGATTGAGATCGAACTTGAGATGCTGTTTTTGAAAGATGTTCCATACATATGTAACGTCACGACTTTTATCCCCATTCGGGGGTAGTCAGACGCTTGAGTGACCATACACCACATTGTGGAGGTATTAACCAACTTAAAGCCCACGTTTCACCAGATAGTCAGAACCCAACGTGACAGGTGGTGAACCTTGTCGCCGTGTATACAGAAACTGACTATTACCTAATGTCGAGGGATAGGTAGGTTTCCTCACGATGTTTTCCCTCACATATTTCATCCATTGGTGCATGCCCCACATGTTCCATACATTAAACGTCAAAACTGCATCTTAAGATCGATCTCAACTTTGAGATGCATTTATTAATACGGGCCTTAGTCTCAAAGATTTCTGGATGGTTATAAAAGTTAACCCTAATTTAAACCACCTCTATCGTTGTGCTTGGCTAGGATTTCTTAGTGGTTATATGACAACTCTCACCTGATCCTGGCTGTTCTATATCGGCTTTGCACCTCTCGATGAGGTATTCAGCGACGTCGTAGTGGCCATTTCTGCAGGCGATCACAAGTGGCGTCGCACCACCGACCTTCGCACCCACCAACATGTTCAGCTCGTCAGCGGAGCGCCAACTGTGTAGGTACGCCTGGAAACAAAGAGAAAAGAGTAATTAGATTAAGGAACCTCTAAGATTGAAAGGTTTCTGGCAGTTTCATGGGTTGGGTGTCGAGGACGGGCGGGCGATAGCCGCTCCGTGATAATATCGTAACCAGATTAGGGTAGATTTGAAGTCGATCCTAATACAAATTCAGAAGACTGAAGAAGATATTCAGTCCAACATACAGGAGTAAAAAGCCGTGAGTTTTGAGAAATTTGAATATGGACAGTTAATACGTAGACATTTACAAAACGGTTTGTAAAACTGCAATACGATGATGGTGAAAAAATAAAATAAAACATGCTAACATCCAAATTGATACAAATCATAGAAATGAGATAGAAAAATCGTTCTTAAACTCCCACAAGCCCCACACCTGTTTAATGTAGGTAAAACATTGAATAAAAAAACTTAAAATGAGACAACAACACATCTCCTCATTAATATAAATAAAATCTTTTAAATATTCATAATATTATTAGTTAACTTCAACTATAAAAAAATAATTGAGACTCAGTAAAACTAAATAACACAACGGATTCACATAGGACTATCTTACGGAATGAACCGATTATAATCTCATCGTTAGATAAAAAAATAACTAAACGCGTATATCCAGTTTTCAAGGGTATTATTATTATTATTCATACAAGGCATTTGTATTCTACAATGTATTGGCTTGTTGCCAAAATAGACAACCTAGAGATTATCTTGGCGAATAAGGATGTTATCTTTTATACAAATGATAAAAAGGAAATGATTGAAACATTAACATGATCAACAAAAGTGAAACCAGCACAACATATAACAACAGCGCAGTTTGGCAAGCGCACTAGCGTGCGTGGCGAAACGGTGCGCGCCTGTCGGCCGCTTGCAAAACTCAACGCGGTAAATAAATACACGGACCTAGTATTGTTTTTAAGAATCAAATATTCCGCGTCTTCTGAAAGCGATGACGGATTGATGGATGTTGAAAAATAATCTGGCAGCGATGTCATCGATGATGGAATTAACGATTGCAGACAGATAGGATAAAGAACTTTTCATAAACACGTTTCGACCCTAGTTTGGAACTTCGCACGTAGTTGATACCAAATTTAGCATTTTGCGCATAACTTGGGCATGGTCGATAAAGTCCCAAAAAGGTTTGCCTGCGCAACTGAAAGAAAGATGTAAAAAATTTTCATCTTGGATAATGTATAAATCTTACTCGTGAACCCATCGGAGTTGGGGCTACAACTTTAGGTATTCTTTATGTAGATTATAGCGTTCGATAATTTAATTATTTCACGGCCAATGAGCAAATACAATAAGGATTAGTAAACTGGTCTCGAAATAAATAATGTTTTTGAATCGCCAGATAACTCATATCCATCAAATAATTATGGCGTTTTGACAGTTCATCCAAAGAATATCTGTCCAAACGCCATTTTTATTTGGTGGATAAGAATTGTGACGATTCTGAAACAGGCACTTAAGTACCAATTCGATTTGAGTGTTAAAGAGTAAGACATCTCTGAATTTCTTGTACGTTTGTACGTAGATCATACACAAGCGAAGGCGGTAGTAGGTACGCTGTAAGCTGTCAACATAAATAAACTGAGGTGACGATTACTGCTACTTAGTATACGACCTTAAAACCCGCAGATTATTGCCAGCCTAAAATTTATTAGCTAAATTTAGGTTGAGTAACCTTCACTTCGATAAACTACAATAAAATTAGAAACTTACTAAGTAAAGAAGATTCAAGATCACTAACGTTGCATTGAAGCAGTAAGGCATTTAAGTAAAAATATTTTCATAAATATAGACATTTAAAACTATGTTTTGATGCTTACAATAAACCCATGTCAACTTAAGGCCAAGTTAAGTAAAGATGATTATTCAAAAATTTACGTTAACACTGTGGACAATATTAATCCATTTCATTTCAACAGCACGAACTGAAATAAAAATCAACTTACGTATTCTAAGATCCAAACAATCTCGAGATAATCTTCAATACAATTGTAGTATTAAAACAAACTATAAGAAATTCCGAAGCGAATGTAAACACTGATGAAGAAGCAGTCGCGTCCAATACTGAATCATCAATAAGACGGAGCAAATTAAATAGATCAAAAACAATAGTCGAGGATGAAGTTTATGTTTCACAATTTTGTATTGTATAGGCGGGTGTCCCTGCGCGTTGTGCAACCGACAATGTACACGATGTTGGATACTTGCTATTGATAAATGACGAAATGTCACCTTTATTGTAATCGAGTTTAATAACATTTCAGAATTGTATGTAAAACAATTAACTTGCAAACTCAAGGTTCATCTTTTTGTGAAATAATGTCGGTGGAAATTAACATTTGTTTTCATAACTGCAAACGATAAATCACGTTCAGAAGTTTAAGCCGCAACAGTTCAGGAGGCTTACACGCCACATAGCAATTCTGCAAATGCAACGAATTTGTCTTGTCACGAATTGGTCTAGCAGACCCCTTAGCAATTCCGTACAATGGTCATGAATGGCGTGGATGTGTAACTAATATTACGGATATTTGCGATATTGCTAAGTATTCTGCTAGAAAATCAGAGAAATTAATTCCTTTTGCAGAATTGCTATGTGGTGATGTTTGCCTCCTGGAATGCTCAGAGTTTCTTGTGGTCCTTACATGTGATGTGTCTTACTCATATCAGCCCTAGCAGGATTGTAATAACTAAATACCTGGTATTTTATCTCGCAGCAACTTACAAAAGTACATCTTAAAACAAGCAATTAAAATTATTTATTTGTTGTTTATTATATGTATATTCGAGGGCAATGAATTGTTTATAATGCAATGGTTAATTAATTTAAATTTAAATAAAGGTCAACTGAATATTTGTCATTCTTAAAAAGAGTTGTGCGGTATTATTTCAGCGAGAATTGTCAGAAAAAATAACAAGAGTTTTTATAAACCGTTCATTACTATGCAAATGTATTTAGCAAGTTGAGTCAAGTTGTTTTTAACACATAAATAATTATTTCGATACTCGCGTTGATTTCAATTTGATATAGAGATTGGCAATTGAACGTTATACGATAGATGATCGTCTGAGTTGCAATAGAAAATAAAATAAAACTGAATGCCAATGAATTAATTGCATGCAAGCAAATCTGCATTTAGAAATCTTCTAGGTGTTCAATTTATATGTCACTACCGCTTTGGAATCTTGCTAGCAACATAGGTTGCATTCCACAGCATTTTAAAGTGTTGTTATTATATTTTACCTTCTTTAATCTCCTGAGGAGACGACGTTGACGTCTCAGCAGCGTTTTCCCGCAGTGCCTCAAAGTCTCAATCCAACGGCAACGAACGGGCACCAGGTCCCACATACCGTTCGACATCTTATATCACATCACTTAATAACACTTGCGAAACACTTTTTATATTACCAAGTTATAGTTGAAAAGTCAACTGAGAAGAATAATCTGTAGAGTTTGCGAACAAAACGAAGGAATCTACAAAAAAAACGGTTCGTAGGCGATTGTTGAGGGAATGACACCGTGCTGACGTCTCAAGAACTAATTAAGAAATGAATTCAACCACCTCAAGCGTATTAATATATAAGGTAAGATAAGGTCAACTTTATATGTAAATAAAACCGCTTATTATTATTCACAGAATTTCTTGATCACGGAAAATGACAGATTGAGAAAAAAATATAAATCAAAGTTATGTTATGTGTAACCGGTACCAATTTCAAAGACACATATTGGAAAATGTCTGGAATGAAGTAAATCCGGTTGTTGGCGTACCTAACAACGCGATCTCCTTTGAATAGCTTGAATTGAAACAAGACATCCATAATGACGACTTGACGTTATAATTATATTGCTTTGATGGTTCAATTGAGGAGAGCGTGCACGTTGCGGTGTCACGTTTGTCACAATCATATTGACACGTGCGCTATTGCATGCTGTGTCATTTGTGAAGGTGGCCGGAGTCCCAACAACTAGCATAGTCTCATTAAAACGTGTGTTCTTAAAATATGTGGGCGAATGTCAAGCGACATCATTAAAAATAGGGGCCTAGACATTTTCACAACAAGGGTCATCTACAAGCGTTTCATCAAATTGTCTTACATGTATGGTATGCCAATAAGTAGATCACGCGACTTATGTGACTCCCATATATTGGAGCGTAACGATTTTTAGAAACGCTTGTAGACAAATCCGCTTGTCTTTGCCCCCAGATTTTGTATCGTCTTTATAACAGTTTAGAAATGAATTAACCTCTTGACATCGTAGTAAAAATATTGAGATATAAATGAATAGATATGAGTAAACGCAGGGAAAGCAAATAGATATTGCCCATGGAAACTTTATGATGAAAGTAAGTAAATGTTTCCGTGAATTTTTCGAGTACGTGTGAAGAATGTGACATTTAAGGGTTTTTACCTACATGAAGCGTGTTTAATTGTTTTCGCCGTAACTGCAGATAATTGATCATCATCGGATAAACTGATTGCAGCCTTTCCATATTTTTTAATAGTTACTTATTTACAGAGTTGCAAAAAAACAGGAAATTTAAATTGAAAACTGATTAAAACGTGTTTAAATCATTGTTTAAAACATTGATTTAAATTAGAAGGAATAAATCACCGTGTTTCAAACATGTTTTAAATGATTAAAACATGTTTTGAACACGGTGTTTAAAACAAGGCGATTTTTTAACCCTCGAAGTTTGATGCTGTGAAGTTTCTACTAAACCGGGAAAAACAAATTCCGTAATCGTCTTCCAAACTTGTTTAGGTACTTCTGTTTCCGTTTAAATAGCAGTATTTTATAAAACACGTTTTAAAATATAAAACCGGTGCTAAATTTATTTGAGCTTTGTATATGTGATTATAATTAACGGTGATTTTCAAACCAACACCGCGATAAAATTAGCCAAGCTGAAGCCAATTGACTGCTATATGGGCTGGCTCAACCGTGGTAGTACTACCCTCTCACAGAAGATCGCATCGGCGTAAAGTAGCTATTACAGCTGAGTTTCTTATGATGAGAGTCGAAGGCCCAACTCCCCCTTCCCCTCCCTCTGTCCTACTCCCCTTCAGTTCGATAATGTGCGAGCGATGCCTTTGGTGGTTTTGTTTTTGTGGCAAGCATCTATAGACTACGGGATCTGCTTAACATCAGGCGCGCCGTACGCTTGTTTGCCACCTTAGCTCCATCTACGCGGTGCGCTGCGCTGCGTCGTCGCAGGTGTCAGCGGGCGAGAGACGAAGCGGGGAGGGTGACGTGCCAGTACAAAATCTTGCGACGGCGCAGCGCAACGCGTAGATGGAGCCTCGCCCTTAGTCAAATAAAAAATACAATTACTTATAGTTGAAAGTAATACTTGAATCCCAAGGTTCGTTACCTTAAATAACAGTTTATGACGTAAATAAACTTATGATGCAGTAATAAAAAAAACTTCCGTTAATTTTGAGATATTACTAGAATAATGTTTGTTTCAATCAAGAAACGTAAACAAAGTCTCGTTTAATGATACCGTCGATTAAACAATGGAAACTATTAAAAGGTTTATGATACTCCAGAAATAATTTGATTATACTTGATTCGGTGATTAATAAAAGCTAGGTTTACTAAAATGTATTGTATTTGTGTGATCTACGAAGTCCGTTTTCTTTTGAAATGTTTTTTGCAAAATTTTCATCACGCGCCAATGAAGTTGGAGTACTTTTTTTTTTTAATTCGAACACTTTTTTTCAAATATTTTTTCCCCGCCAAGTTTGAAAAATTGTAATACATCAAAAACTAATTCCGTGTTTCTTTTTTAAACTATTTATTAAATAATAGTGGTTACTCCTAAATGCAGTTTACACTGAACTCTAGGCCATTTGATGTGTTCTAGGCCGCAACACGAAAGTTGTCACTAATATTAGAAGGCCTATACTCAGAAACTATTATACCTAGTTACGTACTTATAATTTTCTTCTAAATCAGCTACCGTATTATTTAATTTAATTATTATTTCGTATTTTAACACTCGCTATACTTGATTTTGCGTATGATAAGAACTAAAGATTTTTATTTCTTTGAGTTGTATAGTAGAATAGCTTATCCCCGCGACTTCGTCCGCGTAGAATTCGAATTAAAAAAAGGATCTCTGATCCCGGATCTCGTATCCCGGATCCCGTATCCCGGATATACCGGATCCCAAAAAATATAGCCTATGTTACTCAGGGATAATGTAGCATTCTAATGGTGAAATAATTTTTGTAATCGGTCCAGTAGTTTTTGAGTTTACTCATTACAAACATCCATACAAACATACATACAAATCTTTTCTCTTTATAATATTATTAGTGTAGATGAACTATTATCACATACCAATAAGCAAAGACGCTGCTTACGTCGATTATAGTTTGAGCATGCAATCGTTAAAGGTTGCCGGTGTATCGAGGAAGACGGTAATTTTGATTGGTTCGCTCAAAGTCAAGCTTTGGTTGAACGGACAAATCAAAATGCCAGGTGTGGTCATACATAATTAAGTGTGCCAGACTTTGTGGCGTCTATAGCCTATTAGTCTATGAATGCTTCACTATGTAACATTGGATAAATTGCTTATGTCATAAATAAATTAAGGTCAGTCGATATCTTAAAATACTTTATGACAGAAAACAAGGAATCAAAGTAGGTACCAATTAAGTATCAAACCAGTTATTAAGAAAACATTTCAGAGCTGATTAGCAAACACAGCTCATATGCATACAAACATAAAGGTCAACTCAATAAAAAAAGGTTAATGCCAAATGGTGAGACAAACATATGTTTTTGTTAATTCTAAAATAGTGCTTCTAACATTAACATAAATGCCTTTTTAGGAATCAACTGTATAATATGTAGAGTAGGTAAATAAGCAAATATAGTGTGTCAATGACGGATGTTTTTTGGGTATATACGACGTAATTTCGGCTTCTGATTATGGCAAATACTAGTAGATATAATGGTTTCTTGCCTCGCTTAGTTTAGTTAACCATCTATTGGACCAATCTCCTTTATACTACGGGTTGACAATTTGGTCCGTCTATTTATTGCTTGCCAAAATACCACAAACTTAGATGCGTTTGACGTGACGTCATGAATGGGATAAAAAGATAATCTTTATACGACTTTAACGGTGTCGTTAAATTAAAAAAAAAGTTGAACTCGGTTTGAACACGTGTCTAGTCAAATTTCCCATAAATAAAATTACAAATTTAACTTTTTTGTAATAAAATCGTATTTCTTTGGAGTTGGTTTTAGAGTTAACGTCGACTAGGCACAGATAACTTTGTGGTTTAGTAAACTGCAGTTATCTTTATGGGTTTGAGTATTGCGAATTTTAACTCAAGTTAAAAGTACTCCCATAATTTACTGTTACGTGCGTGCGTCAGTGTGTAAGCAAGCAGGCGTTACGGGAACCTGTATGAATGAACGGGACAACACGTCTTCAACATGCTTTCTTGTTCACTTAACCGTTACTAAATTGTATGCTCTAACTGTCTATTGTTTGCATTTTAGTAGTTATGTGTGTTATAAACGATCATTATGAAGTTTTTAACTCGTGTGAATGTACTTAATAATTACTATACGAACAAACATTGCAATTTTAAATTAGTACTCGTTTATAGATCGCACAGTTTACATACGTAACACACCCTAATGTCTATAGTAAAAAAGTAAATAAATACAAATCCAAAACATAGTTTAAAAACATAGAAAATAGTGAGACGCAAACAAGGGAAAACATTCAAACAAAACATTAATACGAGATGTGGGTCAATATAAAAACCTTTGAGAGCACAAAGTAATGAATCATACGTAATTTCATTCGCAATCACTACTAAAACGAATCGACCGGTTGCACAATCACATTAAATTACGGTTAAATCAGCGGTTACACTCGCATCATCCGCGACCACAGAACGGTCAGCCCGCGACCGGCCGTCGTGGAGCCGTATGCAATACTGCAGCTGTTGTGGTGGAAACACTTCTTTCACCCGCCGACTTACACAATAAAAATATTACACAACATACTTTTGCCTTTCCAATGGTGCAACGGACGTGTAGCAATTGCTTTTTCGGATGATCGCGTCGAATGAATATGCAAATAAGCGGTTGGATTAAGAGATTTGTAACCAGGTAACCGATTTCTTGTAGGTGACCAGTTCAAGTTTGGTAATGTTAATTTTTAAATTGCGTAACTTTTTTATTTAATTATTGTAAGCAGTTATATTAGTCTATACATGCTTGCAATACCAAAGGCATTGCACTTTGCCGACCTGAAAGGAGTGGGACAGAGGGATGAGAAGCGGGGGGTTTGTAAAACTTACGAGTATTTTCATACAAGGCTATATGGAATCCAGGTTCAAAATTATGTAAGTGGGTCGTTATCGTTTAAAATCGCAAAAGTATATAGTTCAACATTCAAATGATACAGCATATGTACAGAATAAATATTAGATAGTCATAGAAAAAACAATAACACATCATAATTGCCAAGTTCATGACAAAATAAGCGCAATTATGACATTGAATGCTACAGAATACGGTCATCATTAGATGCTAAATAAATAACATACTATCACAGACACAATTCAGACAGCAGCTTATATAAATTAATAAAAAACAGCGATAAACATCGGCTAAATAGCAGACACGATAATAAAATCGCGTTCTACTTTATTATTTTTAATGATTAAGAAGTCTTAACAAAAACAGCAAAAAAAATATGTTTGTGTAGTTTCGGAATTCTGAAAAGGTTTTTAATAATGACTTACCAGGTTTTCCCCTAAAACAATCTCAGCATTGGAATCGTATTCACTTTTTGTCCTTGGTGATTTATATTTTGCATGATGTTACTCATTATAAGTGTAGCATTTTTTTCTAACTTATAACTTACTTATTTTTCAACTTGGGGTATCCCGAATCACACAAGGAACACATTGAAATATTTATACAGTGTTTCATAAGTAAGAAATTATATTTAAACTACATAAGAGTAACACGTAACTGTAATATTTTTGCTATGCGCATTTGAATATTAGTGAAAACATTCGTGTTGCGGCTTTAGAACACATCAAATGGCCTAGAATCCAGTGTAAACTGCATTTAGGAGTAGCAACCACTAATTACGAAATATATTTTTTCAAAATTAGCGGGAAAATATATAAAAAAATTATTTAGAAATTCAATATATTATTTTTATAGTAGGTACCACTTAATTATATTCCGGATACTCATCCAAATCCCCAGGTATTGTTTAGAACTTTTGAAACAGCCAGTATAAATAGCTCATACACAAAACAACTTTTTAAAATTAAAATTTTATCCTCTATTTGTCTTGTTCCCCGAACGACTAATGTTTTTTAAATTGAAATATTGAACGTTCCAAGAAATAGTCGCGCAGCTTTCTAGCCTCGGCAGTTGAATTCACAACAAGGACAATAGAAGAAGAAAATATTTATGGAAATTATTCGCTTACGAAATACGCAGCACACACCAAAGAGGTCGATAAAACGAGGCTGAGGGAGGTCAGAGAGAACGTGACGTCAGATTTGGGACTATGACGCACTTAAAGTAGACGTCACTGACAAAATGCGACGTAGTACGACCAAATAAAATTTTATAGACGATATCAGTAAGAGTTTTGGAAACAACTAAAAGGAACTATAGAATTAGGTTCATGCAAGCAGTCGTTCGATAGTCTTCGGCGAACACGTTACTTGTCGACTTACAATAACAAATATCACGTATTATCGTTACTTAACAAACCAGTATCTCCGCCGTCTGGCATTACAGAAGACACGTAATGATGTGACAACATAATACCTTGTTACATAACGCAAAGACGGTGATTTTATGCATAACATTTAGGCATTGTGAAAGTAAAACTTCGGCAACCTTGACAGTAGATGCGGCTGTTAACATCTGTTTATATAAAGTGGTCAAAGTAGACCACAAGCCTGCAGAGAATTTTAAAGATATGGATACAACTTTATTACTTGCTGTAGGTCTGGTAATCGTTGGGAGTGGACATTTCGTCAAGGATTGTGTAGAGCAAGATGACCCTAAATCAAGTACTGTAGAGGACTTGGCTCGTTAGCATAGAAACACTAAGCTGTTCTAGCGGTAAACAAAATAATAGGCAAGAAAAAATCTAGCGAAATTTAAATTTTAAAAAATTTGAAGCTCGAATGGTTATCGAACATGAATCTAATATTTTAAAACCAAACTAAGGATTGGAGTATTAACTGTCGACATTTGCAGTCATTCTTATGTAAAGTATAAGAGTCATACAAATACTGGTAACAATATACTTACGAAACTAAGCGCAGGCAACAAATCACGATGAAAAGGTTTCCACTCTCACCGTTGCGTCATCTGGGAAACAATAACTGCCTGCGCTTTAAGCCGTCGAACAATGGATATTAACGCTGCCATAGTACTAATGAGATAGTCATTAGCAGAAATGATTCCCTTCCTTTGGTAGTAACAAAAGTTTTTTTTGCCTAATATACTTTTGAAATCTGCGATGCTTGGGCTATTAACGTTTGAAATTTTGTTATGACAAAACTCAAAAGAGAGCGATGTTAATTATAAAGATGAGAAACTGAGACCTCACTCACAAATATCTTCAACGGTTTCTGAAATTTACATTTCAACATTGATACAACTATCAGGTACTAAAACATCAAGTTTTTAAAATAAATATCAATTATGAGCCAATGTATTGCTCCTGTTGTATTTCGAAAGTGCTCTTGTTTGAAAGCGTAAGTTATATCCATTTCCTGTTATAAAGAAAGTTACTTCAATGTTACTGTAACTTCAATAGACTGTGGTTATGAGAGAAAATAGGGACAATGTAGATACTGAATTTACTGTAGTCAGTTATTTACAAACACTTTAAGCAAACGCTAAATCATTCACGTAAATTTCCTATCAAACATGCGACGCCAACGCCGCATTAATCTTTATAAATGCAGATAAATAAACATCATTGTAATGGGAAAATATAAAAATATAATTTAAAATCATAATGTCTGTAATTTGCTCATAAGATATTCAAGGTTGTCAATGCCAATGATTCTGCAGTAAAAAATAGCATAATATTAAGTGTGCAATAATAAATTCCACAAGCTATCGACGATCGACAAAGAATGAAGCAACTGGTCATGCGCAGTCAAAATGAGCCTAATTTCTTGTTGGCGGCCCTACTTTCACGGCTGTGAAGCAATCCCACGCTCGCTGAATGTGGGACGATCAAGCAGATCGGATGTTTAATGCAGATAATAGAGAGGCTCTATATCGATCTGAGAACAGAAGGGCTAGACAAGTGGCATGAACGCTAATCGAATAGAATAGACTTCACAATGTATGGAAATGTCAAACGTCGCTATGTAGATCACGTGACTTATGTCATTTCCATAAATTAAGCGTAGCGATTTGAACGAACGCTTGTAGACGTCAGCCACTTGTCTAGCCCTTCTGAACGGATTGGACAACTGGATACTTAATAGAATTTTGAAAATCATTTATGCTCGACATGGCATGCTTAGTCTTTGTCTTCGTGCAAAGACTCAATCAATTTTATGCTTCTATTAGAAATTCATACTTTATCATCTTTCGATTACGTAGTACTTACTACATTCAGATCTGATTGCAATAAAAATATTATGAACTGCTTATTCGATAATATAGCATGTAAGTTGAAAGAGGTTTTGCTTCCTTACCAGTAACAGGTTTGAAATGTATTCTGCACACGACGGCCAACGCCTTTCAAATATAACTTAGTAAGGAATTGCAAACAGTTCGTAGCTATACTCAAACAGTTAGGCGCTTGTCGCGGTTAAGTTGAAATGAATACGCTATAGGTAAGCACCTCAACAATACTCCCGAAAAAAGAATTCACAGTGGAAGTTATAATGGGAAAGAGTTGTAATTGTTTCTGTTTTAGATGGAAATTTAATAAGTTTCAAGGAATTTCCTTCCATTCAAAGATCAGTCCTTTTCTCTTAAATGACAAGTACATTACCAATAATTATTGTATTGTTCACCAACTATTTGTGTACTTACTGGATTTTAAAAACTCTAATTGTACATATTTAAATTGGAATCATTAATTCATGATACATCATTATCATTATGTACTTACTTGTATAGTTTATGCATGCTAATATTTTGTATGTTGGTAAATGAAGCAAGTTAATTGATAATTAGTTTGTTAGTATTTAAACCCAATACATATTCATAGTTTTAATAGCATTTTAATTAACATAATTAGTTTATGAATCAGTTGAACCGTTCCCCTTTTACTTTAACGCATGCCCAAGTATGTTAGAGGGAATTAAGTAATGACGTTATTTAAGGTGGGGACATGAGCTGGAAATTTTGGCTGAATGGGCGGAGCTAACGCATTGCGCCCCGCGCACCCCGCGCTCCCCGCGCCAGCTCTGACAGCGCGCGTTTATTGCGTCGCTTGTATTCTTATTTCAACGCAAGCCAAGCCGAAAATTATCACAACGTAATACGACTGCAAATAAGTTCATAATTTCGCCCTGAAGTGCTAATCATAAATAGCTCAGTAGAAAAGTCTTGGATATTATTCCGAAAGACGATGACGATGACGAAGGTTCGAATCCTGTAGTTTTTTTTCTTAATATTTTCTAATTATTGTAGGCACGATCTTTTTTTTTTTTTTTTTTTTTAATTAAATCTAATAATTTATTTATTTATTCATAAACTAAAGTCTAAAATCGATCACATAGGGCAAATAATGCAGGAAAGAAAACTATCTACGATACGATACGAGTGCGAATCCCACAGCATAATATTATACAGAGTGGTGACGACATTACGTCAATAAATTTAAATACGGTCCCTACTAGTCAATCACAATTTGTGTTGCAAAAGACTCGAGTCTTTTAGGCTTATTATTAGGGCTCGAGCCTTTTTATGAAAGCTCGAAGGCTAAAGAACTCATTAGCCCCGAGCCTTCGCGGCGAAGAGGAGGCTCTCGGAAATAAAGCCTTTATTTTGAAGCGCTTTCTAAAGAGGCTTTGAGCCCTTTTTATTTTAGCCCTTTGTGACCATTCTTGACTATACTTGAATATGCATGACTATTCTCAAGAATTGACCAGTACTGACCATCCTTGACTATTTGACCATTTTTTACTATTTTGACCATTATTTACTATTTTTGACCATTATTTACTATTTTTGACCATTATTGACTATTTTGGCCATTTTTGACCAATGTTGACTATTTTTAGCCATTGTTGACTATTCTCAACTATTAGTGACTACTATTGATCATTTTTGACTATTTTGACCATTATTGACTATTTTTGACCATTGTTGAGTGTTTTAGACCATTATTGACAATTTTGACTATTGGTGACTGTTTTTGGTCATTTTTGACCAATGTTGACTATTTTTAGCCATTGTTGACTATTCTCAACTATTGTTGACTACTATTGATCATTTTGACTATTTTGACCATTATTGACTATTTTGACTGTTTTTGGCCATTTTTGACCAATGTTGACTATTTTTAGCCATTGTTGACTATTCTCAACTATTAGTGACTACTATTGATCATTTTTGACTATATTGATCATTATTGAATATTTTTGACCAATGTTGAGTGTTTTTGACTATTTTGACTATTGTTGACTGTTTTTGGCCATTATTGACCTATTTTGACTATTTTTAGCCATTGTTGACTATTCTCAACTATTAGTGACTACTATTGATCATTTTTGACTATATTGATCATTATTGAATATTTTTGACCAATGTTGAGTGTTTTTGACTATTTTGACTATTGTTGACTGTTTTTGGCCATTTTTGACCAATTTTGACTATTTTTAGCCATTGTTGACTATTCTCAACTATTGTTCACTACTATTGATCATTTTTGTCTATTTTGACGATTATTGACTATTTTGACTGTTTTTGGCCATTTTTGACCAATGTTGACTATTTTTAGCTATTGTTGACTATTCTCAACTATTAATGACTACTATTTATCATTTTTATCTAGTCAAGAATGGTAAAAAATAGTCAATAATGGTCAAAATAGTCAAAATGATCAATAGTAGTCAACAATAGTTGAGAATAGTCAACAATGGTAAAAAATAGTCAACAATGGTCAAAAACCCTCAACAATGGTCAAACATAGTCAAAAATGATCAATAGTAGTCAACAATAGTTGAGAATAGTCAACAATGGCTAAAAATAGTCAAAATTGGTCAAAAATGGCCAAAAACAGTCAACAATAGTCAAAATAGTCAAAAACACTCAACATTGGTCAAAAATATTCAATAATGATCAAAATAGTCAAAAATGATCAATAGTAGTCAACAATAGTTGAGAATAGTCAACAATGGTAAAAAATAGTCAACAATGGTCAAAAACACTCAACAATGGTCAAAAATAGTCAAAAATGATCAATAGTAGTCAATAATAGTTGAGAATGGTCAAAAACGGCTAAAAATTGTCAACATTGGTCAAAAATTGACAAAAATGGCCAAAAACAGTCAACAATAGTCAATAATGGTCAAAATAGTCAAAAATGATCAATAGTAGTCAACAATAGTTGAGAATAGTCAACAATGGCTAAAAATAGTCAACATTGGTCAAAAATTCCCAAAAACAGTCAACAATAGTCAAAATAGTCAATAATGGTCAAAAATAGTAAATAATGGTCAAAATAGTAAATAATGGTCAAATAGTCAATACTGGTCAACAATTGTTGAGAATAGTCATGCATATTCAAGTATAGTCAAGAATGGTCACAAAGGGCTAAAATCAAAAAGGGCTCAAAGCCTCTTTAGAAAGCGCTTCAAAATAAAGGCTTTATTTCCGAGAGCCTCCTCTTCGCCGCGAAGGCTCGGGGCTAATTAGTTCTTTAGCCTCCGAGGTTTCATAAAAAGGCTCGAGCCCTAATAATAAGCCTAAAAGACTCGTTGAGTCTTTTGCAACACAACCTGCAACACAACCTCTGACCACCTGGGTGATCAAAGTGGAATATTGCATTTTTTTATGTTTTCTAATGTGATATTTTTAACCGACTTCAAACTTTTTTGAAGTCGGTTTCTCAATTCGACTGTATTTTTTTTATGTTTATTACCTCAGAACTTGCGACTGGGTGAACAGATTTTGAAAATACTTTTTTTTATTTTGAAGTTAGACATCTTGATAAAACAGAGAGAATTACATACGACGCGGGTTCAAATCCAACCATATTTAGTTATTTAAATATATTTGGATTTATTATAGTAATGGTATTTTTCAATGGTGCAGAATTTATCAGAATATTTACACAAAATTATTATTTTTTAATGCATATAATTTATGTATTTATTCCTCATAGAACTATAGCACAAAATGTATATCATAGGGCTAGTGAATAATTTCATCCACATCCGCAATGTCTCATTAGCGTAGTGGTAAAGCATTAGCAATTATTCCGTGAGTTCGTACCTCACCTTCGGCAATTCTATGTAATAACTTTTTGGTGATAATATTGTTCTTATTTGTAATAATATTGTTTTTTTCTATTTATTACATGTTTTATTACATTTTAATCATTTTATAAATTATTTGGATTGACAAACTAATACGCCAACTGAATGGTCCCAAACTAAGCAACGCTTGTACTATGGGTACCGTAATGGCCTGGAGACGATCCCCGTAATCCTGGGATCAGGAAAAATAACGCATAAGTCAGTTTCTAAAATTTTCATTTGGCGGGAATCGAACCCGCAACCACGCAAGCAGTGAGCCGAACAGCCTACGTCAAACCTCTTTACGAAGCAGGCGTCAATTTTTCAATGCATGACGAAGTATATAGTTCATAATTTCGCCGATTCAAGTAATATGTAAATAGCTCAGTGAGTCAATGTGTACGCGCGACAGTATGTAGGATCGAATCCTAGTTTTATATTTTGGTTTTTTTTTTTCATGTTATTCAATTTTTTTATTATTTTAGGCAATTGTATTTGTATCCAATTGTATTTTTTTTATATAATAACAAAGAATTGTAATTTATGTTCTAAATTACAACTATTTATCACAACTACTTAGGTACAAAGGCGTATAAATGCGCACAAATATAAAATCTAACAAATGCTAGCTATCTACAAAATATTCTAAACCACTGCAATATTTTTACGTATTTATTTATAAAAAAGAGATACACGATAATTGAAGCGACTGGAGCGTAGAAAAGTGACACAACCTCCCCGTCCAACAGTCATCGCGGTACTGCCGCCCGTCGCCCCTCGCACCGGATCCGCCCACTTTGTTGGCGAATATTTGGAAAATCATGAATTGTGACGTGAAAAACGATTGCATCGCAAAATCAAGCTTACATTTTTTAGGTATTATCTTTCTCCATCTTTTGGTGAAAAAACTATTTAAAAATTCCCAGCCGTTTGGAAGAAAATAGAAATTTAAATTTGAAAATTTCTACATTTTGGTAATTTTTTTCACATAGTAAAAGAGCATTTTTCACATTTTTCAAACTTGTTTTTTAAAGAAGAGGGTATAATAAATACGGTGATATTTTTTTCAAAATTTTTACTCCACTCGTCTAAGAGGAGATAGCCTCCAAACATGCCTCGTTAGCTGCTCGTTAACTGCCGGCCGGGAAGCGGAGTCTTAACCATAAATTTTCCATGTACCAATATCGTTGCACATGACATCTTGTTTACCTTCTTAATGGTGAATAATGTTGATATGAGTACGCAGATAAATAATTAAATTTCCGAGTTTCATTCTCTATAACAATATATATTTATTATTCCATTATAAATGTAAAAGCATTGTTTAGTAAACGGGCTCAATACCTTAATTTTATATGACAGATAAAGGAATCCATTAGGCCTGTAACGACGGGCTAAATTGTGCGTGGGATTATACCTCATTTATCACGAGATTTAATCCTATTTGATCCTCATTTAATCCTAATTTATTACGAGAGTAAGTAACGTAAATTCTAGAGTAATACTAAATTTATCTGAGAAAAAACGAAAGGACAGACAAGAGAAGAAGATAATCTAGTCAACAATTGCCGGAACCAGATCGACAGATGCAAGTTTAATCCAAGGATATAACAGTAGTATTGTCAAGAAGAATGATCTGAATACCAGCATTTAACTGAATATTGATGATAATACTGCAAATTACTCATACCTTGTTTTGTAATAAGCTACAATTACAAAACATATCTAGTAAAAACAAAAAATAACGAACGCTGCAAAAACAATACGCAACATTTGATTGGGCCCGCTAAAAGAGCGTGTGTTCAAAATAGATGGAGCGATATCACAACGCGATTGCGATTGAATACAGTGGTACCAGTCTCTCGGTGGTCCAAGTGAGAATCGCGAGCGAATTGCCATTTTTATTTTAATGCTACTATTACTAATGGTCTTATTAACTAAGCTATAGTATTTATACTTAGCTTTTCCCCGGGTCTCGTCGAGGGTCAAACCTTGGCGTCATCGCTGGACAACATTGGCGATCCTTGTCCAATTTTTAAAAAAGCTATAGTATTTGTGTTACAAGTGGACTCGCGTGGCCACGATGGGTTATGGTTATGGGTGTGACCCTAATGAAGACTAATCTATAGACGCTTTTATCCCCTCCTTTCAGTCTGTTTCACCAACCATAAAATATATGCGTCTTCTCGTTTTTTAATCATGTCACATGTCACTTTCCATATAGCTAGGCGGTATCCGTCCTTTCTACAATACCTCCTACTAACTAAGCGATGGCTTACAACGAAACAGAGGGCCTATACTCTTTTACAAACGAAAACGAAATTTCGGACAATATTTCCCGTATTTCCTACTACGAAAATTGTTTGACGTCTTCGTCGTCGTCGAATCTAAACGTCAAACAATTTTCGTTCGTAAGAAATGTCGGAATGAATGAGAAACGTAGTTGGAAATACGCGAAATTTCGTTTTCGTTTGTTAAAGAGTAGGCCCTCAGAGACTTGTCTCCGCTACCGGCTTGCCCGTGTTCATAAGGGATATATTATAATATTGATAATTGGCTATAAGTTCATCTCTTATACCGCGTTATTTAGCGTATGGCACAAATAATTGTGGCAACATGCATTGCGCGACGTAGCGATAAAAATCTTTTAACTACATCGATAGGGCATCGATTAAAAAAAAAGTAATTTACATGACATAGTATGTTTTAAGATTACCTGGTTTAGTGGCTTGAATCAACATCGTCTCACTGACCGGGTGGGTCTAGCCTAGTCTAGGCAAATGTCGGAAGTGACCTTAACTTAGTAGGTATCACTATTGTACGGTACCTATAGTACAACCGGTGCCGAGTATGGGACCATAAGTTGGTGTTAGATAAGCGATAAAAAAACACGATAATCAATTCGATAGTCATACATTTTGCAGCATATAAATTATTATTATTTATCAGTGTATAAATCAGCAATAAAATGCGAATATTAGAGCACCAAGTGGTCGTAAATCAGTATTTACTGTGAGTAGGAACTAATAACTGGCGTTTATGAATCTTCGAGATATCCGACGTAAAGGACATAATATACAAGGTTAAACTATCACGTAAGCAGAAGGGTAATTATGACTCTATTTGCCTCGTGTAAACCAGATTAATTTTGGTTCTTGTTTAATAGGAAGTGTTATTTTAGGGGACAACAATATCACGGGGAAGTTTCCATCGGAAACCAGAATACACGATTTAAAAGAATAGACGAAACTCAACTTTTTTTTCCATTTGTATAAAGTTACGTTCCTCTTTTGGCAGTAAGGAAAAGGAATCCATACATTTATTTTTACTTCGCAATTTCCACATCCTTACTCAATGTACCTTGTAGTTAATTAACCGTTAAAAAATCAAGCCTTTAACGAAACACGCTTCTTTAAAATTCAAGACCCTTGTAAAGCCGCAACGCACTGTTCATAAAGAACTGCCTTAAAACTGCCGATTAATAAATAACCATTTAATTAGGCAATCGGACCTGCACCGTATTTACCATGGACCAATTACTAAGGGGACTGGCCCTAAGCAACTCGGCCGAGTGGTCGGCCTAGTACTAACATCGACATAAAACGAAGCGAGTAGTTCAACTATTTTACGGTAGATAGAACAATGAAAATGAAAAAACAATGACCACGTTTTTTTCATACACATATCTAATAAGGGCACCTCTTTCTTTAGTCTTTACTCTGTGGTATTTACCTACCCAAATGTACGTGCCCTCACCCAGTGGCATAGATATTAACTTCCGCGGTCCACTTTCGTGTAACGAAATCCGATAGCGTTCGGACTACTTCGGACACGACGAATGTTGCGCAACGTTCGCTAATGTGACGTTACTGTGTACTTTGTATTGTCATCGTGGACGGTATTGTTTGGCGATTTGGTAACTGGTTGCTATGTATGTAGGTTAAGTAAACCGCAGAGGCATTTTAACGTATGAGTCGACGATATGCAAGTGCCGACAATGAAAAGATATATTGAAATGCCAGAAAACAAGAAGAATTCTCACTTAGCAATATGCAAGAGAAGTGGCAAATACATAGGGACACATTCAAATGCTAGAAAAAAAGAGGAATCTTTGAGTATGCGAGGGAAGTGCTACGTAGAGAGGAACTGTTTAAACGCTAGAAAAGAAAAAAGCGCGTGGCACTACGCGACCCAAGTGCTCAGTACAAATGAAAAAAAAAACCGGTAAAAATAATAAATGTCACTTGGATATGCTGAAACGTTTTGTCGTGTCCATTTCCATAATATTCTCCATCATTTAATTACTTCTGCATGGACTGATTGACGTACGTCTTGAGATAAAATGCGTATCAATAAACTACGAGATGTCTACGAATCGATACACAATTAGGTCTCATGGGCACATACGCAAGATGGTTTTGATACTACCATCAGATAATTGTGGCATTAGATTTCGGTCACGATCAATCGTGTGTTCTGTTCTAGATAAGTATTGGGTTACGTCGAAGTCGGTCATGCCTTTCCGCATAAAAAACAATCCAAATTAAAATGTACAGTACAGCAATAAAATAATTAATAGTCTATCATTTTGGTTTGCCCAATTAGCTGTTAAAAAACGATTACTGCTTAGTCCGGCCAGCGAAAAGAAAATTTGTGGTGCCTATGTTCAATGAATTGTGAAAATCCAA
This sequence comes from Drymonia ruficornis, assembly GCA_947859195.1. Taxonomy (NCBI): domain Eukaryota; kingdom Metazoa; phylum Arthropoda; class Insecta; order Lepidoptera; family Notodontidae; genus Drymonia; species Drymonia ruficornis. The sequence goes on from OX401921.1 coordinate 2,460,340, forward strand.
TCACGTAATACAGATTAATTTGTGAAAAGCACCGTTTGAGCGTGATTAAATTTTCCCCGCTAATTACACGTTTCTGGCGCTAAGTTCCAATAGAGCAAAAACCGATAACTGGAATTACAAATAGATGAAAAACTAAGTAAATTCTTAGCGCTAAACACTTTCTTCTTGCAATTTTTCATTTAATATTTGAGGTCATCCAGACGTCGGACATAGCATAAATGAACGTTAAGTTACAACTTATAGTTTCATATAACTAAACAAAGGCCGGAATACTAATTGTATCTATTACTGGACCTTGGACGTGAGAAATTTTGGTAGTGTTGACAAGACAAGCGTATAATAATAATTCGTTCCGATCAATTATCAGCAAATTAAATTAAATCCGAAAGTTGTTTTTGCTACTTTGAATTTCTCGGTGTTTCCACTCGTACCATTAGTCTTATCTGAAATACGGACCCACTATTAACCCAGAAAGTCCACTAGGTGGGCTGGCAGGGCTAGATTTTAGATCTGTGAGAGTTCCTGCTTAGACACACTGCTGGGTGCATTGCGTAAACGCTTTCGCCACGATTTCACCTCGACAGTGTTGTAGTTTGTCGCTGAGGGCTGAGCCTTATTGTGGGGCTCTTACGTGGAAGTGAACGAGTGGCTTTACTTTTTATGAGAACATAAATTATGGTTGTCGATATTTGTAGGTTCCCAGTTAACTTAATTGCATTTACAATGTTTTAGTAGTTGGTGACAACGCGTTTTACTTCAGGTGCGTCTAAATAATCACGTAGACATATAGCTATCTTATAGCTTGGGCGTCATTGCTCGGGGCTTGTAGATGCGGCCATTTACCAGCTGTCCCGCAAACTTGTAACGTAAACTTGCACGTTTCAAAAAAATATAAAGAATTATCAAATAATGGAATTCTAGACCTGAAAATGGAGAACTAATATCTTATCAAAGACAATACGTGTGAAAACCCTTGCAATTATCACAAAGAAAGAAGGAACAGTAACAAGATAGGGAAAGTTACACAATTACGTTACGGCACGTTATCGATAGGTTTTCCGATATGAAACAAAGACCGGTTTTCCTTCGTCATGCTATCAATACCCCTAGTTGCAAAACTTGAGCAAAAAAATGTTCTTTATAATGATTCAGCAGTATTTTAAGGACAATATGTCACTGGCCGCTGACTTATTAGTTTTTAAGTGGACTTTTGAAAGTCAAAGTGATGTTCTATAGTTTGAATCTATAGTTGAAAATGTTTTTATTACATTACAAGACAGTTTGTAGATATTCATTCTTCAGATCTCGTGCTACTTATCATAATTGACTCTATATTATTATAAAAAGCGGTAAGGTTTATAAAAGAAACTATTTAAGAACTACTCACAATGAAAGCATGTTTTGCCATAACCACAAATAAATACAAGCGTTTGAAATATTTATATTTTATTTTTTACCTAATAGAATTCATAAACATATTTTTTGCCATACTTAATATTTGTTATCGACTCCTATCTTTGGTCTTTAGAGGCCTTGTTTTTCATATAAGTATGCAAATTGAGGTCGGCTGCTGTTTTAGGAATGAGGACAAATAGTACCTACCTGTGACACCATTTTCACAAAATAGATTACTGCCAGCTGGAAGCTATCTTGTTTTGGAAATATTGAATCATTCTTGGGACAGCAATCGTTCATTCAGTACTCACAATTACTTACAATAATTTACTGTATTATTTTTGGAACAGCATACTTTCTATGCATGACCGCGAAGTCATGACCGAAATCAATACGCTACTACAAATCGACGAGACGACGCCCACGTTAAGAAGACCCACGATGATTCACGCGTGCCTCAAACGCTAAACGTGTATTAGTAAATATCTGTGAAGAATAGAGGTCGCGTTAATTTGGTGCAACCCACTCGGTAGAACTTTGCCTATTGTAAAACGATTTCACTCCGAGCTATTCACAGTGAAAGTGCTAAATGTTTTCCGTACAATACCTGAGGTAATTAACTGTCGCTGAATAATTAACGCGCGGTAAACGATTAATAGTGGCGACTTGTTTGTGGCATTGACAGCGACATGACAAATCTTTCAAGAATGAAAATGCTGCTGAAAAACACAATGTAATGTAAGGAGCGCGCTGGATATACTTAGTTCTTTCACGCCAAGAGACTCGTCTCCAAAAACACGTAAGGTTCCAAAATACTTTGCGTCAGGACACAATATTTAGAGCCACATTACTACAAGACATTCATATAGATAGACAATTGATAAAATCGACTACAACATCTTAATCAACAACTTTAATTTAAAAAGTACTTCAAAATCCAATTACATAGCAAAATAGTTCAAAGGTTTTCCCAAGTTTAACGCCAGAACCAAATGACGTAGACGACTTCAAATTAATTAAACTTTAGTTGTTCTTTACAAATTCTTAATAATCTTGATTGATTTTTAATCCTTACTGATGCAGATGGCACATTATAGTTTCGATTAATTTGAGATTAAGAGGTCAAGTCTAAACTGTTTGCGTGACTGCAGTTACTTTAAGTTATTCCAGTAGGTAAACGCTAGGCGAGACCAAAAGTAAAAACTCAACTCGAGTAATATTTTCTCAGGTTATTATGAACTTCGAATATAGAAGTAGAATTGCTAAGCTTATATTACGAAAATGTGAAGCTATCGTAGGTTTATGTATATTGGAGGCATTGCCAGAATCTCATCTCAGTCCAATAACATTATGGAGCTTACGAAAGCATTATATTACAAAACAAACATGTTTTTGTTACAATATTGTAATGAAATCCTTGAGTACGAGTACTCTAGCAGAAAATCTATTACCGTACGCGAAAGTGAATAAAAAATATTCTAGAAGTTCTCCCGTAAATGACACATGCTCATTAGGAATACACATTTCTGGATCATTCTATTCAAATTTGTAAATTATAAAGTCATTACAGCAATCGCATTAGACTTATCATAGAATGTGTACGAGATTTGAAGGGTTCTACATAATGTAGACCTAGCTAGACCATATTACTTTACATACAGAGGTACTATTCCACCAAATCAACTAGGCACTCGGGTGAATGCGGCTTCCCCGCCGACAGGTGCCTAGTTGGCTTGGTGGAGTAGTAATTATCGTATTTTTTTATATTCACCCGAGTGCCTAGTTGGTTTGGTGGTGTGGTAATTTCTATCCCGAACATAATGGAGCCGAAACTCTGCAAATGGAGTCCTAAAAAGCGCGATAGTTTCGCGTATCTACTGAAGTCTGAAACCCCAAATTAGGTCGTTTCCGTTCGACGGCTGCTCGTGGGAAATGACATTGACCGCCATTTAACTATCATTTGTGTTACGACTGAAATGTGTGAACGAGTTTGTGGGGTTATTGTTTAAAGTGATTCTATAATAAGCATTATCATGACTTTTATTGAGCGCGCGTCTAAAGACTTCAAGGTTATTTGCACATACTTAATCACATTTTGCCTCAATTTTGGTAGCAGTTTTAGCTGACGCCACACCATCGTCATGAAACTCAGTTATAGCACAAGATAACAATAGACTACAAATGAGGAGAAAATAACGATGCTGCAAAGACATTTCTACATACTCACCTACACATACAAACAAGTAGGATTTTTATGATGCAATCCGTTGAGGCTTACTTATTTCATATTTATGTGTAGATTCAGCAAAAGAAAAAGTATAAAATAAAAGTCGTGATAAAACACTAGGTAGATCTTATAAAGTCTAGACATTCCAACATAAATCGTGATCATAACTCATTCATCACGACTCCGTTCACGATAAAGTAAATAACCTTATCCTAGAACGTGATTATTAATACAATGAAATATTCCTTCATACCAATTGGGAATATGATGTAATAATAAATAAACATTGCTAGCACCTCGTATCCATTTAAGTATTACAAAAAAGAAAAAAAGGTTAAACGGTTAACGCATGGAATTAAGCGATGAACTACAATGACTTTGTAAATATTTCGCCCTGAAAATACACATTAAACAAGTATTGTTGAGGGTACAAAGGTTGTAATGGACTATTTGGAAGCTTTGTTTGGGGACAAAGATGGGCACTCTAGTTACTTGCGAACAATGTATGCTTTTATAATTAGAACAAAGGGAATACACGATGGTGATATACTAGATGATGACAGTTTAGAAATTAATCTAAGAAAGTATTTGATAGAGAAAGATAAACCAATGAATACAAGCCAGTAGAGAAAATGGATATTAATGTTCTATGTAAACATACATACATATTGAAACAATCAATCACATGTCATGATTTATACAAATTAAATGTAATTGTATGCACTTTATGCGAAGTCAATATGCCAGCGACGGCTATTATCATTAAGCTCTGATTTAATTACAATGTTTAATCGGTACCTACCGAAGAAGTCAATGTTTCCAAGAGCAAGGTCAGTTCTTAATGAATATAAAATTAAACATTTTACATAATTACATACAACTTTAAAATAACAAAAATCACATGCATACCAATTTAAAATTATAAAAATAGTCTGTTGTGATCAGCTAATAAAGTGAAATCCGTAGTATTTAGCCCAAACTGAGAGGAACGTATTACTTTGGATTTCATCATCTGGAAATCACTTGTTTTCGCTTCAAGATACTGTATTAGAAATCCCAAGCGAACTGATTATTACGCAAATAAATTATATTATGGATACTAAACGTCCTTTCTGGAAGGAGATACGAGCGCACTCGGCGAGAAACTCATAAATAAAGCGCAACCTATAACCGCTAATGCGTCACACGATCCCAACACTTCTGGTCTACAGATCATAAATATTTATAATTCGCACTCTATAGATTTTATCTAATGAATCTGTAGTCGGCAAAAAATTGCAACCGCGGAACTCGCGATCAAACTTGATTGTACATTGTCATAATGGTATGTGGCGAGCGTGGATTGGTGTTGTGAGATCGATCATGCGATTGGACACACTTCTTATTGAGGATGTTTTTGCAATATATGGTAATTTGGACAAACCTGAAGATGTTAATGGAAATAAACCTGATTAAACCTTCAGAATATACAGGGTTATTGGTAAAACACTAACAACCTTGCAGGGGCGTATTACTGACATCAAAAACAACAAAAAATCACTTTCCAATAGTATGAAAAAAATTTTTTTTTCTCATCTAGAGGAAAGCCATGGCACGTTGTTGTATTCCACTTTGCTCTAAAGTACCTAACGGCCATCCTCTAGATAAGCATATTTTCTTGTTTCATACATTTTAGAGTGTGATTTTTTTTTTTGTTTTTGTTTTGCAAAAGTCATAGAACAAAAGTTGTTGTTTTTGATGTCAGTAATACGCCACTGCAAGGTTGTTAGTGTTTTACCATTAACCCTGTATAGTCCCGAAACCACTTCAACGATATGCATATGTTGAAATCATGGATTTAAGATTTTTTTACTGACTCTCAGGATTAAATACCTATCAAATGTTGAAATACCTACTCATATTGCTCCATGCAGTATTTTTCTGATTCAGATTGAACGGAAGACGAAGTAAAGCAGGAAATATCATCATACTCTTGATTTTACCGAAACCCCACAAACTTTTTATGTTATTTAAAAACATGTAAATCCGTGTGCGACGTAGTCTCACTTCTCAATTATAAAAGAATGTAGGCGCCGCTCGATAGTAGTTTACAATCATAATTGATTAGTCACCTTTTTGTTTAATCTTAATTGATTTGTTTAATCTTTCGCGGCATATTACCTGCATAAGCAATAACTTGTACTTACCATTTACAAGAACGAGGAAAAATTCTTCAGACGATTATGTATGCTGCCTTTGTTTCATGTACGTGATACATTTCTGAGGATATTTTTTAATATACATTTGTCGTCGAACTCATGAATACAAGGAATTTTGATATGTAAGGACTTTATGAAGCCCGCACATAATTCTCGATATTGGGATTGCCATGTTTACTGCGTTCAAAATTAAAACTGGAAACCTCAGTACAAACTAGTTTCTTTCCACATAGAGGACGGTGCACCTTATCGCGAATACAAACAAAAATAATTCAGGAATCTGTTATAGGCATTTGATTGTTTGTTTGCAATGTAACACTTTGGCACACTTTAACAAGACATTTTCCTCGTAACCATGTTTAATATTTCACTTTATTACTTACAATATTTATATAACCAATGACATACATACATGTACTGACGCCTGTATCTCACGGGGGTAGGCAGAGACTACTGCTTGCCACATGCTACGACAAACCTCTTTTGCTTCATCCAGATTCATTATCTGATCGTGGAAAGTTCTCCTTGGGCGCCATCTTCTAACAATTCCACTCACTTTCGCCCCAATGACAATTTTACCATTATCCTGTCCGAGACAATTTATGTAGAAGACATCCCTCAAGGTATAGCAAATAAGCGTTTCTTAGTTTGAAATCATACAGTTGGTGTGTGTCCGGCGATATTTATTTATTCAAAATGGAAGAGAATTTAACTCGTTTGTTTTTATAAAGCCAGGTAATGAACATCAGAATCAAAATACGATATACTGATCCATATATTGAAATTGCTTTCTATTAATATGACTACTGCTGACTGTTGCCTGAATTCTCACATACAATACCGGTATTGGACAAGTTCAATGTCAACCGTTTCTAGAAATCAATACATATTAGTAAAGTGTATGTGAATGATACGAGGTACTATATGCTATGCTATGCTTACATCGTTCGTATATCGATATAGTGAAATTGCCTTGAACCCGATTACGGTTTTTAAAGGATCATCTGTTTTGACGGTGGTGTCACCTAATTTGCTTATTTTTTGTAAGCATGACGTACATATACATGTGAATTCTGTGTGAAACATGACAGATGGGTGCGGTGCTGACGTCATTAAACAAGGCATTAAAAACATTTGCGAACCGTTGATTTGTCCCTGACCTTTATCGATCACCGATCAAAACACCATTATTTTTTTTTGCGTGAATCACAAAGAATCAGGTAGAAGCTCTGACGGACACAACACAGAGTTCTGAACACATAAAATAACAAACACAGGAAGATAATGGTTGAACAGCAGAAGGGATTGATAATGTAAGCTTCATAACAAGTAATGTAATATAATTTATGGTTAATGATCAGTCGCAAACATTTATTGTAATGACCGCATTGAGGTAAACAATAACCGCATAAGCTAATGAACTTTAATCATGTTAATGTTTCATAATATAAACGCGTTACATTTCATGCGTTTAGTCTTATGTATAAGTTAACCCAAAAAAGCTGTGACTTAGAATGAAGTACTGGGGGCTTACCACAAGCTCTTATTGCGATTCAATTATAGGAACGTTTTAATGACGTTTCTTATTGTCATGACAATAAGGTACGTCATTGCACAAAAAGTCGCTGAAACGTTAATACGTTCCTGTAATTGAATCGCAATAAGAGCTTGTGGTAAGCCCCCTGCTCGTTTTTAAGAATCGTGGTCGAATTGAATATGCAACATTCCTTGAAATCTATCCAGCAGTTGAACCTTGAAAGGACAAAGAAACTGACGTTTCTCTTTATACTACCAAAAACTACGCAATATATTTCAGAAATTTCTCGGAGTTCCTTTATAAACTTTTAAAAGAAAAAAGTCTCGAAACTCTTAGCAAAAAACTTTGGTCAAAAAGACCGTTGGTTGGTTTCTGAAACCCTTCAAAACGAAAGTCATAAGTAATATTTAATAGCTTTGTGGACGAACTCGAGACTTTAATCATCAGATCGCGTGGACAGCTGTATTCTGCACGGCAATCACCAGCGAATTACCGCACGTGATTGCTAGATATCACGTGTTGCAGAATTATCAACAAACCAATGGTTAGATAGATAGATAACACTTTATTGTATACCCAATGGTAACACATATTTACATAAACAAAAATGACAAACAAAACAAGAAACAGTGTACAGTGGCGGTCTTATCGCAAGCTGCGATCTCTTCCAGACAACCTTTGGATGGACCTTTGGATGGTTGAGCCGCATTCACAAACTCGCTGACTCTGATTGACATACTACGTAGAATACTCTACCAGATGAACCTACAAATATCAAGTCTGGTTTAACAATGCCTCAGAATACTTAGAATGACATTTAACTACATGGGTAACACGGTATTGGTTTGTAATATATCGTCATTTACATTATTTTTAGTACTGATATCAAATCTATCTGATTAATCTACATATTATCGCGATATCGAAAAAACCTGTCACGTTGGGTTCTGACTATCTGGTGAAACGTGGGCTTTGAGTTGGCTTAATACTTTCACAATATGGTGGTGTTTGGCCTGTCAAGCCTCTGACTACCCCCGAATGGGGAGTTTAAAGTCGTGACGTTATATTTATCGAAAAAACCTCAACTATCGATATCTCGTGATATGACTAAACTGTAGCCGCCAAATTTATTGAGATTTTTAGCCAGTTTACAACGGTTTTACAAAACATGTCTAGGAACAAAAGTGATTTGTAATGCCAGTATAAGTCCATCAGAACTTTCTATAAATTTTAGGTAGTTCTGTAGGTCCTTTGTCTAATTTTATTCCTTACAGGTATTCAATCCTGTTAATATGTATGTAAATTACACGCTCGAAATTCATAATTGATAACCTGTATGCATGTATTGAATTCATATTATATTTAATTATTTTGTGGCTGTATAAAGCAGGACTCTTCGACTCAAAATACGATTTCGGATTGTCTATTTCATCTATCGTTACATCTAGTATCATTTAGGTGTATGATTCTAAACTGAAGAAATCTTCTGATAATCTCATAAACACATTATAATTTGAATGTAATTCGTTTAAACAAACTCAAAGCTTGATTACAATAATTTTCCAGAGCAAACTTCTCGTTTGATGAGATTGACTTTGATTGCTAGCAGCAATTAGCGTTGTAATAATAGCAACTCCATTATATAAACAAAGTTAAAATGCCCGTTAGGAGTTTCGGAATAAACCTTTACCAATGTTGATTTTTAATGCGCAATTCAGGCCATGCTGCCAATTTAAATATAAAGGGCCTGTAGTTACTTCAATTGTGCTTTTGGTAATATTCCAGAGTCCGATTAGGAAAAAGATTACGAAAGGGATGCATTTCAGGGGTTCGTCCAGTTACATTTTGTATACAGCTCGTTACATCCTGAAATTCAATATTCCTATTTTTTTTCTGAGCCCAAAAGCTAGTTAGGATGTTGGATGTGATAATACTTCTCTGAATTCAGAGCTAGCCAGGTAGACAGGACAGGATGATAAAACATACTCTTTATAGTGGAATCGACTCGATCAATTGTAGTTATATCCAAAATACATTTTGCCCAATAGGTACCATTGTTTTTTAAATATTACGCAGTTACTTTGTTATTGCACGATAAGACCGTGTTTTGTTTTTTTTTCACGTTAGTAATTGCGAACATAACATGTACCTATCTATTAATAAATAGCAACCTTGATTAGTTTAACTGTCATTATTAATTGTATCAACTTTTTTTTCATCTGTCTAGACTTCAGAATTTTACTTACCTATCTGAAATCTGACATTCTCGAGTTGTACAAAATATTTGTTTAGGTACTCTTTTTTCGCGTACCATCTACCATGCTTTGTAAAATAACACATGAAATTCTAATAATCTTACAGAAATCTGCAAACAACCTCAAATGACACCAAAATTGCAAATAATTCAGATTTGCCATATGAATAATTAATGGCTGTAATAACCCAGCACTAAACCCTGGCATATGGCCGAGATACTAAAATAACTTTGACATCTGAGATAACATCTAATTTAAGATGCACATTTAAATATAAAATTATAGTATTAAATTAGTGAGAATTGGAACCTTAAGAACGAACGAGCTTTATATTATTCTTTACAGAAAGCAATTTTATCGGCGATCCTATACAGTCCGCATGATCTCCAGACACCCTAATTCGCCCTTAACTTAATTTGCACGACTTACTCAACCTTCAACTGTTCAAGTTCATCGAGAACGACAGAGACAAAAATATATGTAAGTATATCTAGATAGAATTGAATATCTGTATCACAGAAGATCCGATTTTATTGACATATGCACAATACGTATTTTGTATCGACCCTTATAACCCGGACACTGACGAAGTGACGAACAAGGATGACCCGACCCCCAAATTCGATATTCTCGCGAAACATGGTTACCCATATCTGGCTCACGGAAGATTATTAACTGACGACCTTACGTATTGTAAATCAAAATGGACGTCAATTTGCCGAAGATCGATTCATTGAGGTCTGTTCATATATGGCGATAATATCATGATACCGGATAACAATAATGCGACGCGGTCACGCAAGACAAGGCCGTTTAAACCACGGGAGAGAGTAACTGCCATCTTCCATAGAGAATCGATAGTTGAAACTCTCCACGATCGATCATACACGCCAAAATATGGTTCGAATTTTGCAATGTCTCAGCGCGTACCAGAGCCGCCAGGAGGTATTCAGATACCGCTTTGGTCTGAACAATTCAGCATCCGGAAGATGACGCCAATATGGAAGGAAGCCACCGACGAGGCGTGACCACGACTAGTATATTACAATCTGTGATTTTACGACTGAACCAAACGTGACTTGTATGAAGAAGTCAAGACCCCGGAACCCAAGTCACAGAATAAGTACCAAGTGGAACAATGGAGGCACATAAGTAAGTTAAGACGAATTGCTTTAGTAATGACGAAACGTTTCCGAAAATAAATAAATCATCTTAATCTTCTTGTTACTTGTCACAAACCTTAAGAGGATTTCCCAAGTCTCGAAAAAAGAACTGGTATTGGATAAACCCCGTAATAGATGACGTAGAACAATGTACCTAAGCACGTACATAATTTTAAAAACAATCTAGGTAGATCCTATACAGGGTTATTGGTAAAACACTAACAACCTTGCAGGGGCGTATTACTGACAGCAAAAACAACAACTTTTGTTCTATGACTTTTTAAAAAACAAAAAGTCACACTCTAAAATGTATAATAATAATAATTTAGCCCTTTTTTATAGTCCCACTGCTGGGCACGGGTCTCCCCTCAATGCGAGGGAGATTCAGGCCATAAAAAACAGGTCTAAAATAAAATCGTAATCATAAAATATAGGTCTAAAATGTATGAAACAAGAAAATATGCTCATCTAGGGAATCAGTGGTACGTTTAGGTACTTTAGGGCAAAGTGGAATACAACCACGTACCATGGCTTTCCTCTAGATGAGAAAAAACATGTCAGGTTGTTAGTGTTTTACCAATAACCCTGTATAATTCAACGGGTTTTCCGAAACTGAGATACAAAACGACGATGCCAATGTAGGAACAATCTTAAGACCGCTTTAAGAATTTTAAACGCCACGGATGCAATAAGTACAGTCGTTCCGAACTATGTAAGGGCGCATAATGTAAACCCAGTCTTTGAAGACTAGGATTATATTTTAATATCATCAAACTATTATGGTCTCCATTGTGTTATAGACATGCAACGGATTGAGCAAGTACTTGAAAATAGTACGATATTACACGACAAGCTTCCACCCGACAATGAGTCCACACAAGTGATAAATTGAGCCCATCGATTGAAAGGTTAATCGTTGCAAGATTACACTCTATTGATTTCAATTCCGCAGTTTAGTAGACCAAGGTCGGCGGAGCACTCTCCAACATAACTTGACATGAAAGCGAGCAAATTGAACCTCTTGTTCGAAGGAGGTTGCTATTCAATAGGGATTATAATAACAAAACGATTTGGCTTTTATTCCATTTTTACAACTTTAGTTTTTTTTCAGATAATCATCATCTTTGTAAACGTAGATTAGTTGAATTACTTCCAAATACACTGTTCTTCTAATTGGATCAAAATACAGATTAATGATGTATCTTGGAATTCATACAGCACTTGGTAAAAATATGTAAAATAATGCGGAATCGTCGAAAGAAACGTTATCTAAACAAATAAACCTACTTGTTTAGCATATAAAAGTACTTTCATTTTCTATCTAGAAATTCAAGGTCCTAAAACACGGAATATTAAATTAGAAACTTGGATAATTCCCAATTTCACAGACATTTTGTGCGACACAATGTTTTATTGAAATAAGCTAGCGAGAATCGCTAATCATACCGAGTCGTAGATCACTTTCACCTACCGGCTACATCAGTGCGGAAGTATCGGCATAGAGTCGGATCGATCCACAGCGGTATCGTTACAAGTTTCATTTCACGTCTCGATGATTCAGTTTAAATAATAACATTTTTTCTCAAAAGCAACAGCGGGCCGGTTTAATAAGAAAACGAGATTTTTTATTCATAATAATGCTACAACACCGTATCCAATTTGTATTAGTAATAAGTCCAATATTTCTAAAATAAAATTATATTTATTATAGTTTACTAAAATATAGAATCTCCTAAGTACCTAAAACTTGCTTTTGAATAAATTATATTTCGTAAACATTGAAATACCACCAAAAGTGACTAGCAAGATTGAAAAGGCGAATGAGAACGTTTACTTCTGCTTTAATAAATAAGGATATAAAAGCTGAATCGATGGTTGCAAATGCAATTAACAAGTAGTAATGCGGTAATTAAATCATAACCAACATAACATTAATGAATGTCAATCTGGCAGCTATCAAAATATTATTGCAATGATTAATGAAACGGCCACAATGCAATATAAATAACGTAATGTAATTTCTCAACAATAACAAACCAAGAATGAATAAAGATAGATGTTATTTTCACAAAACCACAGAACATACAGACAAATAAAAATGATATCATACAGACACGGTAGAAAGTACAAGAAATGCGGAACCATTATAGTATTCAAAATGGAAATACAACAAACTATGATAAACCTTTAATTATAGTTAACAACACAGTATATAAAACTATACTATCAGATGTAACAAATGAACGAAGGGAAAAAACAAGTAGGTACATCACAGTGCAAACATTGAATTTTTTGTTTGTAGTGCGATTGGTAGACGACCCAGACTAGAGCAGAATATACAAGGCTTAAGATAAATCGTCCAAAACAGCATTTATTACAAACACGATAGGTACTTATCATAGCTTGTTTTCCTAAAATAACATTAATCTCCAAAGGCTTAGTCGACAAGACCCTTCGGAAACATGCTTAAGTTGTCCTATGAACAAAAGGACAAACGGAGGAAACAAGATCTGTCTCATGGGAGTGAACAATGACCGTTAGACCCTACAAGCATTAATCAAGGTCGCCAAGGTCTAATCGTTAAACAACTCTTCCGTGATGATGCGTCCATCTCGCTCGCTCATCACTATATTCACAGACGTGCGAGTGAAAGGGTCGTATGAGAACTTTAGAAAACTAGCTGCCAGTAGTTCTCCTTTAAAGGAAAATATAATTACGTTGCCCACCGTTTATGTCAGTGAGTTATTGTGTTGGTAACCCGCGGCCTTTGATTATTTACTTGTCTAGATGGACTGTTGCGCTGCAATCGAAACGAAAAAAACAGGCCAGATTTGAAAGCGCTGTGTGCGTGTCACGCACACAAGTATGAGTAAACTATTGTCTCTGCGTCACTGACGGTGCGTTCTGAGTGATACCAGCTTTTGAATATTTTAATATACTATTTTAAAAGATGGGGAAAAGAGTTTTGATTTTGAGGTATCTATATTTTTTATTTTAAATTTAAATTCATTTTATTATTTTTATTCATATACTAGCCGTATGCGCATATGGATTACTAGGCATACCTACTAGGTAAAATATTACTAGTTAAAATAGGTAAACTAAAATTTTATTATTTCGTATTTAATACTTTATATGGCGGCTTAAAAATTCGAAATAATGCTTTTTGGATTATGATAAAACATTTTTTTTAAATAAGGTAACGCTCACATGGGAATTTTAAATTCAATTAACAGGCAACCCTGTAAACATGGCGTCAAATGGCGGTACATTTTAGGATAAATGTATACTTTATTAATTTAATTGTTTCTTAAACAAATTGTTATTTCAAGTTTACTTAGACCGATGATGGTAATTTTTCTAGTTTTTTTCAATTTTCCGTTGTAATTCCTGCACACTTTTATTAGCGCATATCGTCATTTTTATACGCCATAGAACTCGTGTTCTCCGTACAATGTCAGTATCGCTACTGAGCGGGCGAAATCAGCTTATGAGCCAACAGTTGGCTGATATTTTTTTTGGCGTTTAGGCGCTCGTACACTATATCTAGACAAGTTAATAATCAAAGCCCGCGGCATTTGACGAGGAACTTGTTCGTGAGGCAACAGTTTCACTTATTACAGTGCACGTTCGATGATATTTAACGTGTTTTGAAATTTTTATTCAGTTCTTAGAGCTAGGTTTCATTTGAACAATTTGTCTTGGGACATACTGCGAAATGTAATGAAGTATTACGACCGTGGTGAAGTAAGCGGTCGAAGCTTATTGATTTTGTGTGTTAGCTTAGCTGCAACCTTTTGATCAGCTAGACGGCCAATAAACATTATTTGAAAGCAATTTCTATAAAATTTTATGCGATCATTCAGGAGACGTTGGCTTTGTTAATGACTAGAGTCCCAAGGTCTCATGTCAGTGAACTTCGAAGCAAAATCGATTAATCTCGAGAATCGATATCGTTTAATGATCGATTCTCGCGAGACTGTAATGGTGTTGTGATACGAGTCGCGTCTCCCGTTTCGGTAATGGCACGCGCGCGCGCAGGTGCTTCCGCAGCCTACGCGTTCTCGGTGACCTCCGTGACCGAGTGTGTGCCGGTTCCCGAGTGCGTAGTGCATTGTACGATTTATTTTATTTTTTTACGCTGCGCTCAACAAAGAGATGTTGTTGTCGTCACTATAGGCACTTACGATATTTATGAGGTTCCTACAGATTAATAATTAAATTTAAGATACAAGTAAGTAGTAAATAAATAACGAAGAAACGATTAAATACAGCCAAGATTAAGTAAGAACCTACATAATTAATTAAGCACTTACATATTTTTCGATAAAAATGTTAAGCGCCGTAATATCAGCATAGACTTACCTGCAACAAAAATAAATAAACAAATTAAACTTCAAACATCACAAAATACTTGTCAAGAGATGCACAGTCATCTCGTCCCATCACTTGTTCCCAGCATCCCTTATACTTAAGCGAGCAGTTACTGGCAAATATAGCATAAAAGAATTTACAATTTACAAGAAATAGGTTACAATTATGTATCGCAAAAATGACCTTTATTAGAGGACGATACCTAGACTCTAACCCCCGTATATATAGACAATTACTTACCTACTTTTTTTCGAGTAAATTATTCGTGAAAAACCTGTCTCACAATCCCATTTTGATAGATTTTCCATACAATATGACAATATTCTATACAGAACTTGCCAAAATGGATTGTCAAACAGGTTTTTTTTATTATAATTTACTTAAGAATAAGTAATTACTTGTTTATAGATATGGGTATGGCAAAAACGAAGCATCATACGTAAAATAATCGGTACTAGGATCCTGTTCTATTGCCAATTGCTCGGTAAACAAGGCAATTAAGCTAATAGCACGAATCCCCTATCTAGTATAGAACGTAAAGTTTAATTTTGTTTAGCGTAAGCCAATTTCATGCGAAGCAACTTTCTTTCAATGTCGGACGAAGGTCGACCTTCCACCCAC
The DNA here is from genome assembly GCA_947859195.1 of Drymonia ruficornis. NCBI lineage: Eukaryota > Metazoa > Arthropoda > Insecta > Lepidoptera > Notodontidae > Drymonia > Drymonia ruficornis. The sequence continues at coordinate 2,476,110 of OX401921.1, forward strand.
TTTATATTTACGAATTTAGGCCTGCTTAAATTTAAGCAGTATCCGCTGCGACAACGAGAGCCGACCTTTTGTGAACTTTAAAATCTAAAAGTCCCAGGCAATTCATTCCGTGGCCTTAAACTAGCAAATTTTATTTCGTGTTTTTGACATAAGTAGGTACTGAGTTCAATCTAGATTTTGTGTCTGCTTGAATTGTGATTTTGAACTAAACCGTTGTTCATAAACCAAATTATTTGGGTATTAGAAAAATAACTAGAATGTTTATAATACAAATTATCTCTAGGCAGTTAATGTAACGGCTCATTCTACCTAGAAATATATTTTTTTTATATTTAAGGCCCTACATAATACCGTAAGTGTTGTGGGTGGCGCATCCTGCCCATGTATGAACAGGGCTTTTTAGAAAACCACGGAGAGGTCGCCCATTAGTGATGTACGTAAGATGAATAGGCCAGACGTATTTTAGGGATTGTCGAGGGACCAAGGATTAAGGTAGGGTGAGATCCCCACAAATGTATTTCTATAAACAAGATTTATAAATTGACTATATTAGCGGCACGCTACCCTACGCTACGCTAAGAAGGCCGGTTTGACATGTTAACGAAATAAGACTGGCCGTTTAAAAAAATAAGAATGTCAAAAAATGAATGCGAAAATGAATCTCATTCCGTTATAATAAGGTTCATCCTTTCCCCCTCCCACATGTCAAACCGGCCATCATAGCGTGCCGCTACTGTAGGTAGCGTTTGGACGTCTGTTCGATTGATGGTTATTGAATAAATCATACTTAAAAATAAAATAAAAAACTATAAATATATCAAGTTTCTTGTTTAATTTTAAATGTTATTTTATTTTTAGTATTTGTTGTTGTAGCGGCAACAGAAATACACATATTGTGAAAATTTCAACTCTCTACCTATTACGGTTCGTTAGATACAGCCCGCTGACAGACGGACGGACGGACGGACAGCGTAGGCTTAGTAATAGGGTTCCGTTGACACCCTTCGGGTACGGAACCCTAAACAGTAACTACTTATCTGTTTCGTGTCTAGATATTCCATAAAATATGTATCTAATAAATTATGTTTATCGTTAACAATAAATAAGACAGGTAGCCTTTAGACTTTAAAGGTCAATGCCCGGCCTTGTCTTAAAGTACCATAGACATTGCACCATGCATTGCAGGTATGTTTGTATCTACTTAAAAAATATTCCTGCAATTTTCCGCAATGTCATGACGATGACAGACAGAAAAATACTTACCTCAATTAAGGCTCTGCCCATACCATAGTCTTTGTTAATGAATATCATCTATTATGTGTGTATCTGTACCAGCAGATATCATAAAAGTTGTTATTGGCCAGTCAATAAGGGTTATCAGTATTTGCCGTTATCAATATGCGCATTGGAACGATAAAACGCATGGAAAATTGTTTAAATGGATGAGTCTACATCAGTCGCATGCCGCGCCTGAGCACTCAGTTTTGACGTTGGAACACATAGAGCCCTATCGCACGAGGATACCAGTGGTAGCGCAACCAGTCGCTCCACCACCAAAATGTATAGAGCTGTATGGAGGGTATCGCACCTGGTGACCGCTTGGTAGCGCAACCAATTCGGTGTCGGCTATCGAATCACCCGCTGGTCGCGCAACCATGGTTGCCTCGTGCGATATGGCACTTAGACGTAATGTCACAACATGAGTGTTTGGGCGAGGCTTGCGAGGCATCTGGACGCACCAAATCAATTATGACATGAATTAATTAGTATTAATATTAGTTAGCATATTTTAGGACTAGTAATATTTGATCAGGATTAAGTTCATTGTATTCTTTTTTATCGACATATCATTGCCAATGACTAATTATCATATTTCCATATTAATAACTCAACATGATACCGAATCCAATCCGGTCCTGTCATTATGAATTCATGATGGAACTTTAATTAAATGATAACTACTTACTATAAAGTATAAATTATTATGTAGGTATGTGTGATAGGTCGCCGTCGGGGTCGACCCAGGAGAAGGTGGCGAGATGACCTGGACACTTTTATGTGAAATACGTGGCCGGAAATTGCCATGGACGGAGTGGTGTGGAAGAAAAAAGGGGAGGCCTTTTCCCAGGAGTGGGACAGCCCTATAGGCTAAGAAAAAAAATGAAAGTGTGATAGGTATTTTGGCGAAATAATACACTACGTACTTGATATTATATGTCACGTAGAGAGATTGACCTATCACGAACCAAGTGATCGTGTTCTGTCAGGAGGACAAACATGAATTTTCGAAAGCAATATCCGACGAGACGTTTCGATGGAACATAAGAAACAATAAAGTTACCTTAGCGTCTATTTAATTTAGTATCGTTTTGGTGCTTAAGTAGAGCGATGCACGAGCTACATACAACAGTAGCCTACAGTATTCAAAACAAGAGCGTCATGCTTTATAAATACATACATAACATATGTGATCGATTACGAAATGACTTCTTAAGTTAAGTACTTTCTCTTGCTAAGTATCTACTTATGATAATACACGTACAACAAGACACATACGCACTTACGTCACAAAAGAAGCTTAATTTCCTTTCATTAGCTTTAAGCTGTTTAGGCTATGAGTCATTCAGGACATTTATTTCGCGATCACATGCAGGAAGTGAAACGATGAATCATACGCGTCCTAATTTGCAACTTCCAAGAATGAAATTGTGATTAAACAATGTACACAAAGGAGATCAAAGCTAAAAATAATAAAAAGGCAACTTAAATACCTTCACTTTACCAATATGTTACTTATCGATTTGCAAGGAAAGTTCCGAGAACCTAGTTGAATATCAAACAAGCCATATAGTAAATTACTGCAGAATTGGTACTTTTATACATAATATATAGAGATTTTAATACAGCAGGGTATTTGTTCTTGATATAAATTCACAAAACAGTACATTATCGTACTCGTAAAACGACTCAATTTCTTGTGAACTCATTATATTGCTCTCTGTAACAAGCGAAATATTCTTCAAACTCCTCATAAACTTCGTGTGGGTTCCAAGACAACGTAGCTTTTCGCCGGGACTCGTCGAGGGTGAACCCTCGGCGTCATCACCACACACCACACCATTTGACACCATTATCGGTCCTGGCTTACAGGAGTAACAGTGGTTGGAGTATTTAGTGGTACTAGTTACAAAAAAACAAATCCTAGGTATTCGTTTCGCCTTTCGACCGATCTTACTTCAGTGTCTTCATCATCATCAACTAACTAGACGGTATGCTCTGTAACTAAATATGAAATCATCTCGATCTAATTGACCGGCCCGTTAGCGTGGTTGGCGCGGAGGCGCCTTTCACGCTGCAGGTCGTAGGTTCGATTCCTACCCGGGACATGCATTTGTGTGCATGAACATGTCTGTATGTCCGGAGTCTGGGTGTATATGTATATTAAGTATGTATTTACAAATAAAAAAGTAGTATATGTAGTAATATCAGTTATCTTGTTACCATAGTACAAGCTCTGCTTAGTTTGGGATCAGGTAACCGTGTGTACAAAAATGTCGTCGCTTGTATCATTCACTCCACTGAAACGATCATTACCACTGATTGCTCCTCTATTGGCACCTTTATGCAAGAAGTTTTGGCAACGTTAAGAAATTATATAATTTAACTTTGCTTAAACGGTTACAACACTTTACGTTGCTTTACATTTTAGACACGCTTAATGCAATAAGACGACGTAATCAATCTAGGTTCTGTTGAGAATTAATATTGGGTTAGAGACCACTATTTATCATGTTCCTTTGAGAGCTTTAGGTAGAGCACTGTGGAATAGGTACTATCCCCCAAATTCATAGCGATTTTTGCCAGTTTACAATGGTTTTGAAAAGCATCTTTAGGAACAAATGTGATTTGTAATTCCACTGCAAGTCGATCATAACTTTCTATGAATTTGGGGATTCGTTTTTCAACTGCGTCCGCACGATTACATAATCATCTACATAAAACTCAGTAACATCAAGCAAATTCATCCCAGAAATAATTTTATAGGATTTTTTGTTATCATAATTTGAGAAGTTGTATGCAAAGGGCTATTGTTGTTATTATGAATAACCTCAAAGCATCCCATTTTTGCACTAACAATTATCCGCGTATTTCATATTCTATCAGCATGATCATTACACTATTCATTATCTGTATCCTTATACAACTACAATTATCTCGCACCACATTATAACAGGCAACAAACAAGGTTCCCATGACGAACACTACTCGTTTCTGAACTGTACTGATGTATAGTGGAAACTTTTGGAATAAAGAACACCCCAATACGAGCGGAACTTCCTGACTCCAATGATTTCTTCAAATGCACATACATTACTTTGTTTTTGTCACACCAATGATTACACTATCATTATTGAGATACAAAATAAAACAAACAAACATTACGTGTACCGTGCAGTCGTAATCATGTGAGACCCTAACGATTGCATCTTCAATTAAGAAAATGTGATTAAGACGAAGCTGTTTATTGATCCGATAGACCCTAATTCCTAAGTTCAAGTAAGTAACATAAAGGCATGATATTTGGTAAATGTCAAAACAATAAAACTATCTAAATTACTAACGCCCCTTTATAGCAATTGCACAACAATAATTGCTTTGAAACGACATCAGAGATGTGACCCGAATGGTTTGATTGCTCAAATGATTAGGTGCAATTTGGTCGCGTAAGATTATTGCGGGATGATTACATTATTACATTTGGACTTTCATAATAGTTAGATAACTGGAATCAAAGAAACAGTTCTTCAGAGATAAATACGTAAATACGATTAATGAATCAACACTTTCAAAATCATAAGCCAACGATGTTAAGTGAACAAAGAAACAATCGAGTGGAAATCTCGACGAATCGATTGAATTCATTCCAAACGATTTATTAATTAGTAACGAAACGAATGAAGCCCTATTAAATAGAGATGTGTATCGTTAGAACTTTTAATGCAAGATAGGATCTGAGTTAAATTGCAACAAAGCTGCAATACCGCTCGACATAAACTAACGGTATGTTTTGTAACGGAATTTTAATAGCACTACATACAAATGATTCGAGCGCTCGCGGGGGCTCCGTTGTTGTATGGTAATAATGGAAAAAATGTACATTAAGAACGTTGGATTGGGCAACGATATTAAAACCTGGCATTTAGAGGTCACGCGTTGGTGTGGGTCATCAGTTAATGAAGGCCACAGAGTAAAGACTAAAGAAAGAGGTGCCCTTATTAGATATTTGTATGAAACAAAACGTGGTCATTGTTTTTCATTTTCATTTTACTATTTACCGGTAAATAGTTGAACTACTCGCTTCGTTTTATGTCGATGTTAGTACTAGGCCGATCACTCGGCCGACTTGCTTAGGGCCAGTCTCCTTAGTAACTGGTCCATGATGAAGGCTAACATTCAATAGCAGAATTTAATGCACTGAAGGGACAGAGAGAAATTAAAGTGTTTCGATTGCTTAACTATTAAACTCTCCAGACAATTAAAATCCTAACTAGACAATTATAAAAAAGTTAAATTAAATAATAAGGTAATAAAGTCAATTAATGCGCTTTCATACTGGTCGAAAGTAGAACGCATCGTTGAAAACCTTAGGGCCAAAGCTTCCGTAAACATTCAAAGAACTTCCTGTAATGAGTTAGTGAAAAAGGAATAAAGCAAGAATGCTCGACGTCGCATTCGTCTTGAGAATAACGCATGAGTCATGTAGGTATGATGCGGCTGACGAAAACATACTAAAAGAAATAGGTTATGGAAGAATTCTAACTAAAGGTAAATGGTAACAAAAATAATTACCCGATACATATTGCACTTAAAAAAACAAATGGGTGCTTGCATATTTACACGTGTTCTTCTAGAAAACTGTGACACTTTCGTCAAGCTCTGAATCATTTTAGTACCTACCAGCTACTTGCACACCGTTTATAGGACGACTTTTATTACCATAAATAAATATTCGGTGGATTACAATGTTTAACCTAATAAACCAATTCCAAAAGAAAATTTTCAGTCCACACGCCGTTGTTGTTGATTTGTCTTCGTGCATTCATTTGGCAGTCGTCCAAGTATGAACGTACAAAAAATGTTTTAATGTTTACGCCTAACAAAGGCCATTACTAGGAAAACATATCGAGGCACAACAAAAACAGAGCTTCCTGGTTCCATCTTCCGCGGCCAGTAAAGAGGAGTTTGACTCCAAATGACCGCCTGAGTCACTGTCGGACAAAGAGCCGGCAATGACCGATGACAAAATGAAATAGAGGAAAATCTAAACGTGTGTGGAGTAATAATAGTACCGTAAGCGATGCTACTGGTTCGTGATGGAAGACATTATATTTTTGTAATTTGTCTGCCATGACAAATAGTGCTGAACTACGTAAAACATTCGTCACTCAGGCACCAAAAAAGTGAGCATCATTAGTATTGAATGAAACACCTAAAATTCTAAAATTTCAACGTGTGTTCTTCATAACCAATCTTGAAACGCAATGATCACAGGTAAAGGTTAAATGACCCGTTGAAAATGTAATTTCGCTTCACCGATAGACTTGGGCCATATTTCAGTAACTGTCGTTTAATTTTAACGCGTCGCTCGCTTTGTGAGTGAACTAAGACGGGTGCAACTTGCATTCGCGCGTGCGGGATGAGTAAGCAACGCTCTAAATCCGTTCACATACTTATTTTAAACGTCGTAATGAGAGCATGTGGGGAATAAACGAAATAAAGGCAGACATTTCAAAGAATATGTTAGTTGAGGATCGGATTGGAACCGATAATATGACCAATATCATGCATAATTGATCAATTTACTTAAGGATCTTGCAGAAATGCTAGTTTCAGATACATTTTCAGTTCCTCCTCTAAAAATTTTAGAAGCGACTTTAGAAGATAACCAAAATGATATTGCTGAACTTGAAGCAAATAACAGCCTTTTCTTTCGGTACAGAAAACGCAACCAAACTGAAGATCTAAAAATAATTGCAAGATATACTTGCAAGGAAAGTTTACACATTCATTTTATAGATCTCCTCCATGCAATCCGCTAAAAAGTAACATCGCTTTGCTCAATCATCCGAAAATAGAAACTTGGGAGCAAACAAACCCGGTGATTTCTCTCAGACCATTCATTTTGGTTGTATTAAAAATGTTCTTAGCTCAATCACAAATTCGGTGTGTGTACCTCCGCCCACACTTTGTGCCTGTAAACAAAACTATAATGGGGTCAACGCTCTGACTACTTTCTCCACAGAATATTGTTCATACAATAAATAATCAGTGCACATAGCCATGCAGATGTGTGTATCGCTGTTGATTCGTGCCAATTAAAAAGCGAGTCATAGTTAAGTACCTACTACTCTTGTACTGCGTGTAATGCTCGAAAAACTGTTTGGTGTACGCAGTGTAGCATACGCATTGGTGATGTAAAACCACAATTAATTATAATTTTAGATCTACCTATTGATCTTGTTGGGTTTGTTGATAGCCATCAACTATTTCCAGTTCTGGGAAGCATTTGAATAATAACTATGGTTGTAGTGATAAATTAATGTTTGAATTGTGTCCATAACATGAATTAATCATGACGAAGTCGACTTTAGACGAAGTTCTAGAAACAGCGGTGGCGGTGTTAAGTCCTCGAAATTTTGCATCTACGCAATTTACCTCTCTCAAATGAAGCACGAACGAAGTTTATAGCAGCAATTACATACCACAAAGACGACCTAAATGGCTCTTTTTATTGTACCTCTACTGTGGGACAGACATGGTATAGCAATGATTAAGCAGAATTGAAGTACCTAAAAATAAATATTAATATTAGGCCTTTCGATGTTCCACTTCTTGGCGCGGGCCTCCCCTCAATGCGAGGGGGATTGAGGGCATAATCCACCGCGTTGACCCAGAGCGGGTTGGTGGATTTCATGTCTTTCGAAAATTTGTTAAATCTTCTATGACATGCAGCAGATCGATATACTAATATATGGTTGATAAGACCGTGGTAAGGATATAGGCAGGGTTAGGAGTGATAATCATAAATATAGGTTGATACTCTCTTTAGGTCTTTGATAAAATAATCGAAAATTTGTGGCCATTGTGGCCGAAACAAAAAACAAGTTTGTTTCTTAGTGTGGCAGACTTTATCGAATAATTATCATAATAATAAAATTACCGTCGTTATCATCGTGATAATAATCATGATAATTATCAAAATACATATTTATCTTGATAATTACGAAAGATTAGATTACAGGTAATGTACCGCAAGTATTCAAAGACCATTATAATGTAATGTTATGGAGAGTCTCCTTCACTTTCATTACTCAGAGGAAGTGAAACCACTTCCTTCATTAAATATATAGGAAGTTGCATGACTGACATAGTCTTATTAAAGGATTACAAATGATTTGAACACGACGCTGAAGATTGTGATCATATTTTCTATTAGAAATCGTTGATCAATAACAAATATGCAAATTCTTGTAAATGTATCTGCAATCTGGCGGTACTCGGTAGCTTGGTAAAATTGTTTTGTCATGAGTCATGGTCGAGCCTACAAAAGATACTCTTGAGCCAAATAATCTTTACATTTTATTTATCATGTCATTGTCCGAGCCAGATCGCGAGTGATGGCACTTTACAATAAGATGTTTTAGTACGATGTTGTCTTTGACCAGGCACCGGAAGACGCAGCGTGGGTAGGCCCACAAGGTGGACCGACGACCTGGTAAAAGTCGCGGGAAACCGCTGGATGCAAGTGGCACAGGACCGATCGTTGTGGAAAACCTTGGGGGAGGCCTATGTCCAACAGTGGACGTCTTTTGGCTGAAATTATGAAGTAGATATCTAGCACCATTCATTCATTCATTCATTATTAGGGATCAGTCGTTTTCCAATACTTAAAAATATGCAGACTTTGGCTCTGTGGTGGGAGTGTGCGGCGGGCCTAGGGTCAATAAAAACGTATCTTGCGTCAATTTATTCAATAAATTTTCACACTTTTCAAAGCGAACCACAAAACACTAGGTCCAGTAATTACGGCTATAGATATGATCGATATGTTTTGAATAGTCTGTCAATAACAACCTTGAGCGTGATAATTGATCATTGCTGATGTCAAATAGTCTTATGGCCTTAGGCAGATGGTGCTATTACACTTTTATGGTCAGTAGGTATTTGCGCTAGCTACTGCGCTTTGTCCGCTTACAGTTGTGGTTAAAAACAGTACGTCCAAACCACACTATAGTTGCAGTTAAAAACGAGAGGCCTAATCCACACTATAGTAGCATTTAAAAACAGTAGTTCCAAAGCACACTATCGTTGCAGTTAAAAATAGTACGTCCAAACCACACTATAGTTGCAGTTAAACAGTGAGTCCAAACCACATTATAGTTGCAGTTAAAAACAATAGGCCTAATCCACACTATAGTTGCAGATAAAATCAATAGGCCCAAAGCACACTATAGTTTCAGTTAAAAATAGTATTTCCAAACCACACTATAGTTGCAGTTAAAAACAATAGTTCCAAAGCACACTGTAGTTGCAGTTAAAAACAATAGGTCCAAACCACACTATAGTTGCAGTTAAAAACAATAGTTCCAAAGCACACTGTAGTTGCAATTAAAAACAGTAAGTCCAATCTACACGGATTCAAAGGATAATCAGCTACATCCCATGTGGAATAATGAAAAATAAGGTGCAGCAACTGCAGCTTGCTGCACCTTATTTTTCTTGATTTGCTGAGTGACTGTCACAGATTTGTATTAGTTACTGTTAAAAACTATGTCTGTGCACTGTGACATTATGAGTAATATGTACCTATTAAAAAAACCTAGATAAAATTGTACCTACCTACCTTTTAATTCATAGGTGAGGTACTGTTATGAACACACAAAGTAAATTCTGTCCTATAATATCACAGTTTGATGACATTGAAAGATTGTAAAGAACAATGAGGGAGTTTTCTAAATGGATGTTATATTTGTACGCACTTCGCTGCAAAAGGCACAATGAATTTGAAATAAATTTGTGTGCCTAAAGCAATAAAAATTTCATAATTAATAATAAATTTGTAACTTGAAAATACAGAACCAGAAATTAATAAATAATTCACCATCACACCTGTATCTGTTCTGGTTTGGTTCCGAGTTTTAGAAACTTATTATTTGTGTTTTTTTTCTTTCTTTCATAACATGGCATTCTATCAACGACGGACTTTAAAGCTTTAAGGCTAGTGATCAAAATAAAGTCAAGATGCTCATCTTAGTTTGCCCACTTGTCTTTGTATTTTATGTACAAGCTAAACTTTATTGCATGTTAAGAGGAAAATGAGACTGCAGTTTTTGTTGAAATAGTATGGTTCTATTCTAAGAATAGACAACATGGCAGGAAGTCATAATGTAAGGTACAAATATGTATGAGTTTAATATTTAAATGTATGTAAGCGGCCCAGAAAAAGATGGCGTGATGACCTCGACTATTATCTGGAGGGATGGATGGAAGCGGCCTCAAATAGAGACCTGTGGAGTGTATTGGGAGATACCTTTGCCCAGCAAAGGGACAGCATAGGTAAAAAAAAAAAAAACCTATAAATGATACTTTTGTGGGAAAGACCTGACTGGAAATTGTTATTATTCAGTTTCATGGAAAAAACTATTCCGTTTAGTTCACTAAATAGTAACATGGGAATAGATACAAAAAAGTGAAACAATTTTAATTGGTTGCAAAACTGAAAACTTCCAAACAGTGGCATTTTGCCAGCAATACTCCAACCAAACGAAAGCTGACTAATGTGTATAAAATAGGCCATTTTTATTGTTGATAATAGATCAGCCATTACCAAAGAGTAGGTATGGTAGCTATGTGGCAATATGCTCGCCTATCAAATGATAACTGCAGATGAAATTGAATTATGCTTATTGTCTTTTAGGGTCTTATGACAATTGGTACACATTATTAAGATCATCTATTTGGACTTCCTGGCAAAGTGTCTATTGATGTTAGGATATTGTTTATTAATAACAATGATCAAAATATGTCTAGTAGGTACCTAGGTACCATATTTTCATTTTTGATACAAATATTTTGTGGGACTTATCAGTTGTTCATTGATAAAATGATAATTATCATAACAAACTGAAAGATACCATGATAAACCATTGATTACTTTGTTTACTAATTACCTACATCACTTTGAAAGAATAAATATTGATAATAGTTTACTTGGGTGGTTTTCCCATGAGTTATGGAGGACATTCTGGCATTTTACTAGGTAAAGAACTATGCTATTGCCGATTTCGAATGCTGTTACGACAGAACCTATTACGCAGACGGCTACTGACAGTGTAGCATTCATATTTTTATGCGTAACGAAGATAAGATAAAATTAGGAGTCGTGCAAATAGATCACAAGTATACGAAACTAACTACTTCATCGTTGACCACGTTGTAATTAATCGACAAGTAGGATATTCTCAGTAAACGTGGAACTACGTAACTGTACTTATTTTCATCAGTTATCAAGAGAATAATGAACTGCGCCAACGTATAACCAAATAGGTACCTACAGAGGCGATCAGGCGAATATAAATATAGAAACTGGAATTTCAACAACAACGTGGTATAACTAAAATACTTACTTTCAGTCTCGTAAGATTTCCATCCCGTGCAGCGTTGAAAACGACTGTTTTGAAATCCATGATGGTTCTCTTTGCTACGCAAAAACTTCGCACTAAACAGAATATCACTTCAGGAACAGCACTTTCTTCTGAGTATGATCATTGAAAATGCACTGTATCACGATTAAACAAAGCAACCAGTCAGTTTATTTCAAAACACTTCGACACTGCAATCTCAGTCGCTCATCAAACAGCTGCAGCGCGACGACGATCTGCCAGTTCTGCCATTTAAAAATAACCACAGACAATTAAATATTTATGACCATAGACACTGCTGTAACGTCATATGACTTTTTTATTATTCAAAGTGTAGGGATGTAACGCGTGTCTTTTATCCAATCCTATTCACGTACCGACGGACCCTAGAAAGTGTATGTTGGTCATAAATGAGACGGAAACACAGCTTATGTGTGGCTATGTATGTTCGTGCGTATTCCGGTAGTAGCTGGTCGCCTTAGAGGCCTCGCAAGCGCCTCATAAAATCTGATTTCGTTCTTACGGGTCACGACTCACGACACGTCGCATGACATACAATTTAAATTTGTATTAATATTTACCGGGTAGGTTACTCGTATGATGATAAGAGACCGCGATCACAATAGAGCAGCAGCGGTGGCATCTTGGTAGCTGGCGTGACACGATCGTGACGTATGGGCAGCTATGCTTTCTATAATTCCAGCAACGTCGCAACGTGGCGTCCGTCAGTGCCACGCCACGGCGTCCGCCATGCAATGTTTTAGTCGGGTACCTACCTAAAGTTTGCTTACTTAGGTTTGATATTCTAACTACAAAACCGAGTCACAACTTAGTAGGTACATTTTGAAATAGTCACTAGACTAGTAGAGTAGGTACCTAGTCATTAAGACTTCCAAACTATACCCGAGCCCAGGCAGGTCCGTGACGTCGCGTCGTCAGTTGACGTATCATCTAGGTATAGTTTGTACGCGACTTCGTCGCATCGCCGCCGCCGGCTCCGCCTTGACTACAGCAGAGCAGAGCTATTCAAAGAATATATTGGCGCACTGCCATCAAAATGTACGTATTTTCTTATAGCCGATCTATGTACGCCAAATTAGGTTGTGTGTAGTGCGCGTGTGGGAAGGTACAGTAGGTATATCGAGAATACCACTCCGATGTAAATAGTGATGTCTGCTCTTATTACATTTATGGTGCGTTCCATTCACTGTTATTTTTGTTAATTTCGTTATTTTCGATCACAAATCTCGTTCCACTCGCACCAACTTGTACTGAAAGTGATCATTATTATCGTTTTTAACAGTTTATGTGGACGAAAATAGCAAAAATAACGGTGAATGGAACGCAGCATTAATAGGTACTGATTATTAATCAGTACCTATTAATCGATTACGACAATAGATTTAATCAGTGATTAAATCTATTGTCGTAATCGATTAATAAACGGCAAATTTGATTTTATTATAATTTTTGATAAAAATTGTAACCCTTGAAAATTATGTCGTAAATAACTATATTTTTTTACCGATTTGGAAGAAACACTTATAAATAGTTATAATCCTTTCCGGAATGTTGCTTCTACTAAGAATAGTTGGCCCGAAAACCAGCAACAATAAATAAACAATTCGTGAATGTCGTAAATTCCATTTATAATAAATTACATCTAAAATCGCCGAAATGAGTATACCATCAGTACCAGAACTTAATAATAGAATTCAACGTATTCGGCGTAACATTACATTCTGTAACACAATAAATATTATAAATACGGTATACGATTTTTTCGAATGTTAATACTATTTTATCGAAAATAATTAATTAATCATCGTCTCTTCACAACACTAGTGATAAATGATGATGGATGACAGACATGACTGACAGCCGACCAAAAATTATGGCGTGGATTTATGGTTAAAAATTGTGCTGAAAGAAATCTGTTGACTGTTTCTTGAAATACTTACTAAATTACAATTAACCACGTTATATGTATTTGGATTCATAATTGTTGTTATACGTTATTTATGTCGATATAATGACCGATAATTCAAAAGTTTCGAGTCAAAGTTTGTGCATATCATTGTCGTTACCGCGTATGTCGGGCTCCCGGGCGTTTGGTGTATTATAGCAGCGCCGGACGGTGTATGAAATGGTGCTAATGGTGTTAGTTAACGGATCAAAAGAAAACTTTATTTGATTGTGTGAACTGGATACTATTGAGGAGGGCTTTTGACGAGATGTACCCGACAGGTACGCGGCACCCGGCGGCCGCGGTAAGGGTTTGTATTCCTCTACGTACCTAATTTAAGCTTTAGTGCACCTGTAATACTCCTAAATGATGTGTCAAAACTGTCTAGATTGCTTACGCAAAGTGGATAATCATAATACTATGTTATTGTTTGTTACTTTCCGTTTAGGGACCCCAGCCACCAACAGGGCCCATAAAATTCACGATAGCAGACACTTTGGAGCGAATAAAAGAAGAATTCAACTTTTTACAAGCCCAATATCATAAGTAAGTACAGACTTAAATGGGTACATGATTTCATTTAAAATTCTATCATAGAAAACATCATCATCATCCTATTATTAGATGACAACTTGGTGCAGTAGTAAGAGCATATGCCACTTAGCTTACTGCGCTGGGTGGTAGGGATCGCCCCCAGTCCATTGTACAGTACCCATAGTACTGGCGTTGCTTAGTTTGGGACCATACAGTTGGTGTGTTAGTCTCTTGATATTTGTCTACCAATCTGTTTGAAGACAAAATGTGACAAAAAACAGCTTTTCAATAGTGTAACATTCAAAATCTGTAAAATACAAGTGTATTCACACTAATATTTGTAAGGTTTTGTCTACTAATAAATGTAAAAAAAAAAGTTTCCCCCTATGGCGTCACACAGTGTGTATATTGCCAGAACTGTCGTAATTCTCTTATCACATTACAATTATTCATTGTTTGCAGTTTGAAATTGGAATGTGAGAAACTGGCCAGTGAGAAGACGGAAATGCAGAGGCATTATGTTATGGTAATTACAATTTTATAGAGGCAAAGATATAAAATGTTTGCTTTTGGACCATAAAGTTGATTTGTATGCAAATGTTTGCACATTATGTTGTATGTGAGCAAAGAGTATACTTAAAAAAATAAGATTATCATTATTCAAACATTATGTGTTTGGTTAAGATAATTATGTAAGCTATATTGGTTCTAAGTGCTTAGATTACTTTCCATAGATTCTACGAGTTTTCTTAACATTTTAACAACTTCATTATTTCCTTTTCAGTATTATGAAATGTCGTACGGTCTCAATGTGGAAATGCATAAGCAGGTATGTTCACTCAACAAAAAAAAAACAACTAAAAAAATAATAAAATTAAAACTTTTTTATTATTTGCAGACAGAGATAGCGAAAAGGCTGAGCGGTATAATAGGGCAAGTGCTCCCGTTCTTAGCACAAGAGCACCAGCAACAGGTTGCGTCAGCGGTGGAAAGGGCCAAACAAGTGACCATGTCTGAGCTGAATGCCATTATCGGGGTAAGACAGTTAGTGCTTGCATAGATTTCATTATTTTTAACCATACTGTGCTATGAATTCAAGCTTTTTATATCACTCGAACTTTGAAAAGGTTATTAAGACCATGTGCGGTACAAAAACATAATACTTTTGATACAGAATAATTTTTATACCAAGCAAGCTGAACATTTACGTAACAAGTAGAAAAACTTGATCAACATATTTTAAATAGCCTGTCGACAAGGTTAAATTGTTCTTGTTTAAATAGCCTAACTATAGGTAAAACACTTGCAAAACTTCGGATAACATAATAAAATTATCCTTATAGCTAATGTTACGAGAAAAATATTGTAGATTACTTCAGGAATATTACATGAAATAATGTTTGAAATGATTTTGTGCCTTTTAAAGAGTTTTATTAGTATTTTGGGATATATAAAATTCGATAATATGATTATTTTGTAATATTATTAATAAATGTTATAATAAAATCAATAAAACAAGTGCGTGTCGGACTCGCACATAAAGGGTTACCACCATATAAATTTAATTGTATTTTTTGTAGTAGTGGCAACGGACATACACATTCTGTGATGTCAACTCTCTGCCTATTGCGGTTCGTGACATTCAGCCCGCTGACAGACGTACAGACATACAGACGGACAGCGTAGCCTTAGTAATAGGGTTCCATTGGCACCCTTTAGGAACGGAACCCTTAAAATGATCCAAGTAAATAAAATACGTTATAACTAATAGATATCACTCAGTATTAATGTAACCGATATTACCAAAACATTATCAGCTGATTTAAAAGGAGATCCAATAATAATTGTCACCTTCAGAATCGATAGAACAAGGTAGACCATACTACAATGCGTTTTATAGCAATACTACAACATGCCTATGTAGTTGAAATGAAACATTAATTCGCTTGGTAGCGATACACCCATATCGTGGTGTGTAAGGTGGTGCGTCCAACGCGATGCGTGTACTAAGTGAACGTGTATTCAAAGTGACTAACGAGGATTTTTGCAATGCATTGCGCCGTAGTGCACCGCGTCTGAATCATCCGCGAGTCTCTAAGCCAATGTAATGCGAAGTTAGTATAATGGCCGTACATTATCTGAATGTTGTCCGCAGCAACAACAACAGCAAGGTCTCCAGCAGCTGCTTGTAAGTGAGACAGTAACGTGCTTGGTACACTGATTATATGTTGTGATTAACATGTTATTATTATGTTGCAAATGATTTGTTTTTAAATTTGTAATGTTAGCTATTGCATTGTTTTTCAGTTAGAGACAGCTTTCTGGCATGAAAGAGATTTGAATCACGTTTTTGTTTCATTTCTGCACTGTTCTCATATGTACTAATACTTGCATGCTAAAGATGAAATTGTTATTATTACTATACATTTCTTATTAGCTGATTAATAATCAACCATACATAGGCCAAGCTCAAAAAAAAGCTAGTACCAATTGACATTATTGGTAATGCTTAGGTTGCCCTTACGTTACCTATAGCCACCCACTACTTAGTTCTAGAAGGGCAGAGAGCATACAGTTGCATATAAACTGGTATTCAAAGGGCTAGAAAGTAAAATATATGTTCTTTGTATTAACAAAGTTAGCAAAGACACCCCTACATTTCTGCATGTCGATGGTAATATTTCCAACATAAGCTGATCTCTTTTAATTACTGGCATCAATAATAAAGACAGCTCAGCTCATGTTGGTCAATCCATGGACGTGTAGGCGAACTTAAATTCAAACGTAGGACCAAAAACGCAGTTATATTACTAGGTTTATTAGCCCAATTTTAAATCATATTTCAAACTCCACGACACGATAAGTAATACAAAAATGCACAAGCTAACATTACTGCATAACCAATCGGTTAACATAAATTATGTCACAGTAATTGGAAAAACTAATTGAACATCAGTCCTAACTTCACGGTGACATTGTTAGCGCACATTCATTGTTTATTATATGCCGGACATAGCACGGTATTGCATACTTGTTACGTATACCTTGTGCTTTAGACTTGCACAAATATGTACCTAAACTTGCGCAAGTATACAACTACACTTGCACAAGATTTGTGCAAATGTAATCATACTGTGACACTGTCGTGTACCTAAACATACACAAGTATAAAACTACAGTTGCACAAGAGTGTACTTGTGCAAATGTCATCATACTGTGACACTGTCATGTGTGATGATATTTGCACATACATATTAAGTGCACATAATTATTCTTGCTAAGTATGCAGATCGTCTATGGTCGACATCAGACAGTTGATACTGTCACTGCACTGTCATTTTAGCCGACTATTTTAATAGGCGACGGAATGCTGCTTTTATACAAAGCAAAGCTGGGTATTCACCAACATTTGTTTATCATAACTGTTTCGCGGTGTTTCATCATTTTTTCAAACAGTTGCGCAACACTGGTGTTGTGACACGAGGGTGATGAAACATTGCTGCAGACACATGTTGCCTACAACATTAATATTCCCAATTATAGTCACATCTGTCGCCTAGTACACAGTTTCATGTTCTTATGTCGCAAAATTAAAATATTTCTACTCTAATTGAAGTTTTAATCCAGTTTTATTTCACTACTGTAGTTTATTTAAAACAGAAATGGGAGTAGTTGTTCACTGTTGCACACCGCCTGCATTGATAGACTTTCTTTGTTATGTATACCACGCTTAATTGTGTTAACACACTGTTTGTCACTATCACCTTAGTACCCACTATCTTGTAGTTTTAACTCGTGATTCAGAGTGCGTGAATATTGGATACCAATCTTAATTTACTGGCATAAATGTGTACTAAGGGTTTAAAGCAAACTTATCGAAGTTGCCTATCTGCGTGACTGGTCCACACAAGTCAGTAAAAGTCTGTCAAAATACCCCTCATTTAAATGATGATGGTCTAACGAAATCAGCCATCGTTCAATAAAACGTCTTCTATGCACAATTTTTTTTTTATCGTACGTTATTCGTACTGATTATGTTGATTACAAATTACGATTAACTAAATTTGATACGTCTAAAAGTGTTTCTCTCATGCTCATACATTACGACTTAGGATCATGAGAAGGATAAATGGTAACAAATGGTGTAAAGTAACGCCGGAAATTCATAGTAAAATTCTTTGGGAGAGGATGAGTAGAGGGTCCTCCCAAATAATTTTACGATGGCAATACAGTTACTTTAATCAAGTGTAACTACATAATCAACACCAATAATAATAATAATATAATCTTGTCCGTATCTAACGTGAATGTTGAATTTCGTTTGTCAACAGCAACAAATCCACGCGAGCGCGGGCATGTCGCACGGCGTGGGCGGGGTGGGCGGGGCGGGCGCGCTGCTGGGGGCGGGCGGGCTGCTGTTCGCGCCGGGGGGCGGCCCGCCGCCGCCGCCGCACCTCCCGCCGCCCGCGCACAAGGTAAGTACCTTAACAACTTGTACTACACTACCAAGCCAACTACACTGGTCCGCAAAGAAAAAGGGTCGATTAGAAAATTTTCAATAATATCTTCAATCACATTTATATTTATTTTACATTTATGAAAAATAAAAAGCTTCAATTCATTTTTTTAGGGTTCCTTATTCAAAGAATCACGAACCGTAATAGCTAGAGTCTTGAAATTTTCACAGAATGTGTATTTCTGTTGCCGCTACAACAAAAAATAGTAAAAATAAAATGTAAAAATAAAGATTTGATATTTTTGACGTTTTTATTCTACGGTGGAACGGACCTTTATTTGCGAGTCCAACACGCACTTGGCCGGTTTTTTTATTTTCATTTAAGTATTCTTTAATTTAGTATTTATTTCATTGAATTTTCTAACCGACCCTTTTTCTTTGCGGTCCAGTGTAGATACTCGGGTATAAATATTAAATGACAATAAGTCAATGATTCCGCGGTCCTTCCACCATGTAGTGAGAGCTACTGCTACAAGAGTGCCCAGGCATTGACCCAGGCTCACTACGTTGTGGAGCGACCGCGGAATCATTGACTTATTATCATTTGATATTTATACCCGAGTGTCTAGTTGGCTTGGTGGTGTAGTATAGCTAACTTTTGTACACAAGGCGACGCAACACAGCGACTCTAGTAGCCCCGCGACTTACGCAGTACATTTAGTAGGCACTTCTGATATACCACGGACCAACCACCCTTTAGTCTCCGCACTCTAGGATAAAAGCTTCCGTAACACATATTATTTTATTTATGTTTATTTCTTTGGGAATACAAATAATTGCGTAATAGAGCTTAACTTATTACCAATACGTACAAGTAAATGGGTATCCAGGTAACCAGCAACGTTATCGTCAAAATAATATAACGTGTATAAGATTTACGATCGACTAATCCATTACACAGTTATTATTTTCAATAGACCAATTACAATGCGTTGTCTCCGTGCCCGACCAATCACAATGCATTAGCTTGCTCTGTTGCTCCTGCCCCACAACTTTTTTCGGAATTATTTTGATCCAAGTTCTTCCTAAAGGGCGGAGTCCAAAATCACCCTTTGGACTCCGCCCTTTAGGAAGAACTTGGATCAAAATAATTCCGAAAAAAGTTGTGGGGCAGGAGCAACAGAGCAAGCTAATGCATTGTGATTGGTCCATGATCTCGATGAATTCTACACATTGACTAATAGACAACGTGAGTCTCGAGAATTTAGTACCTAACAGTGCAGCACGTTATTACAATATTAGTCTCAGATACTAGGCGCTCATAACCAGCTGCAATCACTGATCAGTAAACGATCGGAGGTTCACAACACAACGCGAAACAAGGTCAGTCAGAGATGGGTGACCATATATTGGCATTTGAACTGAGCGTCTCCATGCCTCGAAGACCACGTAAAAACTCGGTCCCGCTTGTCATCTAGGCAGCAATCGTTAGCCTTGTCAGAGGCCTTCGGGCGGCGTGAACAACTCTGACACCAGGTTGGCCACTGACCATACGATAAGAAGAACTGGAGCGTGCACTCGGTGCCGTCTGTTGGTCGTGAAAGTATATTATGTAGCGTGATGTGTGGTCGCTACAGTCGCGTCAGTTGCGTCGCCTCGTGTGCGAAGGGCCCGTGATGGTCGCAAGAATGAGTGTCGTTGTACGGTCAGATGGAGCTCCCCCCGCCTGTGGATATGAAGCCGCCGGTGCTGGCGGGCGGCCCGCCGCCGTTGCTGGCCTCGCAGCCGCCGCGCGACCGGGATCGCGACCGGGACCGGGACCGCGACCGAGATCGCGACCGGGATGACGACCGGGACAGGCTCGTCGCGACCAGGGTCTTACAACAGGTACTTGCCGTTGAACAGTGACGATATACAGGGTGAACTTGAAATCACGGGCAACCTTTTGAATTATACCTACACATGATTCCGAATATTTTGGAAAAGTAAAAAAATATGTTTCTCGAGTAAGCAAACCAGTTAGGTAACTGTTATTGTTACCTGGCCAATAATTTTTAATCAATTGATTCGTTGATTAATATTTCCTAAATATCTTGAATCATGTGTAGAATCACCGTTTTATTGGTTGTCGGGCAGATACATAGTCGCTGAACAGTCTCCATTTTATTGGTGGTTGAGCAAGGCTGTAGCCAATTGACTGCCAATTGAGCCAGATGTCCAAACCCGACCGATCAATTGGGTCAATTCCCGACTCGGAAAATTTATTTTTCAAAAATCGAATGATGCAGTTTTGTTTGTCATCAAAATCGGCCACGAGAGTCCTTTGAGCATTTTTCGCTACTACCATTGAAAAATTAACCCTGTATATTTGAGATTGGGTTGTAACTTATTAAAAATGTATCCAGAGACGGTCAATATCCCCCCACGAGCGCGAACAGAAGTACCGACCACGGTCGCCAGTGGAACCGGAAGCCCTTGACGTGAAACGCAGGAAGGAGGAGAAGGTACTCGGACATGTGAGTCTATGTAGTGTATGTGTCGCTTCAAATACATTCCGGTTGCTTTTTGGTTTCAATGTTCTAGGTAGGACAGGACGGGTGGTTCATTGCTGTTGTGATTCAGGCCCTTGGTACACGAGGCCACTGTAAAGAAACTAGTTGCAAACTCAAATCACCATTGAGTTGGTAGAATATCAAAGTATTTCAAATGCGGTCCGTACACGACGCTGATCAAAAGAAAATTGGTTGGTAACTCACCGAATTGGTCTGAAAAAACTGTGTGTTAAAACATTTTTGCAAAACACTGTGTACTTGTATGTTTTCTATTGAATGCAGCTTGGGATGTTACTATAGTTGGTCCAAACGCTCGTGGCACGCGAGGCCATAAAATGTTCCCGGAGTAGGTTATATTGCGCGTTCCCTTGCACTTCCCATGAGTGCATGAAACGTTTTTTAGCCTCGCGTTTCGCGAGCATTTGGACGGGGTATAAATCAGTTTCTTTTATTTTGAGTATCGTGGACGTCTCACGCGCGACCAGTCTAACTACTTGGATTACTAACCGGTTGCGTTCCTTTTGAGTCGCGCCGTAGACGAATGGCCTAAGACCTTATAACTTATTTCTTTAAAATTAATTTTAACTAAATTCATGTTTATATCTGTATTATAAGTTACAAAATCCTAATTTACAGTGCGTATTATTCTGAATAACATACCTGCCGATAAAGTACACAGCAAACACCATCTGGATCCTCTGCTTGTTTGTTCAGATGCTTCGCAAAAACAAATTGCTCACAAATTAAAATAACCATGGCTAACAATAGTTGTGAATTAATATTATTGCTGTTGTTTTATAAACGAAATCGTTAAATAAACAATCATATTAATTTCTCTTATACATTTCTAGGACAGCGATGCGGAAAAGAGTGATCAAGATCTTGTTGTTGATGTAGCGAATGAGGTAAGATGGTTGGAAAACAAAATAATCTTGTTACAATTTACAGAAGTTTTAGGTCGGATAACTCATCAAACTGTATCAAAAATTGTGCGTATTTGACATAAAAAAAATTTTGGTTTGACTTATACACCATGGAGTAATCACACTTTGGACTGCTCCCCTAGAAAATAAGTTTGATCAAACGTTGGTCTAGTGATTTTCTGAGTCCAGATGGCGCATTCCTCGCTTAGTTTGACATGGCGCGCACGAACCAAATGCACTGCCTCACCCGAGCGCTGTCATTTGTCTCGCCTAGTTTGGCCTAGTCATGAGACAGAACTATAATGTTATACCCATTGGTATACCCTTCTCTGTCTAGAGTGTTGGCTCGCCTGAGCATGCGACTGAGGCTGCCGGGCGTTGCTTGTGACCGAACAGCCTTACGCGGCATGCGAGCCTTCTGGTCTCCGCTAGTTTTGTTTATTGTTGTTTGCATGTGCCGGGACAGTTACGGTCATGTTATGGAGCGTTGTAGTAGGAAGAGTCCTTAAACCTTAAACACTAATCTGGTATGTTTGTTAAATGTCTACATATTGTCGTCGACAGGAGGAAAGAGGTTCGCCCAATGTGCGTACAGAAGGCGGTGAACGAACGGAGAATGGACCGCGGCCGCCCTCCAGGTCAGGGTCGTCGTCCAGCCGGTCCACGCCCAAGAGCTCCAAGGACGTGAGTTGGTTGCTGTTTTGAACTTACAATACCTCTAAATTTAATTTCTGTCTTTTGTCCGCGCAAAATTTAAAATATAAAATATAAGGACGTTTAAAAATTCTCAACAGATGCAACTTAATGCGTGGTAGATTTAAAAATAGGGATACATCCCATTCTGCCTCTGGTTTCTTTCCCCGTCAAAAAAACTAAAGAATGTTAAATTAATATTGATTTTTTAAATGAACAATCATAACCAATCTCGAGCTATGGATTAGCCCCTGTTAGAGTTGGGCAAATATTAATTAAGAAATAAAAATAATTAAATAATTGTAATTAATTTTTGACCAACTCTGGCCCCTGTGTGTCAAGTGCGAGAATACGCGCTCCACGCGTAACGCGTTTATACGCGAATGTTGTATTATGACTCGTATGGCGCCCTGTTTAAGATTACTTTTTGTCATTTATTTGACGTTTACTTAGCAAACGCGGCTGTCGCATAGTCTCATACTAGAAGCTCTGGGCGCCTACTCCGAAATACGAAACGAAATGCTTCGGCTGACGGATCGTACGTTTTCCTACTGTGAAAGTGTTTCGGATTCGATATTCGTGATTTGACGCTTCTTCTCTCGTGGACCCTAATCCGGAACGCTTTCGGAGTAGGAAAATGTAGTATCCGACACCTGAAGAATTTCGATTCGTGTTTCGGAGTAGGCGCACTGATACCTTGTGGCGGTAGTAGTGAGAGGTCAGTCAGAGATGGGTGACCATTTAGTGGCATTTGAACTGTGCGTCTCCGTGCTTCGGAGGGCACGTAAAAAGTCGGTCCCGGGCGTTGTCATCTAGGCAGCAGTCGTTAAGTCTTGTCAGGGGCCTACGGGCGGCTTAAACAACTCTGACACCAGGTTGGCCACTAACCATACGATAAGAAGAAGTGAGCGGTCAGACTGTAGGTATCGCTCCCTTGCAGGAGAAGCCGGGCACGCCGGGCGGCAAGCTGGGGCGGGCGGCGACACCCACGGGCGGCGCGGGCGCGGGGGCGGGCGGCGCGGCGGCGGGGGCGGGCGGCGCGCGCGCCGGCTACTTCCCCGGGTACGGGTACCGCGCCGCGCTGCCCGCGCCCGCGCCCGCCCCGCTGCCGCCCGCGCACTACGACCCGCACCACCGGACCAACGGCATCGGACCGGCCAAGCCGTTAGTATACACGTTCCGCATCTGACCGTTTTCCGAGGAACCTCGGTGGCAATATTTTTCTTTGACACCCAAGTCCCACGGATAACGGTCAGACAAAGAATGATCTACACACAGAAGAGACACAGAAAGACATACTCCCCAAATTTATAGAAAGTTATGAACGACTTGCACTGGCATTACAAATCAATTTTGTTCCCAGAAATACTTTGTAAAACCGTTGTAAACTGGCTAAAAGTCTATAAATTTGGCGGATAGTGTTATACAGATATATTAAGCATTGGAGAATTATCAACAGCCACCGTTTAGGATTCTAGACTATTCTTTCTAATTCGATTTCCATATTTTTTTACACATTGTAAAATAGCAAATACCAGTTTTTCTTGCTTAAAATCTAAAGATGAAGTTTTAATAAATAAAGAGGAGAGAGAGATAGCCTCCAATCTCGCCTATTTTCGGCGAGCCCCACCTTAAAGCCGGACACTCACCGCGGCGCTCGGAGAGGCCACGCACGTGGGTCAAGCTTCGCTTTGCAAGAAAATGTATGCAATCGTGTCCACCGCGGCGCACGGAGAGGCTACGCATAAAATGACGTCATTGACACCATTGTCGAACAAAACTATCATCATTGACGTCTATCGTGCGTAGCGTGCACCGCGGTGGGTTTCCACCCTCATGCATACATTTTCTTGCAAAGCGAGGCGTGGCCTCCGTGCGCCGCGGTGGGTTTCCGGCTTAACCCCTCGAGTGATGCATGCACATACGCATGTGCATAAGCTCAATAGAAAATGTACTGACTTTTTGTTGGAGCATTCCACGGGTTAAAGGTGTTGGTGATGAGACTGAGGTGATTGTTCCGCAGCGCGTACTCGTACCATACATGCGGTGGTCCGCTCCAGCCAGTGCCGTTCCCTGCGGACGCGCTAGTAGGGCCGGGCATTCCCCGCGGCGCGCGGCAAGTAGCCGCACTGCCGCACGGCGAGGTGGTCTGTGCGGTCGCGCTGTCGCTCAGCGGCGGCGCCAGGCACGCGTACACCGGCGGCAAGGGCTGCGTCAAGCTATGGGACATCACTAACCCCGGCTCGCCTAATAGCTTAGAACCGCTGTCGCAATTGGATTGTTTGGTGAGTTTCAAAAGCGTACAGCTTTGGTTTCCTCAGATAGCGACCGTAATATAGGGGAGAATGGCGTCACTAGAATGTTGGCTATGTAAACAAAATGGTACGGTTTCTAGAGAGCGGTGTTGGACACCGTTGAGTGCATAGCCAATGTTCTAATGACGTCATTCACCGCTATATTACGGTCGCTATATGCACCCCTATCGGAGGAAACCAGAGCTTAACAGAATATTTATTTTTCTTCAGTACCTGTTTTGGTGTCGACGGATAACTTTTATCCGACAAATTAATTTACGTTCGAGTTCGACAAATCAACTCAAAACCAACACTAGACAAGTTAACACCAAGCTTTCTCATAAATTCTCATAAATTTTGAAATCATCGAAATCGGTCCATTGCGATTTTATAACACATTTTATATTACAAGCGGCCGACACGTGTGACGTCACATGGCCGGATGCGACGCCAACATTAATTACAAAGCGCCAGTGGCCTTCTTGACGTCACAGCAACCGCGCGCGAACTTTCACCATTAGAATTCTACATTATCTCTGAGTAACATAGGCTATATTTTTTGGGTTCCGGGATATCCGGGAAATCCGGGATACGAGATCCGGGATATCCGGGCTACTGGATCCGGTAAAAACCGGAAAACGGGATCCGGGATCAAATATTAGATTTTTTATAATTTAAATTCTGCGCGGACGAAGTCGCGGGGAAAAGCTAGTAGTAATATAATGTGTTGTGGTGGTGTGTCAGCAAAGGGACAACTACATCCGGTCGGTGAAGCTGCTGCCGGACGGTCGGACGCTGCTGGTGGGCGGCGAGGCGTCCAACCTGTCCATCTGGGACCTGGCGGGACCCACGCCGCGCATGCGCGCCGAGCTCACCTCCTCCGCGCCCGCCTGCTACGCGCTCGCCATCAGCCCCGACTCCAAGGTACGGTACCGACTCCAACTCGACAGTTAGGAACAAGTATTTCAGGGCTGACACATTATTGATGTTTTTTTTTTTTTTTGACGGGCCCGTTAGCGTGGTTGGCGCGGAGGCGCCATTCACGCTGCAGGTCGTAGGTTCGATTCCTACCCGAGACATGCATTTGTGTGCATGAACATGTCTGTATGTCCAGAGTCTGGGTGTATATGTATATTAAGTATGTATTTACAAATAAAAAAGTAGTATATGTAGTAATATCAGTTATCTGGTTTCCATAGTACAAGCTCTGCTTAGTTTGGGATCAGGTAACCGTGTGTACAAAAATGTCCCACGATATTATGTTATTATTATATTATATAAATATATAATATAATAATTATATTAATATATTATATGTTTTATATATTAAACTATTTTTTCTTTATCATTAATGGCCTGCGCACACTGGCGGACGGCAGGGGTGCGCATTTTAATCGAATTTAATACTTATCCAATCGAAATAAAGTGCTCTAGCGTGCTCTTCGGGTCATCGAGAAAACTGCGCCGTGATGCTCCGGCCGGGGTCGATCACCGAGCGTTGAAATGTATACCTTATTTCGACTGGATAAGTATTAAATTCGATTGATAACATTAAAATGCTCTCCCCTGCCGTCCGCCAGTGTGCGCAGGCCATAATTGTGGAGCATCTCCCCCTGTGTGATGGAGCCATGGAAACGCTGGCGCATATTTCGCGACCCACCCAAGATGGATAACTTGACTGACTTTTCATCGATTTTAATTCTCACTATGTTTTATTTAATTGTAAAAGATCGATTATTTCCTCGCAGGTTTGCTTCAGCTGTTGTTCGGACGGCAACATAGCTGTATGGGATCTCCAGAACCAAACATTAGTTAGACAATTCCAAGGTGAGTTTACAATAAGGTTAATAAAATGTATATTCTAAGTTCCAATTTCAGGTCTTATATCTATAGTGCGACTGCATAAAATAAATAAATAAAAATAACTGATGTATCGGGTCCGCGGGAGGAAAGTGAGGCACGGGTGTTGCGGGGGTGCGCGGTGGGCGGGGGTAGGGGGCCAATACATACAGCGCGCGCACTGCACGACTCGTGCAGTCGTTCCACGATTAATCCTAAGATGAACCCGTTCCGAGTTTCCAATAAAAAAAGAATTTTTTTTTTTCATTGTATCATTGTTTTTACTAGTTTAATTTATTATTTAAATAGTTAAATGAACGAATATTATAAATACATACATTTAAAAAATGTACACGCACGAAGTCTTTTTACCGAGATGTAGTGAAATCTCAGTATTTTCAATAAACATTTTTTCATTTTCATTTTTTTCATCGCAAATTGTGTCCAGCGAACATTATCTCGGGATTTATGTTGGAATCATTAACTGATATCCCCACCAACCTTGTACCTGTGGGCGATATCCGGCGCACTACAGTTGTATATGGAATGCAATGTCGATCACACATGTATGTGATGATGTGGGTGTGTGATGAGTGATATAAAGGTGCAAGTGTTGTGTTCAGGGCACACGGACGGCGCGTCGTGTATCGACATCAGCGGTGACGGCACACGGCTATGGACGGGCGGTCTAGACAACACGGTGCGGTCGTGGGACCTGCGCGAGGGCCGCCAGCTGCACCAGCACGACTTCTCCAGCCAGATCTTCTCGCTCGGATACTGCCCCACCGGTACCACACTACACTACACTAAGATCATGTTACAGAATCGTCAGATTACTTTTATCCGTTAAATAAGTATCTGTCAAAATTTACGGAGATAATTTATTTTGGCTGTTACAATGAGGATCCGTAACGAATTTAGTTGAGAATGTAGATTTATAGAGCTAAGAAATCTTTAAAATATAGTGCAATTGTTTTTGTTATATGACAAAAAATTACGAAGTCATGATCAAATTACTAGAGAAGTTTGCGCGCGGTTTCTGTGACGGCACGAGGGCCGCTCGCGCTTTGTAGTGAATAGCGGTGCGGGCACAGCGCGACTTTATCGGTCGGTGTTACGTCACACGTGCCAACAGCACATAATATAAAATCGCAACGGATGGACCGATTTCGACGATTTCGGAATTATATTAATGAGAAAGTTTTGAGTTGATTTGTCATCCTTGAAATTATCCACATATGGCCGAATTTGTTCGGAGACTTTTTTTTGTTACTTTTCAAAATGATATAACCAGCTTCTTAGGGCCACAACACGACAATCCCAACCACATAACGTCCCAGTAATCCCCCTGGGTCTGTCTGTATACAGGGTCGTGGCTAGCGGTGGGCATGGAGAACTCGCACGTGGAGGTGCTGCACGCGGGCAAGGCGGACCGCTACCAGCTGCTGCTGCACGAGTCGTGCGTGCTGTCGCTCAAGTTCGCGGCCAGCGGCAAGTGGTTCGTCTCCACCGGCAAGGACAACCTGCTCAACGCCTGGCGCACGCCCTACGGCGCGAGCATATTCCAGGTAACATCACATAACATATTTTTTTTATACAATTATAGAGAGGGACCCACCACTCACCCTCGGAATTGTCAACCTCCAATATTATAAACCAAATGAATTGATCGATAATAGAAGAAGCCAACAAGACCTAACTCCCTGTCAGTCGAGAGTATATCTGTCATGAGTCATGGACCCTAACAATTAGCAATTCTCCGCAGACAAAGCGAATCCTAAATAAATTCGACACGTTTTTCGCCTCTAAACGAGGCATCCTCAGGAAAGCTGGACTGGACGGCTCAGTCGCAATTTATTTAGGATTCGCTTTGTCTGCGGAGAATTGCTAATTGTTAGGGTCCATGACTCATGACAGACATACTCTCGACTGACAGGGAGTTAGGTCTTGTTGGCTTCTTCTATTATCGATCAATTCATTTGGTTTATAATATTGGAGGTTGACAATTCCGAGGGTGAGTGGTGGGTCCCTCTCTATAATTGTTTAACAATGGATTTCCGCAAAGTTACGCCTGTTTCCATCAATTATATTTTTTTAAGTTTGTTTTACGGCGGTCGAAGGGGTGTTAGATTCCGCCCACTTCTCTATTTTCTATCTACCGGTAAATAGCAAAACTTGTCGCTTCGTTCTATGTCGATGTTGCTACGTAGTTTAACTTTTTCACACTAGATGTCACTACACTAAGTGTAGGATGGTAATAGACGTACAAAGTTGCGCCATCTAGTGTCGAGTCGAATTATATTTGGGATGCGAACGTTGGCAAGAGCTTTGCACAGGACGAACGCCCGACAGGATATTGACTTAAGCCACGCCTACTGTGATGACGTCAGGGCCTTGTCCTAGGGACCGGTTGCTAAGACCAAGTCCTCATGTCTTGTCCATGGTTTACCCGTTGTCCACTTGTGCGACGAGGCGGTGCTGGTCGGGTGCCGGGTGGGTCTAATGAGCTGTGACCTTATATCATGCCTATACATGGTGTTGGGTAAGACGAATGACGTTTTGAAGGAGGTTATTCAGTATTAGATTCTCATTCTAAATATGTAAACATGAACGAGTATTTTGAGCGACTTCGCAAAATATCAAGAGAAAAAAAAATCGGACGAAATTCGCGTATTTCCTACTATGTTTCTTATTGATTCCGACATTTCTTACGAACGAAAATTGTTTCTCGTTTATATTCGACGACGACGAAGACGTCAAACAATTTTCGTTCGTAAGAAATGTCGGAATCAATGAGAAACGTAGTAGGAAATATGCGAATTTCGTCCGAAATTTCGTTTTCGTTTGAAACAGAGTAGGCCCTCAGGAGTATGAATTGGAAGATAAAAGATAGAAGGGACACGGTGGCTAGAGTTTCGGAAAGTTCCACCATCTAATAGCCAGTCTTATCCCTTGTTTCAGTCTAAGGAGTCATCATCAGTGCTCAGTTGTGATGTATCATCGGACGATAAGTTCATTGTGACTGGTTCCGGCGACAAGAAGGCGACAGTGTACGAAGTGATGTATTAGTGAACAGTGTTCGTAATCTCAATAGGCAATAACGCGTACTGACAGGTCCAGTGACAAGTGAGAATGGTTTTTATATGATGCTGTGGTTTAGTTGGCTGTACGAATTGCGGATGTAAACCTTAGGGTCACAGCAGATAATGCAATCGCATTTTGCTATTGCAATACAAAACGCTAGTAGTTCAATGGCTATGCGACTTGACGGCCGGTTCAGGCGCAATTTAGGGGCGTTCAAGTTGCCCATCAAATCGTATCGTGTGGGCCCTTAAATTACAGTGCCCTTAAGGCCACAGCAGACATGCTATTTTTAACATCGGCGATCGGTGATTTTGAGCTTTTATCGATGCTGCGTCGCGTTTTGGCGACTCTCTGCAGTCTCTATAATCGCCGATGCTAAAAATAGCAAGTCTGCATGGCCCTTAAGGACTGTTATTTAAGGGCCCACACGATACGATTAGATGGGCAACTTGAACGGCCCTAAATTGGTCGTGAACCGGCCCCCAAGTCGCTTAGCTATTAGAATGTCACTGAAACGTTTTGCATTGCAATAGCAAAATGCTAGTGACAGTTCAATGGCTAAGTGACTCGCCGATCGTCTGTATACGCGACGTCAAATCCCATCACCGATACAGTTTTTGTTTATGATGTTAGTAATACAGTCCTGCAAGGTTGTTAGTGTTTACCAATAATAATCCTGTATAATCAAATCAGCCGAACTAGGGGGCCATCCATTAATTACGTGACACGAATTTCATGATTTTTAGACCCCTCCCCCCCCCTTGTCACAGTCTGTCACATTTGCGAGACCAAAGTGTGACGTCACATATTTTTTATAATTTTCAGAAATTTACAAAAACTTTCGTTAAAAATTCAAATTTCGGTTTTAATACTTAGATATATTAGATTTTTTATGTGACGTCCCAAAACTCAGGACCCCTCCCACCCCCTTGTCACACAATGTCACATTTCGTCGACCCACTCCCCCCTTGTCACACAATGTCACATTTCGTCGACCCCCTCCCCCCTCCCCCTTTACGTGTGACGTAATTAATGGATGGCCCCTAGTAACGTGCCAAGTGATTGGTACGAAAATCGATTATGAAATTTCTTATAATCGGCATATCACTAGGCAATTGGACAGGTCGGGTTGCTCACCCAACTCGGTCGATTTTAGATTTATCGCCAACGGCAGTTGGCGATAAATCGGATTGGTTTATCGCCAACTGCCGTCCAATCAGATCGGCAACTTGATCAAATTGGCGACCAAATTGTCTAGAGTGGTCCTTTAGAGTGTTCTTTTCCGTCACGCGTCTTAAGCTCCGCGTGGTATTTTATCAGTCCAGTACAAGTGTTGACAGGTTTTGATGGCTAAATTAGATTTCGAATCTTGTCAGCAGCCTGCCTAATGGAAAAGTTCAAAGTTACTAATAAATGTATAGAAATATTAACAAGCGAAATCTGGTTTTTGAAAGCTGTCAAAACTAGTTAGATAATCGTACTGAATTCAAGTCAAACAATGTACGAGACGCTAGTAATTGTAATGTGAACTGTGTTGCATTGTAAATAAGGGTTAAAGTATACTCACAGCGATGGACAACATCGGACCGCCATCGATCAAAAATAATAGACGCGTGGAGTGGGTGTGCGATCGCGATTATAGACTGTATTCTTGATAGAACAGAAGGGCTAGATAAGTGGCTGACGTCTACAAGCGTTCCTTCAAATCGCTTCGCTTTATGTATGGAAATGACATAAGTCACGTGATCTACATAGCAACTTGTTGATCTACATAGCGACGTTTGACATTTCCATACATTGTGAAGTCTATTCTATTCTATTCGATTAGCGTTCATCCCACTTGTCTAGGGGGGCAGATTACATTTTTGACTGAGGTAAAATAATACACGTCCCGGTCGGCTGTTGACCGCCATATTGAATTTGTAACTTTTTAATATTGGCCTTGCACTAATCCTTTGATCTTGATACTCTTCCGTATTATTTTATATCATTGTGCTATTAATATAACTATTAATAAAATAAAAACCTCAGATTAAGTTATGCCAATAATCTCTATTGGCCTGCGCACATTGGCGGGCGGCATGGCAGAGCATTTTAAATTTATCATTCGATTTTAATACTTATCCAATCGAAATAAGGCGCTCCATCGTGCTCTTCGGTGCACCGAGAAAACTGCGATGCGATGCTCCGAGGTTGATCACCGAGCATTGAAATATATACCATATTTCGATTGGATAAGTATTAAATTCGATTGATAATTTTAAAATGCTCTGCGATGCCGTGCGCCAATTTGCGCAGGCCATATCCCGCAATCTTGACAGCCAACTAAAGATTTTCGGATTAAGCGTAATTTTAATGTAACAAATAGATCAATGTTGCACCGTTATACATGGATATTTTTAGTGTTATTATATATTTTTATAATGAAATAAGAAAATCATTTATATTAATTTTTTCATGTTGAATCTTGTTTCGTGGATGGTCCATTTATCGCGAGTATTTATTGTTCTGATCTTGTTTTCCGTCAGACTGACTGATATTGGTCATTGAGCGTATCATATTGTCAATTTTAGAGTTTATTTCAATACAGTATGTGCGTCGATACACGCACAGTGGGCTAGCACACGCCAAGACAAGACTTGTCACGCATTATGTCGCACGGAGTCGCTCCCTCACTTTCTTAATGCTTAGGAGAGAATGAGTCATAAGGGGCCATCCATATATTACGTCACACGAATTTCATGACTTCTAGACCCCTCCTCCCCTTGTCACAGATGGTCACATTTGCGAGACTCCCCCCTCCCCGTGTGACGTCACATATTTTTACAATTTTCAGATTTTTTCAAAATTTTTCGTTAAAATCAAATTTCGGTTTTAATACTTAGATATATTAGATTTTTAAATGTGACGTCACAAAACTTAGGACCCCTCCCACCCCCTTGTCACACAATGTCACATTTCGTCGACCCCCTCCCCCCTTTACGTGTGACGTAATTTATGGATGGCCCCTAATCGATTTGTCTCGCGTTTTGTCTTGTCACGGTCGGTTGTGCTACTAGTGCAGATTGGGTTTGCTTTTAAATGGGTTCAATTTCGTTACCAGTAGGTATTCGTCAAAATCGGCGCCAACTTTTTAGTACGTTGAGTCTTTGTGTAAACACTGATCACATGTAGACAAAATTAGTGCCTATGGAAACATTTCATAATGCATAGAAAAATGTACTTTACATTTTTTTTTTAATGGTGGAATGCAATATGTCTATTATATTTTATGTTTCTTGAATTGGTGGTGATATCAGATTTAGAATAAATAGGTGCACATCACGGTTCTGTATAACGGGAAATTATTTACGGAATACAGATTTTTAAAAATTTTAGTTCATGTTTTGGCTAAAGCAAGATTAGTGTAAAAAATTAAGTACAAGAATAGTTCCTTTAAAATTGTTCGATTCTGAACATGGACTGGGTAAAATATTATTTGATGAAATTGGTCTTTAAATAAATACAAAATATTATTTTAAAATTTAATAGATAGTAATTACAAAGAGAATGTTTATTGCTTTTCCTAATTGTTTGTTTATGTTCAAAATTCTAAAATATTTTCCTCCAAAGCTGACTGAGACTTTCATAAGTATATCAAAGTATATTTTATTGTACTTAAAGTAAGTTGCTTCTAAACGGACAGTATTTTCACAATATGTACACTATAATATGTGGCTGCAATATTGTGGCAACCCTGATATAAAGAAAAGAAAAAAAGAAAGAATAGCAAAAAATAATAAATGGAACAAAAATACAATTAACACAGTCTGCTCGTCCCAAACGGACCCAATTCAGCATGTGCTGATTAACAAGAAACAGCGCTGGTCTTCCATCGAGCAACAAACAAAACCGCCCCAAAAATATTATAGTGCCAAAATCGTTTGCAATAGGTGCTGAAATGTTTTGGCCACAGAGTAAAGACTAAAGACAGAGGTGCCCTTATTAAATATATGTATGAAAAAAAACGTGGTCATTGTTTTTTCATTTTCATTGTTCTATCTACCGGTAAATAGTTGAACTACTCGCTTCGTTTTATGTCGATGTTAGTACTAGGCCGACCACTCGGCCGAGTTGCTTAGGGCCAGTCCCCTTAGTCATTGGTCCATGGTTTTGGCTATATTGCTAGGCAATACTAAAAATATTGTTGTTTATTGAAAAGTATTGCTGGCAAAACTATTGCAACCACATATTGCAAGAAAAATATTGTCCGTTTAAAAGCACGATTAAATAAAATAGGATCCTCATAAAATGAATTTCAATAATGATCTGCAAATTGTGATATTATCTCCATTGACATGCTATATGCTTGTGTGGATATGCGAAGCCGGATTTGACTGTAAACAACTGATTGTTAATTTACTGCGAAATTGAAGTGTATTATGTACTTTGATTATATTTATTATTTCGATAAATGTTGCTTTTTAATCATTTAATTCCTTTAAATGGGTATTAGCCTTAACTAATCGGTGTGAGGGGTAAAGTATGCAAATAAACTATTTCTTTGTATGTATGATAAGGCCGCACCTACGGCTAATTTATTTCGTATATAACTTTAACCTTATACTTCATGTTTCAGTCGCCGTAACCGTAACAATGCCGGTATTTATAAAGTTGTAACAGGTGGTTTTTGTAACTGCCAGTTTTGTGGTTGTCACTGCCGGTATTGTGGTTGTTATTTCCGGTTTTGTGGTCGTCGTTGGTGATTAAATCGTATTCGCAACCTTTTCATAAAGCCTGCACAACTTCTCTTTCATGTTCGGTGGGACGTACCGGAATGAATCAACCAACACAATGGAGTTTTGTGACGCCATACCCATAAATGTTATCTGAAAACAAAAGATTAAACGGCATTATAAAAAGCACAGTGATAATTGGCGCATTGCAGTATTTAATAACATAATGTATGTTTGTTTTATATCGTTTTATATGTATACTAGCTCTGCCCCGCAACTTCGCCCGCGTGGTAATTGTTAAGATTAGGCTGTCTTATTCCAGAGGCTACACTATCTACGTTTCAAATTTCATTAAAATCGGTTTAGTAGCTATGGAGATACGTGGTAACAAACATTCACACACACACACACACACACTTTCGGATTTATAATATTAGTAGGATTTGATTAATTAAGTTATATTTAGTATCTTTTTATAATAATAATATATCCGTATGTATTGAACATACTTCATTGGTGGATTAAACAAAAAGGCACTGAGACGGCGACATATTGATAAGGGCAATATCGCACGAGGACACCAATGGTAGCGCAACCAGTCGCTCCACCAACAAAATGTATAGAGCTGTATGGAGGTGCACCGGTGTTCGCTTGGTAGCGCAACCAATTCGGTGTCGGCTACCGAATGACCCAGTGGTGCCGCCACCATGCTTGCCTCGTGCGATATCGCGCTACGCGACCATAAGCAGACATATTTTTCCCCCCAAAATAAAACCCAGTTGTATACATACATATACTACGAGGCGTCTCAGGCTAAAAACAATACTTCTGAAGGCATCAAACGCATCCATAGATTAATTAACCCCAGCTCGAAACTTTTATAAATCTATGGACGCTATCTATCGTTGTACCCTAATGTATAAATCCTAATTATGCCTTGTGGCTTTGTGGCGACTTGCCTTTCTATAAAGGTGCTTATAATAAAAAACGCTATACTTACATAACCAGTATGAGTTCCTCTTTGCCGAAGATTGAATCTTATATTTTGCCATCCACTCGCAAAGTTAGCGTTCGGCACGTTGGTATACCTTCCCGCTACAACAAGGTTCCCATCCACGTACTGGTGTGCGAGAATCGTTATCTGATCCAACTGATCCGCAGACTCCATATATGTGTTTACTTCGATCAAACCACCACCCTTCATAGGGAACATGAATGACGAAACACAACTCAAAGACTCCCGAGGCGATATAAACGACTCACTCCTCTTGTTTTGACTCGTCAAGTCTGTTGTATTATAATATTTCCTATCCCAAAACTCCATCCCCAAACAAGGTTCTAATTCATTTGTAAACAACTCATGGAAATTGTTTTCAAAAGTATATCTCACACATCCATGCTCTGGTTGTGTGGTTGTTGCAGGCAGCTGTGTGGTTGTGTCCGGCATCGTTACAGACGGTTGTGTGGTAGTCAGTGGTGGTTGTGTCGTAGTGTCAGGCGGCTGTGTGGTAGTCAGTGGTGATTGTGTCGTTGTGTCAGGCGCCTGTGTGGTAGTCATTGGTGATTGTGTCGTTGTGTCAGGCACCTGTGTGGTAGTGAGTGGTGATTGTGTCGTTGTGTCAGGCGGCTGTGTGGTAGTCAGTGGTGATTGTGTCGTTGTGTCAGGCGGCTGTGTGGTAGTGAGTGGTGATTGTGTCGTTGTGGCAGACGGCTGTGTGGTAGTCAGTGGTGATTGTGTCGTTGTGGCAGACGGCTGTGTGGTAGTAAGTGGTTGTTGTGTCGTTGTAACAGGTGGTTGTGTGGTAGTCTCCGGTGTTGCAGGTGGCTGTGTTGTTGTCACCGGAGGTTCCGTCGTTAGCACATCATCTTCATAAAGCCGGCACAACCTCTCGTCCATGTCCGGCGGGACATACCGGAATGAGTCAACCAACACGGTGGAGTATCTTGAAGCAATGCCCATAATTGCAATCTAAAAATTAAAAATGATATTTCTAAGTAAAGTCTATACCTCTGCCTCTGACATTGTTGTTTATTCCGGTCTAACCCGTAGAAACATTATCAAAGTAAGGGTGTATTGTGTTCCATCAGTAAAAAAATCCTAGTAGCTAATACGTAATCGCTAATTGATGCAATATTCCCCTATTCGTACTTACATAACCATCGTACACCCCATTGCCCGTCAGATTAATCCGCATCGTGTGCCATCCGCTCACAAAGTCTGAGTTCGTGGCCCAGTTATCAGCCAACCCTACCACGCGATTGTCTCCATTGGCCACGTACTGGATCGCGAGAATCGCTATCTGATCTGACTTGTCCGCCGACTTCATATATGTGTTAACTTCAATTATACCGCCGGCTGTCATAGTGAACATGAACGACGACCCACAACTGCCCATCACTCGAGGTGATATAAACGACTCACTCTTCTCGTTCTGACCCGTCAGATTCGTGGCATTATAATATCCGAGATCCCAAAGCCCCAGCCCAATACAAAGACTCGATTTATTCGTAAACGAATATTCGACATCATCTTCGAATGTGTACCTCACACAGCCACAAGAAATCCCCGATATGAAAAATGCAAAAAATATAAATGCTTGGCGCAACATTTTTTGCGCTGCTAACTCTCAAATGCAGCGCGATCTAGACTATTGTAAAAACATTGATCAACCAATTTAAACAACGATTGTAATCGATGATGATAGACCAAAGTAATTACCTAATAAGCTACCCACTATCTCAGATTAAACGGCTTAAAATGCATTGTGGTACTGCGAATAGATTAATTTAAATTATAATGCAATCTTGTTGCTAAGTAGGTAGGCTACTTAAAGATGTTCGGAGCGTAACTTTAATTTACCTAACAAATAGATCAATGTTGCACCGTTACGGCTTAAGCCCATCCCTTAAAGGAAAACCCAAGACTGAATAAGTAAAACCATTATTTTTTCTCTTATTATTAAGAATATAGAACTTTCCATTTGTCATCGGGTCTTGCTGTTTTTTACACGACTGTTTTCCAAACAATACATAGGTAAGTACAAAATTTATTAGGTATATTTAGCTGTGAACAAAAATATCTTTGATCTCAAGTTGTTACATGTAGTTGTGTTTTGTCACTGCCGGTTTTGTGGTGGTCACTGCCGGTGATGTGGTTGTCCCTCCCGCTTTTGTGGTCGCGTAAAGCCGGGACAAACTTTCGTCCATGTCGGCGGGACGACCGTCAATTGAATGAGTCAACCAAAACAATGGAGTTTCGTGACCATGCCAATAAATGATACCTAAAAGCAAACGTTAAAACTGTACCTACCTATTATGAAAATTTCAATGATAACTGCCGCGTTGCGGTCATATTAAGTACGACAGCCGATTAGCGACGTTGCAGTCTAGATACAATAAATAAACTTGAAGTAAGGCTAAATGCTGCGTTCCATTCACCGTAATTTTTGTTATTTTCGTCCACAAAAAGTGTTAAAAACGATAATTTTGATCACTTTCAGTACAAGTTGGTGCGAGTGGAACGAGATTTGTGGACGAAAATAACGAAATTTACAAAATTAACAGTGAATGGAACGCACCATTAGTAATTACGAAACATTAGTACCTATATTTTGATTATTGTATGTCTAATAGAGATAAGAACTATCAAAGATTTTTAGCCGATCGATTGATTTTGATAAGGTATATCTAATCTAATCTAAGTGCACCAGGTTTGTATGCACCTGCTTCTGAAATTAAAATAACAATTCTCACACACACTCACAGAGTTTGCAGAAATGTTTGATATTTTACCTAACAATTTGTTAGTCTAAATTATCTATCTATTCTAAATTCAGTCAGTTAGAGTCAAGTACATAAGTAGGTACCTACCTATGACTTGGTGGGAGCAAGCAAGCTTGGTATTAAAAGATCGAGCAAGCTTGACTCAAGCTGAAATCTACGTGCTAGACGTCAAGCCGCTTGAACATGGCCGAGGACGAGGAGCTCCTATGTGCAGCAACTTGGCAGCTACCGATATTAGAGACTTAAAACTTCCTTAACCAATAGGGGTTAGTTAGACCAATCCTTGGCCTAACAAAGGCCTTCATGTCATGTGCTTGACATTCAAAAACTTTAAAATATTATATATTTTGCTTGACACTGGCTATATGCAAAAAGCGGTGCCCCATGTAAAAAAAGACGTGCTGTCATATTGACAATTGGCTAACTGACGTGACCGACGTGCAACTCGACATTTAATGAGGTTTAGTGATAAGCAATTTCGATTATTGTAGATAGACGATTATTGGTTTTAATCGATAACCGAATTTTTATAAAGCTACTGCTGTATTACACTGTTTCGTACAAACAAATACGATATAATTATTACTTTTAAAGAAGAAAAGGTGAAGAAGCTATCAAAGTTAATTTGAGGACATTCTGCGTGAGTCGTTAAGAACTGCTGCGTTCCATTCACCGTAATTTTTGCTATTTTCGTCCACAAAAACTGTTAAAAACGATAATAATGATCACTTTCAGTACAAGTTGGTGCGAGTGGAACGAGATTTGTGATCGAAAATAACGTAATTAACAAAAAACAGTGAATGGAACGCACCAAACATTGCTTGTTCGTTGGAACTGAAGCCATTGAGCAAAGCACCAGACTTCGCGATTCATAAATTTGTTTATATGGTTAATGATACCGTAATATACTGTTGAAAGAGGCAACAAATTCGTTATCTTAATAGGTACTCACTTGGTCTGGTCTGACGCTTTGAAATCCCGGTGAAATTCCTTTATTTCCCGGGGTTGTCTTTTTTGTAGGACTTTTTTGTAGGACCTTCCTAAGATTTGATTATACTCCATTTGTTATAGCATTAGACAGAAGTTAAAAAAGGTTATTTTTAGTGTCCACTTTGTAACAAAAGTACAAATAACATGTTACAGTTATGATTGACGTCGAATTTATTATAATCTATTTATATACCAGCTAGTCACACCTAACTGTAATTATTTTAAGTATTTATATTATAAAATAAATTGTCTTTCATTTAAATATTATCATTTCAGTCCAATTTAAAATTAAGTGTCAATGCTAAAAACCTAAAAGAAGCAGGGGTGAACAATACCGGGAACGTGTTTCGTTCCACTATAATCCTAACAAATCTAAAATGTTACCTAATCCGTTCAGAGGTTATGTCAGCAGGGCATTTCTAATTTTGTCGGATTATGTTGTCTATGAAATTGACGTAAATAATTTTCTGTCAGTGTTTGTCATTGAGTCATTCACCATCATTTATTTTTTCATAAATTTTTTGTTGTCAGCTTAAAATGTGTGATACGAGATGTTATTATAAATAAAACATAGTATAAAAAGTACTTTTATTTTGGTTATTGAAGTATTTAGCATTGTTTTATGTGAAAACAATTTTAATGTGACCACTCTAAATAAAAGTTGTTTTGACTTTGAAATAAAATGTTTTGGATCCCTGCTTCTACGAGCCTCTTATTTCTAATGTTATAATAAATGGGGTATAGTATCGCTTAATCGATTCTTTCACATCACTATAAATTGTATTTTGTTTTGGTGTGTGCTGGCATCCGAAAGTAAATAATTCAAATTATAATAAAAAGTGCAGTTAAAACTGTGTGCTGAATTATGTGTAATTTCTAATATTAAGGAAGACAACTGGAAAAATGTCTCAACCTAACCTATTGGACATAATCCCGGAACAATTATTTCAATCATATTCCATCAGCGATATAGACCACGTACAGAAGAAATTGCATTATGAAATCGAAAGAAAAAGGGAGGAGTTACGAGCAATGGTGGGGTGAGTCCTATTTTTGGTGCGTTCCATTCAATGTAAATTTTGTTAATTTCGTTATTATGTGTATTTATAAAATACAACGAAGGTTGAAGAAAGCTGTATAAAAGTTCTGTGTGCCTTTACAAAATAAACAAACTTACTCAATTGCATCCATAAATTTGTCAAGTTACCCACACTGCTCACCACCAAGGGCGCTGCTGTCTCTGTGAAAGCCCGCCATCTTAACTGTCATATTTCATAGCGTATTTAAGTTTTTGACAGATAGTGCCGATTTTTTCAAATTGTTGAAAATTTGTTAAATTTGTTGAAAAGATACAGTTAAATTACCTTTTCATGGGTTAAAACCGTGCATATAACTGTAAAGCAAGTGAAAGTGTGTTAATTTCATGGAATGAGTGATGCACAAGACATTCGTGGGGTCGATGTGTATGAGGTCGATCCTGGCGCCCGCTCTGGAACGCCGGGCTCCGCAGCAGCCGCGGGTGGTGTTGCGAGCCCGAGCTCGAGCAGGGCTGAGTGCTCTACTTCTTCCTCGGAGGATGAAGTAGGAATTGCATCGCCGCCTCCCAATAAAAGGTCGAGGCGCGTCAGAAAACAGGTTCGGACCTGTTCTGATCCGCGATTTGATTCCCTGATGAATCAGGTGAGTCATATTTCGCATTATATAGCTCATTTACCAAGATATATAAGCCCCATGAATCAGACTGTCGCAGACAGCAATTTGCCCAGCACGTCTGCTGGCTCATCACAGTATCTGATAAAGCCATCGACTTCGGCGGCTAATGTGTCCTTGGGCTCT
The DNA here is from genome assembly GCA_947859195.1 of Drymonia ruficornis. NCBI lineage: Eukaryota > Metazoa > Arthropoda > Insecta > Lepidoptera > Notodontidae > Drymonia > Drymonia ruficornis. The sequence goes on from OX401921.1 coordinate 2,517,477, forward strand.
ATTAAAGTCAATGTAGAGGATACAAAGGTTATTCCTGCAGCGAATAAAGAGCGTCTAGAGGCACTTATGGCTCTCCAGCTATTTGACTCACCTGCATGGGCAGGCATTAGGTACAAAAAAGCATTGCACACATGCCTTGCAGCGCCGGGCTTCTGCGCTTTGAAGAACAATGAGGAGCTGTGTCATTTTAATAAGAGCAAGGATTTTTACATCTCTACGGAGCAGGTCCTTGCAGGTTTATCCAATGCTGTACTTGAACAGAGAGAGCTATTACGGGCAGGACTTCAAGAGCTTATTAATTGGGCGTCATCTAACCCCAATAATCTTAATCCTAATACTTTGTTTGAGCGGGTATCCACAACCTTTGGACCAGGCTCACCAATTTCAAAGAGCTCTGAAATAATAATACAAGTGATATGTGGTAAAAGAGCTGAATGTATGTATACAAGCCAGACGGGACCGAATTTTGAAGGAGATCAAAAACCCAAATATTAGAACTTCTTTACAGAATGTTCCACCAAGTGCAGTGTACTTGTTTAGTCGAGAGTCTCTTGACCCGATTATTAATTCTTTGGGCGGAACCCAAACTTGGCTTAATACACCAAGTTATTTGAGAGATAATTCAGCACCGAAATATAATAACCTGGTGGCGAATGGCAATAACCCTAATAGGAAGCGTTCAAGGAACACTAAGAACACTTATAAAACTAAGCAAGGGAAAAGAAACCAGCCCTTTCGGAGGCCAGCCAACGGGTCTGGCTCAGGAAAGCGAACAAAGGAATGACAATCAAAGAAAATTCAAGGGGGGGTGTTTGGGTCAACACCTAACAGCTTGGCAGGAGCTGGGTGCAAACCAATTTGTCCTAAAATTAATTTCTGGTGGTCGAATCCCTTTCAAATCCAGACCCCCTTTGCAATATCCCACCAGAACAATAATGGAGAGATTTTCAACGAGAGAATCCAAGGATATGACAACATTAATAGAAGAACTATTAGAGATTGGAGTACTCGAGAAACTTCCAGTTATGAACTCGGGGTTTCATTCCAGGATGTTCACTGTGAAGAAGGCGGGTGGAGGCTTGCGCCCCATTTTCGATTTAAGGGCCCTCAATATACATGTATCAGCAAGACATTTTCACCTAATCTCTCAGATGGACGTTACAGAATTCTTACAGCCAAGCGACTGGATGGTGAAGATAGATCTCCACCAAGCCTATTTTCATCTGCCCATGGCAGAGGTCCACAGGAGGTTCCTTCGAGTGATTTACAGAGAAGAGGTTCTGCAATTGACAGCGCTTTCCTTTGGCCTATCATCAGCGCCAAGAATGTTCGCTGCAGTATCGAATTGGGTCGCAGAAAAGCTGCGAAGTCGAGGTATCCGTGCCGTAGTGTTTCTGGACGATTACCTCCTAGCGCACCAGGACCGCGCAAAGCTGTTAGCTCAGATAACCGAGACATTGAAACTGTTAGAGACTCTCGGTTGGCATGTCAATTTAAAGAAGTCGATATTGGAACCTACGCACATACTAGATTATCTGGGGTTAACATGGAACACCCAGGACAATATCCTGACCCTGCCATTATCAAAAAGGACAAAAATAAAAGAGATCATAACAATTCTATTAAGTCGAGGAAGTTGCACTCTGAAAGAGATCCAGAGCCTGTTGGGAGTACTAAATTTTGCCAATCTGACTACACGGGGAGGAAGATTACGATGTCGCAGGATGCAATTATTCTTGAGAAGCTTCAAGCAGGGTCGGATAAGAGAGAGAAGAGTTCTACCAGCATTAGTACTCAGAGACCTCAGTTGGTGGTTAGACACAGTGGACTCCAGTTCAGCCCCATTATACAAGAAGAGTGTAACACATTTTCTTACAACAGATGCTGCAGATACAGGCTGGGGTGCTCAGTTGAACAGCCTTTACCTTGCAGGGAAATGGACAGTCAAGCAAAGAGCATGGCATTCCAACGTGAAGGAAATGTATGCAGTTTATGGGGCAATAAGAGATCAAGCTTCCAACTTAAGAGACTCGCACATATTAATTCAATCAGACAATCGGACTCTAGTCGCGTACATCAGAAACGAAGGGGGCACAAGGTCAATAGCCCTACTAGAACTGACAAGCAATCTTTTAGAGCTATGCGAGCAGCTAAACATAACCCTATCTGCATGCTACCTACCAGGAAGGCTGAATGGTATAGCAGATCGACTCTCAAGAGGTCGTCCCGTACCAGAGTGGCACCTGTTGCCAGAGGCCACCAAGGTTGTTTTCAGGAAATGGGGAGTGCCAGAAATAGACCTCTTCGCAACCAAGAGGTCCACAGTAGTAGAGCAATACGCAAGTTTAGACTCAAAAGATGGGTTAGCAACCTTTTGCGACGCATTCAGTCAGAAATGGGTCTACAATCTCGCATGGGTATTCCCACCACCCAGCTTAATTCCTCGGGTTTTAGCACATCTGAACGAGGCAGAGGGGACTTACATAATAATAGCGCCCCAATGGACAAAGTGCTTTTGGCTAGCAGACCTTCAGATGCGAGCCTTGGAGCAGCCAATATCAATACAGAACCTGCAGAAAGTATTAGTAGATCTGACTTCAGGGAGGTGTCCCCCCAAGATCGACCAGTTGAACCTGCAGGCCTGGAGAATTGCGGGTGGGCGGCCAATATCAGGCACTGGAGTCCAGAGGAAAGAGAGTTAATAAGACATAGTTGGAGGGCATCAACACTTGCCACTTACAGGACTCCAATAAAGCGTTGGTTAGAGTGGTGCCAAAGCAATAACATTAATCACAAAGTACCTGATGGTAACAATGTAGCAAGATTCTTGGCTCAATTGTTCTTAAAAAATAAATTTGCATATAACACAATATTACTACATAAATCAGCGATTTCTACTTACTGTGCAACATCAGGTGTAAATTTTTCTAAAAATTTTTATATCCAACAAATATTGAAGGCTATATCTCTGGTTAAACCTACTCCAAGTAAGCCACCTATTTGGGATGTTAAAATCTTATTCACATGGTTAAAGGATACTCCTGTTTCTGATTCCTTATTTGAATTATCTGCAAGAACAGCATTAATACTTTTATTAGCATCTGGACGTAGACTACATGACCTTACTTTATTAGAGATTAAAAATGAAAGCCTTATACGAGAAGATGATATGATAACGCTTTGGCCAAAATTTGGTTCAAAGACAGACACAGGATGCCGGCAGCAGTCTGGGTGGCAACTTTTGAGCCATGAAGATCACCGGATTTGTCCTGTAAAACATATTGAGAGATTAATTGCGAAATCAAGAACCAGAAGGAGAGAAGGAGACAATATAACAAATTTGTTCATCTCAATTACTGGCATTGTAAAGCCTGCCTCTAAGACAATGATTGCAGGGTGGATAAGGTACATATTTAAACAAGCTAAGATAGATGCTTCTCCAGGTAGCATAAGATCTGCAGTGGCTTCTCGAAGCTGGTTAGAAGACAGACCAGTAGAGGATATACTCAAGAGAGGAAATTGGAGGAGTGAAGATACTTTCAGGAAGTTTTACTGTCGTCCAATTACAAATCATTTTAACAAGGAAAGTGCAGATTTGTTATTTGAAAATTTTGCTAATGTTTAATACTATTTGATTTTATAGTTAACCTCTTAATTACTATTAATTATCTGATCTCATTTAAATCTTTACACCTGCCTAAGGTTTTAAACTTATTTTACTACTTATCATTATTATTTTTTAAATAAGTTTATAATTTCAATCAAGGTCAATTATTCCTTGACTACTGTTCATTTGTATGTTTAATATTATCATTGTGAATGATAATTGTTTTAGACATTCTTATTAATTCTTAATAATTATTTTTTGTTTTTAAGTTTGAAGTATTATTTTGGTTTAAACTCTGAGACTATAGTGGAGTAGTAACATAGAGTTGTGAATTATCTAATTAACAATTTAATTACATGTTATTTTCAGAATTATTAATACATCTTTTATTATAAATCATTCACATAGCGTATACCACTTCTCACCAGCAGAAATCAAACAGGTCTTCAACCTTCGTTGTATTTTATAAATACACATAATGACAATGTTTTGCATTAAAACAAAACAATTATTATGTGTAAAATAAAATACAACGAAGCAAGAAGGTCTTGCAGGTGAAGACACTATGAAATATGACAGTTAAGATGGCGGGCTTTCACAGAGACAGCAGCGCCCTTGGTGGTGAGCAGTGTGGGTAACTTGACAAATTTATGGATGCAATTGAGTAAGTTTGTTTATTTTGTAAAGGCACACAGAACTTTTATACAGCTTTCTTCAACCTTCGTTGTATTTTATTTTACACATAATAATTGTTTTGTTTTAATGCAAAACATTGTCATTTTCGATTACAAATCTCGTTTCACTCGCACCAACTTGTACTGAAAGTGATCATTATTATCGTTTTAACACTTTTTGTGGACGAAAATAACAAAAATTACGGTGAATGGAACGCAGCATTAATATACCGTTATACATAAATTTGGGGTATAATACGGAATCTAGTGTACACAACAAGACCATTATACTATTACTAAATTAATACTAATGCCTATAGCTATTGATGCTTCTCTGCAAGTTTTCTTAATATGATTTAGTTGGCAAACAGGCAGTCAGCCTGCCTGATATAAAGCAGTTACTATACCCTTTTAGATCCTTATAATACCGATGGCAACACTCTTGCTTTGCCATCCTGAAGAGGGACAGAGATGCTAGGGGTGAGAGGGGTAGGGTGATAGGGTGAGATGGGTAGGTGTAAGCAGGATGAGAGGATCTTCTGTGAGAGAAGGTACTACCCCAGTGGAGCCTGCCTGAATATGAGATGCAGTCAGTTGACAACAGTTTGGCTTTAACACTGCTAAATGTTGGTGTGGAATAACACATAGTCAAAGTCAAAGCATTTATTTTGTTTAGGCCTATGGGGGCACTTCCTCTTCTTCTATACATATTCATTCATTCATATAATACAATGTATTTTGGTAAACGATAGCTCCAGTGTGCTGCCCTCCGAAATAAGCAAGGCAAGACACGCTACACTTTAACATGACACTGTTATTAACTAAGTGTATTCGAGCGATCAGTCCCAAGCTGATTTATCTTCCAAGTAATCCGAGATTTTGTAATAGGCCTGTTGACAGAGTTTAGTTTTCACTATATAAGAATAATACAAAATCTCATTTCAGTGAGAGGTATAGGGATCTCATACATGCAGCAGACACTATTGAAGAGATGAAGCAGACCACATCAAGCACACTGGAGCACATCGGCGACATGATGTCCGCGTGTAAAAACTTGCACAACACCCATCTAGTTGGTTTCAAGATTTCCGAGAAGCCTTCTGTGTATCCAAGGTAGGTTTTTATGTCTTAACTTATTTTCAGGGTTCCGTACCCAAAGGGTGCCAATAGGACCCTATTACTAAGCCTACGCTGTCTGTCTGTCCTTCTCTCCTTCTGTCCGTCTGTTCGTCTGTCCGCCCGTCTGACAGCGGGCTGTATCTCAGGAACCGTAATAGGTAGAGAGTTGAAATTTTCACATAATGTGTAGGTATTTCTGTTGCCGCTACAACAACAAATAACAAAAATAAAATTTAAAAATTAAGGGTGTCCTCATAGAATAATATTTTTGACGTTTTTATTTATTTCCACAAGTCTCTGAACTTGATGCCCACTTGGCTCAATGGTTCAAGCATAGGACACTTAGCTCACTGTATCATTTGTACTGTATTTTCCCTGGTCTGGCTGACATCACCCCCAGTCCATTAAATGGTAGTTATAGTACAAGGTCTGGTCATATTTTAGAGAAGAAAGATTTTCCATCTTGGTTAATTAGTAAACTAAATGACTAGCAACAACTGAAGAAAAGTTATCTAATACTCTTCCAACAGTTTTCAGAACACAAACTCGGTGCACAGTATATCAGTACAAGTGAAGTTATTGATGGAAATACCTGAAAAAATATGGACTAGCATTGAAACTGAAGACTATGTTAAAGCGACACAACTGTTTATTATGGCCCGACATATTAATACAGGTATGATTTTAATACAGGCATGTTGGTTTTTTTTTAGTCCGGGCGCTATTAGTCCCGGCCCGCGATTTCTCTCTGACATGGGGGTCAGAGCCTTTTTTAACTAATCCCACTAATATTATTAATGTGAAAGTTTAGATGGATGAATGGATGGATGTATGGATGGATGGATGGATGGATGGATGGATGGATGGATGGATGTATGTTTGTTTGTTTGTTACTCAATCACGCCAGAACGGCTGAACGGATCTGGATGAAATTTGGCGCATAGATAGATTATAGTCTGGTATAGCACATAGGCTACTTTTTATCCCGGTAAAATATATGGTTCCCGTGGGATACATTTGTTTTAATTTTTCATAGAGCAAAGGGTCGACATGATTTTTTGCATAGGTAGTGGTAGTTTAGGGGTCACGGCGGGACGGTATACGGGATCCAGGATACGGGATTCGGGATCCCGGATCCGGGATCCGGGATCCGATTTTTTTAAATATATATTCTGCGCGGACGAAGTCGCAGGCAAAATCTAGTCTATAAAATTTTAAGACATTTTGGAAATCAAACAATTGTCGTACATCATAATATTATTTTTAGGGCTACAACTGCAAATTGGCGGCAAGAATATAAAGCCGGGGATGCACTCGTTGCAACGGCTTGTGCAACAGCAGTGGAGTTCCATCTCTAACTTCAACAGGACTATCATAGACGTGTGCCGCGAGAAGCTGCAGGATGTCGACATTAGTGTTGAGGTGAGGATCTGTGTTGCCGCTGGCAGTTTTTAGGGTACCATACCCAAAGGGTGCCAACGGGACCTTATTACTAAGTATACGCAGTCCGTCTGTCTGTCTGTCCGTCTGTCAGCGAGCTGTATCTCATGAGCAGTAATAGGTAGAGAGTTGAAGTTTTCACAGAATGAGTATTTCTAATGCCGCTACAACAACAAACACTAAAAATAAAATAAAATTTAAAAATAAAGGTACTTGATATTTCTGACGTTTTTATTCTACGGTAGTACGGAACCCTTTATGTGCGAGTCCGACACGCACTTGGCCGGTTTTATAAAATGTGCTCAAAATTGGTTTAGCAGTTTAGCCGTGGTAGCATAACAGACATACAGACAGAGTTACTTTCGCATTTAATTAGTTTAGATTTTAATTGCTAACTAGTTCCGTTTCTTTTGAGTAACGCCGTGGACGAATGATCTTAGGTTCGTATTAATATGCATCTCAAAGTTGAGATCGATCTTAAGGCTGGAACCATTGCAACTGACAGCTCGAGGTTGACCGCTTTTTGCTCAAACAATGTCGTAGGACCGCGAGTTGAATTTTTTGAATTTAGAATTTTCGATACGCCACGATACATCAAAAAGACGACATGATAAATCAAAAACAGAAGTGACTCATATACTAAATTCGTATCTTGCCTACTTTTATTTAGTCGTATAAGGGTAACTTCGTAAAGGAAAATTTTCACTAAATCTTAAGTACAATTTAAGTACTACATTTTTATTAATAGGTAGGTGGGTAGGTTATTTTTTCTTTGTAATCTTTTTTATTGTTATTTTGTTGATATAGTAAATAAAAGCTCACTAACTGTTAATTTTTAATTGTTCTGAAATTTAATTTTGCCCAACACTGGGTAATAGGTAGTACTATTTAAAAAAGACTAGTACATAATTTAAATGTTTAATATTATAGGACAAAATAAGTAAAATTAAAACAACTTAAAATTCTAAATAACTGCAAACAATAAAAATTGTTGACAACATCGGGTAATAACTGAAATAAAAGTAGTACTAATCCTTATTAGTTACTAGCAGTGCCTGCGACCTAGTACGCGCACATTTTTGGAAAAGGTTACCCCTTATTTGACTGATGGATTGATGGAGGATGACGGACGGATGGAGTGGCAATGCAACGCATGCCGGGCATGCATGCAACCCTCATAGGATCACTGTTTTGCCCGTCAGTCTATCTGTCCGTCTGTCAAAACGTGCACAGCCTAAACCGCTTGGGTTAGAAACATGAAATTGTAACTTTTTATAACGTAGAAGAAGACCACAGGAAGGATTTTTGAGAATTCAACAATTAAGGGGAGAAAGTATCTATGGATAGTCCCAGTTTTTCTGAAGCTAGAGACATGAATATTTGTATTTGTAGGCTGAGTAGCCGAAATACTAATTTTCATGTAAGGTCAAGATTTTCAAGCCAGAGCCATGGGTCTGGAGCAGCTCCATGATAATAATAATATATGGTATAATTAAAAATAAAATACTTGCTCCACAAAACGCCTCGTTTTGTGAGTTTTTAGGGTTCCGTACCTCAGAAGGAAAAAACGGAACCCTTATAGAATCACTTTTTGTCCGTCTGTCTATCTGTCCGTCCGTCAAAACGTGCACAGCTCAAACCGCTGGTGATACAAACATGAAATTTGGACAGTAAGTACCTTTCACAGCGTAAAAGAAGAGCAAAGGAAGGATTTTGGAAAATTCTTACCCTAAGGGGGTAAAATAAGGGGTGGAAGTTTGTATGGAATTCCCTCATTTCTGAAGTTAGAAACATGAAAATTTCTATTTAGGCTACTAATACAAATACAAAATAGTAATTTCAGCGCTTTTGAAAATTCTACCCCCAAGAGGGTAAAATAAGGGGTGGAAGTTTATATGGGGGTTCAAATTTTTCTAAAGCTAGGCACAAGAAAATTTGTATTTAGGCTTCTTATTAACTAAGAATAGTAATTTCAGCGTTTATGATCATTTCACCTCTAACGGTGTAAAATAGGGGGTGCAAGTTTGTATAGGCGTCCCAATTTTTCTGAAGCTAGAGACATGAAAATTTGTATTTGGGCTACTCATTACTAATTAAAACCGGACAAGTGCAAGTAGGACTCGTGCTCTGAGGGTTCCGTACAAATTTTATTATGTTTGTGTGTGCATCATATCTTTGGCGTGCAAATACAGGGCAATGAAGCAAGATGTGCTCCACTGTCTCGCTGGGGTTCTTCGAGCTTCCACTTTGCTAGTTTTCGGAACAATACATAATAATTACAACACCTAAGTGTGTATTGTTCCGAAAACAGGGAAAATCATGAAGACTCTAATCTCGGGATAACAATTGCACTGCAAGCGACTGTGGTGAACTGGTTGGGCTAACAATCAAAAGGTCCCAGGCTCGATCCCTGTTGGGGCATGCACTAATGGATGAATTTTCATCTATGTGCATAATTTACAGTTCGCTGACGGCGAGAGAAAACATCGTGAGGGAACCTACCTATCCCTCGGGATTAGGTAATAGTCAGTTCCTGTATACACGGCGACAAGATTCACCACCTGTCACGTTGGGTTCTGACTATACAGGGTGAATTTTTCAAGTGTGCGTGGATGGCCAAATCCGAAACTATGAGTGATATCAAAAAGTACTCAAAAGAATCTCGGGGCTGATTTTGATGAAAATTGTAATTACTTCTCAAAATTCGTTGCTTATCAGCGACACTATCGAATGCTGTAATAATACAGTATGTGGTTTTTTATTCTTAATCAACTAGTTCGATTCCTGGCTACGACTATTGTTTTTTCAAAAATCCAATGATGCAGTTTTAGTTTTCATCAAAATCAGCCCCGAGATTTTTATGAGTACTTTTCGATATCACTCATAGTTTCGGATTTGGCCATCCACGCTCACTTGAAAAATTCACCCTGTATAGTACAATTACTTTTCCAAGATTCCAAAACAAAAGTTTCTTAGTTTATTATATGGAGTATACATACTAAGTTTCAAGTCAATCGGACACAAATATATTTTTCTACCGTACTTCTACCCCTAGTTTCCCCCTTTGGGGCTTGATTTCCGAAATGATATTTTTATGGGACCAAAACAACTTAGTCACCTACCAAATAACAGTTTAAAAAGAAAAATTGGTTCATAAACGTTAGAGATAAACGGTAACTCTCCATACAAACTTCAACACCTCGTTTTACCCCTTAGGGGGGGATTTTTCTAAAATCCTGAAACATGAGTTTCATTATTTATTATGCAAAATATACATATTAAGTTTCAAGTCAATCGGACAAAAAATTTTTTTTCAGACGAACTTCACCCCCCAAAATTACCCCCTTAGGGGTTGATTCTAGGAATTATTTTTTTATGGGACCAACTTGGAGCTACGATCTACCGAACAGCAAAATAATTTTTCAAATCGGTTCATAAATGCCGGAGAAATCGGTGAACATACATAAAAAAAAATACATACAGCCGAACATAGAACCTCCTCCTTTTTTGAAGTCGGTTAAAAATATGAAAAAATGAAATGTAACGTCACGACTTTTATCCCCATTCGGGGGTAGTCAGAGGCGTGAGTGGCCATACACCACCACATTGTGGAGGGATTAACCAACTCAAAGCCCACGTTTCACCAGATAGTCAGAACCCAACGTGACAGGTGGTGAACCTTGTCGCCGTGTATACAGGAACTGACTATTACCTAATCCTGATGGATAGGTAGGTTTCCTCACGATGTTTTCCCTCACCGTCAGCGAACTGTAAATTATGCACATAGATGAAAATTCATCCATTGGTGCATGCCCCACCGGGGATCGAACCTGGGACCTTCTGATTGTTAGCCCAACCTGTTGTTGTTGTTAGGCAAGACAATAAGATTAGAAAGTAGGTAAGCGGTTTTTAGAGGACGATTATGCTTTTTATTCATATACCTATTTATCATTCTATATTATTCATAATCTATGATGACAACAAAACGCGTCACTGACATAAATATTAATTTAAAAATATTTGTAATCATATAATATCCTAAAAATTATGTTCAATATTATATTTAAACTATTTAAAACGTGATTTAATTCATAAAATGCTAAGAAGACGTAATTTTTTTTACGAATTTCACGCAAAAATTTGCGCGCACGTCCAGCTTTGGAGGCCGCCATCGCGGATCTGCGACGAACATTTTGCAATCCAAGTCATGATGACCCATGACGTTTGTCGCATATTTAAGGTTATTATTGATTATTTTTTAAATAAAATGACTAATATTAAATCTTGGATCCACGGATTCTTAGACAAGTCTTGACAATTTTTCTGGTATAGGTTTCACGTAAATCTGTTCAGTTGTTATGGAGAACATTTACGATTAAGGTTGACAATTTCATATTTTGAAATCGATTTCTACAAAATTTGGTAACATTTAAAGTAAATCGGCTAAGCCATTTTATTCCCGACCATATGAGGTTTAATGTTGTATACTTTATATTGCACATAAGCCAGCTGCTTCATCAAACCATTTAGTTAGACCCAGCCAGTTGAACATTTGTATCACCTTAAGCCGCTGTTTTTGACGGATGTTCCATACATTAAACGTCAAAACTGCATCTTAAGATCAATCTTTTTTCTTTTTTTTATACGACTGCGGTGGCAAAAAAGCGTACGGCCCGCATGATGTTAAGCAGTTACCGTAGCCGATAGATTTTTGCAATACCAAAGGCATTGCTCTCACATTCCCGACCTGAAGGGGAGTGGGATGGACGGAGGGGAAGGGGGGTTGGGCTTACGGCTCTCTCGCTCATCGTACGAAACGCAGCTGTAATAGCTGATCGCCGATCTTCTTTGAGAGGGTGGTACTACCCCGGTCGAGCCAGCCCGTTATGAGCTGCAGTCAATTGGCTACAGCTTGGTTCTTCCACCTTCAAAACTCAACTTTGTGATGTATTTATTAAGAGTCAGTGTTGTGTACCAGGTCGCGTGCTCCTGCCTGGTGAGCCTGTACCTGCTAGACTCGCAGAGCATGGTGGAACTGCTCAACACGCTGGTCGGCCTGCACAGCAACAACAGCCTAAAGTCCACGTTACAGTTCGACTTAGCACAAATACTGGAGGGCGACATGAAGGCACAGATCAAAGACAAAATTGTCAATGGCGTTAAGATTGTGCTGAAGACTGTTGTTTTAGTCTATTCCTGTTTCGTTGGTAAGCTTTTCTATATCGAAGTCAAAGCGTTTATTTTGTTTAGGCCTACGGGGGCACTTACAAATTGTCATTTTACATTTTTTCCTTAAATTCTACTGCCGGATCGGAAACGCGACCTCGACTGAGATGATCCGGCAAGAAACTCAGCGGGCTTGTCTTTTTTACATTGTTATTTTTTTTTATCGCCATTTATTTATTTTAATACAATGTAATTTGGTAAACAATAGCTCCAGTGTGCTGCCTTCCGAAATAAGCAAGGCAAGACACGCTACACTTTAACATGACACTGTTATTAACAAAGTGTATTTGAGCGATCAGTCCCAAGCTGATTTATCTTCCAAGTAATCCGAGATTTTGTAATAGGCCTTTTGACAGAGTTTAGTTTTAACTATAGTTTTAAACTTATTAACAGGCAAATCTCGGATTTCTTTAGGAAGTTTGTTGTAGAAGCGTATGCATTGTCCTACAAAGGAATTACTTATTCTGTGGAGACGAGTTACATGTACGGCATATCATTATCATCATCATCATCAGCCTATTGCTGTCCACTGCTGGACATAGGCCTCCCCCAATGCACGCCACTGAGTGCGGTCTTCAGCTCTTTGCATCCAGTTTGAGGCCATCCATAAATTACGTCACACGTAAAGAAAGGGGGGAGGGGGTCGACGAAATGTGTCGTTGTGTGACAAGGGGGTGGGAGGGGTCCTAAGTTTTGTGACGTCACATTTGAAAATCTATTTTAATATTAAAACCGAAATTGGAATTTTTTACGAAAATGTTTTTTTTTTTTTAAATTGTTAAAATATGTGACATCACACAGGGAGGGGGGAGTCTCGCAAATGTGACCAGCTGTGACGAGGGTGTAAAAATCATGAAATTCGTGTGACGTAATTTATGAATGGCTCCTTTTTGCCAGCCACCTTATATAAGTTACTATAAGGCGGTAAACAAGCGTTTTGCCCGCTTGATGTTAAGTAGTTACCGTAGCCTATAGATGATTGCAATAGCAAAGGCGTCGCTTGCAGGCTACCGACCTGAAAGAGAAACTATCTTAGTGCCATTTCGAGATCACTTTGGGACGACGCTATAAAGTGAAAATCAACATTTTTTATTCATTTAAGCTAGACGTTTATCGTAAAAAAATACAATATTTTAGCGTTACCACCGGTTCGTAATGTTGCTTTCATTGAGAAGAGCCGGCAAGAAACTCAATGGTTACTCTTTTCAATAGAAAAAGAATAATTGTATACATTTTCAAACAGCAACACTGTGAGCAGGCAGGCATTACCACTTTGGAATATCAAAATACAGTAACTCAGTATTATACTAAACGCCCACAATACGAGAAAAGAGACCCATCCTTCTTTCTCCGACGTATGTATTAAGTATCCGGATTTTTTTTCAGATAATGACGGTGGCGCGGTTTTGGCGAAACTCCAGGAGTTGTTCGGCAGGCAGTCGCAGCCGCTCGTCGAGCTCGTCAAGTTCAGTGACCCCGCGGCCATCAAACTGTTGCCGCCGGCCATCTCCAACTACAGGTACCACCTGGGGTCATTGCCATCTGCTACTATTGCGTGAACTAATGAGAACCTTGGGAGAATAGTTGCACTGGCTACGAACACGATGTGATAGGGGACTATAATAGTAATAAATATCCTGGGACATTCTTTTACACACGGCTACCTGATCCCAAACTAGGCAGAGCTTGTACTATGGAAACCAGATAACTTATATTACTACATATACTACTTTTTGTTTGTATATACATACTTAATATACATAATTACACCTAGACTCGGGACATGCAGACATGTTCATGCACACAAATGCATATCCCGGATAGGAATCGAACCTCCGACCTGCAGCGTGATAGGCGGAATCTAAACCAACCACGCCAACAGGCCCGTCAAATGGATCTATTTGATACTACTAAATGGTGATACGCACACGATTGAGAGTAATAATGTAATGTGTGATGTATATGAACGAATTGTGGATTGGATTGATAAAGGTTCAGCTACATGCCGATTGGTCGATAGACAGCATAATGCATGGCCACCATTAGGCCCTACGCTCACGATTCCCGCCAGAGGTAAATTTCGAAAACGGCCTTTTCGTAATTTGCCCTGGTCTGGGTGTCACTGGGATCTCCCCTAGTCCATTGTATGACATCCATAGTACAAGCATTGCTTAGTTTGGGACCATACATGCCCCCAAGTCAATTTAGCCATTACCATTGAGCTGCTATAGCGACCGACCCTCTGATTGGTCGGTCAGAATCAACTGACCAATCAGAGGGTCGACCACTATAGCAGCCTATCACTATTGGTGTATATGTCTGGCGATATTTATTTATCTCCAACTTAAGTATTAATTTTCCATAGATTATCGTCAAACAAAGACCTCCAAGCGCTGGCCAAAGAGGAGGTAACGGAATGCGTTCAAAACTGGAATCTATGGGTGAAGTCGTTCATAGACAGCAATGTCCAAACGTTGCTGCAAAACATCACTAGAGTTAAAGCGCTGCATGAGATCAGGGAAGAGGCTTTTAAGATAGGTAAGAGTTTTGAAATTGGATTGATTCCACCACGGAACAACCACCCTTAGATTCCGCACTCTAAGATACGGGGTAGTACCACCCTCTCGCAGAAGATCCGCGTAAAGTAGCTATTACAGCTACGTTTCGTACTATGAGTGAGAGAGCCGGCAGCCCAACTCCCAACTCCCCCTCCCCTCCCTCTGTCCCAATTCCCTTCAGGTCGGTGCTACCCCGGTTGAGCAAGCCCATATACGGCTGACTGGTTAAACACTTTACATATTGAAGGAAATGATAATTTATGGTAACATACAACGTTAAATAAAATAAAATTTAAAAAATACCAATGAACTACAGAGAAAACCTTGATTAAATTAATGTGCTAAAACTCGGAAATTGTGGACACCGCTATCGCTATTACGCGTGTTCTGCGCGAACGAAGTTAATGACACTTGATAGGTACGTCAAATCAAGGAGGTACGATCCTGACCACGCGTATTGTTTTGAGTGGATAATTAAAGATAAATTAGGCAAATATTAGGCACCTATTTTTTACATAATTAGAACGAGAATCGAGTACTGAGCACTATAATATCAATATGTAAAGTGTTCAACCAGTCAGCCTGTATAAGCTGCGGTCAATTGGCTACACCTTGGATCTATCACCAATAGACATCCACCACTACATTGTGATACAAAATACAATTGGTGAAATTTGGGTGTACTGTGATGTACCTCTGCTTACGCCTTCAGGGAATATGAGGCTGTCATACAAACCCGGTAATCAAGCATTGATGTGGGGGGCTAAGATAGCCACATAGTAGTTATTCTGTAAACGCAATTATTATTTCTGATTTTAGTATCATAAATATCATTCGCGAAATTTTCGTAAAACAGTTACACATTTCACGCCATTCGTGACCATCATACCGAAATTTACCACACCTGTTTGCTTCGTGCTTCGAATTATGAATTTTAACCCAATTCCGTAGCATAAAGTGTCAAAATCACGGAGCAAACTCCATGGTCAAACTCACGAAAGACCAAACGAAATTAAACAGATAGTAGTTTTTTGTAATAGGCCCCCCCAGGTATGAATGTGGTGTATTTGTTCTTTACTTACACCTATTACATCTATTTTTTTAAATAAAATATTCCAGAAACTCCATCAAACTGGTCGACAATATGCTCATCCCTCGACATACCAGAAGTCCACGTGTGGTGTCACTACTACCAGCCACTGCTGACCTCTCGGGTCAAAGCCATTATACATAACCGATGGGTCAAAGTATACGACGCGTTCAAAACCCAGCTCCTCATAGACCTGACTAAGGTCTCCTCAGAGAGCGAGGTGGAGAAAGAAGCGGATATAAATTGGTTCGTGTGGAAGGACCTTATCGGGGAGACGGTTATTGAGTCTAGGAGCGATGTTATTAAAGTTATGAATTCTTTGATGAAAGGTAAGTGTCTCAAAATTCGATTTTTTGACAGGTAGTTGATAGAATGAATAAATAAATAATAAATATCGCCAGACTAACCCAGATGCACTTGCCACTTACAAAACCAAATTAAGAAAAAGTCGTTCCCGAATTTTTCCTTTGGCGGGAATCGAACCTGCAACCACCCGATGCGATGAACCGGGCGGTCTACGCTCGAAAAATTAAAATAAATTACGGTTATTAAAATGATAGAAATTTCTAAATATATCAGCCCCCCTAGACAAGTGGCATGAACGCTAATCGAATAGAATAGAATAGACTTCACAATGTTTCGAAATGTCAAAAGTCGCTATGTAGATCAACAACAAGTTGCTATGTAGATCACGTGACTTATGTCACATCATACATGAAGCGTAGCGATTTGAAGGAACGCTTGTTGTTGTTAGCCACTAATCTAGCCCTTCAGTTTACTTGGTCTGATAAAATATCATTCGGTTACAAATTCGGCCTCTCTAACGATGCTATTATCAAGTATTAAATATAAAGTACAAACATCACGGACTAACCACTCAAGACTCCGCTCTCTAGGGCACAAGTTTCCCAAACACTGGCTTAATCAATACTTAATATTATAAATGCGAAAGAAACTCAGTCTGTCTTCTGTTACGTTTTCACGAATGAAACTTTCCAGGCATGTCCCACCAAGACCGCGGCTTCACGCCGACCCTAGAAAGGTTATGCCAGACCCTTGACAGTGAGCTGCAACGGCTACTGGAAGACCTGAGGGTGTACTTGTACAAGGACAGGAACACCGCGGCCAGGGACAAGCTGCTGTTCACGTATGATGACGAGGAAACCGATCAGATTTACAGCGATAAAGCTGACGTTGAAATATATCTGAGGGATGTCTCCGATAATAATGTGCAAAGGTTAGTTTTAGACATTAAGGACCCGTTTCAGAATCGTCAGATAACTTAGGGTGTTACCAGACCAATTAATCGATCGTCGTTCGATGGTCGAATGGATTAATCGACGTCGATCGATAGTTTCTACCACACTGATCGATCCATGGCATCGATCAATGGTAGAACGGATTCGTCGACGTCAATCAACTTCGATCAACGTCTTTCGATGCCTGACGTTTTATGGAACAGTATCCGTCGATCAATCAAAGCTACCACACGAATCTATCAATTTCGATCTACGTCGATCTATGGCATCGATATAATAGAGAAAAGATATTTATAGAATAAAAGTTGAGAGAGAACCTTTGCTTACACTTCAGGCATACAGGCTTGATGATAAATATGTTTATGACTTAGCCACAAGTTAATGGCTGCGTCTACATCAGCCGCATGCCGCGTTTATGCACTCAAAACTGAGCACTCATTTTAGGACATTATGTCTTTACAATATAATGTCCTAACATTACTGCTGCGAGACATCTGGACGCACCAAATAACCGTATCTGTTATTACAGTATGCTACAATACATAAAAGCCTGCTTCGAAGAATCAGCCCTCCAATCCACGGAGCTGCAACAGAAAACCACAGCAATCTACACGGCTCGGTTCACGCAAGCGATAACCACTCTTATGCCGCATCTACGCAAGTGCTACATTCCAGAGGAACGCGATAGCTTAAGCGTTGTCAATATGGACGAGAATGCCGTGAAACGATGGAACGATTTGTGTACGATATTGAAGGAACACTATCTGTTCTGTTGGGCCAAGTGGGTGGATATAGTGTTGGTCAAAGTGGAGAGTTTGACCCAAGGTTTGCCGCAAACGTTCACACTAGAAGCCAATGTTGATTATTTAATGATGGTGAGCCTTATTTGTAACTAGCTTTGCCATGCGGCATCGCCCCGTTGAAATTGGATTGGCCTATGTCTTATTCCAGAGCCTACACTATCTACGTTTAAAATTTGATTAAAATCGGTTTAGTAGTTATGGAGATACGTGGTAACAAACACACAAACTCTCCTATTTATAATATTAGTAGGATTAGTAGGATAGTCTATTCTTCTTCTTATCGTATGGTTAATGGTCAACCTAGTGTTGGAGTTGTTAAAGCCGCCCGAACGCCTCTGACAAGGCTTAACGACTGCTGCCTAGATGACAACAGCCAGCATCGATTTTTACGTGTCCTCCGAAGCTAGGAGATTTTCCTTTGGAGGAGATGTTCCCTGGCCCCCAAGTCGCTTAACCATTGCCATTGGGCTGCTATTATGATCGACCCTGTGATTGCTGGCCGGCTGACCGGCCTCTGATTGGTCGTTCAAAATCAAACAACCAATCAGGGGGTCGATCACTATAGCAAAACGCCACAGTGGCGCCACAATAGCTAAACGACTTAGCGCCCAGGTCTGAATTTCACAAATCCCGTCCGCGTGGGATAGGGGCCATCCATATCTACCCCTCCCCCCCGTGTCACAGTTGGTCACATTTGCGAGACTCCCCCCTCCCAGTGTGACGTCACATATTTTATACAATTTAAAAAAAGTTTTGTTAACAATTCTAATTTCGGTTTAATATTTAGATATATTCGATTTTTAAATGTGACGTCACAAAACTTAAGACCCCTCCCACCCCCTTGTCACATTTCGTCGACCCCCTCCCCCCTTTACGTGTGACGTAATTTATGGATGGCCCCATAGTGGCAAGAATATTGGCTGCATTTCCTCCCTGTGTTGTCAAGCTGATTTTTTGAGCAAGGAAAGACCCAGCCCCCTTGTCATCTGTGGAGGTAATCAGTCTGTAATAATCATAATTAAAACTTACAGCAATGGGATGTCATAAAAATAACAGAGAAAGATGAGGAAGGAAACGCCATAGAATCCACTATAAAGGTACCAGCCGGGCCGTCGTTGAAACTCCAAGAATATCTTTACTCCACAAGCCAGTTATTAGACGAAGTAGTACCCCACACTCTCCCATACGAAACCCACACATTCTTCATCGACAAAATAACCGACATCACTTTCGCACACTACAACAAAGTCATAAGAGAGAACGAGGCAGATATAAACCAGAGGTGTGCGCTTCAATTGTTGATGGACGTGAGACATCTAACGTTGTTGCTCGTGCCTAGAGAGAACAAGAAGTCTATGGAGTTGTCGCATGAGATTTGTGAGTTTTTGCGGCAGAAGATTGATCCGTTCGATTATGACGTCTTCTATCCGTATATACAGACTAATCTGAAGAGGTCTGTGCAACGGGTTCAGGTATACAATTTTATAATAATTATACTATACTAGTGATAGGCTATTGGTTAAGCATTCGTCTTGCGAGCCTAAGGTCCAGGGTTCAACTCCCGGCTCGCACCTTTGGATTTTTCGAAATCTAAGTGCGAATCATAACTTTAGTATGGTTATCACTTGTTTACCCTTGAGGCTTGTGCCCAGGAGTGGGACGTTAAAAGGGTTAACATTATTATTATTATAATTTACACTACGATATTATATAATTGTAGTTTTTATATAATAATAATAATTATAATAATAATTTAGCCCCTTTAACGTCCCACTGCTGGGCACGGGCCTCCCCTCAATGCGAGGGGGATTCAGGCCATAATCAACCACGCTGGCCCAGTGCGGGTTGGTGGATTTCACATGTCTAAAGACATGCAGGTTTCCTCACGATGTTTTCCTTCACCGTAAGCAAGTGATAATCATATTAAAGTTATGATTCACACATAGATTTCGAAAAATCCAGAGGTGTGAGCCAGGGTTTGAACCCAGGACCTTTTATATAGTTTTAACCACCAGGAGTTTTTATATAGTTTTATTTTTTAAAGATAGATAAAATATCATTGGCGGATTTTGTGACGCAATCGTTTCACGTAACAATTAATTATTTTCGTTATTTTCGCAAAAGTGGCGGGGCCAGAGCGGGGGCGACCCAATTCTCGAGCGATAGTAGGGCCTTAAAATGGCTACGGAATCCTACATTGTGGAAGGGCTGATATGCTCAGCTGTTTTTAACCGACTTCCAAAAGGAGGAGGTTCTCAATTCGACTGTATGTTTATTTTTGCATGTTTGTTACGCGATTTCGAAGTCAATTGTGGACCGATTTCCAATTTTTTTGTTTGTGCTTGTAGACGGTGGTGGGCAGCCTGATAGTACACGCGGGGCAGGTGGCGGGCGTGGTGGGGCGCGCGGCGGTGGTGTCGGGCGGGAGCGCGGACCGCGGCGCGGCGCTGCTGGCGGCCGCGGACCCGCGCTGGTTCTCGCTGCTGCCCGTCGCCGCACCCGCACCACCACATCACTACAAACATGATAAACCGGTACGTAGCTATTATATACTACTATGCTTTGACGGGCCCGTTGGCGTGGTTGGCGTGATGGCGCCTTTCACGCTGCAGGTCGTAGGTTCCATTCCTACCCGGGACATGCATTTGTGTGCATGAACATGTCTGTATGTCCCGAGTCTGGGTGTATATGTATATTAAGTATGTATTTACAAATAAAAAAGTAGTATATGTAAGTAATATCAGTTATCTGATTTCCATAGTACAAGCTCTGCTTAGTGTGGGATCAGGTAGCCGTGTGTAAAAAATGTCCCGGGATATTATTATTATTATTATATCTTGTAATGCACGGACCGCGTGTCACGGGCACCTTTAGTAGGCGACAGGTCGAGATGACAATCGGGGTATGAGCTGAGGCGCGGGGAGGTGACTCCCCGCATACCCGCGCCGAGCCTGCCCGATCCTAGCCGCCGCGCTACACGAGTACGCATTATCGCTATCGATAGTTATCGATTTCGATCTCGCTCACATTGCTCTTTGTTATTGCGTATTAAAATGACTTTGGTCGCTTCCTCGTCACTTGTTGAAACAGAAAAACCAATAATTCATTCTCAAACACGAGAACTAGGCAGAAGAGTTATTAAAATTTGTGACATTGAACGGAAAAAACAATTATTATAATTACCCTGTCAGTAAATATGAATAAAATATTGTTATAAAATGTTTAATTAATTTTACTCTTATTTTTTTACGTTGTAAAAAAACGATATAAACTTCCTGGTACATGATGAGGGTTTCGTATACAGGGTGAATTTTTCAAGTGTGCTTTCATGGCCAAATCCGAAACTATGAGGAATAGCGAAAAGTACTTAAAGGAGTCTCTGGTCGGATTTTGATAAAAACTAACCCCCAAATTCATAGAAAGTTATGATTGACTTGCAGTGGAATTACAAATCACATTTGTTCCTAAAAATGCTTTTCAAAACCATTGTAAACTGGCTAAAATCTCTATGAATTTGGGGGTTAAACTGCATCATTGGATTTAAAAAAAAATACAATATTCCTAGCCAGGTATCGTATCAGTGGATTTTGAATAACAAAAACACTGTATTACACCATTCGATAGTGTCGCTAATAACGAACGAATTCTGAGAAGTAATGACATACGGCATACTTATAAACTACCTAAACTATGTATTATGTTTATTCAGAATGAAGATTTCTACATAATACTGTGAAAGTGAGGTATCAATGTCGTGTGATACTAACTAATATTTAATATGATTTTGTTTTATGCCAATCTGTTTTGAAAATTTTAACTGACTATTTAACTACACTTAAGTTTTTTTTCGTGTTGTTTGAGTATAAACTAATCTCAAAAATTTTGTTTTGTGTATTTGAACTAATTCTGCTTGTCCCAGGATAATAATAGAGTGTCATAACTACTACAGTGGCACGCTATGATGGCCGTTTTGACGTGTGTGGAGGGTGGAGAAAATTAACCTTATTATAACGGAATAAGAATGGCCGTTTTGAAGTTAAAAAGTAAAAAAAATAATGCGAAAATGAATCTTATTCCGTTATAATAAGGTTCATCCTCTCCACCCTCCCACACGTCAAAACGGCCATCATAGCGTGCCGCCACTATACACGATTTACTGCCCAGTTTGAAGCATGCTTAATACTACAGCATCATTACAAATGCTATACAACCTGTTGTTAAAAACTTAAAGTTGTATAACAAATTAGTAGGTAGGTGTTATAATATACAGGGTGAATTTGAAATCATGGGCATCCCTTTAAACTATGACTCTGAACTGACACATGATTCAGAATATTTTGGGAAAATAAATAAAAAATCTATTGATAAAAAAATTGCTCGAGTAAGCAAAGAAGCAAACCAATTAACTGGGGGCTTACCACAAGCTCTTATTGCGATTCAATTACAGGAACGTATTAACGCTTCAGCGACTTTTTGTGCAATGACGTACCTTATTGTCATGACAATAAGAAACGTCATTAAAACGTCGTTAAAACGTTCCTATAATTGAATCGCAATAAGAGCTTGTGGTAATCCCCCTGTTATACTTTACCTGGGCAATACATTTTTTATCCATTGATTTGTTGATTAATATTCCCCAAATATTCTGAATCATGTGTAGAATCACTGTTTAAAAGGATGCCCATGATTTCGAATTCACCCTGTATATTTGAGTAACGCCTCCAGGTACATTAGTCTTTTTTGTTCAACAGATGAAGAAGAAGCCAGCATCATCGAGCCCCAACAAGTCGAAGTCGGACATATCTGAGTTGATGACTAGCTCGCTACCCATCAATTTCGCGACCGCGCGCTCCGGCGCCGCGTCTTTCTTCAACTCCATGACTAGTGATTGGTTTAGCGGTTCCTAGTTAAAGTTATATATACAACAGTAAGTAAGCAATGGAAAAGATGAAAAGAATTAGAAATGTAATGCTATAATATATTATTAATTATGTTATTTATGTTATTAATGTTATAATGAAATTCAACTATTTAGTTCAATATAATTTTATCTGACAAACTTTGTTTTATTATCCTGAATTAGTTAATTAGTCCAATAATTAAAACTAAGACATTTAAAACAATGTACTAGACCACTTGGTAAACATTAAAAAAAAAACTTATTTGAGCGTCTCATTATCTAAAAACTCAATTATTTTTGTATGTCTGTTCGAACATGTCGCAAAAACTGCTGATTCGAATCTGTAAAAAGTAAAGTCGAGTATTGGGACCCACCGAGGCGTATCGCCGAACATTGCTCCTCAGCTACGAACACGTGACGTCACACCCACGCAGCCGTGAAGATATCAATCTTGACTCATAAAGATTAGAATTATCAAATTGCTAAACAAGTTATTTTTAAATGACGGACGCGTTGGCGTGGTTGGTTTAGATTCCGCCTATCACGCTAGGTCGTAGGTTCGATTTCTACCCAGGACATGCATTTGTGTGCATGTACATGTCTGCATGTCCCGAGTAGGGTGGTAATTATGTATATTAAGTATGTACCTATTTACAAACAAAAAGTAGTAGGTATATTTAGTAATATCAGTAATCTGGTTTCCATAGTACAAGCTCTGCTTAGTTTGGGATCAGGTAGCCGTAAAAAGAATGTCCTAGGATATTTATTTATTTATAAATTAGTAGTAGTTATATTAGTAATAGGTCGCCTGTAAATCTAAGGTAACTCTTCCAATAGGCGACCCCGGACCCGTGATAAAGAGAGGTCAAAGTATGCTGGAAATACTCCGTAAGAGGTGTAGGCGACTGTAACGAGTCGTGTGAAATCATCCGATTTACGTAAAGACTCCCCGAAGATATGATGGACTTGCACTGGCATTACAAATCACTTTTGTTCCTAGAAATGCTTTATAAAACCATTTTATACCTACTGGCTAAAAATGTGTGGGGTTAACTATTTATTCCTATAAGTAGGTAAGTAAGGAATAACAAAACTAGACAAAATATTTTGACACGTTTAGTACAAACATACTAACTTTATTTACATAAAAACAGTGCAATACTCATAAAAATATATTATTAAATATTTATAAATTATTTTACACTTAAATTAAAGCTTAAAATCACGCTTTCTCATCACTTTCCTTAACTTCTCCCGCTTTCCTGCCAAGTAACCTGAAGTTATCGTTATATCCGTCCCCGTAACCACCGAAATAATTGCCGTTACTGGGGTACGGCCGGTTATAACCGGGTTGGTATTGGTTGTACCCGGGCCGGGTACCCGGGTAACCGATGTTGCCGCCCGGGTTGTGGCCGGTATAACCGTTGTAACCGGGGCGGTTGTAGTCGAAACCGGGCCTGTAGTTGGGGCGGTAACCTGGGAATGACGAAAAAAAACGTAGGTACTTAAGAATGCTTATTATTAAAATAAAAACCGACTTCAAAAAAAATAAGAAGATAAATTGGCACCGACTCCAAATACTCGATAACACACCATCACGCCTGATTTTCCCGATGGGGTAATAGAAATATTATTTCAGGCTTTTTAGTGCTCCAGGTTTTTTTGAAGTCGGTTTTGATTTTTTATAAAAATAATTTTATTTCATGATTTTTAGTGGCGCCATACAAACTTTATCACCCCAAATTACCCCTTTGGGGGGTGACTTTTCCAAGATTCCAAAACAAAAGTTTCTTAATTTATTATATGGAGTATACATACTAAGATTCAAGTCAATCGGACACAAATATATTTTTCTACCGTACTTCTACCCCTAGTTTCCCCCTTTGGGGGTAGATTTCCGAAATGATTTTTTTACGGGACCAAAACGACTTAGTCACCTACCAAATAACAGTTTAAAAAGAAAAATTGGTTCATAAACGTTAGAGATAAACGGTAACTCTCCATACAAACTTCAACACCTCGTTTTACCCCTTTGGGGGGTGATTTTTCCAAAATCCTGAAACATGAGTTTCATTATTTGTTATGCAAAATATACATATTAAGTTTCAAGTCAATCGGTCAAAAAAATTTGTTTCAGACGACCTTCCCCCTCCTAAATTACCCCCTTAGGGGTTGATTCTAGGAATTATTATTTTATGGGACCAACTTGGAGCTACGATCTACCGAACAGCAAAAGAATTTTTGAAATCGGTTCATAAATGCCGGAGAAATCTGTGAACATACATAAAAAAAAAATCACGTATACTAATCGTTATCACGTATACTAATTATTTTTGTAGCTTTTTTGTCTATTCATAAATACCGACATACTGTGATAGTTAACATGAATCAAACATCTTAGGCTCGGCGCAAACGGCGGAACTGCTTGTCGCTGGCCACCGGTGGTTGTGGTCGGTGACCCGTTTTGCGCCGAGCCTTATGCTGAATATGTGTATACTGATTTTATAACAAAAAATCTATATCACGCGATCGCATTTTTTTGTAGTTCGTTACATAAAAATTATATCGTGTCCACAGTTCGATGCTCTAAGAAACGGACAGTGACTCCTGAGTCCACACGATCATACACAATTACAATATAAGACAACATTAGCAATCAAATTGCTCCGAAATTGACGTTTTTTAAACCATTCTTCATCCATTCTCATGTTAATTACTTAGGTGTCATTGGTCGAGTCCAGTTACATTTACGTTGACCAAAAAATTGCAGTTTTCCCAATAATCTTCGATAGCTATAAATTTATATTGTAGGTATGCCTGTCGGGTACCCGTCGGATTAGTCGCCCTTCCTCTATATAATTAGGTACAGATCTACTCGGCATGTATGACTGGACAATAGTGAAAATTTTCGGTGGCCATCCACTCGGTACCAAGCAGATATTTTCGTGACTTTACACACACATGGGTCCATAGGTCCTGGCCGACAGATCCGGTAAGTTAATACCTATCCGTGAATGTTTAACAGCTTTTAACTCGGTATGGGCTCCATTGCAACGTAATTTGTTCCAGCAACAAGAATATTGTATTTGTAAGTACGTACCACCACCATACCCGGGGTTTCCTTGGCCATACCCGCCCGGATAACCGCCATAACCACTGCCGTAGCCACCGCCTGTAGAAAGATGAACAAATAATTATTATTGTATTATTTATCGCTTAGGCCTATCAAAGATGAACACTACTCACTTCCAATTCCACCCGGATAACCCTGACCCGGGTATCCGAAACCGGATCCTCCGTACCCGGAATTGCCGTAACCGCCGCCCAAACCTCCCCCGTAACCCCCGTAGCCGCTATTATAACCGTTATATCCGGCGGTACCGCCCGGATAACCGGAGAAACCGGGCCTCAGCAACCCGTAACCACCGCCCCGTCTACGTCCGTCGATGATGTCATTGCTTGTTTCCGCTTTTTGAGCCACCGTCACGGCCAAAGCACATGACAGTAAAAATGTAGTCTGTAAAAAACAAGAAAGACTTTTAGTACGTGGCAATTTTATTAATAATATCGACGCTTGAAAGGCAAAAGGTCACAAGCGCCACTTTGGTCGAAAATGAGTTAAGTATGAGGTCATACTCAGTTTTTTTTTCTGCGTCGAATGAACCGGGTTTCATTCCGATAGGAGCATTTTGATGTCACTTATGCCTGATGTGATTTTAGCAAAAAGAGGTATCAAAAGGTATCAAGTGACACATAATTTTCTCACATCAGGGAATTGTTGTTTACGCCTACACAAAAAGCAAAAAAGCAATGCACTTCGGCGTTTAGTGCATTCTGCTTTTCAATATTTTCATATGCATGGTCTTTAAGTAGTTTTGCCTGAAGGTCTTCATACCACAAACTGCGTTTACTTCTTTTCTACCTGTTAAACCAGAATACCATTTAACCACTTATTGCGTTTTGCCTTTTCGGAATAAAATCAAAAAAGGAGTTTAGGCTGTTTTGCTTTAACTTAAAAACTAATGCAATGTTGCTTGATCCGTTTTTGCCTGGAAACAAAAAATAATATTTTAGCGTTTATCCCTTTTTGCCTCGTTGTTGAAATAAAATTGATATCGCTTGTGCTGTTTCTACCGAATACGAGAAATGAGAATTTAGTCAAAAAATCCAAGTTGAATGTCATTTATCCTATTTTAAATAACTGCGTGCAATGATAGTGATTACTGCGTTGATGTCTAATATTAGTCTAAATGTCAGTGCCATTTTTGTGAACGACAAATGAATTGAAATGAATGAAAAGTTTATGAAGTTAATGAATAGAGATTTTTCATCATCATCATCTCAGCCGAAAGACGTCAACAGCTGGACATAGGCTTTTGCTAAGTTTCGTCACACCTGTCTTGCGCTGCCCGCATCCAGCGTATTACTGCCACCTTCACCAAATCGTCGGTCCACGTTGCGGGACCCACCCTACGCTTTCCGGTGCGCGGCTGCCACTCGAGAACTTTTCGGCCCCATCGGCCATCCGTTCTACGAGTAATGTGCCCTGCCCACTGCCGCTTAAGTTTGGCAATCCTGCGAGCTATGTCGGCTACCTTGATTCTTCTGCTTCTGCGTATCTCCTCATTCCTGAGTTGATCTCGCAAGGAATCTCCGAGCATAGCCCTCTCTATTGCCCTTTGAGTGACTTTGAGCTTTTTATGAGGCCCATTGTGAGCGGCCATGTCTCAGATCCATAGGTCATCACTGGCAACACACACTGGTCGAAGACTTTCGTCTTGAGACACTGCGGTATTTCGGACGGGAAGATATTGCATAGCTTCCCGAACGCTGCCCAACCGAGTCGGATTCGTAGATTGACCTTTTTCTCGAAGTTGGACCTACCTAACTGGATAGTTTGTCCCAGACAACTTTAAGCGTAGTCCCCGATCTTCACGGGAGTGGGTAAAACACGGCAAATCGATATTTGACGAAGATCAATTCGTCTTGTCCATGTTCATTTTAAGACCAACTCGTTCGGAGGCTCTACTGAGGCCATCGAGCATGGTATTGAGGTCTTCCATAGTCTCAGCCATGACCACTATGTTGTCGGCAAACCGAAGGTGAGTACTCGCCGTTTATGTTGATGCCCAGCCCAGCCCAGAACCTTGAAAACGTTTTTCAGTGCAGCGGTGAACAGTTTCGGAGAGATACCGTCTCCCTGTATCACACATTGCTGCAACCGGATAAGTTTCGAGTTCTGGTCCTGTAATCGGATTCACATAGCGGCATTTTCATACAAACATTTCAAAACTTCGATGTACCGGTAATCGACTTGGCATCGCTGAAGAGACTGCAATACAGCTCATCTCGACCGAATCGAAGGCTTTCTCGTTGTCCCCAAACGCTAAGCAAAGGGGCAGGTTTTACTTCTCGGTCTTCTATAATATCTTGTTACAGCGTATGTAAGTATGTGGTCTACGGTACTAAAGCCTTTTTGGAAGTCGGCTTGTTCGGGAAGCTGGAGGTTGTCACTTGCGTGCGAGACGGTTCGTTATGACCCTCGAAAACAACTTGTAGACATGGCTCAGAAGTGAGATGGGTCTATAATTCTTTAGCAGAGCGTTATCGCCCTTTTGAAAGAACCACCACACCTTCGCTCCATGCCTGCGACGTTTTCCCCTCGAGTATCACAGAACCGAACAGCTTCTGAAGGGCTTTTAGCACCGGTTTTACACCCGCTTTCAGGAGCTCAGCCGTTATTCCATCATCACCCGGTGCCTTGTCGTTTTTAAGCAGTTTAAAAGCCATACTAATCTCACGCGCTCAAGCTCACAAGCTGACGTTCGGATGTCTTTGGTATAGTGTCGGGTTGGTCTAGCTCTTGGGTCGTTCGTCAGGTTTGTAACGGGTGCCCGTATTGACGTGTATAACTGTTTATAGAACTGTGTATGTTCTTCGACCTCCCTCAAAAGCTGTCGTTTGGATGAAACAATTCTGCCGTCATCGATCTTCAGTTTCATTAGCTTACTTTGCCCAATAGGCAGATTTCTAGCGTACACTTTGGAGATTTTGTTCCGCTCGATAGCCTCTTTAATACCTTCGGTATTAAATTGGCGAAAGTCACGTGTCAAGGTCTTCGAGATCTGTCTATTGAGCTGCCGGTATTTAAACGCGTCATCTGAAGACTGCAGTATCATTTCACTCCTCTCCTTCCTCAGAGATTTTGTACCACGGGCCTTGCATCCACGAACCCGTCGTTATAATCGTCCACGCTACTCCCTAGGACATCGTATCGGTTTTGAAATTCCAGCTGAAAGCTCTCGGGGTTTTGGATCTGGGTTGGTGCTGTCCGGTGCGTAGACTTCATCAGTCAAGATCTTTCAAGTTTTATATGTGTGTGTGTGTAACGTCACGACTTTTATCCCCATTCGGGGGTAGTCAGAGGCTTGAGTGACCCCACACCACCACATTGTGGAGGTATTAACCAACTCAAGGCCCACGTTTCACCAGATAGTCAGAACCCAACGTGACAGGTGGTGAACTTTGTCGCCGTGTATACAGGAACTGACTATTACCTAATCCCGAGGGATAGGTAGGTTTCCTCACGATGTTTTCCCTCACCGTCCGTCAAGTTTTATATTGAGATTCAATGTGCATCTTACCAGTCAGTGATCACTACCGGTTTTGACCGCGTTGATCACAGATACATCATTGAATACTTGCTTCTTCGTCGACATGATGGAGTCTATCTCGTTTTATGTTGCACCGTCGGGGCTCATCCAGGTCCACCTCCTGTGCTCACACTTCCTGAAGAAGGAGTTCATCATAAAGAGTCCCTCCTTCTCCATGAAGCCCGCCAGCTGGTGGCCCCGGTGGTTACGCCGTCCAACTCCAAATTGCCCTACTCCGAGCTCATCACCGTCTCATTTTTCCAGTTTCGCGTTGAAGTCACCCATGACAACGGTAAAGTAAGTTTTGGAACTATGCATGGCTCTAGAGATATCCTCATACATAGTTTTCACTTCGTTGTCTGAATATGCCAATGTTGGAGCGTACACCTGAACTACTTTTAACGAATACAGTTGGGTTATTCGGAGAACAAGATACGCCGCCACCCTAGTTGACACACTCTACGACGACGATAAACCCGAGACCCCCTAGGACTGCTGGTCGCCCTCTCGGAAATAGAGCAGGTTACCAGATTTCAGAATTATCGAGTCCTCCCCCCTCTTCCGACTTCAGATAATCCGATGACGTCCCACCGTACCCTACTCAATTTTTCCTCGAGCTCAATGATCTTCTCGTCGGTCCGCAGTGTGCGCGTGTTAAATGTTGCCAGGTCCAATCATCGGTTTATGTGGTAGCCGTCCTGCCGGAAATTCTTAACACCCCCTCCCCCGCCGTTACCATAGCCGCTACCATGGCCAGGACTAGCTAGCGAGGCTGCCGGGGACTGGGGGTCGGTTCCTGTTTGTCCGTTTCATTGGGGGGTTTTGCTATAATCGCCACGCTGGGTTGGCGATCGCAGTAGGTAAAATACGTACTCGGAGGACGCTGCTGCCCATCCTCCGGTGAATCCCTTAGTCGCCTCTTACGGCACCCAAGGAATGAGATGGGTTGATGCTATTCTAAGCACCACACGGCAGATTTTATAAGTTGATATTTCTTGTTATTTTAAATACTGTTTCTCTACAAAGAGCTCTTTCACACGACTGCCAACGATATCCAACAACTGCCGACTACGCCCCTCAGCGATTGTGGTAGTCGTTCGCGTTAAAAGAGCAGTAGGAAATTTCAATAAAAACATTCAAGGTGTACTTATAATAAATAAAATAGATACTTACCTTAAAGTGTAGAACACACACTAATTTTATAATCAATTTTGCATGATCTAATACCATTACTTTAAAATTTAAGGCTATGTGTATTGAAATTAAAAGCGGCATATCCGTTAGTGTTGTCATGTTTACGGTTTTGCCTCGCTATAATGAATAAAAAAGCGCCGTTTATAACGTTTTGCAATACATTACTTTACTTTTTTGTCTCGTTTAAGATATTTCTGCTCGGAAATTGACAATGATAAACTTTTACTTAAGCTGTTTTGTCTTTTATTAGAAAATCTCAGTGGGTCGTTTGCAACATTTCTACTTGCATTTGTTCTGAGAAAAAAAGTTACTTAACCTGTTTTGTCTAATCGTGGTTATTTTATTATTGTAGTTTATGTCTTTTTGTTTCGATTAAAAAAATTTAGTCCTGTCGCTTGCTCCTTTTCTACCTGCCGCCTTGTCATGTTTTTAGAGCTTATGAGCCACTATCTCAGAAACTAAGGGGCCTATTTATTAAATATTTGTTTGAGTAGATAAAGCATGTTTTTGTAGGTTTTCTGCTTTTGGTTTTATCTAAAAAGGTCTATCGAGTAAAAAGTTATGATTTTTTTTCCGAATTTTAAAACTTTAAACGGCTCTCCTGTAAAGTTGCTATTATGGCGCTTGTTACCTTTTGACTTTCAAGCGTCGATATTGTTTAATTTATTTAGTTATTTATATTGGCTATAGTTTGGCGTTTTTTCGGTTGTAGCCATGAACCCAAAAAAAAATACCTGACTAGGTACCTACTGGCTGAATAGACGAAGTGCAGAATATTAAAAAAAGGCCGCTAACTTAAATTCTAAATTCAAAGTTCGAATTACGCCACTCATCAATTTTAACACTCAACAATTGGATGTTTAAACACTTTTGTCCTAGTTTACATCAGATATCGATCATCATACTGTTCATCATGTCCAAAGACATTACCAAGATAGAGGGACATGTGACTGCCCAAAATAGTATGTCCTACTAAACAGAGTCCATGGACACAGTACGACTCAGTCGTTCGCGGAAAATAATGTTGAAAACATGTCGGTAGTGCCAATACGGATCATCTTCTGGTGGATGATGGGAGTGCGATAACAGGGGGGCTAAGGCCGCCACAAAAATGAATTGCAGCAATTCTGCTAGAATAATTCATTTTTCCAACCCTCCAGCAGAATCCGCTAAATTTCCGTGAACTGTCACGAATGGCGTAAAATGTGTGACTATTCTACATAAATTTAGCGGACTTTTATCCCCATTCGGGGGTAGTCAGAGGCTTGAGTGGTCATACACCACCACATTCTGGAGGTATTAACCAACTCAAAGCCCACGTTTCACCAGATAGTCAGAACCCAACGTGACAGGTGGTGAACCTTGTCGCCGTGTATACGGGAACTGACTATTACCTAATCCCGAGGGATAGGTAGGTTTCCTCACGAAAAATGAATTGCATTGGCAATATTGCATAGCGACCGCCTTAGGTCCGCAGATGTGTGAATTTCGCTGTATGTAGGTGCCTAGCAGTGCGCTTAGTCTAGAGATTGCAATTTTAGAGGTACAGTCAGCAACGAAAGTCGCTGAACATTCAGAATGTTTCAAATCGGTTATAGTCTTTATTCTACAAACGTTGGTAAACCTTTATAAAGCCAAACATTAGCAACATGTCTACATTTTGTTTCGATAAAGTAAAATTATGGATTTGATGCAAAACAAAAGTGTGCAAGCTATTTGAAAAACTGAGAATGTTCAGCGACTTTCGTTGCTGACCGTACCATCCCATCCCATCCCACTAATATTATAAATGTGAAAGGATTTGGATGAAATTTGGAACACAGATAGT
Organism: Drymonia ruficornis; assembly: GCA_947859195.1. Classification (NCBI taxonomy): domain Eukaryota; kingdom Metazoa; phylum Arthropoda; class Insecta; order Lepidoptera; family Notodontidae; genus Drymonia; species Drymonia ruficornis. Next base: position 2,549,828 of record OX401921.1, read on the forward strand.
TTATAACCTGGATTAACACATAGGATACTTTTTATTTCGATAGTATGTTTCCTTGGCACAAATGCGCGGACGAAGTCGCGGGCAAAAGCTAGTATCTAATAAAATAATACTTACATCAATGCAAATACCTATCCACCTAGTATTTTTTTCAAACTATTAAGTAGGTACCTAACTATAATTATCAAAATTGTATCAAGATAATTAGCTCAATTCGGTAGTCGATAGATGTAAACATTATTTATAAGATAGGTAGTAGGTACCTAATCGGAGCAAGTTTTTTATTCGTAACGCCTATAAGTACAACTAACATAACTACCTACGATTGTTACCTATTAATTAGTCTATTATTATCTTACCAACCTATTCCTCGATAAAAAACGGTTATTTTAAACACGTCATAATGCGGCGGAAATTCATTAGATATGAAAATACCGGATGTGATTTCCATCATTATCACTGATTGATTGAATCGTTGTGATTTCATTGATTTCGATACCGCCAAGGAACCTTCTGTACAAACAAGTTTCTACTTACATATATTTTAAACTCTTTTTTAAAATAGATAGATAGATAGACTCTTTATTAATCCACCACTAGAAAAATAAACATTTATAACATTTTTAAAATAGGTCAAAGTTCAAACTTTCACAGTTACTGTATCGTCCCAAACTAACGAACACTTGTACTATGTCTACCATACCATAGCCATAGATTGAGGGCGATCCCAGTGACACCCAGACCAGGGCAATATACGAAAAGGACGTTTTCGAAAGTCTCAGGCGGGCATCGAACCTGCAACCACCCGATGCAGTCAGCCGAGCGGTCAACGCTCAACATACGTCAAGCAGCCTTCAAAAATTAAAATGTAGGTATGTACGTACAAGCTTAAAGCACCTATAACTCACGAGTACCTACTTTACTTACACTCATCACCATGGACCAATTACTAAGGGGACTGGCCCTAAGCAACTCGGCCGAGTGGTCGGCCTAGTACTAACATCGACATAAAACGAAGCGAGTAGTTCAACTATTTACCGGTAGATAGAACAATGAAAATGAAAAACAATATCCACGTTTTTTTTCATACGTATATCTAATAAGGGCACCTCTTTCTTTAGTCTTTACTCTGTGAACCTCACCAAATACATTATTTACTATGATTTAGTACCAAATAGCTACACACTTTTTAAAAATCAGATTTTCGAAATCTATAACCACTTTTTCCGCATTATTATTTTTAGATACAGCGTGATTAAAAATTCTTAAAATTATTCACTGCACGTAAATAATTTGTATCTCACCAAGATATTCATTGTGGTCCACTGACACGCACACAGTCCACTGAGATTTCGTCCACAATGGTCTTGATCAGATTGTTCTCAGCATTTATATCGAGTCGCGAGGTCCTTCAGCTTTTGTTTACGCGTTATAATTTATTTAATTGTATCATAGGTACTTGTAATCCACACATTGTTTGGGTCTTAACCGAGGTTAAGTATTTGCAATACATTTTCTTGATATAAGAAGCTTGAAATTTCTTTTGAAAAGAGTAACCATTGAGTTTCTTGCCGGCTCTTCTCAATGGAAGCAACATTTCGAACCGGTGGTAACGCTAAAATATTGTTTATATTGACTATTTATAAATGCTCTAATGAGCTTACATGAATAAAAACCTTTTGACTTTGACTTTGACTTTGAAATATGGATATACTACTACTATGGATACAGAGAGTTAGGGATTTCGTGATTATAATGGATGTAATTAACCGGAATTATACCTACGCTAATGAAACTCGTATAATAATAACAACTATTTTCTCGGTAGGTTTTTTTTTCATAGGACTTCGGTGGCAAGAAAGCGTACGGCCCACCTGATGTTAAGTAGTTACCGTAGCCTATAGATGCTTACAATACCAAAGGCATTGCTCGCACATTGCCGACCTGAAGGGGAGTGGGATGGAGGGAGGGGGAGGGGGGGGGGGTGATCTTTCGGCTCTCTCACTCACCGGTAACCGTTCTTTGATGAATATCATCTTCTCTTAGCCTGTGGCCACCCACTGCTGGGTCTAGGTCTCTCCTCTTTCATACCATTCGTTCCGGTCCTGTGCTAATCTTGTCCAGCTAGTGCCGGCCACATCTTATATCACCGGACCATCTGGCTGATGGTCTACTTCTAGTATTTGCTTACTTACTTACTCCAGAGAGTTATTCACAGTTACTTAAAAACGTGTCTATAATGAATGAAATAATATTGTAATAACTAAGTAGGTTGCATATCTTTTCAGACTTATAGGTTTATAATTCCGTCAACATACCTACCTAGGTTCCCTAGCCAAGAGTGCTACTATGAAGTCATTTTTGAACTGCAATTGAACTATAGTGTATCAGCAAGTATCTACACGTGTATATGGCTTATTCTCAGTCTGACCATTTTAAGTGGACCTTCGGTGTCAACCTTTTTTATTGACACCGAAGTTCAGCATAAAACAGTCCGACTGAGAATGAGCCATATATTTCTTTATAAGTACCTACCTACTTTATCGTTATTTATAGATACCTACTACCTATCTTATTTTATAAGATGCCTATCGAAATTGATTGCATGTCGATAATCAATTGAAATGGGAGGTATAGCGTCATTCGTGTGCATTATTGTCGTAATGATTTGGTTAGGTATTTGGCAACCCATCCAATATCCGGGGTCATGCAAAGCAGTGTTTTCAAACGGATGGAGATCGTAAAAATGGATTATTGACGTCTTTTTGGATGTTGGTAAAGGGGCGTCCATAAATTACGTGAGGCGATTTTGGTGATTTTACGACACCCCCTCCCCCTCTAATCTCACGTGTGATTTTTTCAAAAGCCATATGCTAGTAGAGAAACATGTTTTGCTTAATTTAACCCAGTTTTCTTGCAATTTTACACTGTATGATGAGATTGAGATTTAGTGAGATTTGGCTCGACCCCCTCCCCCCCTAAATGCCTCACGTAATTTATGGACGCCCCCTAATATCCAAGATTACAGCTTTTAGTACGGTAATACGTTTTTTAGAAAGAAGAAATGTTTAGGAAATTAAAATGTTTAGTTGGTAGGTAGGTACCTATGTTTGTGTGTTATGTACTTATGTTTAAAAAGAAAAATAATAAGTTTAAAAACTAAAACCCGACTACTGAAAAATCGCGCTCTAAAAAGTATGAAACAAGAAAATATTCTCATCTAGAGGATAGCCGTGGTCCGTGTAGGTCCTTTAGGGCCAAATGGCATATGAACACGGACCACGGCTATCCTCTAGATGAGAATATTTTCTTGTTTCATACTTTTTAGAGCGCGATTTTTCAGTAGTTGGGTTTTAGTTTTTACCCGACTACGGAGGCGTTATGATTTTGACCGGTATGTATGTATGTATGTATGTATGTATGTATGTATGTATGTATGTATGTATGTGCATCTGTTCGCACCTAACTTCCAAACTACTTGTCGTAATTTGACAAATGAGGTATCGTCAGAAGCGGCTTAATGGCGCGCTGGTTATAGGCTATGTGACGTCACATAAAATTGCATATGGCGCCCTCTAGAGGACATAATGTCATGAACTAAAAAAAATACATTTTTTAATGAAACCGTGTGGGGTATCAAATGAAAGAGCTTGATGAGCACATTTCAAAAATATATATATTGTTACCTATAACTCCAAAATAATTAAATAAAAAGTAAGTTTAAAAACTAAAACCCGACTACGGAAAAAACGCGCTCTAAAAAGTATGAAACAAGAAAATATTCTCATCTAGAGGATAGCCGTGGTCCGTGTTCATGTGCCATTTGGCCCTAAAAGACCTACACGGACCACGGCTATCCTCTAGATGAGAATATTTTCTTGTTTCATACTTTTTAGAGCGCGTTTTTTCCGTAGTCGGGTTTTAGTTTTTAAACTTACTTTTTATTTAATTATTTTGGAGTTATTAAACTTACTTTTTATTTAATTATTTTGGAGTTATAGGTAACAATATATATATTTTTGAAATGTGCTCATCAAGCTCTTTCATTTGATACCCCACACGGTTTTATTAAAAAATGTTTTTTTTTTTAGTTCATGACATTATGTCCTCTAGAGGGCGCCATATGCAATTTTATGTGACGTCACATAGCCTATAACCAGCGCGCCATTAAGCCGCTTCTAACGATACCTCATTTGTCAAATTACGACAAGTAGTTTGGAAGTTAGATGGGAACAGATGCACATACATACATATATACATACATACCGGTCAAAATCATAACCCTCCGCCGTAGTCGGGTAAAAATATAATAAAAATCATTTATTTCTCAACAAAAACCAAAATACATTGATGTAGAATACAATATGACATTGGAGACAGTTGAATAAAGTATACTTATAAAGAAAAAGAAAAAATATAATGCCCGAAAGCGATATTTTAGTGCAGTTGAAGTACTTTAACTGCACTAAAATATGGCTTTCGAGCCGAATCTCACGACATCTCAAAGGGGGGCTCGAAAAATCACCAAAATCGCCTTACGTAATTTATGGACGCCTCCATACCTACAGGACAGGCGTCTTTAATTTCACTTTATTATATTTTTGTTGATTATTTGATTACTTTACGATATTTAATAAAATCAGTGATAGAGTTTGGGCATCACGGATGTAAATTATCACGTCTTTTATTTTATTATATTACGACTTTTATCAAATTATAATTAATTTATGTTACTGGTTATTGGACAATCTATCTATAAGTACGTTTTTTATACTTGTCCTGTTTAGTAAGCAAAGATGGCGTCCAGCGGGGCGATGCGTAACTTTTCGTCAATGTTTCAATTGGTTTCGTATATGATTGACACAGGATGAACGAAACCAATTGAAACATTGACAAAAAAGTTACGCAATCGCCCCGCTGGACGCCAACTGTGCTAACCAAATAGGACAAGTATAAAAAACGTACTATAGGTGTCGTTTTACTTTGGCCCCAACGGGGGCGTAGCTACCGCCGTATCAACGTACGGGTCCCCCGGGCTGCAAGGGCCCCTAATGTGTGTGAAAATCCCTTAGCCTTCATTTGGGCCTCCAAACAAAATTTGATACAGGGCTCGTCCAAGGCAAGCTACGCCACTGGCCCTAACCTGTGCCCTAACGCTCACGTCCAACGTGTGGATCCAGAAAATAACCAACCCAACGTTGGGTGTGGAACAGAGTTGCAAAAAAACAGGAAATTTAAAATGAAAACTGTTTAAAACGTGTTGAAATCATTGTTACATTACACAAACATTGATTTAAATCAGAAGGAATAATTCACCGTGTTTAAATCATGTTTTAAATGTTTAAAACATGTTTTAAACACGGTGATTTTTTCGTAACAACCCTGGTGTGGAACCAATGCTATGCAATGTACGAAGTAGTTTAGTGTAGTTTAGTGAAACCAAGCTGGTAAACGTGTCAATTATTTAAATTAACATTTCGTTTTTAATCTTTTAACGTAGGTACCAACCTATTAGGGACAAAACTTACGATTTTGTTTCAAAGTTACCGTGACAAGGAAATTCAATCCATCAATTTCTGGTTCAATTGTGTTCCAATCGTCCCCTACTGCCCCTGTATAAAAAATATACATATTTCAGTCGTCCAGTCTCCGTTATCGACGATACGCAACTGGTATCGCGATATACTTACGGACAGCTTAAACAATTCCTAGAAATTGTATTAATGCTAATACCTAATCCAAAACGAAATTTATAATGCTGGCGTGTTATGTGTTAGGTATGTTTAAATCGTGAAGGTTAGATTTTGTTTACTAGATCACATTTGGGTTGAATGTGCTTGGTATATTAGCAACTATAGCTTCTGCCCGCATTGACTTTAGAATCCCACAGGCACCTTATTTTTTTTCTGGGATAAAAAGTAGCCTATGTCATTCTCCAAGGTCCTGTTTATTTCTTTACCAAAATTCATAAAAATTGGTTTAGCGGTTTAGTCGTCAAAACGTAACAGACAGACAGTTAGTTTCGAATTAGTATAGAATATAGATTTACAAGGTAACTATTTGGCCACATTAAAACGATAGGTCTTCCATAGATAAGTCCTAAATCCCATTGAATGTAAGTGCCTACTTCAGTCAGGGGACTATAGCTATAAGTTATAGGTATAGTCTAGAGAGGTCTCGTTATAGGCTATAACGAGACCTCGATTGAAACATGTCTGGTCGGATCCGTACAATGCATTTCCTAATTTAATAGGTACGCTAATTAATACGCCTCTTAGTATTCAAATACGAATTGGAATGAATAAACCGGAAGTCCGAATTTGGACATAAACTGCCCACCAGTGGACAATAATATCACTAATATGGTGCGAATATAGCGGTGGGACACTCCGACCTTCGTACCGAAGGATAATGGCGACGGCAGTTATATATTTGCATTTTATTATCTGTTTATTGTTTGGTGCATCAACATAAATAGGTACTTACTAATTTATGATAATGGTAGAGGTTAAGGTATGGTTAGGTTTTTTCATTAGGTAATAGCTGTATAGGAAGTCGATTATACCTAAGGGGCACCGCAGACTTGCTACTTTTTGCATCGGCGATCGGCGATTTTGCGACTGCATCGCGTTTTGGCGACTCTCTGTGGTCGGACGCAGCGACTGCTCTGATGCTAAAAGCGACTAAATCGCCGATCGCCGAATCAAAAAGTAGCAAGTCTGCGGTGTCCCTAAGTTATGTAACCTTTTTCATACCTACAGCTACTTTTGTCACAAATTTCTAGAACACATCCAATGGCTACATCAGGCGCATGGCTCGCACGAACACTCAGTTTTGACGTCGGAACGCAAGAGATAATGTCATTATGAGTGCTCGGGCGAGCCACGTGCGGCATCTGGACGCACCAAATGGTCTAGACTGCAGTGTTATCTGCACATTTACCTACGTGTAGCAGCTTCCAATATTTAGTTTTTTATAATTTTGGATGCAGCTTTAAAGGTCAACGCTCACCTAACGCCTCCGCACCCTACCAGCACCGCCTCGCCGCTCGGCGTCCACTCGTTGTCGCCTGGTGGTCCGCGGGCGGACGCTGCTTTTACACCATAAACGTCACGTGATCGCCCAGTGGACCGCGCGGGGTCAACGAGTGAACGCCGCGCGGTCAGCGCGTGGTCCACTTATTTCCGGTTCAGTTAGTGGACGCTTAGCGGCGAGGCGGTGCTGGTCGGGTGCGGAGGCGTTAGATGAGCGTTGACCTTAACTCGGCACCCGACTAGCACCGCCTCGCCGCTCGGCGTCCACTCGTTGTCGCCTGGTGGTCCGCGGGCGGACGCTGCTTTTACACCATAAAAGTCACGTGATCGCCCAGTGGACCGCGCGTGGTCAACGAGTGAACGCCGCGTAGTCAGCGTGTGGTCCACTTATTTCCGGAGGCGGTGCTGGTCGGGTGCGAGTTGATAGATGAGCCAACCTTTAAGATACCTATTAATGGTATTTTAAATTGGCAGAAACGAAATCAAAGTGAATTTCTATCAAATTGTTATCTATACTAATATATAAAGAGGGAGATGCTGACTGACTGACTGACTGACTGACTGACTGACTGACTCATCAACGCCGAGCCGAAACTACTGAAGTTAGAGACATGAAATTTGGATATCTATACTAATATATAAAGAGGGAGATGCTGACTGACTGACTGACTGACTGACTGACTGACTGACTCATCTATACTAATATATAAAGAGGGAGATGCTGACTGACTGACTGACTGACTGACTGACTGACTGACTCATCAACGCCGAGCCGAAACTACTGAAGTTAGAGACATGAAATTTGGATAGTAGATATATTTTGTGACGTAGACAAGCAATAAGAAGCGATTTTGGAAAATTCAACCCCTAACGGGGTTAAATAGGGGATGAAAGTTTGTATGCAAGTTCGTCATTTTTCAAGTTAGAATTATGAAAATTTGTGTTGAGGTGTCTTTTTAAAAATAAAAAATATGGTTTTCGGCGTTTTTGAATATTCAACCCCTAAGGTGGTAAAATAGGGGATGAAAGTTAGTTGGGAAGTTTGTATAGATGTTCGTCATTTTTGAAGTTAGAATGATGAAAATTGGTGTTTAGGTTCCTTTTTAAAAATAAAAAACTTGAATTGCTGCGTTTTTGAAAATTCAACCCCTAAGGGGGTAAAATAGGGGACGAAAGTTTGTATGGAAGTTCGTCATTTCCGAGGTTAGCATAATGAAAATTTGTGTTTAGGTTTCTTTTTACGTATTAAAAATAATAATTTCATCTTTTTTGACAATTTAAACCCTAAGGGGTTAAAATAGGGGGTGAAAGTTTGTATGGAAGTTCGTCATTTTTTGAAGTTGGAATTATAAAAATTGGTGATTAGGTGACTTTTAAAAGATAAACAATATTAATTTCAGGGTTTTTGAAAATACATCCCCTAAGGGGGTAAAATAGGGGATGAAAGTTTGTATGGAAGTTCGTCATTTTTGTAGTTAGAATTAAGAAAATTGGTGAATGTCTTTTAAAAAAATAATAATAATAATAGTTTTTGAAAATTATACGGGGTATGGGATACGGGACACGCGATATGGGATACGGGATTTTGTATATGAGACACGTGATACGGGATACGGGATACGGGTTACGGGATATGGGATGCGGGATGCGGGATGCGGCATACGGGATGTGGGATGCGTGATACGGGATACGGGATACGGATACGGGATACGGGATACGGATACGGATACGGGATACGGGATACGGATACGGGATACGGGATACGAGATATGGGACACGGGATACGGGATACGGGATACGGAATGTGGGATGCGTGATACGGGATACGGGATACGGGATACGGAATACAGGATACGGGATACGGGATACGGGATACGGGATACGGGATACGGGATGTGGGATGCGTGATACGGGATACGGATACGGGATACGGGATTTGGGTTCCAGCAAACGGAAACGGATTTTTTAAATTTATATTCTGCGCGGACGAAGTCGCGGGCAAAAGCTATACCTAATAATTTAATTCTAAGCCCGATACTCATGCAGAACCCCTATATTATTTCAGACTTATGAAACACCCATAAGCTTCAATATAAACAAAGACATTAAAATCCTTCAGATTTGCTAATACGACATTAATCTCACCTAATTCAATTAAAATTATCGAATTATTGACGTGTTCGTGTTTCCAAGAAGTAATCAAGTGTATCGACACACAGGTACGGATGTTTGTGAGCTATTCTTATACAGGGTGGAATCAAAATCGTGGGAAATATTTTAAACTAGCTGTGCCCGCGACTTCGTACGCGTAAATTTTAGAAAAATATTACTCGTTTTAATCCTGCTGCTTTTTATATTTCCCGCGGAACCCAAATTATTTTTCCAAAATAAAAGTAGCCTAAGTTGCCCCTTGTAATATCAGCTTTCTGCCAGTGAAAGTCCCGTCAAAATCGGTCCAGCCGCTTCGGAGATTACCCGGAACTTTTATTTTAAAAACATAAATTCCGCGGGAAAATCCACGCGGGATTAAACGCGGGTAATCTTTTTATAAAATTTACGCATACGAAGTCGTGGGCATAGCTAGTCAATTCATAAAAATATTGATTAGGTAAGCAAATAATCAACTGGAAATTATTTTAAATCTAATTGATTTGTTGATTAATATTCCCAAAATATTCTGAATCATGTGTAGAGTTATCGTTTAAAATATGTACCCACAGCTGTCACTGCATCTGCGACAGCAACAAGCAAGTATTTAAGGGAGACTTCAATAATGCCCACCCACAGTCACTATAACCCACAAATACGTACTTAAAACATAACGTTGAACAATCGCTTTTTAGGCACCACTTTTTACCCCACCAAAAGCATTTTTAACAATTTACCCTGTCTTAAAGCAACCATAATAACGCGGTTTAATGACGTCAAAGTTATGACGTAAGCGCTTAATGCAAAATTCGCTTGTGAAATGGAAGCGAGGTCCTCGGGGTACGAGGGCGGACCTTAGTCACTTCATATCTTTATAGCAGTTGAAATTTGATAATATACTTTACGAGTACAGTATGAGCTGTAAAGATGCTTTCACTTTATGTACTTACATATTGATCATGTTTTTATGCTCGCTTTTATGGGATCTGGTAGTTTATTTTCTGGTTGGATACGAGGTATCCCTAGGGGATGTGTGAACTGTGAACTTTATCATACCACAGCCAACGAGAGGCGATATGGTAACAATGTTCGAGGGACTCGAGTCTGTTAACAATTAAACATTGCGAAAACTCTGGTCTTTGATATTATCTTTGCGAATTCTTAATTCTAAATCATATTTTGCCCAGTGACAACCTAGAGCCCGGCCGCATTGCGAATAAAAACCGCGCCCTGTTTTTCCCGTAATTCTATAACCCATGGAATCATAATGAATGTATCCGCACTTGCGGTTTTAAAACCGCGCAGTTTGACAAGGTGCGGTGCGGTAAATAAATCGCGCGAATAAAAACCGCGCGGTTTTTATTCGCAATGCGGCCAGGCTCTAACTAGAGCAAATAACGAAAAGGCCGTTGCCGAAATTTGCCTCTGGCGGGAATCGAACCTGCAACCAACCGATGTAATAAGCCGAGCGGCCAACGCTCATCCACCGCGCCAGAGGTGGTCGTCAATACATTACCGTAATTGATATTTAAGTAGGTACCTAAGCTCGTAACGTAATTGAACGAATGAGCTATAGGCTATAGAACGAGGAGCTGAACTATTACCTGAATAGAATCCACTTAATTAGTTCCTAGCGGAGGCAGTGCGCCAGCTTAGGCCATTGTTCGAGTGCTCCCGTGATTTTTGTACGCGACTACGAAAGGTTTACCAAGCTGTTAATAATCTAAGGATAAAATAAGGACATATCACTAAACGGTAGACCATCGGAGGTTAAGCAACGTCGCGCAGAGATGGGGGACAATTTAGTAACATTAAAACTGAGCGTCTCCGTGCTTCGGTGGGCATGTAAAAAATCGGTCCCGGTTGTTGTCATCTAGGCAGTCGTTAAGCCTTGTCAGAGGCCTTCGGGCGGCTTGAACAACTCTGACACCAGGTACCAGGGAACCATACGATTAGACAAAGAAGAACGGAATGAAAAGTATACCACGACATATTCTAACCTTTCGTTTGCGCTACCTACTGTACCGTTTATTTGTGTTTGTTTGTGTGTGTTTCTTTGTTTGATACCTGTGATAGATAGGTACTTTAACTTATAGTATCTACGGTATCTACGTACGTAAATGCTTAGGATAAAAAGTTGGGTGTTCTTTTGTAATATTAAAAAGGACGAGAACAATTTATTTATCTCTACACACAAATCTAATTGGCATAAAGGACTTTGATATGTACGCTGATATATTGAAGGTTATAGTATTTTCTAATAACGCGATAGAATGCAAATGTTGATGATTAAACATATTATAACAGATCTCTATCTATTATCAATACAATCTGAGATTATGGGATAGAATTATTTGTTTAAATTTATCTATATCTACATCTATCATGACATCTATACATGGATAGATAATAAATAGTTTAATTTGTTTAATCTAGGCCGCAGTGAAGCGCCAATGGGCGCCATGCGCTATGTTATTCATAAATATGAGATTAGAATTAGATTAATGTAATGTAATATGTTCGTTTTAATTTGGAAAAATATATAAAATACGCTAGACTGGTGATGGGCACGTAGTTTATTTGGGTTTTAGGGGTGACTTAAACATAGACATAATTAGGTACATCTGAGATATAACTTCAGAATCTAAATAAATTCGTATCTAATTCCCATGTTGACAATTTTATCCCACCAAAAACATTTTCATGTAAAAAAATGTTGCCAAATGAGACCAGACCGCACTGTTACAAAGTTATCAGATCTCATGTAGAGTTAAGCTTCTTACTCTACACTTCACAAACTCTACACATTAGTCAAAATATGTGGCTTGGCCAGGGCCGGATTTAGAGGTCTGGAGGCCCTGGGGCAACAAAAAAGTGGAGGCCCCTGGCCTCTAATTATTTTCCAAATAAAATGAATAATTTATTCAGTCGAGTTTTTCAATAAATAATTTATTGTGAAACCAAGTGAATTTTTGGAATAACGCACAATCAATATATTCAAAAACAAAAATTATCTGAAATTAAATTTAAGAATAAATGAACGGAACCTTCCGAGCTTTTTTCGACAAAACATTGTTGATGATTTCGCTGAAATCTAGTTCAATCACTTCAATTTCAAATACTTTTAATGCTTAGGAGAGATAGCTTTGATAGACGGTTTTGCTTATTTTTTTTTATACTTAATTTACATTATTGAAAATTGTATGACAGTTGTTTTTTTACGGAGTATATTGTGGGGGCCCCTCTTTTGTGGAGGCCCGGGGCAGTTGCCCCGAATGCCCTCCCCTAAATCCGGCCCTGGGCTTGGCCGTTTCGTTCCTACAAGAACTATTGTATAAGTAAGTGTTGTGTTGTGGGTTGTGTAAGTGTGTATTGTAAAAGTAATAAACAGTAATACATTGATAGCGAAACGGCCAAGCCACATATTTATATACGTTGCGAAACTTTTTGCAATATTTTTGGTAAGTTTTTGACGATTCTGGAACAAGCCCTAAATTTTAAATTATGAAACAACTTGTCAGGTTACAGCTTCTTAGTTTTTTAATACGACCCCCGTAATCAAGTGCATATTAGTCTCACAATAATAAATCATGGTAACCCTACTCGCAGTCTAGATCCCGTAGACAAAAGACACATTAGGTTCATCCGGGCGTTTCTCTCAGGTAAGTAAAGAAAAAAAAAATACTCTGGTAATTCTCGCCACGTTATTACGTATTCTTTCGTTTTATCAACTAATAGGTTCTTATTCATGAGTTCCGGGCCGAGTTCAGCAACACATTAACGGATCGTTAGAGCAGTAAACCGATTGTTAGATTAAACTGAGGCGCTCATAGCCTGCTGTAATCACTGATTGGTAAACGATCGGAGGCTAAGCAATGCTTGGCAAGGTCATTCAGAGATGAGTGACCATTTAGTGGCATTTGATCTGAGCGTCTCCGTGCTTCGGAGGGCACGTAAAAAGTCGGTCCCGGTTGTTGTCATCTAGGCATTCGTTAAGCCTTGTCAGAGGCCTTCGGGCTGCTTGAACAACTCTGACTCCAGCCCCCTAGACAAGTGGCATGAACGCTAATCGAATAGAATAGAATAGACTTCACAATGTATGGAAATTACATTACAAGTCGCTATGTAGATTACGTGACTTATGTTATTTCCATACATGAAGCGTAGCGATTTGAAGGAACGCTTGTAGACGTCAGCCACTTGTCTAGGGGGACTGGGATTAAACTGGCAGGTCCCTAGTGAGTTGAGCTTCATTCTCGGATTGATACTTTCGAAAGTAATTTTGGGAGTTGTTTAAGGCTGGGGTTGTTATTGTGGCAAACTCAGTAATTGAATATTGTTAATAATTAAATCTATCTAATCAACGCCCCGATGTCTTTTAGAATGATAATGATACGTCGATTCAAAGTTAGGTACTGAAGTACATAAACGTATTCAACCTTTAAATGGGACTTACTGCGCTTATGTTGGCAACATGAATGCAAGGTAACTACCCGATATCCACTTAGTTACGCGGCATCCAGTGTCGCGGCTGCACGCGCCAATGATTCTATAGCTTATAACGCTACAGTGTATATTCATCTCTTTCTAGCAACAGGTCTGGCATACCTAATACTTATGGCTTGTATTCACTGATATGTAGGTAGGTATATTTTAATGTGCTTGCTCAAGTACAGATAATTTAGGATACAAAATATACCTACTCAGCGCTCTCATATGACAATGTTCTATCTGGTAATAGACTTCTTACTTAGCTAGCAAAAACTGATAAATTGCTGTCGGGCGAAGTCTATATCTCGACCCTCGTTAGGTATTATCTTTGCGACGAAAACAATTACTTTTGGAGTAATGAATACCCACCTTACTTAAGTTCAAAAATATTACTAAACTAGCCTTTCCCCGCGACTTCGTCCGCGTAGAATTTAAATTTTAAAAAAACCTGATCTCTGATTCCGGATCCCGTATCTCGGATCCCCTTTCGCGTTTTTACCGGATCCCGGATCCCGTTTGCTAGATCCCGTAGCAGGATATCCCGGGTCTCATATCCCGGATCCCAAAAAATATAGCCTATGTTACTCAGGGATAATGTAGCATTCTAATGGTGAAATAATTTTTGAAATCGGCTCAGTAGTTTTTGAGTTTACTCATTACAAACATCCAAAAATACATACAAATCTTTTCTCTTTATAATATTAGTGTAGATTTAAATCAAAACTAGGGACGTTTAGGCTATATTACTTCCTAAATGACACTGAAGCGTTGTGCGGGAGTGACAGAGCGTTTGAGCCAACTCACCGGGACGCCAGGCGACGTCGCCAGCCACCGTAGCCAAACAATTTGTATTGACTGGCGACGTCGCCAGTCCGTCGCCAGGTGAGTTACCTCCCAAACATTTCATTACGAATAATTGACTACGGTGGCTGGCGACGTCGCCATGGCTATCCGGTGTGTTGTGGCCCTTTATGTCCTCTCATTCAATCTCTCTCTCTTTGCCTAGCCTTATCCCAATTCATTTGGGATCTCCTCGTCAATCGCCAGATGTTCCGGTTCCGGGCTGTCGAGTTGCTTCAGGACTTCAGGAGTTGTTTCACTTGGCCTTCGGGTCGGCCTTCGGGTCGTTGTTGACTACACACATCTGTGAAAATGGGTCTACCTTGCTTCTTCGTGTCCTCTAATTAAATACTTACCGCCGAATACTCGTACGCAACTTAAATTTGAGAGCAGCTTAAGTTTGACGCGCCATTCAAAAAATGACAGCTAACGACGTCTCAAACTGCTAAGTGGGACTTAAATATTTAAGTAGCCTTTGAGTATTCGGCCGTTAATGTTTTAGATTTCAATCTAAATATTGTTAGGTATAACGACCAGTTGGCACAGTGGTTCGAGAGGCCGCTCGAACCGTTGTATCGCGTGGTCGTGAGTTCCATTCTCACCAGAGGCAAATTTCGGAAACGGCCTTTTTGTAATTTGCTCTGGTCTAGGTGTCACTGGGATCGCCCCCAGTCCATTGTATGGTCAGCCATAGTACAAGTTGCTTAGTTTGAGACCATACAGTTGGTCTAGCGATATTTATTTATTTTTAAAATAAATAACATAATTTCACACTATTTTTCTCACTTCAAAAATTGCTTTCGTGCGCCCCAATAATGGGCAGAAAAACAACAAAATATGACATTAAGGTACATAGTTTATCGCACCCATTCCGAGTTGGACGTAATTTGAAGTGATATAGTGTGTTTTGTTCGGTGTTAGATTGGCTGAAGTCGCGACTTTGTCGTTATGCGTTCTTTGTAATCTCAGAAACTACGATAGAAGAAGCAATAAATAATGACAAGTGAGTGTCAATTCTTTTAGCGATAACATAATTGCATATGTAAAAGATTACCTGGGGGCTTACCACAAGCTCTTATTGCGATTCAATTATAGGAACGTTTTAACGACGTTTTAATGACGTTTCTTATTGTCATGACAATAAGGTACGTCATTGCACAAAAAGTCGCTGAAACGTTAATACGTTCCTGTAATTGAATCGCAATAAGAGCTTGTGGTAAGCCCCCTGGAATTAACGTTGAACTTGAACCATACAGGGTGGTGACGACATCATGACAATAATTGAAACCAGATACTGGGTATCACATTAGTAGTTCGCACATAAAATATTATTAAATTATATTCAAAGGTATTGCCACGGGATTGCTTTTTTATTTTGACTATTTTAACTTTACGCCTACAAAGGTACCGCTAAAAACACCGACACCGAAACGATGTTATCCTGCTTATACTTACAGGTCAGTCTATGAGGTCGGTAGACTTTTATAAAGGCTTTTGTATTTCGTTTAGACTATTTTCGCATTTTAAATTTTGTACTTTGATGTAAACCTAATTTTATAATTTTAATGTGTTGTGATTGACTAGCAGGGATCGTGTTTTAATTTATTGTCGTTATGTCGTCACCACCCTGTTCATATAACACGAAATACTACTGGTAGAGTCAAGGTGTAGCCAATGAGGCTGGCTCGGCCGGGGTAGTACCACCCTGACACTGAAAGTAAAGTAGCTATTAAAGCAGCGTTACTTACGATGAGTGAGAGTGCCGGACGACCTCCCTTCCGTTCTCTCTGTCCCTTTAAGTCGATAACGTGCGAGCGATGCCTTTGATATTTCAAGCATCTGTAGGTTCAAGTAAAAAAGAACATAAAAACCCGGCCAAGTGCGTGTCGGACTCGCACATAAAGGGTTCCATACCACCGTAGAATTAAAACCTCAAAACTACCAAGTTTCTTGTATGGTCCCCATTATTTTTAAATATTTTTTTCAACCCTACCTATTACGGCTCCTGAGATACAGCCTGCTGACAAGCGCATAGACAGATGCCTAAGCCTACGCTGTCCATCTGTACGGTATGGAACCCTATAACTAATAATAGGGTCCCGTTGGCACCCTTTGGGTACGGAACCCTAAAAATAGGTAGGTTTCGTTCATATTAGTGATGTGCCGAGTACGCTATTTTTGGTACTCGAGTATTCTGGTACTCGTTAAAAAAAGAATCGAGTAAGTACTCGAGTCAGAGGACTCGGACAGGTACTCGAATACTTGTAATGAGTACTCGAGTACTTAATAGGACTCGATTACTTTTGTATTATGTATTTTTGACCACTCAAACGTCCGAGCTTCACATTTAATTACTGCGTTGTACTTGCACTCGTGAAAATTGGAAAAAATGGCGAAAATTTTGGCGATAGCCCCGATTTATAACGTATTTTCTAAAAAACTACAACTGTTACAGCAAGTACTCGGAACCCGTATTCGAGTACCGGGTACTCGAGTTCTATAATCTGAGTACTCGAGTACCCGAGTACTTACTAAGTACTCGAGTCAGGCTGTACTCGGCACATCTCTAGTTCATATATATTTTTCAGATCACAAATGCGATCAAGCCCTTGAGACAAGGATCAACATTTTGTTATCTTATATTTACGTAAACAGTATTATAACAAGGATTTATTCTTTTGATCTGCGATACTAGGTATATACCTGCTCTGTTTCCTCGTAGGCAAAGAATTTATAAGCCCGTAAGAGGCTGTTTAATAAGCATCCGTCTCTGATGGCGGGCACTGTCTAAAGTTTTAAGTACCGTTAATTCTTTTGAGACGTTAGATTAATGCCTCGCCTAATTAAATATGAAAAAGGGAGATACTGGCTTTACGGAGGCGCTTTTTGCTTTTGTTTAGAATAAAAAGCGGAGCTCAGAACTGTGTTGAGATTCTGAAAAGTTTTTAAGGCAATGTACGAAATTGTATTTCGGCCATGGACCAATTACTAAGGGGACTGGCCCTAAGCAACTCGGCCGAGTGGTCGGCCTAGTACTAACATCGACATAAAACGAAGCGAGTAGTTCAACTATTTACCGGTATATAGAACAATGAAAATGAAAAAGCAATGACCACGTTTTTTTTCATACATATATCTTATAAGGGCACCTCTTTCTTTAGTCTTTACTCTGTGATTTCGGCCGACAAACCTATTCGGAGAAATGAGACAGTCATGAAATTCAATCGTTTAGTTCTTTTAGACTTATGGGGCCTCCCTACGGGACCCCAAATACACGGCAACACACCATCACGCCTGATTTTCCCGACGGGTTAGGCAGAGGTCGTGAATTATTTCCGGATTTTTAGTGCTCCAGGGTTTTGTGAAGTCGTTTTAGTTTTTTTTTTTATAGTTTTTTGCATTACTTTTTAAATTCTACAACCAGATCACCGGATCTGACCTGAGCATGCGATTAGCAATTCTGCCAATTTTTTACCAATTGAAAACCATGGATATTATCTTCGTGAAAATTTGCGTCATAAATCGTAAACTCTTGGCCGGCGACATGTTGTTGGCCAATGGGCTGCTAACAGTGACCAATGGTTTTCAATTGGTTGGAATTAGCAGACTTGGACCCCAGGCTGTCTGGAACAATATTGATGGAGTCTAGTTTAATAAATACAAGAAAAAATCCTTGCATATAGACATCAAGTTATCAATCGACTGGTATGTTATCGTAATCAGTGCATTCTCATTTAAGTACGTGTATCGTCGCCATCAGATAAGGTAATAATGAATAGATGTGTCCATATGGCGCGCATGCCTCACCCGAGCACTCATATTATGACATTACGTCTATGCGTTCCGACGTCAAAAGTGAGTGCTCGCGCGAGGCATGCCCCTGATGAAGACGCCGCCAATTATTTTAATTTGCATACCTAGTTGGAATAATCAATGAAAAATATTGTGTGTAACGTCACGACTTTTATCCCCATTCGGGGGTAGTCAGAGGCTTGAGTGGCCATACACCACCACATTGTGGAGGTATTCACCAACTCAAAGCCCACGTTTCACCTGATAGTTAGAACCCAACGTGACAGGTGAAAAATATTGTAAAACTTATTCATTATAAATTTACTAACACGATAGAATAAAAAAAATTATGACTTTGGCTCTAGCTTAGGCTGAAAACACACGAGCGGCACTTTGCTTCGACAGAGTCAACTGCCTTCGACATTGGCGACGCTAGCCGTCGGCTCGTCGGCGGTTGCCGCTGACGTTGGTGGGCAGTAGCTGTCGACATGACGATGGCTCCGACCAGTGCCGGCAGCTGCAGTTGACTCTGTCGAAGCAAAGTGCCGCTCGTGTGTTTGCGGCCGTAGGGTTCCATACCCAAAGGGTGCTAACGGGACCCTATTACTAAGCCTACACTGTCCGTCTGTCTGTCTGTCCGTCTGTCAGCGGGCTGTATCTCACGAACCGTAATAGGTAGAGAGTTGAAATGTGTATTTCTGTTGCCGCTACAACAAGTACTAAAAATAAAATAAAATTTAAAAATAAAGGGGGTCCCCATACAAGTAACTTGATATTTTTGACGTTTTTATTCTACGGTGGTACGGAACCCTTTATGTGCGAGTCCGACACGCACTTGGCCGGTTTTCATCCTTATCGGGTTTTACGCGGGCTTTCTTAAATTGCCCTATTTCTCTTGTACCCACGTTTTTACAAATTTAATCATAGCCCATTTATATTTTTATTATTCAGAAGGTCCATTGTTTTCAAATTATCTCAGTCGCAAGCATCATAACAAAACATAGAGACATCCGAGCCAGAAATTTGAATATATTAAAACGAAACGCATCCCCATTCTGCGTATAACAAACAGAGCTCCAAATGGGTGCTTAATTAAGAGATGCTGGAGCGTTTTGACGGCGGCACATTAATTTTATCTTGTTTTTCTGCCTTCGCGACCAATTATCTTGGCAAGTTTGGGGAGTTTTCTCCGGGAGTTTTAATTTTATTCTCTTGCCCCAATTATATTTCGCTTGCGATCAACATTCACGATTACTATTTATATACGAAGCCTATAACATTCCGGGCTGGTATTCTTAAATGAGAGCGAACTTCGAAATCTGATTTCTAGTACAAAATTAATTCTAAGTAGTGCCAGGCCTAAGCAGAGCCCCAAACATTTTCTTCGTCCGTTTTCTCTTCTTTACTTTCTACTTTTTCTTATTTTTTTTTGCTTGTCTGAAGAAAAGTACTCAATGGCGGCGTCTTCATCAGGCGCATGCCTCGCGCGAGCACTCACTTTTGACGTCGGAACGCATAGACGTAATGTCATAATATGAGTGCTCGGGTGAGCCATGCGCGCCATATGGACACATCTAATGAATGCTGTTTGTTCTTTAGGCAAATGTTGTTGATTTAAGATTTATTTATTTTGCAGTGCATTTGGATTATGTTGATAGTACGTAGATAGAAAATTTAATATAAAGAGCTTTGAAGAAAGAATGAGAACAACTTTATCTAGGTTTTACAAAAAGCTTGGTAACTCGATGTAAACTCGTTAGAAGGTAACTCAATTTCCATAGTAGAGGCCACAGCGTTTGTGGTCGGCCCGCTCGCTTTGTTCCCGAATGCTCCTAATTTCCTTTGTCCTGAGTTGAGTTTCGCAAAAAAAAAAAAAAAACCGGAAGACATTTCCTTAATACTTGACGCATGAACGTAAATGTTTACAGGACTGAGCACTTTGCTTAAAAAGGTGTCCCTTGGGTGTTTAGGGCACACTTTTTGTCTTTTTTAGGAGCATTGATTGATACGATTAGCAATTAATCTACCCCAATAGATAGGTGATAGGTGCATAGAGAAATAGACTTATTATAACTATTATACTATGATTATGAAAGATGAAGATGAATTTTCATCTATGTGCATAATTTACAGTTCGCTGACGGTGAGGGAAAACATCGTGAGGAAACCTACCTATCCCTCGGGATTAGGTAATAGTCAGTTCCTGTATACACGGCGACAAGGTTCACCACCTGTCACGTTGGGTTCTGACTATCTGGTGAAACGTGGGCTTTGAGTTGGTTAATACCTCCACAATGTGGTGGTGTATGGCCACTCAAGCCTCTGACTACCCCCGAATGGGGATAAAAGTCGTGACGTTACATTTTTTTTATGAAAGTTGCAAGAATTAAATGTTATGTCTTCATTAAATCATTTATGGATAATTCTCTTTTTTTTACAGTATTGAGTCCAGTGTATTCTACATCCATGATTTTACGTGCCCGTTAATTATGTGACGACGTAATATCAAAAAGTTACTTTTTATACTTTGATTTAACGTTAATGGCAATTTATATCAAGTGTCTGCATTTAATTTCCTTTTATTTTTAAAAATAAAATGTTATGGTTTGGCGGCTCTACCTAAATTGAGTAGGTCATTACTGTTTTCTTCAGTGTGACTTTATGGAAGAAGGCATGGAAAGGAGAGGTCCAAAGTTTGTTTTGGTTAGCTTTGGTTTAAATTTTTTGAAAGCTGCTCTACATAATTAAATTAAATATCTATGTTTTATTTCAATACTAATATTTATTGCAATAAGAGGTCGAGATGACATTCGGGTTATGAGCTTTTTGCAGAATAAAATTCTGTATCAAAATTACCAGGACCCGCAACGCAACAGAATAATTTAATTTAATAATTTTGAGGGCGATTTTAATTGTTTATCGGGTCCTGTTAATTTTGATTCGGATTTTATTCCGCAAAAAGCTCATAACCCGAATGTCATCTCGACCTGTCGCGAACTTTAGGTACTTACTTACCTATTTGGCGACCACTTGGCGCAGTGATTCGATCGTAGGCCGCTCGGACCACTGCATCGGGTGGCTGCGGGTTCGATTCCCGCCGGAGGCCAATTTCGGAAACGGCCTTTTCGTAATTTGTCCTGGTCTGGGTGTCACTGGGATCGCCCCAGTCCATTGTATGGTAGCCATAGTACAAGCGTTGCTTAGTTTGGGACCATACAGTTGGTGTGTAAGCTTGGCGATATTTATTTGTAATGTAATGTAACGTCACGACTTTTATCTCCGTTCGGGGGTAGTCAGAGGGATATTTATTTACAATAGGTTAATCCCGCCCGCTCCACGAATTCGCTCCCGAGGGCTCCAAAAGCACAATAAGTCAATAATTTACAAACTTAACCAATTATAAATGTCAAAAATTACATTAAATATATGTTATTACTTATGTACTTACATAACATAATAGGGCTCTCGCAATTCTTTTCAGTTGTCACAGTTTCCGTGACGTCATAGGCTATTGTGGACTCGTCAACCTTGGTACGTCAGCGGTTACGCACTATTATGAGGATATTATACCTCACAAGGAACAATTGTGTCAAGAACATATAGTACAGTCGGGTGTTAAATTAGGATGAAATGGACATAAATAACTGTCGCAAAATCATATTCTAAGTACCTACGTCTTTTTTATGGGACTAAAGCGCTGGGTTCCTCCAATAGCGGCGCAGTTATATAACAGCCATAACTAGAACGTTGGCTATATAAATAAAATGGCGCGGTTTCCTAGACCGCTACCTGTTTACGTAGCCAATGTTCTAGTGCGGCCGTTATATGATGGCGCCGCTATTGGAAGAACCCAAAGCATTAGGTAGCAAACAAGCGTACGGCTTTGATGTTAAGCAGTTACTGTAGCCTATAGATGCTTGAAATACCCAAGGCATCGCTCGCACGTTGCTGACCTGAAGGGGAGTGGGATAGAGGGAGGGGAAGCGGGGCTTCTGACTCTCTTACTCATCGTACGAAACGCAGCTGTAATAGCTACTTTACGCCGATATTCTGTGATAGGGTGGTACTACCCTTGTCAAGCCAGCAATGGTTAAGACGACAGACAGACAATTGTCTTTTATAGTACATTACTGCCGCGGTCTGTAATGAGTGTATTGCTGGCAGCGGTGTTGGTGGCCGAGAGCGCAGCGCAGCGCAGCTCGAGGCCTCCACAGCGCGGTCAGCATTGCAGCCCTTGATGGACAAGCTGAAATAAAGGGCGAGACCGAAGGTCGAGGTCTTTATAGCGCAGCCAGCAAGGGCTGCAATGATGGCCAAGCTTGAAGGCCGAGAGCGTAGCTAAGCTTTGCTTGAGGCCATCATAGCGTGGCCAGCAGTACAGTCATTGCGGACCAAGGCTTGTTTAGTGCTTTACTCAAAAATGACCTTACATGTCATCACATAATCATGATTTCATCTCATCTTAATTTAAAAACACGACTGTTTGTGCCGGGGCGCGGCGCACCAGCGCGGGGCAGAGTGAGGAGGTCCTCGCTGTGCCAGCCCCCGCGCTGGTGCGCCATCAAAAAATTTGCTGGCGACAAAATCCCGTCCAGCAATTTTTTTGATGGCGGCCAAAACATGTGCGCACCAGCGCGGCGGCAGGCACAGCGAGGAGCTCCTCAATACGATATGAAATCTCATACAAATTTGATGGCGCCTTTATTTGCAGCGCAGCAACGTCGACTTTGCTAGAAGAAAATTTGCAAAATAATGACAACATTATAAGCATTTTTGAGTAAAGATACATTTTTGTTAAACTTTAACTTAATTATGAACACGACTGTACTTGGTTCTTAATTATGATTTTCTTAACCCACATTTATTTCTAAGTAAATATTAAATTGCAACTTGTTTGCCCATTTCGAGTGTTGTTGTGTCATCAAGGGAGGGAAATACCAAAAGTAATGATTCAAGGTGCATCTGACCTCTTGGCACCCACGCGTGGAACATAGTTGAGGTCAAAGAGTAAAACAACTTTAGCAAAAAACATTTCCATTATTAAATATTTTAAGGAGCATTTTATTGATGGTAGAGCCAAGCTGTAGCCAATTGACTGCAGTTCATATACGGGCTGGCTCGACCTGGGTACCACATTCTCACAGAAGCAGCGTAAATTACAGCTGCGTGTCGTAAGATGAGTGAGAGAATCCGATGCCCAAACAAAATTTGATAAAACTAAAAAATAGTTGGTCTTGCTCATTATACTACAACTGATTTATGGAAGATAAGTAGGTAATCATGAACAATGTCGTTGGGCACAGTGTCAAAAGAGCTTTAACATGTGTAAGTTTGCAGGGGATGTCCCATTTTGTAGCAAATCTAATCGTTCATAATTTTATCGATGATAAATATAATATCCTTATTACGTCAGATAAGTACTGATAATTTGAAAGTGTCATAAACTGTAATTTTTTTATAAAAATAGGTATATCATAAAGCAACATGTAGCAAGTTACATGCTATCTTTAGTATACAAAATAAATTATTTAAAACTACTAAGAATAAAGCGCCATCTTTATTTTCTATCAGTTACTAATTTGAAATTTTATCAAAGTTGTAATACTGTTCCCAATATACATTGCAAGCACTGTGAGTCGATCGACCTTTCCGAAGGCCAAAATATGTAACAGAGGCCGATTCTGTTTTGGCCAGATTCGTCACGGTTGGACCACTGTGTCATTGATTATGTAATGGGCGCTTGATACTATAACGAATTCTTATTTGGATTCTTGGAACATCTAACGTTTAGCTATCAATTTATTCTTATCAAGGTATATCCTTATTTAAGGAAAAAACAGTAGGTATACTTTAATGTGCTATTTTTTAGAGCACAATGTTCTAGGGGCGAACATGTTGGACTAGCAACAAAGATCCCAGATTTGATCCCCGGTGGGACATGCACCAATGCATGAATTATCATCTATATGCAAAATTTACAGTTCGCTTCGGTGATGGAAAACATCGTGGGGAAACCTACCTATCCCTCGGGATTAGGTAATAGTCAGTTCCTGTATACACGGCGACAAGGTTCACCATTGGGTTCTGACGTGGTTCTGACTATCTGGTGAAACGTGGGCTTTGAGTTGGCTTAATACCTCCACAATTTGGTGGTATGGCCACTCAAGCCTCTGACTACCCCCGAATGGGGATAAAAGTTGTGACGTAGGTATATTACATTTTGCATTACTAATGTTCGTGTATGTCGGTTTAATATAAAACGTCAATTGACTATTCATTAGTATTATTTCAAGGTGGTAGAGCCAAGCTGTAGCCAATTGACTGCAGCTCATAAACGGGCTGGCTCGACCGGGGTAGTACCACCCTCTCACAGAAGATCGGCGTAAAGCAGCTATTACAGCTGCGTTTCGTACGATGAGTAAGAGAGCCGTAAGCCCACCCCCCCTCCCCCTCCCTCCATCCCACTCCCCTTCAGGTCGGCAATGTGCGAGCAATACCTTTGGTATTGTAAGCATCTATAGGCTACGGTAACTGCTTAACATCAGGCGGGCCGTACGCTTTTTTGCCACCGCAGTCCCATAAAAAAAAAAAAAAAAAAAAAAAAATTATTAACCTGTCCTTGTAAAGTGTACGTGCTTCGTACGTTTTATGTTTGTTTATTATACGCAACGACTCTTCGAGGCACGTAACAAATTTGATTTCATAATATAATGACAGGGAGGTTGTGGCTCTAACAAAAACGTGGCGATATATTTTTTATTTTAAGGACCAATTTAATATGTATTGAAAATAATAATTAAAAAAATATAACTTCATGACTTTTATCTCCATTCTGGGGTAGTCAGAGGCTTGAGTGGCCATACAGCTCCACATTGTGGAGGTATTAAGCCAACTCAAAGCCCACGTTTCACCAGATGGTGAGAACCCAACGTGACAGGTGGTAAACCTTGACGCCGTGTATACAGGAACTGACTATTACCTAATCCCGAGGGATAGGTAGGGTTAGGATGTATTGAATTACTAAGTTATTCGTACACAAACCAATTGAGACATTTAAAAGTATATTTCTGTCTTGCTCATATGCTACGACCATGAAAAGGATGGCAATACAGTTAATTAAATCAAGTTTAGTCGGTGTACCAACAGACAGCAGTATTATCGGTCGGAGTAGGATATTAGATAGGAAAAATATCTATTTGTCTACTTTAAAAACTCTAGATAATGAGAGATCGGTTTTATTATCGTGTCCACATTTGAATATGTCGTCTCAACATAGACATACTCAATACTAACTACATTATTGAGCAAATAAGGTGTAAGTACTACATCATTATAATAATAATAATAATATCCTGGGACATTTTTGTACACACGGTTACCTGATCCCAAACTAAGCAGAGCTTGTACTATGGAAACCAGATAACTGATATAACTACATATACTACTTTTTTTTATTTGTAAATACATACTTAATATACATAATTATACACCCAGACTCCGGACATACAGACATGTTCATGCACACAAATGCATGTCCCGGGTAGGAATCGAACCTACGACCTGCAGCGTGAAAGGCGCCTCCGCGCCAACCACGCTAACGGGCCCGTCAAAGGCCGGCCGGCCCGGCCCGTTTAGCGAAGTCATTCTTAAAATCATTCCTTACATTTCATTTAATCAGCTAAGGGGCCATCCATTAATTACGTCACACGAATTTCATGATTTTTAGACCCCTCCCTCCCCCTTGTCACAGCGGGTCACATTTGCGAGACTCCCTCCCTCCCTGTGTGACGTCAATAATTTTTACAATTTTCAGAAATTTTCAAAAATTTTCGTTTTCAGTTCAAATTTCGGTTTTAATACTTGATATATTAGATTTTTAAATGTGACGTCACCTAATTTAGGACCCTTCCCCCCTTGTCACACAATGTCACATTTCGTCGACCCCTACCCCACTTTACGTGTGACGTAATTTATGGATGGCCTCTAAGTCATATTTTTTATATAAATTAGCTAGTACGATTTAAATCAAAGACAATCGTATATTTCTATGCCTAAATATACTCTCATCGTATATTATGATAGAAATATACGATTAAGTTTTACGTTGTACGATTAAGATCTAATATGTTAGTAACACCTTTAACTCTAGGAATATTATAAACTCTCGGAGGCTCAGCGTTCACGTCGAACATGTTAGAAGCTTCAAGACCTTTCGCTTTACCACACTGATATGCACCAACTCCTACTAAAACTACAATCGTAATTGCTCCAACACTTATTAGTACTATAGACAATAAACCTAGTCTAGGTTCAGGTTCAGGAATTATTACTGGTTCTTCATTTTCCCCTGACGCATTGTCACCTGAGCCATCATCAGCTGATCCTTCATAATCATCTTCATCTAATTCATTACTCAATTTAGTGTTCTTTGGAACAAATTTGAGTATTTCGTCAACAGTTTCTTGGTCTTCTTCGATTTTAGCATGATTTGGTAGGAATCGGAAGGAGTCTACTAAAATGATTTCGTCGTCTC
Organism: Drymonia ruficornis; assembly: GCA_947859195.1. NCBI lineage: Eukaryota > Metazoa > Arthropoda > Insecta > Lepidoptera > Notodontidae > Drymonia > Drymonia ruficornis. The sequence continues at coordinate 2,576,663 of OX401921.1, forward strand.
GGCTATGACCCCTCAGGTTAATCTGTAACGGTAAATTATTTAGAATTTTAGATCCTTATTAGTGCAAAGTGCGGCCAGCTTATCTCTTGCTTATCTTACAAATGTGTTTGGCGCCGGCGTCCATTATTTTGCCAGCATTTACTGTACATTTACATATTATACTAATTATAAAAGACAGGATATATCTTTGGTTTGTTTTGGGTGTAATTGGTCCAAGACTACGTCATCAGCTACGGTGTAGTCATAACGATATCTGTGTTGAAGATGTTGATGACACCGATGATCGTGACATAGCTTGGGCCATTATGGGAAGAGAATTAAATACCTCGTGTAGCATATTGTACATAATATTTATTATTACTTTCTTGGAGCAAGTCAACATGGTGGAAGTTGATGCAGTGGAATTAGGTAGAACATTAATGCGAGTGGCTAAAGTGATATTTGAGGGATGCCTAGTGTTTATTACGAACCTGGTGCAAAGGCAATAATCCGTTTCATTTGTTCTTCGAATATTGACTCACTTCTGTAGTAAAATTGTGTCAATATCAAAAACGAATGAAACAGATTTTCCAGGGTTGTAACAGGCCCCCAGCAGTAGACGTCAAATGTAGGAGTAGGTAGTGAACTAATTTTATTACTTACATAGTAAACACCATTCTCTTCAATTTTCAGCTGTATTATTGACCACCCAGCCTTAAATCCGTCGCTTGATCTATTGTAGTAACGACTAGCAACTGCAGTATCACTTTCTTTATGTACTATTGATATAATTAAACCACTATATTTCGCTACTGTGTTCATATATACAGTGAACTCTAAAGTGCTGTTAGGAAGCAAAATTATAGGAAACGATGAGCCACAACTGTTTCCTGAAGCTACTAAAGCAGTAGCACTTTTCTCACTTGGTTTTGGTATTCCAATTGATTCGTAAGTATTCACATGCCACGGGAGTTCGTCCACACACTTTTTATCATTGAACGTTTGGTAGTAATCCTCGTCAAAAGAATAATATACACCCAGAATATCTTGAGAGAGCACAGGAACTATGAACAACAGGAGACGTAACATTTCATTATGTTCCTCTCGATACCGATCAGTGAATGATTTTAAAGAATGATCCAATTGAAGAGTATTTACAGTAGCTTTAATGCGATAAAAATAATGTTTAACAAATTATTTTATTGGTCCAAATTGCATTGCATAGTAATCTGCAAGATCGGACGTCAGAGATAGTGCATACTTATTTTGAGGTATTTGAAGATTGCGTTAATACTTCCTATTTATTGCTTATCTTTTTTATAATAGGGATTATTTAAAGGCGCCATAGAAAATGGGAACTGCAAGTTTTCATCGTTCATTCGTTATGCCCTGTGTCCACTGGCAACAAAACTTGCGCAAGTTGACTTGCGCAAGCGACTTCCAACGTGTAAACACTCACGCAAGTGGACTTCTGCAAGTTTCAAGTGACTTGCCGAACTTGCCGCAAGTCCCACGTGGACACGCTTATTTTGAACTTGCAGCAAGCACTTGCGACTTGAGTTTGCTTACACAATAAAGTTTCAAGTTTTTACGGCAAGTTCAATGTAGACTTGTTAAAAAAATATCGATAAATCGAATAATAATATTTTTTTTTCCCGATATATCGATGTCGATATTGATATTTTAATTAATATCGAGACATCGATATATCGTTTTTTTTTTACTTTCGACATCTCTAGACTTTATTATTTTTAGCGGGAAATTACTTACATTTTAAATTTAGAAGATACCTTCAACATGGCAGGGAAAAAAATATGGTCCCGCGACGATACGATTAAACTAATATCCCTATATGAGGTAAATCCCCAATTGTGGGACACTACAACTAAGGAATACAAAAATAAAATTAAGAAAAACGTAGCGTTGGAGCGTTTTGCAACAGAATTAAATACTACGGTCGTTGAAATCAATCGGAAGCTACATAACCTGAAAACACAATTTAGCCAAGAGGTCAAAAAAGAAAAGCAACAAAAAAGTGGCCAAAGTACGGATGAAGTATATAAGTCAAAGTGGGAATATTTTGATCTCCTAAAGTTTACGTCAGGAACTTATACAACTACAGAGACGGAGGACTCTATGGTGAGTGCAAAAATAAAACAATATATTAATATTTAGATTTATTTAGAATCAGCGTGTGTCGAACTAAAATAATAATTTAAATTGTAGTGTATTGCCAACTTATTTCTCCTTCTGGAGATACAAAATAATCTTTGAAGTTTTCTCTTACTTGTTTAGCATCAGCACCAGTATTGTAGGCTGGTGTTGATTGTAGAACAGTGAACTCTTGTCTATTATCACTGGTCATATTTGGCAAAGATTGTAAATAGTTTGGATTATGTACCAAAAGAAAATTGTGTAATACGCATATTGCGGAAATGATAACCTTTGCTTTGGATGGGCTTAAGTTTATAGTCCCTTGCAAAAGACGAAACCGTGTAGCAAGATGACCAAATACATTTTCAACTGTATTTCTAGCTCTTGATAACCGATAGTTGAATACTCGGTTCTGAGCTGGCTGTCCTCTAAATCCATAGGGTTTCATCAAATATGGCTTCAAAGCAAAGGCATCGTCTGCTACAATGACAAACGGCGCCATAATATTACTTCCTGGTAAAGTTCTAGCAGTAGGTAAATTCAACGTATTATTTGACAAGGCTCTCGATAAATCACATTGGTTGAACACTCCACCATCAGAAATTCTACCGTTACAGCCAACATTTAAATAATTAATTTTATAATCTGCATCCACCAATATTAAGAGGACAATGCTATGGAAGCCTTTATAATTAAAATAATCACTACCAGCATCTGTAGGTGCTAGTATCCGGATATGCTTTCCATCCAAAGCACCTATACAGTGTGGATAATTCCAGTTAACTTCAAATCCCTTAGCCACTTTCAGCCATTCTTCTTGTGATATTGGTATCTGAAACAGTCAAAAGTTAAAGTATTTTGTATTATTATTGCAGACTGAATCTACAGAATCTACAAACCCGAAAGATTTTACGGATATTGAAAGCTCTACTACTGTGCCGAAGAAACCTAAAAAAAGTTCTACCATAGTAAATAACAGTAACATAAGTAAAGCTGAAAAAATCCTTAATACTCCTGATGATGAATTTCAAATCTTTGGAGACTTTGTGGCTAGTGAATTAAGAAACATGCGCTATGTGAAAAACAGAGGAGAACTTAAACGCATAATTCAGCGCCACATAATAACTTGGACGGAAATGGATGACAATGAATATCTGCAGAACATGCATACAACAGCAGGTCCCAGTCATGCACAATTGTCGAATGACAATAACTCGGTCGTTATTATGGATGTAAATGATCTTATTGATGATTTACCTTTAAATATTCTGTCTTCAGCCGACGATAGACAGCATTACAACAGGCGAGAACTATGCGTGAGATCGTACATACAGGAATTCGGAAGAGATATGCCAGAGAATGAAACGAATCGCCTGGAATAAATAATATAAATAATTGATTATCCATACCCTTTTCATTCATTTAATAAAAACATTAACATGTTTTAAAATAAACGTGTGTTTTACTAACCTGTAGCTAAATATCGTAAAGTCACCAAAAGACGAAGTTCAGCAGAAATAGAATAACGCATTTCAGTATCTTGTCTTTGAATATCACAGCGAATCAAATTGAGCAAAATATTGAAGGTGGCTTCAGTCATTCGTAGGAAGTTTTTTAATTGCACGGGATCTTCGCTTTGGAGTTCTCTTAATAATTGGTTTTGAAAACCTAAATCATCACGTCTCAATATCCAATCTCGTACCCACATTTTACGTTTTTTCTTTTTATTTTTTAACAACAGCACAATAGACGCAGCTCGTATTTTTCTGCAGCTAGGCATCTTGTTTGACCGCTCTTGCGCAAGTAACTTGTATGCAATTTACGTGGAAACGGTTTTTCAAGTTCTTGCAGCAAGTTAACTTCTACAAACTTGCAAAAGCGACTTGCTCAAGAAAAATTGCACTCAGTGGAAACACGTCGGCAAGTGACTTCTGCAAGAAATTGCAGAAGTTACTTGCCCGTGGACACAAGGTATTACGCCACTTTGACACAAGTGTCATCTAACTATACTTCATCTACGACCATAAATATGCGACTTACCAAATGGGACATTGAAATGGATTTTAAAAAACTTAACAAACTGGGTTTATTTATAATGGTATGTATTATATTTGTTTTAATGCAACTGCTTTATAGCTGTTACAACCAACTGAGATATTTCCAAATGGGACTAAGCTCTTTTTAGGACTAGATGTTAAAAGTTTGTCGAATAAGGCAAATTATCTTGCACAGTTTATAGGGATTTTTGGTGAATTCCCGTACTCCAAAAACAAGACGCACTTATTTGATAAAGCAATTTTATAAAAGTTGATAAATTCTGGGTGCTGTTTAGAACAATTACAATTTATCGTTGTGATAAAACATTATTTATTATACATAAACAAAATAACATAAATTTATTATGATTTAAAACATGTATTGATCATGACTGCGTGGAACTGTCTAAAAACTAAAAATATAATGCAAAATTACGTAGAATGCAAAAATTATACGATGTCAAATATCGCTATTGAACATAATTTATCTAATATGACGTGTAAAATTCATGAATTCTAATTAACCTTCGTGTTAATTATGACCAACTAAAATTATTATCCCAAGTTTCTAACATAACTTGATACGTGTTTATAATAAATTAATGTAATTTTCTTCACTATTAATATATCTCAACCATATCTTATATCTCTTAACCCGTTAATTCACCTCTTAACTACTAATATTACATCCAAGTTTCAGGCCCTGGGTGTAAACGAATATGTATTCAAAATATTAATAAATATCCCCCGACTTACACACCAACTGTATGGTCCCAAACTAAGCAATGGTTGTACTATGGCTACCATACATTGGACTGGGGCGATCCCAGTGACACCCAGACCAGGGCAAATTACGAAAAGGCCGTTTCCGAAATTGGCCTCTGGCAGGAATCGAACCCGCGACCACTCGATGCAGAAAGGCGAGCGGCCATAGCTCGAACCAGCTAAGCGGTCCTCAAATTCAGTAAAGAGGCCACGCACACGGCCACGGCTACGTTTTGCAAAAAATGTATGGATGACGTCATTTCGTGCGTAGCCTCTCCGTGCGCCGCGGTAGACACGGTGACATACATTTTCGTGTAATGTGAAGCTTGACCCACGTGCGTAGCGTGTGCGTGGCCTCTCCGTGCACCGCGGTGGGGTCTTCCCCTCGATTATTTTATTCCATGCTTTTATCATAAACCTGTATAATATAGAATGCAGTTCTACGCAATGTCGCTAGATGGCAGCAGTAACATATGTAAGATTGTGTGGAATGATTTCCGAACAATGACTAGGCCGCAGGCCTATTACACGAACTAAGACTAAATACGACTAATAAGTCATAACCCTCCCTTCGTGGCAGTTGGGTCAAATAATTACTTCTCATGCATGTCCCAATATTCCCGGAAACGGGACATCACTAATCTTGAGTAAAAAAATTACTAATCCTAACTGGACAATTAAAACTCTTAAGAAACTTAAATAGTTTGTATTTACAAAATGTTTAAAACATATTACAAAAACATTATTCGAGCATTCAAATGGTTTTAATAAAATTAATAGATTACATGACAGATAAAGCATGTTAACAAGACATTTACCAATACTTTAATTAAGAATGGTCCTTTTAATTTTTTTGGGATAGGCTCGCATGATAAGATGCCATCGACCATACCTTATACTCATGAAGATAAATATTATCACCTTTTAAGATAGTATAATTAAACATTTCCTTAATATACTTATTAAATAAATATTTAATGCCTTGTATCTGTTACATCAAGTTTTCACAATCTATAAAAAGTTGAGTGACAAATAGGAATTGAGTATGCTATTTACTACACAACTACAGGCAACTACAAGCAACTACAAGCTTTGAAACTACGTAAGTAGTAAGTCTACCTGAAAAGGCGTTTTCTATTTTCTTCCACCCTGTATACGTTGATTCAGTGGTTGGTTTATGCGTGATTTATGTTTATAACTGGTAAGGTTTTGGCGTATATCAAATCACTTTTCGCGGTTTTTCTCAAAAAAAAATCGGAAAAATTACTGACTTTAAAAAAAGTTTCGTAGTTTTGAATATCTTTACAAAGTTGTCATTAATTCCAGTGTGTTATGTTAACACATTGGAATTAAAACTGTTGGTTTCATGATCATCACTCGGTCCAGTGATGATCATCATTACCTCTAGATGCGTAAACGGTGCATAAATGTTCCAATCTTTATGTGACCACAATTTTTGGAGCTGTCTAGTTGGTAAATCGCCTGGTAGAGGCTCGTTAAACCACGTTTGGCTTGACCAATGACCAAATTATAACATCCAACCCCCACCGTGCTTCGCAGGACACGTTAAACTGGCGGTCCCAGTTGTCATTCCAACATCTTTGACAGCAGAAGTCTAAAAAATCTGACAATAATGGTCTTACCCTTAGGTTGTCGATAGTCCCACTAGTTGGGTTCCGGAGGACATATGGCAATCGCTCCGTGTAACTATCAGCCAAATCAGGATAGACTGAAAGCCGAACCCTCAATGGGATTAGGCTAGGAAGAAGAATAATGTTTTAGCAGATTACTATCCACAAATTAATATCCATGAATGTAATTCTTTGTCCTAAACTAAATATTTATTTGATCTAGAGTACGGATTGGTTGTCGGATCTGCGTAAACATGTTTCACTCTTGGAACTAGCATCGGTTTTGGGAGTTCCTCAATGTCAACTAAGACTGGAGTCTCAATTATCTTAGCTTTTCTTTTTCCGAGCATGTAAAATATCACACATAAAAGTACTATTATCGTTATTATCAAAATGGCGAACAGAGCGATTGTGAGTGGTGTCCAAAAACCTTGGTTGACTGGTACTTCTATTGGTAGAGGTGTGGTTGATTCAGGTATTGTGGTAGGCAGTTGCGTTGTCACCTCTGGTACAGGCTCCGTTGTCTGTGGTTCCGTCACTGTTGTTTCTGGCATCGTGACAGGTGGTTCTGTAGTTACAGGTGACTGAGTTGTGGTTACAGGTACCTCAGTGGTAGTGACCGGTGGCTGTGTGGTGGACACAGGTGTCTCAGTAGTAGTTACAGGTGATGCCGTTGTAGTTACAGGTGGCTCTGTTGTAGTCACGGGCGGCCCTGTTGTGGTTATTGGTGCCTCTGTAGTGGTTACAGGTGGCGCCGTGGTGGTTATAGGTGGCTCCGTTGTAGTCACGGGTGGCTCTGTTGTGGTTATTGGTGACACTGTAGTGGTTACAGGTGGTTCAGTTGTGGTTACAGGTGGCTGTGTTGTGGTTACTGGTGGCTCCGTTGTAGTCACGGGTGGCTCTGTTGTAGTTATTGGTGCCTCTGTAGTAGTTACAGGTGGCTCCGTTGTGGTTACAGGTGGCTCTGTTGTAGTCACGGGTGGCTCTGTTGTAGTTATTGGTGCCTCTGTAGTGGTTACAGGTGGCTCCGTTGTAGTTATAGATGGTTCCGTTGTTGTCACGGGGGGCTCTGTTGTGGTTATTGGTGCCTCTGTTGTGGTTATAGGTGGCTGTGTTGTAGTTACAGGTGGTTCCGTTGTGGTTGCTGGTGCCTCTGTAGTAGTTACAGGTGGTTCAGTTGTGGTCACAGGTGCCTGTGTTGTGGTTACAGGTGGTTCCGTTGTGGTTGCTGGTGCCTCTGTAGTAGTTACAGGTGGTTCAGTTGTGGTCACAGGTGCCTGTGTTGTGGTTACAGGTGGTTCCGTTGTGGTTATAGGTGCTTCCGTTGTTGTAACCGGTAGTTCTGTTGTAGTCACGGGTGCCTGCGTTGTGGTTATTGGTGCCTCTGTAGTTGTAACTGGGGGTTCTGTAGTAGTTACAGGTGGCTCGGTAGTGGTTACAGGTGCCTCTGTAGTGGTAACAGGTGGCTCTGTTGTAGTAACGGGTGCCTGTGTTGTGGTTACTGGTGCCTCTGTAGTGGTTACTGGAGGCTCTGTTGTTGTTATAGGTGCCTGTGTTGTGGTGGTAGTTACGGGCGCTTCAGTAGTAGTTACAGGAGGTTCTGTAGTGGTTATAGGGGCTTCTGTAGTTGTTGTAGGTGGCTCTGTTGTGGTTGTAGTAGTTGGTGGTTGTGTAGTTGTTTCAGGTGGTTCAGTCACGTCATCTTCATAAATTTCGCACAGACTCTCGTCCATGTCTGGCGGGATATATCGAAATGAGTCGACCAATACGATGGAGTTCATTGATGCTGTACCCATTAGTGATACCTTTAACAAAGAAAAAAAAACATACAGTCGTATTGAGAACCTCCTCCTTTTGCAAGTCGGTTAATAATATTTAGACTGAAATGACTGGTTATCCATCCTAAATTAATGCGCGCGATATCCGACTACCCAGTATACCATTGGACACAAAGTATTTTTGGTTGATTTCATCTTATCTTTATTTTATTTTTTATCTTATTTGTTACACAAACTATTTTCGGCTGATTTTATACGGCCCGCAAGTGCAATAAGCCATTAAAATTGTACCTATTAGATGGGGAGCCGTAGAAGGATTTTCTGGATTTACTCGAGCGCGTCAGATTAAGATAAGGGAGATAGCTTACATATTGATAAAAACCTCCAACCAGTATGAGCCCTTAATATTGGTGGGTACGCACAGGGGAACCAAAAAAAATAGACCATCTTAAAATACTCGAACTCGTTAAATTAAGATAATGGGGATTCATTACTAGCTAAGAAGTGTCAAAAGTGTCAATTTTGCTAATTTGATCGTCAATCTAAGAAATGGGAGCATCTGGAAGTTTCACTTTTTCACCCCCTCAGTTTTTTTTTATAGGACTGCGGTGGCAATTAAGCGTACAGCCCGCCTGATTTTAAGCAGTTACCGTATGCTTACAAAATCTGGCGCGCTCGAGTATTTTTTTTTTCTATTTATCATGTTGGAGCATGAAAAGTATCAATATCTGGCACGTTTGAGTATTTCCATGTCAGTGCTTTTTATAAAAAAAAATGAAATTGTCATGTAGACGCTTCCCCCACCGCTTAAAGTGGACACATCTAGAACAATGTATTCTTCCTATCATCGCATCTACCAAATCTACTAGGTTTGGACGACGCTCGAGTAAATCCACGAAGTGCACGCTGGGCTCCCCATCATTTTGGAAGCCGGTTAAAAATATTTAGACTGAAATGACTGGTTATCCATCCTAAATTAATGCGCGCGATAGCCGACTACCCAGTATACCATTAGACACAAAGTATTTTTGGTTGATTTCATCTTATCTTTATTTTATTTATTTTTTCTTATGTTTTACACATACTATTTTCGGCTGATTTTATACGACCAGTGCAATAAGCCAAAAATTGTACCTATGCGTTGACAGTGCGCTTTAGATGTGAAGAAATAAAAAGGAGGTAAACAAAAGGCACTAGAGGCATCGGAAATGAGTTTTACCCAATTTACCGTCGCATGTTGGAGGTAAACTTGGTCCATACAGCCACTAATGAAGAGATTCTACAGCGCGTCAACAAATCCTGGGAACTCTTAACTAGCAGAGAAAAAAAGGACGATACCTCGGGCAAGTGCAATAGCGGTACTATCTTCTCTAAATTCAAGAGGAAGGGCCTCCGCAGACTTGCTACTTTTAGCATCGGCGACCGGCGATTTTGTGACGTATCGATGCTGCGTCGTGTTTCTTCGAGCGCGAACGAGCGAGACGCAGCATCAAAATCGCCGATCGCCGATGCTAAAAGTAGCAAGTCTGCGGAGGCCCGAAGCGACGCGTGGAATGAGAAAGAAATCGTAACCCCGTAATAGAGTCGACCGTCATCGCCAGCACAGAAAAATCTGTTTTGCGTTGCCACAAAGAAGAATATACGGAGGTGACAGCCAAACTCCAGAGTGAAGAGGCACCGCAAGCAGAAGAAAATACTACATACATTTTCTCTCACATCGATTAGCGCACGCTACAACTATCATAACTATAAGACCGTCCGCACATTATAAGAATCTAATTGTCAGAAAAACGCCGAAAGGCGCTTCGTGCGTACATTTTGTGCTGGGTTCTGCATACAATCAGAAATTCGCCAGACCAGTTGGGTGCTTTATGTGGACTGCATAAGGTCGTCCATAAAATTTCTGATGATGTGCGGTTAGCCTCAAGTTTGATTCACATTGAGCGGAGGGTCGTGGAATGTCATTACTATGCGGTAAATGAAATTGGAAGTTTAAAAAGTTTATTTTGATGGCGTCAGTGGAACCTGATGGCGAAACGCGTGCGGATCTTCATGGAAATAATACCTATGTAGTTTAAAATACTGTTAAGACACTGCAATAATTTCCAATAACATATTACTTATAATCTAATGGTGTTCGCTGCTCTTCGCTGTTAACGCGATCTGCCAGGGCATACATTTCGGCCTTGGCTGCACCGATAAGGCGATTGCGACGCGAAGGCGATTTCTATAAAAAATTTCGCTATGAGATGCGGCCACCGCCATACCTATGTTTAAAGGGGTTTGTTCGCTGTCGTGTAGTCGTCGCATCGTAATCGCCTTACCAGTGCGGCCCTGGCCTTCAAGCCGATTCATTTCAATTAAGCTATGGTTTCCTCCGATAGCGGTGCCGTCATATAGCGGCCGTCACTAGAACATTGGCTATGTAAACAACGGTATCCAATACCGCTCTCTAGGAAACCGCGCCATTTAGTTTACATAGCCAACGTTCTAGTGACGGCCGCTATATGTACAGGTTGGCCCATTTTCAGTAAGGATTTTCAGTTCCGCTATCGGAGGAAACCATAGCTTTATGAATAGTTTGGTTTCGTTTCTTTGGTCGAGACAAAATAAAATTAATTCGATATTTATGAATAAATGGATTAATGAATGAATGAATGGATAAGTATAAGCCAATAGATAAATTATTATACGTCCACATCAGTTTATTATTGGTATTCTTAAGTGGGATCATTCATATCGGTTTTATATCAGTCCTACAAGGAATATGAATGGTACCTACTTTCTTATTTAGAAAAATGAACTTGAAAATTGTACTGTCCTCAAATAGAGTTCTTGTAGATATTATTGCTCTTCCATGATTTTACAATAACTAGTTGCGTATACGTAAAACATTTATGGGGGCGCTGGTGCTTTTTTTATTGCCTAGACGGCAAACCTGATGCAACGTAACCATTGCTCAGGACATCTGCAACTTGAGGGAAGCACACGCGATGCCGACCCTTTATGGATAATCATGCCTTTGAAGACCCCATGCCCAATGTTGTCCACAGGCGGAGGACTTCAGCACTAGTAGCACAATATGACGAGACAAAACTCGAGATAAAGCGATTTTATCTCATTCTCTCGAAAGAGAGATAGCGACTCGGTGCGACAATGCGTGATAAAAGTCTTGTCTTGGCGTTTGTGCTAGCTCCACTGGAGGGAGAAAATTCCACATCTTGCATGTACGTGAAAAGAAGGCTCGCGATGCACATGGTCAATTCGTACCTTACCATCCGGGTATCGGTCACCGCAGGAATTAACGACTTGCTATACTTAAAGGTGGATGTGGACAAGGACTTAGCGAAGAATCTACTCAAACTTATACCATGGGCGAGCAGAGTAGGCTTCAAAAAAGGTGGAATTTATCAATTCGGACTTTGTTTTTTTTTCTCTGTCTGTTACTGTAGTTCTCCGCCATTTTTTTTCCTTGGAGTGGCCCCATAAAAAAAACTAAAATCAACCCATAAGTAAGTGGCATTAGGGGGTAAAGATCGTCTGAGAACAAAACCCGATTGACTAGTCTGCAAACTTCAAACTTGTTATTTGGGAATTTTATTGATTTTTTCGATGACAGGAATTTCAGGCTCAAGATACAGCTGGCCTACTCCGAAATACGAACCTAACGTTTCGGCTGACGGATTGTCGTGATTCGACATTTCTTCTTTCGTTTTTCTCTACGATTTGACATTGTTTTGATCGTAAATCGAATCCGTACTTCGGACGATCCGTCAGCGACGTATTTCGGAGTAACCCCCCAGGTGGTTGAAAGGTTGTGCCATGTTGCTTCGAGAAAAGCGTGTACAACTGAGCTCAGCTTACAGGAGAACAGTCCCTTTCCATTCCAAAAATAATAACAAAAAGTACTTACATATCCTTGGTATATTCCATTGCCACTCAGAGCAATCCTGAGCGTGTGCCACCCGCGCACGAAGTTCGGGTCCAAGGCCAAGTTGGTGGCCGACCCCATCACACCATCGTTCCCGCCGGCGACAAACTGGTTCGCGAGCACCGAAATCTGGTCCAACGGGTCCGCTGACTCCATAAATATCTCAATTTCCACTATACCGCCCGGTGTCATGGTGAACATGAATGACGCCATACAACTTAAAGTCGACCGAGGTGATATAAACGACTCACTCCTCTCATTCGGGCTCGTCAGTTCCGTACCATTATAGAATTTGAGATCCCAAAGCTCCAGCCCGGAACACGCACCCAACTCATTCGTGAACGAATCTTCGAAATCATTCTCGAATGTGTACCGCACACAGTCACAATAAATGCTCGACACAAAAAATGCAAAAATTAGAAAAAGTTCACGCGACATTCCGTTGGCGTTATTTCAAACACTGTCAATTTGACACAAAATCTCAATAAATTTAAGTTTGTTCTTACAATCAAATACGTATCTTAATTATTCACAATTATCATGGATAAGATAGGGTTCCGCGTAAACGAGAATTTTAATCTATCGATAAAGTTAATGTCGTAGGCGATATATAAAAATAGGATTCTGTCATCGTTTGCCGTTGATCCTTATAGGAATAGGTACTGTTTAGGATATATTTTAATATTTTCTATTAATAGGTACTTGCGACAGTTTGTTTAATTATTTTACCTTCGTCACTTCCATATTCAGGTACCTACTTTTGTATTGTTTTGTGACTACTTAGGCACTTTGTTTCTTAAGTTTTAGTGTTCTTCAACCCTAATAATTATGATGAATGAAGGTAACGAAGCTATTTACTTAATAGTAGGGATGACGTTAAAAATTCTGAGCAGCATCGTATCAATCACTTAATTTGATAATCCGCGTGTGATTAATATATTTATTCGCCGAATCTGCGGTATTGCATTGTTATATTGTTAATTTAATACAAATTGATCACTGTTTGTACCTACCTAGATGTGCGGAATTTTAGCTGTTTATGAGACCTTAGCGACTGTAGCCTAGGGGTGAACAGGTTGGGCTAACAATCAGAAGGTCCCAGGTTCGATCCCCGGTGGGGCATGCACCAATGGATGAATTTTCATCTATGTGCATAATTTACAGTTCGCTGACGGTGAGGGAAAACATCGTGAGGAAACCTACCTATACCTCGGGATTAGGTAATAGTCAGTTCCTGTATACACGGCGACACGGTTCACCACCTGTCACGTTGGGTTCTGACTATCTTGTGAAACGTGGGCTTTGAGTTGGTTAATACCTCCACAATGTGGTGGTGTATGGCCACTCAAGCCTCTGACTACCCCCGAACGGGGATAAAAGTCGTGACGTTACATGAGACCTTTGCATTTCTGTCCATCGCAGGATGTATTATTAGACATTTTTTATCATTGAGCTATACTTTTGAATGACATCAAAGGCGTCGTTGCCAAGTTGGGCCTCAAGTCTCTTCACAATTGTCCATTGCAAAATCATTGATCTCTAATTGTTATCATCGTGAATTCTTCATTTCATTATAAATCGTAAATTTTCTAACATGCCGACCGCGGATTTACGATTATCAATGAAGACTTCACAAAGATAATATAAGAAACCAGCGGTTTCACAATAGACAATTGTTAAGATACTTGCGGCCCTGGGCGTGCGCCTGACCACCTGCATATCTGTGACTGATATTCTATTGGTATTTATACTTTTTGGAAAGCTTACAGCTAGGCACATACAATAGAAGAAAGATAACAATAATGAGTAAGGCCAAGCTTTCACATATAGCAGAAAAATAGGTAGAATGAAGTTAACAGGTTGAAGTAGACAGATATATTAATGTAAAGTCATTATTCAAGGCTCAAGGTTAAATTGCTATCATATAACTCACAGGCGTTTTGGTCACTGGCATTTCGCTGTAATCTTCTTGCTATGCAATTTACGACAGGCGTTAAGAATAAATAAAATATCGTCATACTATCACACCAACTGTATCGTCCCTAACTAAGCAATGCGTGTAGTTACAACCGGACCAGATAAAATCACGAGAAGGCCGTTTTCGAAATTTGTCTCTATAGTCAAATTTTTAATTAGATGAAGTAAACTGACAGGTGCTAATGTCACTTTTCGATATAAATAGAACAAATAAGGTTCAAATTCATAGAACAGTGACATTTATAGCTGTCAGTTTGCTTCGTCTACTTAAAAATCAGACTATAGTGGGAATCCAATGCTTGATTACCTCAGCGCCGTACGGTCGGCAAAAGCATTGCTTGAATCAAGAAGAAATCATCAAGAATCAAAATATTAAGATCAGTGCTTCAGGCGTATTGAACAACTCTGACACCAGCCCCCCTAGCCAAGTGGCATGAACGCTAATCGAATAGAATAGAAGAATAGTCTTCACAATGTATGGAAATATCAAACGTCGCTATGTAGATCAACAACAAGTTGCTAAGTAAAAAATGTAATGTAACGTCACGACTTTTATCCCCGTTCGGGGGTAGTCAGAGGCTTGAGTGGTCATACACCACCACATTGTGGAGGTATTAACCAACTCAAAGCCCACGTTTCACTAGATAGTCAGAAGTTGCTAAGTAGATCACGTGATTTATGTCATTTCCATACATGAAGCGTAGCGATTTGAAGGAACGCTTGTAGACATCAGCCACTTGTCTAGCCCATCAGGTTGGCCACTAACCATACGACAAGAAAAAAAAGATGAATGCTTGGTGACATTCCGCATTGTCTTTCGTTGCTTGGACAGAATCAGCGGATATGTTAGTTTTGATATCATTAGTGGTTTTTTTTTCTTTACATGTGACATAAGCGTTCCACGAAAAACAACTGCAACTGTGATTTGGGCAAATTTCAGTGTTAAGAGGAATTAAAAGAAACTAACAAGACACAAGACAGTAGAAATATAATTTAATAATTTAAATAATAAAACAATGTTAGCCCTTGTAACGTTCCACTCACGGAACATCCTATTAAGTTTGGGGGCGTCCATAAATTACGTGAGGCTTTAGGGGAGGGAGGGGGTCGAGCCAAATCTTACCAAATCTCACGTGGGGTTTCGGCAAATCTCACGTAATTTTTTTTACTGTAAGATACAGTGTAAAACTGGGTTAAATTAAGTAAAAAATGTTTCTCCTCTAGAATATGGTTTTTGAAAAATCGCACGTTAGATCAGAGGGGGAGGGAGGGGGTCGAGCAAACTCTCACGAAATCTCACCAAGGGGGGAGGGCGGGGGGGCTTCGAAAAATCACAAAAATTACCTCACGTAATTTATGGACGCCCCCATTTTCGGACTACAACCAATGCTGCAATACACAAACATACATTTGGTAGTTTTATATGATTCTCTCACGTTGAGTTTAAGCCATGTTATATGATATTATATTGATACTTAAACTCAATGTGGGGCCCCATTGGGCATTCTTATAATTACTTATCACGAAGTACAGCCTACTCAATTATTTCTATTATTACTGACTCTAGAAATCGTTATAAGCTGCGGTAAATCATCTTTGTCTCCGTCGTATAGCGCATTTGGTAAATCTAAACCCTTGCCTGAACAGAATATAAACCACACAAAGAACACTATTAATATAAACAATATAAATGAACCTATGGCCGTAATAATAATTAGAAAAGGTGTTAAACCCTCATTGGGTTCTTCCGGAGCTTCTGTGGTCGGTGAGGTAGTAGAATCAGTAGTTGTTGGAAATGAAGTTGCTTCGGAGGTAGTAACTTCTGAAGCAGTCGTTGCCTCAGGGGTAGTGGTTGCGACTGTAGGAAATGGAACAGTGACAGTAGTAGATTCCGTAGTAGTTTCACTTTCAGTTGGGTACGGAATGGTTACTGTAGTGGGTAGTATAGTGGTTGATTCCGTGACTATTGGAAATGGTACAGTTACTGTAGTAGATTCTGTGGTAGCTACTGTGGGTAAAGGTACCGTTACTGTGCTTGATTCTGTGGTGGCTACTGTGGGTAAAGGCACCGTTACTGTGCTTGATTCTGTGGTAGCTACTGTGGGTAAAGGTACCGTTACTGTGCTTGATTCTGTGGTAGCTACTGTGGGTAAAGGTACCGTTACTGTGCTTGATTCTGTGGTAGCTACTGTGGGTAAAGGCACCGTTACTGTGCTTGATTCTGTGGTGGCTACTGTGGGTAAAGGCACGGTTACTGTGCTTGATTCCGTGGTAGCTACTGTGGGTAAAGGCACTGTTACTGTGCTTGATTCTGTGGTAGCTACTGTGGGTAAAGGCACTGTTACTGTGCTTGATTCTGTGGTGGCTACTGTGGGTAAAGGCACCGTTACTGTGCTTGATTCTGTGGTGGCTACTGTGGGTAAAGGCACTGTTACTGTGCTTGATTCTGTGGTAGCTACTGTGGGCAAAGGCACTGTTACTGTGCTTGATTCTGTGGTGGCTACTGTGGGTAAAGGCACCGTTACTGTGCTTGATTCTGTGGTGGCTACTGTGGGTAAAGGCACTGTTACTGTGCTTGATTCTGTGGTAGCTACTGTGGGTAAAGGCACTGTTACTGTGCTTGATTCTGTGGTGGCTACTGTGGGTAAAGGCACTGTTACTGTGCTTGATTCTGTGGTAGCTACTGTGGGTAAAGGCACTGTTACTGTGCTTGATTCTGTGGTGGCTACTGTGGGTAAAGGCACTGTTACTGTGCTTGATTCTGTGGTGGCTACTGTGGGTAAAGGTACCGTTACTGTGCTTGATTCTGTGGTGGCTACAGTGGGTAGAGGCACTGTCACTGTGCTTGATTCTGTGGTAGCTACTGTGGGTAAAGGCACCGTTACTGTGCTTGATTCTGTGGTGGCTACTGTGGGGAAAGGTACCGTTACAGTGCTTGATTCTGTGGTACCTACTGTAGGTAACGGCACTGTTACTGTGCTTGATTCTGTGGTAGCTACTGTGGGTAAAGGTACCGTTACTGTGCTTGATTCTGTGGTGGCTACTGTGGGTAAAGGCACTGTCACTGTGCTTGATTCTGTGGTAGCTACTGTGGGTAAAGGCACCGTTACTGTGCTTGATTCTGTGGTGGCTACTGTGGGGAAAGGTACCGTTACAGTGCTTGATTCTGTGGTACCTACTGTAGGTAACGGCACTGTTACTGTGCTTGATTCTGTGGTAGCTACTGTGGGTACAGATACGGTCGTTTCTTGCGTAGGGATTGTAGTAAGTGCAATGTCATCATCATTTGCAAAGGTTTCAGTAGTTTCTAAGAGAGTATTGCGATTAGATTCGAGATGGTTTCCTGGAGTATTGGAGTCCAAATATATCGCATTTACTGCGATTATCGATGTTTTCGAAGCTCGGCCCAGAAGTACGACCTGAAATTTTAGAAAAACACATGTTGAAATAAGATTCAACTTTAGTTACAGTATGTAATATTTAAAGTTAATTCATTTTAGAAGGAGAACACATATTTATACCTACTAGGTAACATGCATTACATAAAGTACCTAAACATTAATGATTTGACGAACTTATCTCGACATTTTAAGTTTGATAATGGTGCTGAACAAAACTGTTACTTACATGTCCACGTACTGCAGAAACATTAAGTCTAATGTTATGAGATCCGTTATAAACATTTTCTTGAGACGCAAAAATATCAGTTCTTCCAATAACACTCTTTCCATCTGGATTAGTTTCGTACACCAATATGGATAATGCATCTTCTGGAGATGTTAATTTAATAGACACATGAGCTTCAATCACTCCGTTCCCTATCAATATATCACTAGTAGATACACAACTTAATTCTTCATTTGGAATCAAGACCGCTTCACCAAATTTATTAACATTTGAAAAACCATACACTTTATTCCAGGTTGGATAATTTTCACACAAGCCATTTTCATTTTTACTATCAAATATTAAGTTTCTTCTCGTTTTATAAGCTTCACAGCAAAGTTGTACGCATATCACTATTAACACCACCCGTGTGATCATTTTGCACGTGTTCGTCTAATAAGTGAACAATCATGCACCTTTTTGATTAATTAAGATAATTGTTAATTCTATCGATATCATAATCAAAGTTATATTAATTAATGATAATGAAATTGATTCTGATTGCGGCAGGTCGGTTGCATGACAAAAGAATAGATATTTATTTGGTCAGTTTTGGATTTTATGATATGTGCACACGAGCCGTCTAGGCTTTTGTTATTTAACTTATATTTACTTTGTATATGTGCTTCTTTTAACTTCTTGAAAAGGTAAGTGGTGCATTGGTTGAACCTTATTTGCATTTTTATTAGTAAGCTTTATTTGCCGCAAGCGTCTTTCCTATCTAAATTAATTCAGTAAGAGCGTGGTAGAGCCGTCGAGCACTTTCCTTTCAAGTAAGTTATCATTACAATAGTGGAACCTTATTCAATCATTCCACTATTAGGTATGCCGTTTAGATCCTAAATCAGAACCCAATTTCCTCAAATGAACACATAGCTTAAACGAAAATTGATAACAAAACACACCTCAACTGCTACTGTGCGGGTAGTCCAGTCCAGTTGATAAACCGTCATGATTTTATCTATACGTGATATACACGACGTTCTTGGAATTAAATTGATAATTAGCAAAAAGGACCGCTTATTGTTACTAATTGAAGTTATCGTTAAGCACTCTAAGAGTGAGAGAAAAAGACGGATTTTTATAACTACTATATTTATAGTTCCTAAATCATCACGTCTATAATCCCTGAAGGGACAGGCCGATGCACTATCTAATGAGTACCTAAGTGATTAAAAATAATATGGAGGTAGGTACTAAGCCTCGTATTAATAAATGCATCTCAAAGTTGAGATCGATCTTAAGATGCAGTTTTGACGCTTAATATATGGAACATATGTCAAAAATGCACCAATGGATGAACTTTCATCTATGTGCATAATTTACAGTTCGCTGACGGTGAGGGAAAACATCGTGAGGAAACCTACCTATCCCTCGGGATTAGGTAATAGTCAGTTCCTGTACACGGCGACAAGGTTCACCACCTTTCACGTTGGGTTCCGACTATCTGGTGAAACGTGGGCTTTGAGTTGGTTAATACTTCCAGAATGTGGTGGTGTATTGCCACTTAAGCCTCTGACTACCCCCGAATGGGGATAAAAGTCGTGACGTTAATTTTTTTTTTTGTTACATCCGTCAAAAACAGCTTCTTACTGACAAGCCTTAGACACTAATATAAAAGGATACTTTGTCAAAATTACAAACAGTTTGTAGAAGCACAGCCTACAAGCATCAAAAGTATAAAACAAAAGGCCGTTGACTAGGGTGGGTATAAAATAAAAAGGAAATTGCAATATATTCAAATATCATCCAATGCTTCCCAGTAAACGGCGGGCACGACACTCCGGGGACGCGTCACAACTTTTAAAATAAAATATGTGCGAATAAAATAATATCGGGGCACAAGAAACCTCGAGGTTTTAGGGAATATTATGGCAGTTGGTTTTGGAATAGATACCTTTGATATAATTATGATATTACAATAAAAAGTGCATTTTTTATATTTGGGCACCCAGTAAGTCAGTCCATCACAATAATGATTAAAACCGACATCTCTATGTAACATATCGTAAACTTAAACTATACCCTATACTATACTAGATGGCGCTATTATAAATTATTTTACATTTTCGGTAACACACTATAGTGATTGTAGTGATTATCTTTTTGCCTTTGTGTGTTACAACTATCTAATCTGTAGTGTGTTAGTTATAAATAAGTTTCTAGACGTGTGTCGTTACATTATTTTCACGAAACGTAACGTAACCGGTTACTTCGAGGGCGTCACCGGTTATTTAATAGGTGATTTTTGTAACTAGTTATTTTTGTAACCCTATGGTTTTCGTCACTACTAGCTTCTTGTATACAAAAGTAAAACATTGTTATTTGTTACTTTTAGATGTCTATGGGTAATCGGTGACATAATACCTATGATGTAGTTCGGGCTACAGCTAAATAACCAAATCACAAAAACAAAAATGACCAGTTACTCGTTCGTCGCGTAAACAGTGATTCGGTGAATTAGCTCGTAACCAGTTAATGTAACCGGTGACGTGAAATAACGCTCACGCCTATAATATTCATTTACGAGGTACCTAATACTATCAGGTGTGGTGGAAGTTTTTACGTTATCCAAAGATCATTTTGAAGATTCAATCGTGCCGCGTTAGGTACCCGTAGCGATGCCCATTAGGTACGATTATCTTTGATCAGCTCGGTTTTAATCCGATAGACGTAGAATATTTTTTGTTCCCCCACAAACGATTCAGTCTGTCTGTATGTTTCGTTCTTGTTAGTTATTTACAATGAAATTTTGAGCGTCGTTCCATAAACTTGAAACTTGTAGATGTGTGTCTTCGATCAAATAATCACTCGCTGATGTGTGTAGACAGGTGTATTATAAGCAAAGATAAATACATAATTAATTAAATCTAGATAGCTATAATTTATTATCAGTCATAAATAGCTCTTATTTGTTATTATCAGGAATTTCAAAGTATTTGGTAATAGATAAATGTATCTGACGTAAGCACTACGCCAGTAGAAATTACAGAAATAAGTAAGGATTATAGCTATGATCTACCTTTAACCGCTATCCTATCCTACTTAATATTAGAAATGCGAAAGTAAGTGTGTGTGTGAATGTTTGTTACCTCGTATCTCCATAATTACTTAACCGATTTTAATGAAATTTGAAACGTAGATAGTGTAGGCTCTGGAATAAGATATAGGCTAATCTTACACATCAATTTCTACGCGGGCGAAGCTGCGGGGCACAGCTAGTTTACAATAAAACAATGAAAATGTTACAAGAGCGATACATTCATACATTAAGGTGGTTGTAATGAACACCATTGAGAGAGAAAACTAGTTTCAAGTATGATCGTTTTAGTATCTCACTAGGTCAACTGTATTGGATACCTATAGATAAACTGGATACAGTAGGTGGAATGTAAAGAAAACGAAATTGAATTAATACGTTAAAACAATGGCATTGCCATTAAATCAAGAATGCCTGATTTATTATAAAAGCAATAAGTGTATAATGGTATCATTATTTTGATTAGGAGTTTCGTTGTAGGTACAAAATTAAACTGAACGGTTCGACTATTTATGTTTCATCTTTATCTATTTGATTTAATAATTGTGTTCATTTATCGATTGCAAATATTCGTCATAACATAACATATTAACAAATTAAAAACGTAACTAACCAATTTTTTTATGAGTTAGGTTCTTGTTTCTAGATGGCGTTAGTTGTCATATACGGATTTATATTGTTATTGTTTTTTTTCAATTAAATAGTTATGTACCTACGCAATTTTGCGTTGCGTACACATTTATCCTTATAGAGACATACGTACCTATATATACTCACGCCTGTATCCCACGAGGGTAGGCAGAGACTGTTGATCGCCACATGCTACGACTTTGACACACCTCTTTTGCTTCATCCACATTCATGCATCTTCTCATGCATTACCCATCGGTTGTGGGTGCTACGGAGTTGACCTTTCTGGAAAATACCATTAATTTGGTCGTGAAAAGTTGGGCGTCCTCTTCCGACGCATCCTTATAATAATAATAATATCCTGGGACATTTTTTACACACGGCTACCTGATCCCAAACTATGCAGAGCTTGTACTATGGAAACCAGATAACTGATACTACTACACATACTACTTTTTTATTTGTAAATACATACTTAATATACATATACACCCAGACTCGGGACATACAGATATGTTCATGCACACAAATGCATGTCCCGGGTAGGAATCGAACCTACGACCTGCAGCGTGAAAGGTGCCATCATGCCAATCACGCTAACGGGCCAGTCATGGATCTACTTATTTAAAATATCTAAAGAAAAAATACCGTACAATAAAATGTTTTGTTCCAGTTAATTTAAAACATCCAATCGATTTCCTTGGCAGCATTGTAAACATTGCCGGCGAAACAAATGTAGTGCGCGTAGCTAAACGGTGTAGACAAGGAATCGTTATCGATGCACGTAAATCTCACGGAACGATCGGCCGACACGGAACGATCCCGCTGTAAATGCTGTAATGGATCGCCCGCTTCGCATTGATGCCGCGTACCGTACCGGTGTCGTTACGTACCAAACTTTTTATTACTACAGCCGACCGGAAATATTATTATGTAGTTCGTGTAGAAATAATATTTCACACATAGATAGACGCAAAAAGCATCATGAACATCAGTTACACTGCGCAGAGATGAAGATGCTCAGGTGGGCAGGTGGTGTAACTAGGCTGGATCATGTCAGAAACACACATATAAGAGGCACCTTCAAAGTGAGAGCTATCCCAGACAAACTACAGGAGAGCCGTCTGCGGTGGTACGAACACATTATGAGGCGACCATCCGAACACATGACCAGGAAAGTGCTGGACATCGAAACCAAACCCCGAGGACGAGGAAGACCCCCTATCACATGGAAATAAGAACCTCAAAGAAGCCCAAGTCAACAAAGAGACGACCTAGGACCGAGCTACCTGGAGACGCATGACACGGAGGGCCGACCCCAAATAAAATGGGAAAGGGCCAGGCAAAAGAAGAGAGGACATAGATAGACGCAACTCATATTTGAGAGCTTGCCATAAATTAATAACTTACCTTAAGAAAATTAAAACACGACTTCCTCGACAAAAAGGATCAATTTTATCTGCTTTGATTTTTTGTCGTAGTCGGACAAGAATATTGCATTCTTTGGCTGATAAGTAGGTACTTTAGTCGTAAGCGTTCAGAAGTTGTAGAGGAATAAAGAAAGAAACAAACTTTTATACATACATAGGTACATAAAACGTAGGCATCGAGTCTCTTAACAATTGTCCGTTGCAAAACCAGTGGTATTTAATACTATCTGCGTGCAATCTTGGCGGTCGGCATGTTGTCGGCGAAAGGACTGCTGACAGGATTGCCCTGAGCCCTTAGGCCCAGAATATATTTTACTCCTATTTTGGGCAGTCGTATAAAAAATTGTATACTTGAACCTACCCTTCTAGTTCACCTTGTACACCAACTTGTAAAACATTACGCGAGCTATTTTAAACTATCAAATATAAGGGACACCGCAGAGATGCTACTTTTTGCAACGGCGATCGGCGATTTTGCGACTGTATCGATGCTGCATTGCGATTAGGCGACTCTCGACTAGTGGCGGATACAGAAAAAACTCAAAGAGGGGGCGCTAAAGGTTATGAGCTACCTTTACTTTTATCGTAATAACGAAATAGTCAAGTTTTATTTAAAATCATTATACACATATACAACAAAATGCCATTTTATAATATAAAAAAGTTACAATTGTGGTTCTCTTCCTTAAATGATGAATTCTATGTGCCTATTCTTCCTGGCAACGGCCCCACAAGGGGGGGGGGGCGTCCGTATCCGCCACTGCTCTTGACAGCGACTGCTCCGATGCTAAAAGCGACTAAATCGCCGGTCGCCGATGCAAAAAGTAGCATGACTGCGGTGGCCCTAACCTGCAGCACTAGTTATTTAGTTTAGTTACAATAGTTAGTGACTGAACGCTAACACCTGACGTGGAGTTGTGCAAGTTTCCGGCGGTCGCACGAATTAGAATCAGAATGGACCGTGTCTGGCGCCGCTCAAACCGAACTTCGTCAGGGAACTTCATAGTACTATAGAGTTAGTTATAAAATTATAGACTGGCTTGAGCTTTTCACGGAGAAATCAACCCATGGGTTGTTCGGGATGCAATTCGCTACAAACGTAATCGCCTTTTCAGTAATTACCGTAGCCGTCATCAGCCACATTTTCTGAAGCTCAGCTTTACAATCGGCAAAAATTTTTTTTTGCAAAAAAAAAAAAAAACATATCATATCTGTTAACAGATGGAACAACAACCATACCTGTTAACAGATCTGTTAAGTATGGTTGGTAAAAGTCAACATTTGCATAATGTTTTTTTTTGAGGATTGAAAAACTGACCTTCTAAAAACCAAAAGAGACCAAAAGGCCTAATTTATTTGGAGATCAAACTTTAACTGAGGCACACTGAGGCTTCAACAAGAAACAATAATTCGGAAACTACGCAACGGGTTTCACTTTAGTTCAGAGAAAAAACATGCGAAGCCGGGGCAGGCAGTTAGTCACTTATAATGTGCATGTTGCATTTGTTTGGATACTTACATAAGTCTACAAACACGATGGGCGCTTCGGTTCACAATGTTCGCCAACCAACTAATATTGACTTACCGAAACTAATTAATTAGGAGAAGTGAGCCCAGAATTTCAGGTCACCTCGGGTTAGGTCTAGAATAGTGCCTGTAATTACTGACACCTTATGGGGAAGTTTGCGCCCTCGACGCTAGAGGGCGTACAAATTAGAACCAAAATAACCGTTTATGAACCGGTAATGAATCGTTTGGAACTTCATGGACTTATCGTAAAAAAACACCTTATATCGTGCTTCTTTATGATTTTTAGGGTTTCGTGCCCAAAGGATGCCAACGAAACCCTATTACTAAGCCTCCGCAGTCCGTGCGTCTGTCAGCGGGCTGTATCTCACGAACCGTAATAGATAGTTTGAATTTTGTTGTTGTTGACTTTTTTTTACAGAATGTGTATTTCTGTTGCTGCTAAACAAAACTTACTAAAATAAAGTAAAAAAAATATTTTTGACGTTTTTATTCTACGGTGGTAAGGAACCCTTTATGTGCGAGTCCGACGCGCACTTGGCCGTTTTTTATATATTATATGCAGCTATTGAAAATGCAAAATTCAAAACAGTAGGTACCTACCTAGGTGATGTCGAGCGATAGGCTTAGGTACTTACGTTAATCGCTAGATAGCCATCATACAAAGAAATAGATAATGATCTACATAGCAGAACACTAATAAACCGATATAGATCTTATATAGAGTTAATTAGCGAATATTATCGATTGGGCTTATGTTTGATTGATTTGGAAGTACGTTACTGTACTTTCCTTTCAGTTACAGAAGTGATGTGATGGATTTTTTTTCTTATAGGACCGGTGGCAAACAAGTTTACGGTCCGCCTGATGTTAAGCAGTTACCGTAGCATATAGATGCTTGCAATACCAAAGGCATTGCTCGCACTTTGCCGACCTGAAGGGGAGTGGGATGGATGGAGGGGAAGAGGGGTGTTGGGCTTCCGGCTCTCTAACTCATCGAACGAAACGCAGCTGTAATAGCTGCTTTACGCCGATTTTCTGTGAGAGGGTTGTAATATCCCGGTCGAGCACGTATATGAGCTGCAGTCAATTGGCTACAGCTTGGCTCTACCACCAAGATGGTATCTGGTGATATAAATGATGACAAGAAGTGGTATTATCTAAGTGTGCACCATGTATAAATAGATAACCTTTTTGTGACCGTCTTAAAATTTATTTATGATCAGATTTAGTGCAATAATCCGTGAGGTTTTATCAATGATAGTAAAATCCCCCCGTGAATGAATATGCAATGGCTGATCAGCGATCTCTCTTATCAGAGTTCGGCAAAATTTAATTGCGATTTGTTCGCGATTGACAAACAAATCAAAATTAATTGGTAATTGCGACACCACATGCAATTAATTAGTAATCAATTAGTTGCAATTAAATTTTGCCCAACTCTGCCTCTTATCTTATGAGATACTACAGCCTATAATGGGTTGGTAAATAGCTTATGCTTACCTTTTTCATTGCATATTTCTCTTGTAATGTCGGTCACATCCACAGAGTAAAGACTAAAGAAAGAGGTGCCCTTATTAGATATATGTATGAAAAAAAAAAAAAACCTGGTCATTGTTTTTTCATTTTCATTGTTCTATCTACCGGTAAATAGTTGAACTACTCGCTTCGTTCTATATCGATGTTAGTACTAGGCCGACCACTCGGCCGACTTGCTTAGGGTCAGTCCCCTTAGTAATTGGTCCATGGTCACATCAAAGTCCCCATCAATGCTTATACGTTCTAGTTTGACGCAATATGTCCATACTAGAGATGCGTTGTACTAGGTAAATATGGGACTAGGTGCACCTATTCCTAGTATTTAAAAATACGTGATCCAAACACCTGTTCCACCTAGTCTCAAGTACTTATCGGCCATGGTTCGCGTACTTAGTCCTTAGATCTATAATAGGACTCGATACATGAGATCAAATGACGATGACGATGATGATGACTTCTCCCCTCTGGAGCCATTGTTATTATAAAGGCAAAAATACGTTATCTCAACAATTTAACACAAAAATATCATATACTTGGACTAGCTGACTAGTTTGCTAGGTACCATACTACGTAGACTAAGCAATTCGTAATACTCATAATAATACGCGATCTCCGCTTACGCGTGAGCGCTAATACTGGGTGGACTAAGTACTGTCAAAATTGGAATAGGTGCCGCCTAGTCTCGTAAAATACCTGTTCTTCGGACCTGTTCTAGTAAATACGACTCATCTCTAGTCCATACTTATAAACCACAGAACGCATTATCTATAACGTTTTATATGCGGTCTTCATAACTCCCAATTCTTATGATTTTCAGTGCGTTTCCTATTGATGGAAATGTGAAATAAGAACTTTGAAACTTTCATGGTGTGGTTGTTTTTAACATGTCAGTAGTGGACCTGATTCCAGCAGTGGCATTGCCTTGCATATGTAATTATGGACAGCATTCTGCACGCTGAAGGTTTGAATAAAAATGATTGTGGTAACAAATATAGTAGTATACGGTGAGGGAAAACATCGTGAGGAAACCTACCTATCCCTCGGGACTAGGTAATAGTCAGTTCCTGTATATACGGCGACAAGGTTCACCACCTGTCACGTTGGGTTCTGACTATCTGGTGAAACGTGGGCTTTGAGTTGACTTAATACCTCCACAATGTAGTGGTGTATGGCCACTCAAGCCTCTGACTACCCCCGAATGGGGATAAAAAGTCGTGACGTTATATTATTATTATATAGTTAGACGGAAAAAAAATCTTAGATTATCCCGTGGAATGTCCCAAAAAAGTCAATAGATTTTCTTTTGTTTTGATGCACATGCGTATGTGCCCGAATCACTCGAGGGGTTAACCACTCCATGTAACAAAAGAGGAAGGGTTAAGTAAGTAGGAAGTGTATACGAATTGTCTCCTGTGTGTAAAACGCTGTCTATAATTTAAAATGCAAGGCTATAAATCTGGTACATGAGACGATATTTTATACATAGAACAAAATGCACTATCACATTCAATTTCTACCTATGTGAACTAGGTACATACACAAATGTAGTTATTTGTTTTGTTATTCTATTTGAGATGCAATATGTTTTTTATTAATGAAACTACCGTTTTTAGTTTGAAATTTTGTAATTTATTAACAAAAAGAGATAAATTTTAGCACCATGTCTAACAAGACATTTGTTTTTTCTAAACTATAAAATCGTTCACATTTTTTTTTATAATTTGGAAAAATAATTTTTGAAACAATAAAATTTCTCCATAAATCATTTTATTGCAAATCGTAAAACTAATCAGATTGCATCATTTTTGGATCAGGTTCATTTGTCTTAAATGACGTCATATTGAAAAAGAGTGCTGCAAACGTCTGGTTATAGTACATCACCAAGCCAACTAGACACTTGGGTATAAATATCAAATGATAGTAAGTCAATGATTCCGCGGTCCGTCCCCAACGTAGTGAGCCTGGGCCAATGCCCGGACACTCCTGTGGCAGTAGCTCCCACTGGTGGAAGGACCGCGGAATCATTGTCTTATAAGTCAATGATAAAATTATCATTTGATATTTATACCCGAGTGTCTAGTTGGCTTGGTGGAGTAGTTAAAATGAAACATAAGCTAAGTTTACACTAGCAACCAAACTGGCAGAAGCTGACTTCCGCAAGCAATTCCTCTACTGAAGTAAGATTGCCGCAATTGCTTACAGGTATTGCTTGCGGATGTCAACTTCTGAAAGTTTTGTTTCTGGTCTAAACTGAGCTTTAAAAATATTTGATAATGAGAATTATTATGATCATCTGACTTGTGAATTTCAAAGTTAAAACAAACAAGTCAATTGGTAGAATTTGACTAAAGACTGTATGGTCACGTATCACATGTTATTTCACAACTACGTTTTAAATTACTTTAATATTTTTTTCCGCACCATGTGTAGATTTGCCCAGAAATTTTGACAAAATCTCCTCCAAACTTTATTAGTTCATTTCACAGCGTTGTTTTCCTCAACATGACTTCAGTTATAAATAGACGTTTGTCAAGCTCAGTATATATCGCATTGCAAATCAGAATCCGGTGGAATATATCTGAAAGAGTCGACCAAGCCAACCGATTCTTCAGCTGTTGATCCGATCAATGTTATCTGAAAAGAAAAAAAGAGCAACTTCAGTGATACAGTGTTTCCTAAATCTGCGCCCATCTAGCGTTAAAAGATGCATACATGCCCGTTACTCATACCAAATTTAAAGTCCGTAGGTCTCATAAGTACTTTTTAGATAGGTATTTCAGGTGTGAATAACAAAATGCTCGAACCCGTTTGCGCGATGATTCAAGTCTGAAGCTTAAGTCGCACGAGGCCACCAGTGGTAGCGGAACCAGTTGCTCCACCAACAAAATGTATAGAGCTGTATGGAGGATATCGCATCTGGTGTCCGCTTGGGGAGCGCAACCAATTCGGTGTCGGCTACCGAATCACCCACTGGTGGCGCCACCATGGTTGCCTCGTGCAATATCGCGCTAAAAGCTCATTAGAGCAACGCATCAACATTTTGAATTAACAAAACCTTGATGTTGGATTGGTGCAAGCGATAGTTCTTACAACAACAATATGAAAGCAGGATATGGATATGAATATGAAAGAAAAGTCGTCAGCGCAAAACGGTATAAAAATGTCGATGTAATTAATAAAGTTTTCATCGTGTCATTTTGTTGATTACAAATATTATGAAATGAATGAATAACCTGTTGTTTTTAATATTATCATAGCTTTGGGTTTAAAGAGATGCACATTGATATAATAGGCAATGTAGGTGCAAGAGCAAGCCCATTTTTTATTTTAAAAATATACTTGAGTTGCATTGATAGTATTTTTGTAATTCCACAATTTTAGCGCAAAAGACGTAAAAGAACAAAATAAAGTTAACGTTTATTATTGCAAATAAAATTTAAGTTTCGCCGTCTGTTTAGTGAAGTTGATAAAGGTATTTTTTATTCAAAGAATATTGTGTCATAAAAATTTGATACATTCCCAACTTTGTAAAAGTATCTATCATATTTAGGTAACATAAATAAAACGTGGAGACTAAAAACAACCTATAAGAAAATTGTCTTGAACTGATTTGCTTCATAGAACGTTTTCATTGAATATTTTTTTAATTTATTTCATCAAAAAGACATGATGTTATGATCAAATTGTTACCAGTTTTAAAGAACTTGATAATTTTTCAACAACCTTTTAGTAATATAATTGGCGATAAATTACCATTGTGACAAAATATGGGCGGTAATAGTGGATTTTAATTCGTCATTTACTATACTAACACCATTTTTTTAATCAATTGAAAATGTTCACTTTAGATAGAGAACTCTTAAATAATGATGATGATTTTAATAAAAAGTAAGCACTTACATATCCTTCAAATGAAGTGAAATCCATCACAGTTACTTTTAAAACGTTCCAGCCTTGTACAAAATTGGCATTACTTGAGTAGTACAGTTCAAATCCAGCAACTGTGTCTATACCGTTGGGCACAACTTTCTTAGCCAACACAATCATGTAATCCAAACTTGATACTGATTCCATGTAGACATTAACTTCGATTAATCCCCCAGGTTTCATGGGGAATGTAAATGAAGTCATACAGCTCGCTGTTTCATTTGGTGATACAAAAGTACTGCTTTGAGGGCTAAAGCTGTCAACAGCTAGAGAGTAATAGGTCCCCAAATGCCAAGTGGAGTGCCCGATACAAAGCTGGTTCGAGGTATCAAAAGCCGTATCAAAGTCACTCTCGAAGTTGTACGTGACGCAATCATTACCAACTTCCTCAGGTCTTATTTCAAAATCTTCAATTTCGTAGATTCTGCAATCTTGTTGTGTAAACGCCGGTGGGATGTATCTGAAGGAATCGATTAGAACAGTCGATTCCTCTGACGCTACACCGAAAAATGATACCTGGGAAATAAGTAAAACAAAGGCAGTAAATAGTAGGAATAATAATTCGTCGGATCAGATAAAAGGGATCAAATTTAAAAATGAATTATAAAAATTTTATATGTTCATAATATTGCTAATAAATATTGTGATTTACCGATAACGGTAAGCGCCGCCATACACGCGACTGCACACGACAGCTCTAGAGCTGTTGGTTGCAGTCGACAGCTCGCGACTGCAAGGCGTCCAGCAGTCGGCGGGCTGTCGCGAGCTGTCGACTGCAACCAACAGCTCTAGAGCTGTCGTGTGCAATCGCGTGTATGGCGGCGCTAACACAGCTTTTGCAACACTATTTATTTTATGCTCTTTCATTGAAATATAAAACTTTGTCAGTAGGTACTTACATATCCCTCATAAAAGCCATCTCCAGACAATGTGACTGTTAGAATGTGCCATCCATCTGTGTAGCCATCACGTAACGGAGTTAGCACTGCGGACCCAGTTACTGCATCATTACCAACAGGCATTATTTGATTTGCAATCACTCCTATTTGATCATACTCAGACATTGCCTCCATATAGATGTTTACTTCGATAGTACCGCCAGCTTCAACGGCGAATGGGAATGATGATACACAGCTGACAACACTGCCTGGCGTTATAAATTGCTCGCTGTCCGAACTCGGGCTGGCAATTGTTACGGAAGTGTAATTCTTCAGGCTCCATGGTGACAATCCGCTGCACAATCCTCGGTCGCTATTGAATGTGACGTCAAATTCTTGTTCGAAACTGAACGAAGCACATTCACCAACTTGTGTCGATGGGGGATTAATTACAAAATCTTCATAGACTTCGCATTTCTCTCCGCCCTGTGATGGTGGCACGTATCGGAAGGAGTCTACTATGATTGTGGAACCTTCTGCTGCTGAGCCAAGGAAAGATACCTGAAAATGTAGAGTTGGTTCATTTTGCGCCGTATTTGTGAATTGGCGGATATTAATTAAACAACATTCTGCTAAAATAATAGTATCATCAGATATGTTGTTATTCAAGGTAAAAATAGATCAAAATAGTGAACTATTTTTTTTTTGTTTTAATAATTTTCAAGTTTAGAGGTTAGGTACGTTCGCGGTCATTCACATGAAGACGACAGCGCGTTTTCAATACATTTAATGATATATGGGTGCAGAATACGGCCATTATATGTCAAAATTTTATTGAAAAAAACATTGTCGTCTTCATAGTGTGAATGTAGCGTAACGTTACCACCGCCAATTATTCTGTTGACAACCCTGATTATTCAACAAGGTGTGGACAATATAGTGACGAAAATGTACTTACTTATCTTTCTATAATCAACAATATAGAGGACATTAATCCCATAATACAAATTTATATTCTACTTACATATCCATTGAATGTTCCTTCACCGACCAAACTTATTCTCATAATGTGCCATCCGTTTTGAAAATTATTCATCATTGGTGATAAGATTGCTGTACCAACTGCTGCATCATTCCCACCTTCAGAGGCTTGGTGAGCCAACACTACTAGCTGATCTCTCTGTGATACTGAATCTACGTAAACATACGCTTCAATAACACCAGTAGCTTCCATTTCAAACACAAAAGACGACACACAGCTCAGGATTTCATTAGGCTTTATAAAAACTCCGCTGTTGGAGCTGGGGCTTTGGATGTCCAGCGAACTGTAATTCCCAATATTCCATCTCGGTAAACCGTTGCAGAGCAAATTGTCGTTGCTGAAGTTGTTGCTGAATTCGGCTTCGAAATCGTATGTAACACAACTTTCACATTTTATACCGTAGGTCATAAACAATAATATAACCAAACCCTTAACATGATATTCCAACATAATTGACACTAACACTCGACTGTATATTTTAGACTGGTGTAAATGTATTAATTATAAGAATAATACATTTATCGTGGATAAGATTATACTATACGTATCCGGCACATTGATAAAGTGCAATTGTTTTCTTTTTATCTTTAGCTAGGTAGCCGCCTGGTTTTGTTTGCGAGTTAAAATCATTTTTAGTGGTTTGTTAATCTTTAAACGAACTTTTGCTTTGAGAGGGTACATACGGCTGATGACCGCTACTGCAGTCAAAAGGCGATGACGTTTGTATCTAATTTACGATTTTTATTGAACGTCTGCGTCTATATTAGGCGTATGTCGTGCCTGAGCATTCTTGACGTTGGAACGCATAGACATAATGCCATAACATGAGTGCTCGGGCGAGGCATCAGCAGGGCTATCACGTATCTCAGTTGACAACTGGCGTCGGTTGTACACCGAACTTTGATGGTAAATTAGAATGATATCATATTGGTATTACGTATTTTAATGCATGGATATCAAAGTACAGTAACTTTAGGTTAGGTTAGCCCTGCAAGAAATACGTAATACCAATGGTATGTCATTCTAATTTACCATCAAAGTTCGGTGAACAACCAGTTGTCAACTTACATACGTAATAGCACTACTGAACGCACCAATTGACTAATGTCGAAATATGTCATTTTGTAGATTTCACATAGCCGTTGTAGAGACAATTACAATTTTAGGTTGAAGTCAACAGTTTTTTAACTTGTTTTCGAAATTAAAGAATTTGGTAATATTTAAACATAAATTACCAAATACATTTTATTCCTGGCGGTCTGACGTCACATGGACCAATGGATTCATCAACAATGATGCGTAAAGTCACACCGTCTTGAGCCTCATTATACCTATGTATAAGGGCCGCCACAGACATGCTACTTTTAGCATCGGCGATCGGCGATTTTGATGCTACGTCTCGCTCGTTTTCGCTCAATGAAACGCGATGCAGCATCGATACAGTCGCAAAATCGCTGATTGCCGATGCAAAAAGTAGCATGTCTACGGTGGCCCTAAGCGGTTAAGTCTATTTTGGTAATAAGAACCAGTTGATCGTCAAACAAGACTGCGTTAGATGGCCCCTTAGTACCAAGACACTGATAGCTATCGTAGTTGATTTACGGTAAGTACCTTGACACAGTTCTCCAACTATGGAATGGTCTCCTCGAAAAATGTCTAGTTCAATTATATTATGTTCTGCTTTTTTCGATTCTGTGAAACGATGACCACTTTAGTCAGCAAGGAAAGTTCCTGGCGAAGCTTGAATATCTGTTCGTATCTGTATCTGTTTGAATATCTGATGTAGTGATGAGCCTACCACCCTCATCCATACAAAACAGATGCGACTTAGGTGTCGATTTTTGGACACCACTTGCAGAAAAAGATGAAGTAAAAGAAGATAAACCACTTAAGTCTCCTGAGACGAATCAGAAGTAAATATTCATACAAGCCTTAGGGCCACCACAGACATGCTACTTTTTGCATCGGCGATCGGCGATTTTGCGACTGCATCGCGTTTTGGCGACTCTCTGCGGTCGGACGCAGCGACTGCTCCGATGCTAAAAGCTACTAAATCGCCGATCGCCGATGCAAAAAGTAGCATGTCTGCAGTGGCCCTTAAACATTAAAGTGACTGTTTTGGTACCTTTCAGTTTACTCCGTAACCGAGTTTCCTGCAACAAATGCCCAAACCAATGGAAGTTTTATCATAGAGGCACAATGTTTAGATTTCCATCTCACTAATCCAGTTGTGTTATCTGTACGGAGTGTTTGATACCTATCACCTAATTGATTACCCATCACCGCTTATCGAAGTCAGGTGCCGTAATGTCTGGTATAACTGTAATAATGGGAACAATGTCATTTTATTATATGTTGTAGTGTGTCTTTTTAGTCTTATGGTATTGGATGGGGAGCCGTAAAAGGACTTTCTGGATTTAAACGAGCGCGTCAGATTAAGATAAGCGAGATAGCTTACATATTGATAAGAACCTCAAAAAATTATGAGCCCTTAATATTGGTGGGTTCACTCAGGGGAACCAAAAAAAAAATAGACTATCTTAAAATACTCGAACTCGTCAGATTAAGATAAGGGGGATTCATTACTAGCTAAGAAGTGTCAAAAGTGTCAATTTTGCTAATTTGATCGTCAGTCTAAGAAATGGGAGCATCTGGAAGTTTCACTTTTTCACCCCCTCAGTATTTTTTTTTATATAGTACTGCGGTGGCAAAAAAGCGTACGGCCCGCCTGATTTTAAGCAGTTACCGTAGCCTATAGATGCTTACAAAATCTGGCGCGCTCGAGTAATTAGTTTTTTTTTAATTTTTCATATTGGAGCATGAAAAGTATCAATATCTGACACGCTTGAGTATTTTTATGTCATTGTTTTTTATAAAAAAAATAAAAAAAAATGTCATGTATACGCTTCCCCCACCGCTGAAAGTGGAAACATCTAGAACAATGTATTCTTCCTATCATGTCATCTACCGAATCTACTAGGTTTGGACGGCGCTCGTTCAAATCCACGAATTGCACGCTGGGCTCCCGGTCCATATGGTTAGTGGCCAACCTGGTGTCAGAGTTGTTCGAACTGTCCGAAGGTCTCTGACAAGGCTTAACGACTGCTGCCTAGAAGACAACAACCGGGACCGAATTTTTACGTGCCCTCCGAAGCACGGAGATGCTCAGTTCAAATGCCACTAAATAATCGCCCATCTCTGACTGGTCTTTCCTAGCGTTACTTAGCCTCCGGTAGTTTAACGATTGGTGATTGCAGCTGGCTATGAGATGGCTGAAGAAGATCTGAAGATTCTGAAACAGGCTCTTTATACAGTGTGTCAAGAAAACCCTGTCCGACCTGAAAAGGTATTGTTGGATATCGAGATTACATTCTATTTATGTAAAAAAAAATCTTTTTTTTTTGTTCTTTTATTTTTTCATGTTAGGTGTCCCACTGATGGGGAAAGGCCTCCCCTTTTCTTTTGGAAAACAATTATACCGTTAACATTTTTTTTTTAATAAAATGACGTCATTACCTACTTTGTGGTCAGAGGTGCCGCCACACGATCTAACATAATTACTGCCGGTGTCACAGTTGTCATATTTTTTTAATTTGAGGCATGGCAAAATGGCATTTTAAATTTTCATTAATATGTTTACTATCATGATATTTTTTCAGGACAGGGGGCTTACCACAAGCTCTTATTGCGATTCAATTACAGGAACGTATTAACGTTTCAGCGACTTTTTGTGCAATGACGTACCTTATTGTCATGACAATAAGAAACGTCATTGTCACGTCATTAAAACGTTCCTATAATTGAGTCGCGATAAGAGGTCGTGGTAAGCCCCCAGGCTCGGACAGGGTTTTCTTAACATACTGTATTCACCTTCACATACACATGTTATGTGGTTTTAAAATCTGGCGGCTATTAATTTTTTTATGGGACTGAGGTGGCATAAAAGCGTACGGTCCGCCTGATGTTAAGCAGTTACCGTAGCCTATATATAGATGCTTGCAATACCAAAGGCATTGCTCGCACGTTGTCGCACTGAGGGGGAGTTGGGGGGGGGGGGGGGGGTGTTGGGCTTCCGGCTCTCTCATCGTACGAAACGCAGCTGTTGTAGCTGCTTTACGTCGATCTTCTGTGAGAAGGTGGTACTAACCCGATCGCGACACCCCGTATACACGATCTGCAGTCGATTGGCTACAGCTAAAGAAGGAAGGCTATGATAGAAGCCTCCAAGCGATTATGACGCACGAACGCGCAAAATCTGATTAGATCATTTATTGATTGTTATTGGTGCTGGTATACCTACTGGAGTTACGCGTTGCTAAGTTCTTATAAGAAATTATTTCTTTCTCCATAATTACTGCTTCTTATTTATTTGTTTATGTATTAATTTGTTTTGTCTGTGTCTAAGCTGTTGCGTGCTGTTATATTCTTTTAGCTTCAAATTTTCATGTTTATATAATGAAATGTATATGTTTATAAGTTAATTTATGTAAGTACACCCCGTATTATTTTTATTTAGATCCTCTCCATCCTAAGGTTGCCTGGTAGAGATCACTGTTAGTGATAAGGCCGCACATTTTCCATCTTCTATGTAATTTATGTCATCATTTATAAATGTTTGTTTTATTCCTAGTGGAGGATTAATAATAAGAGTTATTTATCTATCTATATAAAGGCAATACCCGTGTCCAAATGTCTCACATGCCGCGCGAGGCACCTTTGCCTCGCTTAGTTTGACAGGGCTCGCCCTGCCTCACCCGAGTCTGTCATTTGCCTGGCCTAGCCAGCCAATAATTTTTTGTAGTCAGTCGTATTGTAATTTTATTAAGTTAAATACCGAGATATGTGGAAAAGTAAAGGGTAGGCCTTTGCCCAGGAGTGTGACGATTAACGGTTAATAAAAAAAAATAAAAAAAAATTGTAGAGTTGTGAGTACAAGGTAAATAAATT
This sequence comes from Drymonia ruficornis, assembly GCA_947859195.1. Classification (NCBI taxonomy): domain Eukaryota; kingdom Metazoa; phylum Arthropoda; class Insecta; order Lepidoptera; family Notodontidae; genus Drymonia; species Drymonia ruficornis. The sequence goes on from OX401921.1 coordinate 2,613,540, forward strand.
ACATCTTCTTTTATTTGTTTTCTATCACACATTACAAAAATTACAGGATGTTGCCCATTAGACGTGTGTCGTTACATTATTTTTACGAAACGTAACGTAACCGGTTACTTCAAAGGCGTCACTGGTTATTTAATAGGTGATTTTTGTAACTGGTTATTTTTGTAACCCTATGGTTTTCGTCACTACTAGCTGCTTGTATACAAAAATACAAACATTGTTATTTGTTACTTTTAGATGTCTATAGGTGACCGGTGACATAATACCTATGATGTAGTTCGGGCCACAGCTAAATGGCGGCGTCTTCATCAGGCGCATGCCTCGCGCGAGCACTCACTTTTGACGTCGGAACGCATAGACGTAATGTCATAATATGAGTGCTCGGGTGAGGCATGCGCGACATATGGACACATCTAATGACGATAGAGATTCGTAACGTGGCCCTTACGCTAGCGAACGTCTATGAGCTATCTTATCAACGGGAATTTACTTGTGTAAACGACCTTAATCCATTTCCCTACATAGGTACTTAATTTTATTCATGATTTTTTAATTCATTCGTATTTTATTAGAAAATTAGGATAATAATTAAATAAATATTTTTTACATGTTTGGAATGAGAATAAAATACTGAAGACCTTCCTTCCTTTGTCTTACCTAACACCATGTGTTCCTAAAACCTGTATTTATTTTTATATTTATATTTTTTATTCATTTATACGGTTTAAATTCCAAGTTATGACGAAATTGTGAAGTGATTTAATTTTTTTATGATGTGTGTCAAGCCTTAGGTTGTTTCTGCGTTTTAAACATAGTATAATCTGTGGTATAATAAAGATAAGATCTATACGATATTACTATTACAGGTACAAAGATATATAGATAATATAATTTGTGATACATGTTCCCAGTAATCAGATATTAGTTGAAAGAAAAACGATTTACTGGTATTTTTTTTGTTTATATATATTTGATTATCAATATTATAACGAAACACTTTTATCTTTTGAGTAATCAATGAAAAAAATGTTGAAGACTCCTATGTAGGTATACAAAGTTAGTGAATAGAGGAAATGCGGGGTGATTGGAAATTAATGGTTAAATCAATAACAATTCGCCTTTTTTCGACCAGTGCTACCTATGCGTAATTTTATTTTAATTATAATATAGCAAAGTGAGTAAAATTTTATTTTTTTTAAACTAAAGTTTTGGTCACGCAACCTGCACAACACTAATGCAGGCAGCTTTTCGGCGACTGGTAGCCCTGTACCAGTCGCCATTACGCTGACAGGTATTTTACGTCAACGCGACGAAGTGTACAATAATAATTGTCTTTGACAAATGCACCAGAAAGTCCGTTTCACGAAAGAAGTCCCACGGCAATAAGTGGAACTAATTTTTTTTCCGTTTTAATGTAAATAATTTCAATAAATTACTGAAACAATAAGATCGGATTATCCTACAATGATTAAACATTTAAATTTTGGGGAGTCTAAAACAATAGAGGGTTAACAACATTCCGTCGCATGACTGTGGCGCCGCGTCTGCGGGACTTCTTTCATGAAAAGTACTCTACCTTGTATAACCCGTTACCTTATTTGCGCATCAAGATAATTTTAATGTTTTTTTTTTCAACAAACCAGCAAAAGACGTGAAGGAATTAAGTCATGGCCCTTTTTTATTATGTTTTAAAAATATTGTGTTCACTAAGAAACAAAACTCCTTAAAAAAATCTATAATTAAATGAGTAAGTATTTCAACGTTCCTCCTCTGCCCCTTTATAATAGTACGTACATGAGTGATTTATGTTTCATTTATGTTTTTGTCATTTTAATATGAATGTGCAATGTACCTATTAATTTTCACTGCACATTGATAATAATTATTATCTCTTCCGTTGCTCACTGATTAAGGTAATTTAACATTCTTATAGTTGTGCAGATAGGTATTTATATGATCTATGATTTATTAATGTAAGTTGTTTAGTATTTCAAACGACCGGCGATCCGTAGATTTTCAACCTTTTTCCGCGTAACTCAAAGGATTTTCACCACAAAAAACTCAACTTATATCTTAACTATAACTTCATAATTTATGTTTGAACTAGTTCATATTTAATTTTTGAACTTTTTTCGTCATTAATCTTAATGTTTAAATACCTACAATTATGTAACACCGTACAGGAAAAAGGTTCTTGAGTGGCGACCACGTACCGGAAGACGCAGCGTTGGTAGGCCCCCCACAAGGTGGACCGACGATCTAGTGAAGGTCGCGGGAAACCGCTGGATGCAAGTGGCACAGGACCGGTCGTTGTGGAAAACCTTGGGGTAGGCCTATGACCAACAGTGGACATCTTTTGGCTGATGATGATGTAACATGTAACTCCATTTAGGTTGCCAAGATACAAGCATTCGCCTAGTATAGCCCCCGCAGACTATTGTACTGTACTGAGGTTCATAAAACAATAAACATTTTTATCTTTCTTATATTTGGCCATATGCTAAATTCTTCCATTTCCCACTCATACATCTTTCATACACGTTATCACCTAAAATCGGCGCAACTCACAGAAAGCTATTCGTATGAAATATGACAAGACATTACGGTGTCCGTTCTGAGTCACTACGAAGACTATCCACCATTACTGGAACGAGAGTTTAAGTCTGTGCGGAATGGTCGGGCTGTCAGCGGAGCCCACCTCTATGCTGACCGCATTATTCAACGAATTATTTATTATATTGCTCATTTTTCATAATACATGTTATTTGGGTATCCATATTTCATATACATATTTCCTTGGTGGTAGAGCTAAGCTGTAGCCAATTAACTGCAGCTTTTATACAGGCTGGCTCGATCGGGGTATCGGCGTAAAGCAGCTATTGTTGCGTTTCATACGATGAGTGAGAGAGCCGGAAGCCCAACACCCCCCCTCCTCTCCCACTCCCCTTCAGGTCGGCAAAGTGCGAGCAATGCCTTTGGTATTAAAAACATCTATAGGCTACGGTAACTAGTTAACATCAGGCGGGCCGTACGCATATTTACCACCTCAGTCCTATAAATAAAAAATGTTAGTTGGGTGTGATTGCGATACCAAAGCTTTTTTAAAAGCTTTGAAAGACTTATTAATAGCCGCATCCAGTAAAACACTAACGGACTGTTCGAGCAGTAATCGATTGTTAACGGTACATCAAATAATCTGTTCGAGATAAATTCAAACTTTATGGAGACTGTGGTGCGAGTCACTGCGCACAAATATTTGGTGCGCGCGGGCGTTGGAGGAGGTGGGGAGGCTAGGGGGGCGGGTGTACACTTCACAGATGCCATAAAGTTTGAAACCATATGTCCTGCTACGGTCCTTTTTTGTTTTGGTGAAATCGGCCTAGAGATTAGCACTTCGAGACGAAAGGACAGCCCATACTACACCACCAAGTCAACTGGGCGCACGGGTATAAATATCAAATGATAATAAGTCAATGTTCCGCTGTCCGTCCACAACGTAGTGAGCCTGGACCAATGCCTGGGCACTCTTGTGGCAGTAGCTCTCACTACGTGGTGGACGGACCGCGGAATCATTGACTTATTATCATTTGATATTTATACCCGAGTGTCTAGTTGGCTTGGTGATGTAGTAGTTTAGTGCAAGTTGGCAGAATTTGAATGTCACTTGCATTTTGCAAACGGAACTTGTAATCTTAATCGCACTGGATTAATACATAGGTATTGCATAGGTACATATGCACGTGGACTCAAGCACGCAACCCTCAACGACACAAACTGTACATCCCCTTCTATACTCTATAAATACAAATAAATAAAATTGAAGTGTCTGTTTGTATATATAACGTCACGACTTTTTTTTCCCCATTCGGGGGGTAGTCGGAGGCTTGAGTGGCCATACACCACCACATTGTGGAGGTATTAAGCCAACTCAAAGCCCACGTTTCACCAGATAGTCAGAACCCAACGTGACAGGTGGTGAACCTTGTCGCCGTGTATACAGGAACTGACTATTACCTAATCCCGAGGGATAGGTAGGTTTCCTCACGATGTTTTCCCTCACCGTTAGCGAACTGTAAATTATGCACATAGATGAAAATTCATCCATTGGTGCATGCCCCACCGGGGATCGAACATGGGACCTTCTGATTGAGCCCAACGTGTTCGCCCCTAGGCTACAGTCGCTTTTGTAATATCTTTTGTCTGTTTGTAATATCAAAATAACAGCTGTTCACTAAATGCTTATGAAATTACATATGGTACTTATAACAAAACGCAATTAAACAAATTTTTGTCTGTCTGTCCCGCAGAGAAAATATACAGTAGAGATGTTCTTATTAGATTTCCCTATGAAACGACGCTTGATAATTTGCGCGGGTGCAGGCACGGGTGAAGGGGAGTAGATAACGCCTACTTTGCCATTTCAATCTACCGGTCAATAGCAAAACTACTCGCTTCGTTCTGTCGATGTTAGTACGTAGTTTAACTTTTCACACTAGATGTCATTAAGTGTAGGGTGATAAAAAAGATATACAGAGGGTCGCCATCTAGTGTTGAATAGAATTATATTTGGGATGCGAACGTTGGCAAGACGTCTGCACAGGACGAATGCCAACAGCACACTGACTTAAGCCACGGCTACTGTGATGACGCCAATTGCCTAGTTGAGCCATGTGGCTAAGTTGCTTAGACCCAGTCCTCTAAGTAATTGGTCCATGGTCGGTCCGGTTTTTAGAAAGACGATGGAAGCAATATAAATTGACAGAGAGGTAATTTTGTGAGTCATGTCTCGTTTGGCTGGAAGGTGTGGCACGTCCTATGTGGGAAATCCACTGATTATAATCTGAGTAGATAGTCCGATTAATACTCACCTACACAACTAAGGAAAGAACAAAATGTCAGCTCAAACAATTCGACTACAATACTCAGTCCGAAAAGGTAGAGTAGTCGTAGAAATTATCGTGATTTTATGAAATGTTACTTTTACGACGTGGAGTCCCTTTGTGTATATAATATTGTTGTTATTTTTTATTATATATAATATTGTTGTTATTTTTTATATTGTATTAACGACTGTAGCCTAGGGGCGAACAGGTTGGGCTAGCAATCAGAAGGTCCCAGGTTCGATCCCCGGTGGGGCATGCACCAATGGATGGATTTTCATCTATGTGCATAATTTACAGTTCGCTGCCGGTGAGGGAAAACATCGTGAGGAAACCCACAGAGTAAAGACTAAAGAAAGAGGTGCCCTTATTAGATATTTGTATGAAACAAAACGTGGTCATTGTTTTTTCATTTTCATTTTACTATTTACCGGTAAATAGTTGAACTACTCGCTTCGTTTTATGTCGATGTTAGTACTAGGCCGACCACTCGGCCGACTTGCTTAGGGCCAGTCCCCTTAGTAACTGGTCCATGAGGAAACCTACCTATCCCTCGGGATTAGGTAATAGTCAGTTCCTGTATACACGGCGACAAGGTTCACCACCTGTCACGTTGGGTTCTGACTATCTGGTGAAACGTGGGCTTTGAGTTGACTTAATACCTCCACAATGTGGTGGTGTATGGCCACTCAAGCCTCTGACTACCCCCGAATGGGGATAAAAGTCGTGACGTTATACCTATACGTTATACCTTTTTATTTTACTTTTATTTGGGTAAGTGTGTGTGTTTATTATATCTTTATTTATATTTCTTTACGTGGGTGTCGTAAGAGCCGACTAAGGAAACTAAATTCAGAGATGGGCAGCAGCGTTCTCTGTAACCTGACCAACAAAACTGCGCTCGCCAACCCGTCTACCAAGCGTGGCGAGTTTTGGAACGACCCCCCCCCCCCCCCCCCCCCAATGAAAGTAACCTTGGGGGAGGCCTATGTCCAACAGTGGGCATAATTACGTATATTAATGAGCGCGCACTCCATATAACAATTCTAGTATAACTATAGCCATATGCCCAAGAAAATTTTCAAATATACTTAATGCGCACTTATAACGAAATCCTGTCCAAAATATCATGCTTCACCAGTTCAGGTTTTGCGTTGTCATTCCGTAAGTTGTTAAACATTTATTAAGTAGATAAGTATGCAACGATAACAGGACAGAAGTATATTTTGGCTATAAAACAATGAAATGTTAATCTACTACTTCCGTTCTTTATAGCGACAATATTGTTTGTGACATAGTCATAGCGTATAGTATAAGTGGTAGTTAGACGCTATAACGTTGATAATATCTGATAGCACGCGAGGAAACGGATCGTATGCGCGTACGTCGACAAACAGGGATTCTTGTAAACCAGGGGTTCCCAAAGTGGTCGATATCGGTTTCCCAGGGGTCGACATAATCGAAAACTGATTTTGGGGGTGGACGAGGTCTAAAAATCGACCCCTAGTAGGCCGTGGTCTCCTATAAAATGTCATCGGCCGCTTACAGCGTCACGCGTACGCCGCGTCACAATGCTTACTATAGAAATGTACTGTTGTGGTTTCCTTCACACGCCGACGTCACTATAGTAAAATTGTGACGCGGCGAACGTGTGACGCTGTAAGCGGCCGATGGTATTTAATAGGAGACCACGGCTTTAATTATCACAAATTCTTATTTTAAACTTTCAAGATACTCTATAAGTTGTCTTACGTGTACCAACTTGTTATAAGAATGACTAATATTTTAGTTGGAAGAATCATTGTTATGTATTTAAAAAAATTCAACAACCAATCGCAAAGTTTTTAAATTGATAAGTATTTTGTATCAATAGGAAAAAAACTAGAGATAGGATTTTTAAAGTAATTTGGTTATGGGTATCAGTTTATTTTGAAAAATCTCTTGCACCAAATAGTTTGGGATTCCCTGCTTATAACGCAAATCATCAATTAATTAAATCTATGGCACCCTAAAATTTCTTAATTTGGTCCATTTTTTTTTAAAATGCTCTCATGAATTTCAAAATTATTTCGAAATTTATGAGACCAATGGCATGAAACTGAAAATCGATTATACCTACTGACTTTAGGTTTTTCAGTCCTTGTCCATTGCAAAACAACTGGTCTCTCATATTATTATCTTCGAGAATGTTTCATTGTAAATCGCAAATTCTTGGCGGTCAGCATGTTATCTGCCAGAGGAATGCTAACAGATGGCCGACAACATGTCGACCGCCGAGTATTTACGAAATATTCACGAAGATAATAATAGACCAGTTGTTTCGCTTTGCACATTCGTTAAGAGAATCGAGGCCCCAGTTATGCAAAAAAATATCTACTGGAAATATTTTCAGCTATTAAAATCATCACATTCAGATACCTCCTGTCACGGAAGTGTATTGAACCGAGACCCAAAACAGTTAATTCTATCACCATAAAGCCGAACGCATCCGAAGTTTACGACCGAATGGCTAATGTCGTTACGTCTACACCAGTGATGGGCAAAGTACGGCCCGCGGGCCAGCTCCGGCCCGCGAAAGTATTTAATCCGGCCCGCCGACGGTCCTTCACCATGAAAAGTATATGGCCCGCGATAATTATATTTTGACGGTCCAGAAGTATAAAGTAGATTATAATTAGTAGAATAATAGACGCATAGGTAAAGGAGCCAGCCAGACTAGCCGCGTAGTTTATGATTGTGTTGCGGGTCGCGAGGCGCGGGGTGTAATGTTTTTATATGATTAAAAGTTTCAACACAAAATTCATAAAAAAATAGAACGTCACGACTTTTATCCCCATTCGGGGGTAGTGAGAGGCTTGAGTGGCCATACACCACCACATTGTGGAGGTACATATTAATCAACTCAAAGCCCACAAAACACAAAATTCGTTTTTCCTATAATTCTGGCCCTCCTCTAAAATTTCTTAAACTTTCTGGCCCCCCATTCAGAAAGTTTGCCCACCACTGGTCTACACCATAAATCTGATTTTAGCGCAGGTGAGTCCCTAGCCATATTAAAATGTAAATCACACGGCCGATTTAATTTCAGGGTTGGAGGAGCTAATGGGGGGTGCCGAGTTGAAGGTGACGGCGACGGCGACGGCGATAGAATCATTGGCCAATTAATTTGCCGTTTTTGGCATAAATACCAGGATCTCAAGTCCCCTAACGACTGGCATTATAATGCGATCAGGGTTCTAAGTCGCTTAGCCATTGTGGTGACAATGGCATTTTGCTATAGTAGTCGACCCTCTGTTTGGTCGGTTGCTTCTCACAAACCTATGAGTAGTGATGGGATGTTCTCGAGAACATTCTCACCCTTGGAAACTTACTCGTGAGAATTTTTGAGAATTTTGGGTGACGTTATCCTAATTTTCAATCTTAAAAACAATTAAAACCACCACACTTGCATGTTTAATGAGGTTTATGCCAAGTTTAACATGCTTCAGAAGATAAATACTCGAAAATTCTCACGAGTAAGTTCCCGAGGGTGAGAATGTTCTCGAGAACATCCCATCACTACCTATGAGAGGCCGATCAGCCGGTCGGCCAACCAATCAGAGGGCCGATCACTATAGCAGCTCTATGACAATGGCTAAGTGACTTAGGGTCCAGTAAACAAATGGGAAAATATGATTACCATGGTGCTAAAAATCCGTAGTCTGATATAGACTGGTAGCGAACAGGCTTGCTATTACGTTACTATTGTGTGGTACCTTTTTCCCTTGGAATGGCAAAACGTTTTCGGTGACAGTTCAATAGCGAGGAGACTACGAACTTTACGACAATAAAATTAAAAGTGGCTGGAAATAGCAATTTTCAGTTGTCTTTGATAGACAGTATATTCTTTCGTTTCATTTAATTTCAATTCATTTCATTTCATTTTCCAATCCCAAAAAAAAGCACTTAATAGTTTTAGAAGGTATTTCAACGCTACATCTTATCCTACACTCCATTAACTAGACTAGTTGGCTCATCTTCCTTGGCCCGAGGCGAGGGGTAAATTTGGTCCACGCAGTATGGGCTAAGTCCGAACAAATTGTGTTAACTGACCCCCGGTCTACCGTTTACTTATGATTGGATCCGGTCCGAATAACACCAACATTACAAATGACCTTAAAATTCACTTCTGAAATATGTACCTACTTGTACATACAATTTTTTTTAAATATTATTACAAATTAACCGCTAAATTTGCACAGAATTTTTGTCAGTTCACACATAACATAACATATACGTCATGACTTTTATCCCCATTCGGGGGTAGTCAGAGGCTTGAGTGGCCATACACCACCACATTGTGGAAGTATTAAGCCAACTCAAAGCCCACGTTTCACCAGATAGTCAAAACCCAACGTGACCGGTGGTGAACCTTGTCGCCGTGTATACAGGAACTGACTATTACTTAATCCCGAGGGATACGTAGGTTTCCTCACGATCTTCTCCCTCTCTGTAAGCGACCTGTAAATCAGTCAGTCACAGTGTTAGTTTACAAATGGGTATATAAAGCATTTCTAAGAACAAAAGTGATTTGTAATGCCAGTGTAAGTCCATCATAACATTCTATACATTTGAGGTTTCATCTTTATTTTGTTCTTTATAATAATAGCTAGCTTTTTGTTCTCAAAATACAAAATAGGCAGGTAACTAGAATCACATTTTAATTTACTATTGTCTAAGAAACTTACCGTCCTATTTTCAGAAACTCGTTTTATTTGTAAGCATTTCGTGAATCTTCTTTATCAATAAAAACAATTTAACATCAGACAATACTAGAGATGTGCCGAGTACAGCCTGACTCGAGTACTTACTCGAGTACTTAGTAAGTACTCGGGTACTCGAGGACTCAGATTATAGAACTCGAGTACCCGGTACTCGAATACGGGTTCCGAGTACTTGCTGTAACAGTTGTAGTTTTTTAGAAAATACGTTATAAATCGGGGCTCTCGCCAAAATTTTCGCCATTTTCTCCAATTTTCACGCGTGCAAGTACAACGCAGTAATTAAATGTGAAGCTCGGACGTTTGAGTGGTTAAAAATATATAATACAAAAGTACTCGAGTCCTATTAAGTACTCGAGTACTCATTACAAGTATTCGAGTACCTGTCCGAGTCCTCTGACTCGAGTTCTTACTCGATTCTTTTTTTAACGAGTACCAAAAATAGCGTACTCAGCACATCACTAGACAATACTGATAATACGAAGACATAATAACATCGCCAGTAGAAAACATTTCAAACAATAGTAAAATTTTATCACGTCAGCTTACGAAACAATGTTTTCGATAAGGAGACGTCAGAAATATGGCTTTCCATTAAATATTTCGATAATAAAATCTACAAAGGAAGCTCCACTGCCTTGACTGACGGGAAAACGCGATAACATTCTTTTACGAGTGTTGTAGACCTGCGATTTGTGCTTGGTATTTGACCCAAGACATATACTGTTTGACAGAAATTGTCGCCAAGTTTCTCCAGTATTTTGAATTGCGTGTTTAGACAAATAAAATTAGACAACTACAGGACTCAAACATCGTGAGGAAACCTACCTATCCCTCGGGATTAGGTAATAGTCAGTTCCTGTATACACGGCGACAAGGTTCACCACCTGTCACGTTGGGCTCTGACTATCTGGTGAAACGTGGGCTTTGAGTTGGTTAATACCTCCACAATGTGGTGGTGTATGGCCACTCAAGCCTCTGACTACCCCCGAATGGGGATAAAAGTCGTGACGTTAGGACTCAAATGGTCCTGAAATTGTTTAACAGGCTTTTAAGAATTTATTTCCTTTGTGTGGCTTTCTAAAAGGCTCCCTCTTCTTAATCGATTTCTCTTTTATTTAGGGACTTATTTTATTTTCAAAAAGTTTTTAAAATATTGGCAGACTTACAAACTGTATGGTCGCAAACTTAGCAAAGCTTCTAGTATGGCTACCTTACGGATTTTTAGCGAATAGGTGCGATCCCAGTGACACCCAGGCAAATTACAAAAAGGCCGTTTCCGAAATTTGCCTCTGGCGGGAATCGAACCCGCTACCACCCGATGTAATTTTATCGAGGTAATGTTAATTTTAAGCATGTAACATTCATGTCTACATGACATGTATTTAATTTTAATAAAACTTCAGAGTCTTCGCCGTTCTAAATACTCCGTTATTCGATAAGAAATAACTTTTAAACGGATTACACTTTCGTTAGATAGATAAATAAATAAAACTTTATTGTACACCAGTCAAAAACATAAACAACAATGTCAAACAAAACAAGAAACAAAAACAGTGTACAGTGAGCGGTCTTATCGCAAGCTGCGATCTCTTCCAGACAACCTTTGGATGGAGAGGATTCCATGTTTCAAACACTGTGCGGTAGCGGTGCTTTCGTTGACCTCAGTCGCTCGTCTGCTCTAGTACTTGGACAGGAGTTCAAAAATTATACCTTAATTTATACCAGCGTGGTTGTCAATCTTTGTTTTGTATCTCGGGACCTGTAAGAGACAGCTGTCATTTGCAGTAGCGTTATCTCTCTCTGTTTGCCGTCTTCTATCTTGAGCCCATTTGTGAGCATTTGGGGGTAAGTATCTAACACAAGAGTGTTTTGGAATCTATACTATTCTGTTTCGTCGCACACACACTCCGAGACAGCAGTTCCTTACAAATTACATTTTTAGCATAATAATTACGCAAACACTAATAAAATATGTTCTAACCATGGACCAATTACTAAGGGGACTGGCACTAAGCAACTCGGCCGGATGGTCGGCCTAGTACTAACATCGACATAAAACGAAGCGAGTAGTTCAACTATTTACCGGTAGATAGAACAATGAAAATGAAAAAACAATGACCACGTTTTTTTTCATACATATATCTAATAAGGGCACGTCTTTCTTTAGTCTTTACTCTGTGGTTCTAACTAACAGAACATTTAAAACTAAATTTTAACAAAAACAGTTTTTTTCCATCACAATTGTACTGAATCGTACATTTTTATTTCTCTTCATTATTTCAACCGAGTCCATTCGCTTCAGATGTCCCGATAGTTTCAAGTGACGTAGTATTGGAATTCATTGAAACCTGTTTGCCCGTTTTTTTCTTTCTTTTGGTTTCAAAGAGTATATTAAAACAAGAGTTATTTATTTTAGTACCAATAGCTGTGCCACGCGGCTTCGCCCGCGTGGAAATTGATGTGTAAGATTAGCCTATGTTTTATTCCCGAGCATACACTATCTACGTTTCAAATTTCATTAAAATCGGTTTAGTGTTTATGGAGATACGTGGTAACAAACATTCACACAAACATACACACACACTTACTTTCGCATTTATAATATTAGTAGGATAGCGGAGAATCATCGCAACTATCAAACAGTTAAATTGACTTTGGTATATTGGTATTTGTTCTTAGTATTTCACCTTCTTCAACAGACAGTTCCCAAAGTGAAATAATACCCAATGATAAAAAATATTCACTTACGAGTAATTTCTGCGTTACACAATGCTATTGGATTCCTAATTTCTGGAGCTGACGTGTGTCATGTTACGCACGTGGAGTTATATCGAATGGCAATATTCTGGAGAAATAAAAAACTATTTCTTATTTAATATTCAGACGACATTTTCAGGACACGTTAGATGATATCCTATCCAATGTTAGAAACGTATTATTCATGCAAAAATATAGGGATAGTATAAAACTTGGAAGATAAGTCTATAATATAGGTGCTGCAATCGGTACAAGCGTTCAGCAAATCGATACAAAGGACCTTTTAAGACGATACAAGAAAAAAATGAATTTTAGTTTCGGGGTGTGGCTGGCGTCGCGTGAGCTGCCGAAGGATATATCTCTCTCGCTTAGCTAGGACAGAACAGCTATGGAGTAGACTATAGTATAGTTATTTTTTGAAGGAACAATATTGTTTAATTCGTACAATTAAAATAATATGTCCCAGTGCACCTTTTAAAATAGATGAAATGGATGAAAATATTCAAATATATTTTTTTCGTTTTATATGGGATTTTTATGTCGAGTGTATTTGAAAAAAATAATTTAATTTCTATGTTGTTTTTATTGCTGAAGACAAAGTAAGTCAAAAGAAGACAAACGATACCTAAAATATGCTGCTAGATACGTATAACAATACTTCGATCGTATAATAGCCTATAACCAGCGGACGATCCAGACGCGTCCAACGATATCTCATTAGTCGAATTATTAGGATATAAAAATAGTTTGGACGTTATACGGGAGCAGATGAGATTGGCACCGACTCCAAATACTCGATAACACACCATCACGTCCGGTTTTCCCGAAGGGGTAGGCAGAGGTGGTAGGTAATAGAAATATTATTTCAGGCTTTTTAGTGATCCAGGTTTTTTTGAAGTCGGTTTGTTTTTTTTTATAAAAATAATTTTATTTCACGATTTTTAGTGGCGCCATACCAATGAACATTTTGGCATTTTGAACCATATGAAGTAAGCCCAACAAAAGGTAACTGCTGTAAATCTTTGAGAAATTCCCTCGACTGTCTATGGTCTCCATCATTAGACCTGTAATGGCACTTATAACCCATATGGGTGTAAAGTTCTCTCCAATACAAATTAATCAAGCCCAAACACCAGGTAATTGTTGTAAATCGTTGAGGAGTTCCCTCGACTGTCTTTCGGCTCCATCATCAGATCGACTCCAGACCTTCATAAAATAGTAGTGCTTTAAAATACTTAATGAAAAAAATTGCAAACGCACTAGTCGCTCCTACGATTTTCGAAGGTTCCCCTCGATTTCTCTGGGATGCCATCATCAGATCCTGGTTTCCTTATCATGGTGCCACCGCTGGGATATCTCCTTACCAACAAAAAAAGAATCATCAAAATCGGTTCATAAACAACGAAGTTATCCGCGAACACACATAAAAAAAAAAAAAAACGGTCGAATTGAGAAACCTCCTCCTTTTTGAAGTCGGTTTAAAAATATATATTTTTTTTTTTTTTTTAATTTAATTTTACTTTTATTTATTGTTTTATATTTATTGTGAAATTATAATAATTTTAATAATCAATATTGGACTATGTCTGAAACAAAAACATTGAATTGAATAATTTAAAAAATACAAAAATTATCACATTAACTCGTTAAATCACGGTTTACACCCGCTAGAACGAAAAAGATCCTAACATGGTAGGTAGGACCTGAGGGTTGGCCAGTTAATTACTTAAAATACACTATATTTATTTCAAGAAAACATTCATAAGATCTGAAGGCGTCGGACTCGCACATAAAGGGTTCCGTACCACCGTAGAATAAACACATCAAAAATATCAAGTTTGAGACTTGATATTTATTTTTAAATGTTATTATATTTTTAGTATTTGTTCTGCACCGGCAACAGAAATACACATTCAGTGAAAATTTCAACTCTCTACCTGTTACGGTTCGTGAGATACAGCCCGCGCTGACAGACGGACAGACAGACAGACGGACAGCGTAAGCCTAGTAATAGGGTCCCGTTAGCACCCTTTGGAACCCTAAAAAGTAGCCTATGTTCTCCGCCAAGACCCAGTCTATCTCCATACCAAAATTCATCAACATTGGTTCAGCGGTTTAGCCGTGAAAAGGTAACAGACAGAGTTACTTTCGTTTATAATATAATAGATTGAATAGGACGGACAAACATTTTCCTATCCATATCTGTAATGTTATTTTTTACGATAATTTATTGATGTATGATATATTTATTACTTGCCCATCCATACCTACAACAAACGCAATAAAGCGACTCCATTGTTTTGACAAGCAATGTATTCCCACTGTCGGCCCAAGACCATGCTGCAAGTATATAACAGTAAGCGAAATAGGGAGTTTTTACAGAAATGACACGAATAACTATGAAATGACAAGAGATGACACAAAATGACAAGAGATGACACAAAATGACAAGAGATGAAAAGAAATTACACAAGACAAGGAAAAGCAAACGAAAATCACGCTGCAGTGCAGGTCATAGGTTCGATTCCTGCCCAGGACATGCAGTTGTGTGCATGAACATGTCCGCATGTCCCGAGTCTAGGTGTAATTAAGTGTATATTTCGTTTGTATTTACAAACAAAAAGTAGTATATGTAGTAATATCAGTTATCTGGTTTCCATAGTACAAGCTCTGCTTAGTTTGGGATCAGGTAGTCATGTGTAAAAGAATTTCCAAGGATATTTATTTATTTATCATAGGCGTCGGCGGACTGTAAATACTGTACTGTACCTGTAATGTGGCACGACCGTAATATTTTTTCGTAATATTTTTTAAAAAATCCTTCACAGGTCCGACGTCGAACAAGTCCGAGCGGACACTGACAATACAAAGTTAGAGAGAGACATGGTTAGTTCAAGTACTTAAAATGTGAGATGGCGATATTGTGCGCGCGCTCGGAAATAAACAACGTAAGCGCCAAACCACATTTTCTTGAATTAAAAAAAAACTACTTCATGAATTAAAATATGGTTGAAGGGTAGTTTAGATATCATTATTTGCTATGTTTTAGAAATAATTTCGTGATCTAAATCGTAAAAACATCGTGGTAGCAAGGAAAATTGTAAATAATTAGAGCTCATTTCATAATTTTTTTTTATCGAGAAAATTTCGTCAAATCGTGATTTGGATTTAAAGATACTCAAGATAATATAGTCAAAAATCATACATCTAAATATAAGATTCCTAGTCCACATACTTACTTAAAGAAAAAGTAGAATAGAAAATCAACCAAATTTCGAACCCTCGTCTTAACACTGTATTGATATTGTCGACATTTCAACTAAACAATTTAGGAATGATAACAGCTTTCGGTAAGAAGTATCCTAGAAGTCCTAGAACACAGGATTTTTGTCATTCAAAATTCAAAAAAGTTTATTTCGTTAATGGATGGGGAGCCCAGCGTGCACTTCGTGGATTTACTCGAGCGTCGTCCAAACCTAGTAGATTCGGTAGATGAGATGGTAGGAAGAATACATTGTTCTAGATGTTTCCACTTTCAGCGGTGGGGGAAGTGTCTACATAACAATTTCAATTATTTTTTTATAAAAAGCAATGACATGGAAATATTCAAACGTGTCAGCTATTAATACTTTTCATGCTCCAACATGATAAATTGAAAAAAAAAATTACTCGAGCGCGCCAGATTTTGTAAGCATCTATAGGCTACGGTAACTGCTTAAAATCAGGCGGGCTGTACGCTTTTTTGACACCGCAGTCCTATGAAAAAAAAAACTGAGGTGGTGAAAAAGTGAACCTTCCAGATGCTCCCATTTCTTAGACTGACAATCAAATTAGCAAAATTGATACTTTTGACAGTTCTTAGCTAGTAATGAATCCCCCTTATCTTAATCTGACGAGTTCGAGAATTTTAAGATGGTCTATTTTTTTTGGTTCCCCTGAGCGTACCCACCAATATTAAGGGCTCATACTGGTTGGAGGTTCTTATCAATATGTAAGCTATCTCCCTTATCTTAATCTGACGCGCTCGAGTAAATCCAGAAAATCCTTCTACGGCTCCCCATCTATAAGGCCTACAGGGGCACTAGCAAATTGTCATTTTATACTTAATTCTACCGCTGGATCGGTAACGCGACCTCGACTGAGATGATCCGGCAAGAAACTCAGCGGGCTTGTCTTTTTTTAAATAAATGTATTTTTTTAAATTCTATGTCAGAGTATTGATTATCTAGAATTAACCATTATAGTGTTAGTGGTTTAGTGTGCTTTCATAAAGAAACAGGTTCCCGTTAGAGACAAGACGGTACGGGAACCATACTCATAAGTTATACCCGTGGTTATACTATGAGCTCACACCATGGACCAGTTACTAAGGGGACTGGCCCTAAGCAAGTCGGCCGAGTGGTCGGCCTAGTACTAACATCGACATAAAACGAAGCTAGTAGTTCAACTACTTACCGGTTAATAGTAAAATGAAAATGAAAAAACAATGACCACGTTTTTTTTTCATACAAATATCTAATAAGGGCACCTCTTTCTTTGGTCTTTACTCTGTGGCTCACACCTATACCTATGGGATCATGGTAAAACACTTGAAATGTATGGAAATGACATTACAAGTCGATAACTAGATCACGTGACTTGTGTCATTTCCATACATGAAGCGTAGCGATTTGTAGAAACGCTTGTAAACGAAGCAACTTGGCTAGGGGGCTGATATTTTCTAGGAGTCTGGAGTAATGACGGTAGCGCTAAAAGAAAATAAATACTCAGTAACACCACGCCCAAATGCGGCGTTAACGTGTTACCCGTTTAAACTACGCGGCGCCATTAGTTGTGACCGGAAAACCACATCGTTGGCGAACGGCTCCGTTCAGTAAATCAGCTCTATTGACGATCGAATGTGTGGAACTAGAGGTTTAAAGAGCGGTCGATGGAAAACCAAGTAAGCACGCTCTTAAAGTAGGTTGTAGGTCTTTTATTGGTGGTAGAGGCAAGCTGTAGTCAATTGACTGCAGCTCATACACGGGTTCGACCAGGGTAGTACCACCCTCTCACAGAAGTTCGGCGTAAAGTAGCTACTTATTACAGCTGCGTTTCGTATGATGAGTGTGAGAGCCGAAAGCCCAGGCCTCATCCCCCTTCCCCTCCCTCCATCCCACTCCCCGGTTGGCAACGTGCAAGTAATGCCTTTGTTATTGCAAGCATCTGTAGGCTACGGTAACTGCTTAACATCAGGCGGGCCGTACGCTTGTTTGCCACCTGGGTCCTATAGCAAAAAAATATTTTTATAAAAAAAAACAAATTGACTTCAAAAAAACCTGGAGCACTAAAAAGCCTGAAATAATATTTCTATTACTACCTCTGCCTACCCCTTCGGGAAAACCAGACGTGATGGTGTGTTATCGAGTATTTGGGGTCGGTGCCAATTTATCTTCTTACTTTTATAGTAGGTAGACTTGGCATACCAAGATTGGCACCGATCGACTTCAGACCTTCATAAAATAGTAGTGCTTTAAAGTACTTAATGAAAAAAATTACAAACGCACTAGTCGCCCCTACGATTTTCGAAGGTTCCCCTCGATTTCTCTGGGATTCCATCATCAGATCCTGGTTTCCTTATCATGGTACCACGCTTGGGATACCTCCTTTCCAACAAAAAAATAATCATCAAAATCGGTTCATAAACGACGAAGTTATCCGCGAACACACATTAAAAAAAATATATATATACGGTGGAATTGAGAAACCTCCTCCTTTTTTGAACTCGGTTTAAAAAGGTACTTAAATTAAATATACGAGATTTTTTTAAATAAACACGCACACTGTATATAAATGTTATATCTTTAATATTCCACGGTTTATTCTGTTCAAACAAAACTCAAAAGATTCGTGAGCAATTCAGTCAATGTTTCCCAAATTGTGATATCGAAAAGGATACCATTCCCTTTCGTTTTGGCGGAACCAAATTAACATAAATTGAATTTTATGAACAAAATAAATTACTTCCAAGTTTAAACAACGTCTACAGAATGAAAGAGAGCCAATAAAAGAAAGAACAAAGGGCCAAATCAAATGAACGATTAGACCCTTTAAATTCAACTACACAAACAATTCGGAAAGTCTCAAAGTGAGAGCGTTGTAAAACTTGCAATTTTTGTCACTGAAAATGTAATACTATGTGGAAACGTAATACGCACAGATATGTATGAGAAGTGAGGAGATACGTAGACAAACCAACGTTACTGACATAGCCCTGCGAATTAGTAGGCTGAAGTGGCAGTGGGCGGGGCACAGCCCGAAGAACTGATGGCCGATGGTGCAGAAAGGTTCTTGAGTGGCGACCACGTACCGGAAGACGCAGCGTGGGTAAGCCCACAAGGTGGACCGACGGAATGGTGAAGGTCGCGGGTCACCGCTGGATGCAAGTGGCACAGGAGCGGTGATTGTGGAAAACGGGGGAGGCCTATGTCCAACAGTGGACGTCTTTTGGCTGAAATGATGATTATGAAGATGTCTGTCTACGACTTTGTAGCTATCTCAATACGTTTTTGTAACCAAACATTAGTGAGATCATTGTTAGCTGTTTAGAGATTGATTTCAATCGCTTCAAGATTATAAACGTGGTTTAATTTTAAGGCACACTATTAATTTTATACATCCTAGCACGGACCGGGTTAACATTTCTTGATGCGGCGCCGTTTTTATTAATTGCTTGATTCAAATGATAGAGGTAAACAGTGTAATCCTACTAACTGGAGATTATTTTGAATCGAATGCTAAGAAAACGTGCAATAAAAGGCGCGTTGCGTCGGCCACAGGATTAATGATCAACTTCTTCCTACACATAAAAAAGGGCCAGACAAAACTTTGTCTCCTTAATAATTTATTGTGGGACGCCTAAGCCTTGGCCCTTTTTGCTCCCTCCTTCTAATTGTTACATGAAATGGAACGGGCCCTTTTTATTTCTTTCCTTGTAGGTGACATTTAAGGTACCGTGGTTGGAAGATAAATGGGATGGACCCTTTGGTGTCCAGGTTTTCGGTTTTAATTGGTTGGTTGTTGCTAAATATAATCTGAGGAGGAAATAAAGGTTGGGCGGTTTAATACCAACCCGGGTGGCTGAATAGATTTTTTTATTTGTTTATCCGTTTAAAAAAAATAAATAAAAAAAAAACACGACTGGCCTGTCAAAAACGAACAAAACAGTATAAAACAAGTGCAGTCGGGGGACCGTTCTTTGGAACACTTTTTAATTTAAGAGGTCCCCCGACTGCAATGACACTGCACTTGTTTTATACTTTTTTGTTCGTTTTTGACAGGGCAGTCGTGTTTTTAATTTTTTTTAATTATTTATTTTTATTTTATGCATTTTAGTGACAGCAGCCAAAAATGAAATGTTTGTTTTATATGTACACCCTACCTATGTTAAATTATGTCAATAAATTATATATTTTTGAAATGGGCAAGGCCTTCAATTTGATACCCATATTGTAATAAAGGAAGAAAATTATTTTTTTCACATTTGAGTTTTGAGCCTCAACGCCGCCATATTGATTTTTTCAAAAATAATATACCCAGTGTTACCCGGAATGATGTAAGGATTCTAACGATACCCCATACATCCAATTCGGTTCATGCATTTATAAGTTATGGTGGAATAAAGAATCTCACATACATACATACATGAACCCTAAACACATATACACTCCTTTTTTTTGGGCAGTCGTGTAATAAAAATACTACATCTATAGCAAATCAATGGGGACGGAAAACGTAAAAAACACTTTTCAGCACAATAAAGACTGTTGTTGCATCAAAGTAAAAACCGACAAAGCGAGACACTGAAAATACAGTTAAACTTCAAAACAGACTATTATGAACTCCGACCGAAGTTTTCAGAAACAATTCCGAACTAAAATTCGCTGGATCTAATATTAAACGTAGCGTGGAAAATATTCCAGTTTATTTATTGCTCGTTGCTTGTTTAGGCAAGTTTGTGCGTTATTCTGTATACAATCGCTCTGTATTTAAAACCTTATTTGGCAGTGTTCAGAGAGTTTACAAATTCCTTTCAAGCTAAGCTTAAGGAATCAACTGTATACAGTGCCACAAGCTTATCTGCCCTTCTAGACAAGTGGCTGACGTCTACAAGCGATCCTTCAAATCGCTAAGCTTCATGTATGGAGATGACATAAGTCACGTGATCTACATAGCGACTTGTAATGTCATTTCCATACATTGTGAAGTCTACTCTATTCTATTCGATTAGCGTTCATACCACTTGGCTAGCCCCTCAGCCCCCCTAGACAATCGACATCGACAGTATGAACGCTAATCGAGTAGAATAGAATAGACTTCACAATGTATGGAAATTACATTACTAGTCGCTATGTAGATCACGTGACTTATGTCATTCCCATACATGAAGCGTAGCGATTTGAACGAACGCTCGTAGACGTCAGCCACTTGTCTATAGCCCTTCAAGCCCGATGGCTAAAAGATAAACCGAAATTTTCAAATAGAGAATTGCCATATTTTGATAGTCTTGTATCGTATCACGTGACACTCTAAGAGGGCCAGATTTTTTTATTGGTGGTAATTCAAAATACCTTCATACTTTAGCCATGTAAATAAAATTACTGTGGATATTGGATTGAAATGAGGCGTTTGCATCGCATGTAAAGAGTCGTAAAAGTGTTAGATTAGTTAAATCGGCGACAAAATTGAAAAACCCGTGAAGTGCGTGTCGGATTCGCACATAATGGGTTCTGTAACAGCGTAGAATAAAAACGTCAAACATATCGAGTTTCTTGTATGGGAACCCACCCCCTTTATTTTTAAAGTTTATTTTATTTTTAGTATTGCTGTAGCGGCAACAGAAATACAAAATACACATTCTGTGAAAATTTCAACTCTACCTATTACGGTTCGTGAGATACAGCCCACTGACAGACGGACAGCAGTCTCAGTAGTAGGGTTTTGGGTACTGAACCCTAAAAAAACGACATGAAAAATAACACCATACAAAATGCGCACTCCTGTGAATGATGGAGGCTATGTTTCGGTGCGTTTTATTACACAGTGCATTACTTCTCAAAATTGAACGCTGGATTCTTATCGCGACCATTTACCGTGGTTTTCCGTCACTCGATTTGCTATCAATAGTTTTATGTTAGCTATAAACGTGCAAAAGACATCAATAAAATAGTTTGTGTATTCAAAAGATTAGCCACCTTATCGTCTAGTTGTAAATGATAATTTTATAGTAATGCGTATTGCTTCGTAATGGTACTATTTTTGGGTATTCTTTGTCAGTAATCACAGTATACGCACGTACTACGTGTACTACGCGAGGTAACTACGCACGACCCAAAGTCCGTTGTCTGAACTGGATGTCTAATTATTAACCACTGTTTTGGGGTACCATTTTTGTGGTGTACCGCTGTTGTGGTGTACTACTGTGGTGGGGTACCACTTATTGTTGTGTACCCTGTTGTGGGGTACCGCTGTTGTGGGGTACCTCTGTTGTGGGGTACCCCTGTTGTGGTATACCACTGTTGTGTGGTACCAATGACTACTCGAGTTAAACACAGTGAAGCTAAGGGAGTGAAGCATTCCTATTGGTGAAAAAGTGTAGGTTAGCAACATCAGCCATGATTTAGGACAGCAGAATTTACATAAAAGGCGTTCGCAAAATCAGGAATACTTTGGGATCTATAACCGTACTTTGAGGTTTGTTATTAGCATATAAACTAAAGAATGAAGTATAACTACAAAATAATTTCATATAACATGTGAAAAATAACTTTCCTAACAACTTTAGATGATGTCGTCACCTTTATCCGTCGAGTAATATACGCCGCAAGTTGCTCTGTCCAGACTTTTGAGAGTTGACGTCACTAGGCGGCACTTGCTGCGACTTACAACTTGGCGTTGCCTTTATTGCACTGCCACTTGGTACACGAGTTGTGTTATTTAATTTACTCAAAAAAGTTTATAATGTTGTCATTATTTCACAAACCTTCTTCGAGCAAAATCGGATTTGTCGTACTGCAAGAGCTACTAGACATACAATGTATTATTACCCGGTATTATCGTAATTGTATTTGTTATTTGACCGTTGCCATGGAAACGTAACAAACAGGTATGTTTAAGGTTAAAAACGAGTTGGTCGTGCCGTTGCCATGGAAACGTAAACAGAGAAAATACACAACTATAGATATAGTTCGTAAAAATATAAATATAATTGTATTAATTGTTATACCCACTTAGCTAGTTTTCTTTAAGCCTTGGTCTCTAATGAGTGTACTGCTGACCACGCTATACTGGCCTTAAGCTAAGCTTCGCTACGCAGACGGCCTCCAAGCTTGGTCATCATTAGCAACCCTTGCTGGCCGCGCTATAAAGGCCTCGACCTTTGGTCTCGGCCTTTATTTTAGCTTGTCCATCAAGTGTTGCAATGCTGACCGCGCTGTGGAGGCCTGGAGCTGCGCTGCGCCGCGCTTGCAGCCATCAACAACGCGGTCAACAACACACTCATTAGAGACCGCAGCAGTAATGTACTATAAGACGGTACAAGCAGCTAACGAGGCATTTTTGGAGGATATCTCCTCTTTGACGAGTGGAGTAAAATTTTTGAAATATCACCGTATTTACTGAACCCTCATCTTTAAATTTTAAGCAGGAAAAAAGTGCTACATGCTCATTTACTATGTGAAAAATAAATTCCAAAGTGTAGCAGTTTTCAAATTTAAATTTGTATCTCCTTCCAAACGGCTCGGCAGTTCTAAAATTTTTTTCACCAAAAGAGAAAGATAATAACTAATAAGATTCAGTTAGATTTCGGTGATGCAATAGTTTTTCACGTCACAATTAATGATTTTCGATATTTTCGCAAAGTTCCAAATGAACAATACATCGCCTTTTGTTTTTATGCAGCGACGCATAATTGCTACACCATCGTCGTAAAGTGATATTTGTTTGTTTATATATATATATAAACAAAGACGACAAACTGGTAGCCCTCTATGTTATGTGGGACGTGCAATAAATAAATCTCATCCTCCTTAAGCTGTGATTTTCTGAATTCGTTAAGGGACATATTCGAGACTATTAATTTAATAAATCTCCTGTTGTTTGTCCTTCGAGCCCCAGCTAGTGGGCTAATTATAAGTTTCTGTTAGCCTGTAGCTTGTTTCCAGCTTAACTTCGGTATCGATTCAGAAGATACTGGTTCCAAAGCAAGATAGTGTAAAAAGTATGAAGATTTTTTGTTGTTATAGCCTATTAACTGTCCCACTGCTGGGCAAAGGCTTTCCCTTACGTCTTCCATAACTGTCTGGCCTCCATTTAATAAAAATAATATTCTTGCGTCGTAATCTTTTCTAGCTAGAAATACCTGGATGAAGTTGGTTTAATAAAGTGTAGATTACATTATTATTTAGTTAATTATTTTATTCGTGTGCCGCGCAGTAGCTCTGTGAAACTAATTGTCTTAACTAGCGCACCTACTCTTACTTAGTTACTAAAACTTGCGCCGTGTCTAAACTAGCCCGTTCTGCCTGCTATGTAATAATAAACAAATTTTATTCAAAGCAATTTTGTAAGCACTATGTGAGACGGCGGCACAAAATTTGAAACTCTAATAATAATGACTTCATTATAACAACTTTGTGATTTTGTGTTTTGAAAGTCGTACAGACACAGACACTAACCGTATTTACAAATTCTTTGCTCCAAACTAAGCAACGTGTGTGCTATTGGGGAGGGGGGGGTGATCCCAGTAACACCCAGATCACAGAAAATTACGAAGACTATTACCGAAATTTGCCTCGACGGGAATCGAATGCTGGTTAATCATACAAGAGGTACAGAAACAATATCAAGATCAAATATCAACTGATCTTGATCAAGACCAGTATCATTTATCAAGATTTCCATGAGCCCATAATCATCCCACAAATAAAGCTCAGAATATAACATATGTGTGCGTTTCTGAGCATACCTGTTTATTATATTTCAACCAAGTGCTTAGTATAAGTTTATATTAATGTACGGTACCGCACAAATAAACGCTATAAAAATCTTGAATAACGACGTAAAATATAGATGATCTTAATTAAAATCCGCATATTGCCACATAAAAATATTAATGGATGGCGCAAATTTTGTTTACGATCAAATAAAAATTGGAACAAGCCATTACAGACTTTATGTCGCATTAATTAAGACTATTAGATGTGAACATTTTTAACGCATTGTCCATACGAGGCAACTTTGGATATAAATAATTCGGTAATGATACCAGAATACGGGAATGTTGGTGATGTAGTTGATATATGATTATTATTTTTCACAAGTTGATCGTCGCTTTATGTAGTTTTAACTTTTAAATGTATGATTCAGCATATAGTGTCATCCGAGTTATTTTTTATTACGTAAAAAATAGGTCATATTCTGTACTTTTTTTAATAGGACTGCGGTCGAAATAAAGCGTACGGCCCGCCTGATGTTAAGCATTTACCGTAGCCTATAGATGCTTACAATACCAAAGGCATTGCTCGCACATTGCTGACCTGAAGGGGAGTGGGATGGAGGGAGGGGGAGGGGGGGAAGGCTTATGGCTCGACTCGGCTTGATATTGTACTGTCAACCCTTAGGAGAGACCCATTATAGAACAAGAATTTCCTTTAAAGTCCTGCGTGGCTAATATGGTTGCTATGCAATATTACTAATGAATCGCATTTCCAATTCATTAGTAATTAGCAATTGATATTGAAAATTTAGTGGACCATATTACGAATTTCTGTAGAAAACTGTCAAATACATGTCAAACAGATGAATTGCGAATCATAATATGAATTGCCACTATAAGTGACCATCTTACGATTTTCAGTGGATCATATAGCACCTATGTGGTTTATAATTTCCTGAAGTTTATAGTTTCTTCACACATCGCCAGTGCAAGCCGGGAGAGTGGAGTTTTATCGTTAATAGCCCAGATTTTATAGCCGATAATAAATCTGCCATCCGTTTCGGTTAATTAAATTTCCTAAAATACTGCAAGTAAAGTTTTACGGATATTAAAGCAATTAAAGATTTAAAGGCGGTGGAAATAACTAGCATGGTTGATACATGACGAATCCGGTATTAATTCATCTGAGAGAAAATTATATATATATATATATATATATATATATATATATATGTATATATAACGTCACGACTTTTATCCCCATTCGAGGGTAGTCAGAGGCTTGAGTGGCCATACACCACCACATTGTGGAGGTATTAAGTCAACTCAAAGCCCACGTTTCACCAGATAGTCAGAACCCAACGTGATAGGTGGTGAACCTTGTCGCCGTTGTGAGAGAAAATTGTGAAATGATATTCTTAGTACATAGACATTTCAAGAGTACACTCAATTTCACTCTCATGACTGGACTGCAAATGTTAAAGGCAAAAATACTGATGGAACTAAAATGTCTGAGATATCCTAAAAGATCGTTGAACCTAACAATCTTTGGAAATTGTTTTAAGCTAGGTACACTGGTCTATTATATTAAAGTAAGGGCAAAATGCCCCTATATTAAGTAGGACTTATCGTATGTTTGTTGTATGTTTCTGCTAAAGAACTAACATCCGCAACATAGTAAATTTAATGAAACAAAAACATTATCATGCGGTGAATTATTATCGAATAAAATACTGGCGACAGGAGGGAAAGTTACCGCCCCTAAAGGGGCTAAGGGACCACCGACGGACGACGTGTCACACAAGATTTTATTACATAAAATACAGCGTAGCATCGCGGTGCCCTTTGGGGAGTAAACAAAACAGAAAAAGTTGCACCTCCAAGAAATATTTGCAGGACGTAAATCGTGGGGCATGTCAGGTTTTGGGGCAGGTTGACCACATGGGGCAATTTGATTCCGTACGGGGAAATTTTGGGGAAAAAATATTTCAGTGCTGCCGGGTTAAACGATAGCATTGAATCTTTCAGTGAATGTCATAAATTCATAGGAACTTTATGTTTGCGACGATGGATTTATCATACAGCATTTATAGTATAGTGGTATTAACATACCACTATACTATAAATGCTACATAACGGTAGTGAGTAGATGTTCCAAATCTAAAAAGTTTTGGAATTACTCTGACTAACCTTTCAGGGCCCTTTCAGGACGAGTCTTTTAACGATTGTCCATTGCGAAACCATTGGTCTCTAATATTATCTTCGTGAATTCATCATTATAAATCGTAAATTATTGGCGGTCGAAATGCTGTCCATCAGTCAGCACTGTTAGATACCAGTGGTAATGGCTAAGAGATTTGGGGGCCTCGAATCTTGTGAATTAGTTAAGCAATTAGTAGTCACTCCTTGTGTTGCCATTGCCATCGCCATTTTGGTGCTTTTTGTAATGTTATGTAGACAACTTAATTCTTAACAAAACATAAAGATTGCCCTTGAGAAGTGAATATTCTGTGCACTCAGTGACTACGTAAATCCAATTCAATTGCGCTTTGATCAAAAGCCTGGGGGAAATCTGATTCACATGCAATATGACAAAGGAGATATTTTATGCATTGTCTTTGCTGTTGAACATAGATAATATACTTACAGGAAGAAGATTAGATTAGGAAACTATTCTTGCTTACTTACTATACTTTGAAAACTACCTGGCGCAATGATTTGAGCGTCGGGCGCTCGGCTCACTGCATCGGGTGGTTGCGGGTTCGATTCCCGCCAGAGGCAATTTCGGAAATGGAGGAATTTTCGGGATTTGCCCTGGTCTGGGATCGGCCTCAGTCCATTGTATGGTAGCCATAGTACAAGCGTTGCTTAGTTTGGAACCATAACAGTGACAACTGAAAAGGTTTAATTGAAAATTAATATCAGCGGGGCGATTTCATAACTTGATCGTCAATGTTTCAATTGGTTTCGTTCATCCCGTATTGCATTTCAGTTGAAATTAATTGAAATCCGGATGAGCCTAGAGTTCACTTTTCCCGATTTCAATAAATTTCAATTGATAAAGCAACACAGGATGAACGAAACCAATTGAAACATTGACGAAAAAGTTACGCAATCGCCCCGCAGATGTTCCAAGCAATAGCTAGTATTAAATAGAGAGTAATCTAATAACTAGAAATAGTTCATGTCACGACTGCAACTACATTAAGAATCTTCTTGGAACCCATCCCCCGGTATAACGTCTTACGCAAATTTAATATCAGCCCGTCGGATTAAGCTCCATTCGTATTCAAATTATTTGTAGACGGCGCTAGACTTGGAGGTAGCTTGATGAAAGCTGATACTGTCAATTGTAGGAGATATGTTAGGAGCATCGTCATGAGAAATTTAGATATCAGAAATCCAATACGGATCAAAGTTTGCCCGTATTAAATGTGACGTATTTAATTTAATTTTAATCTAGCCATCAGTTTCTGGATGTTACCTTAACTGATTGGAAAACAAGAATAATCAAACAATTTTGTCGCTCTATTGATAACATTGTCTTTTTTTTATAAAAAAACTTACATAACTCAGCTGTTGCAACAAGTTAACATCTTGAATACGTACATACTTAAGTACGTACTTGCTTTTACTTTGTAGAAAAGACGCCGCATAGCCGGTACGCACTTACCTAACCATATACAGGGTGGTGACGACATAGTGACAATAAATTAAAACACGACCCCTGCTAGTCAATCTCAACACATTAAAATTATAAAATTAGGTTTACATCAAAGTCCAAAATTTCAAATTTTCTAAAAAAATAAATGCGGAAATAGTCTAAACGAAACACAACATCCTTTATAAACGTCTACCGACCTCATAGACTGACCTGTAAGTACAAGCGTGGCAACATCGCTTCGGTGCCGGTATTTTTAACGGTATCTTAGTAGGCGTAAAGTTAAAATAGTCAAAATTAAAAAGCAATCCCGTGGCAATACCTTTGAATATAATTTAATAATATTTTATGTATTTAATGTGATACCCAGTATGTGGTTTCAATTATTGTCATGATATCGTCACCACCCTGTATAGTACACTGCGTAATATGTGTGACCGCACCGTACCGCACGGACCGCACCGTAGCATGACGTACCAATAAAAATCGGCCAACTTGCCCCAATACCCCGCCAACTTATGACTATTGCATTCATTGTACATCTACCTAAGTTGACATTTTGGCTGATTGGTTTGTGCTTTGTAGATATAGCAGTGTTTTATTTAACGTTGTTTTTTATAACTTAACTATTTATTTCGTGTTATTAGCCTGTGGCTAAAAATATATGATTAAATAGTAGTTCTCAATTCTAGTATATTTTCTAAAAAGTTCTTCGACAAAAAATGCAATAAGTCTGTCTCAGAAATCTGACTGCACTGGGGTATCGTCTTCGTGAATGTAATATCAGTCCGTCTTTTGAATTAAGCTCTATTCATATTCAAATTATTTCAAGACGTTTGAGACGCAGGTCGTATCTATTGGATGTCTGGCTCTGTGGTAATGAAATTAAATTATTTAATTTGTAGACTTATGTGGGATTTGCGTCGTACCGGTGCCTATGGTTAGTAATATTAGTAGTTAGTAATATTATCTTATGATTATGGAAGCCTTATATCTACGCAGTGGTAGCCGATTGGTTAAGCACGCGTCTTGCGGGCTTAAGGTCCAAACCCTGGCTCACACCTCTGGATTTTTCGAAATCTATGTGTGAATCGTAACTTTAATATGATTATCACTTGCTTACGGTGACGGAAAACATCGTGAGGAAACCTGCATGTCTTTAGACATGTGAAATCCACCAACCCGCACTGGGCCAGCGTGGTGGATTATGGCCTGAATCCCTCTCGCATTGAGGGGAGGCCCGTGCCCAGCAGTGGGACGTTAAAAGGGCTAAATCATTAATTATATATATGGAAGCCTTTATAAGATTAATTTCTGCCGGGTGTCCCAAGTCTGAAATAATAATTTAGGTACATAAGTACCTACAGTAGTGATACCTAAAACGTTAGTGAAAACAGACTAGGATAATTTCTGAGTTTCCGGAGTCGAGTTTTCTGAAGCCGCAACACACAATAGTCTAGAAAACAGTTTATAATGTATTAAGAAGTAACAGCCACAAATATAAAAAATAAAATTAAAAAAAATGCTAAGAATGTAATATATACAGGATGAATTTGAAATCATGGGCATCATTTTAAACTTGGACTCACACATGACACATTATTCAGAATATTTTGAAAAATAAATAAAAAATCTATTGATGAAAAAATATTGCTCAAGTAAGCAAATAAGCAAACTCGTTAACTGTTATTCCTTACCGGGGCAATAAATTTTTATCAATTGATTTGTTGATAAATATTCCCTAAGTATTCTGAATCACGTGTAGAATCACTATTTAAAAGGAAGCCCATGATTTCAAATTCAGCCTGTATATATTATTTTCTAAATACGCGGTTTTTTATATTTGTAAAAGTGTTCGAATTTCGATAAAAAAATTATATCGTTTAATTCTATGCCCGATACTCATCCAATCCCCCAAGTATTTGGGACTTTTGAGACTGGCAGTAAAAGCGTTTTTAAAATTTGAAATTATCTTGTTTCGCTTTGACATCCTCTCGCTAACCAACATTGTTTCAAAACTAATCATCTGTTAATAATAAAAAGCTATAAACAAGTGAATTCCTACTTATAGGGAATTGAAAATCATTCGTTGCGTTAGATCCGAGAAGATCCTCCGATGCAAGAGGAAGCCAGGATCCGATTTTAACTAAATTGGGTTTTATAAGATTTCTACTGCGGGCTGGAATAGGACCGCACAATGCTGGCTCCAATAATATGGTGGCTTTGCTTGTAATATGTGATTCGTTCAAGCTTTGTAGCACGCATGGGTTATAATATTTTTCGAAAAATGAAAGATTAGGAATTTATTATTTGCTTTGAATTTCTTGCGAGACACTAAGAATGGGTATCTTATGACTATACCCCATTTATTATAACATTAGAAATAAGAGGCTCGTAGAAGCAGGGATCCAAAACATTTTATTTCAAAGTCAAAACAACTTTTATTTAGAGTGGTTACATTAAAATTGTTTTCACATAAAACAATGCTAAATACTTCGATAACCAAATAAAAGTACTTTTTATACTATGTTTTATTTATAATAACATCGTATCACACATTTTAAGCTGACAACAAAAAATTAATGAAAAAAAAAATGATGGTGAATGACTCAATGACAAACACTGACAGAAAATTATTTACGTCAATTTCATAGACAACATAATCCGACAAAATTAGAAATGCCCTGCTGTCATAACCTCTGAACGGATTAGGTAACATTTTAGATTTGTTAGGATTATAGTGGAACGAAACACGTTCCCGGTATTGTTCACCCCTGCTTCTTTTAGGTTTTTAGCATTGACACTTAATTGTAAATTGGACTGAAATGATAATATTTAAATGAAAGACAATTTATTTTATAATATAAATACTTAAAATAATTACAGTTAGGTGTGACAAGCTGGTATATAAATAGATTATAATAAATTCGACGTCAATCATAACTGTAACATGTTATTTGTACTTTTGTTACAAAGTGGACACTAAAAATAACCTTTTTTAACTTCTGTCTAATGCTATAATAAATGGAGTATAGGAATCTTACTTATTTGATTTCTTTACTAAAAAACGATAGTTAAAAAAAAAACATATTTAACGCGATCTAGATAACATAAATAATCTCTTCTACAATGGAGGCTGGGCGATATATAGCAAAGTATTTTCGCCCACTAATAGACATAAGAATTAATTTACATAAGCTGTGAAACATTGACGAACGTTGCATACAAAACTGCTAGCGACTAGCTTACTTCAGTCTTATTTCCGGACGGGAGGGGTTTATTCAGAATTTCCGGGCACCGGTGGCCGTTGTTGAAACAAAAACTTATAACTATAAACACTAAACCATGCACCTAACATATTATTTAATTTTAACATGCTGCGTTTTGTATATCTAAATATATAAGAATCAAAGTCCTGATTGACTGACTGACTGACTGACTGACTGACTGACAGACAACGCACAGCCTAAACCGCTGATCGTAGAGACTTGAAATTTGGAGGGTGGGTTTGTCTTGATGTGCAGAGGTGTACTAAGAAAGGGTTTTTTGAAATTCAACCCCTAAGGGGGTAAAATAAGGGATGAAAGTTTGTATGGAAGTTCGTCATTTTTGAAGTTAGAATTATGAAAATTGCTGATTAGGTGTCTTTTGAAAAATAAAAAAATATGGGTTTCAGGGTTTTTGAAAATTCGACCCCTAAGGGGGTAAAATAGGGGATAAAAGTTTGTATGGAAGTTCCGTCATTTTTGAAGTTAGACTTATTTAAATTGGTGATTAGGTGTCTTTTCAAAAATAATAAAGAGTAATTTCAGGGTTTTTGAAAATTCAACCCCTAAGGGGGTAAAATAGGGGAATGAAAGTTTGTGTTTAGATTTCTTTCGTGTTTTTGGAAATTCAACCCCTAAGGGGTGAAATGTGGAGTAAAAGTTTGTATAGGGGTGGTCGAGTTTTGTTATTTTGACGGGAAAGGGGAAAACGGGGTCAAGGGAAGTTTTAATAAGTCATCCATATATCGATATTGGTTATGATTGCTTATTTGAATTGATCAGACTGGGGTTTCCGTATTTTTAATCATTTTGACGAGAAAGGGGAGAGCGGGGTCAGCGCATGTTTAGTCATCCATATCTCAAAATTGGTTATGATTGTTCATTTTAAATAATCAGACTGGGGTTTTAGCGTTTTTAATATTTTGAAGGAAAAGGGGAGAGCGGGGTCAGCGAATTTTTAGTCATCCATATCTCGAAATTGGTTATGATTGTTTATTTTAAATAATCAGACTGGGGTTTCAGCGTTTTTAATATTTTGAAGGAAAAGGGGAGAGCGGGGTCAGCGCATGTTTAGTCATCCATATCTCAAAATTGGTTATGATTGTTCATTTTAAATAATCAGACTGGGGTTTTAGCGTTTTTAATATTTTGAAGAAAAAGGGGAGAGCGGGGTCAGCGAATTTTTAGTCATCCATATCTCGAAATTGGTTATGATTGTTCATTTTAAATAATCAGACTGGGGTTTCAGCGTTTTTAATATTTTGAAGGAAAAGGGGAGAGCGGGGTCAGCGAATGTTTAGTCATCCATATCTCGAAATTGGTTATGATTGTTCGTTTTAAATAATTAGACTGGGGTTTCAGCGTTTTTAATATTTTGAAGGAAAAGGGGAGAGCGGGGTGTGCGAATGTTTAGTCATCCGTATCTCGAAATTGGTTATGATTGTTCATTTTAAATAATCCAACTGGGGTTTCGGCGTTTTTAATATTTTGAAGGAAAAGGGGAGAGCGGGGTCAGCGAATTTTTAGTCATCCATATCTCGAAATTGGTTATGATTGTTCATTTTAAATAATCAGACTGGAGTTTCAGCGTTTTTAATATTTTGAAGGAAAAGGGGAGAGCGGGGTCAGCGAATGTTTAGTCATCCATATCTCGAAATTGGTTATGATTGTTCATTTTAAATAATCAGACTGGGGTTTCAGCGTTTTTAATATTTTGAAGGAAAAGGGGGGAGCGGGGTCAGCGAATGTTTAGTCATCCATATCACAAAATTGGTTATGATTGTTCATTTTAAATAATCAGACTGGGGTTTCAGCGTTTTTAATATTTTGAAGGAAAAGGGGAGAGCGGGGTCAGCGAATGTTTAGTCATCCATATCTCGAAATTGGTTATGATTGTTCATTTTAAATAATCAGACTGGGGTTTCAGCGTTTTTAATATTTTGAAGGAAAAGGGGAGAGCGAGGTCAGCGAATTTTTAGTCATCCATATCTTGAAATTGGTTATGATTGTTCATTTTAAATAATCAGACTGGGGTTTCAGCGTTTTTAATATTTTGAAGGAAAAGGGGAGAGCGGGGTCAGCGAATGTTTAGTCATCCATATCTCGAAATTGGTTATGATTGTTCATTTTAAATAATCAAACTGGGGTTTCGGCGTTTTCAATATTTTGAAGGAAAAGGGGAGAGCGGGGTCAGCGAATGTTTAGTGATCCATATCTCGAAATTGGTTATGATTGTTCATTTTAAATAATCAGACTGGGGTTTCAGCGTTTTTAATATGTTGAAGGAAAAGGGGAGAGCGGGGTCAGCGAATGTTTAGTCATCCATATCTCGGGATTGGTTATGATTATTCATTTTAAATAATCAGACTGGGGTTTCAGCGTTTTTAATATTTTGAAGGAAAAGGGGAGAGCGGGGTCAGCGAATGTTTAGTCATCCATATCTCGGGATTGGTTATGATTATTCATTTTAAATAATTGGGGTATAAGCTGAGCTGAATATGGTAGGTACTACTTTAGTTTGCTCCCATAAAAAATCATTTCGTAAATCAACACCCAAAAGGGGGAAACTAAAGGTAGAAAAGTACGGCAGAAAAATATGTTTGTACCCGATTGACTTGAAACTTAGTATGCATAGGGTAGGTGAGGGAGGAAGGGGAAGACGTAAGGTAGGGGGAAGTGGAAGGGGGAGGGAAAAGGGAAAGGGAAATGGAGGGGGAGGGAGCAGAAGGAAGAGAGGGGAGGAAAAGGGGTGGAGAAGGGGAGGGGGATTTGGGATTTTGGCTCTATATACCTCCCTACCAAAACACGCATTCACCGAATTAGGTACCGTGATAAAGTTTGTATGGCTCCAATAAAAATCGTGAAATAAAATTATTTTTATAAAAAAGCAAATACTGACTTAAAAAACCCTGGCGCACTAAAAAGTACTAAAAAGTCTTAAGTCACTTGCCCGGTTTTTTTTATTTTGAAGTCTACGCGGACGAAGTCGCGGGCAAAAGCTAGTATATTATAAAAAAAGTATAACGTCTCGACTTTTATCCCCATTCGGAGGTAGTCAGAGGCTTGAGTAGCCATACACCAACACATTGTGGAGGTATTAAGTCAACTCAAAGCCCACGTTTCACCAGATAGTCAGAACCCAACGTGACAGGTGGTGAACCTTGTCGCCGTGTATACAGGATTTGACTATTACCTAATCCCGAGGGATAGGTAGGTAGGTTTCCTCACGATGTTTTCCCTCACCGTAAGCGAACAGTAGTGTATTTTGTATATACAGTTTTCTGTAAGAAAAAATATTCGTTCAGGAAACTGGCTGTGTGTTTGTTCCATGAAGGACGGAAGAACACTGCACCGTCAAAAATACCCTATAGGAGCCTAGACATACAGCATTTTTTTCAATGAGACTGTGCTCGCTACAAAATTCCACCACTGTTATTGTTGTGAGCCAAGATCGAAAATGATGAACGATAACGCCAAGGTTTGACCGTCAACGAATCCAGAGGAAAAGCTAAATTGCCTTGGAACCCCACGAAAATCTAAAGAATAGGCGGAGTTTGAAGAAGAATATCCACGTTCCTCCGTTCCAAAGCGGAAGAAAAAAATAACAAGGCAAGAACATATAATGGAAGAATTTGTAGATATATATCACTTTAGCAGGACCTCTGAAAGAAAGCCGCGCAAAAAATAATTTGAAAGACCTGAAAAAGGCGAGGGGATTCATTCATAATTCCACAGGCTCATGTTGAGGGTTGATGTCCTTTGGGCATTGGTCAGATTTTTCAAGACATACATGTTTCCTCACACTGTTATCCTTTATAATTGTAAATTAAATCATTAGATGTGTCCATATGGCGCGCATGCCTCACCCGAGCACTCATATTATAACATTACGTCTATGCGTTCCGACGTCAAAAGTGATTGCTCGCGATTGCGCGAGGCATGCGCCTGATGAAGACGCTGCCAATCAATTCAATGGCGGCGTCTTCATCAGGCGCATGCCTCGCGCGAGCACTCAGTTTTGACGTTGAAACGTATAGACACAATGTCATAATATGAGTGCTCGGGTGAGGCATGCGCGGCATTTGGACGCATCTATTGGCGGCGTCTTCATCAGGCGCATGCCTCGCGCGAGCACTCACTTTTGATGTCGGAACGCATAGACGTAATGTCATAATATGAGTGCTCAGGTGAGGCATGCGCGCCATATAGACACATCTATTCACTAATTGCAAATTATATTGAGAAAATGATTCACATAAAGATTACAAAAATGCAATGGTGCGAGCTGGAACTTGAACGTTTGACCTCGCATGCAAGACGCATGCTTAACCAATAGGCTATCACCGACGTACATAACTTATTCAATTTGCGCAATATAATCCCCGTTTAATAAGCTAGGTGGCGAACGCGAATAGCCCGGACGTCGATATCCAGGCAATAACATTAATTGATTTCGATTCGATGCACCTGCCGCCAGCATTGCTGTGTGTAAATTGTTAATTTACTCAATTATAATGAAATTGTAACTGATATGGAAATGTGAAATTATTATGGGTTTCATGATGTATTGTTGTTGTATACGTTTGTATTCGCTTGTTTGTTTTGGGGAAATTTGTTTCGGTTTTGGATCGGCGGAATGTCAGGACAGTACTTTCTTACGACTTCAGCATTTACATTTTACGTTTATGGTGAATTAATTTCACTTAGCGTTAATCCTACTAATAAGTGCGAAAGTTTGTGTGTGTGAATGTTTGTTACGACGTATCTCCATAACTTCTAAACCGATTTTAATGAAAATTGAAACATAGATAGTGTAGGCTCTGGAATAAGACACAGGCTAATCTTACACAACAATTTACACGCCGGCGAAACCGCGGGCACAGCTAGTAGAGTATATTTCACCGTAGATATTGTTTCAAATCTAAAGACACATACATTTTCAGAAACAATAGGCCTCTTTTAGCTTGGTACGCTAAAACTTTAGCTTTAAGTCTTTAGAATAAGTTATAGCGGCTAAAGTAAAACCGCCTTTATAGAC
The DNA here is from genome assembly GCA_947859195.1 of Drymonia ruficornis. NCBI lineage: Eukaryota > Metazoa > Arthropoda > Insecta > Lepidoptera > Notodontidae > Drymonia > Drymonia ruficornis. The sequence continues at coordinate 2,649,876 of OX401921.1, forward strand.
ATTTTAATCCAGTTTACAATAGGTTTACAAAGCATTTCTAGGAACAAAACCAATTTGTAATGCTAGTGTAAGATCATCACAACTTTCTGTAAAGGGGTAAGAATATAACTTCTTAAGAACATGATTATTTAATTTGGTCCAGTCGCACCATAAAACCATCAGCAGTTGTTCAATCATTCAGTTTTAACTGACGTTAACGACCTCTGGTGAAACGAGCAGTCAAGGGCTTAATTACCCTTGCCTAACAGCGCATTGTTGCGGCGACCATCCTCGAACTACTTAATGAGAAATATGTATAAGTAGTGCTTGTTTTGTGACACATGGATTAGTAGAATGATAAACTTGTCGTTAGTATGAGTGAACGAACAATTTGATTTGCGCCGAGCCATGCTGGGGCCATTTTTAATTTGGAAAATTGTAGAAACATAGAGCCAATTTGTTGATAAATATTATACGTAGTATATACTAGCATGTCGATACTTATTGCGTCCCATGTTTAATTAAAAGTTACTTTAATAACATTTGATTTATAAAAAAAAACTATTTCTAGAATTTCAAAATGTTGTATTATTTTTTGCCGCTGGATGTGAGCAGCTCAGGACCGGTCGTTTTGGAAAACAAACTATTTTTTTTTCTTTATATTTTGTTTTGTTTCGTTTTGCCATCAAATCCAATCGCTACGAATTCCATATACGAAATACCAACAGCAGTTAACACAATAGATGGACTGGCCAATAAAAAGTTTCACCATCCCAACTTCGCGAAAAATGTAGATAGGCGATTGAATAAAAAAACTAAGTAAACAATATTTTTTCATGCCTGCCAACATAGTGAAATTGCTTTAAAAATTTTCATGGAAATAATAAAGGCCCAATACAATAAAATCGCACACATCGCATTCTACTGTATCTACAAAATTTAGTTTTTTTATATCCTTTTTGTGCTACAGGTCAGTTGCACATCTCTGGTAAGATCCCCAGCATAAGCTGAGCTCCCTTTAATATTTACATCCATAATAATAAGAGCTCAGCTTATGCTATTAGATATGCAGGGGACCGCGCCTATACATTCTTGTAATATGTCTTCTCTGAAATTGCTCAATATTAAGCCTCTCTATCTTCTGAGCCGTGTGTGATACTCTTCTTGTTTTACTGTTATTAAATTTTGCGCGATAACGTTCCCGGCTCGCGTGGGCCTATTAAAGAAGAATTGTTGGCAGTTCGGTAGATTTATTTTCAGGTGCTTATAGACCGAAGATCCCTGAACATTGCTTTTAATTAAATTTGGATGCGAGTCTATTGTGCTCGTGTAATGCTGATAACGAGATGGGACAACAGGTTTCAGTGGGAGACGTTGAAAAGGATCAAAGACCTTTGCAAATTGTCGTTTTATCTCAAGTGACAAAACTTAATTTATTTTCTGCTTTATACGATTTTCTATTAAAATGTACCTACCTATTTACTAATGACAAAAAGTAAAAATTAAAATAAACATTTCTATATAAATTTTCTGTTTTACCAATGCAAAGTATTTTTGGATAGGTACTTTAACTGGTTCGCCGTTGTAAAATGATAAAACGTGTATACATTTATATTGGAGTTAGGAATGTGGAAAATAAAAATGATATACAATTAAAAACTACTGCCAAACAGGGCACCCCTATAGAAATAGGATTGCTTTTGCCTCTTGTCAATGGGTGGGTTTAAATGTAGCAAGCAGTGCGCCCAGGCTATCAGTTTTGACTTCGGACCACGTTATCAGGCGTGCCGCTCGCCTCTTTTAGACGCACCCATTTACCAGGCGAACATAAACACAGCGGGGTATACTTAAAATTAACACAGCCAGTATTAATCTGAGTAAATGGTCTTCAATCAAATTAATAGGCATTCGCAGTATTGTTATTGCAATTCATTTAAGTGAGCCTCTGGGAGCCGGAGCATCTGAGCCCGCGGTACAAATTAATACGCTCCAAAAGCTGTATTAAATGTCGTGCAATATAACACTATTGCCACTATTAAAGTAAATAATTAAATATCGTCAGACTTAAACATCAACTGTATGGTGCCCAAACTAAGCAACGCTTGTACTATCGATACCGTACAATGGACTTGGGGCGATCCCAGTGGCCAAGGATTAGGGGTAGGAGTAGGAGTTAGAGTTTTCTACGCGGATGAAGTCGCGGGCAAAAGCTAGTTAGTTGCTGCAGAAAAAGTAACAAATAAATAATATCCTGGAACGTTCTTTTACACACGGCTACCTGATCCCAAAATAAGCAAGCTTGTACTATGGACACCAGATAACTGATATGACTACATAACTTTACTACTTTTTGTTTGTAAATACATACTTAATATTACATAATCATTGCGAAGAATCCACAAAGATAATATTATAATAGATCAATGGTTTCGCAATGGACGGTTTGTTAAGAGACGCGAGGCAATGGTCTGGGTTTGTATAGATAGGTACCTACTTAATTTTGCTTAATTTTTTCTCAAGCCTGAGATCGATTCATTAAACAAATTTGGTGTTGCGTAACACAAAACAATTATAAAGGTTCGTACATATTGTAAGAATTTATAAAAGTGGCAATTCTTACCCAAACAGTGAAAAAAAATTTTTTTTGTAGGATAAAATATATTTATTTAATCAAAGTATTTACCCTCGTTGTCTTAACATTTCTGCCATCTAATCGGAAGATCATTTAAACCCTTGCGATTGAACTCCGGGGACTTGGACTTCACTAACTTATTTCTTAGTGTTTTTTTTTTGTGCGCAAAAAGATTTTAATTATTCTTCATACTTAATTATTATTTTATTGGAAATGGCGATAAGAAAAGAATGAATTGATTGAAGCATTTATTTAATCTTACATTCGTATGTAACTTTATAAAAATAATGCGTTACTTTTGGGTAACGTTAGCGTTACTATATCACAAAAGTTCTCGGTTACTTTTTGTGTTATGAATGCTTTTTTCGCGGGTTACCCTTTCGCATTTTCCTTGACTGATGACTTTTAGAGTAGGATGCTCGCACTGCATGCACCGTTTATTACCGTAGGTAACGCCGTCGGAACCGCACACAGGCGAATAAACCTTCGGGCATTTGCAAGGTTTCTGATGGAGCACCCCTGCAGCTGTCATGACGATCATTAGAACAAGTATGATGATTTTCATTGTTCTTCAACTAACTTCGAAGTCCTTGTCGTCTCAACTTGATCCTCAAATTGTCTTTGTCGCCTCAACTTGTCGATCAACTTGATCAACCGGATCCTAAGATTACCCTGATTGTTTTGAACGTCTCGATTCTCTCAATTGGTCTCAGCAAGCCCGATTCTAGATGGTTTTATTTCTTGATTTGACTCAATATTATGTGGATTGTTTTCAGTTGGTAGATCTTCTTATAGTGTTACTTTGAATTGTTTACTGGGTTGATTGCTTGATGAAGTTTTTTTTTCTGAAATATTGTAGACTGCTTCCTTTTCTATCCCAACTGTTAAGCGACTACACAAGCGCACGATTAGTAAATCAATATTCTAATACACCCTGCGTGTATATTTTGGTATGGCACTGGCAATTTAAATCTTGATTTGACCGTTGTTTCTATATTACTACATGTAGCCGTGAAATAACGACTTAAATCAACGCGCAACGCGCCCAAGCTATCAGTTTTGACTTCTGACCACGTTATCAGGCGTGCCGCTCGCCTCTTTTGGACGCACCCACATCAGTGTCATAACCAAGAACGAACCTTGGCCTCGAGTGCGAAATTCTTGGCATTCGGCATTTAGTCGGCCAGAGGACTGCTAACAGATGGCCGACAACATTTCGACCGCCAAAAATCGTCTGTCAAAGTCTGGGTTCGTATAGGTAGGCCTCAGGAGCGTATACCTACCTACTCAATTTCGCTCTCAGGAATGAGATCGATTTATACTGGCCGTAATCACAATAAAAGTAAAAATCCGGCCAAGTGCGTGTCGGACTCGCACGAAAGGGTTCCAAACCACCGTAGAATAAAAAGTCAAAAATTTCAGTTTACTTGTATGGGGACCCCCTTTATTTTGAAATTTTATTTTATTAATAGTATTTGTTGTTATAGCGGCAACAGAAATACACATTCTGTGAATATTTCACCTACCTATTACGGTTCGCGAGATACAGCCCGCTGACAGACGGACAGACGGACAGCGTAGGCTTAGTAATAGGGTCCCGTTGGCACCCTCTGGGTACGGAACCCTACAAAGAATACTGGTGATAAAAAAAAAGATAAAAAAAGTAAGCATTATCGATACTACCATAGATCCAACTATTTTTAAACCCACAGGAACTACGCCTCATAAACTCGGGGACACACGTACGAAACTCGAAGCCGAAGTATGGTAATAAAGCAGGCTTGTCTCTAATATTGCCCCATTACGTCCGCGAGCTTAATTTATGCCGTTGCTAAGTCATAAGGTAGGACAAGACAGGACTTATGTAGTTGCACTGGATGAGACACGAAATTATATTAAGCATTTGAGTTTCGGTGATAGATATCCTATCCTACTATCCTACTAGTATTATAAATGTGAAATTATGTGTGTGAATGTTTGTTACCACGTATTTCTTAAACTACTAAACCTACCTATCCCTCGGGATAAGGTAATAGTAAGTTCCTGTATACACGGCGTCAAGGTTCACCACCTGTCACGTTGGGTTCTGACTATCTGGTGAAACGTGGGCTTTGAGTTGGTTAATACCTCCACAATGTGGTGGTGTATAGCCACTCAAGCCTCTGACTACCCCCGCATGGGGATAAAAGTCGTGACGTTATATATTTTATCTAAGCCGATTCAAATGAAATTTGAAACGTACATAGTGTACGCTAATCTTGCACATCAATGTATACGCGGGCGAAGCCACGGGGAACAGCTAGTTATAATATAAGTCATTTTTTTGTATTTATCTAGAAAGATTCAACAGGTGTACTAAAAAGTTTGATCTCTCATTTCGGGCTTGCAAAGATATTGGCAAAAAAGAGGGAGATATGTGTCTTTCCAAAATAGTTTGTCCTACTAAACGGAGTGCGTGGACACAGTGAGACTCAGTCGCTCGCGGAAAAGAATGTTGGAAACATGTCGGTATTACCAACACGGCTCATCTTCCGGTGGATAATACCTTCTTATGTATTTAATAAGTTAATTTTCAAATTGCGAGTGCGGTAACAGTTGTGTAAATTTCGCTGCATGTAGTGAGCTGAGCACATATTTATTTAATTAATAAAGAATAATAATAATAATAAATATATATCCTGGAACATTCTTTTTACATGAGGCTACCTGATCCCAAAGTAAGCAAAGCTTGTGCTATGGAAACCAGATAACTGATATTACTACATATACTACTTTTTGTTTGTAAATACATACTTAAACATAATCACACCCAGACTCGGGACATACAGACATGTTCATGCACACAAGTGCATGTCCCGGGTAGGAATCGAACTTATGACCTGCAGGGTGAAAGGCGGAGTAATTTAGTGAGTGCGATGTTAGAAGGTGCCATATCCGCTAAAATAATACATTAATGTTTAATTGATGCATTATTGGTGCGTTCCATTCACTGTTAATTTCGTTATTTTCGATCACAAATCTAGTTCCACTCGAACCAACTTGTACTGAAAGTGATCATTATTATCGTTTTTAACAGTTTTTGTGGACGAAAATAGCAAAAATTACGGTGAATGGAACGCAGCATATAATGACCCCATTTTTATTGTCACTTCCATGTTCTCTACATCAGTTCACCCAAGACTTGCCACCAAGAAGAGGAACTTGACGATTTATTATCATACTCCTTTCTAAAAGTTTTATCTTAAACGCTAGGCGGCGTTAGCTGACGCGTCTCGTACGTTACACAGTTTAGTTTTAATCGTCTCACACTGTAGGCTTGTGTGGTTGTGTTATACTATAGTACGTTTTTTTTATACTTGCCCTATTTGGTAAGCAAAGATGGCGTCCAGCGGGGCGATTGCGTAACTTTTTTGTCAACGTTTCAATTGGTTTAGTTCACCCTGTGTCAATTATATACGAAACCAATTGAAACATTGACAAAACAGTTACGCAATCGCCCCACTAGACGCCATCTTTGCTTACCAAATAGGACAAGCATAAAACAACGTACTGTACCTATGACTGTGCGTGTAAACTGACTACATGGCTTAAATGGTAAAATATTGTTTAATAATACAATAATACTTTACCACGGTAATAAACTTTACTTTGTGGCAATAATACTTTCTTTTATGTGACTATGGTGGCAAACAAGTGTGCCATACACCGCTTGGTTTTAAACAAGTAACGTAGCCTATAGATGCTTGATTTTGTAATACCAAAGGAATTGCTTGCACGTTGCCCACCTGAAGGGAGGTGGGACAAAGGTAGCGGAAGGGAAAGGGTGTTGGGCTTCCGGCTCCCTCACAAATTCTACGAAAAGCAGCTAGTACAGCTATAAAATTAACTCTACATGTTTTTTTATAAATATTAGTAGCAATGTACGGTTATCACGTGACTAGACCGTTAGTCCCTCCAGCTAAGTTAATACTTGATTGATCTAAATACAAAATTTGCAGTAATACATAGGTTCTTATCATCAAAACGGACTTAGAAGCTTGAATGGTCAATATTATTCTCTCCATAAATCCGCTCAAAAATGTTAGCTACAAAATCTCCCCAAATTGTGGGAGATTCCCCCCAATTCGACATCACTGGTTATAACTACGCAAGAGAATAAATACGTTACGTAAATGATCGAAGGTGTTCGCACACACTGAGACGCGTATTACCAAAATATAACATATGTCAAAACTCGTGTCGTAACATATCGCGCTGATATCGGCAAGATTTAGGAGTACACTATCATACAATTCATAATTCTATGCTGTAACTCGTCTCAACATGTGTGACGTCATTGACCGCGCAGGCATCGTATATATTTTAGAGTGCAGAGCTTCCACATTTGGCACTCTAATATGTACCCGGCTGCAACGCCCTCCAAATCTGGATCTGAATAATAATGGACGAAGGCACGTGCGAGTGAGCTCGGGAATTCTGGGCACTCGACTTGGCTGGGTGAGTTTAATGGTGACCCTGGCGAGGCTCCGTCGACCTTGTCACGGAGTAATATGACTGACAAGTGAATGTACTACTAAATATTCCGTGTTGTTATAAGTTATAATTTACAAATATAGCAAGACTGAGTTGTTGACTCGAAAACATAACTGCGTTGAGTGTTGAGATCGGGAATATTTTGGAATACCAAATTTATGTTGGAGGCTTTCTCGAATCTACACCGATCTCTCTTTGGAGCGCTGGCTCAAGTTATACTTTGGAAATACGCCACTACAGCACGTGTTCAACCCCCCGAGGGTTAGGCAAACTTTGACGTGACACTTCGCGACTCACGCCGTGATTGCCATCTGAACACTCGCAATGTAAATTCACAGCTAACAATCACATATACACTTGGGAATTGCGTTACTAACTTCCCACGGTTGAGTATTCAATTTGGTATAACTTTGAAAATTACCGAACTCGCTTATTTGTACACTTTTGGCGTGATTATCATAATGAATGATGTGATAACGAGGTTTGGTTCTGTCGATATTCTAAAGTAAATAATAAATATTTGAATAAAAAATATTTTTTTAATCAAACGTTTGGAAGGAATGCTACTCTTCTTGTATCTTCTAGAGGACGCTTACAAAACCAAATTCTGTACTTAGTCGTCTCTAAACAATTTATTTCGTTACGAAGGTCACTTCTAACAATGTGACATTAAGACCAAAAGAAATGGCTACAAAGACACATGCAATAATAAAGTATTGACATAATCTAAATCCATTACGTCGATTCTTTGATTGTAATTGAAAAAATCCTTTTGGAATGTGGCGCAAAGATAAGAAAATATTTTTAAAATTCAATTTATTTTAAACCCTGAAGGACACTAAAATTTCGAAATAAAAAAATAATGATGATACCTTTAGATTCTATTCTAGGCATTCCAGTAGAGTATTGGAGATTTGCGTGGGTAGGTAGACAGTGGCCCATCGACATAGTGAAGGTCGCGGGAACCGCTAGATGCAAGCAGCACAGGGCCTGTAGCCAAGTTGACATTCTACAATCGTTAACGCTAATAGAAAACTAAAAAAAAATATGGGTTGACATATCTCATCGTTAAATCACGTGGTCTTACGCTTAGAGAACGTACCCATACTACGTGACCCATTCATGGGGGGAGGGTTCAAAATACCACGCTTGGTCACAGGGGCAGGGCAAGACTGGACAGGATGCGGGACACAGGATGCAGGATACGGGATTTCCGGGATTCGTGTCCGGGATTCGGAAAACGAGATCCGGTAAAGAGGATCCGGGATTTCCGGGATCCGGGTACAGGTTTCGGGTCCGGGATTCAGAAAACGAGATCCGGGATATACGGGTACGCAGTACGGGATACGGGTGCACAGCGTTTAAAGATTTAAAAACATAAAATAAAAAATGGGTCACACGTGATATGGGTACGTTCCCAAGGCGTTCGCAATTGGAGAAACAGAATAGAAACAAATCGTTTGCAACTTGGCTAGGGGCCACGGACTGGTCGTCGTGAAAAACCTTGGGAGAGACCTATGTCCAACAGTGGACGTCTATTGGCTGAATTGATAAAGACGATTGGAGATTTCAATTTTCAACTTTGGTGATGAGTGAGTATTTGAATTTTAGGGTTACGTTGTTGAAAGTAAAATATGCGAATGAGGGTTTATTAAGATGTAAGTAAGTACATCAGTAACACATAAATTGTTTCAGTAAAAAAAATCTTCTCCATTATCGCATTTTCCTAGACTGATGACTTTTGGAATACGATGCACGCATCGCACCATGCAATGTATATTCCCGTAGGTAACGCCGTCGGAACCGCACACAGGCATGTAAATCAACGGGCATATGCAAGTGTCCCGATGAAGATGTGTCCGTTTTGAAGGTGGTAGAGCCAAGCTGTAGCCAATTGACTGCAGCTCATAAACGGGCTGGCTCGACCGGGGTAGTACCACCCTCTCACAGAAGATCGGCGTAAAGCAGCTATTACAGCTGCGTTTCGTACGATGAGTGAGAGAGCCGTAATCCCACCCCCCCTCCCCCTCCCTCCATCCCACTCCCCTTCAGGTCGGCAATGTGCGAGCAATACCTTTGGTATTGTAAGCATCTATAGGCTACGGTAACTGCTTAACATCAGGCGGGCCGTACGCTTTTTTGCCACCGCAGTCCTATAAAAAAAAAAAAAAAAACATCTGCAGCTGTCATGACCACCATTAGAACAAGTATGATGGCTTTCATTGTTCGTCAACTAACCTCGAAGTCCTTGTTGCCTCAACTTTACCAGATCCTGAGATTACCCTGATCGTTTTGAACGTCTTAATTCCCTCAAATGGTGAGAGAAGCCTGATTCTTGATGGTTTTTATTCTTGATTTGACTATCTTCTATAAAAATATGTTGATTTTTTCAGTAGGTTGATCTTCTTTTAGTGTTTCTTTTAATTATTTAGTACTGGGGGCTTACCACGACCTCTTATCGCGATTCAATTATAGGAGCGTTTTAACGTTTCAGCGACTTTTTGTGCAATTACGTACCTTATTGTCATGACAATAAGAAACGTCATTGCACAAAAAGTCGTTGAAACGTTAAAACAATACTGCTATAAGAGGTGGTGGTAAGCACCCTGGGCTGATTGCTTGATGAAGTTTTTTTCTTCTGAAATATTGTGGACTGCTTCCTTTCCGATTCCAATTGTTAAGTGACTACACAAGCGCACGGTAACTAAATCAATCATCTAATACACCCAGTGTGGATAGCTATGTAGGCACTTTTAATTAAAATCTTGATTTGACCGTTGTTTCTATATTTAAGAAGTAGCCGTGAAATTACGACTTAATTCGATAATTTAGCGTGGTTATAAAATTTTAAGGTGAACGAATTGTTAATGATTGTTTAGTATGTAGCAATAACAGATGCTTAATAATTGAGAATTTGTGAAAATATGTAATATTATTTTTAGGGTTCCGTACCCAAAGGGTGCCAACAGGACTCTATTACTAAGCCTCCGCTGTCCGTCCGTCTGTCGGTCTGTCAGCGGGCTGTATCTCACGAACCGTAATAGGTAGAGTTGATTTTTTCACAGAATGTATATTTCTGTTGCCGCTACAAGAACAAAATACTAGAAATAAAATTTAAAAATAAAGGCGGTCCCGATACAAAAAACTTGAGCTAAACTTACTTACTTAAACTTATTGTATTATGGTCGGTTTCCATACAAAAGACTTCAACGTGTGGCTCTAAAAATCACCATTTTTGGGGATGTTTCTTATATTCTATGGTGGTACGGAACCCTTTATGTGTGAGTCCGACACACACTTGGCTGGTTTTATGATTATATTGTCCTTGATAATACAGAAAAAATATAGGGACGACTCGGAGTATGGTCAGATATAAAAACTACATAAAGCTAAATAATTGAGACATATATTTATTACCGGTTAGTTAAATTTGCCATTTTTAACCCTCAGCGCAAGAAGGAGTTCAAGTTTGACAGTGTCTGTTATACCGTGTTTTCAGAACAGATAAATTGAATACGGGATTTTTTTTCGGTAGCTAGGATGTCTAGGTTGTTAGCTGTATTTTATTATTTCAATTCTGCTTCTGTAGTTATCATTAAGATCATTTTATCTACGTATCCTATGTTTTACATCGAATTTGTGAAAAATATTCCAGATTTAAATTTTCAATGATGAGTGAGAGATTTTTTTTTATAGTAAAATACCTTTGAATATTCGAATAAGGGTTTATTATGATGTAAGTAACTACATACATCAATTTTTACAAGACTGCCCAAAAAAAGGAGTGTGATATGTGTTTAGGGTTCATGTATGTTTGTTTGTTTGTATGTATGTAGGTATGTGAGATTCTTTATTCCACCATAACTTATAAATGCCTGATGGATTTGGATGTATGGGGTATTGTTAAAATCCTTACATAATTCCGGGTAACACTGGGTGTATTATTTTTGAAAATAATCAATATGGCGGCATTATGGCTCAATTATGCTGTTTGAAAATGTATACAATTATTCTTTTTCTTTTGAAAAGAGTAACCATTGAGTTTCTTGCCGGCTCTTCTCAATGGAAGCAACATTACGAACCGGTGGTAATACTAAAATATTTTTGCTATTTTGACGATTTATAAACGCTACTTATAGCTTACATGAATAGTTATTTTTTGAGTTTGAGTTATCATTTTATATTTATATACCCGTCCGCCTTGTTGCCTTGGTGGAGTATATAGACTATACATATAGTATACAACTTGCAACGCCTGCCAAACAAACATACAAAGCATCAAAAAGCTAAAGTTACCGAGCTCTGGATAACTAAAAAGATAACGATGCCTTTGACTTAGCACCCTTTGTCGCTTGTTACAACTTTGTTCTTGTTAAATGGAGAAAAAAGTTCGGTGTCATTTGATACGCCTTGATCTGATACTCTTTGTCGGCCTACAAACGATTCGGCTGCACCATGGACCTATCACTTAGGGGACTGGGTCTAAGCTACCAGGCCGCGTTGCTATTACATCGCACAACCAGGCCGGTGACGTCATCACAGTAGGCGTGGCTTAAGTCAGTGTGCTGTTGGCGTTCGTCCTGTGCAGACGTCTTGCCAACGTTCGCATCCCAAATATAATTCTATTCGACACTAGATGGCGCTGCTCGGTACGTTTTTTATATAAACATACACTTAGTGACATCTAGTGTGAAAAAGTAAAACTACGTACTAACATCGACATAAAACGAACCCAGTAGTTCCGCTATTTACCGGTAGATTCAAATTTCAATGTAGGCGTTATCTACACCCCTTCACCCGTGCCTTCACCCGTGCAAAATGTCCACGCGTTGTTTCATAGGGAAATCTAATAAGGGCACCTCTTTTAGCCTTCACTTACTCTGTGGGCTGCACACTGAGATAGTTTTATTTTGGGTACATATTGTAAATAAAAGACTATCAATAATACACGGAGAATCTATTCACTCTATTTATTGCATAACAATCCTACCCTCGAGTAATTAACAATTTCCATATTATTTCGATATCAATTAAGTTGTACGATCCTTCGACGACTTTCTTAATCTGCCCAATTCTATCAAAATTGCCAACCTTGAAAAATAGTTCAAATGTTGCCAGCTCTCCATGACCAATAAGCAATCATCACCAGCAAGCAATATATATTTAAACCTATTTCATTTCAGATCGAATTAATTTTCCAATGTTAACAATATGTTTAGCAGTTAGTGGATTGGTTAAGCATGCGACTTGCAAACTTAAGGTCCAGGGTTCAAACCCCGACTCGCACCTCTGGATTTTTCGAAATCTATGTGCGAATCATAATGGTTATCACTCGCTAACGGTAAAGTAAAACATCGTGAACATCGTGAAATGTGAAATCCACCAACCCGCACTGGGCCAGAGTGGTGGATTATGGCCTGTATCCCCCTCGCATTGAGGGGAGGCCCGTGCCTAGGGGACATTAAAAGGGCTAATATTATTATTTTATTTTAACAATCATTTCCGTTAACAAATAAAATAAACAAATTCGTGGTCCTAGCGAGCAGGAAGCGTCGATAAATAAGTGCGGTGATCCAAAGCGGATGTTGTAAATTGTTTCAGCCATGGTAGCTCTAGATAAATCAAGTTCCATGTAATCTTGAGGTTGTGGGCCATGAAAACAGCGGTGATGCAAAAATTCTTCATACTTTATCTAGCGACCCACTGCGGGTACTATAGTCTGACCGCTACCGCTGTGCCGCGCCTCAGGTATGCGCGGGGAGTGTGCGGGGAGTTGGGGACTGGGGAGTGGATTCGCCCACCCCGTCTCGCCGCTCGCATACCTAAGGAGTAGCACAGCGGTAGCGGTCAAACTAAGTATATAAAATAATTTATTGAAGTGAATACTTCTTTAGCAGCGTTGGGCACTTTTCTTGGGATGGGTAAACAATTATAAACTCGCGACAGGGGTCACGTGTCCTGATCGAAAAATTCGACAGATTGCGCAGGGCGCTTGCGCGAATAAAATGCGACAGAATCGTAGCGACAGGTCACGTGTCCTATCTTGGGATGGGTAAAAAGTATTATAGTTCATAATTTCGCTTTCAACGTCAACATCTTATTAGCGCCTAAGTGAATGGATCTGGGTGAGTGCTCTATGGGGCGTATGTTTGAATCCTATGTTTACTATATTTTCGAATTTAATATACCTATTATTAGTTATTTAATTCTTATATTTTTTTTTTTTATTTGTATTATTTTATATGATTATTTAACAAAAAAAAGGGCAAGTTATTTTTTTTTTTTCGTGGCACACGCAGTAGCCTCAGTCATATATTCGGGCAAACCAAAGGGCGAGCCAACCTACACTCCAGACATAGAAGCTCGTGCGCGCCATGTCAAACTAAGCGAGGCAAAGCGGCCGCGCGCGGCATGTGAGCCATCTAGACACAGCAATTTTGTCTGGTATTACGATTTTCAGCCCTCCTAGACAAGTGGCTTCGTCTACAAGCGTTTCTATAAATCGCTACGCTTCATGTATGGAAATGACATAAGTCACGTGATCTACCGACTTGTCATGTCATTTCCATACATTAGGGCCATAACACACCGGGTAGCCATGGCGACGTCGCCAGCCACCGTAGCTAACAATTCGTATTAAAATTTATGGGAGGTAACACCTGGCGACGGACTGGCGACGTCGCCAGTCATTACAAATTGTTTGGATACGTGGCCGGCAACATCGCCATGGCGTCCCGGCGTGTTATGGGTCTAACGTAGCGTTTTCTAGAACGCTTTTAAACGAAGCCACTTGTTTTTTGTTTTTTTTTATAGGACTGCGGTGGCAAAAAAGCGGCTTTCGGCTCTCTCACTCATCGTACGAAACGCAGCTATAATAGCTGCTTTACGCCAATCTTCTGTGAGAGGGTGGTACTACCCTGGTCGAGCCAGCCCGTTTATGAGCTGCAATCAATTCGCTACAGCTTGGCTCTACCAATCTTTTCTAGGGGTGGGCTGTTCTCTTGGCCACACAATAAGGTCGTATGTGGGATCGATTGCTTTGTCCGCTGAACCGCGAACGAGGGATCAGCTGTATTTTGTTTAACATGCCCAACTTAAGAAACTTCCCCTTTGCAATATAAACGGGATATTTATGTGGCTTGAATAATTGCTCTACCGGAAACAATATTGTTTGGTTTCCATTATTTACTCGTTATTCATATTTGGAGAGTCCTGTGACCTAGTTTTAATATTGTAGAGAGCCAAGCTGTAGCCAATTGACTGCAGCTCTTATACGGGCTGGCTTGACTGCGGTAGTACCACCCTCTCACAGATGATCGGCGTAAAGCAGATATTAGAACTGCGCTTCGTACAATGAGTGAGAGCCGGAAGCCGCACCCCATCCTTCCCCTCTCTCCGTCCCACTCCCCTTCAGGTCGGCAACGTGCGAGCAAAGCCCTTGGTGTTGTGAACATCTATAGGATATTGTAACTACTTAATATCAGGCGAGCCGTACGCTTGTTTTCCACCTGTTCTATAAAATTGTCTTATTTATTTAAAAACCTTACCTACGAAGTTATATTTGAGCTCTATAGTAGGTATTATTAAAGTCGCAGGCTATAAGATATGAAAGGTCTATAGCAGGGTTCGGCAAGTAGTTGTAGGTGGGGTCCGGATACTGTGGGAAAATTTTAACGAGGTCCAGAAAAAAACAACTGATTATAATTAAGTGCTACCTATTTATAGTATGGTTTCAAATAAAATTCTGAACTATAAAACACAAGACCTAAAATTAACGTGAGAAACTGCACCGACGGTTTTTTAGAGTTTAGTTCTCGAGAAGAACAACAAATTCGAAGTGTGTCTTCTAAGTGGGCATCCGTTAATCTCTAACGATATTTGTTTTTCAAAATATTCATCTTTGAGAAAGATGATTCACATACGTATGTCGAGCCAAACATTGTGGCCAAATTGATAGCTAGTTTGTTGCAATTTTCATATTTTTCTGGGACATGTTTGGCGGTCCGAGGTTCGACCTTTCGCGGTCCGCAAATGGACCGCGGTCCGCCTGTTGCCGACCGTTGGTCTATAGTCAGTTGGTTTTAGTATTGGCGTTTGACCACTGAGACATAATTCTAATATGAAATGTATACGTACTCGGGCACGCCGCTCGACTGTTAGAGACGCACCAATTTACGTCAGAGTATCAAAATTATTACTAGAAATTCACAATTTTCAATTCTACATTATTCTACCTAACATTCACAAGCCATAACTCAATATCAGATCCCATCACACGACAATACGCCAGACAGCTAACGGCTCGGTTGGCACTTATTGGCGCTATCTGGCATAATCCCGTGAAATATGCAAGTCGGGTCGGGGGGCGTTGTTAGCACGCGATTTGCATAATGGCCAATCAGTCAGGGCGACGATTTGTGAACGATGCCTGAGATCAAATTTTTAGGTAGGTATATGTATTAATACCTATTAATGTCTTGCTTTTTCCTACAAGTTATCGCAAATTACATATTATACATACTATACACGTAAAATACCTATAACAACAACATAACCAACAGTTTAGTGGTAACAAAATAACAACATACATGTTTGTTGGGTAGACGGTGGTACAATCACAATATTTCTAATTAAATTGGTGCGTCCAGATGCCTCACATGCTATGCGTTCCGACGTCAAAACTGAGTGCTGGGGCGTGGACTGCGCCTGTTGAAGACACATCCATTGGGTGCGTCCAAATGAGGAGAGTGGCGTGCTCGACAATATTTTTTTGGCATTATGTCTTACGTGGTTCGACGTTATAATTGATTGTTCAGGCGCACCACTCTCATATAGACGCATCCATTAACTAGTGCATTAGCGAATCGTTTATAACAGAACAATCGTTCCAAATACAGCGGTCATTTTACTTTATGAAGACGAAACGTCGAACGACGAAGTAGCGTGAGTGCATTCTTCCATAACTCTCCTAACAATAAAACTTTGTTGTATAACACAACATAGTGCGCCAAATGTGTTGTAAAAGTAACACTGAAAAGTAGCGTTGCCAAAGTTGTGAGATTCAACCCGCCACGGTCGGTAACAAAGTTAACCAAAGTGGCCAAATTTATCGATGGGGGGACTCGACGGCGGTGAAAATTCTGTTTTGGCAACCAATGCTCGGAATGGGGAATTGGAAGAAAGGATTGATAAATAAATGATTGGAGATGAGAAGAGGCGAATTTGCTTTGATTGAGACTTGGTTTTTAATGAAATTTGGCAGCTTTGCTTTGACGGGCCCGTTAGCGTGGTTGGCGCGGAGGCGCCTTTCACGCTGCAGGTCGTAGGTTCGATTCCTACCCGGGACATGCATTTGTGTGCATGAACATGTCTGTATGTCCGGAGTCTGGGTGTATTAAGTATGTATTTACAAATAAAAAAAATTGTATATGTAGTAATATCAGTTATCTGGTTTCCATAGTACAAGCTCTGCTTAGTTTGGGATCAGGTAGCCGTGTGTAGAAAATGTCCCAGGATATTATTATTATTATTTATTATTTGGGATGTGCTAAGTTTACATTCAAATTCAAAGGGCACCTCTATTCAACACAATGTAAACATTAATGTTAACTTACACATTGTAGGTACCTCTCTAGATCTCAGCCCGGTGGATAATTTGTGGTGCAATAAAATCTAACAATCTCGAGCATACAAAGTTGGTTGCACCATGATTTAACGACTGGATTATGAAGCTTTTGATTAGGTTTTTGATTGTATTATTGTATTAGGTAGAAAATGAGTACATTTCATTAAACAGAGATACAACTTAGTTTGTATACTTACCTTATATCTATACATATAATAAGAATGTAAAATTGGTCGCGTCTGTACATTCGAAATATTTGGAAAAAAAATAGTGGGGGGGACTTAGATGGACCAGCAGAATTCATTTTTATCATTTTTAGAATTTTTGTCTGTGTGTATGTTTGTATGTTTGTATGTTTGCTCAGATTTTCGAAAGAGCACAACTTCGAATCCACCGGATGGATTTCAACGAAATTTGGCAAGGATATGACTAATAGTCTAACTTAACATCTAGGATACTTTTTTTTTCGAAAATGTTTAGGGTTGCCACAGAAAATTCAAAAAACTACTTAAAAATTCTAAATGTTTGAAAGAGCTCAACTTTGAATCCACCGGATTAATTTCAATGAAATTTGGCATGGATATGACTAATAGTCTAACTTAACATCTAGCATATTTTTTTTTTCGGTAAAGTTTAGGGTTGCCACAAAACATTCAAAAACTACCTAAATATTCGAACACGCACAACTTCGAATCCAGTGGATTGATTTCAATGAAATTTGGCATGGATATGACTAATAGTCCAACTTAACATCTAGGATATTTTTTTATAAAATATTAGATTGTAAATTTTTATTACCACACGGAAATTCTAGCCAACAATAAGTTTTAGTTATTGAAATACGTCTATTTAGAGCGGAGCCCTACGGAGCCCTACGTTGTGTGTGATCCGACACTATTTGGAATACATAATCTTAATTTTAATAATAATAATAAATATTTTATTGCTGCGTTCTACCATCTTAAGTTTCGTTTTTCTTAACTAGATGTCGCTATACTTAAAATCAGACAATACCTGCCTTGCATCACGTGTCAAAATTTAATATCTTCCTTGCTTCAAGAAATTTAGTTTTTTTATTCCTTATAACGTATAAAAAACATTAAGCGGGTCTTTGTATCACGCGGAATCTTAGACGTTAACTTTGGAATTCATCTCCACAGTACTAATGCCGTAGGGAAGCTACCTACCTAAGAAGTAAGTCTAGAGGACCTGCTGATTTTGAATTAAGTAGTAATGGAAACATAGACATTGAACTCTGAACTCCAACCCCTCAGGAATGATGCTGCTGGGTAACTGCCTGCTTAAACCATAAATCTGGAGGACCTGCTAACTTTGAATTAGCAATGTGGGTATCAAGTAGAAACTTCTCAGGCGAGGTCGCGTTACCGATCCGGCGCTAGAATTTAAGGAAAACGTGTAAAATGACTACTTGTAAGTGCCCTCCTAGGCCTAAACATAATAAACGCTTTGACTATTGACTTAGACGATAAACTCCGGACTCTAACTTTTTAAGCACGATGTTGTGAAGTGACTCTTACCTAAGCCGTGAGTCTGGAGCACTCACTCATTTTAAATAAGGAACATGGGTATCAAGTACAAACTTAAACATTGAGCTCTGGAGTCCAACCGCTCAGTCGTGATACTGTGAGTAACTACAGATATAGATCGACGGATACAGATAGACTGGTACAGACAGAGATACTCACCTACCGATAGATTACAGACAGACCGATTCAGACAGACAGATACTTACAGCTAAACTGATACACACAGACAAATAAAGTCAAACTTTTGTTATACAACTAAGGCGCCAGGCAAGCGTACGGCCCACCTGTTGTTAAGCAGTTACCGTACCCTATAGATGCTTGCAACCAAAAGGCATCGGTAGCACGTTTCCAACCTGAAGGGGAGTGGGGTTAGTGGGAGGGGACGGGGAGGTGGCTTGGTTGCGCTTCCGGCTCTCTCCCTCATCATACGAAACGAAGGTAAATTAGCTACTTGAATGCCGATCTCCACCTTACTGGTCAGACTCTACACCTTACTGGTATAGACTGGTACAGATAGACAGGCACGGACGGACGAACTCAGACTGATGCAGACTGACGTAATACAGATTAGACGATAGACAAAATTATATTTAAGGGCTTCACCGACTGGACGCGGACGGAGTCGCGGGCACAGCTAGTTTGGAATAATACTCTACCTTCTTTTTCTACGTAATTATTGTGTGTATGTTTTGTTATTATTCCTTTTCTAAGATTAAGGAATTTAACTCGCAAGGTAGGTAGGTTTTATTCTATATTATTTTAAATTTAATGATGTTGTATTAAATTGAGCACATATATACACTTAATTAATAAAAATATTACCATTCGCAAGTATGAAATCAAAATCTAAGATAATAATCAAAACCCAAGGTAATATTGGAGAAGAGAGTTACTAACTGTTCTGGTATAAATGTCCTAATATACCAAACTTTCTTCAAAGCGTATCTTGTAATAATTAACTACGGTTTAATAAATAAATGACTAAAGTTAATTCGGTGCAACTCACCCACTCTACAACTTTACAATTAGATGTAATCCAGAATAATAGACGCATTGCACTATAAAAGAGAATAATTGTCTCACTAAGCACATTATGCATGTTTCATGAACCAGATATCTTATTTTAATTGTTGCTTAAGACTCTATTTAAGGTAGCATACACTTATAAATTGTGGAGGGTGATTTTTTCAAAGCGTGTATGGCTAAATCCGAAACTATGCGGAATAGCGAAAACTGTTCAAAGGAGTTTTGGAGACGATTAACCAAAACTATACATCACTATTGATGAGATGTCTGGTTCATGAAACATGCATAATGTGCTTATGTCTGTTTTGCATGTACACCCTACTTATGTTAAATGATGCCTATAAATTCTACAGTTTTGGAATGTGCTCATCAAGGCCTTCAATTTGATACCCATATTGTAATAATGGAAGAAAAACATATTTTTTTCACATTTGAAAATTGAGCCATAGTGCCACCATATTGACTTTTTTCAAAAATAATATACCCAGTGTTACCCGGAATGATGCAAGGATTCTAACGATACCCCATACATCCAAATCCGTACAGGCATTTATAAGTTATGGTGGAATAAAGAATCTCACATACATACAAACAAACAAACATACATGAACCCTAAACACATATACACTCCTTTATTATGGCAGTCGTGTAAAAAATAGACATTATGCAAAATCGATAGGATCGCTTCTAACCCAGTGTTTGAACTGGACCAAAAAATTAGAAGAAAACATGTTTTGTTAAAATGTTCCGTCCAGTGCGAACTCAGGATAAGGATAGGTACAATTCTGGGACGAAATGTAAAATAAAATGAAAGGCTATTTTTTTTTATTACTTGTTCATATTTTCATACATTAGGTACCTAGAGGTACCTACTACCGTAAGTATTAGCATTTGGCCATCCAAGCACCTTTAAAAAATCATCTTGTATATTCCCGCTGAATCTACCCCCCGACCACCACTCACAAAAGTTTGCATAGGTCTTGAGACAACGGTAAACAAATTCATGTTTTCAGAAATAATAATGGTAATGCTTACTGTAATAACGGTAAAATGTTTGTTTGCGAACTTTAGTCAGATCTTGAAATGAATATTTTAGTGGTAGTTTGTGTTTATTATTTAGATGATTTTATAGGCTCTGAATTGCTCCGTCAAGGTAAGTAACGGTTTTCAATATCTATCCCAGATCCTTTTGTCCACTAGTGGGGCACTAAGGGCTAATTATAATACTTATGTGATATTCATTCTTTCATATTGGAGGGCAGAGGGTTGAGTCAATCTAATAAACTTAACTTTAACAAAAAAATTAAAAAGGGATAAATTTTCATACGTAAAATAAAAGTTTATTCTATGCCTTATAATTTCGTGTGTAGGATAACCGTGTGTTCATTACTTTAAAATGTTGTTTTAAAAGATAATTAACGCAATTTATTAAACCAGTAAAGTATAAACCTTTGTAATGGACGTTTAGTGGGCCACGGATTTGTATGAATAGTGAAAAGCACTGAATAGTTTAAACCTTACGAACCAATGGAACACTCAAAATTTAAAAAAGGAAAACATGTTTACTAACGACATTGCAAGCGCAAAAAATACAATAATTGAATCTGGAAGGGGTCGCCCCGACCGCGTCGCGTCGCACGTTGATTGGCCGATATTCAAATTTGGAACTAACGAGATATGGAACGGTGTGTGCGCCGTGATGACGTTTCACGCTGTGGCTAATATATTTCTCATAGCCCTAAGGGGAAGTGTTAGGGGTAATGGGCCGAGGAATGGAGGGAGTGACTTAAAGATTCGCGCAAATATTCTGGTTGGCAGGCGTTTAGGTATAAATCACATTTGTACGAAATATTTTTTGCGATAAGCCTACGTGATATTTTATGTAAATATTTGCCATTACATTACACCTGTGGTACTACTTGTAGGTATGTAAGGAGGAAAAAGTTGTCAGGTTTCATTGGCTGTTTTGTGTCATAGGTTGGTTTATGGTATAATAATAATAATAATTTAGCCCTTTTAACGTCCCACTGCTGGGCACGGGCCTCCCCTCAATGCGAGGGGGATTCAGGCCATAATCCACCACGCTGGCCCAGTGCGGGTTGGTGGATGGTTTATGGTGTACACAAAAAAGAAGATATGATATTGGTTGACCGTAAAAAGTACCTAATCAGGCGAACGAATAACATCAATGACTTTTTGAAATAAGCATTTTTGTAACTTATCAATTATTTTTAAGGTCATCATCATCACTTCATCATCATCACGTCATCATCGACCCTGTAATTGTAAACCGACCAGTCAGAGGGTCGAACGTAATAGTAGCTCAATGGCAATGGCAGTTCAATGGCTAAGCGACTTAGGGTGCCGGTAGTTGGGTTTTGGAACGTGAATTCACGTTCATTCGTTCATGCCGAACTCTATCTGCGAACTTGGTTAGTATGTATACACATTGGAAGAACTGAACATCTAATTGTAAGGATAAAAAAAAATGTAACGTCACGACTTTTATCCCCATTCGGGGGTAATCAGAGGCTTGAGTGGCCATACACCACCACATTGTGGAGGTATTAACCAACTCAAAGCCCACGTTTCACCAGATAGTCAGAACCCAACCAACGTGACAGGTGGTGAACCTTGTCGCCGTGTATACAGGAACTGACTATTACCTAATCCTGAGGGATAGGTAGGTTTCCTCACGATGTTTTCCCTCACCGTCAGCGAACTGTAAATTATGTACATAGATGAAAATTCATCCATTGGTGCATGCCCCACCGGGGATCGAACCTGGGACCTTCTGATTGCTAGCCCAACCTGTTCACCCCTAGGCTACAGTCGCTTATTGTATGTATTAGCTTCTTTAATAAAAGCCCTTATACATAATGTATAACACTGTTGTCCTGAATGGCGGCGTCAGTTACTTTTCTGGTTAATTTAAAGTAACTCCGCCGGTTTAATGCCGGAATTTATGTGGCGGTTTTTATGTCCCAATAAAGTTCCTTTAGAATGAGCCGACGTCGTTAATCTGGAGTTCTAATAAAACGAAAAAAGTAACCAATGATATTGGTGATACGGTTACTATGATGACATACTTTATTGCTGCGGAGACTCTGTTAAAATGGATTATTATTATGCAAACATTATGTAGAGCAGTGGTAGCCGATCGGTTAAGCACGCGTCTTGCGGGCTTAAGGTCCAGGGTTCAAACCCTGGCTCACACCTCTGGATTTTTCGAAATCTATGTGTGAATCATAACTTTAATATGATTATCACTTGCTTGCGGTGAAGGAAAACATCGTGAGGAAACCTGCATGTCTTAGACATGTGAAATCCACCAACCCGCACTGGGCCAGCGTGGTGGATTATGGCCTGAATCCCCCTCGCATTGAGGGGAGGCCCGTGCCCAGCAGTGGGACGTTAAAAGGGCTAAATTATTATATTATTATTAAACATTATGTAGAGACATTTCTAGGAAAGCAGTATTATTAGGGTCGGTTCAGACAGAGCGAAAAAATGCGTGAGCAATTTACTGGCTCCATTGAAAATAGGGCCATATTACCTGAGCCTAAAGTTGGCTCGCGTATGTCCGCGACTTCGCGAGCAGGCTCGGTCGCGAGCCGACTTTAGGCTGTGGTAAATTGGTCTGAACTGACCCTTTGGTTTCCGTAGGTATATAGGTACTTGAAAAGAAAGAACGGTACCCTTATAAGATCACTTTGTTATCAGTCTGTCTGTCAAACCGCTGGTGTTAAAAAAGTTAAATTTGACAGTAGGCACCTTGTATAGAGTAGGTACCCACATGGTACCCACTAAGGAAGGATATTGGAAAATTTAAACACCCAAAACACGTTTCAACCGTATGTCTTATGACTGTTGATTGTCTGTTGACTCTATTTTCAACACAATTCCGTTATTTTTCATTAAACTTTCATAATTGCACTATTTTTAAATTCAACGCGAAACTGAAAGAGAAAAGGAAAACATTACGAGTAAAAAGTTGATACCTGATGCCGGTATTCCCCGGCCGGTCATAAAGTTGCGCCGAGAGGGAGGCACGTAATGACAGATGCTTTCCTAGCTGTTATATTTTATACTTCAGTGAAAACTACATGGCTTTTATATTTTGTGAAGGTAAATAGCACACTATGGCCCGTATTAATAAATACATATCAAAGTTGAGATCGATCTTAACATACAGTTTTGATGTTGAATGTATGGAACTGACTGTAATCTGTCAAAAACAGCATCTCAAGTTTTTGTACATAATTACCATGGAGAATTACATATTGTAAGCAGTAGCGACATCTGAAGTAAGCAAAAGGTAGTTTTTGACCCATTTGATCTCATGTATCGAGTCCTATTATGGATCTAAGGACTAAGTACGCGAACCACAGCCGATAAGTACTTGAGACTAGGTGGAATACGTGGAACAGATGTTTGGATCACGTATTTTTAAATACTAGGAATATGTGCACCTAGTCCTAAATTTACCTGGTACAACCCATCTCTAGATGTGAACTAGATAAATCATAGCCAGCACGCCACTGATCGGTAAACGATCGGAGGTTAAGCAACGCTGTGCAAAGTCAGTCAGAGATGAGTGACCATTTAATGGCATTTAAACCAAGCGTCGAAAGAGTCGGTCCCGGTTGTTGTCATCTAGGCAGCAGTCGTTAGCCTTGTCAGAGGCCTTCGGGTGGCTTGAACAACTCTGACACCAGGTTGGCCACTAACCATACGATAAGAAGGTGCAGAGCGGCGGCGGTTACCGTATTCTATGGACGCCTGCAATACCAGAGGCATCGGTCGCACGTTGCTGATCCTCTAAAAACCTTAAAAAGCCCGGTAAACATAGAATATGACCCTCCAATCTACTAAGATTTATTATAGTGGTAACACCCTCCCACCTTTCGGTATATAGTGAGCATATTATTATACTATTTCTGGCAACCCTTACGAGGCGTCAGGGACCACCTACGGTAGGTCCTTCCACCAGAGCATACACTCTGGTACTCAATGTGTGAGTTGCACCGTGATTACTCACTACCATTTATGGTACCATATGGTAAACATTGAACGGTATACAGGCCCCTTTTTTCGCCAATTACTATTCCCAAACGCACATACATCGTTGTTAAAGCAAAACAACTGGCTCTCCTGGCCGTGGCTATCAGATTCGCGATACAGCGGAGATTTATACAGCTCTAGGGCTGTATTCAATTAGCTGGCGAATCGGAACTGTACTGTTTGTTCGGTTCAATCGGTGTTCTGAGCGATAAGTGGCGATTGGAGTGCTATTCCGTTTAGCGATTGATAAAAATAAAGTTACTATTTCGCTTTGTCCAGTGGTCGTAAAATGTTCGTCGATGCAGTTCCCGGAATGTCGAAATAGTATTTGGATGTTTCGCTATGCAATTCTGGGCTTAGCTGGCCGTCTTTAGAATGTGTCTTTATGACCGTAGGTTTGCTCTGATTTAGATGCCTAATTTTTTTTCTCCATGTAATTTGTCTATATCCATGTGACAAAATGTGGTGGCAATTTTATTCTTTTAAAAATAAGTCAAATCAATTATGCAGGCAAAGTTCTGGCCTGAAAGTATACGTGCCTAAATTAAACCTACATACTTAATTGATTTATCCAATTAATAAAATACCTACCGAGGTCACACGGAGAACGGTAACACGAAGAATTATCCATTTAACTAATACCATACTGTCAAACCACAGGCAAGTCTTAGGAAAGGAACCTCAGGTCCTCAATTCCACATTCCTCGCACTTGCCGGCAGTATTATTAAACAATTAATACTGCCTGATGAAATGAAATGAGTGATCCTCAAAAATTGACATACAGGTAAAACAACCCGAGTGTCAATTTTTGAGGATCACTCATAACCCATAGCCCCATTCGTCCCGTTCCATCATTATAAATACCTATATTTTTTGTTTACATTTTGTATTTTCTCAGAAAAAAATATGCGGAAAACAATACCCCATAACATAAATCAGACGACAGAAGAAGCGTCCTAATGTTCGTTACTCAGAATTTTATTACATCTATACTCGTATTGCATGTACAGACCACGAGTAAACAATAACATCAAATCTCTCAAGTTTACGCCGATGCTATATTTTTATATTGTGATTCATTTGATGGTGTAGCATATATCAAACAAGTCCCAATAAGAGACCGGAGTTTGTGTATTAGATTATCGATATTTATATGAAGCGACCTGACTCTCTATACACTCTTGCTGAGCCTCATTCAACTAGAAATATTATTCATAGGTTTTTTTTACAAGTCTTGTTGAACCACCTAAAGGTTGGCACTCATCTATCAACTCGGCACCCGACCAGCACCGCTTCGTCGTTCGGCATTCACTTACTGAACCGGAAATAAGTGAACCATGCGCTAACCACGCGGCGTTCACTCGTTGACCACGCGCGGTCCACTGGTTGATCACGTGACGTTTATGGTGTAAAAGCAGCGTCCGCCCGCGGGCCACCTGTCGACAACGAGTGGATGCCGAGCGGCGAGGCGGTGCTGGTCGGGTGCCGAGTTGATAGATGAGTGCCAACCTTAAGTCTGCACAGGTCTAAACCCTCGCCCAGTCTGTACAATGCCGACGTATGCGGAAATACCAACGTTCGGTTAGCGACATATACGCTTTAGTTTTATGGCCGCATTTAAGGGTTAAGTGCGAAGTGGAATGTAGATAGGACGTGGGAACACTCTAGTGATGTTTTGGGGGTGACTGTGACGCGTTTATGGGGCACGACTCGTTTGCGCCTCGTTCCGACTCGAGTCATTTGTTTTGGTGGATTGTGCCTCGCGGGATGTTTTCTTTAAATGCTCCTTAAATTGTTCCTTTTTGATGTTATTGATGTGGCAAATAAGCGTACGACCCGCCTGAATTCAAGCAGTTACCGTAGCCTATAGATATGTGCTTGCAATACCAAAGGCATCGCTCGTACGTTGCTGACTTGAAGAGGAATGGGACAGAGTGAGGAGAAGGTAGTGATTGGTCTTCCGAATCTCTCACTCATCGTACGAAGCACGTCTGTAATAGGTACTTTACGCCAATCTTCTGAGAGAACGTGGTACTACCCCGGAACTGCAGTCAATTGGCTACAGCTCGGCCCTACAACTAATTGTTAACTCAATTTATATCCACATACATTGAGGCTTTCAAAATTAATTTTAATGGCAAGAATACATTTTAATCGCTGTGTGAAATTCTTATACGAAACGCAAGCCATGCAAAATCAAATCATTACGAAAGTGTGATGTCAAACAACTGTACAAAATTACCTACAAATATGTATAAAAGGAAAACGGCAAACCAATTAACATATCCAAACATCCGGATTAAGCCATATTAAACCAACAATGAGATCGCGAAATTGTATTCAAACTCGTGAAGTGAATATCTCTCGATAATGAGTGCCATTCACGGCTGATAATACTAACCGGATCTATAAAATCTTTCTATTCACCGTAGGCGCCTTATTCGAGGGATTTCTCGAGCGCATCCCTATAGCAATTCATTATAATTCTATTGAAACGGTTCTATTGTTATGTGGGCTATTATATACTCATTTACGCCTGTGTATTCTTGAGAAAGACGTGGGTGTGGCGATATCTGTATTACAGAAGGTTGTGAGTCTTCTCGCATTAGTCCACACTAGCACCTAGCGGCGCGTTAAGTAGTCAGTTTTGACGTCCGACTGCGTAGATATCGTCATAACTGATTGTTCGGGCATGGCGGCTCGGAGCTTGTGGTTGCACTTACTTAAAGGGCCTATTACAGTCGATAAGTACATACATTTGTACGTAAGTCTGAAAAATACTGACAATAGGCTAACGTTGTTTTTGGTCTGTTTCATATATTTTGTTATAAGGTGTTTAGTATTATATAATTAAACTTTAATCAAATAAATTCTTTTGATTCTGTGATCTGGGCCCGCCATCTTGACGCCCACCTTATTATTTACACCCACCAACCTAAGTAAAAGTAAAATAATTATATTTAAAAATGTTAATTGTAAGTGCTAAAATGAATAATAATAAACAATATTATACACATATGCGGTACAGTATTCCTAGGGCTAAAGTATCTCCATGTAAATCGATAACCAGCCAAATCAAGATAAACTAAAACTTAGCCCAAACACAAAATTCGGAAGAACCAGTAGATAGAGCTAATAAATATGCATCACCCATAAAAACTAAAGTTTCAGACAAAAACAGCTTTCTTTAGCCTTTTTAAAACATGACTTTAAAAGCTGCCTCTAGTTCGTACCCGGCGGTGGGTATTCAATTCAAAGTGGGCTGAAATTCAAATGCCTTATTTGTTTTACAGGGAACTTGCCAACTGCGCTGGGAACTTCGCGGGAACTACACCCGCACGCCGCTCGGTAAACACTTGCTACTTGCATTCTTGTTATATTTCTTCTGTTTTGTATAGTAACTAACTAATAATATTGTAAAGAAAACATGATAAGGGATAGCACGTAAGGCCAGGGCCCTACGTCACTTGACGACTGCCATATTTAATGCCATTTTAATTGGAAAATACTATTGACATAGAGTCAAAAATCCGTAGTCTGATATAGACTGGTAGCCCACTGTTTTGCTATTATGTTGCTATTGTGTGGCAGAGTCACCAATCAGAGAAGAGAACAAGGCCCTTGTTGTCTTCTCTGATTGGTCGGTTAGAATGATAAAGTGGCAGTTCAATAGCGAGGAGCCTACGAACGTTACGATTGTTAAATTTTATTGATAGTAGAGGTGAGTCGTATTTACTGGAACAGGTGCGAAGACTAGGTATTTTACGAGACTAGGTGGCACCTATTCCAATTTTGACAGTACTTAGTCCACCTAGTATTAGCACTCAACACGTCCGCTGACGCACCAAGTACCAAGTACCGTACCGTACTGCGAGAGCGTGACGACGCAATAAATATATTATGGAATAATTTTAATCTAAACAAGTTTGTTTACATAATTACTTTGGAGAATGACATATTGTAAGCAGTAGCGACATCTGAAGTGAGCAAAGGGCAGTTTTTGTCCCCATTTGATCCCATGTATCGAGTCCTATTATGGATCTAAGGACAAAGTACGCGAACCATAACCGATAAGTACTTCAGACTAGGTGGAATAGGTGGAACAGGTGTTTGGATCACTTACTTATACTTAATACGAGGAATAGGTGCACCTAGTCCCAAATTTACCTAGTACAACCCATCTCTAATTGATAGACAGAAGACTTCGAAATCCGTCATAATTCGACAACTTTCATCATATTCTGCGCTCTTATGGCTTAGCGACTTGGGCCCCATTTATGTAAAAAACACGAATTGAGCTCACTGCGAGCATTGGCCGGTGTGGTGGGTTTGAATAGACGAGCGATCGCTCATTCTCTATTCCCACTCTATAATATTCTATATGCAAATAGAGACAGAGCAGTCCTTTGTTCTACTTTGTTCGTGAAAAGAGAAGAAAATAATTGGCTTGTTCTAGCTTTCAGCAGCTGACTGGTGGTAGAGCCAAGCTGTAGCCAATTACAGCTCATATATGGGCTAGCTCGACCAGTTAGTACCACCCTCTCACAGAAGATCGGCATAAAGCAGCTATTACAGCTGCGTTTCGTACAATGACTGAGAGACCCAGAAGCCCGACCCCTCTTCCCACTCCCTTTCAGGTCGGCAACGTGCGAGCGACGCCCTTTGGTATTGCAAGTATCTATAGGCTACGGTAACTGCTTAACACGAGGCGGGCCGTACGCTTGCCAACGTCGTCAATTGGCTATAGCTTGGCTCAAAAACACGTACTTACTCATAACGAAATTAATTACATTTTTTTATTAATTTTATTCACTAATTCCATTATGATACCGCATACAGAAAATGCCACCTAACCTTATTAGTTAAGTCATCAGCCCGCCGACAGATGGCGGGCGTCGCGACGTGTAATGGCGGCCGACGAAAAATATTAAATTACGTCGCGCAATTAAGGGCTAGGCGATTTGAGAGCGTCGCGTTTTGAATAACAAAGTACTAGGGGCACCTTCAGTGTTATGAGTTACTGACTTTTGCCCGCGGCTGTGTCCAAGATATTATTCCAAGCTTTATTTATTTTATGCACTGGTAAAAGCACTGAGAAAAAAATTTGGTTAAATGCAAAACATAATGTGAGGTTATTGCAAAAAGTTAGTTAAATACTACCTACTTTAGGTTTTCTGAAACTATTGTAGGTAATAGTTTTACCTAAAATAAAAAAAAAAAAAAAATAGGTTAAATGCAAAACCTAATGTGAGGTATTTAACTAACTTTTTGCAATAACCTCACATCAGGTTTTGCATTTAACCTAATTTTTTTCTCAGTGTGGGGAGAAAGGTTCTTAAGTGGCGATCACGTACCGGAAGACGCAGCAGCGTGGTTACGCCCCCCACAAGTTGGACCGATAACCTAGTGAAGGTCACGGGTAATCGCTGGTCGTTGTGGAAAACCTTGGGGTTGGCCTATATCCAACAGTGGACGTCTTTTGGCTGAAATGATATCCCTATCTGACGGCCATCTACGGGCTATCTATTTGACGGGCCCGTTGGCGTGGTTGGCGTGATGGCGACTTTCACGCTGCAGGTCGTAGGTTCGATTCCTACCCGGGACATGCATTTGTGTGCATGAACATGTCTGTATGTCCCGAGTCTGGGTGTATATGTATATTAAGTATGTATTTACAAATAAAAAAGTAGTATATGTAGTAATATCAGTTATCTGGTTTCCATAGTACAAGCTCTGCTTAGTTTGGGATCAGGTAACCGTGTGTACAAAAATGTCCCAGGATATTATTATTATTATATTATGAGTTACTGGCTTCTGCGCGGCTGTGTCCAAAATATTATTTTAAGTTAATTTTCTATACATTGGTTAGTGACCCCTATCTCACCTAATGAACCGTGACGATCTTCTTCTTCTTATCGTATGGTTAGTGACCAACCTGGTGTCAGAGTTGTTCAAGCCGTCCGAAGGCCTCTGACTAGGCTTAACGACTGCTGCCTAGATGACAAGAACCGGGACCGACTTTTTACGTGCCCTCCGAATCACAGAGACGCTCAGTTCAAATGCCACTAAATGGTCACCCATCTCTGTCTGACCTTGCCAAGCATTGCTTAACCTCCGATCGTTTATCGATGAAGCCGAAGCTGTAGTTCGGTGATTCAGTAACAGCCTGATTCTTCTTCTTCTACGGGCGGTGTCCAGATATCGACGACTTGGTGCACCTGTTCTGTGTGTTGGAGGGTGGTGAGCCGGTTACTCTACTAGGAAGTTCCCCAGCTTCTTGACGTCATCGAAGACCTCCTGGAGGCTACCCGGTGATCCCAGGTAGTTCGCCAGGTAGGCGGCCACTCCGCTGCATTCCAGCAACACGTGAGAGGTTGTTAGGGATGTCGAAAGTAAAAAAAAAAACGATATAACGGTAAAATTATCTGAGATTTTGCGGTTTTGAAATAATAATGTATTTAGTACAGTCTGGCTCAATATCAATTCAATAGGTAATAGTAATTTTCATAGACAATACAGCTATTTTTTCCGATCGTTGAAATCTTTAACGGCTTCGAATTCTATTATTATTTATTTAAAAAAAATTGAGAAAAAAAATATCGTTTTTGATACCATTTTCGATATTGAATATTTTATATCGATGTATCGATATATCGAATTAAAAATATCGATGTATCGATATTTTTTCAACAAGCCTAGTGATTGTCTCTTCTGCCTCCATGCAGGCCCTGCATAGGGGGCTGTCCGTGATACCTAAATAATAATAATCCGTTGATCGGATTGACCGTTGATTGGATGTTGTCTTGCCGTACGCTTACTTAGCTTTGTTGAACTATGTCGCTGCGGTAATGGATCGGTCATGCTCACTCTAATGTCCTTGCTTGCGGTGGCTCTGTGGAGCGGGTCACCCTCTAAAATGGTTGAGGAGGGTGATGCCGCTGCTCAAGTCATGCTCGGGTTCCGGGCGCTGCTTGCGGGGACTGGTCCGCCCATTTTCCACTTGACACCGTTGTTCCAAAACTTTTACAGACAAGACCTAAGCACGGAAGGCATCACACCAAAACAATCGTTCTAAATATTCACCTTTTGGTTTGACAGTTAAGTGGGAGTAGGCATGCACAGCTTTCTAGGCTAGTTTTTATTAATTTTTATTTAAATACCTTATTTTCTTTTTTTACTCACACTGTGTTAATGCATGCCTGCTCACATAGCGTTACTGTTTGAAAATGTATACAATTATTCTTTTGAAAAGAGTAACCATTGAGTTTCTTGCCGGCTCTTCTCAATGGAAGCAACATTTCGAACCGGTGGTAACGCTAAAATATTGTTTATATTGACTATTATAAATGCTCTAATGAGCTTACATGAATAAAAACCTTTTGACTTTGACTTTGACTTTGACCGTGATACCGAAATATTATTAATAAAATATCCCAATTTCATTCAATTCTTTTCGGCCGTTTTCAATGATGATCAGTTGGATTTCAAAAGTAAAGGAAAACAGAGTACTCTTGAAAAATAATGAATACAGTAAACATGTAAATAACAAAATAAAACCTTGAGGATTCCAATTTCTTTGGAGGCAACCTATGTTACAATTGCCAATATTTACCAATAGATGGCGATAGTAGTCTCGTGAAAACGGAGTTCAATGCGTAGCTAAAATTGAGTTTCTTGCCGGCTCTGTTCTAGCATTTCTAAACCAGTGGTAGATTCGGAACATTTCATAAGATAAAACTTTGTTACACCTTGGTATGATGCATGATACTCATTAATCCGATACTATTAATGTCCGTAGATTTTTCTTTAGAACGCTGAAGTTCTCATCACTTTAATTATTTTCAAAATAACCTAATCCCAGTGACGACCAGTTTATTCCATGAACAAGTAAGGTACCAGGCTTGGACGCCTTGATAGCTCTCTCATAAAAGAGCTTAGGAATAGCGACACGCGCAGTTAGCTGTAATAAAGCACTTTACTATCGCCCCGAAATGTTAGAGCCACGCCGAGGATTTAATTTCGGGAAAAATATATTTTAGCATGAAAAATTGGTGCAATATGAACAGAAAATAATGTTCTCATGGGTACTAAATGTCGTAGAGTTTATTGGGATGGGTATTTGTTTAAAATGCGTTGACGTAGATGAAGGTACAGTCGCTTGCATCTCTCAGGGAACACTTCCAACATAAGTTGAGCTCGATACGGGTGTCAATAATTATAACAGCTCAGCTTATGCTGCAAATGTTTCCTAAGATTTACAGCCTACCGCACTTACTAATGTATGTTGACAAGTCCACTCGATGTTTAGTAGACATTACAGTAGGTATATGCAGCTGCACTGAGAAAATAAGTATTCGTAATTCATTCGGTCCAATGAGCATGAGAAAAAAACATCAGAAACAATCATGATTACATTATATTTTCTCAAGAGTCACTACATGAGAACATGAAACTGGATTCTCAGTTATCTCTATATATAAAAATGAATCCTATTTCCCGTTATCATGACTTGACGCGAGAACGGCTGGACCAATTTAGATGTATTTTTTTTTAGAATTATCCGTGAAGTTCAAGGAAGGTTCATACATTTAAAAAAAATGGAAAAAATTGCCCAGAAAACGCTATAAACACCCATTTTATGTAAAAAATATGATTCAAATTACTTTCAATAGATGGCTAACGAACGCCGGTGTCAAATGGCGGCTACAAATTCTTGCAAATTCTTATTTTTCTAAATGTCCATTTTCAATTATCAGACAGAGTTTTTAATATTTATCTGAAAAGGGGAAGAACGGACGACGAACGGGGGAACGGGGGGTTTAGTTCTTTTTCGGATAACAAGTTAATACAACATTTTATTAATTCTAAGTCGGCACGAAGTTTGCCGGGACAGCTAGTAACAGATGAAAATAAGTATCTTGCGAACAACGGTCGACTTAACGAATAGCGTGACGTCATTTGAATCAAGAAAACAAATGTAACGTCCCCAATAAACATCGATATACCAATTAGTTATTCAAGACAATTGACGGTATACACAATACTCGAGCGCGGACTGGACAAGAAAGGGCGCCAAGTTTCGCGCATGCGTTCACTGAACACAGACCGAAAGCCCTCCAGTCACGAGGAGTCAGTCTTCGTGGAGACGCCGCGGGGAACGCACGTCGCTCAAACGAGGTGCCTATCCACCGCGAGTGTAACATGATCGGGCACACGTTATTAGTTAGGTAGTGCAACTGCAATGCGTGGCCACCGAGATGTTAGGATATATGTTCGTGCTTTTATCAGTGCTGGACTTCTGTGTACCGTTGTACCATCATCAGTTCGCTGTGTATGTTCCCGGTGGTGTGGAGAGGGCTCACGAGCTGGCGCACAGACATGGGTTCATTAATCATGGGAAGGTAAGTGCGGATGGTTTGGCGATCTCTTGTTTTCGGGATGGTAGCGGATAGTTCTCGGATAAGATTAATGAAGACTGAAGCAGGAAGTGAAGTATCGTTTTTGTGGATTTCCAAGTGATATCTCTTTGGATCATTTAGAAGGGTAGGATGAGAATATCAGATGGCAAAGAGTCTTTCCATTAAAACGTCCCTTGTCAGTTTCCTTCGCAAATTCCAAAATCGACGTCCATTAATTTGTTAAACAAATTAACGCGGAATTCATTTAAATTTATAATTCTGAGAGTTGAAGCAAAACATTGGACAGAGGGAATCTATTTGAACAGAACAGCGAAGGCATGGAATTGCTTCAAAATTAGACTAATCAAGTCTGTACCAATTACATCAAGAATCTTGGTGTTGGGGAAACATCCTGATAAAAATAGACAAGGAGCATAATATTATTGGAGAAACAACATTAGAATATAGGTAATTTAATTGAGTCTAACTTGTATACGATTCGGGTCATAGTCTATCACACTAGGTAATGTCGGAAAATTTAGAACATACTAAGAATTACAAACTAACATGATTTACACATTTGCCGATTGGGTAAGCACGCGTCTTGCGGACTTAAGGCCCAGGGTTCAGACCCCGGCTCGCATCTATGGATTTTTGAAGTCTAGGTCAGGGATTATTACATGCTTTGGTTAAGAAAAACATCGTGAGGAATCCCGCAAATCTACAAAATTTCGAAAGACGTGGGAAATCCGCCAACCCGTACAGACTAGTCTGGTGGATTATGGCCTGAATCCCCCTCGCATTTGAGGGGAGGCCCGTACCCTGGAGCGGGACGTTAAAAGGGCTAATATTTGTATTATATTTTATTATAATCCAAATAAAAATATGATGCCTTGCATCTACCACCGTACCGACCGTGTGACAATGTTTACCGATATAAAATTGTTTCCGAATTTTGCACAATCATCCTTGCTCCCAAATAGATCTACGCCTCTACGCCCGATCTACCACGAATTTGTGGTGGAATTAACTGATTACTAGTTCACACAGATGCTAAGTCCCAATTAATCAAACGATCATTACATTGATGGTATCAAAGATAGATATTGTTAGTCATGTTAGTATCAAACTTAATGATAATAATATCTATTAGCGCATTGCGTATTAGTAACACTATCGTCTGATCACCTTAGGGTATTATCTGGTATAATGCTTGGGATATCTTGTCATATCACTTACTAGACAGCATCTTTATAAGTATGCCTCTTCTAAAGTAACTTTATTTATATTCTCTTCGACTTAACTAAAATTATGCTGTTTTACTCTATCTATTTTTAACGTCACTCTCAGCTGTTACAATGTATTTTAGACACAGAATATTCAAAACTTTATAGTAACATTGATCGTGGGTTGTATAAAAGCATTACTAAAAGTTACTTAAACACTGTTTTTATTTACCTTTAACCTTTTCCAAATTTCACCAACATTTCGTGCCTGTATTTCGAACTAATTGAATTAGGCGTTGAAATTAGTGTTGAGTCTTAAGTTCTCGTTAAGTTGCTATTTATGGACGTAACTTACAAAGTATTAAATGTTCTTGACGATCAAAATGGAATTGGTAATTTATTTAGAAGCACTTAAAGGGTAAGCTGGTATTGACAAGTTGGTAATTGCGTTGCATTTTTAAACGATATTTATATATTCCTACATAGGTAGGCACTTACTGTTAGGAGCAGTGTGCAAGAAAAACGTAGGTACCTAAAAAGAGGTAAAAATATTTTTTTGTAAAAATCTTGGCTAGATAACGAATAATTTAATTCAATTCAATTTAATTTATTGTGTATCATAGGTAAGTACAGAGGTGAACATGGTTCCTTAAAATATTTAGCTCTCTATGAACTGCCTATACGGCGTACAATTTTTGCCTGCCTACCTAATCAAATAATAATAATGATAGTAAATGTAATAATAAACTAGAAATGTCACATTGAAACGTAAATGTCAAAAGATAGCTGATAATGTCAATAATATAAAATAATTTATATTGATACATTAGATATGTTTACGTGTTTTAAGTGTGGATGATGTTATGTCGGGAATTTTTAACGCTTCCTTTCAACATCATAATCGATCTTATGATTTGGATGATGCAGTATTATCATTAATAGGCACCAAAGAATTAGAAGATGATGCGCTCATAGCCAGCTGCAAACATCGATCAGTAAACAATCGGAGGTTAAGCAACGCTTCGCTAGGCCAGGTAGAGATGGGTGACCATTTAGTGGCATTTAAACTGAGCGTCTTCGTGCTTCAGAGGGCGCGTAAAAAGTCGGGCCCGGTTGTTGTTATCTAGACAGCAGTCGTTAAGTCTTGTCGGAGGCCTACGGGCGGCTTGAACAACTCTGACACCTGGTTGGCCACTAACCATACTATAGATGTAGATCAAAGAATTCAAAGATTATTCACATTTTAACTCTCGTACACGTGGGTAAATGGTAAGTAAAACAATTTATTTTAACGGCCCAATAACTTAGCAGGGGTGGCGAATAAATTCACTGGCTAGTATAACTATTTCGATTGAGAGGGGTGGTTTCAAGTTATTACTGTAGTGAATGTCTTGAAGTTCTTTGGGGGTGTGAAATGTGATGATGAAAATATCAATACACTTTAGTAGGGAACCTATTTTATTTATGTGTGGATTGGATTCTAGTAACCATTTGTGAGTTTATTTTTCTTAATAAGGGCCACCGCAGACTTGCTACTTTTTGCATCGGCGATCGGCGATTTTGCGACTGCATCGCGTTTTGGCGACTGCGGTCGGAGGCAGCGACTGCTCCGATGCTAAAAGCGACTAAATCGGCGATCGCCGATGAAAAAAGTAGCAAGTCTGCGGTGTCCCTAAGAGTTTATGTTTGTATGTTTGAAATGTAGTGTCTCAAATTATTTATTTATGTGGAACTTCATTGTATATCAAAACGTTTTAATGTTTGGATCAATTTCTTAGCTAAGTCGCTTAGTAGGTTATCTAATGGTATTTTCTTCTTTGGTTACCAATTTTCTCTTAACTTATAAGGTAGGAGGTATGTACAACGTTGGAAAAATACTCTTATTTTCTGTATCTTATACAGCTTCCAATAAAATATTGAATATACAAACGAAAACAACCTAAATATACATTCTTTTTCATAAGAACGAGAGAGGTCAATGGCTCTTACCTTTCTCTGTAATGTCTTTTCAGACAATTTCACGGAACCATTTTTTCCGGCAGTTGGACATTGTGGATCTCATAATATCTGTCAGCGCTGTTTTCATCACTGTATTCTACTGAATTAATGTTGCTATAGTCAATTGAAACTAATTTTACTGTCTTAGAAATGTTATTAGTTAGTAGTGTTCTCTATATTTACTACAGACAGCACCACGACATAGTCAAAAGTAATATTGAATTAATCAACGGGAGATAATTGTTAGGGCGTATAGGTACTTATTGTCGGTATGTGCCGACCATAGTGCAGCTATTTATGGGTAAAAGTAAAATACCTATTAACATTTTTATTTATAGGTATTTTAATGAAAAACGTTCTTCTCATAGGTTTCTCCTCGGGAATTTACTATCAATAAGAAACATAGTTACATACACAAAAACACTGCTCATAAAAATACCTACACGAGTATATGTATTCGAGTGTGCGTCAAGTGTTTGTGTGTGTACCCGTAGTACGTTCTCATTTCAGGACTTCACCTACACAATTCTAGCAAGTTTGCTTTTATAGCACTTAAAGACACAAAAGAGCTTCAGAATGTAGGTCTCTGGCGACTTTTGAGTCAGCAGTTTTGAAAGCGTTTGATTATGCTAGATATGAATTGAGATTATTCCCTCGACTTCTCCGACCGAGGTTTAAAAGCGGATTATATAATTTTACTATTATGTGACCCTGTGGTAGCATCGTTTTGTTCTATTCGTGGGACCAATGACCATTATTATTTTAAAACTGAGGATGGGACCATGGGATATCGCCATGGACCCGAAGGCTACGAAAATTTGCGATAATTACAGGAAAAAATACTACGACGACAGAAGACATACATGGTATTATAATTACTAGGCTTACATATAGATATGAAAATAACTCATTGTATGTACACCCACCCAGTGCATAAATAATATACTTTACTTAGATTAACGATACGTTAGTCTGTGGGGTTAACACATTTTTCCAACCCTCCAACAGAATCCGCGAAATTTCCGTGAAACTC
Organism: Drymonia ruficornis; assembly: GCA_947859195.1. Taxonomy (NCBI): domain Eukaryota; kingdom Metazoa; phylum Arthropoda; class Insecta; order Lepidoptera; family Notodontidae; genus Drymonia; species Drymonia ruficornis. The sequence goes on from OX401921.1 coordinate 2,687,938, forward strand.
ACGAATGGCGTAAAATGTGTCACTATTCTACAGAATTTTAGCGGAATTGCTAGGGATTCCGCAGAAAATCAGAAATATGAATTGCATTGGCAATATTGCATAGCGTCCATATTAGCCCCGGGTCCTGACTTGATTGGGTTGTTAAATCATCTGAATTCGTAAGATTATTCAAAGTTAAGGTTAAAACTGTATTTCAGTGTCCTTGCAAAAAACCTAATCCCGTTTAAAAATGTATTAAGAGTTGGGGACTCTCGGAAATATTAATTTCCGGTGACTTGAAATTCCCGCCGCCAACCATTTCCTCCGCTCAAAAATATTGCGACCTCAGAAATAAATTGTTGGATTAATCCTCTTATTAATCCGGCGATCTGTCTTGCAATTATTGTTTTTTTTTTTTGGAGAGCTAAATGTTTAATCAGACAGGCTTATGATCAAGTCTGATTTGGGTATGATCCTTGGATGAAATAAAATTTAAAATAGACTTGAAGGGCTACCGAAGGAAGATACTTGCGTAGGTAGGAAGGTACGTACGTACTAGTTTGCTCGATTTTGGCAACTCTATGTAAATCGGAATCGCTATATACAAAATTGTTTTGTCAAAAATGTTCTTACTACGTAAGAATATATTGATGAAATGTACCTATATTAGATTTGAAACTGTGTCATCAATATACATGATAACACAATAGACACAGCTGTTTATTATTTAAACAATGTATCTATAATAAGCAGTTCCTGTTGTGTTATAACATAGGTAGGCACTAGTTCTGCTTTTATTATTTTTTTACTTTCATGCACGTCACAGTAAAATAAACTATCTTTATTTGAAGTAAGGTATAAAGTTTTATATCGTCAAAATTGTTTTTTTAATAACGATAGTATTATAATCCCTCAGTTCTATCAATGTAAATTCAACTATAGAGAGGTTAAATAGAGTTGGAAATTGAGAGTGGCGGTTATATTTTTGTTACCTGTAAAGCAAGGAGAGTAGTATATTCTTATCTCCGTACTCTCGGAGGTATTGCTAAAGTTGGCAGGAAACATTGTTGGTAAGACAATGTAAGTAACTCAGTCGGCTTAGTGATGTGACAGGGAGGAGAGTTAGTCGATTCTAATCAAAATAATGTGGAATTCTAGCTCTTCTATGGTGACATTGTAGGGTTGAGTACATGCAGCATTGACATTAGAAACCATACCTATGCGTACCTACTGAAAAACCATGTCCGTTTCTAGTTAGTTAAACCATATTTCGGTGACTGTTTTCAAAGGTTTATGATAAAAAATGTAAATGAAATGTAACGTCACGACTTTTATCCCCTTTCGGGGGTAGTCAGAGGCTTAAGTGACAATACACCACCACATTGTGGAGGTATTAACCAACTCAAAGCCCACGTTTCACAGATAGACAGAACCCAACGTGACAGGTTGTGAACCTTGTCACCGTGTATACAGGAACTGACTATTACCTAATCACGAGGGATAGGTAGGTTTCCTCACGATGTTTTCCCTCACCGTCAGCGAACTGTAAATTATGCGCATAGATGATGATGTTTATGATAACTATAACTAAGAAACAGACGTTTCAATATTCGTCTTTCACAATTCCTAACAAAAAAAAAACAACGATATTGGAAGATATTGAATAAGGAACTTTATCCTTAGCAATTTTATTATGTTAGTCGATTTCATTTGATTTGACTATTGCACGAATTATTTTAGGTCCCAACACTACTCCAGAAGGCCTTCACGCTATTTCGAGACCCACAAAAGAATTTAATTATGTACGTGCGGGAGATAGTCTTACGGTAAATAAAACCAGAATTTGGTACGTATTTAGTAGTTACAATACGAGCTTTGGAACGTGAGCAGAGTGCTATAAAGGAATTCTTGTATACAGAAATTATTTTTGTAAGAACAAAGAAAGCTTATAATAAAATTTTATTTAGTTCGAGGCTAACAAGAGCGACCGTTGGCGCAATGTTGTAATACAAAAAATATCTACCCATCAAAATTTATTTTACTTATTTAACTAATTTTATTTTTAGCAATAGCAGATTTTGTTTCATTTTTAATATCGGCCCACCCAATAGAATTAATTAAAATGTATTTTATACACAATAAATTATCTAAATGATAGTTAAAATTGTCTGAAAATCCGTTGTGTGATAGCGACCACGAACGTAAATACATACCGGACTGTTCACTACTGCACAAAAAACGAGCCGAGCGAGAGGCCCCAGTTGGGACCGTGTCCCTCTCACTCCGACTTGCCATGCCAAGATAATATTATTGTTGGGTAACGATAAATAATAAATTAATTTATTTGCTTGATTTAAAAACCACCAATCACTACCCAACAATAATATTATTTTGGCATGGCAAGTCGGAGTGAGAGGGACACGGTCCCAACTGGGGCCTCTCGCTCGGCTCGTTTTTCTGTCTACACAATTGTCAAGGTATAATAGACCTTAAACCAGGAGAATAAAGTTGAATTTCTTCTTAACCAAAAACTCAACTGGTTTATCCTGTAGTAATAAAAGATCCTTGATAGCGACCTATTAAATTATTTAAAAGGAGAATTTAGTACCTACATACTTCATAAGTATTATGTACTAGTCTGGATTTAGTATCTACATTAATTTCCAAAGCAGACAAGATCTGACATTGACGAAGACGAATACGAGATATATCCCAAGGAAAAACTTAATTTAATTTACATTGAGGATTACAAAAGCACCTACTTATTATAAAGTCTTTTATTTTTAAGATCTAAGGTCGACCACGACCAATTCGACCACGGCGCTACTCAAAAGAAACTGGTTACATGGTTAGTAATAATTTAGTGATTAGTAGTACGCGACCCGACAAGCTGGTCGCGCGCTACTGGTTTCGAGAAACTTTCCTGCACCGCCTACTTGAGTGATTATCTTTTGTTATTTCTTTTGAGTAGCCTTGGAAGAGGCCCGCGCGTCTAGGGTTACTAATTAGTTAGTAATTTTAATTACTAACCAGTTCAGTTTCTTTTGAGTAGCACCGTGGTTTAATGGGCTAAGGGTTAACAGGGTATAACCCTGCCACATCTGATATATAAAAAAAAAAGTCACGACTTTTATCCCCATTCGGGGAAAAAAGCGACTGTAGCCTAGGGGCGAACACGTTGGGCTAGCAATCAGAAGGTCCCAGGTTCGATCCCCGGTGGGGCATGCACCAATGGATGAATTTTCATCTATGTGCATAATTTACAGTTCGCTTACTGTGAGGGAAAACATCGTGAGGAAACCTACCTATCCCTCGGGATTAGGTAATAGTCAGTTCCTGTATACACGGCGACAAGGTTCACCGCCTGTCACGTTGGGTTCTGACTATCTGGTGAAATGTGGGCTTTGAGTTGACTTAATACCTCCACAATGTGGTGGTGTATGGCCACTCAAGCCTCTGACATCTGATATTATACAGAAAAAATATATTTTTTTAACTTCCGAGATGCGACCTCCAAAACTTCGACTCTCAGCTAACTATTACATCAATAGTTGGCGGAATACGTCGCCAAAGAAACTTGCTGGAGAAAGTACTTCGACACTTACGGAGTTACTTCCAAACTTGCCCGTCCGAGATTTGGAACCGTTCCGTTACATTGATCTAATCTGGATATATGTATATACCTTGGTAACAGTAATAAGAACATTCGCAGGTATCGCGACTGACGGCTGTTTATTCATACCCCCTTTATGCCGCTTTTCCACGGCGGCACACTTTGTGCACGCTACGCCCGAAAAGACGTCATTGGCGGCGTCTTCATCAGGCGCATGCCTCGCGCGAGCACTCACTTTTGACGTCAGAATGCATAGACGTAATATCATAATATGAGTGCTCGGGTGAGGCATGCGCGCCATATGGACACATCTATTGATGTCATTACTAGTGGAAGCCACGTCATTTTATGCATAGCGTCCGTAGCGTGCGCCGCGGTGGAAAGGCGGCCTTATAGAAACTCATGATGGACTTACACTGGCATTACAAATCAGTTTTGTTCCTAGAAATGCATTTTAAAACCATTGTAACCTGGCTTAAATCTCTTAAACATAAGATAACGGTGAACTGTGGACGTAACAGATGGACTGCAATAATTCTCAGATGGACCATGTTGTCACTGGAGTTGCCAACTGTTTGTACACAAAAAAAGAGTATAATTAGGCCGTGGGAAGAAAACAAACAGTAATTAGGAGAAATGCTGAACATTCTCAATTTTACAAATCGGTAATAAACTTCATTTTACAAACATTGGTGAATATTATCGAATCCAAACATTAACAATATCAATAAATGTTATTTAGATGAAGAAAAACGGTAGATTTGTTGCAAAACAAAGTGTGCAAGCGATTTGAAAAACTGAGTATGTTCAGAGACCTATGTTGCTGACTGTACCTACCTACCTACAAAAAAATTACACGTGTCCCATATTGCGGTGCTCATACCTCGGTTAGGACATGTAAATACGTTTTAAGGGTTGTACAACCCCCGAATGGCCGAATTTAGGGCAAACGAGTGCAAATAACAGGCCAAAATGTCTGTTTGTTTCTGTGCGTAATAAAGGATTTCGTTGCCGAGTCGCATTCGGCGTTATTATATTGTTATGTGGGACAATTTTTACTCTGAAATGTTTTGATTATAATGGAGGCAAGGCGGAATGATTCAAGGTGTAGGGTGCTTTAAGAATGACCTAAAATATCTTTATTACAGCTTTTATCAGCGGATCATAAAAAAAATGATAAATTTTCTCTGTAATTTATTAGAGTTTTTATTTCATCACCATAATCACTTCAGCCAAAAGACGTCCACTGTTGGACATAGGCCTCCTTTAAGGTTTTCCACAACGACCGGTCCTGTGCCAGTTGCATCCAGCGGTTTCCCGCGACCTTCATTAGGCCGTCCATCTTGTGGCCTACACTGAGAAAAAAAAAACGACAAAAAATAGTTTTTGTAGTTCCTAGTAGTCTTTATAGTATGTTTTACTAAAAGTTTTGTATTTACAGCAAATGATTTATAAATGCGAGACATTACATAAAACATTTGCTGTAAATACAAAACGTTTAGTATAAAATATTAAAACACTACTAGAAATTACAAAAACCATTTTGTTGCCGTAAAAAAATTCTCAGTGTATCCACGCTGCGTTTTCCGGTACGTGGTCGCCACTAAAGAAAATAAGGTTTTTCAGTTTTTATTTAAATTTTTTTTTTGGCGACGTGCTAGGTCATGGGCTTAAACACGTCTCTTATTTAACCTAACATCTTAAAAATTGGAGTGAAATATCTTTAATGCTTCATTTATAAAGTCTCGCCCTCAATATTTTACAATTTCAACGCAAATTCGTGTAAAAGGTCTTGCTTGACGTTTGATGGGCCTTTAATTGATGGATTGTGATATCCGAGGTCCCGGTACCTACAGAGAGATAAAACAAGATTTATTTCGCTTTTTTCTCTGTTCTGGGTACATTATCTATTTTAGTAGCTTAGACGAGATTCCGTGATTGATTTATGGGGGTTTTTTTTTTGGTAATCTGGATGTAGTTACGCTTTTTCTGAAATTGGTCAGCTACACTATTGGTACAGTCAAGCTGTAGCGTATTGAGTGCAGCTCATATACGCGCTCCACCAGGGTAGTACCACCCACACACAGAAGATAGGCATAAAGCAGCTATTACAGCTGCGTTTCGTACGATGAGTGAGATAGCCTGTTTAAACTGATCTCATACATACTAATTACTCATTTAATTACGTAATACATAACTTTAAGTTTAAAATAGATGATATTTTTTTTTTTTTAATAGTCATTAATCTTATAGCATAAATACCTACAATTATGTAACTCCATATAAGTAGGTTGCCAAGATACAGGCACTCGCCTAGTTTGGCCACCACAGAATATTGTATTGTACTTAGGTTTTTTATGAAAATAAACATATTATTTATTTATTTATTATTTATAGCCGGAAGTCCGACCCTCCTTACTCCCTTCCCCTCACTCTGTCCCACTCCCCTTCAGGTCAGCATTGTGAGCGATGCTTTTAGTATTGCAAGCATTTACAGGCTTTTTTGCCGCCTAAAACAAATATAATAATAATAATTTTGCCCTTTTAACGTCCCACTGCTGGGCACGGGCCTCCCTTCAATGCGAGGGGGATTCAGGCCATAATTGCCTAAAACAAATTCGACATTAAAACATATTAACAAAAACAAAAACCGTAGGATTTTTTTTAACAAAAATATTTGCCTCCAAGTCCCAGTTAGGATAAATAACTGAAATACACCGTGCTATCTATATTTTTTACAGCAATTTGTCATAAAACCGAGCACGGGGACTTCCTAAATTCATTACGAGGTCCGCTCATTTCAGCCAAATGTGAATATAATGCAAATCACTGGGGAAAATATACGCGGCCTCCGAAATGTTTAGCGTTCCTCATCGAACTGTAGTTACGGGAAAAGGCTAACAGATGGCGCTAGAAGTTTTAAGCTTGAGTTTATGTCAAAGAAAATATTGTTTTCGGTACAAGTTGTATGACTGATTGTTAAATTATTTTGTATTTTCATTTGATTTGTAGGTAGTTCAAGTTGTTTTTTTGTGTAAGCTAGAAATAAAACATAGTTCCGTATTTTGTCTCTTGGTCAAATTGTAACCGCCAAATGACGGACCCGTTAGCGTGGTTGGCGCGGAGGCGCCTTTCACGCTGCAGGTCGTAGGTTCGATTACTACCCGGGACATGCATTTGTGTGCATGAACATGTCTGTATGTCCCGAGTCTGGGTGTATATGTATATTAAGTATGTATTTACAAATAAAAAAATGGTATATGTAGTAATATCAGTTATCTGGTTTCCATAGTACAAGCTCTGCTTAGTTTGGGATCAAGTAGCCGTGTGTAAAAAATGTCCCAGGATGTTATTATTATTAATAACGTATAGAAATATTAGAAATTTTTAGTCAGTTTACAATGGTCTTACAAAGCATTGCTAGAAATAAAACTGATTTGTAATGCTAGTGTAAGTCGACCATAACTTTATATGTGTGCAGTTCATTTTGTATCTTGAATATTATTAGGTAAATATCCTAGAGATAAATCCCGATTATTTTCTGTCCACCACATTTTATTTAGTAGGTATTATTAAGCGTGTTTTTTATATTTAGATAAACCAACTTGTTTATTAAGACCTAACGAGAACTTTCATAAAAGACCTTCATGTAACTACTGTACTTTGACCTTTCAGAGGATTCAAAATACTGTCAAGAAATTTACTTCAGAATACTTTTTAGTTAGGTACTTACCTACCTAAATCAAGATAGAAAGAAGCTAAAGGAAAAGCTAATTTTAATAGAGGATTAATCAGTCGTCTAAATGATCTTCGACGTCTACTCCGGATAAGCCAAAGAACCTTTATGTAAAAAAAGAAAAGTTAAAATATATGGCGATTCGGATTTTTTCCTCAATTTTAAGCTTGAATGAATAAAAATTACTGTACCTTCTTACTTATTAATAAAAATAGTACCTAGATAGGTAAGCTTCTCTTGTAATTATTTCTACATTGGAATAGAGTCGTTTTAAATATTCAAGAAAAGCCGAGAACAAGAGTAAGAACTCGCTTCGTTATTCTTGAACGTCTTCTTGCTATATTCTAAGTAAAAAACCGGCTTCAGTTCTTGTAAAAAATAGGTACCGAGAATTATCATCAAGAGTTCTTGGTATAACTGTAGATAAAGTATTTATCAATTTGTTATGGTATGGTATTACAGTGACGGGATACATCGTGAGGAAACATGAATGTCTTAGAAAATCCAAGCAATTTTCAAAAGACATGTGAATCCGCCAGCCCACTTCGGGCCAGCACGGTGGATGAGTCCTCCTTGCATTGAGAGGAGGCTCGTAACCAAGAGTGGAACAAAATAAACCGGCCAAGTGCGTGTTGGACTCCTACATAAAGGGTTCCGTACCACCGTAGAATAAAAACGTCAAAAATATCAAGTTTCGTGAATGGGGACACCCTTTATTTTTAAAATTTATTTTATTTTTATTATTGGTTGTTGTAGCGGCAACAGAAATACACATTCTGTGAAAATTTCTAGTCTCTAGCTATTACGGTTCGTAAGATATAGCCCGCTGACAGACAGACGGACGGACAGCGTAGGCTGAGTAATAGGGTCCCGTTTGTACCTTTTGGTTACGAAATCCTATAAAAAGGCATAATGAACGCACTTATACCTTAGTATGCTTTATTGAACCGTTAATCTAAATAGCAATTGTTTAGCAGTTGAATAATCAATAAATCATCAAATATAAATTATTAATTTTTTTTTTTTATTTTTTTTTTATGGGACTGCGGTGGCAAAAAAGCGTACGGCCCGCCTGATGTTAAGCAGTTACCGTAGCCTATAGATGCTTACAATACCAAAGGTATTGCTCGCACATTGCCGACCTGAAGGGGAGTGGGATGGAGGGAGGATAGATAATGGATAGAGTTCCACGTATCGGAGCGTTTATACTTGACTTAATACAATTTATAATTTAATTGACACCTTATCTTTGGAAATAGTGAACGAATTATTATTATTATTATTATTGACCCTTAGTTGACCCCCTTTCTTATAGTACGAGATGTGCTTAAGGACGACCTTCACCCATCGACTTACCGGAGCAACCCTAGATTTTATCAAATAAAATATGTTTCTGGACATTCATTTTTACACGGACATTCTTTTTTACACACGGCTATCTGATCCCAAACTAAGCAGAGCTTGTACTATGGAAAACAGATAACTGCTATACTACATACCTATATCATCATATACATCTCACTAATATTATAAATGTGAAAGTTTAGATGGATAGATAGATAGATGGATGGATGGATGGATTTTTGTTACTCAATCACGCCAGAACGGCTGAACGGATCTGGATAAAATTTGGCACATAGATAGATTATAGTCTGGAATAGCACATAGGTATTTTGTTTTAATTATGCGCGGACGAAGTCGCGGGCAAAAGCTAGTACTTAATATAATATATAATTATACCCAGACTCGGGACATGCAGACATGTTTATGCACACATATTATGCATGTCCCGGGTAGGAATCTAACTCTACGATCTGCAGCATGATAGGCGGAATCTAAACCAACCACGCCAACGGGCCCGTCATAGTCAATAGCGATGATTTACTTGAAATTTCGAGCTTCCTGTATGCAGTAGGTACGCGTAATCACACCACCCTCTTAATCGGCCTAGATTAGGCTATGATAAGCTTCTAAGGAGCATGCATTGAGTTAATTAAGGCCGTCGGGAGAGGGTTTCAATTACCCGGGCCCTTTGTTCCAGGAACCATTGTCATCGCCGGCTTTCAGTGAATATTTTTCATTCAATTGTGGCAAATTTTAATTAATATCCTCTATGTTTGCGTATTGTAACCTACTACGAATACTCACTTTGTTGTTTAATTGGTTTTCCTTTTGATTTTGTATTAACAGTTTGGAAATTAAATGGAAAGTTGGGTCGTGTTTTCACGGAATCAATTTTCACTGGATCATCAAATTATTTTCAGACTGAATGCGTACTATGAGTACCATTGTACCGGAGTTACCTTAGGGCCTCCGCAGACTTGCTACTATTAGCATCGGCGACCGGCGATTTTGTGACGTATAGAAGCTGTGTCGCGTTTCTTCGAGCGCGAACGAGCGAGACGCAGCATCAAAATCGCCGATCGCCGATGCTAAAAGTAGCAAGTATGCGGAGGCCCTTAAAGGTGTAGGGTTAATATCTAAAATATTGATCTTAAAGATATAAATAAATGAAGAGTACAGAACGAATGTACAGTGACGTCACCGCTATAAGTCATCACGGGTGCGACAGAAACAAACGACTTTGTCAATGAGAAAATAACTTTTAAATTGATGCGTACAGATGCGCCTTGTATGTCTCGCCCAAGCACTCATGTTGTGACATTATTTCTATGCGTTCCGACGTCAAAACTGAGTGCTCGAGCAATAATTTCTATAGTGCACTCAACAATCAGTTTAAAGGGTACTTAAAAATACAAGATGACGTCTCAAAAGGTTAGGACTTAAATATTCGATCACCGTTTTAGTATTCAGCCAATGAAGTACTAAAAAGGGTTCAATAGCTTACCTTAGGTACTTTGAATAACGTCAATAACCTCATTTTATTGAAAGGGATAAACAAAAAGGTTTATGAAGGCGCATCGATCTATGATACTCGTTGCGAAGGCAATTATGTATCTGGGTCGAACAGTTTACTTGTCGATTATGTAAGTTTACAATTGACAGATAATTTTTTGTATGAAGGACTTAACAGTGGGAGTAAGTACCTAGAAGATTAGGTAAGCTGACCCGATTGGGGGTGGCAATAGACTTCCGATAGTATAATACACACAGGGGGCTTACCACGACCTCTTATCGCGATTCAATTATAGGAACGTTTTAATGACGTGACAATGACGTTTCTTATTGTCATGACAATAAGGTACGTCATTGCACAAAAAGTCGCTGAAACGTTAAAACGATCCTGTAATTGAATCGCAATAAGAGTTCGTGGTAAGCCCCCAGGTCCTCGTAAATATGAAACTCGTTTGAATATGGAATACAGATCGGACGTGCGTCCAGGGCCCTAAGTCGCTTAGCCATTGCCATTGAGCTGCTATTGCTTGCTAGCTATTTTTCGGTTGATTCTGACCAACCAATCAGGGGGTCGATCTCTATAGCAGCTCATTGGCAATGGCAGTTTAATGGCTAAGCCACTTAGGTCCCAGATACCTCGCACACCTTGCCCGAGCACTCATGTTGTGACTTTATGTCTATGCGTTGCTACGTCAAAACTGAGTGCTCGGGCGCGGCATGCGCCTGATGTAGATACAGCCACGCGTAGGCAGAACAACGTAGAGGAGTTTCCAATTTTATGGCCATGGCTTTATAGACGCTTTTAAAATCGAATGTGTATAAAGTGAATAGATAGTTTCATTAGACAGTCAGACGTAAAATCGAACATCTATTGCTACCCTAGAACAGATAGATTCATTTATAAATAGGCGTGAGCGTTATTTCACGTCACCAGTTACATTAACTGGTTACGAGCTAATTCACCGAATCACTGTTTACGCGACGAATGAGTAACTGGTGATTTTTGTAACAGGTTATTTAGCTGTAGCCCGAACTACATCATAGGTATTATGTCACCGGTCACCCATAGACATCTAAAAGTAAAAAATAACAATGTTTGTATTTTTGTATATAAGAAGCTAGTAGTGACGAAAACCATAGGGTTACAAAAATAACCAGTTACAAAAATCACATATTAAATAACCGGTGACGCCCTCCAAGTAACCGGTTACGTTACGTTTCGTGAAAATTATGTAACGACACACGTCCATTTATAAATGCGTTAATATTACATTTCAGGATTCACCAACCTAATTAATTAAACAGAAAAGCCATTAAATACACGAAGTAAATAAATATAAAGCTGTAGCCTATACTTACTTAATTATTGAAATGTGAAGTGGCCCAAACCTCGTAAGGGCTTACCGCGCCTCCTCAATGAGCTTTTCACACGTAACACTTTTAATACCCTTCGGCGGAAGGAAGTACGATTTTATGACGTCATACGTTAGGCAGTCGTAATCCTGTTTACACGTAGTGTTGATCAAGTTAGATACTTTTTTGGAGATAGGGAAGTGCAGGTCACATCAAAGCCTCTGATTTAGAGTTAGGACTTCCTAGATTTCCATAAAACTTATTAAGGAATTTTGAAATATAACTACGCCAAGAAAATACTAAGTAGGTATTTACTCAGCGAAAAAGCTTTTTAATATTTTTAGCTCCGATAAGTAATTTGTTAACAAAACGTACCGCCTTTAAATTGAACAAAGCTGTTACAAAATTGATTGCAAACCATTTTTATTTTACTGAATAATAAATACTACAATAATGGACTTAGATTAATACATCTTCTTACCTTAGGTAATTGTGGTCTTTTAAAAGTTCGTTCAACGAAACACATCTTGAACTATTTAAAAAGTTGTTCTGTAAAATATCTTGTTCAGTATCAATTAAGGGCTAATCTGTTGGCACAAAGAAACAAACAAAACATTACGTAATTATACAAAATACTGAGCGCCAACGATATCGATCATTGTAGCGCCGTAGCATTAAGTAGGCGGGTATAATTGCAGTCTGATGCATAATATACATATTTTTAGTCATAATACACATAAAATGCGTTATATTCTCTTTTGTTTGGTGTGCGTGTATCTAACACTTGTTTTTCTTTACAGATTGGCAACCTGAACCATTACTATCTTCTCTCTCATCCGCACGTCAGCAAAAGATCACCAAATGCCAGCATTAATCATATGAATAGACTGAAAAATGATCCACAGGTAAGATTGAACAAGAAAATTTATATTATTAGTATTTAAATGGTCGCAACCATGGACCAATTACTCAGGGGACTGGCCCTAAGCAACTCGGCCGAATGGTCGGCTAGTACTAACATCGACATAAAACGAAGCGAGTAGTTCAACTATTTACCGGTAGATAGAACAATGAAAATGAAAAAACAATGACCACGTTTTTTTTCATACATATTTCTAATAAGGGTACCTCTTTATTTAGTCTTTACCTGTGGTCGCAACACACACACACACATCGCTTAATCCTACCTGACCCCAGTCGAGTACGTAAAAGTTTTTTTTAAATTCGTGACCCTAAGTTACTTCCACACTGGGCCTTGTGTAGCCATTCCCATTGAACTGGTATAGTGATCGACCCCCTGATTGGTTGGCCGGCTGGCTGATCGGCCTCTGAGAATGCTCCCAGAATCAACCGAACAATCGCTACAGTGGCTAATCGACTTACGGCCGAATACTCAAAGGCTACTCAAATGTTAAAGCTTAGCGGTTTGAGACGAGGTTAACTGTCATTTTTTTGAGTGGCGCGTCTCAATTTTAATTGCGTATGAGTATTCGGCCGTTAGGGCCCTTGTTTAAAAATGTTATTATAACTCAGTGTGCGGTTTTTTTATAATTATCTCTCATTTTGTTCTGATACTAGACTGGAATGGGATTATAGCTTAAAGACTTACCTTAATCTGACGATGAACGTGCACACTAACCTACTGAAATCCGGGTTAATTAAAATGGTTCAGATTAAAAGAGATTCCATTAATTAATGAATGTTCAAAAATTTAGTTCCTCGCAAAGCTTACTATATTTTTTTTACAGAGATTAGAAAGTTTAATTAAAATGAAACATTATAGCTAAAAAGTAGGTATACAATATTTTTTTGTTTGAAAAAAAAAATTCTTTGAAGCTAATTGTTTACTAGTAGTCTGAACCCTTCTACTAAGCTAAATGCTTTCAATAGGGATGCCACTTCAAAGTTTAATGGCCAGGATAGGGATCGAACTAGGGTGCCACCCTAGTATATAAACTACTATTATTTGAGCGACAAATATCTACTATATTTTAAAAAATAATCGTGATTCTACATTATTTTTATGTGCATAAAGTCAGGGAAAGGAGCTGGTCACACTATCTTTTTTTATGTAACTGAGGTGGCAAACAATCGTATGACCCGCCTGATGTTAGGCAGTTACTCTCTATAGATGCTTGCAACACCAAAGGCACTCGCACGTTGCTGACCTGAAAGGAAGTGGGACAGATGAGGTTTTGGGCTTCCGGCTCTTTCACTCATCGTACGAAACGCAGCTTCAATAGCCACTTTACGCCGATCTACTACTATACATCTACTTCTATATACTAAAAAAGATGGCAACCCTGGATCGAGCCCGTAACCTCTCGTTAAAAGTATTTAATGAAAAATTTACACACACACCCATACATTAATTGCCGTTCGTCAATCCACTAATTTGATTGACATTTTCCCAATCCAATTATTCATTGGACTAATCCTTAAAGTTATCGGTTTGGGTATCAAGACGCTTTGAATAATTGATTCGGCGTATTGATGTTAAGATTCTGTTTCGGGTTGGTCAGTTAGTTAATCTTTGAATTTGAATGGAAGCGCCAATTCGTTAAGTTTTCTTGGTGAACGGGCGGAGAGTTGGTCAAAAGGGGTGGTTTGACCGATTACATTTTTGTTGGGTTTTTGTATAGCTATAAGGTAGGAGTTCGAGCAACGCGGCAGTTATCAGACGTCAGTTGATCTCATAGAAATTAAATGCCGTCTGCCGTCGCGGCACATGTCATCGGCACAATTTGTATGAGACCGACTGACGTCTGCCGACTGACGCGTTGCTCGAACCCCCACCTTTAGCTACTTCATCAAAGATTAGAGGCGCGTCTGCTAGCCCTTCTAGACATAAACATTGGCGCGTGTTTTTTTCTCGGTCACGTAGATTTTATTCTGCGGATAGAAATATGCGATGTCTTTTAAAATGATCATTAAGATACCGAGTGTTTTAAAAGTACGATTTTACGAATTCTAATTCAACTTCATATACGGTATGCAGATGATTAGTGAAGACAGACTATACGTAACTATAATAGTTTCTGATTTATGAGCCTTTGGATATTTGTATTTGTTTGGTTTGTTGTTGTTTGTTGTATCGTGAGGAAACCTACCTATCCCTCGGGATTAGGTAATAGTCAGTTCCTGTATACACGGCGACAAGGTTCACCACCTGTCACGTTGGGTTCTGACTATCTGGTGAAACGTGGGCTTTGAGTTGTTTAATACCTCCGCAATGTGGTGGTGTATGGCCACTCAAGCCTCTGACTACCCCCGAATGGGGATAAAAGTCGTGACGTTATAATTTTTTTTTTTTTTTTTAAATATTTGTAACAACTTTCGTGTTGCGTTAGAATTGAATGGCGTCGAAGCCAGCGTAAACTGCATTAAGGAGTATCAAACACTAAGTTATATTTAAAAAAAAAAGTGAAAAGTGAAAAGTATTAAAAATATCCAAAATTGGTGTTAATTCTTACTAATACCATTAATACCATTTTATTCTATTCCCGATACTCATCCAAACCCCTAAGTATTGTCGCCCTTTTGGAACATCCTGTATATTTTTCTAAGCTAGTTTTAATTTGTCAGGTGAGATGGGTTATGCAGCAAAAGGAACTAAGAAGAACAAAGAGGGACCATCAGAGGCGGCCGCGACACGTGCAGCGCCAGTCCAGCACCCCAGCCTTCCCTGACCCACTGTTCAAAGAGCAGTGGTATCTGGTAACAACACACACACTTTTTTAGGACTAGGCCCGCCACACACTCCCACCACTGTTACTCCTGTAAGCCAGGATCGACAGTGTCCAACGATGACGCCAAGGTTTGACCCTTGACGAGTCCCGGGGAAAAGCTAAGTTGTCTTGGAACCCGCACGAATTTAATCAAAAGAAAGGATAGGAGGATTTAAAAGATTATCCACTTCCCTCCGTAGCAAAGCGTAGACTGCTTCTTCTTGTCGTATGGTTAGTGGCCAACCGCCCGTGGAGTTGTTCAAACCGCCCGTGAAGTTGTTCAAACCGCCCGTGGAGTTGTTCAAGCCGCCCGAAGGCCTTCACGACTGCTGCCTAGATGATAACAACCGGCACCGACTTTTTTCGTGCTATCCAAAGCACGGAGACACTTAGTTCAAATTTCACCCCATCTCTGACTGACCTTGCCAAGTTGCTTAACCTCCAATCGTTTGCCGATCACACCATTTCATTTAAGAATATATTTTCATCGATACTCCATAAATGATGGAGCAACGAAACAAAAAAAAAGTCTCAATTTTCCATATACGGGGAGGTAATTAAAAAAGTAATTTTGAAAAAAGAAATTGAGATCAACTATCAATATACATACATACCTACCTCGTAGAGACTACGGAACTCTAACAAAAAAATCGCGCTCTAAAAAGTATGAAACAAGAAAATATTAACATCTAGAGGATAGCCGTGGTCCGTGTTCATATGCCATTTGGCCCTAAAGGACCTACACGGACCACGGCTATCCTCTAGATGAGAATATTTTCTTGTTTCATACTTTTTAGAGCGCGATTTTTCAGTAGTCGGGTTTTAGTTTTTAAACTTACTTTTTATTTAATTATTTTGGAGTTATAGGTAACAATTATATATTTTTGAAATGTGCTCATCAAGCTCTTTCATTTGATACCCCACACGGTTTTAATAAAAAAATGTTTTTTTTTTGTTCATGACATTATGTCCTCTAGAGGGCGCCATATGCAATTTTATGTGACGTCACATAGCCTATAACCAGCGCGCCATTAAGCCGCTTCTAACGATACCTCATTTGTCAAATTACGACAAGTAGTTTGGAAGTTAGGTGGGAACAGACGCACATACATACATACATACATACATACATACATACATACAAACATACATACATACATACATACATACATACCGGTCAAAATCATAACCCTCCGCCGTAGTCGGGTAATAAGTATAAAATTACCCCGTCCACTTTGGAAAACCGAAATGTAGGCCATGTAACTTACCTATGTATCTTTCAAAATAACAGAACGAACAAACAGTAAAGATGAAAGGTATCCAGTAAAAGTATTTCAAGTAAAGTTAGGAGTACAAAGCGTTCTAGTGAAATAAGTAATTCAGTAGCCGAGTCCCGAGATCAAGGCATAAAGCAATCTCCCGTTTGGGGCAGTACCTAACCCACTAACACAGGCCTTGAGCACCTAAATTACTTTATACATAGAACATAGACAAAGTTATATGGTATACTAGACCATTTTTTATCGTAATTTCTTTCTTCTTTCTTGTTACTTTATTTTAATCCAGAATTATTTTGTTTAGTAATACAAGATTTGTTTGAACATGAATACTTATTAAGTATGGAATGGTTTTCTCATAATGGCATAGAGGCAGAGATTTATAAAAGTTTCGGGAGCGCCTTTCCGGAAACCAAAATTAATCTATGGACAGAGGGAATCCTCAAACTTATATTTTTCAAAACTTGTTTAAATTGCCCTTGACTAAAGTGTTCGAAATATAACTAAATTGGAATAGCATAATCATAGCAAGAGCGGGGCTAAAAAGGCCACATAGCAAAGCAAGCAATACATTTTTTTATAATTTTTTAGCTAAATTCTATACAATTCCGCAAAATATTAGTAACATTGTTATACATTTTAATCGAAAAAAATCACGTCATTTAATTTAAAAATCACAAAAAAAGGGTTTAATTTTAATACCGCTTGTATTAATCTTCTCTCGCATGAAATGAATCCAAAGTTTTTTCTCGGCAATTCATCTTTGCCCATTATTCTTTTTCCACATGTCTGCCAGTGCCCATGTCACTTGGAACTCCCACGGGGCGAACAGTATCGCAATAAATACAAACGGAACAGCATTACTTTCTGTTATTAATTGTTATTGCTTACACACTTTTTCTCCAGTTTTTACGGAGTAGACATTTCTGTTATTGTCTCTGTTTATGTATCGAGTTCTTTATTTCGTAAGATCGTACCTTGTATGCCTATAAATTATCAAGCCAGTTCGATATTAAAACTGAGCAAGAGCGAGGCCCCACTTGAGCGCTGCGCTGCGTTGCGCTGCGTCGTCGCAAGATTTTGTACTGGCACATCACCCTCCCCCGCTTCGTCTCTCGCCCGCTGACACTTTGATCCGCTGCGACGACGCAGCGCAATGCAGCGCAGCGCACAAGTGGGGCCCGGCTCTAACCGCCGAACACTGCAACTTATGAACATTTAAATCTTGAAAAGTCTCTAATCCTCGCTTCGAATTTTAAAAATGACAGCTAATGTCTTGACAGAGATAAGTGGGATTTGGCCATTTGCGAAGCGGTTGGCACTTGGCAGGCTGTTCATTTCTTTATCCCTAGACCAATGTCATTTACGCAACGCAAATAAGTCGCGTATAATTTAAACATACAAATTCCGGGCGCATTTGGCGCGATTATGGATATCTTAATACTGTATGAAGCCTTACGTAAAATAAACGAGTGATACTTATGACGAATATTACATCACTAACTTCCTGTCGGGTAACGTAGCATAAATTACGTTATCCTGACCAGACACATACCTATAAAACTGCTGCTATCAATAACATTTTATAAATCGTTTTCATTATTACTCAGTCTCATTTTTAAATGTCGGTAGGTATGTTACAAGGCATCCTTTGTTGCAGAACGGTGGAGCAGCTGATGGGCTAGATATGAACGTAGGGTACGCTTGGAGGAAAGGGTACACAGGCAAAGGCGTGGTCATCACAATACTGGACGACGGAATCCAACCCAACCACCCGGACCTCAAACAGAATTACGTAAATATTTTTACATCTCCCAAATGTATATTGAAACACATTAATCAACGCGGCTAAAAGCCGTCAAATGGATCCCAATTTCGGACAACCGATACCTATTTAACGCTCGTGTATTACGTAAGTGAACTATATTGAACGGGAAACTCGATATTGTAGGATCCCGCCGCGTCGACGGACATAAACGGTAACGACACGGACCCGACGCCGCAGGACAATGGCGACAATAAACACGGCACCCGGTGCGCGGGCGAGGTGGCTGCGGTCGCCTACAATAGGTACTGCGGCGTCGGCATCGCATACAACGCCAGCATCGGAGGTGTCAGGATGCTAGACGGCCTTGTAAACGACGCAGTGGAAGCTCAGGCGCTCGGATTCAACACGCACCATATAGACATCTATAGCGCGTCGTGGGGCCCCGAGGACGACGGGAAAACAGTCGACGGCCCCGGCCCCTTGGCTAGAAGGTATTGTCTAATTGCATGCGATTTAGAGATGATTCTTGGCGAGCTCATTAAAAACTGCATTGTTTCAGGGCGTTTATAAATGGGGTGACGAACGGAAGAGGTGGGAAAGGATCTATTTTTATATGGGCGTCGGGAAACGGCGGAAGGCATACGGATTCCTGCAACTGCGATGGTTATGCGAACAGTATATTCACTATTTCTATATCTAGTGCTACGCAGGGAGGGTACAAACCGTGGTATTTAGAAGAGTGCTCGTCAACTTTAGCGTCTACGTATAGTTCGGGGACACCAGGGAGAGACAAAAGCGTGGCTACAGTAGACATGGATGTCAAGTTAAGGCCCGATCACATCTGCACCATGGATCATACTGGGACGTCAGCGTCCGCGCCATTAGCCGCCGGAATATGTGCGCTAGCCTTAGAAGCGAATACATTGCTCAGTTGGAGAGACGTGCAACATCTAATCGTTTTAACGTCACGATCGCAGCCGTTAGAAAAGGAAGAAGGATGGATAGTGAATGGTGTGAAACGTAAAGTGAGTCACAAGTTTGGCTACGGGCTAATGGACGCCGCTCAAATGGTCACATTAGCCGAACAATGGACGAACGTCCCTCCCCAGCACATTTGTAAATCACAAGAAATAAACGAGGACAAGTCCATTGAAACATCTTTCGGTTACACGATATCAGTGCACATGGATGTGAATGGGTGCAGCGGAACGATGAATGAGGTCAGATTTTTGGAACACGTTCAATGTAAAATTTCACTGAGCTTTTTTCCAAGAGGAAATTTACGGATATTGCTTACATCGCCGATGGGCACCACTTCTACCCTTTTGTTAGAGAGGACGCATGACGCAACCAGTTCTAACTTCGACGATTGGCCGTTTTTAAGCGTTCATTTTTGGGGCGAAAGCGCCGAGGGCCGGTGGACCCTCCAGATAATAAATGCCGGCAATATTCACGTCACTCAGCCGGGCATATTGAAAAAGTGGCAATTAATATTCTACGGTACGGCCATAAATCCGATACGCTTGCGAAACAAAGGTTATTTTAATTCCAACAGCGTTTACCAGGAAGAGAAAACCTATCATATTAACGATGTTTACGACGCCTCCGAATATTCGCAATTCCTCAACGAAATCGAACTCGGTGTTTCGGACAAGCGGAATTACCCCAAAAATATTCCGTCCGCGCAACGAAAAAATGTTTTGGCAGACGCCAACGATAAACAAGTGCAAAGACTGTGCGATCCTGAATGTGATTCTCAGGGTTGTTATGGGAAGGGGCCGACTCAATGCGTCGCTTGCAAACATTATCGCTTGGACAATTCGTGCGTGTCGCGATGCCCGCCGAGAAGTTTTGTGAATCAAGGTGGAGTTTGCTGGCCGTGCCACGAGTCGTGTGAAACTTGTGCGGGCGCGGGCCAAGATTCTTGCCTAACGTGTGCCCCCGCTCATCTTTTAGTAGTCGATTTGGCGGTTTGCCTCCAACAATGCCCAGACGGCTATTACGAAGACCCCGACGCGAATGCTTGTTTTCCGTGCGCGGAACATTGCGACACATGCTCAGAGAAGGCCGATATGTGCTCCTCATGTGCTCATAACTACGTACTCTATAATGGTTCTTGTTTAGCCGCGTGTCCACCTGGAACGCACCATAAAGATGATCTCGGCTGTATGCCGTGTCACGAAACGTGCGAATCATGCCACGGCCCGAGCGCAAATGCTTGTGTTTCATGCCGCATCGGTGATTACGCATTCAAGAACCGCTGCGTCCCGAAATGCCCCCCGGGGTATTACGCCGACACCCAAAGAAGAGAATGTCTGCCGTAAGTGTTATTGTTATGATAATTTATCTTTGCATTCCATTCCGTGATGAAACAGAGGTCGTCAATCTTACGAACGCCAGGAATTTCAAATATTCGCTTTGTACCGTCGATCGCTCCAACATTTAATTGTTGCCTTCGAGTTTAATCCCTTTTAAAAGAACAAAATTCGTTGTTGTTTTAGGTGTCCAATTGGCTGTTCAGTTTGCACGTGTGCCATTTGTTCTATTTGCAAAGAGAAATGGATTCTCACTAAAAGCGGGACTTGTCTCCCGGACGGCAATGACAAATGCGATACCAGTGAGTAATTTTCTGTAAACAGTGATTCTGTTCCCTTTTGTTCTTCGAAAACTAATCGTTCCCTTTTTACAGGCGAGTATTTTGAGGGTGGGCGGTGTAAAAACTGCCATTCCACGTGCGAGAAATGTGGCGGATCAAACGAGTGGGACTGTTTGTCGTGTTCCAGCCCTTTGTTATTACAAGGATCGAGGTAATGGCCATACATGTAGGCGTTTCTTTTGTGCAATAAAATGTTCCGTTAACGTGAAATATTTATTTTTAGATGCGTAGCTGAGTGTGGGCAGGGGTTCTACCAGACAGCGGGGAGGTGTTCGGTATGCCCTCACACTTGTTCGGCGTGTGTGTCGAGACTTAATTGCACCTCATGTGCGGGTGCCTTGCGCTTGCAGTCTGGCACTTGCAGAGCGACTTGCGCTCCCGGTTACTACCCCGATGAAGGGACTTGCTCAAAGTGTTACCTGTCCTGTGAGACTTGCACTGGTCCGAGAAGAGACCAGTGTGCCTCCTGCCCTCCTGACTGGAGGCTCGCTGCCGGGGAGTGCAGGCCGGAGTGCCCTCAGAACTTCTTCCCGTGGGGAGGCAGTTGCCGGCGCTGCCATCACTACTGCCAGGACTGCCATGGGGCCGGTCCGCAGCGCTGTACTTCCTGCCCGCCCCACTTTTCCCTGGAAGGTGGACTGTGTGTGGAGTGCCTTAGTTCTCAGTACTACGAGCCTAGGACGCGGACTTGCCAGCCGTGTCATGACTCCTGTAGGTCCTGCTCGGGCCCTGGATCGACTAGCTGTGTTAATTGTGCCCATCCACTACGTTTAGACAGGTACGTGAAAATTTTGCCAAGAATGTTATACAGGGTGTAAGTGACAGCCCTCCACATATTGACAGGGTGAATACAGGACCTTATTTTGAATCATATTCCACTAGAAATATTCGTCGGAAAATTGTTTTTTTTTTTTAAATTTTCATTTACAATTCCTTTATTTCAGTGTACAATTCCATTATCGGTACGCAGCATTCCATTTCTGTAAATAAAACATATAAAATAAAAAAACAGCAATGGATGTTGAACTCCTCTTAAGAACAACGCGTGAATGACGTGGTACGAGCGTGTTCGACGGCAAGCATTGACCCTGTGGCGGGGAGGGCGGTCGTTGGCTACGTGCGTTTTGCCACGGTAACGATACATTGCGTATAAGCTAATAAAACAAACCGAGTTTATTGGGGTACCATAAAGTTCCTGAACTATTTTCATGTACTGATCATCTTAGTATGACATACTGAAGTTATCCCATCAGTATGTGGAGGGCTGTCCATTACACCCTGTATATAATTTTACTTTTTATAAATGAAAGTATCAATACCTGGACGCCCAAAGATGGTCACTGACGTCGAGGCAGACCGCGGCGGAAATGGCGCGACGATTTGAACACCTTTGCGGGTAAAACGTGGCAACTACAAGCCCAGGCCTTTACCCAGCAGTGAGACATTTAATAATAGGGTATATAAAATAAATAAAGTAACTATTTTAATTATGTAGATAAGTTTTAACTAGTTTATTAATTCAATACCTTTACAATACTAAGACTTATTTGATTAATCTAACAATAATTAAAACGAGATATGAAAAGTTTTGGTACAGCAATTCTCGTGGTAAGCACAGAGACAGAGTACAGAGTAGACAGGTACTATGAGGAATACAAGTTGATGAAAAAAATCACATTTTTTTTTCTAAATCACCAGTTATCAATCAACTGGACATTTTTTTTTAAAACCATTTTTACCAAAAGTGGTAGATTTGTTTTTTATTAACTAACTGTGCCCGCGAATCCGTACTAGTCCAGTCGACGAATGCTGACATGCATAAATATAATTCCAAGTATCGTCTAACTAAACTGTTAAATTAAAATAAAATGAAGTTATGATGAGAATAAACCACATTTACTTGCGATCAGAAACTGTAAAGAATTCGTTCAGGGAATTTTGATGCTGACTGTACTAAATATGTAGAAATTTAATATCACATTCCTACGAAACCGGGAGCTCGCATAACTGAAGCTACTTGTATATTTAAAAAGGATTTATTTGCAGGGTAAACCATAAGTGCTTGCCATGTTGCACGGAGAGCATGGTATCTTTCTTCATAAGCAACAATCAGACTACGGATTGCTGTCATTGCGACAAAGATATTGGTAAGTAACTTTTTTATAAATTACAACTAAGCGCACATATTCCATTTTTAAATCTGAAATCGGCAAACTAAATAATATTTTTAATTTTTGAATTGATTTAAATAAATTTGTGGTCGAGTGTACTTTAAATATTTTAATATTTTTTAAAATGTTTGAAAATAAAATCTGCATAGATTATTTAGAATGTTGTTCTGAAAAACTTTTAAATATTTAATTTTACCTAATTTTCATATTCATCTCATTCTGTGTGTTTTACCCAAGATGGACGAACAATATTTTATCTAAATTCGCTTACACTGTCCTCTTTACACTGAGCTATTTTATATTTTACGTGTACCGAGACCAGGGCAAATTACGAAAAGACCGTTTCCGAAATTTGCCTCAGGCGGGAATCGAATCCGCAATCACCCAAAACAGTGAGCTAGGCGGCCTATTTTCAGTGTTCATGTATGTATGTATAAACTACTCCACCAAGCCAACTAGGAACTCGGGTGGAATGCGGCTTCCCCGCCCGCACACCCGCCACCGCCTGCCGCTTCCCGCCCGCCGCACCTTCCGCACCCCGCCACCGCCTTTTTGTGCGGGTGACGTCACATTTGACAGGTTCCTAGTTGGCTTACGGCCGAATACTCGTACGCAACTTAAATTTGACAGCTGCTTAACTTTGACGCGCCATACAAAAAAATGACAGTTAACGACGTCTCAAACTGCTAAGTGGGACTTAAATATTTAAAGAGCCTTTGAGTATTCGGCCGTTAGTGAAGTAGTATAAGTTTTTTTTTGTTTTAAAGGAGGTTGTTTAAACGGGTCATCAGCTGGCAAGCGGCGCATCGCAGAGCCGATAAAGACTACTCATATCACTGCGTCCTACTACATACAGGACATGAATGACCCTAAGGGTATACTAGACGAGACCGTTATAGCTATGTGGATTGTCGGCGCTATCTTCACCGTCACTGTCGCCTTGCTCATTATTGTTAAGGTAAATATAACATAAACCCACCGCGGCGCACGGAGAGGCCACGCACACGGGCCACGCCTCGCTTTGCAAGAAAATGTATGCATGACGTCATTTCGTGCGTAGCCTGTCCGTGCGCCGCGCTGGACACGATTGCATACATTGTCTTGCAAAGCGAAGGTTGACCCACGTGCGTGGCCTCTCCGTGCGCCGCGGTGGGTTTCCGGCTTTAGTCCACAATATAAATAATTTTCTTTGATGATATAGGTACACTGTGTTATTGAAATAACTAAAATTATCAAGACTTTTTGTCCACGGCGCTACTCGAAAGAAACTAGTGACTAAAATAAATTACTAATAAGTCGCTAAAATGTAACATCACTGGTATGACGACTAGTTATCAACTCTACTCAAAAGAAACTGGTTAGTGATTAATTAGTAGTTAGTAAGACGCGACTCGTTTCTAGTAATTTTCTGCACTGTGTATTGGGCTGATTGTGTTTTGTTCTTTCTTGTATGGACCTTGGGGAGTTACTAACCGGTTGCATTCCTTTTGAGTAGCACCGTGGACGAGCCACGCGCGACTATCGTTACGGATTAGTTAGTAATTAATTACTAACCAGTTCCATTTATTTTTAGTAACACCGTGTACGAATAGCCTAACTTGTTTAATCTCACAACAGTTAACAAAGAAACGGACGAGTCGAACCCGGTACCCGCGGACAGAGTACTCGCAACTGACCACTATAGATGAAGATCTGATAGCCATGACGTCATCGACAACTTTAAAAGCAGTCGACAATGCAAACCAAATAGAAACTAAAAGTGAACTCGAAGAACCAACATAGCAATATGAACCATAAAGTCAATGTAATTAGAGTAATTTTACACTGCAGACTGATATGTAGAGGTTTCAATATTGTAAATAGTAAATTGTTTGGTATATTATTTATTTAAAAAAATATGAATTATTGTTGTAAAGAACCAATTTTTTTTTTGTTCTAAGATCACGATTAATAAAATCAGGGGAAAATATTTCTTGTTACTTAAAGTATGTGTATGTACCTATTTTATATATAAAAATGAATGTGATCAAAAAGATTTTGTATCTCGTAGGTACAGTAATCCAGTAAAATAAAATACCGACAATTTTATTTATGTTTAGAAACAAGAAAACAAAACTGTCCTGCTGGCCTACTCCGAAATACGAACCTAACGTTTCGGTTGACGGATTGTCGTGATTTGACATTTCTTCTTTCGTTTTTCTCTACGATTTGACATTGTTTTGATCGTAAATCGAATCCGTACTTCGGACGATCCGTCAGCGACGTATTTCGGAGTAACCCCCCTGTGCATGAATTCTTACAGACGTAATAATATAAAGAGTTCTAATTACCTAATGTATACCTACTTTTAATATTTTTAATAATATTTTCCAGCATTTTTTGTTGCATTTTGCATAAACCCTAGTTTTACATATCCTTTATGCAAATGAGTGCGCTCCATTCCATGTTGCGTACATAATTGCATTTTTAATGAGTTCATGTATGTAACCGTGTTGGATTTAATTATATTAATTGGGGTGAAAATAACTACGCTGTTTGTGTCCACCCTTAGCATGTATAAGTTTGTCAATAGCAATTACTGAAGCAGGTTAATTATTAAAAAAAAATATGTTTTTACTTACGATTTTGTACCAAAGAGTACCAAAGAGGGACCTTTATAAAATATCTGCAAATGTACCCAACAAATATTATATTATTCCGTGTGCTAAAATTATTTTTCTTTTATCGAAAAGGAATTTTTTTTTTGCACACAATTTATTATTTATCTGTAATGGACTAAACTATTTTTGGTTGAAAACCAAATTAACATTATATTATGAAAACATGTAATTATTTTTTTTAGTTTTAATAATCTTATTCTATCTAGTCTGTGCTGTGTAAATAGTTCAATTATTACTGTAATAATGATTTGTGTAAATATGTAAATAGTTGACAGTTGTAAATATATCGATGGTTTTTATGACAGATCATTTTTGTATTATTTTAAATTGATCCTAGTTATATTTTTATCTGAACATAGGTCTAGGCTGCTTGGATCACTGGGTGGGTAATCCGGGTTTGAGTCCCGGGTCCAGGAAAGTGCCTATCGTTTGCGACCACAACACATTAGCATTTTTGCTAATGTGGTGTGGTGACCGACCGGTCACAATAGTAATTATTTTTAATAAAAAAAAAAAAACCGACTTCAAAAAAACCTGGTGCACTAAAAAGCCTGAAATAATATTTCTATTACCACCTCTGCCTACCCCTTTGGAAAAACCAGACGTGATGGTGTGTAATCGAGTATTTGGGGTCGGTGCCAATCTATCTTCTTACTTTTATAGTAGGTAGACTGGGCATACCAAGATTGGCACCGACTCCAAATACTCGATAACACACCATCACGTCTGGTTTTCCCAAAGGGGTAGGCAGAGGTGGTAATAGAAATATTATTTCAGGCTTTTTAGTGCACCAGGTTTTTTTGAAGTCGGTTTTTTTTTTTATTAAAAATAATTTTATTTCACGATTTTTAGTGGCGCCATACCAATGAACATTTTGGCATATTAAACCGTATGAAGTAAGTCCAACAAAAGGTAACTGCTGTAAATCGTTGAAGAATTCCCTCGACTGTCTATGGTCTCCATCATAAGACCTGTAATGGCACTTATAAACCATATGGGTGCAAAGCTCTCATCAATAGAAATGAATTAATTCCAAACACAAGGTAGCTACTGTAAATCGTTGAGGAGTTCCCTTGACTATCCTTCGTCTTCATCATCAGACCCCTAATGACAGTCACAACCCATCTAGGTGTAAGGTTCTCATCAATACAAATTAATCAAGCCCAAACACCATGTAATTGCTGTAAATCGTTGAGGAGTTCCCTCGACTGTCTTTCGGCTCCATCATCAGATCGACTCCGAACCTTCATAAAATAGTAGTGCTTCAAAATACTTAATGAAAAAAATTACAAACGCACTAGTCGCCCCTACGATTTTCGAAGGTTCCCCTCGATTTCTCTGGGATGCCATCATCAGATCCTGGTTTCCTTATCATGGTACCACCGCTGGAATATCCCCTTTCCAACAAAAAAAGAATAATCAAAATCGGTTCATAAACGACGACGTTATCCGCGAACACACATAAAAAAAAAATATATATACGGTCGAATTGAGAAACCTCCTCCTTTTTTGAAGTCGGTTTAAAAACCTCCTCCTTTTTTGAAGTCGGTTTAAAAAGGCTACAGTGGCAGTTCAATGGCTACGCGACTCAGCGCTCTAGAAGTTTGTCAGATAAATGGAAATAGGTTCGTCTCTATTCTGGAGGTACATTTGGACCTAAGTAGGTACCCTGGACAAACATACAAAAATGTATTTCTGTCTACCCATTAATATTTAGGTACTTATTTTATCTATTTTAGAACAACTAATGATCAATGTTACCGTTCCATTTTCAAATAAAATAAAAATGAACGTTGTTCCTTTGAAAACGTTTGAAAAACCCAAACAGCCAAAAGAGGTTTTCATTTATTATTTATTTTTATTTACCCAGTTGAGCGTCGGCAGTAATTTTGTTTTTCCTTTTAATTCGGGCTTTTAAGTGGGGCGGTTCGTTACTTTTAAAATAACGTTCGTAAGATCCGTGATATTTTTGTTAATAATATTTTTTATTGAGTGCTTATTATATTTAACAAATTAATAATAGGTATACAAGAATAGTGGTGTAACAATTATAACAGGACAGTAACAGGATTATAGGATGTTCCAAAAGTGCGAAATAATCCCTGGGGTTTCAATCGGGAATAGAATTAGGTGATGGTATAGAAATTTAAATTACATTGGAACACTTATTTTTAAATATTTTTTTCTGCGATTTAAGAAAATAGTCATTTCCACATTTTTTTTCTTGAATATTGATTCTAAGCCATTTGGTGTGTTCTAAGGCCGCAACACGAATGTTGTGGCAATAAGCATCTACTTATCAACTACCGTATTTAATTAGTATGTCGTACTTTTTAAACACTCGGTATAATTTGGTAGGCACCTACTTTATCACATCCTAAAATTTTGTACCTAATTAATTTCAGTGATAAGTCACCCAGACAATTTAAATTATATAGTGTACCTACCAACCGTTCACTTTAAATCTAATTTACCTTTTCCAAGGCACTGTTAGTCAGTACGTAAATAAAACGTAGGTACCTCTAAATCTAAAGTACTCATTATTAATAATAATGTTCACAGTAATAACTACGCAATAAAAAACTACCCAAAGGTCGAACGTTAAATAAACTTCAAAACACCAACTTTTATTTGCTCATAGAACTTATTTACAACACTATTCGTAACAATTTAATATACTAATAGTGATAAACCTCCAAAATTAAGCGCACTAAGCTCGCACGGCGCAACACCCAGCGAGCTTATACATTACAATTTCGTATTATTACATTTATTATTAATTTTATAGTTATTGCAAGAACGCGTGGTAAAAATGAGGGCATTAGCGGTGCGACAATAAAAACGGATTACCCTTGCTACTAACGACAATACGTAACCGCGGTGACATACGGACGCGGCGGATGAACAACGGTGCGGACGTTCGAAATAGTTTGATCGCACTTCAAACTCATGAGGATCTCTATCGCTATAGCAATAGAACAGCCAGCTATTTCTTTTCACTTGATTAAAAGCGTCAACTTACACTTACTTGCCAACTGACCTTTTAGGGTTGACGCTGTAGCATAACATTTTTTTCTGTAATTTCCATTTTTTTTTCTTTTAAAAATATCAAAAATAATGATGATGCTGATGAAAATTATGTAAGTACTTAGTTATTCTGCGATTAAAAGTCAAGTTAGTGGATGCGTCACAGTACAAATACATAAGAAGAACCTACATCTCGGATTCATCTGGATCTCTACCAAATTATTAGGTAGCAGCTATATCTTTAGTAGCAGCAACACAAATCAGCGAAGTAAGTCTCTATTTTGATACTTAGGTATACAAATGAATACTAATACCGAGGTACTTAATCAATACGACAATTTAAAAACAATATAATTAGGGAAACAGAAAACATTATTGTGAAACTTTCTGCAAGTCCAACATAAACTATTCTTAACCTATTTTAGATGTAAACAATACTTAAATGAAAACAGTGAATAAAAAATCGCAATCTAAGAGGTGTAATCATGGGGAAAGAAAGCGAAATCGGCATTATAAAAAAATTGCTGCCCAACATACCCACCATCCTCAACCCCCGTATGTCACAAAAGCTACTAACTCCAGAGATAAACTGTCTCGCATCCGAAATACATCTTCTGGAAGGGAACAAATGCTGCGAGAAAATAAGCCTTTATTACCATAGACTGTAGAGTTTCACAATGTGCTAAATGACTGCCTCAATGGGCTAGGAAATCCTGAATAAGATTTGGCTCTATTGTACGGGTTATCTTAAATAATGTTCACACATTTATTCCGTGCGGTGATTATTGGAGTCTTTTGTGGATCGGGAGTGGTGGTTTTGACTTATGGTTATTACATTGGAGAAAAAGAGTAGTGACCCATGTTTTTGTCTAGTTGAGACTGTTTTACCGTGATCTCAAAGTTGACATCGATCTTAAGATGCATTTTGACCATTAATGTACGGAATATCTGTCAAAAACAGCATGTCAAGTTCGATCTCAATCTTGAGATCGATTTATGAATACGAGCCTATGTTTCAGGTGGGTATCTTATTCATTAGAGACTTGTTTAGCTTAGCTTAGTTTAGTTTAGCAACGCTTAACGGGTAGGTACCGTGTAATGGACTGGAGGCTATTTCAGTGACACCCAGACCAGGGGGCTTACCACAAGCTTTTATTGCGATTCAATTACAGGAACGTATTAACGTTTCAGCGACTTTTTGTGCAATGACGTACCTTATTGTCATGACAATAAGAAACGTCATTAAAACGTCGTTAAAACGTTCCTATAATTGAATCGCAATAAGAGCTTGTGGTAAGCCCCCAGAACATATTACGAAAGGTCGTTAAATTTGCCTCTGACGGGAATGGAACACACAACCACCCGATGTAGTGAGCCGAGCGGCTTACGATCGAAACACCATGCCAAACGGTCATCTCCATTTCTTTAAACAACCGTTAAAAACGAAACAAAACGAAACCACAGTGAGATTTATTCTAAGCGGCCGCTAAATTAACTGTAGAGCCCGCTGTTACTTCCCTTTCTATTATTAACACGCGGACCGTGTTTTTTTATGGACAAAGGAAGGGTTGTTACTTTCGATGGCGGTTAAATTATAATCTTCATCCCATTTCTCTTTTGGATGTTTTATACTTAGGACCTTAGGTCGTTAAAAAACACGCTCGAATTAAAAACGCGCGAGCATATCTTAGCATATCTTTTGGAAAATGTACTGAATGCAGAAGTGAACAAAGTTGTTTTAACTTTTAACTTTGTTGTTGTTTATGTTCTTGTTTCAACTTGGAAAAATGATACGCGCGTATTTAACGTAGGTACTAGCCAGTTGGAGCCCTAATCGCCGAATACGAGAATACAACTCAGATTTGATTAAAAATATCACTTGATATTAATTATCGTTGTGCAGAACCTTGGGTGCGGCCTATGCCCAACAATGGACGTCTTTTGGTTGACATGATAATGATGATGAAAATTATAATTACGCTAGACGCTATATTATAACGTCTGGCGTAACGCTTTTTCCTTACGTGAAGATTTCTACCAGGCAACTCCTACCGCAAACTCCGCTAAGGAACTTCGTTCCAAAATCCAGATAGCGATGTCTCGAACATCTAAGTGGGACTTAAAGATTTGAGTAGGCATAGCCTTTGAGTATTCTGCCATTAAACAGCCAATAACATGTAGGCAAGTATTTTGCAAGCTTCACATCTCACGTATGCGACGTGTTGTAAAAATTCCTAATTCACGCGAGCCAAGGTGAGTAGCTGATGAATATATGTACGCAACTTTTAAAAAATTCAGACGGTTAAGCTCAGGGCCGGCCGAAGCTTAGTTTTTGCGAGTATTTTTACAGTTCTGGATGTGTCTGGGACTGTAATGTGGATATCTGGTTATAAATTATATAAGGGAATGTAGATTCAATGCGTCTTTTTTATTATGTGCTATTCACGACACTACTGCGTCGGTACTTTATAGATCATATTCGCATGGCAATAGTTAGCTCTATCGACGTTTTGCTACTTACCTACCTTACCTTAAAAAAGGTATACAAAAAAGGTAAAAGGTATAGGTAGGTAGGTAGGTATGGTATTGGCTACACTACATTTGGCTTCTTAATTCGTTAGTATTAATGGCAAACGCAAAATAGCATAATGGCCGATGTGGCAGAAAGGTTCTTGACTGGCGACCGCGTACCGAAAGACGCAGCGTGGGTAGGCCCCCACAAGGTGGACCGACGACCTAGTGAAGGTCTCGGGAAACCGCTGGATGCAAGTGGTACAAGACCGGTCGTTGTGGAAAACCTTGGGGGAGGCATATGTCCAACAGTGGACGTGTTTTGGCTGAAATAATGATCGTGATGAATAACAATCACATCAATCCTATGGTAAGTGGGATTAACCGCACTTTTTGTCACCATAAATGCAAGGTAACTACCCGATATCCATTTAGTCACGCGGCAACCAGAGTCGCGGCTGCACGGCTGCACGCGCGTGCTTTAAAACATCAATGTTTTTTTGCCCTTCAAAGGGTCACCGTGACCCTAAAACAACCCCATTTCAAAGAGAATGTGCTAATAAACGATATCTTTGATTCCATTACCATTTTTACGAGCGATAATTCCCTCAGTTTTTATGGACAACATTTTTGTGCAATTAAAATTTTCAGACTCGTAATGCTGCCGGTTACTGCTGAGATAACGTTTTTGGGTTAGCTTTATATTCTTAAACCCCGTGCACACAAACTGATTTTTGACAGAAATAGTTACAAGCTAACAAAAAATAACGTATTATACAGGGTGTAAGATTTGACGACGACGTATTCAAGCCCTTAATAATTCATATTACGAGTACACGTAACAAAAAAAAAACACCTATCACCCATGTAGCAAATCATCGTCATAAAGACGTACGTTTACGTTAATGACCCTAAATTGACTTTAGATTGACGTCTTTTTTTATCGCCGACCTTGCTACCAACTGGGAAATAATAGAGGAAATTTAACAAAAAAAATTGCAAAGCGTTTGCCAACCCACGCTAGAAAGCGACCAGACAATACAGTTGGTGTGTAAATATGACGATATTTGTTTATTTATCTTATCGGAAATACAGCTGTAATCATTGGGCGTAATACTCTATATTTTATCTAGTAAGCATCACCTCAAAACTGAAAACGTCTTCAAAAACATAAAAGCTTACACAAAATATATAAGAAAACCGTGCCGGGGACAATCGACTTCCTTATCCTTGAATTATTGATTTGCTTTTGTCTGAAAAACACGTAACGACCGACTTAACCAATTTATTTTGACCTTTTCGAGTGTATTGACTTCCTCCTACCCTTGTATTACGGTAAATGTCGTACTTGGTTTTCGAAGGCAGTTCAAACTATGTAGTTAGAAATCGCGTCATCAAAAATGTACAGAATGTAATATAACAAAAGTATATGTCTGGCAGTTGAGAATATGTGGAGTCACACACAGTCTTATTAGAAAAAAAAAGTTAACTAGTTTTAAAAGCGTGTCTAGTCAAACCCTTGAGTATTTAGTCATAACTTGTGTCTATCTCGATTTTTTTAAATAATTTCTATGTTTCAGAAAAGTAGACTTTTTAAAATTTACTTTTTTTTATTATTTTTTTTTTTTTTTTTATTTCACGCCTCTAAAAATCTGCATTAAGTTTCTTTTCTATCACAAAATAAACATGGTTATCACTTTCCAACTTAAACCTGAACATTTCAGGAGTTAGAGCAGAACCTATTCATCAAAGCACAACAAAAGGTGCCTGAACACCAAACGGCTCCGAGATCCATCTTGAAACCGAAACAAATAAATTATCCACACAATAAAGACCAACGGGGAGGAAATATTAAAAATCATGGAAACAAACATCGGGCAATAATTTGTCTGGATGACAAATATCTGGGGGAGTGTCCGATAAATACGCCTCCTAAGGTTTAACGCAGAGTGTAGACTATTGAAAATGACAATCGATGTCGAACAAATGTCTAAGAGACAACTTTTTTGTCATCTTGACCGTATTCGAAAATAGAGTTCGTTCAAAATGTTTATAAATATTATTAGCCCTTTTAACGTCCCACTGCTGGGCACGGGCCTCCCCTCAATGCGAGGGGGATTTAGGCCATAATCCACCACGCTGGCCCAGTGCGGGTTGGTGGATTTCACATGTCTAAGACATGCAGGTTTCCTCACGATGTTTTCCTTCACCGTAAGCAAGTGATAATCATATTAAAGTTATGATTCATACATAGATTTTGAAAAATCCAGAGGTTTGAGCCAGGGTTTGAACCCAGGACCTTAAGCCCGCAAGCCGCTTAACCAATCGGCTACCACTGCTTAATCGTTCAAAATGTATGAAATAAAAAAAGTATACTTACCAAAATTACGCCCAGTGTGTACGATAACGTTAGATTTTTGTGCTGAACTCATAGACATAATAATCTATAGAGCAAGTTGCTGTGTGTATCCATGCATCGGATACCTAACATAAACAATTACATGAGCATTCCTCCCATGCACGTGCAGTTTGCGGAATGATCTCCCTCCCGAAGTCTTTCCTCTGCACTACAACATGGGGTTCTTAAAAGGGCATATTTACAGGTCTCTAAAAGGACGGCGCCGCGTCTGCTCCCGTTAAGTTGCAGATGTCCTGGTCGGCGGCTTCCACTTACCATCAGGTGTAACGTCTGCCAGTGTGCCATCCTTGGCTATAAAAGCAAAGAGAGTCGACAAGCGTTTTCACATTACTTTTATTCGATCTACGACCAACGACTTTGTCGACAAAATAATCGGTCGTCTGCTCTGTCCCCGAGCATTGTTTCCAGATTTCCGTCATTAATCACTTTTATTCCTGTAATTAATATAGAGATCTTGCGACAATAGAGCCGAATGAATTATCTTTTTGAGAAAAAGTTTCTGATAATGACGGCTTGGGATTAGGGGCCTTTAAATTTCGTTGAAATTCATTCTATTTTTATTTTATCTCTATATCATGAATCGTTCGAGCAATCAGTTTTGAGGTCTGAACTCGTAGACATAACGTTATAACTTTTTTTCAGGCGCGCATCTCGCCTCTTGTAGACGCAGCTAATAGACGCGTCTTCATGTGCCGAGCGGCGTGCCCGAGTTTGCACGACTACACACTGGACACTGTTATATTTACAATTCACTGTATTAAAATAAGCACATGGCGATTAAAAACGTTAACAATTAATGTAAAAAATACAAGCCTGCTGAGTTTTTTGCCGGATCTTCTCAGTCGACGCCGCGTTTCCGATCCGGAGGTAGAATTAAATAATGTAATATAATGACAATTTGTAACTCGCAGACCTAAAAGAAATAAACTATTTGAATGTTTAAAAAGAAATGAATATGATGGCAACAAAATTCGTTGAGTATCTACTATCTACTTGAAACATTTAGGTACTAGAAATCTAATTAACATCTGAACTATTACTAGAAATTCAAATAGTCTGAATAGACATACAAAAACACTAATTACACAGTCTATTAAAGTTAAATAGAAAGCCAGGTTAAGTACGTTTCTGCCAAAATAGCAGAAAAGCTTGCGTAATAACAGCACACGGAAAGTCGAGTGTTTTTTAACATTAGCTAAAAGGCAGAAAGCATAATGCCTGTTGTACAAAAAGGATTTTTAAGTATGGAGAGAGATTGTTTATTACAGTGCTTTTCTAGATGTAAGTTATTGATGGAAACCAAAGACATTGCCAAGAAGGAGGAAGACATGGGAGTGTACAAAATAGTATGTACTACTAAACCAAGTCCACGGACATAGTCGCAATCATTAAATTTGTACTCAGTGAATTTCGCTACATTATGGTGGTGCATAATGTAGCGAAATTCATACCTGTCATCGCACTCGCAATTCGCAATCGCATAAGGGCGAGGCCCCATTAATGCGTTGCGTTGCGTCGTCGCAACGGATCAACGGATCGACGGGCGGGAGAAGAAGCGGGGAGGGTGATGCGCTGGTGACACAATGCGTTCATCCGTTGCGACGACGCAACGCAACGCCAGATGGGGCCTCACTCTTAGAAGGCTTTATTCATTAGAAGAAGAGCCGTATTAGCAACATTATTTTTTTTGCGCGACTGAGTCGTACCGTGTCCATGGACTCCGTTTAGTAGAACAAACTATTTTGGATAGTCACGTGGCTTCCTCTTTCGTAGGGATGTCTTTGTGAAAAAGTACGTAATTATATGTAAATGTAACGTCACGACTTTTATCCCCGTTCGGGGGTAGTCAGAGGCTTGAGTGGCCATACACCACCACATTGTGGAGGTATTAACCAACTCAAAGCCCACGTTTCACTAGATAGTCAGAACCCAACGTGACTGGTGGTGAACCGTGTCGCCGTGTATACAGGAACTGACTATTACCTAATCCCGAGGGATAGGTAGGTTTCCTCACGATGTTTTCCCTCACCGTCAGCGAACTGTAAATTATGCACATAGATGAAAATTCATCCATTGGTGCATGCCCCACCGGGGATCGAACCTGGGACCTTCCGACTGTTAGCCCAACCTGTTCACCCCTAGGCTACAGTCGCAATACGTAATTATGTTTTACATAATATCACTAAATTGACATAGACATAAGAAAGCTAGCAATAGTTTTGTCAGGTTTAGTTCGTATCAACAGAATTGTATATTTGTTAAGTATATTTTGAATCGCAGCTGCAACAACGCGGCTAGTGCTTGTAAATCCCGGAGCCCAGTGGGTTGGAAAATCAAGAAGTGGATTAGGCAAATCACTTTTCATTCCATCCCGCCGACGAAGTTTGCCCTTTTAAATTTTATTATCTCGGAGGCACGCGGCTTGCTTATGCGGGCCCAGTGTGCGAGACAAGCGACAAACTGGCGAAACTTTTACACAGTTCTGTAATGTTGTAAGTATACATATTTTGTGCTGATAACAATATAAAATAATATATCTCCAGACCAACACACCAACTGTATGGTCCCAAACTAAACAATGTACCATGACTGCCGTAAAATGGACTGGGGGCATAATTGTATGCGCACTAGGCATATTTAAATTTTTGCATAATTATAACGTCACATCACTCATCATGATCATTTTCCATCATGTGAGGTAGAGGACAATCGCTTACAAGTACCGAAATTATAAAAAACAAATACTGTACCAATTATTTAAGAGCTTATTACACTTGGCCAAATTTAGAAGCCTACATTCAGCAGCTTCTAAATATTTTAACCATTCTAGCTTCTGAATAGCTTGCGATTCACTTGCGATTACACTTGCCTAAATTCAGTAATGACTAAATTAAGCAGCCTAAATTTAGTTAAGTGTAATAACCCCTTTAGCCAAATTAACGTGCGCCCGCTCTCACTGCGACCACACCCGATCTGAAGTGAAAATGAATTTCATCGCGATCGGTCTGAAATGCCAACTTGCGGGCCTATAAAGAGTTTATTCGTCACAAATTCCACAATTTCTATTTCAATGTTTGATATAACAAATTGCTCAGTTTTCGGCTTTGTTGGGATTTTCTTTGAATTCGATTGGCTTGATTTAAATTTTCTTTGCACTTGGAACGTTTAGGCTGAGTGTCCACTTGCAAATTAAGGTTTGTAATAATGTTGACCTTTATGACTGATACCTATGAAGCTAGCCAGTGCCATATTATCATCCTAAAGGTCAACGCTCATCTAACGACTCGGCACCCGACCAGCCTCGCCGCTCGGCGTCCACTCGTCGCCGGGTGGTTTGCGGGCGGACGCTGCTTTTACACCATAAACGTCACGTGATCGCCCAGTGGACCGCGCGGGGTCAACGAGTGAACGCCGCGCGGTCAGCGCGTGGTCCACTTATTTCCGGTTTAGTTAGTGGACGCCAAGCGGCGAGGCGGTGCTGGTCGGGTGCCGGGTTGATAGATGAGCGTTAACCTTAAATACATAAAGAATTAACGAAAACCTACTATCATCAAACGTAGCTAATAACTGCATACTTAATAATATTATCTTATACGTAAACAATATTTTACTAAGCTCAAATCTCCAAGTTCTCCAAATGAAATAAGCATGAGTTGTTAATCCGTTTCAGAGCTCTACGACACCATATTATATGGAAAAACAATTAAAACATAATAAAGCATCCATATTTTTATGCAACTGTTAGGTATTTAATTAAAGTACAAATGGATGTCTAAGGTCATCCGTAGATAACTAAGGTGAGCTAAGGTGTCAAACAAACGCACGGCCCATCTGATGTTAAGCAGTTATTCCAATAATCCCTTCATTGTAGCAGCTATTACAGCTGTGTTTCGTACGATGAGTGAGAGAGCCGAAAGCCCAAACCCCCCTCCCCCTCCCTCCATTCCACTCCCCTTCAGGTCGGTAATGTGCGTGCCATTCGTTTTGAAGCATCTATAGGCGATAACTGCTTAACATCAGGAGGGCCGTACGCATTTTTGCCACCGCAGTCCTATAAAAAAACTTTTTTGTTAAAGTCAGTCATCAGTGAATCTTCCTCCTAAAAGCAATTTCTCGCGAGTCGCCGTCATTTGCAAATCTCATTTAATTACATTTACACTGCGACTTCCATGAAAATGTTTGACGAATTTCAAAAAGATGCCATTGGTGGATAAATTAATTAGTTTATTTTCCCAGTCGTCTGCTGGTCCGCGTTATGCTAAATGATTCAAACATTATTGTTCTAGAACCTTTGTTTCAATGTTTGCAATAATTTAATTCAGTTAAAGTTCTCTGCGAATGAATTTCGAACGAAATTAATTTGTAAATAGAGAATTCGAAAGTTTCAAAATAATCTCAACTCTGCTCAGGGTCCTGAGTCTTGTAGAATTTAACCGATGGGAAACCAATGGTCTCCAATATTATCTTCGTGAATACTTCATTGTAAAGCGTAAATTATTGGCAGTCGACATGTCGAGCATCATGTTAGCAGTCCTCTGGCCGACAACATGTCGAATACCAAGACTTTACAATTAATATTGGAGACCAGTGGTTTCGCAATTGTTGATGGTAAGCGGACTCTGGGCCCAGTCTTCGTCTTCTTATCGTATGGGTAGTGGCTAACATGGTTTCAGAGTTGTTCAAGCCCGAACGCCTCTGACAAGGCTTAACGACTGCTGCCTAGATGACAACAACCGGGACCGAATTTTTACGTGCCCTCCGAAGCACGGAGACGCTCAGTTCAAATGCCTGGGCCCAGTATAATGGCAATAGACTCGCTCCCTTGTATAATTGGGCCAAAGTATTTTGGCCCAATTATTAGGCCCAACTATATTTAATAATAGGTGCTGCAGTTCTTTGCCTACCCCTTCGAGGAATAAAGGCGTGATAATATATTACTTTGGCGATCATGGAACGGTAGAAAATAAAAGCTTCTTATTTTCTACAACAGCTATTTTCAATCAATACACCACACATTTTCCGCATAACACGAGAAATTCCCACGAGATCTTAAACATTGCGAGAATACGAGATTTCGAGACTTCACATTTCATTTCAGCATCCATCGCACTTTTTCAGTTAACGTTACAATTTCCTTTTCAAAGGAATGCAGCAATGCATGATGGAAAGGGATAAGGTTATGTTGTGTATTCTCGGCAGGCTCTGAGGTAGGGATGGACACGTAAAAACAGTATCGATATTCATCGAGAAAAAAATAGGTATCGATATTTTAATAAACCTATCGATATTTTTGTTCAGGGCTAGAGTTATCTAAAAAATTACAGACCAATAATTTAACATTGGATAGGTGCCGATCGTTAAAAAAATATCGAATTTAATACGTTTTGATATTCAATAGCTACGTCCAGAAGTGTCACATGCCGCGCGAGAAAAATTTTCTTCGCGAAGTTTGACTTGCCTCACATGAGGCAAATGCGCGCCCTGCCTCACCTGAGCACTCACATTTGCCTCGCCTAGTTTGGCAGTCGTGAGACAGAACGATGTCAAACGTGTCAAAGTGATTGATCGGGTATACCTTTCCCTGTCTAGTGTCAGTTGCCTCGCCATTTGCCTCGCGCGGCATGCGACTGAGGCAAACGTCGTGCTTGGCGAGGCATGTGGGTGAGCAGCCTCGCGCGGCATGTGCATGTTGTAGACACGCCTAATGAAAATATATTTTTTTGTTAAATCGAGATTAGAAATATCAACGGTATTAGGTACTTATTTAGAAGATCGACATGAAAAAATATCGATATTTTAATATACATTCGAAATTTTTGCCCAAGCCTACCGAGGTCTTATTTTCCATTAATCTCCGTCGAAAGTCAGGGGCCGACAAAAATTTAAGGGCGCTACATTGTCCGGTTTTCTTTGTCGGTTTGGTAGTCATGGTGTGGTCGTGACGTCACTATACAAGCATGCAGTCGTCTTTGTCTATTCATTACTTTTTTTTTTTTTTTTTTTTTATTTTTGCACAAACAGTCATTACATTACAGAGTATAACTTATTAAATTACTATAGATAGTAGACAAGGAGTGCCGAAAAATAGTGTATATTTCCTGAAGAAGTAGGTAGAGATGTGTTTTGTTGATAATGCTAGCCTATTGATATTATGACAAGCGCTTAGCGCAGTGGTTCGAGCATAGGCCGCTTGGCTCACTGCATCGGGTGGTTGCGGGTTCGATTCCCGAAAGAGACAAGTTTCGACACTAGCTTTTTCGTAATTTACCCTGGTCTATGTCACTGGGATCACTTCCAGTCCATTGTACGGTACCCAAAGTACAGTAGTTGCTTAGTTTGGGACCATACAGTTGGTGTGTTAGTCCAGTGCTTTTATTCGTTACTATTATTTATTTACTTTGCATTGATTACGATTTGACTTCTCAAGAAAAGTACGAATAATGATTTGCACAAACCGGGAATTGAACCCATAACCCGGAACTACATAAGCAGCAGTTCAATAGTACTAAACTGTAATTACAAAAGATATATCCAAGAAACTGATAGTCCTCTAAATAAATGTAGTAGGTACAGTCAGCAACGAAAGTCGCTGAACATTCAGAATTTTTCAAATCGGTTATACTCTTTATTCTACAATCGTTGGTAAACCTTAATAAAACCAAACATTAGCAACATGTCTACATTATGTGTCGATAAAGAAAAATTATGGATTTGATGCAAAACAAAAGTATGCAAGCTATTTGAAAAACGGAGAATGTTCAGCGACTTTCGTTGCTGACCGTACCTACCTACCTACTTATTGATTTCAGGCATGACCTATTTATAGGTACAATTTCATACATCATGCCTAATCAAATTTCATACAAAACCGTCAAATTTAATTCCGTTCCAATCTCTCGCTCACATTTCCAAGCTCGATTCAAAGGGAAACTACCTCAGCGGAATCATAAAAGATTATTTCGAGTCACTCTTAGTTATTAATTCGACATGAAGCGTTAGATAAATCGCGACACAATTCCCTCTGAAGGATCCTTGAGAAATGGCCTGTTTTGTTTAAAACCATCGTTATTCTTGATGGACTCTATTGTTTTGGGCAAAGTGCGGCTTGAGTGGAAAGGATTATTCATTTCGTTCGTCAAAAGGCAGCTTTTAAAGTTCCGTAACTTACAATTTCAGTGAATTGGCATTTGTTTGGCATCGAACGGCCTTTTGAAGGCCTCTGTATTATTAGTATTATTATTTAACAGCAGGGGCGCACAATATTGGGTTCATAATTTTGCATATCAGGAGTAAACAACATTTATCATTATATAACATTTTATTTAATTATCAACCATTAATTATTAACATTTTATTAATGTAAATATCAACCTACCTATCCCTCGGGATTAGGTAATAGTCAGTTCCTGTATACACGGCGACACGGTTCACCACCTGTCACGTTGGGTTCTAACTATCTAGTGAAACGTGGGCTTTGAGTTGGTTAATACCTCCACAATGTGGTGGTGTATGGCCACTCAAGCCTCTGACTACCCACGAACGGGGATAAAAGTCGTGACGTTACTTTACATTTTACATTACATTACAAATATCACCTAACCCGCTTAATTATATTTCATTCAAACTAGAATTTCGAGAAATATTTAAATATAACTAGGCATTATCTAGATTTCATCATCATTACTAGATTTCATCATCATTACTAGATTTCATCATCATTATTTCAGCCAAAAGACGTCCACTGTTCGACGTCAATGACCGATCCTGTGCCACTTGCATCCAGCGGTTTCCCGCGACGTTCACTAGTTCGTCGGCCCATTCCATTTAATTTATTTGCTTCTTCTTAATTCGGCCAAAGCATTAGTTAATTTCTGACGCAACATAAATCCGTCTTTATCGTTATTCCTACACAAACCATTGCGTAGCGTCCACCTTTTTTATTTAAATAAAAATGTTTCTTTCATTGCGCACATAAAAAAAAGGTTTGAACGCACACGACCGTTCTCGCCGGTCGAAGTGCCGCCACTAATATCTTTATAGCGTTATACCAAATGTTTACGAGCCCTGGCCACGCTCACTGCGGTACAACACGACACAACAATTCTTTTCCTAATGTATCGTCGATTTAGTTTCTCGCTTGGCACTTTTTGTATCTTAATAACTGTATTTATTGTTATTGCTTTCACGAACTATTAATGGCCGACAAAATACCACTTGAGAGGTTTCGCTGGGGTGTATTTTTGTTTAATATTTTCTGTTGCTTAGTTTCACGTGAATAACAGATGGGGAATATCGGCAAGATAATTGTTTGTTACGTGTTTTGCTACAAAATATTGATTAAAATATGCCAACATACAATGTCAATTAGGGTTGTATAATAAGCATTATATACCTAGTCTAAATATCTTCTCTGTAGTCTAATAATAGTTCAATAGGTACATAATTTTAGTCTACGTACCACTAATCCTGCCCTAAGTAACTTAGCCATTACCATTGAGATGCTATAGTGGTCAATCCTCTGATTGGTCGGTCAGAATCAACCCACCAATCAGAGGGTTGATCACTATAGCAGCTCAATAGCTAAGTGATTTAAGGCCCTGGTCGGGAGATAAAATATCAGTAAAACAAACAAAACCCACGTAACAAAATATACATTCTTCACATAACACCACCGTTTCCCAAAGTTGTATCTTTCACCAATTTTGGGTACTTCATTACAAAGCGATACATGTTCCCTTAATATATGGAGGTCACAACAGACCTCAAACTGTCGGCTCGACGGAAAAAAGTGTGGAAATATGGAATGGCCGTATGATATATCCGACCCTCGTCAAAACGCGATGTACCCCGGGCCATGTTATTTGGAAATAAATAGGTGCCTGCCTAATTTGCATGGGTTCTCTCTCGCTATGTCATAGAGAAGGTGATACAGTAATGCAAGTCTTTACAGATACTTCAACTCATTTTGGCGCGCGGCGCTGTGTGCGTGAGCTTGCAATGCTCGGACGACGACTGCTGCCGCGTTACTGCCACACGATGCAAAGCTGCATACTTACCCACAGCCAAATTTGCATACCAAAATACATTATTTTGCCAGTATTTTAAATCAATACGGACGTGAATATTATAATTCCTTCTGAAGACAGAACTTCAGTAAATCTATTGTAATGTAGGTTCACATTTGTTACATAAAATAGTATATTATTATTTATTTATTTGAAATTTTTGAGTCTTTAGTATTTTGAATTATAGATGAGTTACAACAAATTCTGGTATACTGTGTCTAGTGTGAAAGTACTTAGCCTATCTTCATTAGCGACATAATTAGAACGAACAAAAAAAAAACAGATTTTATCGTATTTCATTTCTTATTCCAAAAATAGTATCAACTTGAACTACTGTTTTCGTTCTACTAACATTACAACTTCAGAAAAACGGGACCAATATTATACGATACTTTTAAAAGTTAAATGAAATGTATATACCATAGCTACCTATATTGCCTAATATAAATAGGAGTGAAGAGTGACCCAGTTTTGTGACACCATCAAAGGGCTCAATTTAAATAACATTGACGGTATATTTTAACGTGCAAGCCACTGTCATGTGACGTCATATGTGACGAGTATACCCACATTACAATATCACAAAGTCATCTTACCTTTTAGACATTTAAAAATATTGAAAATGTTGACTAACCCTTACATAAAAACAAACGAAGCCGAAGTCGTAATAATTACTAATTATTGTTTAAAATGCGAACCAAATGTTATGTACCCCCGGGAATTAAATACACTGAGAAAAAATTTACGACAGCAAAATGGTTTTTGTAGTTCCTAGTAGTGTTTT
Organism: Drymonia ruficornis; assembly: GCA_947859195.1. NCBI lineage: Eukaryota > Metazoa > Arthropoda > Insecta > Lepidoptera > Notodontidae > Drymonia > Drymonia ruficornis. Next base: position 2,731,541 of record OX401921.1, read on the forward strand.
CAATTTTACTAAACGTTTTGTATTTACAGCAAATGTTTTATGTAATGTCTCACATTTATAAAACATTTGCTGTAAACGTTTAGTAAAACATACTAAAAAGACTATTAGGATTTAAAAAAACCATTTTGCTGTCGTTTTTTTTTTTCTCAGTGTACATACATATAGCACAGTGAATACTTACCCCCTTATTCGTAGAGAATTTAGCCAGTTTACAATAGTTTTGAAAAGCATTTAAGGAACAAATGTGATTTGTAACTCCACTGCAAGTCGATCATAACTTTCTATGTATAAGGGGGTTAGACTGTGCCTATAATTGCTGTCACAATAGGATCGGTCTCAATAGTTTCAAATTAACATCTTAAGAGCGATCTCAAGTTTGCTCTCAGCGATTAGATTATTTTTAATAAGCTCGATACGAACATTATTAGATTTTACTTTTGTAATTGTATCTGGGTTAAACCAACTTGACAATTTCCAATAACAGCGTCCTCATGTGTCAAGACTGTTATAGCCCTGAACCCCGAACCTTAAGCCCGCAAGCGGCTATCGAAACAATAATGTGATTTTTTTATAGCACTGCGGTGGCAAACAAGCGTACGGTCCGCCTGACGCTAAGCCGTTACCGTAGCCTGTAGATGTTTGTAGAGCAATGCCTTTGGTATTCCAAAGGCATTGCTCGCACGTTGCCGACCTGAAGGATAGTGGGATTCAGGGAGGGGAAAGGGGGGTAGAGCTTCCGGCACTCTCACTCATCGTACAAAACCTAGCTATAATAGCTGCTTTACGCCGATCTTCTGTGAGAGGGTGGTACTACCCCGGTGGAGCCATTCTAAGTGGTTTATTCTCATCATGAGACGTCCGTAAACACAATGAAGTGCCTGTCATAGGTACATTGTTGAGCACCGAGCTATTGTTCTCAACTAAAGGGTTTGGCCTTTTATACGGGAGCGGCCCCTCAAGCGGCTTCTGATAAATTCACTCGTCTACTGCAACTGAAATGAAAGGGTGAAAAGTTTACTGTGGTGAGAATGGTTTCAACTTTCTGTTTTTGTAAAATACGCGATGCGGAAACGAACTGGTGATAATTTTACGGATTTAGGCTGCTTAGGTAAGGATACACTATGGTGTATTTTTTTATTCCGGAGAGTAAATTGCCAACCCCAAATGTCAAACTCGAAAATAATGCTGCCACATTTATTTATGTAGTGTTGTCCTACCGCTTTTTTCCGGTACCGATTATTTGAACCGTAAAATTAAAAAATGTGCGTACAGCATGGAGTACTATAAATACCGGAGATAGAAAAAAATACTCAAAGGAATTATAATGATTGTTTCTTTGTTTTTATGTTCCTGTTTCTTTATAAATGAATTACTTTTTTACATAATTGATATATTTTGTAAAAAAAACTGCGTGTCTATTTTTTCAAGGTTTGTCCTTGACCCATGACAACGCATTTTGTTTACCTCATTCGGCCTTCAGCAAAGCGAATGTAATATAGGTGGGGAGCCGTAGAAGAAGTTTCTGGATTTACACGAGCGCGTCAGATTGATAATAACCTCAAAACATTATGAACCCTTAATATTGGTGGGTTCGCTCAGGGGAACCAAAAAAAAATAGACCATCTTAAAATACTCGTACTCGTCAGATTAAGATAAGGGGGATTACTAGCTAAGAAGTGTCGAAAGTGTCAATTTTGCTAATTTGATCGTCATTCTAAGAAATGGGAGCATCTGGAAATTTCACTTTTTCACCCCCTCAGATTTTTTTTAAATATAGGACTTCGGTGGCAAGAAAGCGTGCGGCCCGCCTGATTTTAAGCAGTTACCGTAGCCTATACTATGCTTACAAAATCTGGCGCGCTAGAGTATTTTTTTTTTTTCAATTTGTCATGTTTGAGCATAAAAAGTATCAATATCTGACACGCTTGAGTATTTTTATGTCATTGTTTTTATTAAAAAAAAAATCTCATGTATACGCTTCCCCCACCGCTGAAAGTGGAAACATCTAGAACAATGTATTCTTCCTATCATGTCATCTACCGAATCTACTAGGTTTGGACGACGCTCGTGCGAATCCACGAATTGCACGCTGGGCTCCCCATCTAATAGAGTTAGAGACGGAAATTAGAACTTTATGGTGTGGGAGTGTGTATGTTTGTTACGCCAACGTTAAGAAAATACATTTAATTATCTTTGTTGGCTACAATTTTTGTATAAGCCAATACAGACTAAATAAAAGTACATGTACTTGATTTTTTATTTTGTGGACTAAAATAAAAACGTCAAAAATATCAAACTTTTGGTGTATGGGGGGACCCCCTTTATTTTTAAATTATATTTTATTATATTTTATTTTCTGTGAAAATTTCAAGTCTAGCTGTTACGGTTCGTAAGATACAGCCCGCTGGCAGACAGACAGATAGACGGACGGACAGCGTAGGCTTAGTAATAGGGTCCCGTTGGCACTATTTGGGTACGGTACCCTAAAAATCTGAGTATAGACACAGTGAAAGTACGTATAGACATATTCCATAATTTAAAAAAAATCATTTTAAACGTCTATGACTCCTTACTTGATTTTGTTGTTTACTGTTATAAATTTCAATGATTAAATAGAATTCCAGAAGTTTGCTTGAGGTGAATGCGATTTTGCAGAAAAATATTTTACGGTTTTTCGATTAGTTCCGATTGCTGGACATCACTATTTAAAAATTGCAATAACCTAGCCACACTGTCATTGTCAAATTACTCTCCGGAATTAAAAAACACACCTAGATACTACGCACTAGACACTAGCCACTAGATACTAGACACTAGAACTAGACACTAGACACTTGACACTTGACACTTGACACATGACACTTGACACTTGACACTTGACACTTGACACTTGACACTTGACACTTGACACTTGTCACTCGACACTTGACACTTGACACTTGACACTAGACACTAGTGGATAGTTTATTTTATATTTATTAAAAATAAAACGCTTGAATTTTTTTTTATTTTTATTATTTAAGCACATTAAAATATTCTTTAATTTAGTATTTATTTCATAAAGCTAGGTCAGGTACTTTTGAAGATATAAAAGATTTTCTCACCGACCATTTTTCTTTGCGGTCCAGTGTTAAATACAAAGCCTAGAATCTAGGTTTTGTATTAAGCACTGACTTGTTATGTAAATTGATCTAGACCCTATAGATCATACATAGCAAGTCTTCACACATTGCCGTGAAAATATCTTTCATATCGTTCATTAAATATGAAAAGCAATCAGCCGATATCCGGGGTATTCTATAAATAGCTATAATTAAAAGCAGTATAATTAGCACCAGTAATCCAATTAAAAATATTTTTAGTACGTTAATGAGAGTGTTCGAATATAAATATGGAATATCAAATTAAATTTCATCCGATCGTAGTTGTTACTGCACCAAACTAAATGTTAAACTGAAAACAGTGAACAAAACTGAATAAGTTTTGTTTTAAAAGCGTTGCTTTTGGAGTATGAATATGCTTAAAACTCTTCCTATTTGCTTACAAAGCTTTAAAACTTTGAGATAACACGACACTGGCTTAATGCAAGTAAGTAGCAGAATGAAAAAAGTAACAATCTGTGTATGCAGAATGACGTCACAATTCTATAACAAAACTGCAGCTTCCTTTACGAGAGGATTTGAAACGTCACACTTTGGCAACCACAGGACTGCAGCGTTTTAAAAATATTGAATAACCTCACTTTATCCGGAGCCCCCATTGCATATTGTTACAAGTTTATTCTCATTATACAAGTTGCGATTGCACACCGCAATGCGGCCTCAGGAAGTATGAATGATCCATGAAGCTTTATAATAACAGGACGGTTCATTGTTGCACATAAAACCAGCCGAGTGAGCTCCTGGTGGGAGGGGGTTCCTCTCTAGGGTGTCCACGGGGGACGGTAAGGCAAATGCATATTATTTAGGAGCGAGAGAGACACTCTCCTAACAGCGACTATCTCTCTCCGCTTTTTTTCTGTCTACAGGTAGGTTGGCCAATAAAGTACTTATACACAATGATGCTGATTCTGTTGATAGGTATACACCACTATAATAATAATAATAATAAACCGTTTTAATTCTTGTTTTACAATAGTTGGTAAATATAATATTACAGTAAACACAAATTCGGTTTTTAGTAGTACGCTAGTTTAAATTAGATTAGTAATATAGGTATGGGTTCAAAAAATAAAAAAAAAGGAATCCTGGTTTGGGTAAAGGCATCCCAAGATGCCCATTTTTGTTACACCACTATACTGTATTGCTATTCTTGTCAAGAGTGGAACGTATGAGCAAAATATATTTGACAGTTCTAAAAGTATTTCTTTTAGAACTGTCAAATTTACTTTTGTCGTGATTCGCTATCAGAGTTGCTATTACAAATCCGGTCCAAAAGCAATAAACCGCTTCGTTTAGACTCCGAATTTTGTCACATTTCCGTAGTAAATTAGTGATAAAATCACGAATGAACGAACGAAACGGATGTAATATTTATTAAAAAATAAAAGTGTGCCATCCAGCCACGTATCTCTAGAGATCCATGGAGCAATCACAACACACGGATCAACTTCGAGCTGAACTTTGCTGTAACCGAACATTTTGAGGAAGCGAGTGTATCGAAAAATATGTAAACTTTTTTCATAATGCGAGCATGTGAGGCATTTGATACCAACAAGACCAAGTTTTTAATTAGATTTTTGGGTAGTTGTTTTTTGTTTTATCATGCTTTGCGGATCGTATGAAATTATTGGCCCACAAGCACACCCCCATACCTAACATAATTAAAATAAAAATGTTTTTGCTTTTTTCTTTACTCTTACAAAGTACTTACTTTATACCTACCTATCAACCTACTTTTTACTGTACTTTTCACTCAATTAATGTTACTGGTCTAACAAGGTCTAAGAATTCAGTAAAAGTAGGTAGGTCTAAGTACCTACACATGTAATGGATTTTGTGTTACGAAGGACATTTTTTCAGTACCTAATATTTTTAAAAGATCAAATTAGGTACCTAGGTAGTGCAGTTTTACACTAAAAATACAAAATGGAACCATTTAACCGTTTCCGCGAAGTAGAAAACTTGTTTAATCTAACTTTTGACAATATTCACAATTTTTAGTGTTCCGCTCACGGAATTGGTAAAATGGAATTTTACTATAAAACGGAACTACCTACTTACAGCGCCACCAAGTTTGAGGTGGCCAAAAATAGAACTATTACTGTCATGAATGACTGGCACTGCTGTCTAATCAGTTTTTAGGCCCGTACAAGGAATGTCTATTAGGCCCGTATTAATAAATCGATCTCAAGACTGAGATCGAAATTGAGATGCTGTTTTTGACAGATGTTCCATACATTAAACGTCAAAACTGCATATTAAGATCGATCTCAACTTTGAGTTAGATTTATTAATACGGGCCTATCAACCAAGGTTTACCTCCAAAATTAAAGTTACGATAGACTTACACTGGCATTACAAATCACTTTTGTTCCTAGAAATGCTTTGTAAAACCATTGTAAACGGAACAGAAAGAGCGATTTACCTACATTATTGTCGAATAGATACAATACCTATTTCTAAATCATACAATATATACCTATAGTTTCATTCAATCACATTTGAAACCTTACGTTACGGAACACTAATAAAATACTTTGATGGAACTTACTACTTCACCAAGCCAACTAGGAACTCCGATGGAATGTGGCTTCCCCGCCCGCATACCGCCCGCACACCCGCCACGGCCTGCGGCTTCCCGCCCGCAACACCTTCCGCACACCGCCACCGCCGCAAGGTGCGGGTGACGTCACATTGGTCAGGTTCCTAGTTGGCTTGGTGAAGTAGTAATACGAAAAAGCCCTATTAAAAAAATTACGTTCTTTATTCAAATTGACAACACAACTAGTTGGTAATCCGGGTATTTTACAAACACAATTTTTAATTCACTACGAGTTAAATTGGTTTTAAAAGTGAATATCGGGATTCCAACCTCGTTAATTTGTCGGTTTCATTTGATAAATTTGTTTTAATTGGACTGATTGTGATTAATTGCGCTGTGATTGTGTAATTTTGTGAATTCGCGCGTGTGTCGGTCGGGAGTTTTGGTTCGGCGGTCAGCATGATAAGGGCAATAACACACCGGGTAGCCACACCTGGCGACGGACTGGCGACGCCGCCAGTCCGTCGCCAGGTGTGTTACCTGCCATACATTTCAATACGAATTAGTTAGCTACGGTAGCTGGCGACGTCGCCATGGCTACCCGGTGTTTCATGGCCATAAAACCAGGTAAGAATTATCATTTAATTACTATTTACATACTATGAAGCACTATATACTAATCCACCAAGCCAACTAGGAACCTGTCACCCGCATGTCACCCGCACAAAAGGCGGTGGCGGGTGTGCGGGCGGTATGCGGGCGGAGAAGCCGCATTCCATCCGAGCTCCTATTTGGCTTGGTGGAGTAGTAATATAAGATAATGTTGGTCATATTTTTTATCAGAAGATACTATAAATAATTGAAAAAAAAAATAGGTACCCATAGGAACTAAGTAAGTCCCTAAATGATTTTAGTATCTGATGTCATTATTATTCAGAACTGTTTCACCGTAAATATATTGGTCAAGACTCTATTATACAATAGAAGTCAAGCCTGTAGGTGCCCAAAGGAGTAGGTAGCCATATCTTCAAGAGAAGAGAAAGAAATCATCCTCCTCCCTCATTCTGGTCCTCCTCTTCTCCTCCTTCGCTCCCCCTCCTCCTCCTCCTTAAACCCCCCCCTCTTAAAATCGTCTCCTGACGTCTCTCTTATACACTGCGGAGTCCCATTTTGTATATATATATATATATATATATAACGTCACGACTTTTATCCCCATTGGGGGGTAGTCAGAGGCTTGAGTGGCCATACACCACCACATTGTGGAGGTATTAACCAACTCAAAGCCCACGTTTCACCAGATAGTCAGAACCCAACGTGACAGGTGGTGAACCTTGTCGCCGTGTATACAGGAACTGACTATTACCTAATCCCGAGGGATAGGTAGGTTTCCTCACGATGTTTTCCCTCACCGTCAGCGTACTGTAAATTATGCACATAGATGAAAATTCATCCATTGGTGCATGCCCCACCGGGGATCGAACCTGGGACCTTGTGATTGCTAGCCCAACCTGTTCACCCCTAGGCTACAGTCGCTGTTGTAATGACATATACGTATATATGTATGTCCCATTTTGTGTAGAATAGTTTTATTATTAGATTACTACCTACGTATAGCACGTATTTCATATCGTTCTTTTCCGAAAATGAATTAACAACATCACCTCCACTCCACTATTTACGAGTGGGGAGGTAAAACCGAGGGTATTTTTTTCAATTCGACTCTGCAAACCGTCGGTCAGTCGCGGGGCTCCGGGGAAATCTGCTTGCGTTGATTCGATAGAATGTTTTGTACGCTTCTGATCCTACGGTAAGTTTAAATAACAATACGACTCTACCATACGTGATACGTGTCGGGAATAAAATGGTTCTGTACATTTAATATAAAATATCGCCAGACCAACTTTATGGTCCCAAACGTACTATGGCTACCATACAATGGACTGGGACGATCCCAATCGTTCACAGTGGCACTACAAAAATCTTTATATGATTAAAGTAATGGTAAGTACCTATTTAACTTGTTACTGCCCAAAATATAAAGTTACAATGCTTTTAAAGTGTCATTACAAAGATCTGTTATTTTGATAAATGCTTTGTTTTTCATTAGGGTTTAATTTGTAGTAATAGCTTACCTAAACCTAGTAATAACTTACCTATTTAAGTTATCATAAAAATACCACCGTAAATCTGTTGGTCAGGTCCCTTCAATTTTACTTGGTCATAGGGATAATGACCTCAGGGGTACTAGTTTTGGTACTATAAGATATCGAATATTTCTTTACAGTCCAATCAAACTTGTCTAGTGGGTAGCTTGTTTTTTTTCTAGGAATGTAGATACAACTGATGTTATAAATTATTAATGAAAATCTGTTCACTCAAATAATGTGAATATGTGTTAATGCTATTCCCAAAGAACCCTAAAGCCAATATTTTTTTAATATTGATGCACCGGGAAATATTGTTTCGTTCAGTATAATATTTACATGGAATGTTTGCTTTAGTCACACATAGATTAATGTTTGCATTCTCCTAAATATAAATAACTACTGAACTCTAAAAATTGGTATTTACTTACTTTTCAATATCAAACTTATCTACTTATATCTCTTGATTTGGTAATTCACTAAACAAAGGTTTTAAGATGATAGTCATGTAGGTGTATTCCACCTTATAACGCTATAGGTATTATTTCTTTCAATGCTATCATAGATTTTCAAATTAGGTCAAATGTATAAAAAACGTTTTTTGTATGTAAAAGGTCTAAAGTTTTTACAAACGTGACAAGTCAGATATTTTTTATTTAAATCGGGAAAAACTGCTTTAAAATCTAATTAGTTCACGCATAACTCGTGCTTGGATTACATGAATTTACAGTTAAAATTGTTTGAAATTTACACGGTTATGCTGAGTTAAGTCATAAGTGTTGGGATACATTTTATTTACCCAAAGGCTGAGTACGGTTTAAGTAGGTAGTTATTTTAACATTAATCAAGTTTACCTACCTATCTACTGTATGTTATATTAAACGAACTTCAAGTATATACCACTGGGTTTAGTGATTAAAGTATCGTTAAGTAACTAAGTTCGATCTTCTGGTGGTCTTGGGTTTGATATCCAGTGAAGTAAATTATTTTCGGCGACAAGGTTCACCACCTGTCACGTTGGGTTCTGACTATTTGGTGAAACGTGGGCTTTGAGTTGGCTTAATACCTCAACAATGTGGTGGTGTATGGTCACTCAAGCCTCTGACTACCCCTGAATGGGGATAAAAGTCGTGACGTTACATACATTAAATTAATTTTGTAAGTTTTGTTATGACTAGAATCGTCCCCAATCCTCAATACCTTATGGATCTAAAAAAAAAAAAAAAAATAACGTCACGACTTTTATCCCCATTCGGGGGTAGTCAGAGGCTTGAGTGGCCATACACCACCACATTGTGGAGGTATCAAGCCAACTCAAAGCCCACGTTTCACCAGATAGTCAGAACCCAACGTGACAGGTGGTGAACCTTGTCGCCGTGTATACAGGAACTGACTATTACCTAATCCCGGGGGATAGGTAGGTTTCCTCACGATGTTTTCCCTCACCATAAGCGAACCTTGACGACCTTGTGGATCTACCCATCATAAATGCGTTGCTTCGTCTGGGACCATAGTTTCATATAATAGTTAATTGAATCTTAACATAGGTACATCTCATCCATTATCGTGCCCTCAAAATACAATGGCTACCCACTTCAAAACACGGCCCAGTTAACTCCGGACAAAGTTAATTTGACCCAAGTTTGTGAACTATTTCAATCGGCCAGCGGTCATCAAATACTTGACGTATATTGAGTGGAACTGGGTATTGTGTGAAAAGGAAATTACAAAGACAGGACGCCCGGTAGAGTTGGATATTGTTTTATACGATCCACTGCGCACATTTTAATACATCTAAGGGCCTAAAGCGCCACATCATCATCTTTTTTTTTTTTATAGGACTGCGGTGGCAAAAAAGCTTACGGCCCGCCTGATGTTAAGCAGTTACCGTAGCCTATAGATGCATACAATACCAAAGGCATTGCTCGCATATTGCCGACCTGAAGGGGAGTGGGATGGAGGGAGGGGGAGGGGGGATGGGCTTTCGGCTCTCTCACTCATCGTATGAAACGCATCTGTAATAGCTGCTTTACGCCGATCTTCTGTGAGAGGGTGGTACTACCCCGGTCGAGCCAGCCCGTTTATGAGCTGCAGTCACTTGGCTACAGCTTGGCTCTACCACCTCATCATTTCAGCCAAAAGACGTCCACTGTTGGACATAGGCCTCCGCCAAGGTGGACACAACGACCGGTCCTGTGCCACTTGCATCCAGCAGTTCCCGCGACCTTCACCAGGTCGTCGGTCCACCTTAGCAATGTCTCATAGCAATCCATTTTCCTGATTTTCTTGCTGAATCTCTAGCAACTCCTTTATATTTTCGTAAAATAGTCACGAATGGCGTTAATAGGTATGTGGCTATTTACGGAAATTTTGTGGAATTTTTAAGGATTCTGCTAGAAAATCAGAAAAATGAATTGCGTTTGCAGAATTGTTATGTTGCGTTTTTGACCCCCAGTAATTTTCATATATCCTGCTTTAAAAAGAGACAATCGATAGACCACTGTTGTCTTTTTCAGTCGTTCTCATGAAAAATTCCTTGGTCGTTCTACATGTATAGCAGGACCCGATAAACAATTAAAATCGCCCACAAAATTATTAAATTAAATTATTTTGTTGCGTTGCGGGTCCTGGTAATTTTGTTTCGAATTTTATTCTGCAAAAAGCTCATAACCCGAATGTCATCTCGACCTGACGCGGACTAGGTATAGGTACTTGCGGTCAGCACCTATTCGCTTTTCATTTGGTCCATCCCTAAGATAACAAGAGTCTAAAATCTGAATCCCTCTCAGAATGTTTTACGAACAATTTAATCAAGGTTTGCAAGAGATACTGTTATCTTGTTTATAAGTAAAATTAACCAAAAAATAGTGTCCGACCGAAGATTCGGTTTCGGTTTCGGTTTCGGCCAGTTTCGGCTCAAAAATCTAGTTTCGGCACCAGTTTCGGTTTCGGCAGAAAACCCACCGAACCTTTCGGCCGCGCCGAAACTCTGCGTTCGTGAATTATCGCGCGTCACTCGGTTGATTTCGGGAAAGTTCGTGTCTCGCGTTGCATCCGCCATCGTCAGCTGTCAGGTCGCCGGCCGGTCCGGCGTGATTGTTTTATGAGTTTAGTGTTATTTCTCGCTTTATTGGCCTTTATTAAGCATTGAAGTTCTTTCCGTTGAGTTATTCACTCGGATTGATGAATGATGAGAATTAAGTATATACAAGAAAGAGGTTATATTATATTATATTTGATTACACATTCATCATTTATTTATTACTTATGTTACGGTACATTTGTTTTAGGTTATTGTTGTTGGATGAGGATTTAAATTACCAAAACAACTACCAGCTATGATTTAGCTGTGTGTGACCTTCAGATAAATCATTTTTTATTGGTAAAATAATTTGCTGTTGTCCGTATATTTTTTTGAGAATCGATCTGATCGTGACATACCTATCTACTTAAGTAGAAAATGAAAACGGGGGTTTAATATATTACAATTACGATTGCCACTCTAGATTATAAAAAAATATGAAAATCCCACAAAAACCCTAAATTACCAACAGCAATTAAAATTTAAAATGATCTCATTAGTCTTAAACATGTTGAGATTATAAACGCAATCGAAATAATCAAATAATAAGGTTCTTTTTTATAATGTAAGTGTTGATTATTGACAAATTTTTGTTCCAAGAAGTGTTAACATGATTGTTATTTGGTGTTTATTTTAATCAGAGCAGTAATATTTAAAAAACTTATAAGTAATAATATTATTATTAATAATTATGTTTTCACATACTGCAATTATTGTTTTTTATTTCATTTAACACATTCTAACATTTCTAACTGTCAATATAAGGGTATAAAATAAGCCAAATTTCAGTAAACAAAAGATTTTTAACTTGTCTGAAAAAGGTTCGGTTTCGGTTTCGGTTTCGGCCGAACCTAAAACAGATGCCGAAGATTCGGTCGGACACTACCAAAAAATATAATGGACAGCCCGCCATTTTTTTGTCTACGCAAGTTAAGTTATTACATTTTTAGAAGTTTACGGATCGCAGAACTTCTTTTATTAAGTTGATTTATATTAAAGTTCAAACTAAAAGTATCTTCGCGTTGCTCAGTCAGAATAAATTAATAGAGTTTGAAATGTTTTTATTAAACGTAACAAAAGCAAGCTGATCTATACCTGCAAACCTATAGCTATATTTATATTAGAAAGTCGTTTATAAATAACTACGTGAATGGCGGCGTCTTCATCAGGCGCATGCCTCGCGCGAGCACTCAGTTTTGACGTTGATACGTATTGATACAATGTCATTATATGAGTGCTCGGGTGAGGCATGCGCGCCATATGGACACACCTATTCTGTGAAATGTTTCAAAAATGTGTGTGTAAAGTCACGACTTTTATCCCCATTCGGGGGTAGTCAGAGGCTTGAGTGGCCATATACCACCACATTGTGGAGGTATTAACCAACTCAAAGCCCACGTTTCACCAGATAGTCAGAACCCAACGTGACAGGTGGTGAACCTTGTCGCCGTGTATACAGGAACTGACTATTACCTAATCCCGAGGGATAGGTAGGTTTCCTCACGGTGTTCGAAAATTTCAAGTCTCTAGCTATTACGGTTCGTGAGATACAGCCCGCTGACAGAAAGACAGACGGACTGACAGACAGACAGAAGGACAGCGTAGGCTTAGTAATAGGGTCCCGTTGGCACCCTTTGGGTACGGAACCCTAAAAAAACTACAATGTTGATGCTCATAAATTGCTTTTAAATATCAATAACGAAGACATCTAAAAATTGAGTTATATAAAAATGGCGTACTAAGTATTTAATAAAATGATACCATACAAATTTCAACCCTGAACAATACAATTTAAGATTAAAAATTATAGTAGAATATCCAAAGGCCGTAGCGTTCGCTAGGCTTAATAACGTCGATTAATCTGAATTCAATACTTAACTATATTTTATGACTATGGGTTACGCAGCTCTTGTGCAAGTTTTTTTTTTGTAAGCCCTAGAAAAAATCTTAACATGGAAAGAAACTGTTTGTCTTTCTATGGAGAGTGGTGGTAGAGGGCTAGGGGCTGGCTGGACCGGGGTAGTACCACCCTCTCACAGAAAATCGGCGTAAAGTAGCTATTTCAGCTGCGTTTCGCACGATGAGAGAGCTGGACACCCCCCCCCCCATCTCTGTCCCACTCGCCTTCAGGACGTCAACGTGCGAGCGATGCCTTTGGTATTGCAAGCATAAACGGCTACGGTTACTGCTTAACATCAGGCGGGCCGTACGCTTGTTTGCCACCATAATAAAAAGGAAGGTAGAGCAATTTACTCTACAAAACCGCCCCACAGAGTACATTTTATAAATTAATAACCGCCCTACGCCTTCACTTTTGGCCTTTACGTGCGAACATTCATAATCCCAGTCTCATAGGCACATTTGCGGATTAATCATCAAAATTACACAGTTATACACAAAAAGAGCTATTCTCTACCACTAGCCGCCAATTACAATGCCAAATGGAGCCAAATTGGCCATTAGGCGTGTCCACAACATGCACATGCCGCGCGAGGCTGCTCACCCACATGCCTTGCGAAGCAAGACGTTTGCCTGAGTCGTATGCCGCGCGAGGCAAATGGCGAGGCAACGACACTCTCTAGACAGATAAGGGTATACCCGACCAATCAGTTTGACACGTTTGACATCGTTCTGTCTCATGACTATGCCAAACTAGGCGAGGCAAATGACAGCGCTCAGGTGAGCCGTGAGGCAGGACGCGCATTTGCCTCGCGTGAGGCAAGTCAAACTTCTTGAGGCAATTTGCCTCGCGCGGCATGTGAGACATCTAGACGTGGCTATTTGCGTAGAGTCATACCTTCTGTTTTTTATGTTACTATGGTAGCAAACAAGCGAACGGCCCGCCTGATGTTAAACAGTTACCGTAGTCTAATACTTGTGATACCAAAAGTATCGCTCGCACGTTGCCGACCTGAAGGGGAGTGGGACAGAGGAAGGGGAAGGGGGGAGGGGGGCTTCCAGCTCTCACACTCATCGTACAAAACGCAGCTGTAATAGCTACTTTACGCCGATCTTCTGTGAGAGGGTGGGACGACCCCGGTCAAGCTAGCCCATATATATAGTACGTTTTTTTTATACTTGTCCTATTTGGTAAGCAAAGATGGCGTCCAGCGGGGCGATTGCGGTAACTTTTTTGTCAATGTTCAATTGGTTTCGTGCATCCTGTGTCAATTATACGAAACCAATTGAAACATTGTCAAAAAGTTACGCAATCGACCCGCTGGACGCCATCTTTGCTTACCAAATAGGACAAGTATAAAAAACGTACATATGAGCTTCAGTCAATTGGCTACAGCTCTCTTCTTTTGATTAAATTCGTGCGGGTTCCAAGACAACTCAGCTTTTCTTCTGGTCTCGTCGAGGGTTAAACCTTGGCGTCATCATTGGACAACATTGTCGAACCTGGCCAATGGTAACAGTGGTGGGAGTGTGTAGTTCCTAGTCCCATTTCTTTTGCTTTGTATTTATTTAGGTAAGTATTTTCATTATTTACTTTCACTGTTGACTGTACCACGAAATAATTTAAAACCGCGCCTGCCCGTCGTAATTTTAAATACTTATTATACCTTTTTATTTAATTACAAGCTCCTGTTGGTGAAATTTTAAAATGCGTAGCCGAGCCGACCGAGGAACGGCCTTGTTTAATGTAGGCCAAATAGGGTTTTAATTTTGTGACAAATTTTAATCGCAAATTAGGTCGGCGCGTTGATATTAGAATTATTATTTTGGTTAAAACTACGTGGGCCTGTGTGCTCTCTTTCTCTCTCTTTCCCACTCGCTTTCAGACAGCAACGTGCGAGTGATGCTCATGGTATGTCTCTCTTCTGGTCTGGTCTGGTCTCTTGCAAAAATCTCTAGGCTGCGTTAGCTGCTTAACATGAAGCGCGTCGCTTGTTTACTACCTGAGTTATACAGGGTTATTGGTAAAACACTAATAACCTTGCAGGACTGTATTACGAACATAATAAACAACAACTTTTGCTATATGACTTTTTACAAAACAATAATACATTTAACAAAAACTCACACTCCAAAAAGTATGAAACAAGAAAATGTTCTCATCTAGAGGATAGCCGTGGTCTGTTTAGGTACTTTAGCGCAAAGTGGCATAGAATAAATGTTGTTGTTTATGATGCCAGTAATACAGTCCTGCAAGGTTGTTAGTGTTTTTCAAATAACCCTGTATAAAAGAGAAAGGGACAAACGTTTTAACATCACTTCAAAACTAAAAATAAACAACGTTGATTATCTTTTCATCGCGAACACAGATGGTAGAATTATTAGACGCAACGACGTCGGCAGTCTATTAATTAAATTGGAACGGAAATTCCGTATTAATTAATGAAAGCTCAGTCAAGTACCGTTTCAGTGGGGCGTCCTGAAAATATCGCTCCGATACGCTAAAGGTTATACAAACCCATGTATTTAGTACCTATTTGAAAATACAAATAGTTATGAGATTATTTTCATTTCGTTGCAATTTTAGTAATAGCTTTACTCTCGGCTCTGCTTGTGGAACTTTGCGGATAAAATGTTGCCAATATGTCATTTCTAGATATGTTCTAACTGTCTTCAAAAATTCATGCCAATCGGTTCAGCGGTTTTTGCGTGATTCTCAGTCATACTTACAAACACACTTTTGACAAACATTAAAATCGCGAGAGGGTTCCCTATTGAGGACATATATGTACTTCTAAATCCTAAATAATAAATGACATTATAATGGATTAATATTAAATTATATTTAGATAAAGATTTAGCCTTCTTTAACGTTTGCCTAGTTCTCTTAGGTTGTAGTCCCAATAAACCGAACGAAAGCCAATTCTAGGAAATACCCAAAAAGGCACTTGAAATAGCTAAAATACATTAAGAATGTATAAATAATTCTCCCTAATCGCCCTTAGATCGGAAGTGAAGCGCTGCGCTCCCAGATCGACGCTAAAAGGGATGATGCCGTACTAAAAGCGTATTAATTATGCGCTTAAAGCGCTTAAATGTTGTTAATTCGTGCTTAGAAAGCTCCGCTCACGTAATTCTGTGACTACAATTGAAGCTGGTGACTCGTGGTCTTCACACACATCCCAAACAGCTTTGAAGGTGGTAGAGCTTAGCTGTAACCAATGACTGCAGTTCATATACGGGCTGGTTCGACCGGGGTAGTACCACTCTCTCACAAAAAATCGGCGTAGAGCCGCTATTACAGCTGCGTTTCGTACGATGCGTGAGAGAGCCGAAAGCCCAAACATACCCTCCGTCCCCTTCAGGTCGGCAATGTGCGAGCAATGCCTTTGGTATTGTAAGCATCTATAGGCTACGGTAACTGTTTAACATCAGGCGGGCCGTACGCATCTTTGCTACCTGTCCTATAAAAAATACATCCGGCTGGATGACTCGGTGTCGGTGTTGTCAATCCTCTGACCGAGGTGTCAGTCGCCGACCATATACAGACTGTCTCAAAAGTACGAAATAATACTTGGGGGTTTCGATGAGTATCGGGAATAGAGTTGCATGGTATAAAAAATTTATTGACATTCGAACACATTTTTTCAAATTTTTTTTTCCCTCCTATTTTATAACGGTAATATCTCTAAAACTATGCATTATTTTTTCAAACTTTTTCTTGAATATTAGTGGCTGCTACTTCTAAATGCAGTTAACACCGGTTGCTACGCCATTTGATGTGTTCTAAGGCCGTAACACCAAAGTTATCACAAATATTCAAAGGCCCATAACTCAGAAACTATTATAGTTACGTATAGTTGGTCTTCACTAAGCATCTACATATCAGCTACGGTATACGTGGTTTAATTATTATTTCGTACTTTTGAGACACTAGGTATATGGTATTTGGGACTGGATGTGGCCAGAGGTGGAGGAGGGGCCCGTGGATACTACGTGGGGGGGCCTTCAAAAGAATATTCATGCTGCTAACGCGGTTTAAGCCTGCCGGGGGACTATTGGCGAACGAATGGAGGGTCAGCAAGGCGAACAGTAGGAAGCGGGGGCTTCGAGGCCGTTCTTCGCAAACCTTCCTTCCGCACACGCGCAAACTGTGAGATGATCTATTTCCTGAACTTTCCTTTGCAGTACAACATGATTTTTCAAAGGGCATGTTTACAGTTACCAATAAAAAGTATGAAAGAAGAAAATACTCTCATCTAGAGGATAGCCGTGGTCCGTGGTCATATGCCACTTTGACCTAAAGGGCCCAAACGGACCACGGCTATCCACTAGATGAGAATATTTTCTTGTTTCATACTTCTTAGAGCGCGATTTTTCAGCAGTCGGGTTTTAGTTTTTAAACTTACTTGTTATTTAATTAATTTGGAGTTATAGGTAACAATGTATATGTTTTTGAAATTTGCTCATCAAGCTCTTTCGTTTGATACCCCACACGGTTTCATTAAAAAATGTATTTTTTTTAGTTCACGACATTCATGGCGCCATATGCAATTTTATGTGACGTCACATAGCCTACAACCAGCGCGCCATTAAGCCGCTTCTAACGATACCTCATTTGTCAAATTACGACAAGTAGTTTGGAAGTTAGGCGCGAACAGATGCACATACATACATACCGGTAAAAATCATAACCCTCCGCCGTAGTCGGGTAAAAAGGTCGGCTTGCGTCTACTCTTCTTAAGTTGGCTAATTTATAGTTGGTTTAAAACTAAATCACGTGATATTCATTGAAGTAGAAACAGTTTTCTCTTAAATCACAATAGAAAAGATGTGAAACTGTAAGATGTTCTGAAAACGATACGCCCATTGTATCCCAAAAATGAAAAGGAGTTTTCAAGCGACATCCAACATGTCCGTTCGAAAGCCGAATTGTCCGAATTGTCGGACAACTTTTATTGGCTTTATTCCGACACAAGTTTTGTGCTTCACATATCTATTGGACCGACAATTGGCTGAGCTGTGTAAAATTGCTTATTTCACAGGAAAACATCGAATTTCCTTTGTTTTATTGCATCCAATGTTATACTAGTTTGTGAAGTAAATTGTCTGGCTTCTGAATTGGTAGTTTTAAACATAGAGATTTTCTTAGTAGATATCTCTTTGAAACAACGCGTGGTAATTTGCGCGGGATGGCGCGGGTGGTGGGGGTTAAGAAATGCGTGGCATCTATCTACCGGTAAATAGCTGAACTACTCGCTTCGTTTTATGTCGATGTTAGTACGTAGTTTAATTTTTTGCACTTAATGTCACTATAGTCAGACAGGTGCTAATGTCACTTTTCGAACAGTGACAGTTTGCTTCGTCTAATTAAAAATCAGACTATATGTGTATGATCATGAAAATTTACGTACAAAGGGACGCCATCTAGTGTCGAATATAATTATGTTTGGGATGCGAACGTTGGCAAGACGTCTGCACAGGACGAACGCGACAGCACACTGACTTAAGCCACGCCTACTGTGATGACGTCACCGGCCGAGTTGTGCGATGTCCAAGCAACGCGGCCAAGCTGCTTAGACCCAGTCCTTTTAGTATGAGGTTCATGGTTTTAAACTTGAAATATTTTTCAAACTATTGAAGTGTTCGTAACATAGTCACAGAAAGTCACGTCGGTTCTCTAAGGTCAGCCTTAGTTTAGAGATTCATGATTAGGTTATAGCTACGTAACTTCTAAAATAACTATATCATTTGACCTGGTTTGGGCCACCGGAATCGCCCATAGTCAATTGTACAGCACTCATTGTAGCATTGCTTACCTTAGGAGCCTACAGTTAGTCTGACACTGGTGCTAATTATATTGGTACACACCTAAACTTGACTAAACTAACTTTATTGTCATCCTTCTCATGATTGTAACGTTTGTAACGTATGAAGTAGCTATTACAGATGTGTTTCGTACGATGAGTGAGAGAGCCGAAAGCCCACTCCCCCTCCCCCTCCCTCCATCCCACTCCCCTTCAGATCGGCAATGTGCGAGCAATGCCTTTGGTATTGTAAGCATCTATAGGCTACGGTAACTGCTTAACATCAGGCGGGCCGTACGCTTTCTTGCCACCGGAGTCCTATAAAAAAATATAAGCACCACAGAGATACTTTCGGGTGTGGCAAATTTAGTTTAGTCCTAATTTGTAGCCAACTTAATAAAACAAAATGAAAAAAAAAAACGGGTAATGCCAATAACAATTATTCGGAAACTATTTCAGTAACATTTCATTTAAATATTTGTGGGTCACGGAGCCCTATCACAAAGGGACCGTATTTATACAGTATTCGTCCCGCGAATGTCACGGGCCTCAAGAAGGGCATAATGAAAGTCGACCCTTAATTTGAGTTGGACGGCACTAACCCTTTGTAAATAGACACAAAAGATTTCCCTTACATTGATACTATTGAAGTTGTTTTGTTATTTGCAAATAGATATGTTTGATTGAATTCAATATACGAATGATTGGATGCTTGTTTGACATACTTTGGATAGAGGATCTCGATTCGAAATTCACATGACATTTATTACTGTGCCTGATGGGATGTACCGTGCAAAGTTTCGTCCCCTATTTCACCCCCTTAGGGGATGAATTACCAAAAACAATGATATAACTGACTTTTATTTATAAACAAGCCTAAAACACCAGTTTGCATATTCGAGCTGCATTCAAATGGCTACAGCTAAAAGTCGGAACTGACCGGTGTTACGGGGCGTAATGTAACATGTTACAAAGCGAGCATTCGTGCAGTAAGTACGTGGAAACGAGCACGAACACGCGAGCAACGAGAACGATTTTAGGACAGAATGTAACGTTCATGTTACATTACGCCCCGGTCAGTTCCCATCTTTAGCTGTAGCCAATTGACTGCAGCTGAAATATGGAAATTGGTATTGTACCACTTTAACATTATGTCTAAAGCGCGAGTGTTTTAATTTATTTCTTCTTCTAGTTCACTCTAACCCATTGTCTTGAATGTTAAAGAGTAAACTCACAAACTTGACCGTTTCTTCGCTATTGTTTCTCAACCCCATTTTGTCATTTTCTGTAATACTAGCATAGTCTCAGATTAAGGCATAAATTTACCAATTATCCTTCATTACTTTATCTTGGCAGTTTGTCGCCGGCTGGCTTATATTTTCAAAGATTTAGCTTTATTCTGATCTCAAGATTAATTGGGTGGCGACGTCAAAATTTCGAATAACTTCATAGGTCGTAGAATTTTGTTGTAGACATTATTTTAAGCTAGACATTTTTCTAAGAAAATTCAAGATAAAGAGTAAAGAAACTTAGACTTTGGTTAAGTAATTTATTTCCAAGTAATTTTTATCTAGTCAAGTACATATTACTTAGGGCTGTTCTTAAGTTATAATATCTGCCTGTATTAGTATACCGTATCTTGTGAAATATATCGTCCAACTACTGAAAATGAATGCAGTTTTCAGCAGATTTTTTTTATTTTTGAATAGATGTGTCCATATGGCGCGCATGCCTCACCCGAGCACTCATATTATGACATTACGTCTATGCGTTCCGACGTCAAAAGTGAGTGCTCGCGCGAGGCATGCGCCTGATGAAGACGCCGCCATTGATTGTATTAGAAAAGTACATACCTAAGGCCAAAAAACAGGCTGACACTCTTTTAAAGCAACTGCAGCTACAGTGTGACTTTACAATTTACGTCACAACTGCGTTTGTCGAGAGGATCTTAAGTAAATTAAATGCGTAAAGTGACTTATTAACTCGAAGTAGCGTGTTTGCATCGGCGATCGGCGATTCAGTCGCTTTTAGCATCGGAGCAGTCACTGCGTCCGAACGCAAAGAGTCGCAAAATCGCGAAGCAGCATCGATACAGTCGCAAAATCGCCGATCGCCGATGCAAAAAGTAGCATGTCTGCAATAGCGCTGTTGCGTGTTCACGGTAGAACACGTAATGTCACACTCAGGACAGTAGTTAAACTTAGCAATGTCAACCCTTCACGTCGAATAATCAATCCATTATTTAGCACTCTATTAATCATCCCTGAAAATATTAAATTCAAAAGATTTGACGTTTTAAAATGAAATATTAAATCTATCAGCTATCTTTTGACAATATCGTCGACCTCAATACTGACAATGATTTATAGTTTATCGTAGAAATATAAAACAAGTCTACAAGAGAAATCCTCGAAGGTCTTGAGGGGTGACGCGGGGATCAATGATTAATGGATCAGCGATGTCCGTACTAGATACCAGATTGTCAGTCTTGCTTTAGCCAGTCTCGATAGCAATTTGTCTTGTAGTCAAATGGTAGTGACAATTAATATTATTTAATTTGTTATTTTATAAACAAAATAAATATATTTTAGTTTACTTAGTAAAAAAGGTTATATTGTGTGTGTGTGGGGACCAATTTGCGCACATGACTTTATTCAAATTCGACTGTAATCCCGACTTCAAAAAGTAGCATATCATTTGGTGACCTAAGTCGCATCACAGTCGCATATGATTATCTCCAGAGGAGCTAGGCCTGACTTCATAGTAAAGGTTTTTTTAAGAACATACTTACTCAAACTTTCCTTTCCAAATCTATTTTCAGCTGTGTAAACCTTTATTTCAACATTCTATTTTTTAAAGTTTGTTATTACAATAACTTTAATGAATTACCGTAACGAATTTAGGTGAGACTGCAGATTTATAGAGCTAAGGAATCTATAACATACAGCGCAAAAATTTTTGGTCTACGACAAAAATTAACGAAGCTATACGACTAATCGCTAACTGGTTTCTTGACCGGGCCGCGCCGGCCGGCGCACTTGCTGTGACGTCACGCGGGCTGACACGCGCTCGGCTACCGCTAGGGTTCGGTTGTCTTGTTCGCGCGCAGCGTGTTTTAAGCCTCAAAATGAGTTTACAGGACGGTTTTCAACAAGCTAAATCGGATAACCTGCCAAAAGTCGATACTTTTATGGTATTCGACTTCCTCAGCAATAATCTAAAATACACCAGCGCCGAGATACGTGGTTGGAAACTGAAAAGGTAAGTGTGTTGTTAACAATACTACTTATACAAACAAACCCATTATTTTACCACAAGGGAAGGTTCGGTGTATCTTAAGTGTAATAAGTACCTACCCAAAGTTCTAGTAGATATAGGAAGTAGGTATCCTGTCATGAATAGGTAGATTAGGTGTTTATCCTATTGACTATTATTTTTATTCCTGTTTATTTTTGGCGACCGCTTGGCGCTGTGGTTAGAGCGTTTTGACCGCTCGGCTCACTGCATCGTGTGGTTGTGAGTTCGATTCCCGTGAAAGGCAAATTCCGGAAAAGGCCTTAACGATTCCTTGACGATCCCAGTGACAACCAGACTAATGCAGATTACTGCATTAGTCTGGTTGTCACTGGGATCGTCCCCAGTCCATTGTATTGTAGCCATAGTACAAGCGTTGCTTAGTTTGGAGTTGGTGTGTTGGTTGGCGATATTTATTATTCGTTCATAGGTACTACTACTACGTGTACTATTAACATTATATTAACATAATATTATATTACCCATCAACCTACCTAAGGAATAAAATGTAAGTAGAAGTTGTGTTTGAACCAGGCGCGCAGGCGTACGAACGAAAAACTTAACAGGGACGTACTCGGACATTATTAACTTTAAATGAAAAAAGCACTGTGAACGAATTAACTTCTTTTTGGTCTTTTTGGAATTAAGTTGATAGGTATTTTGTGTTATTATTATACTTATAGGTATTTTTGTTCGAAATTCCAACAGGTAATAGGTATACAGGGTGAATTTTTCAAGTGGGCGTGGATGGCCAAATCCGAAAGTATGAGGAATAGTGAAAAGTACTCGAAGAAGTCTCGAAGCCGATTTTGATGTAAACTAACACTGCTTCATTGGTTTTTCTAAACAACAATATTTGTAGCCAGGAATCGAACTATTTTAACTATTAACTATTTAAACTATGTATATTATTTCTTTTAAGTTACCTACCTATTAAACCTATACTGATTAATTTTTCAAAACATAATGTTGTGAAGATGACTGCGCTGCGAGTGTATATGAATAAAATATTGATCATCATTTCGAAATGACAGGTAATGTAGGTACGTATGATTATTAAAGACATAACTTGAAAGTATTGAACAGTTTATTAAAATGCAACACTTTTCTCAAGTTTGCCGTATGTCATTACTTCCCAGAATTCGTTTACTTTACTTTAGTTTACTTTATTTTTTTTAAGTTTTTTTTTTTTATTTAAATTTCTTTTTTACTTTTTAGCTCCGTATTTTCAGCAAGTCCTTTCATTTGATACCTGCCCATATTGTATGAAAGCACAAAAAACTTAGTTCGCCATCTTTAGAAGTCCGCCATATTGGATTTAGAGTGACGTCACTTTATTTATTTTGTTATTCTTAGCAAGCCCTTTCATTTGATACCCATATTCAGTGCATTAAAAAAATCTAGTCCGCCATCTTGGGTGTTCCACCATGTTGGATTTAGAATGACGTTACACAGCTAACCATGCATTGTAATCCAAACTTAACGTATATACAAAATTTCAGCTTAATCGGTTGAAGATATCTGCTTCAAAATTGAGTTGCATGATTCCACTTTACATCCATAGGTACATACTACATACCATTTACATACATTGCAAGTTATAGAAAACCTTTTAATATTACGCTACGTAACAATATTGCATCTACTTAACATCAGAGTGAATGATCAATACTTTAGATTAATTATTTTAGTTTGAGTACGACCCTGCTGCGGTTCACCCATGGGGTGCCTCTCGAATCGCCGTCGCCATTGTTGCCACGTACGCCCGGAAATAAAATAATAATAATAATCTAAATATTCAATTTTTATAACGATGCTAACACGATGATCAATGGTAAACATACGGAAAAGTTTCCAGCATAGGTACCTATCACTACCTACGTGATTTAAGTTGGGACTCCTTAAGACTAGTGTCCGACCGAAGGTTCGGTTTCGGTTTCGGTTTCGGCCAGTTTCGGCTCAAAAATCTAGTTTCGGCATCAGTTTCGGTTTCGGCAGAAAACCCACCGAACCTTTCGGCCGCGCCGAAACTCTGCGTTCGTGAATTATCGCGCGTCACTCGGTTGATTTCGGGAGAGTTCGTGTCTCGCGTTGCATCCGCCATCGCGCATCGTCAGATCGCCGGCCGGTACGGCGTGATTGTTTTGTAAGTTTAGTGTTATTTCTCGCTTTATTGGCCTTTATTAAGCATTGAAGTTCTTTCCGTTGAGTTATTCACTCGGACTTATGAATGATGAGAATTAAGTATGTAAAAGAAAGAGGTTATACTAATTATATTATATTTGATTCACACATTCATCATTTATTTATTACTTATGTTACGGCACATTTGTTTTAGGTTATTGTTGTTAGATGAGGTTTTAAATTACCCAAACAACTACCAGCTATGATTTAGCTGTGTGTGACCTTCAGATACATAATTTTTTATTGGTAAAATAATTTCCTGTTAGAGCAGTGGTAGCCGATAAGCCGATAAGCACGCTTGCGGGCCTAAGGTCCTGGGTTCAAACCCTGGCTCACACCTCTAGATTTTTCGAAATCTATGTGTGAATCATAACTTTAATATGATTATCACTTGCTTGTGGTGAAGGAAAACATCGTGAGGAAACCTGCATGTCTTAGACATGTGAAATCCACCAACCCGCACTGGGCCAGCGTGGTGGATTATGGCCCGAATCCACCTTGCATTGAGGGGAGGCCCGTGCCCTGCAGTGGGACGTTAATAGGGCTAAATTATTAAAAAAAACCTGTTGTCCGTATATTTTTTTTTGAGAATCGGTCTGAACGTGACATATCTCTATCTACTTAAGTAGAAAATGAAAACGGGGGTTTAATATATTACAATTACGATTGCCACCCTAAATTATAAAAAAATATGAAAATCCCACAAAAACCCTAAATTACCAAATGCAATTAAAATTTAAATTGATCTCAATTAATGTTAAATTTAGTCTTAAACATGTTGTGATTATAAACGCAATCGAATGAGGTCCTTAACGCAATGATAATGAGGTCCTTTTTTATAATGTAAGTGTTGATTATTGAAAAAAAAATGTTTTAAGAAGTGTTAACATGATTGTTATTTTGTGTTTATTTTAATCAGAGCAGTAATATTTAAAAAATAATATTATTATTAATAATTATGTTTTCACATACTTCAATTATTGTTTTTTATTTCATTTAACACATTCTAACATTTCTTACTCTCAATATAAGGGTATAAAATAAGCCAAATTTCAGTAAAAAAAAGATTTTTAACTTGTCTGAAAAAGGTTCGGTTTCGGTTTCGGTTTCGGCCGAACCTAAAACAGATGCCGAAGATTCGGTTTCGGTTTCGGTTTCGGCAGAAAATCCTGTTTCGGTCGGACACTACTTAAGACCGCAAAAAAACTATCGTTAGGTTCGGTGGAAAAAAAGCGTACGGTCCGCATGATGTTAAGCAGTTACCTACCGTAGCCTATAGATGCTTACAATACCAAAGGCATTGTTGGCACATTGCAGACCTGAAGGGGAGTGGGATGGGGGAAGGGGGGTGGGCTTACGGCTCTCTCACTCATCGTACGAAACGCAGCTGTAATAGCTGCTTTACGCCGATCTTCTATGAGAGGGTGGTACTACCCCGGTCGAGCCAGCCCGTTTTTGAGCTGCAGTTTGGCTACAGCTTGGCTCTACCACCTTGGGTACTACCTTGGTACCTTAGGTACCTACTAGTAAGCCTACTAGGTAGGTATATAATCATTCTAATCATATTCGTACTTCGCTACCTACTAGTTAAATAAGTAGTACCTAGGTCATGTCATAAGATAAGTAAGTATTGTTGTGTTAAAGTGTTTAGGTAGGTAGGTAGGTATAGGTACCTTACATCGAAATGATCTTCACAGCAATATCTGTTAGTTTGTGACGAAAGTTGAGTATTGACCCGTTTCATTATAACACACCATTTTTTGCGGATTCTTCGATCACGCGGCACTTGAAAAAATAGTTTCTCGGGTGTTTTTATTGAAGTGTTAGTACATTTAGGAACAATACAATACTTATACGACATTATTTTAAATTAATTTAACCACATAAACGAGATAATAACACATAAAATAGTGAATGGCGGCGCGAGCGGGACACCGGGCACAGCGCGAATTCAACGACGCGACCCGGTGACGTCACGCGCGTTGGCCACACTAGCCGCCCGTCGATAAATTTTGGATATTTAAAATGTGTTAGAAAATCGCTAAGGATGGACCGATTTCGATGATTTAAACACTATATTGATAAGAAAGCTTAGTTTTAACTGTTAGTGTTGGTTATGAGTTGATTTGTTGACCTATTACTGATTCTCATTCTCGCCGTCTTGCTCTTTTGTGCTCGTTATTAAATGACGTTCTTTCAGCGAACCCTTCGCGGCCAATTCTGTTCCATTGTTCCCTCACCTCCCCGTCCCTTTTAACGATCCCATTAAAATTGTTTAAATGCTACACATTCTTGCATTGTTACCTGTATCAAGTGAGTTACATATTACCCCACATTCCCCTTTTTAAAGAGATACGGTCGGGTCATGGAATACTTTCACCCTTTATTTAGCACATTTAAAATTTAAAGCAATAGACAATGGGATGGACAGTCATATAAGAATTAAAGTGGTTAAGTACTGTACTGCTCATAATGTTACGACATATTAATTTAATTATCCCACATCTATCCATCCCGAAGAGGTAGGCAGAGGTGATCTCCAGTAACCCAGATTTTGCCACGGTCTCAATAATAGGGGCGAGTCTTTTGGCATTATTTAAACATACCTGAATGCAATTTAGAAGGTGTTTTAAAAAGGTTTATACAGACCATCAATAAGTTTCACTTCGTAAATTTACTAGTCTAAACAAAATTTGAAGACTTTTTTTTAAATTTCGCCGGACTTGCACACCTAGTGTATGGTCCTGCTTACCTATGGCTACCGTACAATGGACTGGGGGCGATCCCAGCGACACCCAGACCAGGGCAAATTACGAAAATACCATTTCCGAAATATCTCTCTGCCGGGAATCGAACCAGCAACCACCCGATACAGTGAGCCGAGTGGTCTACCGTCGGACCACTTCGCCAAGCCGTCGTTAAGATGAACTACTTACTTTCTGAAATACTTTTTAGTGCTGAAACTTAAAACCAACTATATTGCCATACTTCTCATAATCGTAACGTATGACCGAGACGGAAGTACTTTTAAGTGTTTCAAATTTAGTTAAGTCGTGATTTGAAGCCAACATAATAAGCACCATTATCTACTCCAAGTCCTAAATAAGTTCGCTAAACCGATGATAACATGACTATTGTTAAACTTTCCTAAGTATCCGTTACATTGCATTGGGTAACTCGTCCAAAGTACACAGGGCATTGTTAAAAGTTATAAATTGGACCCGTTGTATCCTGTAGCTATGTATTATTGTATACTTCACTACAAGTTGTCTATTGAAAATGTTTATCCTTTATAAGTATTATTTATTTGTTATTATAGGGATTAATAATACCTATTATTAGATTATATAGACTAGCTATGCTCGCGACTTCGTACGCGTGGAATTTTACAAAAATGTGTGTTATTGTTTGCTTAAATAAAATTAGCCTGAGTTACTCCTTATAACATCAGCTATCTGCGAGTGAAAGTCCCGTCAAAATCAGTCCAGCCGTTTCGGAGATTAGCCGGCACAAACAGACAGACATCCTACTTAGGTCCTTTTTATTGGGCATCATTAATCTTAATCATACCGTAGAGTCTACAATGTAGAGCTTGATTGATAGTAAATTATGATGTTCATAACAAACAACAATCTTTAGAAGTCTCTGAACTTGATGACCGAGACCTAGAATGACTCTAGCTTGCTTTGAGACAAAAATACCTACTATCGCACGTCTTTGAAACGAAGTATTTTATCGTCTATCAAAAGGACACCCATATAAAAGAACTTTATACAATATTTTAAAAAGCGTTAATAATTTATTTTTATATTAATTAAAACGTTCTATAAAAAGTACAACATCCATGGATTTCGCGTTCAGTAATTTCCTATCGTACGAGACCATTAATTAGTGATTAAACGAACTTACCTGTACGTGAAGTTCAATCACAATTACACGAAGAGCTTCGTTCGAAGATATTAGCATAGATACACATGTAGTTTCACTCACAGACTCGCTGTTCTAGCACTATATTTGAGAGATAATAAATATTTAAGAAACATATATGTTAGTCTCTGTACCGACTGTCATCATTTAGTTTGGAGTTGCTGAGCTGTAAGGTAAATATTTCACGACAAGGGTTCAGCTAGGTCAACCTATCAGGGAGGGAGGGATGCTAATATCTTCGAACGAAGCTCTTCGTGTAATTGTGATTGAACTTCACGTACAGGTAAGTTCGTTTAATCACTAATTACACTCGAGCTTCGTTCTCGATATTAGCATAGATACACATGTAGATGTTGAGATTATACGGATTCAGTCGTGAAATATTAATAGTAAGTTCGTATAATGTCTATACTGTAAACAACTGAAGAATGCAATAAAATGTATATATACAATTCTATATTTTTATTCAATCAAAGATAAATTAAAGTTTCTTATTTTAACAAAAAATATTACACGAAGGTACATAATGAAATGAACTCATAATCATATATTATGTAGACACTCGAATATACTAATAATGAGAAGACAACTTAAATTATTTATGTTGAGATTTAAATAATCATGGAATAATCAGTGTAATATATTTCTGGCAAATTCCGACTCATTAGCCATATCGGATGAAATAAATCGGTTATAGTGTTTTGCGAAAACTTTGGAGTTGGCACTCCATCCGGCAGTCTTACGTATTACATCAAGACTTACGCCTAACTGAAGAGCTTTGGATGTAGCAGCGTGTCTAGTGCTATGTGCGCTAAACACACTGGTATCAATACCGCTGCATGCCAACACATTTTTTACCCATCTGCTCAAGGTTTGTGAGCTTACGGCCCGATGTGGTTTTCGAAAGGATATAAATAATGAATCATTGCCTTGACGAATTAGTTGTGTCTTATCCACGTAACTATTTAAGCAATTAGCGGGACATATTTCCGGTTTCCCGGGATAATAAGGTAAGGAAAGTACTGGTTGTTGTGCGCCTACGCGCGATGTTTTGATCAAATCGGGTATTCTTATTACCAAACCCGCCTCATTTCTGGTGATATTTTTTATTTTTATTAAAGAAAAAGTTTGTGCCCTATGGGCAGTTACGAGGGCTAACAATGTTATTAATTTTATACTAAGCTTTTCTAGATTTAGATCAATGTTAGGATACCAGCTACCTATGTAATTCAAAACCTGATCGGTATCCCAAGTAAGATTGTATTTAGGTAATGTCGGACGCAATCGGAAAGCACCTTTTAGAAATCTGTTAACGTGAACGTTATTTAATAATTTTTGGCCAAGTAATAATGATAACGCAGAACGAGAACTGTTTAAGGTGCCATATTTAGCACCCGTGTTATAGAGATTTGTTAGAAAACAAAGAACATCGGATATTGAAGAACTATTAACATCTATCGAGTTTTCATTGCAGTAAGTGAACCATTTTTTTAAACAAGAGTCATACTGTTTGACCGTATTGTCTGAAAGTGACGCTAGAATTATGGGAATGGACGTTGGTGGAATTCCTCTTCGTAGTAATGACGCCCGGACAGCATCCCGGCAACCAGGGTAATTTTGCGGTGTATGTCCCGATTGCTACAATGAGAAATAATTAAATCGTCACTTGAGTTCAAAATCAATGGTTTTGAAATAAGCAGACTTTTAAAAAGTGGGTACCAGGGCTGTGTAGGCCACTGTGGCCCAACAACAATGCCAGTGGCGTTATCATTAATTATTTTCCGTAATGTTTTTAATATTATAGATATAGGCGGAAACGCGTAAAAGAAAAAAGTGGTCCATTTAAAAGTGAATGCATTGATAGCAAATGCATCAGGATCTCGATGCCAAGACGCATATATTCCACATTTGTGATTCGTTCTGCTCGCAAAAAGATCTATATAAGGGGTACCAAAAAAAAAAGTTATCTTCTGAAAGGCTGATAGGGAAATTTCCCATTCAATGTCGGGGTGTGATTTTCTTGATTCGGCATCTGCTACTGTATTATCAGAGGAACGAATATAATCTGCGTATACGAATATCCTACGCGCTTCGCACCACTGCCATAACTCTTTGGTGATGCCAGTCAAGTGAGGAAATTGTATACCGCCCATGCGGTTGATGTACGATATTGCTGTTGTATTGTCAATTCGTAAGAGAATTTGACAATCATTAGAGTGATTTGCAAAGAGCTTAAGACCTAGGAAGGCGGCGAGTAATTCTAGATAATTGATATGCATGGAGCGCTCGCTTTCGGTCCAAGGACCACCAGCACTGTCATTGCCACACGCGGCCCCCCATCCCGTAGTTGAGCTATCTGTAAATATCTCCAGGGAATATTCGTCACTTTTTATTTTGCTGACAGAATGGTCTATAATATTTAACCACCAGTTAAAATCATGGGACAAAGTACGCGGCAAAGTCATAAACTTGTCATAGTTTTCGTCATTTTTTAAGTTTAAAAATTTACACCGCTCAAAATCTTTTGTATAAAGCCAGCCGTAGTCTACCGCCTGGCATGCAGATGTAAGCAGGCCTAAGAAACGGGCAAATTCTCTAATTCTACAACGGTACAACTGTCGGAATCTAAGAATTTCTTTCTTAATTTTGTCTCTTTTTTCGTCTGGCAATTTAATTTCTAATTTATGAGAGTCGATTATGGTACCTAAAAATCTACAAGAATTTGAGGGAATTAGCGAACTTTTTTCTAAATTAATAATAAACCCCAGCGACTCTAATAGGTAACGAGTGGTGAACATATTTTGTAAACAATCGTCATAATTTCGGCCTACCAAAAAAAAATCATTTAAATAAAAAGTGGACAAGTATCCCATAGATCTCAATATCCTTACTACTGGTTTCATAATTTTTATAAAAATGTATGGCGCAGTATTTAAACCAAATGGTAACACTTTAAATTCATACAACTTGCCATTAAACAAAAATCGTAAATATTTTCTTGAATTTGGATGTATTTTTAGAAAAAAATAAGCATCTTTCAAGTCTAATGTGCACATGTAGCAATTATTTGATATAAGTTTTAATGCGGTCCTTAAGTCCTCGAGTTTGAAGTGATGTGTAGGTATAAATTTGTTAAGTTTTTTTAAATTTAAAATAAAACGTTGTTTACCATTTGGCTTCGGAATTAAAAATATACGAGAAATAAATTGCCCATCACAAGGTTCACACAAAGATATTGCGCCAATTGAAAGTAGGCCATCTATGGATTCTTTAAAAGCCTTTTGTTCCGGAAGAGAATATGTAGGCTCAATAGGTACAACTGGTTGTACTACTGGCGATGAAAATTTTATTTCATAACCAGAAATCCACGAGAGAATTACAGGATTTTTGGTGATTATAGACCACTGGTTATAAAAATGGCTAAGTCGGCCAGAAGGCTTTACCGTGTCTAGCGTCGCAGACGCGCCGGCTGCTGACGCCATGACGTCCTGGAAGCGTTGTGCTGCATCGGCCTCGTCGTCGTCGGTCTCGGAATCTGAGCCGGCGCCGACGGCTGCCGCGCGCCCCGTGTCGCCCCCGCTGCAGCCGGCCTGCGGCTTGTAGGGGGCGGTCGGTAGTTTAAAGGCCTTCCAAGAAACTTAGGTGCTGTTTGTGCCGTAGGCTTGGCCACTGATGCCGATCTAATATCTGCTCCGGACTTACTTATAATTTTCGCAGACTTTAAAGTTTCTGCTAAATTGGAACCGAAAAGCATTTCATCGATCTTTGTTTTTTTTTAATTGGTCCTTCAGATCTTTTTTCACAGTAGAAAGGATAAAAAATCTGCGCAGAATAGAATCAGAGTGCTGTATATCAGTGAGGATGCGAGCTGTGTCCATTAAAGGTTTTAAAAGTTCTGGATGTTTATTATCCGATGTGAGAAGCATCGTGATTGCCGTACTGAGCGACGACAAGGCGTGTGACGTCATTATTTGTTTATTTTCTATTCCTTTATCGCGTTTGACCTGACTTTCGACCAACGATGCACGAATTTCCGGATTAAGCGATGGGGCTTTCACAAGCTTGCAGTTACCTGGTATAAGGTATTTTTCTTTTATTTCCTTTCGGCTTTCCTTAGAAAGGCCTGAGGTCGCTATGTGGTTTAGTCTTATGGCCAGATCCTTTTGAATATCGGGGCCATAAACTTTAGTGCAGGTAGGATCTTCACCTAAAATGTCCATGGTATCGGAATCCAGTTCAATAATCTGTTCTGGTAGCGGCTGGGGGTCGGAGGTGTTGGTAACGGCACCTGCGATTTTATTAGCTTGTTGCTGAAGTGATAGTATTTCCCGCGGTCCTGCTTCGGCAGAACCTATCACTGCGTTAACGTCAGTGTCCCCCGGGGCTGCTGTGTGCGGCGGTCGGGCGGCGGCCTCAGCCACAGCCGCGGCGGCGTCGTAGCGGGTAGGTGGACGCCACGCGTCGGATGGAGGTGAGTGAACATCAGCGACTACGACGTGTGTAGGTGCGCCACCTTGCATACCATTTGCAGCCTCGGAATAATCCCACCAACTGGAGCGTCCTGGTGAATACACTTGGTATTGTTCGTAAATGTCTCCGGTATTAGCGACAGATTTGCACTCTGCAAGCAAATTATTAATTTGCTTGAAGGTAGATCGGTAAGTAGGTATACATAGCTATGGAAATACCCTTGGTGGTAGACCCGAGTAGCATGTACTTATAGAAGGAATTGGGAAGTCCCATGTGGACAGCCCGATTTCCGTAATTAGTGGAGGAAAGTCTCAAGTAGACAGTCCGATATACACAGCCTAATATAAATCACGCTCGGTGATTTTTTGGATTGGTAGGTATGTTATTAATGAATATATAATCAGTAGTGATTTACCTGGCGATTTATGAGGCGACTGCATATCTTTATCCGATGATGATGGTGATTTACGACGTCGACGAGCACGTTTCATTTTCCGCTGTAATTTCTTTAATTTTTTCTCCAAATGATCGAAATCACTGTCGTCGCGTTGCCTTTTAGGCATTTCAAATAATAATTATAAATTTTATAGATTGAAAAAAAATTGAGCACTTGAAACAGCGAAGCACTGACTTGTGAATGATGACAGTCGGTACAGAGACTAACATATATGTTTCTTAAATATTTATTATCTCTCAAATATAGTGCTAGAACAGCGAGTCTGTGAGTGAAACTACATGTGTATCTATGCTAATATCGAGAACGAAGCTCGAGTGTAATTAAAAATGCCGGCTACGTCTGCATCAGGCGCATGCCGCGCGACGCTGCTCACCCCCATGCCTCGCTAAGCACGCGCGTTTACCTCAGTCGCATGACACGCGAGGCAAATGACGAGGTAACCTACACTCTAGACAAAGAAGACTATACCCGAGCAATCAGTTTGACAATGGTTTGATATCGTTATATCTCATGACTAGGCCAAACTAGGCGTGGCACGTGGCGCTCGGGTGAGGCAGGGCGAGCATTTGCCTCGCGTGTGGCATGTCAAACTTCGCGAGGCAAATCTGCTTCGCGCGGCTTGCACGTGTTATGAACACGACTTACTAACGAAATCAAATCCCTGTTCCCGATGCCGGCGGGGAGCTATTATTTATTTATATTTTTAAATGTATTTTTTATATTTAAAAATGTAAATTTATCCTTCCTTCCTTTCCTTAATCCTTCCTACTAATATTATAGATGCGAAAGTAAGTGTGTGTGCATGTACGTGTGTGTGAATGTTTGCTACCACGTATCTCCATAACTACTGAACCGATTTTGAAATTTCTTTCACCATTGGAAAGCCACATTATTCCTGAGTAACATAAACTAACTCGAAGTACCACGCGGATGGAGCCGCGGGCAATAGCTAGTATGTTATAAAATAAATAAATGAAATAATAATTGTCAATAAGCTCCACTAAGGAGATGATGAACAATTTTGCGGAGATAAATTTAAATTTATAGCCGTATTTAAGGTCACTATAAATCTCGGGTAATCTAAGTTTAAAGATTAAAATAAATGGTTTTAATTCGGGAACGGCGTAAATTCCGTTATATTACGGCGCTGTTTTCGAAGTCCGTGCTAATAAAAGGGCTAGTACCCATAAAACTGTTATTAGTGAATTTAAATCTATTACGAAAATTGAGTGTCCTTTATAAAGTACGTATAAAATGTTCTGGATTTTGTTATTTTATTATAGGAACATACAATCAAGCTGTTTAATGAGATATTGTTGTTTTTTCTAAATGTAAACATAGGCCCTTCGCACACGGCGGCATAGCGTAGGCGTAGCGTAAAGACGCAACGAGTACGAGACGTGCAGACTTCTATACACGACGCGTAGCGTAGGCGTAGCGTAAGCGTAGCTTATTGTAAGCAAAATGTCATTAGTTGAAAACATGGCGTCACTGATACCAGATGTTTACCTAAAAAAAGTCTAGTAATTAGTCAGTAAAGTATAAGCCACTTTACTAATAGGATTTGGGCGGGTATTTTAGGCTTAGCCAAAGGTCAACCTGTGCTTAACGCATCAAAAAAAATGTAATATTATATTTTACTTGACACTGGCATACGCGAAAAGCGATGCCATACGAAGAAAAAAAAAAAATTCTTCGCTTGCTTTTTTACGCCAGCACGCTACGCCTGTCGTAATGACGATGAACATCTCATACGCTACGCTGACGCACCGCTTCGTGTGCGGACTTGTTAGAAAATGAATATGCTCGTAATGCTCGCGTCGTACGCGCGTAATACGATACGCCTACGCAACGCCGCCGTGTGCGGAGGGGGAGAGTCTCGTCAAAATCCTAGCTAGAGATTCAGGTGCGATAGTCCGTCACTGTCAACGTCATGACCTCGAATCTACAATCGCCCATTGTGAAACCAGTGGTCTCCAAAAATATCTTTAAGAATTCTTCATTGTAAATCGCAATTTCTTGGGGGTCGGCATGATGATGATGATGGGCCTATTTTAGTGCCCCACTCCTGATCAAAGACCTCTCCTTGACTTCTCCACAAAGCACGATTTTGAGCGGTCACATACCATGTATCTCCCGCAAAGGTGACCAAATCATCCTGTCATCTCCTCTTGGGTCTGCCCCGGCTGCGGCGTCCGTCATTTGGCACTTCAATGATTGTTTTGTTTTTTTGTATATAGCTAGAGAAGTTACATTATTTTTGAGTAGAGCCTAAAGGTCGGCACTCATCTATCAATTCGACACTCGACCAGTACCGCCTCGCCACTCGGCGTCCACTCGTTGTTGACAGATGGTCCGCGGGCGGTCGCTGCTTTTACACCATAAACGTCACGTGATCAACCAGTGGACCGCGCGTGGTTAACGAGTGAACGCCGCGTGGTCAGCGCGTGGTCCACTTATTTCCGGTTTAGTTAGTGGACGCCGACCGACGAGGCGGTGCTGGTCGGGTGCCGAGTTGATAGATGAGTGCCAACCTTTACACCTCTATTCCATCTACGAATACGATTCACGGCAGCGTATAAGCAAATTCAATAGTACTGCGTCACCTGCACCCCTATTACTGGAGCGAATAACGAACAGAGGCAGAGGCAGAGGAGTATTCTTGCCGACACAATATATTCTGTAGAAAGGTTCTTAAGATTTGTATTAACAAAAAATATACTTTAGAGGCTTACCCTTTTTATGAAAGCCCCAGATGTAGTTCTATTGAGTATTGTGTGCCCTAGAGTCGAAATCAACTTCATAATAAGTGATAAGTGAGGCACTCATAGCCGGCTGCAATCACGGATCGGTAAACGGTATTTTTTATACGCAGAACCCTATTTTAAAAAAATAAAAGTAGCCTATGTTACTCCAGCTATCCGCCAGTGAAAGTCCCATTATAATCGGTCCAGACGTTTTGGAGATTACCCGGAACAAACATCCAGGCAGACAAACAGACGGACCAAAAAATTTAAAGCTTGTGTTTTTATTATTACTACCTACCGTATATACTTTGACATTACGAACAAACACTTCAATTTTATTTATTTGTATAGATAATTATAGGAAATTAGCCTATTATTGCGTATAAAGACACCTAACGTCAGTATATAATTTCAGCTGAAAAGCGAACCATTGCGGTAGTCGAAGATAATAGGAAATCCGATACTTATTGCTCAAACGGAGCCGCAGGCTATGTCTAGTGTTACTCAAATAACGTTACGAGGGTATTACACTACCCGATATTTAGGGTCCCTAAGTCTTTCCCAAATAGGCAGCAGCCCAAGCCGAGACCGTGCCATACGTGGCGCCCTTGTGCCAGCTGTCCCCCTGCCACTCTGGCTGGAACGCACTTTGCGTTCGCCCTCTGCCCAGTGAAGTTGTAGAGGCCACTTCGGCCAACACGGTATAGTACATAAAAAAGATCCTAACCCTTTAACTCTAAAAACCGGCCAAGTGCGTGTCGGTTTCGTACAGAAAGGGCTCCGTACCACCTTATAAATATTATTTTATTTTTAGTATTTGTTGTTGTAACGGCAACAGAAATACAAATGTAACGTCACGACTTTTATCCCCGTTCGGGGGTAGTCAGAGGCTTGAGTGGCCATACACCACCACATTGTGGAGGTATTAACCAACTCAAAGCCCACGTTTCACTAGATAGTCAGAACCCAACGTGACAGGTGGTGAACCGTGTCGTCGTGTATACAGGAATTGACTATTACCTAATCCCGAGGGATAGGTAGGTTTCCTCACGATGTTTTCCCTCACCGTCAGCGAACTGTAAATTATGCACATAGATGAAAATTCATCCATTGGTGCATGCCCCACCGGGGATCGAACCTGGGACCTTCTAATTGTTAGCCCAACCTGTTCACCCCTAGGCTACAGTCGTTTCACAGAAATACACATTCTGTGAAAATTTCAACTCTCTACCTATTACGGTTCGTAAGATACAGCCCGCTGATAGACGGACAGACGGACAGCGGAGTCTTAGTAATAGGGTTCCATTGGCACCCCTTGGGTATGAAACCCTAAAAAGGGACTCTTTCGCTCTACTTCTTTCTCTAAAAAATAAGGGGTAAGGGTCCCTCAATATTGGGTGGTCTAATACCCTCTTTAGCGTGGGCAGTCCATCGAATTAAGTATTAATCCCAAATTGCATGGTCGTCAAAAAACTAGACCATTTCGATTACGTAAGCCTGACCATTAAAATTTTATGGATGTATATAACTTAATAGAGCATGGGGTGAAGTACCAAGGGTATTATTATGAATTTTATGAAGTAGTCTATCAACTTTTTCTGTAAGTAATTATGTGTATTAATATGCTGTGTCCATATGGCTCCCATGCCACGCGAGACAGCTTTGCCTCGCTTAGTTTGAGATGGCGCGCGCGATCCAAAAGCTCGCCCTGCCTCACCCAAGTGCTGTCATTTGTCTCGCCTTACCTTGGGTATACCCTTCTTCGACTAGAGCATAGTAGAAAAATGGGTAATAAGTTATCTTCATAGAAACGCACCGCGCGCGGCTTGTATGTGTGCGCCATGCGTATCTATGCGTCGCGCACGCACACTCAAACCAAAACTAAATCCGGTTATCAGTGTGAAACAAAGCATGTGATGTTTGAGTGTGCGTGCGCGACGCGTAGATACGCATGGCGCACACATACAAGACGCGCGCGGTGCGTTTCTATGAAGATAACCTACTATCCATCTTTCTACTATGACTAGAGTGTAGGTTGGCTCGCCCGAGCATGCTACTGAGGCTGCCGCGCGTGCCGCGTCCGGCATGTGACCAAACAGTTTTGCGCGGCATACGAGCCATGTTGACCCCGCTTTTCGTTATGGCTATTTAGGGTTCCGTAGTTCCTGCGAGGAACCCTCATCGTCCATCAGATCATCTAGTCCGTCCGTGCGTCCGTCCGTCCACCCCTGTCTGTCACAGTGCCATAACATCAACAGTTTTTGACGCTAATTTATGAAATTTAGTACAGAAATACCTTGATAGTTCTAGATCTCAACTTCAAGGTATTAAATATTACTAGATTTCTTTTTTTATGTATTTTTTCATGGAAAGTTTAGATTTTTACCGTTTTTTTCTACACAGAAGTTGTAGCTTGCCTAAATTAAGTTTTCGTTATTGGCAACGAAATTCTACATTGAGCATGGTCCGACACTTGGCTTGGTTTTTTATTATTTTGAATGGTTTGTTAACATTTTCAGTTTTTACATATTATTGAAATTAAAAATGTCTAATAAGAATATTGTTAATAAGGTTATCGTTTTTAACATTTAATAGGTCCTACTAAAGAAAAAAAGAAAGAAAGAAAAAAACTTTATTGCGATAAGCAGAAAAGCTGCAAAGTAAAAAGTAAAAAAATAAAATTAATATAAATAAAATTTAAGTAAAATTAAATTAAAAGGTAGATAACAAAAAACACACACAACTATACTGTTCTTTATTATAAGAACTCAAATTTATTTAACCGATCCTGAGTACAGCAAATCATTCTTCACCATTATCATTTGAGTGTGAGAATATCTTTCCAAAATTACTGTCATCTCAGGCATTCGTCTCTTGAAGAATTGCTACTCACGTTTAATTTAGAAATTGTCATTTCAGCTTATTTGCAAAAGTCTAAAATGTTCAGCGAATTTCATGAATCTCCATAGTTAAAGTAGGAATGAAATGTATTTCAGCGTATTTTATACGAAGCATAATGTGCGGAGTGTGCTTTTAGAATATTGGTATTCTCGCGCACGCCCCGCTCTCACAAGAGGCACTTAAGTGACATTCTAGATGGTACTAGTTGTTACTGCATTATTATTATGTAAAAACGACATGACGTGTACAGACTGAAAAAGACTTGTAGTAAATATATAGTGCTATTATTAGCTACGAAGTCTTAAATAGAAAGAAAATTTAAAAACGTTGAATCTAAAAAAAAAAAGGCAAGCCCACTGAATTTCTCTCCGGATCTTCTGTCGAGGTCGCGTTTCCAATCTGGTGGTAGAATTAAGTAAAAATATTCAAATGGCTTAGTAGATATCCTTAAAACTTAGCTAAGACTCTCGATTGAGACACCTTTCAAACAAAACAAAAAAACTCATTCAAAATCGGTTCATCCGTTCAGGAGCTATGATGCAATAGGTGGACACACAGATACACAGTGTAACACCCCTCTTTTATTTGCGGGGCTTAAAAATATAAAAATGATAATTTGTAAGCCAAAACGAAATAAACCACTTGACTTTGAATTAAAGTCTTTAGTCCGGAGTCTGACTCAGCATTGAACACAGACTGAAAATAATAAAGCCACTAATTTTCATTATTATATTACGCCCTTTCATTGAAATACAAAATAAATGCAACAAGCTAAATAGAACCCTAACGAACGCTCTAATCCAATAACAGATGTTTTAGCAAATGTCGTTGAATACTAAACATTTTGAAACCAACTGTGTAATATGACTAATAGTGAGCAAATTCATTTATATGAGGCCCCATAAAACTTTAGTCTTGTTATGAATATAAATAGGGATGGCTAAATTATTTACAAGCGGTAGGTATACATACTACATACCCGAGAAAACTATACAGTGTGTTAAGAAAACCCTGTCCGATCCGAAACCAGTACAATAGGTTTCCCAATCACATGACCGAATAAAATATGAATAAAAATGCAATAATCATGATAGTAAACATATTAATGAAATTTAAAAGTGCCAATCTTTTGTGATTTTTTCACCAAAATTTAGCAAATTTTTCAAATATGACAACACTGTCGCCGGCGGTAATGTAAAGGTAGGAGTTCGATCACGACGGCATATGACGGACGTCACTCGATCTCATAGAAATTGAATGCCGTCGTGCCGTCGCGGCACATGTCATCGCGACAATTTGTATGAATCTGACGTCTGCCGTCGTGCCGTCGTGATCGTACTCCTACCTTAAGACTGTGTGGCGGCACTTTTAACCACAAGGTACGTATCGGCGTCATTTTATGAAATACTTTTAAAATGAATACAGGGTTATCTTTACTTGGAATTTGAATTTTTATACATAAATAGAATTGAAACTCGATACCTAATAATACCTTCACCGGTCAGACAGGGTTTTCTTAACACACTGTATAGTATAATTTGGGGCGACCAGGGGGCTTACCACGACCTCTTATCGCGATTCATTTATAGGAACATTTTAACGTTTCAGCGACTTTTTGTGCAATGACGTACCTTATTGTCATGACAATAAAAAACGTCATTGCACAAAAAGTCGCTGAAACGTTAAAACAATACTGCTATAAGAGGTGGTGGTAGGGCCCCTGATGCCGCGCATGACTCGCAATTCAATACCCGGGTCTGCATCAGACGCATGTCGTGCCCGCGCGTTCAGTTTCGACGTTGGAACGCCTAGACATAATGTCATAACATGAGTGCTCGGCCAAGGCATGCAAGATCGGGCCTAGTGGCTCATTTTAAAATGATAGTAACATTATTGACGGGCCCGTTAGCGTGGTTGGCGCGGTGGCGCCTTTCACGCTGCAGGTCGTAGGTTCGATTCCTACCCGGGACATGCATTTGTGTGCATGAACGTGTCTGTATGTCCCGAGTCTGGGTGTATATGTATATTAAGTATGTATTTACAAATAAAAAAGTAGTTACAGTTTGCTGACGGTGAGGGAAAACATCGTGAGGAAACCTACCTATCCCTCGGGATTAGGTAATAGTCAGTTCCTGTATACACGGCGACAAGGTTAACCACCTGTCACGTTGGGTTCTGACTATCTGGTGAAACGTGGGCTTTGAGTTGGTTAATACCTCCACAATGTGGTGGTGTATGGTCACTCAAGCCTCTGACTACCCCCGAATGGGGATAAAAGTCGTGATGTTACATGTACATGTTACATTATTATTATTATTTTAAAGTTTAAATTATGTAAAGAGGTATAATAACTTCTTTGATATTTGAAAAAATAAAACCTAATTAATATTCTAAACCATGTAGTGAGACAGAAAATAAAATAGTCTAGGTAACTACTCGAAAATAATACGCATTTGAAATTCAAGTTTCTGTGTACAAGAACAAAAGGACCATTCCACAAAAGCGAATGATTAAAGTAAACGGATCTGTATAATGTGGTTAGTGCAGATAAATTGAATTTTTCATGTTAAGTACACCAAGGTGTGTAGCGTGGTCAGAGGGGGAAGGGAGGGGCGTTAGGGAACTGGAAAACAATTTCAGAAAGCTCTCTAATTTAAATATGAGCATAAGTAGGTATCAACTTACGCTCATATTTAAATAAGGGAGCTTATTTAATTTATCACTTGCAAAAATAACAATTTGGGAAATTTAACTCAAACGGAAAAAATAGAATTACAATGTCCATTTAATGTTTGCCAGTTGCGTATAAAGAATATTATTTATTTTACCGCAACCGGTTGCGAAACTTGGTTGCAATGGCGGCTGGAGGTTGTTCAGTCAAAAACATAAATAAAAATAGTATTTGAAATTTAAATTCAGCATGAACTGATTGATTTCGTGGCTCTGCTCGTGTTTGCGCTTGGCAGAAGAACTACAGAATAATTCTAGTAAAACTGCATATTTTCCAAGATTTTTAACTCTGATATCGGATAAAAAATATACCCAATTACGAGCAGCGAGCGGCTTCCATAAAAGGGCAAAAAACACGACCGCGTCGGGTGCTCATTATCCTAAAGCCAGATATAGCTTGAGCGATGTCAGCCGGCACCGCGATTTGTCCACTTGCCCGTTTAGGGTAAAAAGGAGCTTTAGTGCTAATAACTCAGGAGCGCTAATAATAATATCGTTAGACTTAAGGTCGGCACTCATCTAACGCCTCCGCACCCGACCAGCACCGCCTCGACTATAGGCGTCCACTCGTTGTCGACTGGTGGTCCGCGTGTGGACGCCGCGCGGTCAACGAGTGGTGGTCCACTAATTTATAGTCCAAGATCCCAGGCCCGTCAGACGATACTTAGTTTCTGAGTAACAAAATGTGTCGTACAGAGTAGTGGCAGTAGGTTTATACTCTGAAGGTATGCCTGCTAGCTTGTTGCTATATGCTATATGCTTGCTATACCTGCTAGCTTATGCAGGCGGTCAATTTACAGGTACCAGGCGCTGTAACAATGGTCACTTTTCTTTAATTCTAAATGCTGATTTTCATATAGGATTGTACACAATATTATCATTACAAATTAAAAATCAATATTGATATATATGTAGATGGTAATTGTCAGGCAATAGTGATTTTTTTTTGTAATGATATTGTGTACAATATACATAAATTTCAGCCCTCAGAATTTAAGAAAGGTGACAACTGTTTTTATGTAGGTACCTTTAGCACCTGGTACCTGTAAATTGGCCGCCGGCACAAGCTAGCAGGTATAGCAAGCATATAGCAAAGAGCTAGCAGGCATAC
Organism: Drymonia ruficornis; assembly: GCA_947859195.1. Classification (NCBI taxonomy): domain Eukaryota; kingdom Metazoa; phylum Arthropoda; class Insecta; order Lepidoptera; family Notodontidae; genus Drymonia; species Drymonia ruficornis. Next base: position 2,774,000 of record OX401921.1, read on the forward strand.
CTGCAGAGTATAAACCTACTGGCACTACTCTGTACGACACATCTTGTTACTCAGAAACTTAGTATCGTCTGGCGGGCCTGGGATCTTGGACTATAAATTAGTGGACCACCACTCGATGACCGCGCGGCGTCCACCCGCGGACCACCAGTCGACAACGAGTGGACGCATACAGTCGAGGCGGTGCCGGTCGGGTGCGTAGGCGTTAAGTGAGTGCCGACCTTTACACAACTGTAGTCCCACGCTAAACAACGCTTGTATTATGGCGCTATTGCTATCATATAATGGACTGGGGACGATCCCAGTGACACCCAGGACCCAGACCAGAGAAAATTATGATTATTTATTTTCCGAAATTTGCCTCTGGCGGGAATCGAACCCGCAACCACCCGATGCAGTGAGCCGAGCGGTCGTCAAATGTAGAATGTTTAAAGAGGAGGCAAGAACACTTGCACAAGTTTACTTGCGCAAGCGACTTCCAATGTGTAAATACTCACGCAAGTGGACTTCTGCGACTTGCCGAACTTGCTGCAAGTCCCACATGTACACGGTTGTGTAAAATTGCAGTCAGTGGACACACGTCGGCAAGTGACTTCTGCAAGAAATTGCGGAAGTTACTTGCCAGTGGACACACGGCAAAAGACCACAAATTGGCTTGCATAATTGTTTCTCGATTGACAGATGCGATCAAAGTATGTGGTCACTATTTGAATGCGTCACGATAGCACTATACATAGACGTGTCATGATGCCTCCATAAAAGTGTCAGGACGAAAGCGCCTCGACGCTCCTATGAATAATTTGCAATGCCACTAGAGAAGAGTTAGAAGCGTTGCGACGATACTAGAAAAGAGTCGTGACGCCTATGTAATAGCGTCGCGATGCCACTACAGCAGAATCACGTTGTCACTGTAGTGTCGTGTCACCGATAAAAACGCGTCGCGACGCCTGTAACAGCGCCTCTATTAGAGGCGTCGCGGTACTGAAATTAATCAATCGACTTTCCAAATATATCGAAGATTTGTTATTGAACTGACTATTAAAATTACCAAGCAACGAAACTGGCGAATATATCCAGTACTGACTCTGTTCTTCCGTCCAATATGAATACAAATATTGGTTTGAACTAAAACATTAAATTTTTACAAAATAGTAGGTATCCACACGAACTTTCAAAAATACGACACCCTGATGACATTTTTTAATTGGGGCTACTGAAGTTTTGCAATGAAAATGTCCAATTAATTTGAGCGCGTAGGTGTACTCGTAGTGTCATGGCGCCGGTTTCCAGTTGTACATCATGGTTCCCCATGGCCGATGACCGGACATTTTTTGCCGATCGCAATTAATTTCAGTGCCTTTTGCAAGGCTAGGGTTGACTATCTACTGTTTCTTTTCAGTAAAACCTATGCATACTTATAATTGCCTATTTTATAGTATTTCGCGGCATCTGAAAGCTCCGAGCGCCCGAGGAATTAGTGATGACGTGGTCAGACGTCAAAACTGATTCCACTTGGACGCGCTGCTCGGCACATGTGGACGCGTCTTAATGGGTAAAATAATACTGTTAACCGCTGGTATGTCGTGATTCCAGATACCATAAAAAACTAATTGTGCTTCTCGTAAATCTGCGTTCCAGCATAACGGGAGACCTACAAACCAACAGTATGCTCCCAAACTAAGCAACGCTTGTACTATGGCTACCATACAATGGACGCAATGTTTGAGACGCTCGTAGCCAGCTGCAATCACTGATCGGTAAACGATCGGAGGTTAAGCAACGCTCGGCAAGGTCAGTTAGAGATGGGTTACCATTTAGTGGCATTTCAACTGAGCGTCTCCGTGCTTCGGAGGGCATGTTAAAAGTCGGTCCCGGTTGTTGTCATCTAGGCAGCAGTCGTTAAGCCTTGTCAGAGGCCTTCGGGCGGCTTGACAAACTCTAACACCAGGTTGGCCACTAACCATACGATAAGAAAAAGAAGATAGAATGGTCTGCCTGCAATCTCAGTGATATCCAGACCAGGGAAAGTTAAGAAAAGGCCGTTTCCGAAATATACCTCTGGCGGGAATCGAACCCGTAACCAACCGATGCAGCAGCTGAGCAGTCTTCAACAACCGGTCGTTAAGTAACCATCAACAGGACCGCCGACTGCGTGGGTGCTCGGGAGCTCCAGCACCCATGAAAGCCAAATAGTTGGTGCAGAGCACCCATGACCCCAGACATTAAAAATTATCAGTAATCGGGTTTGAGCTATATTTCTGAACCCTCACCCGCTCGCACGTTTCAATTGATTTATTTTGATTTAAATTAAAACGCTGGATTTTTACCCGACTACGGAGGCGTTATGATTTTGACCGGTATGTATGTATGTATGTATGTGCGTCTGTTCCCACCTAACTTCCAAACTACTTGTCGTAATTTGACACATGAGGTATCGTCAGAAGCGGCTTAATGGCGCGCTGGTTATAGGCTATGTGACGTTACATAAAATTGCATATGGCGCCCTCTAGAGGACATAATGTCATGAAAAAAAAAACATTTTTTAATGAAACCGTGTGGGGTATCAAATGAAAGAGCTTGATGAGCACATTTCAAAAATATATATATTGTTACCTATAGCTCCAAAATAATTAATTAAAAAGTAAGTTTAAAAACTAAAACCCGACTACGGAAAAAACGCGCTCTAAAAAGTATGAAACAAGAAAATATTCTCATTTAGAGGATAGCCGTGGTCCGTGTTCATGTGCCATTTGGCCCTAAAAGACCTACACGGACCACGGCTATCCTCTAGATGAGAATATTTTCTTGTTTCATACTTTTTAGAGCGCGTTTTTTCCGTAGTCGGGTTTTAGTTTTTAAACTTACTTTTTAAGTAAGAATATTTTTAAAGTTTTTTTGCGATTCCAAGTTAGAGTTAGAAAAATTATATCCAAAAATTATTATTCAAAATATTACATGAGCGTTTGAAGTGTGAACTTTTGGTTTTTTCACTTATTTTCCCTACCTTTAAAAATGAATCACCTCTTTGTCCCACTGCTTGTCTGTTCTTTTCATCATGAACACCCACGGGATTGATTAAAAGCTGGCGCCCCTGATCAACAAGCATTGATCACTTCAAGGTTAGATGTGATAACCTTAAACGAGTCTACGCTGCAACCTAAAATCTAGATTTTTTTGAGTGTCTGACGGCCCTTGCCGCCAATTGGATTAATTGGAAGCTCCTTGTTGAAGTTTTATTTGCCTAGTTTAAATACCTCTGATTGAAGAATTTTGCCATGATTTTCGTATTCACTTCTATTTCAATTAGAAAAAGAAATAAGGGCTTTATTCAACCTATTTAATACTCAAGTGAGATTGGTTGAGATTATTATACCATTAAAAAGCGGTGTTGAAAGGGACTTCAATGCTGTTTGAAGTCGGATTTGGATGCTGCCTAGCTGTCATGTTTTTTTTAACAGGTCGATTCTTATCTAAAAATTAATAGCTATGTAATATATTATTACCAGTTCTATAAGCCTGTCTATTTTGGAACGAAGTTCCTAACGCGGCTTAAGGTGGAACTTGCTTGATAGAAATCTTCACGTAAGGAAAAAGCGCTACACCCCCACTTGAGACGTTCGATCCCGTCCGGCGTAGTTAGAATATTATCGGATAATAAATATCAAGTGATAAAAAAAATATTAAAAAGGGTAATGTAAATAGAAAAGGCGTGAGAAACTTCGTTTGAGACGGGGGGAGTGGGGGTCCCCCGACCGCACACGTATTTTATTGCATGCTTTGCAAGCAAAAACAGGGGCGGATTTATCTATAGGCCGAGTAGGCCCGGGCCCAAGGCGGCAAAATTTCAGGGGGCGGCAGAACTTGGCGAAATTCACAAAACTCACAAATAAAATGCATTTATCTAAAAATACTTATTGTGATAATTTTGTCATTTAGAGACTTTTGTTATTTTTTCGTACTTTACAGGGAGTAGGGGGCGGCAATTTTCCATAGACCTAGGGCAGCCAGCATATCAAATCCGCCCCTGAGCAGCCGCTCCTGGCTCTTATTTTCCCGATACAATTACCTATATAGCGCCGTATAGCTTAATAGCCCAGAGTCCACTTTTGACGCTCCGTAAAACCTCAACCAATTCCAGTCGGTGTCAGTAAGATGTGGACGGATCTCGGTAAACGATTTTCGATGATATCACGCGAGCGCCCGCGCCCCTATCACATACGTCCCCGGGAGGAAGATAGATGGCGCTGCGGGCGCTTATCGCACTCCCACTTTGACGTTATTCGAGGCCTTTTAAAATCTTTCCCCGCATTTAACAGTTTTTCCGAGTTTGACGGGCGGTACAATCGTGAAATTAATCTGCTAATCTTTCGGTTACTAGAAAAGGTAGGTATTATACTCTGGTTCGCTCAATCTCCGGGGTATGACAGAAAGTAAAAACGTAAAATAGTAAGTAGGTAAGTAAAATTAAAGTAGTAAGTAAGTAAATTCCTCGGAAGTGAACTCCAGAGGGGCTAGCCAAGTGGCATGAACGCTAATCGAATAGAATAGAAAATAGAATAGACTTCTCAGTGTATGGGAATGACAAACGTCGCTATGTAGATCAACAACTATAGTCTGATTTTTAAATAGACGAAGTAAACTGATAGGTGCAAATGACACGTTTCGATATAAATAGAACAAATAAGGTTCAAATTCATAGAACAATGACATTTTCAGCTGTCAGTTTACTTCGTTCAATTAAAAATCGGACTATAGTTGCTATGTAGATCACGTGACTTATGTAATTTCCATATATGAAGCGTAGCGATTTGAACGAACGCTTGTAGACGTCAGCCACTTGTCTAGCCCTTCTGGGCTAAAAACATATAACTATCTAATCTGTGTTCTGGACCTCGCAAGACGCGTGCTTAACCAATCGCCTAACACTGCTCTCAATAAAATCAGAAATCATAATTTAGGCATTTATACGGTAGATGTAGGCTTCTACCGTATATGTGCCTAAATAGGGTGAAGACCGAGAAGGCAGACTATACGTAACTAGCATAGGTATTTTGAATATTAGTCTCAACTTTCATGTTGCGGCCTTAGAACAATACAATAATAAATGTTCATGGCCAAGAACTCCACCACTAACATTTGATTAAATGAGTATTAAGGAGAGGGATTGAGATTTTTGATGATTTTACTATTCCACTTTCATTTTTTAAGTATTGTGGACTATGAATCTAATGTTTAGATATATGATTTTTGACTATATTATCTAGAACAACTGAAAGCCAAAACACGATTTGATGAAATTTTCTCGATAAAAAAAATTATGAAGTGAGCTCTAATTATTTACAATTTTCCTTGCTACCACGATATTTTTACGTTTAATGTCACGAAATTATTTTTAAAACATAGCAAATAATGATATCTAAATTCACTGAAACAATATTTTTAATTCATTCAGTAGTTTTTTTTTAATACAAGGTAATGTGGTTTCGCGCTTACGTCGTTTATTTCCGAGCGCGCGCCCACTATTGCCATCTCAAGTTTTCCTTTTAAGAAGTAATGGCGTCTTTGTCAACTAGTAGTCTACGGGACTTCAACGGCGGCGGACCTATGCCGGTTTTTTTTCGATCGGCGTAAAACATCAGTTAAATTCACAGTATTTTAATAAGTGTTCAATTTTAACAAATTAATAACTCCAGACAAACAAACTGGCATTCCAAATCCACTCAGAAGTTCCTAACGATGAGAGTTTTGATGAATATTTGATTTTTTAAATAAATCACACCGCTTTAATTCAATTATGAGCGAAAGAAGGGAGTGATCGAATTATTCAAATTGCTTCGTTGAAGTCGTCAAATTAAAACATTGATTTAATTTGTCCGCCCTTCTGAGTAACTTGGTGGATTTTCTAAACAATTCATTGAGAATTATGTTGAATAATTCCGCATTATTTGGGAGGAATTAATGTTGCATCGACAGTATTCAACGCAAATTATCATAGTAAATATTTAAAAATTACATATAGGAAATATGTTATAACTTACACATTCTGCCAATTAAACATGCCTACAACAAATATCGTATTTTTATTTTTTTTCAAAATTACAAGAAAACCATCAAAAAATATCAATAACGTGATATGGTTCTTAATAGTTATGAATAACTTTTCAGAAAACAATATTAAAATGAGTTCCAGAGGAAAACAAAAAAAATATGTATTTTATGCATATTTTTTTAATAAATGGCCCTAAGTAACAAGTGAGGAAGCACCCTATGGAGCTATATTTATACACGTACCTATATAAAATGCTTTAGTTAAGGGCGACAGCGACATGGATTGATCACTCGGCAGAATTGACTGCTCTTGGGAAATTACCACCACGAGGGGAGACAAAAACAGTCGCTGCACGGCGTGTCATGTGGGGCAGTTGCAACAAAGATGGATTTAGGGATGAGCAATATAATACACACAACAGATATAAATGATAGGATTATTATATTTCGCAGCTTCATTAAACGCGATTTATTTTTTTACGTATTGTAGCCGAGTCCTAGGCATTGGCTTCACATATATTTTTTTATATAAAACAGGTAAATCAGAAAAATAATCTGGCAATACTAGGGTAATTTTCCTAATAAACCTCACTCGGCGGTACTTCATTTGTGAAAAAGCTTCGCACGTCACTGAGTACCTAGTGCTGATATCTTTCATATGCAAATCATTACAAAAATAAAAATTCGTTTATAAGATTGAAGTATGTACATCTAAATTTAATAGCTCGTATCACATAAAAGCACTCGTATATCCGAAGGCTCTGGTTGTCGCGACAATGACATGGATTGATGAGTCCACAGAATTGACTGCTCCAGGGAAATTAACACTGATGTCGGGACAAAATAACTTGGCTGCGTTATGAACTGGGTGACAGAAATAGCGTGGAATTAGATACGATGCTTTGTTGCCTTAATAGTGCTTGCTATTCCGCTAAGGACACAAACTAATCTTTTTTCAGAATCGTCAGATTTTATCTCGAATAAATACAATCGGTGTATTTGTTTGTAAGAATAAAATAACAGCTTTTTACTGAATGCGTATGAAAGTATAAACGATACTTATAACAAAAATCTATTTTGAAAATGTTTGTCTGCCTGTCTGTCTGTTTGTTCCGGCTGATCTCCGAAATGACAGGACCGAATTTGGCGGGACTTTCACTTTCAAATATAAGATGTTATAGGTAAGGAGTAACTTTGGTTACTTTAAATGTAGCTAACATATACATATTTTTTTTATTCCTCGAGTACGAAGTCGCTGGCATATCTAGTACTTAAAATTTCCATTCTTATTACCTTACAAATATCCTCTCGACGCTTCACGGAATAAACGACATTCTTTGTAATATACAGACAGTGTATTTTCGTTTACCAATATTCATTGCACAAAAAAGTATACACGTTCTTCATTCCGTAGATTAAACATGTCGTTTGAATATTGAACGCAAATATTTGTGTATACGTTTTTTGGGCCGCCCGTGTACGAGTGTTTGTCAGAAGCGTGGAGTCGCGTCGATTAGGGAGCCAGCTAGAATTCAATGTAAATATTAAAAATGTTACATTTATTTTGTGTATTTGTACCTACATGTGTTTTATCTAAATTGGAACAAGTATGAAATTATTTTCTATATCTCTACTTATTATTAAAATCGCTACAATCTGCAGAGTCTTCAAGTTCTTTGACAATTAGTCAGGCGAGCAGGGGCGGATTATCATAAAATTTTATATGCTTTACAGGGAGTAGGCGGGTGGACATCTTCCATAGGCATAAGGTAGCCAGCGTATCAAATCCGCCCCTGCAGACGAGACCCAGACAGTCTAAAGAGGTAGATTATGTCGAAGGATAGAGAGGCAGGGGACGCTCACTAATCCGATGAACACACTCAAGAGGCAACAGAGCCCACCATGCATACAACCATACGAATGGCGTAGGAATGGATCATGACACAGGGTGCCTACTTTCGAAATACGAAACGAAATTCTTTATATGAGGGGTCGTACGTTTTCGTACACCGCAAGGTTTTAATAAATTTTTGCCTCCAAAGCGCCTACAAATAAAAAGCAATATTAAAATCACTGTTACTTCGGTAGAGTTTTATCTTACCAAGCAACGGGAGTTCCTCGGAGCGTACTAGTGATTTATGTAAGCATTTTACAAGGATCGTTACGGCTAATAAATCTTGGTTAACTTGTTGCGGTAACGCGGCGAATTAGCCCGCCTTTATGAACGCATGTAACGCGTTATATTTCACACTCACGTCTTGTTACAACAACATTTTGTTACATACTGAATGTTTTTATAAATAAATAAATATCACCAGACTTTTGGCCCGCCACTCACTCCCACCACTATTACTCCTGTAAGCCAGGGTCGAGAATGGTGTCCAACGAGACGCCAAGGTTTGAACCCCAACGAGTCCCGGGGAAAAGATAGGTAAGTTGTCGCCAGACTTACACACTTGTATAGTCCCAAACTAAGCAACGCTTGTATTATGGCTACCATACAACGGACTGGTGGCGATCCCAGTGACACCAAGACCAGGGCAAATTACGAAAAGGACGTTTCCGAATTTTGGCTCCCGGCGGGAATGTGGTTTGAGCGACCGTCGTCAAGGCCTTCGGGCGACTTGAACAACTCTCACTGGTGTGGTTAATGACCTATCAGGATAGGTCATTAACCATACGATAAGAATAAAAACCGAAAACTGAATCTTTCAGTCTCCTAGAAGCTTTAATTAAAACTTACTAGTAATCTTAAAAATAAACTAGAAATTTCAATGTAATATCTTAACTTTTTAAGAAACTGTTTCGAAATGGTCTGCCTCAAGGCTCAATGCTAGGTTCTAATAAAAAAGCGAATCAAACTACTAAGACAAGACTGTAGATATAAGCAGGTCATAAAAACAACTTGGGCCCTTGAACATGTAATACCGCGTGAACGTAGAAGTTGTGCCATCGCGCCATAGTAACGGAACTTTGATGGGAGCGTTTATGGTGTTATCCATCGAATAGTTTTTTAGGGCGTCGTATATTTAGCAGGAGTTGATGGGAAGTGGATGATAAATCATCATCAGGCGGGTCGTACGCGGGTTTTACGCTTGTTTGCTACCTTAGTCACATAAAAAAGTTCTTCAGCCAAGGCCTGTAACTCACTTTTTAAGGTTCCGCACCTAAAGTGTATTTTATTTTAATGACTATACGTTGTTGGCCAGAGACCACCACCACCACCAGAGTGGCCTTAACAACTTCACCGGTCAGAGTGCGGCTCCAGCCGTAAACCCAAAGGGTGCCAACGGAACCCTATTACTGATACTCCGCTTTCCGTCTGTCTGTCTGTCTGTCCGTCTGTCAGTCAGCGGGCTGTATCTCGCGAACCGTAATAGGTAGAGACTTGAAATTTTCACAGAATGTGTATTTTTGTTTCTGCTACAACAACAAAAAAAAAAGTTAAAAATAAAAGAAATTGAAAAATAAAAAATACGGAATTATGTGCGAGTCCGACACGCACTTGGCCGGTTTTTATTAATCATAATTAAAACCTACAGGCTACATTCGGCTTTATTGTTAATTAAAGAAGGCGCAACACAACCGCAAAATGAGATTTGTTGCTAGCGTAAAAAAGCTTTATTAGATTAGGTTGCTTGCCAACGAGGAAAATTAAACATAAAAATAGCCGTCGGAAGTAATGGGCAGACGTACTCAGGTTCCTTAAGTTAATTATTAAAAATAATAACTTGATGCAGTACAGAATGGACGATGAAACAGCAGAGGTCTCAAGTTTGTTTTAATTATAGGTTGGTGTAATGCAATCTATTTTACAACCTTGTATACCTTTATAGATGGGGAGCCGTAGAAGGGGTTTCTGGATTTGCACGAGCGCGTCGGATTAAGATAAGGGAGATAGCTTACATATTGATAAGAACCTCAAAAAATTATGAGCCCTTAATATTGGTGGGTTTGCTCGGGGGAACCAAAAAAAAAATAGACCATCTTAAAATACTCGAACTCGTCAGATTAAGATAAGGGGGATTCATTACTAGCTAAGAAGTGTCAAAAGTGTCAATTTTGCTAATTTGATCGTCAGTCTAAGAAATGGGATCATCTGGAAGTTTCACTTTTTCATACCCTCGGTTTTTTTTTTTTTTTTATATAGGACTGCGGTGGCAAAAAAACGTACGACCCGCCTGATTTTAAGCAGTTGCCGTAGCCTATAGATGCTTACTAATTTTGACGCGCTCGAGTAATTTTTTTTTTCAATTTATCATGTTGGAACATGAAAAGTATCTCTGTCACGCTTGAGTATTTCTATGTCATTCTTTTTATACAAAAAAAAATTTTTTTTCATGTATACGCTTCCCCCACCGCTGACAGTGGAAACATCTAGAACAATGTATTCTTCCTATCATCAAATCTACCGAATCTACTAGGTTTGGACGACGCTCGTGCAAATCCACGAATTGCACGCTCGCCTCCCCATCTATTATAAGCCAATTTGTGCTTATACTAAGCTTACTTTAGACACTATTAATAAATAAATAAAATAAAAAAAGCCTTTTATTCCTTGCAAAATACAATTCTTATTTTCTAGTGGGTATGTTTTAAAAGGTTAGTTATCTTTAATTTAATTTGATAGGGTTCGTTTTCTTCCATATTTTCTTCTTCTGCACGAACCCCAGGTAGGGTGAAGGCTTCCTCCAAAGATGCCCATTTGTCTCGGTCTTGTGCTTTGGCTCCAGTTTGCGCCACCAGTTATTTTGAACTCGTCTACCCCTCCTTTAGTTTTAGTCGCTATAGTCCCTTCCTTAAAAAAAACGAAATCAAAATCATTTAGGTATTGTCAGGCAACCTTGGCCTATACAAACTAATATAAATACAAAAATACAAGAGGTGATACTTATTTTAAAAAAAATACTACATGCGTACCTAAGACTAAGTATTCGATTATTAGACTTATAAAGGTATTCTTCTTCTTAGTCGTTACGCTCTTGGCAGAGCGGTCGTGGTCATCATGTGGAGCTAACATGGGCAGATGTCGCTCGCCTCACGATCTCTCGCCATTTGTCCCTGTTGGTGCTGGCTCTGGTGCATTCATACAAGGGTCCACCCACACAAGATTTTATCTGGTCAGTCCATCGCATGGGTGACCTGCCTCGTGGTCTGATGCCCTCTACCTTCCCCTGCACAACAAGACGCTCTATGGAGTCATGTTCCCGCCTTGAGACGTGTCCGAAGAACTTTAGGATGCGAGTTTGCACTGTAGCTGAAAGGCGCTGCTTAATTCCGAGTTCCTGGAGTATGGAAGCATTATAAATGTATTAACTTATAGTTAATATTGAATTCCAAAAAAATACGAAATTTTTGATGTAAAAGATGATGTAACTCAATTAAAATAACTAAAAAGTTGCAATATTTAGAGCGGCTACCTTTGGTTCTCATTTTAACGACCACGTTAATGACGACACCTACTCATGTTACTCATTAAAATAACGAATGTTATTTTCAATATCTGAAGAACGTAGTCTGAAGGACGTAGGGAGAGGCAGACCATTAGCCAAATGGTCCGATGACATCAGAAAGGTGGCCGGCACTTGCTGGACAAGACTAGCACAGGACCGGAACGAATGGCGTGAAAGAAGAGCCTACACCCAGCAGTGGGTGAATACAGGCTGAGAGAAGACGAAGAATATCGTAAGCGCAGACTACTTATACACCATAGAGTTATAAAAGTTTGCGCGCGCGTTTTAAATAGATACCTACCGCCTTACAAAGAAAATTCATTACAAAAAGTGCGGCAACTTTTTATCGTCGCGGCATGTCAGTTTCATACATAAGTTGCTGTCAGATACTGAAGTACGCTGACTTCAGCTTAGTATCAGTTGCCGCATTTTATTAGTACGCGTGCTCCATCTAGTTGGTACCCAAAATGAATCAATGTTATACACAAAATGAATCAATGTTATACACCCTCGCGGTAACCAAAATGAATCAATGTTATACACAAACTCAAACTAGATTCATAAATCTGATATAAGATTAGAATGAACTGGGAGGTAGATCTTTTTTTTTTTTTTTTTTTTCAGAAAGGCAGTATCTTAGAAAAAGTTATTACATAGTGCTTCATAGATTTTAACAGGAGTTATACTACTCCTGCCTCCCTAGACAAGTGGCTGACATCTACAAGCGTTCCTTCAAATCGCTACGCTTCATGTATGGAAACATACATGTGATTTCCATACACGTGATCTATATAGCGAATTGTAATGTCATTTCCATACATTGTGAAGTCTATTCTATTCTATTCGATTAGCGTTCATGCCACTTGTCTAGGGGGGCTGTAAAATTTCTGTAGCTCTGGCTTGAATTTTCATCTATGTGCATAATTTACAGTTCGCTGACGGTTAGGGAAAACATCGTGAGGAAACCTACCTATCCCTCGGGATTAGGTAATAGTCAGTTCCTGTATACACGGCGACAAGGTTCACCACCTGTCACGTTGGGTTCTGACTATCTGGTGAAACGTGGGCTTTGAGTTGGTTAATACCTCCACAATGTGGTGGTGTATGGCCGCTCAAGCCTCTGACTACCCCCGAATGGGGATAAAAGTCGTGACGTTACAGTTACAGTTACAGCTCTGGCTTGAAAAATAAATCTATAATATTCGAAACGAATTTTCCGAGAATCGAAAATTGTGGAATAAAAAACAAACATTTTAATCAAACTAGCAATACACAACAGAACTCTGAAATAATACCGGCTATCCATGGACGTATTAATCTTAGTCAGAACTTGCGAAGTCTGTACCAACTCCGGAACATCAGAAATATAATTTAGTTTTCCATTTAAGTTTGAAATAGGACGGTTTGCATACAAATTCTGCTTCTAAACTTGTCATGAGAATTGTAACTCTGCTACATTTGTAAATGGAAGATAAAAAAAAACAATTATAGAGAGGCACCCACCACGCACCCTCGGAATTGTCAACCTCCAATATTATAAACCAAATGAATTGATCGATAATAGAAGAAGCCAACAAGACCTAACTCCCTGTCAGTCGAGAGTATGTCTGTCATGAGTCATGGACCCTAACAATTAGCAATTCTCCGCAGACAAAGCGAATCCTAAATAAATTCGACACGTGTTTCGCCTCTAAACGAGGCATCCTCAGGAAAGCTGGACTACGACTGAGCTGAACGTAAAATAGACTTAATCATCAGTTGACAGCTGAAGAACCGAGCATTCCTAGATATCATAGAGAGAGATCACATTATCACTATGGAAAGTCTGTCAAAATGCCATATTTATTTGGTGGATAAAAGTTATCTAACGATTCTGAAACAGGGCCTCCGCGTATCTCATTTTTGTGCGATACAAATTGCTTGATAGCATCAAATATCACTGAGATGGTTATGTACCTATGCCAGAATGCAGACCTACGCAAGGGGGTAATAATAACCAGTGGGAGAGGTTCCCGTAACGTATAATCATTCAAAAATAGGCGCACCTACATCAGGCGCATGCCGCATACGAATACTCAGTTTTGACGTCGGAACGCATAGATATAATGTCATAACATGAGTGCTCGGGCGAGGCATGCGGGGCATCTGGACACACCAACTGCTTTGTTTTGTTTCTGTGTGTTGGATTTCTCTTTTGCTGTCCTACACATAGCAAGTGAAAGTATACCTACGAAACATGACGGTTCTATTGGCATCCTTATTCTATGACGATGGCGCACTTTTGGGACGCTTGCACCTTCATTTGTTTCGAAGTTAACATCAAGGGCAGAACATTCTCTCGGCGACAGGACATATACCGAGGGCCGAACACACGCGTTTACGAGGCCTGGGCGGGCGGGCGACATCAAAAAGCGCTTAGCGAATCCCCAACCGCATCTCTTGTTGACTAGCGTAGGTATACTTTATGTCGGCGGAGCTGTAAAACGCTAGAGTCTCCCCTAAGGGTACTTATACGTAGTTTCGTGTTGCGGCGAAGTTTTTGTGGCCGAAGGAAATGTTATACAATTAACTATGTAAGTACAATTTGACGGTGCAAACGTGCCTTGTGAGAGCACAAGTTTATTACTTTAGCTGTTGTTAATGTAGACGTTGTAAAGTGAAACGATGTCCTTTTTCATTAGAGGGTCACCCTGAAATGGCTGTATAATTTCAGTATTATTTTATCTCTATTTCTGAAAACAATGTTTGCAATGAAACGTGTTTATTTAGGTTTCTCCACGTAAACGTAATACAAAGTTGTGAAAAATAAATAAAGAAAGGAAATTAAGAGGGGTAAGTATAGTCTGTCTTCACTAAGCATCTACATACTAATAATAATTAGCCCCTTTCATTCCACTCATGGTCACGAGCCTCCCCTCTATGCGAGGGGGATCCCGGCCATAATCGTTGGTGCTAAGTTGGTTGGATTCTTTAAGAAATGCAGGAATCTTCACGATGTTTTCCTTAACAGAAGCAAGTGATAGCGATAGGTATTGAAATCCCGGAAAAATGTAAGGTTCCTGTGGGATTATGAAAAAAACTAACTACAGGACGTTCTAAAGCCAACGCGGATGAAATCGCGGGCAGAGGCTAGTAATTCCGATACACTGTTTGTAATTTTGTTATGTCACTCTCAAATTGATCAACGCAGCGTTAATTACCATCCATCGGTAGGTGTCCGTAGTCCGTACATTATTGGGTGCATCGAAATAGCAAATTACAAGTGTGGGCCGGTCGCAAAGAGAACTCCCCTGATTGGCATCGCGATGGAGCACGCTCCGTTTGGTACGGAAATCTGATCAGTCCCCTGTTAATTTACCAGCCAATGTTTGCATGTCCTCCCCTTTAACGCAGTTACCGTTTCGTTTTATTGGCTTTTATTAAGTTTGTGTTGGGTTATTAACGGTTTTCGAATGGTATTGGTGATGCGAGGGTCGAGGGTCTGGATATGTGGGAAAATTAAAAAAATATTATATTAACAATCAATCACTTCCCCCTACTCCCTGTAAAGCACGAAAAATTTAATGATAATGTCTAAGAATTAAATTTAAAAAAATTACGATAGTATGTAAATGTTAAAATTATTTCAATCAGTGTTTTTAGATACTGATGCATTTGCAATTTCTTTTGCGAAGTGCTATGGATACATTTGTTTAATTTCTAAACGTTGAAATTTAAGTTGATAGAGGACGCGACCATCGAAAAAACTCGCCATGTTCTGCCACCCCCGAAATTTTGCTGCACTAGGCCCGCGCCTATTCGGCCTATAGTGAAATACACCCCTGACTGACAGACCTACACCAAGACTAAAGAACCGAGTAGGTATCTAATGCTTTTCATACATCCACAATAGATAAACCGACATGTACTGTCAGTTATAACTAAGATACTTCAAGAGTCACACAAATGGACATAGGCCTATACGGACATTCGTTGGTGCAAGACATACGCTCTAGCAGCTGTCGAGGAGTATATAAATTAGACCTTTCTACCTGTTCTTATCAACTGCCCCAGGCGAGTAGAATTCCTTTCAGGTATTACTAGTATCTATATCACGGTAACTGTTTAACATCGGGAAGGTCGTTCGCTTATTTGCCACCTTAGTCACATAAAACTAGCTACCCCCCATACAAACTTCCACCCCTTATTTTACCCCCTTAGGGGTTGTTTTTCATAATCCTTCCTATGCTCTTCTTCTACGCTATAAAAGGTACCTACTGTTAAAATTATATGTTTGTAACACCAGCAGTTTTGGCTGTGCACGGCTTGACAGACGGACAGAAAGAGAACAAATAATCCTGTAAGGGTTCCGTTTTTCCTGAAACTTCAAATATAATATTACAACAATCTCTATTTCCTTTCTCTTGTACCAAACAAGGCAAGTTTTACGGACCAACGTCAGTCGTAAAGTCGGCACCGAGTCGCCGTGCGCGTCGGCCCGGACGTGATATGTCACATTCATGGTACCTGATGGATTTATATCCGGACATGGCTCCGGTGATGTGATGGTTAGCCAGAACAACACTAGCGTATCACGTGACCTTGATAGTCTCTTGTTTCAACGTTGCTTTACGGTTGTACGTGCGAGGTCTTTGTATCGTTGTTTGCGAAGAGTATACGATAAGGATAGGGATTCTGCGTCATTATTTGTGGCATATACAGGTTGATTTTTCTTGATAGATCATCTTATAACATTTATAGGCGTGTCCTCAACACACGCATGCCGCGCGTGGCAGGTTAAGTTTGACATGACGCGCGCGAGGCAAATGCTCGCCCTGTCTCATTCGAGCGCTGTCATTTGCCTCGCCTAGTTTGGCCTAGCCATGAGACATAACGATAATAATAATATAATAATAATAATATAACGTCACGACTTTTATCCCCATTCGGGGGTAGTCAGAGGCTTGAGTGGCCATACACCACCACATTGTGGAGGTATTAAGCCAACTCAAAGCCCACGTTTCACCAGATAATCAGAACCCAACGTGGCAGGTGGTGAACCTTGTCGCCGTGTATACAGGAACTGACTATTACCTAATCCCGGGGGATAGGTAGGTTTCCTCACGATGTTTTCCCTCACCGTAAGCGAACCTGGGACCTTCTGATTGGTAGCCCAACGATCATGTAACTATATATAACTGATTGCTCGGCTATACCCTTCTCTGTCGTGTAGTGTTACGTTTCAGTTTAACCGATTTTTTACACTAAAGAAAATCTTATTAAAACAATGTTCTCAATGAAGAACCGATTCTACCACATACTAGATCACAAAGATACCTTCGCCTCCATAAAATCAGTACATTCACAAACAAATTCCAGTATAATAACAGTACCATTACACCAGCAGACGAATCACAATACCCATTTAAATTCCGCAGAGATTCAATTCACACAAGTTTGGAGCCAACTTTGGAAGTACGCACAGAACAAACACGAAAAGTTGGGCCAAGACTTTGTCAGACCCTGACTTTAGAGCAGATTCGGTATTTATATTAACCGCTATCTCAGAAGATTACAGGGCCCGTAAGGGTAATTTCGTATGAGTTAGTTTTAACCTTACATGTAGCTGTTACGGATATACGTTTAGTTGAAGTGTCACTACTATCCCTACTACAACCTATCCCTCGGGATTCGGTAATAGTCAGTTCCTGTATGTATACACGGCGACAAGGTTCACAACCTGTCACGTTGGGTTCTGACTATCCGGTGAAACGTGGGCATTGAGTTGGTTAATACCTCCACAATGTGGTGGTGTATGGCCACTTAAGCCTCTGACTACCCCCGAATGGGGATATAAGTCGTGACGTTACATTTTTTTTTTGTCACTACTATAGCGTATTTTGCCTGCGTTCTCGTTTTTCAAAGTCAAAAGACAAACTATTTTTATTAATGTAGAGTAAATGAGGCACTTCCAAATACAACTGAAAAATGAAAATGAAAATAGCCTTTATTACTGACTTAAAGTTAATACAATGAAAATAACAAAAGTATTATATGAGTAGTACGTAATTTAAACCTTATAATATTATGACACTGTTGCACATCTATCCGTTATTTAACAGTCAGCGTGTCCTGAGGACACATAGGCCTCCTCCAGCATCTTCCATGTTTTTCTGTCTTTGGCCATTCTTGACCAGAGAGGACCAGCTATCTTTTTTATATCATCTATATAAAAAAGATAGCTGGTAAAATAAATAAATACAACTAACGGTATATAAAAAATACGCGAAATGCACATATCTATGTTCTATGGCCATAGTTAGTATGGATTTTTACACGGACTTTTTAGTGAGTATATTAATTTAACTAACGTTTTTCAATTACTCATATCGACTACTCGCATTCATAAATCATTTGTTGTCATTATTTTTAGTAAAATTTTCCTCTCAACTATTACCATAGTAAAATATCAGAACCTGATAAAATTTAAAGCCAAGCATATTGGCATGACGTAAAGTTTTTAACAAAAAAAAATATTTCCAGCGAAACAGCGAACCCTATCCAGTTTCCGACTAGTTCTGCGTAAGGTCCCTTCTAAGCATACAATCTTATTGGATAAGGCCTTAGCTAATGTTTGCGCAGTCCACGCGAAACTGCCGAGATTCAATTTTATGTTCCATTCTCTTAGTTGACCCACCAGATTCGTTATCTCCTTTAAATATCGGGGCCCTTACGCTATAAAAAAATTGGACGCTGTATCGAAGCTATTGTAGGATACTTATTGGTGGTAGAGCCCAGCTGTAGCCAATTGCCTGCAGCTCATATACGGGCTGGCTCGACTGGAGTAGTAGCATCTTATCACAGAAGATCGGCGTAAAGTAGGTAGCTATTACAGCTTCATTTCGTACGATGACTGAGAGCGTAGGCCCAATACCCCTCTCTCTGTCCCACTCCCCTTCAGGTCGGCAACTTGCGCGCAATGCCTTTGGTTTTGCAGGCATCTATAGGCTACGGCAACTGCTTAACAGCAAGTGACCGATAACCTTGTTTGCTGCCTCAGTCCCATAAAAACTATCGTAAGATACCTTGATGAAATATAGTATATATTTCTTAGTTTTAAAGTCCCATGAACTTTGTTATATAATTTATCGTCTTATCACACTTAGCGCCGCCATATACGGACTGCTTGTCGACAGCTCTAGAGCAGTTGGTTGCAGTCGACCGCATCGACCACGCAGCAGTCCGTGTATGGCGGTGCTTACAATAGAGTTTTATACACTGAAAACTTCTAAAGAGCTGCTTTAATCTTCTTCTTTCATAGTAAAACGGTACTTTCCTATTCATGGTTATGTTGCAAATAGATGCATATGATTCCATTAGTAAGTATACCTATTCAAATAGCATCCATTATTCATATAACTACAACACAATACACAATAAACCCGCGCGCATACAATGAAGGAATAAAATTTTTATAGCTACATCTACAGAATATGGTGAGTATAAACGTAATTCTTAAGGCAGCTTCACATTGCACTGTTACTACTGGTTCGCCAATGGTCTCCACCGGCAAAGTTTGATCGTGAAAATGGCGTGAACATCCTCTGATAACCCACACGGGATCTACGGGTCCCGGCCACACCACTGGACAATGTCCGCCCCCCAAAGATATTCATGGCCGGCGAGGGACACCTATGGCCAGGGGGCTTACAGCCCCGATGCCGAGTCCCCGCATCCATCCAGATGCGTCAGAAGACCACAAGCGGCAACCATTAAGGCATCGGCCACCCCCCCCCCCCGCCCAGCTTCTCTAGCCAAGTGGCTTCGTCTACGAGCGTTTCTACAAATCGCTACGCTTAAATGTATGAAAATGACATTAAACAGCAGACGTCAGTCGGTCTCAAGATAGGAGTTCGTTGCAAGCGGCAGACAGCAGAAGTCAGTCGGTCTCATAGACATTGAAAGCCGTCTGCCGTCGCGGCACATGTCGTCACCACAATTTGTATGAGACCGACTGACGTCTGCTGTCTGCCGCTTGCAACGAACTCCTACCTTCATACAAATTGTGGCGATGACATGTGCCGCGACGCCAGACGGCTTTCAATTTCTATAGACCCACTGACGTCTGCTGTCTGCCGCTTGCAACGAACTCCTACCTTAAAAGTCGATAACGTCACGTGACGTCATATCCATACATGAAGCGTAGCGATTTGTAGAAACACTTGTAGACAAAGCCAATTGGCTAGGGGGGCTGGCATACCAAACGCCAGGCTGGAAAATCTTCCCTTTCCTGCTAAAGCGTCATACTGCGTTCGTAACATACTCCCAATCCTTCGCTCAAGATGGAACGGATACAATTCATACGTGCAATATTATGCCGATAGTTTCGCACTACGTGACGAGTCATAATACGAGCTGAATATACTTGTTTCAGGAGAAGGAGTTACAACATATGACATCGGGAATATCAAAATGTGTGATGTTATTCTGTATTGGATATGGAATGTTTGAAAAGCTAGCATATTATTATGTGGTTTAGAAAGAGATATACCTATGTGATGTTTAGAAAATAATATGTGATATATAAACAACTGACAGTCGGCGCACACAGTTTTGATAAAGGTATTCTCTAACGAGAAACTCATATTTAAAAAGTTACATAAAACCGCTGGTGAAATGTCAAATTTCAATACAAAAAGCAAATTCTCAAGTGAGATATTTATCGTTACAGTATAGCTATTCTATATTATAGGTGTGCTCAGCATACTTATGAGCACTTGCTCATAAGTGCTTAAATACCTTTACACTTCTACTGTTGACTGTTTTGATAATTTAGCTCTACCCACATAGCGATTTATTTAAAAAGTACTGTTTTCAAAGCACATTAAAGTTTTTTTATTCGGTTACTTAGTTCGTTCACAAAAAATATTTTTTAATAGCGTAGAACATTAATTACGAAAGCTAATAAAGTAAATAAGTTTTAATTAACTTGCGGTTCAATGATCCAGAATTCTTACCACTTTATTACACAAAATTAATTTTTATTTTTAGAATACATTTTTATTTTCTATAGTTCTATAGTTTTTATAGATGTTTATAGTTTTCTATAGTTTGACGACCGCTTGGCGCAGTGGTTTGAGCGTTGGCCGATCGGCTCACTGCATCGGGTGGTTGCAGGTTCGATTCCCGGCAGAGTCAAATTTCGGAAACGGCCTTTTCGTAAATTGCCCTGGTCTAGGTGTCACTGGGATCGCCCCCAGTCCATTGTATGGTAGCCATAGTACAAGCGTTGCTTAGTTTGGGACCATACAGTTGGTGTGTTTGTCTGGCGATATTTATTTATTCTTATTTTCTGTAGAAGTTATACCCACTGAAGGTCCTGTCATTGCTGATGTTAGTTCGGCAACTTTAGCCATATATCAACGGCGTAAGATGTATTATCTGTCGGCATCATCAGAACAATGTCGCCAGGGGCGGCTAACTTGTGGAAAAATTCGTTTTGTATCGATATTGTGTTAATCATTTGGATATTTTATTGGTGGTAGAGCTAAGCTGTAGCTAATTTGCAGCTCATATATGGGCTAGAACCACCCTCTCAAAGAAGATCGACGAAAAGTATCGAGGAAACCCAATTTCTGCATTATTTTATTATTGAAAAAAGTTATTAAAGCCTTTACCAGAAAATGCTGAACATTAACCCCCACCAAACCTAATCCTTTGTTTCCAAGGCAGACGTCCAATTAAATTGATTTCTTTCAGAAACAGCTATAATATGCGTAGCTTGCTTTTATTTTTGAGGCGCCACTACTAAAGGTAGGAGTTGGATCAACGCGGCACGACGGCAGACGTCAGTTGTCGACGTCAGTTTCATACAAATTATCGCGATGACATATGCCGCGACGGCACGACGGCATTCAATTGCTATGAGATCGAGAGACGGCTGCCGTCTGCCGCTTGCTTCGAACTCCCGCCTTAAATTTTTCAAACAATTATCTAGATAAGACACTTGATAAATATAAGCCTACAAAATAAATGAAAACACCATTACAATTACCTACAAACTACATTAAAACTTTCCAACTCCCATCAAGGCCGGCCTCCGTCTTGCTCTTGACAATGTTGTTTTATGACGTAATTCCGCGGATAACAAGAGTCGCCCTCTACTGAGAGGCCCGGTGTCAGGTCCGTGATGTTTTCCATTAGAGTGGTGACGCGTATCTTTAGTGGGCCTCCGTGCGCGGTCCCTGCGGTGGGATGGTCCAAGTCAGAGGGAAGGCTGAGAGAAAACGATTTTGGATCTATAGTTCTTGCAATTCACGAAGGTGGCCGGCCCTTCGTTGTGTTCGACATGTACATACACAATTGTGACAGTGTGCGTGCGTGGCGGAGCCATAAACGCATACATTAACACGCATTCAGATACGTCTTTACACAACCAAGGGCCGGTCGCCTTCGTGAATTGCAAGAACAATAATAGTCTCGTCCTTTCAACAAACACTTGCAACAAATTCAGCAAAACACATTGTACATCAAAAAAGGTCAAGGTGGCTTATTGTCGGTGAAGTTCTAACAGTTCGTAATATTTATTCCAATTTACTTGGTGCGTAAGTAGTTTTTTGACGGTTTTTAATGCTATTAGATACAGTAGGATGTCGCGGATCGTTTTAATTAATCAGAAACCAGTCAGCTGATCAATTATAATAATAATATCCTGGGAAATTCTTTACACACGGCTACCTGATCCCAAACTAAGCAGAGCTCACACCAAAACAATAGTTCGAAATATTCACCTTTGGGTTTAACTGTAAAGTGGGAGTAGGCATGCACAGCTTTCTAGGCTAGTTCTTATTTTTTTTTTGTTTATTTAAATACCTAATTTTGTTTTTTTTATTCACTATGTGTTAATGCCTGCCTGCTCACACAGCGTTGCTGTTTGAAAATGTATAAGTACAATTATTCTTTTGAAAAGAGTAACCATTGAGTTTCTTGCCGGCTCTTCTCAATGGAAGCAACATTACGAACCGGTGGTAATGCTAAAATATTGTTTATCTTGACTATTTATAAACGCTTTATTGAGCTTACATGAATAAAAAACTTTTGATTTGATTTTGATTTGATTTGTACTATGGAAACCAGGTAACTGATATTAGTAACACAACGTAAGGCATAGGTAAAATTGTGAAGTTCATCGCTTAAAAGTTAATTTATACCTCTTGCAAAACAGTTATAGAACAAGACAAGACAAGACAAAATGTGAGATATATGGATTTTATCTAATTTTCTCCTATGAATTTAGAAAGAGATAGCGAGTTGGTATCAATAAATGTGGTATCAAAAAAATATTTTTGCATAGACGCGTGAATTTCTAAAAAAAGTATGTTGTATTTTTCATTTACGCTATCATTTTCATCTTGTACCAACCACCAACCTAACAGCATAACGAACTTGGGCCTAATAAATTGTATTATTTTTTCTTTTATAATGGAAGACTTGGATGAATACAGCCCACGTAAGCGCGCGTGAGCCTTTCACGTTGAAATTTGCTTACATCTGGGTTTAAAATGTAATGTAAAGAGGAGCTAACTCGAGTTATATGAGATTACATTACGCACACAACTGTACCTGTGTAGAGCTAAGTCTCTAGAGAGGTTTTACACTTTATGTAGGTACTAATAATAATAATAATTAATAATTTAGCCCTTTTAACGTCCCACTGCTGGGCACGGGCCTCCCCTCAATGCGAGGGGGATTCAGGCCATAATCCACCACGCTAGCCCAGTGCGGGTTGGTGGATTTCACATGTCTAAAGACATGCAGGTTTCCTCACGATGTTTTCCTTCACCGTAAGCAAGTGATAATCATATTAAAGTTATGATTCACACATAGATTTCGAAAAATCCAGAGGTTTGAGCCAGGGTTTGAACCCATGACCTTAAGCCCGCAAGACGCGTGCTTAACCAATCGGCTACCACTGCTTATGTACTAATTCATGAATATAACTTTTATGTTGGTTGTACCTCTGGTCTTAATGTAAACGGGACGAGTAGTTTACTTCCTTACCATATTGTTCCAAACGGCACCTCATGTAAATAGACGCGTCCACAAGCCTGTGCAATTATGACGGTATGTCTACGTGATCCGTCAAAACAGAGTGCTCGGGCACGCTGCTCGGTAATCTGAAAACAAACAAAAAAATATATTGCGAGTATTATTGTGTTTGCCTGCCTGCCTGTTCACATATCGTTGCTGTTTGAAAATGTTTTTTTTTTTCTTTTTGTATTGGAAAGAGTAACCATTGTGTTTCTTGCCGGTTCTTCTCAATAGAAGAAACATTGCAGAAATGATGAATAAAAAATATACCTATCTTCCTAATGCCCATTTCAGGTTTTTACTGATACTTTTTCTAAAAGTTGTTCAGTGT
Organism: Drymonia ruficornis; assembly: GCA_947859195.1. Lineage (NCBI taxonomy): Eukaryota > Metazoa > Arthropoda > Insecta > Lepidoptera > Notodontidae > Drymonia > Drymonia ruficornis. The sequence continues at coordinate 2,797,898 of OX401921.1, forward strand.
TATCATAACTAACTTATACACTTTAAGAATTCCATTTAGCTACTTATATTTTTCGGCGTAGAACAAAAAGCTTACGAAGCCCTATCGGATCCTTTTACTGCTCAGAAAACTTGGAGACCTAAAGGTAGCTTTCCGCATACCGCGACAAAGGCAGGCGACACAAAACTTATTCCGTGTAATGGTAGGAGTTCGATGCAAGCGGCAGACGGCAGACGTCATTGTTATGCTGTCTGCCGTCGCGGCACATGTCATCGCCACAATTTGTATGAGATCGACTGACGTCTGAAGTCTGCCGTCTGCCGCTTGCATCGAACTCATACCTTAATAATAATAATAATATCCTCGGACATTTTTTACACACGGTTACCTGATCCCAAACTAAGCAGAGCTTGTACTATGGAAACCAGATAACTGATATTACTACATATACTACTTTTTTATTTGTAAATACATACTTAATATACATATAATATACATTAATCTCTATGGGCCAAACACACCGGGACGTCATGGCGACGTCGCCGGCTACGTATCCAAATAATTTGTATTGATGGCGACGGACTGGCGACGTCGCCAGTCCGTCGCCAGGTGTGTTACCTGTCATACATTTCAATACGAACTAGCTGGCTACGGTGGCTGGCGACGTCGCCATTTCGTCCTGTTGTGTTATAGCTCTATATCTCACTTCATCGCCTGCCTTTGTCGCTATATACGGAATACTACCTCAAAGACCCTCGGAGACCCAAAAGTTGGCAAGTAAAAATAAAAACTGTGATATCGATATTAATACATTTTCTAGTTTCGTACGATCGTCATGGAAACTATTTTAAAGTTAGATTGAGTTAGCCGAATAGTCTCGCGCGTGTTTTGTATGCTTTTTGTGGAATGGTCGTATTGTGGCCAGGCAATATTAAATGGGCAATAGAAAGTTGGGTCAAGTTGAATTAGGTTTAGTGTTGCTTTATGTTGTGGGATGGGATGTTAAGATTGTTGTATTGATCGGAATAGTCTCTTCGATATTTACAGATACTTATGAGAAGATACTTATAGGTTAGTAGTTAAGTTTTTTCTATACCTACTTACCTTAATAAGGCAGTCAAATGTGTGCTGCGCTTTTTTTATAACTCCGTCTTACTCTGTCGGGCGGTCAATCTGACCGTGTAGGGCTTTAATAATTCCATGGATCAACAGTGTTCATTATGAATAGTGTCTTCGATATTTACAGATACTTATGAGTAGATACTTATAAGTTAGTAGTTAAGTTTTTTTCTATACCTACTTACCTTAATAAGGCAGTCAAATGTGTGCCGCACTTTTTTATAACTCCGTCTCACTCTGTCGGGCGGTCAATCTGACCGTGTAGGGCTTTAATAATTCCATGGATCAACAGTGTTCATTATGTTGACAATACATACATACATATACTCAGAGACTATAGATTGCCACATGCTACGATTTTGACACACCTCTTTTGCTTCATCCACATTCATACATCTTCTCATGCACTGCCGTCGGTTGAGGGTGCTACGGACTTGACCTTTCTGTAAGAGACCATTAATCTGGTCGTGAAAAGTTCTCCTTGGGCGCCCTCTTCCGACGCATCCACTCACTTTCGCTCCGTATATCTCTTTCGTCAATCGACTTTCACTCATCCTCTCTACGTGACCAAACCATCTTAGCATACTCTTTTCGATCTTAGTCACCACATCATCCTTCAGCTTGCATCTCTCTCTTACCACACTATTCCTTATACGGTCAGCAATGGTGACTCCACACATACTTCGTAAGGAGCGCATTTCCACCGCATTTACTTTACTTTCATGCTTCTTTTGCCATACCCAACATTCACTCCCGTACATGAGTGTTGGCACTAACACACCATCATGAATCGCCAACCTTGCCTTTTTTGAGACAGCCTGGCTACTCACCATGGAGTGTAACGCACCATTCACTATATTGCCTGCAGTCACTCAATATCAATGTTGACAATACATTTTGGATTAAACTTAAATAATGAGAAGAATCGCAATATAATTAAAAATATCGCCCATTCAGAGTATTTCGCCAATGTAAAGTAGCAATTAGCGACAAAAAATTCAATTGGTGTCAAACTCAGTTCAACGGCTAAGTGACTTAGGGCCCAGATGGTGCGAATGTTTCACTCATGCTATTGCATTATGTATAATCATTTCGACGTCAAAACTGAGTGATCTGGGGGGTTACTCCGAAATACGTCGCTGACGGATCGTCCGAAGTACGGATTCGATTTACGATCAAAACAATGTCAAATCGTAGAGAAAAACGAAAGAAGAAATGTCAAATCACGACAATCCGTCAGCCGAAACGTTAGGTTCGTATTTCGGAGTAGGCCAGCTGTATCTACACTTCTAGCCGGTTACATGTTTAAAGCCACAAATATTTAGCGAGTGCCGCTCCGATCACTCCCTAGATGCCTCCAGCTTCATGCATAATGCAGACTTTCAATTGTCTACAGTACAGTCGGCGCCCGTTTAAAATTCATTTTGTACAAGACCCGGTCTCATTGGTAGGGCCAGTCTTTACCGTCTCTTATGTAAGTTTTAAGTGAGCAGTATTTTGTGGTCCAAATAGTTTTTTTTTGTCACTAAGGTGGCAAAGTGTACGGACCGCCCGTAACGTAGTATATCATCATCATCATCGTCAGCCTATTGCTATACACTGCTGGACATAGCCGACATGGCCGATGGGGCCGAAAAGTTCTCGACTGGCGGCCGCGCACCGGAAAGCGAAGCGTGGGTAGGCCTCCCACAAGGTGGACCGACGACCTGGTGAAGGTCGCGGGAATCCGATGGATGCGGGCAGCGCAAGACCGGTCATTGTGGCGAACCTTGGGGGAGGCCTATGTCCAGTGGACGTCTTTCGGCTGATATGATGATGGTGATGATGCTAGACATAGGCCTCCCCCAATGCACGCCACTGAGCGCGGTCTTCAGCTCTTTGCATCCAGTTATTGCCAGCCACCTTCCGCAGGTCGTCACTCCAACTGGCCGCAACGTATCGAGCCGTAGTACACTGGAGCGCAAAGAAACAGGGTCGGTTAGAAAATCTTCAGTAATATCTTCAATCACATTTTTATTTATTTTACATTTATTAAAAATAAAAAGCTTTAATTCATTTTTAGGGTTCTTAATCCAAAGGGTGCCAACGGGACCCTATTACTAAGCCAACGCTGTCCGTCTGTCCGTCCGTCCATCCGTCCATCCGTCTGTCAGCTGTATCTCACGACGCGTAATATGTAGAGAGTTTAAATTTTCACAGAATGTGTATTTCTGTTGCCGCTACAACAACAAATAGTAAAAATAAAGACTTGATATTCTTGACGTTTTTATTCTAAGGTGATACGGAAACCATTATGTGCGAGTCCGACACGTACTTGACCGGTTTTTATATTCATTGAAGCATATTAAAATATTATTTAATTTAGTCTTTATTTCATAAAGATAGGTCAGGTACTTTTGAAGATATTGAAGATTTTCTAACCGACCCTTTTTCTTTGCGGTCCAGTGTATACCTATAGATGCGTGCAATACCAAAGGCATCGCTCGCACGTTGTCGACCTAAAGGGGAGTTAGATAGAGGGAGGGAAAGGGGGGGAGGCTTCCGGCTCCATTAGGCATGATAAAATAATTAGTCTAATGTAAAAAAATTTGAAAAGTTAATTGTAAAGTAACCATAACAACTAACGAACATTTCAGTAGGGTAATAGGGTAGTTAATTGCCCTAATAGGGTAGCGAACCCACCCTATAACCCCTCTTAATTAAACCCCTGTCGAAGTCACAGTTAGTAGCCACAGTTTACATTTAAAAAAACAAACAAGTTATTAGCCGTGTCCAAATGTCTCACATGCCGCGCGAGGCAGCTTTGCCTCGCTTAGTCTTACAGGGCGAGCCCGAGCCAAATGCTCGCCCAGCCTCACCCGAGCGCTTTCATTTGCCTCGCCTAGTTTGGCTTAGTCATAAGAAAGAACGATAAAGTAACTGATTACCCGCCTATACCCTAGGTTGGCTCGCCCTTTGGCTCACCCGAGCATGTGACTGAGGCTGCCGCGCGTGCCGCGCGCGGCATGTGAAAGCATGGCCTCGCGCGGCATGAGCCTGATATAGACGCAGCCATTAAAATGCATCTAGTAGGTAAGTACTTTAAAATACGGGGGAAAAATATGAACAACCAAGAATCGCAATCATGTATCAATGATAGCCGATTGGCTAAACACGCGTCTTGCGGGCTTTAGGTCCAGGTTTGAACCCTGGACCTTACCCCGGCTCGCACCTCCGGAATTTTCGAGATGCGAATCATAACTTTATTATGATTATCACTTTACGGTGAAGAAAAACATCGTGAGAAAACTTGTATGTCTTGGAAAATCCAACAAATTTTCAAAATTTTCCAAAAATCCAACAAAGACATGTGAAATCAACCAACCCGTACTGGGCTAGCGTGGTGAATTAAATGGCCTGATTCCCCCTAGCATTGAGAGGAGGCCCGTGCCCAGGAGTGGGACGTGAAAAGTGCTAAATGTTATTTCGTTATCCTAGAATCGGGTTCCGTACCCAAAGGGTGCCAACGGGACCCTATTACTAAGCCTACGTTGTCCGTCTGTCTGTCTGTCTGTCTGTCAGCGGGCTGTATCTCACGAACCGTAATAGCTAGAGACTTGAAATTTTTACCGCTACAACAACAAATACTAAAAATAAAAAATTAATCAAAAATAAAGGGGGTCCCCATACAATAAACTCGATATTTTTGACGTTTTTATTTATATCTCATAAATTTAACTATATATAAAGGGAAAACTAATATTTTAATCATTAGTGATCATTATAACAGCATTTACATAAATTGTTGACAAAAAATATTGTAAAACTACATTTTTTTACCAATTAATTAACTTTTAAGCGACAGTAGTGCCATCTAGTCGCATATGTGTAAACTAAAATTTTCACAGAATGAATATCCACTACTAAAAATTAAATAATATTATACGGTGGTTGGTACGGAACCCTCTATGTGCGAGTCCGACACGCACTTGTCCGGTTTTTTACTCTATGAAGTTTCGAGGGCTTCTCAAATAAGCCCACACGCGTGGAACGTGGAATTAACTTAGATGATTCAAATAGAGATAAGTAATCTATTAGGTCAAGAAAAACATAATAATATTTTTAAACTTAAGTACACCTCAGTTCTAGCTTTCTTTTAACCGAGTTCAAAAAGGAGGAGGTTCCCAATTCAACTATTTGTATTTTTTTTATATGTTTGTTACGCTTTTTTTTTGTTTTTAAGAATTTATTAATCTAACTTTTTTAAGCCAACAAAACGAGAGCTAGATTTGAAAATATAAGCTGGCATATCAAGTTTTGATATAATCTAATGCCGTGTGTCCACTGGCAAGTAACTTCCGCAATTTCTTGCAGAAGTCACTTGCCGACGTGTTTCCACTGACTGCAATTTTACACAACCGTGTACATGTGGGACTTGCAGCAAGTTCGGCAAGTCGCAGAAGTCCACTTGCGTGAGTGTTTACACATTGGAAGTCGCTTGCGCAAGTAAACTTGTGCAAGTTTTCTTGCCAGTGGACACTCGGCATAAGGAATATCGGGCACTTCCGATAAAATATTGGATTTTCATTTTCGTCGTGAATTTCCGAAATAATCATAAGTCGCGCAAATATTTTCCGAAAATTCGTCGTACATTTTAAGTATGTTGTTTTTTAATGAAAATAACGAGAACAGATTATTAATGAATAATAAATAATTAAGGTTTTTAAGTAGGAGAGGACTTAATAAGGAGAAAAATAATATGACTGAAACATTTTATTATTTTGGTTAGCTAGGTACTCTTGTTTTTCGCTTTATTGTCTGTTATGTTTCCACGATTAAACCGCTAAACCAATTTGATGAACTTTGGTCAGACAGGACTTTGGAGAAGAAATTTTTGTTGCGAACTATTTTTTGTAGCGAAAAAAAATTCAAAATCATTCCTCAAGTTCGTTTTTATTTAAATAGTATGGAGATAGATGAAATCTTAATTTTAATAAATAGACTACCTAGGTACTCGAAGTACAAATTCTAAGCAGACGAAGTTGCGGGCACTAGTAAGTACTCACACATATAATAAAATGCTATAAGTACAGGTATCAGAAAACTAATTTGTAACTGTCTATCAATGTATAAGTACTCGTCTATTCTTGTTTTAACATTCAACTAAGATCCCTTACCAAAATTACTTTAATACACCCATACACATAAGTTCAACATTAGCCCTAAGCGTTTAGAAGCCACAGTCAGAACTTGTGTGTAACGTCGTAAAACGTCTTTATTAGACCTAATATCTAATTCTCGTCTCCAAGGTTGTATCTGAAGCCGCAGACAATGGCGCTATTAATGCAAGTTGTAAAAATAAAGGGATGGGGACGAACGTGACGGGCGTCCATAATTTGGGGAATATTCTCAGGACTCGATAACCAAGCTGTCGTTCAAGCTCTGATAACAATTGAACAGAGAAAACTTGCACAGTATCGGAATGATAATGCCTTTTTGTGATTTATGGGCACTGAGATGTGTTCTTAAGGCGTCCACACATCAAATGTGACAAATAATTAATCCTAGGACTAGCACACGTGCTAAGACAAGACTTTTGTCACGGATTTTGTCCCACCGAGTCACTCTCTCTCTTACTTAATGCGTAGGAGAGAATGAGAAAAAAATGATTTATTTCGCGTTTTGTCTTGTTTTGTTTTGTTAAGCACGCGTCTTGGGTTCGAACCCTGGCTCACACCTCTGGATTTTTTCGAAATCTATGTGTGAATCATAACTTTAATATGATTATCACTTGCTTACGGTGAAGGAAAACATCGTGAGGAAACCTGCATGTCTTTAGACATGTGAAATCCACCAACCCGCAATGGGCCAGTGTGGTGGATTATGGCCTAAATCCCCCTCGCATTGAGGGCAGGCCCGTGCCCAGCAGTGGGATGTTAAAAGGGCTAAATTTTTTGTTTTTGTGTTGTCACAACTGGTCGTGCTAATCTATGGTTGTAAGGATCTTTAGCCTTAATAAATCATATAGCTGTTCCTCTTAGACTATCATAGCGTTTGCTTGCTAAGTATACCACAGTGTTATGGTCAGGATACGATGACACAAGACACTAATACACCCAGTGTATACATCGAGTGTCTACGTGTATCCACCACCGCGACACCTTTTTACAGTTGTAGCGGCGGTGTCGATACACTGAGTGTCTAGTGTATCCTTAGTATTGCCGTTTCTGTCCCAATTTTATACAACCCTTAACATAGTCATAATAGTCCCATGTCGCAGGCATTTGCGTTTCTTTCACCCGACCAACATTTCGCCGCACTTCGTTGCGATCCATTACATCCGAGATGTTTCGTATTCAGCGATACAAGCGGCGTATTTGTACGTGATAGAGATAATACGCGTCATTTGACGCTTGCCAACTGCGGCGGTTAAATACACACATATACATATACGTCACGAGTTTTTATCCCCATTCGGGGGTAGTCAGAGGCTTGAGTGGCCATACACCACCGCATTGTGGAGGTATTAAGCGAACTCAAAGCCCACTTTTCACCAGATAGTCAGAACCCAACGTAACAGGTGGTGAACCTTGTCGCCGGGAACTGACTGTTATATAATCCCGAGAGATAGGTAGGTTACGATGTTTTCCCTCACCGTAAGCGATCTGTAAATTATGCACATGAAACAGATGAAAATTCATTAATTGGTGCATGTCCCAACGGGGATCGAACCTGGGACCTTCTGATTGCTAGCCCAACATGTTCGCCCCTAGGCTACAGCTGCAACTACGACGGATAAATGTATCATACCTACCTTACGTGAGCTTGATGCAATTTGTGGTACAATTCCACCTTATTGGTGGTAGAGCCCAGGGTAGTACCACGCTCTCACAGAAGATCGGCGTAAAGTAGCTATTACTTGCAGCTGCGTTTCGTACCTGAGTGAGATTTAAAAATAATTTGTCGTAATTGTAACTGAACTTATTTAATACCTATGAGAATATACTAATTATTAAAAATCGTGGTAATTATGTTGTCATATATTGAATAAACATGTCATTGGACTCAGTTTCTGTATAGGTACACGGCGACAAGGTTCACCACCTGTCACGTTGGGTTCTGCCTATCTGGTGAAACTTGTGCTAAGAGTTTACTTAATACCTCCACAATGTGGTGGTGTATGGCCACGCAAGCCTCTGACTACCCACGAATGGGGATAAAGTCGTGACGTTATATTTATTTACCTATTTTTATTTTTAGTTAATGACTAAAATGAAGACATAGAATTGGAACGATTGTCCTCATAAAGGTTATTGATTAGAACCCTTAGTACAGCATGTAGATCTCATAAACCGATAAAACTCCCCTTATGAACATACTTTTATAACTTATGACGTCATATGATTGCCACTAGACTAAAATATCTACTCTATATCCAATGAAAGCCATTTTTTCGTCGCGTATACCCCATAAAATCGCCGTAGGGAACATTCAGCCCATCGCAGTAAACGTGTTAAGCTACTTCCACGAATTGATGCGTCTATGCCGACCCTTAAGTCGTTGTAATAAGGGCCCTGTGAAAACGTGAACATGGGAAAATATACTATGTATGGTTGACACAGTAAGTCAAGTTGGTTTTGTTTACGAATGAGAATTCAAGCAGCGTTCGAAATATAAATTAAAATTTCAGATAGGGTAACGGCACCCAATATTGGCACCCCCCCAATTATTAGCACATTTGCAGTTATCTTATAAAAATAAGAAAACTAAACATGGAAATAGTGTTTTTTTTGTTAAAAGTCATAAATTTCACAGTTTTTCACACCTACCTAGTTATTCTATCCGCTGAACTAAGAAATCCCATAGAAATATGTATGGACAATAATTGGTGCAGGGTGCCAATAATTGGGGGTCTTACCCTACATTCAAAACTTTTTTTGATTTTAAACGGATGTAAGACTTATTACCGTGACGTCGTTTTTTATATTTTAAATATGGAACCATTTTAAAAAGAAACGATACTAAAGATGAGGGAGTCCGGGACTGACCTTTCTGAGCCCTCCGAAGCACAGAGACGCTTAATTGAAGTACCATTCAAATGGTCACCCATCTCTGCTTGACATTGCCAAGCGTTGCTTAAACTCCGATCGTTTACCGATCAGAAGGGCTAGACAAGTGGCTGACGTCTACGAATTCGCTACGCTTCATCTATGGAAATGACATAAGTGACGTGATCTCAAGCGTGATCTTCATAGCAACTTGTTGTTGATTTACTTAGCGACGTTTGACATTTCTTCTTGACGTTTGTTCTTTTTTTTCTATTCGATTAGCGTTCATGCCACTTGGCTAGCCCCTCAGTGGTTGCAGCTGGCTATGAGCGCCTCTATCACGCCAAATTACGTCTTATCCTACTGTAAACCAACTATGGCGTTTCATGTAAATTTCAGCAATACTAGGTAAAAGTAGATATTCCTTTGAGCAGCATTTTTTGCGGATATATCAATAGCGTAACATAAGTGAGGAGAGGTCTGGACCCTTCTCGTATTGATATCTGTTACATTCCGATGGTATTAAGATGAAGATATCGTGATGTTCGATGTATCTGATATACGTTATGATATATTTTATTGGATTAATAATATAGATATTCGCTTGAAGGATGGTGATGTATTAGTATTTTCTTTGTTTGTATGAAATTCTTATAGGCTTGAAATGAATATCTTTCTCCATCGATAAAGAATTTATTAATATCTAGAGTCAAGCAACAGATTTTTATACCTTATTCGTCACAGTAAATCCAATCATAATATTTTATATTCCCATTCTACTCCTATTCAGGGCTTCAGGTTTTCTAGCTAAAAAGCCAATGGAAACCACCCTGAATTCTTTTTTATGAATCGTAAGTTCTCGCTTCCGGCTCTCTCACTCATCATATGATACGCAGATGTAATATCTACTTAACGCCGATCTTCTGCGGGAGAGTGGTACTACACCGATCGAGCCAGCCCGTATATGAGCTGCAATCAATTGGCTACAGCTTTACCACCAATACATATAAAAAATGACAATGCTACAATAGAACAATCTTGGGAAACAATCCTTGCAATTTATTTAAATATTGATATTAGTTGTATCACATAATATACAGGGTGTCCCACAACTTTGCCACATGGAGGGAAAGTATCTTAAATACTGTAGATAGAAAATTTAACTGAATGAAGACTTCATTTTTATTTTAAAAACAATACTAACTGCATTCAAAGATTTTCGTAACTCGCTTGCCACACTCGGGAATCGAACCGGCTAAAATCCCAAAAAATAACAGCCTGTACTTTATGGCATCAATCGATAGGATCAATCATAAGGATCAAATCTCTCTAACAAACATGGTAAATTAAATGAAAGGATAACCATGATATATTAACTTATAAATATTAAAATAAGTTAAAATTAAAATAAGTAACGATTTCATGGGTTTCCTTTCATTTAATCTACTATGTTTGTTAGAGAGACTTTATCCTTATGATTGACTCTATCGATTGATGCCATAAAAGTACAGGATGTTATTATTCTGATTTTAGCCGGTTCGATTCCCGAGTGTGGCAAGAGAGTTTTCGAAATGAAAGGAAACCATACAATATTTACTTATTTTAATTGAACGAAAAAAAAAATGGTGAACTAACTAATTTGTTGCTCGAAATTAGCTCCATTCTTTTGAATACATATATTATTATCTTTGAATTCTTGAAATTATAAGTTTAGATTTCATGGTTTTCCTTTCATTTAATTTACCATGTTTGTTGGAGATTTGGTCCTTATTATTGATCCTATCGATTGATGCCAAAAAAGAACAGGGTGTTCTTTTTTCGGATTTTAGCCGGTTCGATTCCCGAGTGTGGCAAGCGACTTTTCGAAAATCTTTGAATGCACTTCGTATTGTTTTTAAAATAAAAATGAAGTTTTCATTCAGTAAAATTCTCTATCTACAGTAATTAAGGTACTTTCCCTCCATGTGGCAGTTGTGGGACACCCTGTGTATACCATAGTCCCTACGTCCGTAGCCTAGATAGGTACGTTTTTTACTATAAGACTGTCCCACATTATTTTATCCGCGTTTAAAATCCCCCTATTACGTCTAGAGTGCCTATCCAAAGAAGTTAGCGATCTTATAAGTATTATGCTAAGTAAATTTGCTATGTACGTCGCTCTGTGTTTTTCCTTCATCTTGCTTGTTCGTAAATGCGATGTTTCAACGTACCCCAAAGATAACTGAGTTACGGAAGCTCCTCGGCGCTGTCAGCATGAATTTACGGGGCTTGAATCAACAAGCCTGTATATTGGATCTTTTTTCATTAAAATTATTTTGTAAAAATCTGGGGCCATTTTCGGCGTGGAAAGTACTGAAGATCGATAGATCTGGCAGACTTTCAGGCAGGCACACTTTCGGGGCACTAAGTCCTTTAACCACAATTGCGCAAAATATCATGAAAATTCCAGATTTGGTCTTTTCCAGAAAGGTCAAGTCCGTAGCACCCTCAACCGACAGCAGTGCATGACAAGATGTATGAATGTTAAGTAAAGAGGTGTGTCGAAATCGTAGCACGTGGCAATCAATAGTCTCTGCCTACCCCTGTGGATACAGGCGTGAGTATATGTATGTATGATGAATATTTTACAATTGTGACAGATTTCTAAGTGCTGTCTATCAATGACAAAGGTAAATTGTTATTGCCAATAACTTCTAACTTTCGCAAAGTTCGTAGTCTCTTAGCTATTGAAATGCCACCAATAGCGTTTTACCATTCTGACAGACCAATCAGAGAAGTGAACAAGGCCATTCTACCACACAATAACAACGTAATAGCAGGACTGTTGGCTACTAGTCTACATCAGACTACGGATTTTCGGAAATATTGTAATCGTATTTTCCCATTTGTTTACAGATGGCATTGAAATGGCTGTCGTTAAGGGACTTGAGGGCCAGGCAGGCACGCCTGCTACAGCTTGGCTCTACAACCACCAAAGTGACCAGGCTCATATTTGGCGTGACCAGGGTAGTACCACTCTCTCACAGAAGATCGGCGTAAAGTAGCTATTACAGCTGCGTTTCGTAAGATGAGTGAGAGAGCTGGAAGCTTAAGACCCTCCCTCTGCCCCTTCCCCTTTAGGTCGGCAACGTGCAAGCTATGCCTTTGGTATTACAAGCATCTATAGGCTACGGTAACTACTTAACACCCAGCGGGCTTGCTTGCGCTTGTTTGCTGGTTAGTAACTTTAGCAATACAAAAGATTAGAATTTTAACAACATAATGTTTTCCAAGCCAGAAGATTAGTTTTTTAAACCAGTGCAACAAACTACATTAAATTTCATATAAAAACCAAAACACAGCTTTGTACTGTGGCTTTGTAGTCATTGCCACAGCATAGACCACACAAAAGTACACCAAATAAAAAGCTAAGATTATTATTGCGAACGCGAAAAATTACAATGTCACTAAAAAACAAGTATTATAAGCTTGCTTTTAAGGCTCCCACCCACAGCTGCGTAAAATACGCGCGTATGTTTGGCCAAAGTTAAAACAGACTGTATTCACTCCTGCAATAGGCATATAAAAATACGCAGCAATAATATCCTGGGACATTTTTTTTACACACGGTTACCTGATCCCAAACTAAGCAGAGCTTGTACTATGGAAACCAGATAACTGATATTACTACATATACTACTTTTTTATTTGTAAATACATACTTAATATACATATACACCCAGACTCCGGACATACAGACATGTTCATGCACACAAATGCATGTCCCGGGTAGGAATCGAACCTACGACCTGCAGCGTGAAAGGCGCCTCCGCGCCAACCACGCTAACGGGCCCGTCGAATGTGAAATGACTTAGCAATGTGAAATGACTTAGCGTATTTTTAAATAATTCAGGTGGGAAATAAGAGTACGGCCCGCCTGATGTTCAGAAATTACCGTAGCCTATGCTTGCAACGCGAAAGGTATCGTTGGCCCTTTGCCGACTAAGGAGAGTGGGACAGAGGTAAGGGAAGAAAGGAGACGGGGTGGGCTTCCGGTTCTCTCATTCACCGCAGAAACTCAACTTAAATACTTTAGGCTTTAGGTTGGTACTGTACCATCCAAGTTGAATCAGCCCATATATAAGCTGCAGTCAATTGTCTACAGTTTGGCTTATTTTCTGAAAAATACGCAAGCTTGCCAAATGATTTACCGATTTTTCTTGAAAATGCGCCCAGTGCAAAATTATACACGCGCGTATTATACGCGACTGTCGGTGAGACCCTTTATTCGTCTCTCGCGAGCGGCTAATTGTCCATTTGCGGGCATTCGGGCGTGCTCCGCGAAAAACAGGAGAAAAGTTCAGTCGCCATTTTAATTCAATTCTTTCGAACAAAGCTGCTGTTGCATTTTTCGCTGTTCCACGTTTTGTTGTTGGAAAGTGCAAACGTCTAAACGAAAATAGGACAAAAAGCGTCTTCATTTCCTCTCCTTTTAGCTGGCCAGATGGTGTGGAGATAGCCGTGCGGAGAATGGAAAGGTAAAAATATTGTGACTTGATAAAACTCTCGTTATATTCTGCTCATCGCGAAAGAAACAGGCAGAGAAGAAATGGTGGTAGAGCCAAGCTGTACCGATTGACTGCAGTTCATAGACGGGCTGTTTCGACCGGAGAAGTACCATCCTGTCGCTGAAAATCGGCGTAAAGTAGCAATTTAAGCTACGTTTCGTACGATGAGTGAGAGAACCGGAAGCCCAACCTCCCATCTCTTCCTTTTCATCTATCTATCCCATTCCTCTTCAGGTCGGCAACGTGCGAGCATTGCATTGGTATTACAAGCATGGGCATATGTTAACCGCTTAACATCAGGCGGGCCGTAAGCATGTTTGTCGCCCTAGTTATATAAAAAACTGCAGAAATTAACAACAAGGGCTGGTATAAATTCTCGTTGCGCTATTGCTTGCTGCTTGTGTACGATCAAACATTCAAAAAACATACATTTCTGTAGCTATATTTGGCGAAATCTGTCTTTGTAGCTTGTCACTGTCATGTGCGGAGAGCTACCATTTCAACATAGTAATGAGATCTCAGATTCTTAGAAATAAAAGCGCAGTAGCAAAGTAAAATAAAAACTCCAAGAAAATCTTGATTCGTCAAGGGAAAAGAATTCCTAGTGGAGCGCAATTTAATTAGGTATTAGACAAATATATACTAGAATCGTTGCTTATATTCTGAGAACTTTGTTTTTGCAAGTAATATACAGCACTGTACTCGGGCCAGGGGAATTCGGACCATAGTTCATCACGCTGGCCCAGTGTGAGTTGGAGAACTTCATACGTTCTTCAAAAAAAACTTGCATTTTCCTCAAGTTCTTTTCTTTTATTGACGACCACGTGGCGTAGTCTTTCGAGCGCAAACCATACTTCACTACATTTTGGAAACGGCCTTTACATAAGTTGCTATGGTTTGGGTGTCACTGGGATCGCCCCCACTTCGTAGCTATAGTACAAGCTATGCTTGGTTTGTAACCATAAGTTGGTGTGTAAGTCTGTCTGTTTTTATTCGATTCATTAGCCGGGTCCAGAACACACTCATGCCATGCGAGGCTGCTCAGCCACATGCGGCGCGCGGCACGCGCAGCAGCCTCAGTCGCATGCCGCGCGAGGCAAAAGACGAGCCAACCTTCTCCCTAGATAGAGAAGCATGTAGCCGAGTAATCAGTTAAATTATCGTTCTGTCTCATGGCTAGGCCAAACTAGCTGAGGTAAATGACAGCCACAGAGTAAAGACTAAAGAAAGAGGTGCCCTTATTAGATATATGTATGAAAAAAAACGTGGTCATTGTTTTTTCATTTTCATTGTTCTATCTACCTGTAAATAGTTGAACTACTCGCTTCGTTTTATGTGGATGTTAGTACTAGGCCGACCACTCGGCCGAGTTGCTTACGGCCAGTCCCCTTAGTAATTGGTCCATTATGACAGCGCTCGGGTGAGGCATAGTATTTGCTTCGCGTACGCTATGTCAAACTTAGCGAGGCAAAGCTGGGTCGCGGGGTGTGTTGTGGGCACACCTATTTTACGAAAATATCTACATGTGATGTTTACTTAATTAAGCCTCCAAAAATGTTCCCCGAAGTTGTGAAGTCAATCCTTCGCATCACTGTCGTCAACTTTAGCCAATACTATTCCTTTATTAATTAAAGATGGTACAAAGTTCGCGGATTCCTCACAGAATTCGGCCTCCCCTGGTTTGTGCTCCCGAGGAATGTAATTGGAATTGTTCCGACCGTAGAATGTGGCCAATCTAAGATGGGGATGAGGACAAGTCTGGACAGTTCCAGGTTAAATTCAATGTTAAGTGAGGAACTTGAAACATGTTTTGGGAAGTTGAAAAATTAATTTCGTTTGAGCGATGCGGGCATTTCGGGTCATTTCAGGTTAGTTAGGGTTTGTTTTTGATGTGGGTTCGGATGGTCTGACACTTTGTACTTTGGCTTTAGTTGGATGTATTATTTATCGTGTTTTATTTCTGACTAAATCATTATTTAAATGTGATGTTGTTACAAAACAGGAATTTAAATGGCTCCCTCTTTGAAACCAAATTTACAAAACAGGTATAAAGGTATCTAGTTATCGCTTATAACTTATCGCTTTTAAGATAAACTTATCAAACAGATATATTGCTATTACAATAATGGGCTGAAATTGAACATCAATTTATCACAAATATCATAATTAAGGTCAACGCTCACCTAACGCCTCCGCACCCGACCAGCTACCGCCTCGCCGCTCGGCGTCCACTCGTTGTCGCCTGGTGGTCCGCGGGCGGACGCTGCTTTTACACCATAAACGTCACGTTATCGCCCAGTGGACCGCGCGGGGTCAACGAGTGAACGCCGCGCGGTCAGCGCGTGGTCCATATATTTCCGGTTCAGTTAGTGGACGCTGAGCGGCGAGGTGGTGCTGGTCGGGTGCGGAGGCGTTAGATGAGCGCTGACCTTTACACTTTGCACATACCACCTTTTACTGTAGAAAAATAAATGAGTCCAATTAATTTAATTTCATACTCCGAACAACGCTCGAACAAGCCATCTATCAAGTGCGCGTGCACTTAATAAACCTGTCCGAATTAATTGAGCTGTGAACAAAGACAATACCAAAATAGAGGGAGACATGTGACTGTCCGAAATAGTTTGTCTCACTAAACGGAGGCCATGGAGACAGTACGACTCACTCGTTCGTAAAATAATGTTGAAATCATGTCGGTATTGCCATTTTCTGCCGAATAATGCCTTCTTGTATAAGGGACACCGCAGACATGCTACTTTTTGCATCGGCGATCGGCGATTTAGTTGCTCTAAGCATTGGAGCAGTCGCTGCATCTGACCGCAGAGAGTCGCCAAAACGCGATGCAGTCGCAAAATCACCGATCGCCCACGCAAAAAGTAGCATGTCTGCGGTGGCTCTAAGTACATATTTAATAAGTTATTTGACGAATTGCGAGTGCGATAACAGGTGTGTGAATTTTACTGCATGTAGTGGTAGTGGTGATATGAATGAGGTTGGAGTGGATGTAGGTATGACAGCAAAGCGCGGTCAATGGAAGGATAAGACATACTGCGCCGACTCCAGATAATTGGAAAAGGTAAGGCGAGTGATGAGTGGTGCGCTGAGCACAAGTGTAGTGATCGCAATGTAAGAACGTACCATATCCACTAAAATGGTACATCAATGGTTGTGAAGTGCTATTTACTCCGCTGATGCGTTCGCCACACAACTAAGATTTATATACCATGAAACTAACTGAATTAATTAGTGCACTCAGCCGTGGCCGGCTAATACATATTAGTTCCTCATTACGTCAATTTAGACGCCAGTGGTTCATGGTGACTGGGTTTAGTAGGTACCTATATCCTTAGTACTAAGACTATGTAGATGTTGTACATTATTGTGTATGTATCTAACCTACGTACAAACGCGTTATTATACGACTGATAGTATAATGTTATTTTGTAAGGGTTTATTAGTACATTACTGCTGCGGTCTCTAATGAGTGTGTTGTTGACCGCGTTGTTGATGGTCGAAAGCGCGGCGCAGCGCAGCTCCAGGCCTCCACAGCGCGGTCAGCATTGCAACCCTTTTTTTTTTTTTTTTTTTTTTATAGGACTGCGGTGGCAAAAAAGCGTACGGCCCGCCTGATGTTAAGCAGTTACCGTAGCCTATAGATGCTTACAATACCAAAGGTATTGCTCGCACATTGCCGACCTGAAGGGGAGTGGGATGGAGGGAGGGGGAGGGGGGTGGGCTTACGGCTCTCTCACTCATCGTACGAAACGCAGCTGTAATAGCTGCTTTACGCCGATCTTCTGTGAGAGGGTGGTACTACCCCGGTCGAGCTAGCCCGTTTATGTGCTGCAGTCAATTGGCTACAGCTTGACGGACAAGCTAAAATAAAGGCCGAGACCGAAGATCAAGGCCTTTATAGCGCGGCCAGCAAGGGTTGCTATGATGACCAAGCTTGAAGGCCGAGAGCGTAGCGAAGCTTAGCTTGAGGCCAGTATAGCGTGGTCAGCAGTACACTCATTAGAGACCGAGGCTTGTATAGTGCTTTATTCAAAAATGCGACTATTAGTTTAAACAAAACTAGCTAAGTAGGTATAAAAATTAATACAATCATATTTTTATTTTTACGAACTATATCTATAGTTGTTTATTTTCTGTTTACGTTTCCATGGCAACGGCACGTCCAAATCGTTTTAACCGTCAATCAGATCTTTTACGAACCATAAACATACCTGTTTGTTACGTTTCCATGGCAACGATTAGATAATAACATTATAATGTTTGGTCATACTCGATAATAATACATTATACATTATATGTCATGTGGCTCCTGCAATACGACAAATCCGATTTTGCTCGAAGAAGGTTTGCGAAATAATGTAAGCATTATAAACTTTTTTGGGTAAAATTGTTTAAAGTAACTAACAGGTCTTTTTGTAAAAAATATCTAGTTATCCATTTCTGTTAAAATATTACATCAATGGCAATATCTATAGAAACTTAGCATCACTTTCCTCAGAAAACAGACCTCATTTCATCTATCGTGTAATAGCGTTTCTTATAAACACGTGAACTCATGAATAAATTGAGATGTTGGCGTTATATAAAGCAAAAGGCAAGAGGTGGGTAAATAAATATTAGACCCCCCCCTCTCTATGCCACTGGCATAAGCCATTTATTCGGGAAATTGAATGAAGTGGGCGGCACCCGCCAAATAATTTATCAACCAAATGCGTTACATTACATTGCCTTGAAAAAATAGCATCGCTTTGTTTGCGGTGGATATATGCGAACGTTTTTTTTATTTAAATTGTTTTTTCGTGCGTTGAGCGTGTTAAGTTTGGAAATGAGGCAATTTGGTACTAATGTTGTGTGTTGTTATTAGGGGAAATGAAAATGTAGCGCCTATGCGAACGATTAAGGTTGGCACTCATCTATCAACTCGGCACCCGACCAGCACCACCTCGTCGGTCGGCATCCACTAACTGAACTGGAAATAAGTGAACCACGCGCTGATCACGCTGCGTTCACTCGTTGACCACACGCGGTCCTCTGGGTGATCACGTGACGTTTATGGTGTAAAAGCAGCGTCCGCCCGCGGACCACCTGTCGACAACGAATGGACGCCGAGCGGCGAGGCGGTGCTGGTCGGGTGCCGAGTTGATAGATGAGTGCCAACCTTTATACTACGGCTGACGAGAAGCGATATTGTAATAATGTTCGAGTTCAAGTCTGTCATCGCCAACGTTCAGGGCCCCAAGTCGCTCAGCCATTGCCATTGAGCTGCTATCGACCCTCTTGGTCAGCCGATCAGGCCTCTGAATGGTCGGTCAGAATCAACCGACCGATCGATCACTATAGCAAAATACCACAGAGGCGCCACAATAGCGACTTGGCCCCACGGTGGTTTCAAATTCGTGGTTGATTATGTGTCGGTCTGCGTTATAGTTTTATGTGTTGAAGGTGGTAGAGCCAAGCTGTAGCCAATTGACTGCAGCTCATAAACGGGCTGGCTCGACCGGGGTAGTACCACCCTCTCACAGAAGATCGGCGTAAAGCAGCTATTACAGCTGCGTTTCGTACGATGAGTGAGAGAGCCGTAAGCCCACACCCCCTCCCCCTCCCTCCATCCCACTCCCCTTCAGGTCGGCAATGTGCGAGCAATACCTTTGGTATTGTAAGCATCTTTAGGCTACGGTAACTGCTTAACATCAGGCGGGCCGTACGCTTTTTTGCCACCGCAGTCCTATTAAAAAAAAAAAAAAATGTACATTCACTGGCCAAAAATAACCAACCACTATTATGACTGTTAGCCAATAGTCTTCAACAGTCTTGTGATTTTTGGCACGATGGTAATCGTATTTTACTATTAGTTTATCGATGGCATGGAAATGGAATACGCTGGATGCGGGCAGCGCAAGACCGGTCATTGTGGCGAACCTTGGGGGAGGCCTATGTCCAGCAGTGGACGTCTTGCGGCTGAGATGATGGAAATGGCAGTCGTTACCGGATTGAGGGCTAATACGGAAATGAGGATAATAATAATAATATCCTGGGACATATTGTACACACGGCTACCTGATCCCAAACTAAGCATAGCTTGTACTATGGAAACCAGATAACTGATATTACTACATATACTACTTTTTTATTTGTAAATACATACCTAATATACATATACACCCAGACTCCGGACATACAGATATGTTCATGCACACAAATGCATGTCCCGGGTAGGAATCGAACCTACGACCTGCAGCGTGAAAGGCGCCTCCGCGCCAACCACGCTATCGGGCCCGTCAAGGATACGGATGAGATGACGTAATCATACCTAAATGGGGCAAAATGTGTATCCTAGCCTACTTCCTACTAACTATAATATAATATGTATTATAAATGCGAATGTAAGTGTGTGTGTGAATGTTTGTTACCACGTATCTCCATTCATCCTAAACCGATTTTAATGAAATTTGAAACGTAGATAGTGTAGGCTCTGGAGTAAGACATAGGCTAATCTTACACATCAATTTCCACGCAGGCGAAGCCGCTGGGTACAGCTAGTAAAAAATAAACCCTTATGTAAATATATTCTACATAAACACTAAGTGCTTTTCGGCTCATTAATTTATAAATAGGCACACATATTTCTGCGTAAGATTACTTTGAGGCACCCTTTTCACGCCGACACTAATTACTGAACAGTTACTTTCATTAGGGCGGTTCTAGAACCCTTCTTTAAGTCACTGATGAGTTGCTTATAGTAATTTATTAGCGCCACATAAGGACTTAGGGCCATAACACACCTAGTAGCCGTGGCGACGTCGCCAACCCCGTAGCCAAGTGAAAATATGTCACCTTACTACAAATGGTAACATAGCCTATTGATGTATAAGTGCCTTGGTCAGTAATGTAGTCGTAATATAAAAATTACGAGTATTTAATTAAATGTATCCATAGGCTACGATAACTGCTTAACATCAGGCGGGCCGTACGCTAGTTTGCCACCTATGCTATAAAAAAAATATGGATGTAAGATAATAATATGTAAACTGACTCCTGCAAGCCGTATTTTGTCAAGTTAAGACTTTTAACACTACCGTCTATCTACATATATGAGACTGCAGTATTCATTAAATCCAATATTGAGCTTTTCCAAAATCGCACTAGGAAACGCCATGAAGACAAACTATGCTTCCTACCTTCTAAAACGGCTCTTTTACATAAAAGTATTTTTTGTATGGGTCAAAGAATATACAATAAAATTCCCACGCAACTACGAAAAGAAAATATATTAAAAGTTTTTAAAAATAATCTTAGACATTTACTCATAGAAAAGACCTATTATTGTGTAAAGGAATTTATGGAAGATTCGAGTCTGAAATAACAGTGATCCGATTGCAAGAGTAATGTACCTAATGACTAGTAGTGTAACTGACCAATGTAGGCATCAGCATGTTATTTCCATATTATTTCTACATTTTAAATTATATAAATCTTGATTATCAATATTAATTATTTTATATTATTGACATTATCAGCTATCTTTTGACATTTACGTTTCAATGTGACATTTCTAGTTTATTATCACATTTACTATCATTATTATTATTTGATTAGGTAGGCAGGCAAAAATTGTACGCCGTATAGGCAGTTCATAGAGAGCTAAATATTTTAAGTAACCATGTTCACCTCTGTACTTACCTATGATACACAATAAATTAAATTGAATTGAATTGAATCGAATTAAACACGACATGCATCGCGAGCATTCCTCCCGCGCACATAGAAAAGAAAAACGCAAGAAAATACTTCAAACGTCATCGCCAGTATCGTAGCTGTTCGTATTATATGCGACAATACGACGTCACACCATGCTAAGCTTAGGTACTACCTACACAGAGCGTGGGAGACTAATGTGATTCTGTCATCAATCGAAATACCTTCTCATTTCGTGAACACACAGCTTTATTCTAAAACAAATTCATTGGGGAGTGTTACATTAGCAATCCTTAGTCCATACCATGATCCAAATGTTGTTCTCGTGATATTACTGTGATGTGACGACCGCTTGGTATATATTACGATACTTGCGATGTTACTGACAGTGTAACACCCCCATTTCAAACATACATTATCGTTTCTACATCAATTTCAATCACAATGAAATCCAATTTGAACGGACACATCCAAACATTCATTAGGAGTATAATTGAATGGAGATCTGACATGTCTTCGTAAGCCAGGCCTCAAGAGTAAGTTGGGGTCAAATGTATAATTAAATTCGGGCGCTGTGGGGCCCGAGTTTAATTATAATGCGTCTACGGGCGGTTGTAATCACTGGCCTGAGTAGAATTTATAAAATTATGAGCTCTCATTGTTGGGAGGGGTGTTGGCGTTTATCTAATTAGCGTGTGCTAATGTTGGTATATGTTGGTACAGTCAAAGGCAAAGATATACACTCAAAGAATATGTAATACAAGAGTACATTAGTCGTGAATTTATGGAGATTTTTAGTCAATTTACGATGGTGTAAGGCATTTATAGGAACATGAGAGATTTGTAAAGCCAGTGTAAGACTATTATAATTTTCTATTAGCGGCTAATGTTTTGAAAATACGTATTCATCATAGACGACCTATAACATCCGAATACTCATACACACACTACTCTACACTGCCAAAATATTATTTTTTCCAATTCTATACCACACACGCAATTCGAAATAAAATACTTGACAATTTAGTGTATTTATTTATTACATCGTAGGTACATTATTGCGGACTAGATTTATAAAAAAAAATAACCACGATGCGCCAATTATATGAAACCAAAAAAAAAAAAGAAAAATACAAAAACTACCAAAGATTCCTTGTACACATCACTCTATCCCCTCGAGGCAACAGCGAATTTCAGCGTTCGTTACACATGGAATAGACAAGCGAAGGTACAATAAGGGTGACACAAAAATAATGTCTTCAGTACTAATTGCCCTGAGACTCGGGGACTGCGGTCGCCGGTGGAGCGGGAAATTGTATTAGACTCGCTATAACGGGTACGGACTATGGACGTTATTATGTACGTTGGTGGACTTTGTGCTGTACTTAGGTACATTTTATGGACTCTGAGAATCATAATTTCAAATTTTCTCAGTTCACTCGCTGGCTACATCAGGCGGATGCCGCGCCGGGGAACTTAGTTTTGAAGTCGGAACGCATAGACCTAATGTTATAGACACGAGTGCTCGCGTGAGGCATACGAGGCACCTGGACGCACCTTCTGGATATTCCAAGTTCTTCGAATCGCTTGCAGACTTTTGTTTTGCATAAATCCATTATTTATCTAGATCTAAATTCGTCAAAATCGTTCTAGCCGTTTTAGAGATTAGCCGGAACAAACAGACAGATAAATAAAAATTTCAAAAATTGTATGTTTTTTTTGTATTTAGGTACCCTTTGATATGCATTTAGATAAAAGCTGTTATTTTGAAATTACAAACAGAAACTTTAATTTCATTTATTTGTATAGATTAAGTACATAATACATTTTAATAACTAAGAATGTTTAGCGATATATGTCGCTCACTGTACCGTCGCAGTAAATGACAATCCGAATGTAATCTTATCATACATCCTACTAATATTATAAATGCGAAAGTAACTGTGTGTGTGTGTGTGTGTGTGTGTGTGTGTGTGTGTGTGTGTGTGTGTGAATGTTTGTTACCACGTATCTCCATAACTACTGCACCGATTTTAATGAAATTTGAAACGCAGATAGTGTAAACTCTGGAAGGAGACATAGGCTAATCATACCTATAAATTTCAACCCCTAAGATGGTTAAATAGGGGATGAATGTTTGTATGTAGGTTCGTCATTTTTGGAGTTAGAATTATGAAAATTTGTGATTAGGTGTCTATTAAAAAATAAAAATTAGTAATTTCAGCGTTTTTGTAAATTCAACCCCTAAGGGGGTAAAATGGGGGATGAAAGTTTTGAATGTTATTTTGCATGGATGTTTGTCAGTTTTGAAGTTAGAATTGTGAAAATTGGTGTTTAGGTTTCATTTTATATATGTAAAAAAATAATATCAGGGTTTTTGAAAATTCATCCCCTAAGGGGTTAAATAAGGGATGAAAGTTTGTATGCAAGTTCGTCATTTTTCAAGTTAGAATTATGAAAATTTGTAATTAAGTGTCTTTAAAAAAATTTAAAATAGTAATTTCAGCGTTTTTGAAAATTCAACCCCTATGGGGGTAAAATAGGGGATGAAAGTTTGTATGTTATTTTGCAGGGATGTTTGTCAGTTTTGAAGTAAGAATTGTGAAAATTGGTGTTAAGGTTTCTTTTTATATATGTAAAAAAATAATTTCTGCGTTTTTGAAAATTCATCCCCTAAGGGGATAAAATAGGGGATGAAAGTTTGTATGTTATTTTGCATGGATGTTTGTCAGTTTTGAAGTTAGAATTGTGAAAATAAGTGTTTAGGTTTATTTTTATATATGTAAAAAAATAATTACAGGGTTTTTGAATATTCATCCCCTAAGGGGGTTAAATGAGGGATGAAAGTTTGTATGCAAGTTCGTCATTTTTCAAGTTAGAAGTATGAAAATTGGTGATTAGGTGTCTTTTATAAAATGGAAAATGTTAGAATCAGGGTTTTTGAAAATTCAACCCCTTAAGGGATTTAAATGGGGGATGAAAATAAGTCATTTTTGATAGTTAATCGTTGTTATGGTTTCTTTAAATAAAAATAATAATAATTACAGGGTGTATCAAAATTCAACCCCTAAGGTGGTAGAATAGGAGATGAAAGTTTGTATGGGAGTTCGTCATTTTTGAAGTTAGAATTAAGTATGAAAATTGGTGTTTAGTTGTCTTCTTAAAAATACAAGTCGGTTTTGGGATACGTGATATATACGGTAAACGGGATCCGGTAACAGGGATACGGGTATCCGGGATACGTGATATCCGGGATATTGGGTCTGGTATCCGGAATCAAGGATTATGGAATACGGGATCCGAGATACGATGTCCGGGATCCGGGATCAGAGATACGGGATCCGGGAAACGAGATCCAGGAAACGGAATCCAGGAAACGGGATTCAGGATACGGGATCTGGGATATGGGATCCGGCAAACCGGATCTGGGATCCAGCAAACCGGATCCGGGTCCCGGGAAACGAGGTCGAGTCCGTTTTTTCTAAATTTAAATTTTGCGCCGACGAAGTCGCGGGCAAAAGTTAAATAAGTGTATGTGTCTGTATGTGTGAATGTTTGTTGCCACGTCGGTATCTCCATAACTACTAAACTGATTTTAATGTGAAACGCAGATAGTGTAGGCTCTGGAATAAGACAGACTAATCATAAACATCAATTTCCACGCGGGCGAAGCCGCGGGCACAGCTAGTCGTTTATAAGTTAAATTTAGAATTCATACGTACCTTATTCATTAGATGTGTCCATATGGCGCGCATGCCTCACCCGAGCACTCACTTTTGACGTCGGAACGCATAGACGTAATGTCATAATAAGAGTGCTCGGGCGAGGCATGTGCGCCATATGGACGTAGCTATTAACATGAACCCGTATTACTCACGTACTCACTGTACGTGGGTAATACACCCGGGTGTATATAAAACAATAGTGTCTGTTCGTAGCCGCTCGTTATTAAAACAATCCCAAAAACGTCCGTTTTTTAAGCTTTTTATTTACCAAATAAAAATACGGTGAAAAGCGCAGCTGGATTGGAAGCATGCAACTATTTTAAATGTTGTTAAATTTTACATATTAACCGCCCCTTTTACATAGACATCATGCAACCTCTTTGTAAACATGGCGGCAGCATCCCAATAACATTAGCCGTGCTATAATGATATGCCGGCGGGATAACACGACACGGCTTATCTAGCTAACGGCAACGTAATGACACCTACAACTAATCAGCGTGCAACAGCCATGTACATATAGTACGTTTTTTTATACTTGTCCTATATGGTAAGCAAAGATGGCGTCCAGCGGGGCGATTGCGTAACTTTTTTGTCAATGTTTTAATTGGTTTCGTTCATCCTATGTCAATTATATACGAAACCAATTGAAACATTGACAAAAAGTTACGCAAACGCCCCGCTGGACGCCATCTTTGCTTACCAAATAGGAGAAGTATAAAAAACGTACTATCTATATCTATACTAATATATAAAGAGGGAAATGCTGACTGACTGACTGACTGACTGACTGACTGACTGACTCATCAACGCCGAGCCGAAACTACTGAAGTTAGAGACATGAAATTTGGATAGTAGATATATTTTGTGACGCAGACAAGCAATAAGAAGCGATTTTGGAAAATTCAACCCCTAAGGGGGTTAAATAGGGGATGAAAGTTTGTAAGCAAGTTCGTCATTTTTCAAGTTAGAATTATGAAAATTTGTGTTGAGGTGTCTTTTTAAAAATAAAAAATATGGTTTTCGGCGTTTTTGAATATTCAACCCCTAAGGTGGTAAAATAGGGGATGAAAGTTAGTTGGGAAGTTTGTATAGATGTTCGTCATTTTTGAAGTTAGAATTATGAAAATTGGTGTTTAGGTTCCTTTTTAAAAATAAAAAACTTGAATTGCTGCGTTTTTGAAAATTCAACCCCTAAGGGTGTAAAATAGGGGACGAAAGTTTGTATGGAAGTTCGTCATTTCTGAGGTAAGCATAATGAAAATTGGTGTTTAGGTTCCTTTTTAAAAATAAAAAACTTGAATTGCTGCGTTTTTGAAAATTCAACCCCTAAGGGGTTAAAATAGGGAGTGAAAGTTTGTATGGAAGTTCGTCATTTTTTGAAGTTGGAATTATAAAAATTGGTGATTAGGTGACTTTTAAAAGATCAACAATATTCATTTCAGGGTTTTTGAAAATACATCCCCTAAGGGGATAAAATAGGGGATGAAAGTTTGTATGGAAGTTCTTCATTTTTGTAGTTAGAATTATGAAAATTGGTGATTAGGTGTCTTTAAAAATATATAATTAATAGCGTTTTTGAAAATTATACGGGGTATGGGATACGGGATACGCAATATGGGATACGGGATTTTGGATATGGGATACGTGATACGGGATACGGGATACGGGTTACGGGATACGGGATACGGGATACGGGATACGGGATACGGGATGTGGGATGCATGATAGGGATACGGATACGGATAAGGATTCGGGATACGGGATACGAATACGGGATGTGGAATGCGTGATACGGGATACGGATACGAGATACGGGAAGCGGGATACGGGATGTGAGATGCATGATAGGGATACGGATACGGGATACGGGATACGGACTACGGGATACGGGATGTGAAATGCGTGATACGGGATACGGATACGGATACGCATACGGGATACGGGATGTGGGATGCGTGAGATAGGGATACGGATACGGGATACGGATACGGATACGGATACGGGATGTGGGATGCGTGATACGGGATACGGGATATGGATACGGTACGGATACGGATACGGATACGGATAAGGATACGGATACGGATACGGATACAGATACGGATACGGGATACGGGATATGGGATACAGAATCAGGGATATGAGATACGGGATTCGGGATACGGGATTTGGGTTTCAGAAAAAGGAAACGGAATTTTTTAAATTTATATTCTGCGCGGACGAAGTCGCGGGCAAAAGCTAGTATTTAATAAGTTATTTGACGAATTGCGAGTGCGATAACAGATGTGTGAATTTTACTGTATGTAGTGATATGAATGAGGTTGGAGTGGATGTAGGTATGACAGCAAAGCGCGGTCAATGGAAGGATAAGACATACTGCGCCGACTCCAGATAATTGGAAAAGGTAAGGCGAGTGATGAGTGGTGCGCTGAGCACAAGTGTAGTGATCGCAATGTAAGTACGTACCATATCCACTAAAATGGTACATCAATGGTTGTGAAGTGCTATTTACTCCGCTGATGCGTTCGCCACACAACTAAGATTTATATACCATGAAACTAACTGAATTAATTAGTGCACTCAGCCGTGGCCGGCTAATACATATTAGTTCCTCATTACGTCAATTTAGACGCCAGTGGTTCATGGTGACTGGGTTTAGTAGGTACCTATATCCTTAGTACTAAGACTATGTAGATGTTGTACATTATTGTGTATGTATCTAACCTACGTACAAACGCGTTATTATACGACTGATAGTATAATGTTATTTTGTAAGGGTTTATTAGTACATTACTGCTGCGGTCTCTAATGAGTGTGTTGTTGACCGCGTTGTTGATGGCCGAAAGCGCGGCGCAGCGCAGCTCCAGGCCTCCACAGCGCGGGCAGCATTGCAACCCTTGACGGACAAGCTAAAATAAAGGCCGAGACCGAAGATCAAGGCCTTTATAGCGCGGCCAGCAAGGGTTGCTATGATGACCAAGCTTGAAGGCCGAGAGCGTAGCGAAGCTTAGCTTGAGGCCAGTATAGCATGGTCAGCAGTACACTCATTAGAGACCAAGGCTTGTATAGTGCTTTATTCAAAAATGCGACTATTAGTTTAAACAAAACTAGCTGAGTAGGTATAAAAATTAATACAATCATATTTTTATTTTTACGAACTATATCTATAGTTGTTTATTTTCTGTTTACGTTTCCATGGCAACGGCACGTCCAAATCGTTTTAACCGTCAATCAGATCTTTTACGAACCATAAACATACCTGTTAGTTACGTTTCCATGGCAACGATTAGATAATAACATTATAATGTTTGGTCATACTCGATAATAATACATTATATGTCATGTGGCTTTTGCAATACGACAAATTCAATGTTTCTCGAACAAGGTTTGCGAAATAATGACCACATTATAAACTTTTTTGGGTAAAATAGTTTTAAAGTAACTAATGAGGTCTTTTTGTAAAAAAATCTAGTTATCCATATCTGTTAAAATATTACATCAATGGCAATATCTATAGAAACTTAGCATCACTTTCCTCAGAAAACAGACCTCATTTCATCTATCGTGTAATAGCGTTTCTTATAAACACGTGAACTCATGAATAAATTGAGATGTTGGCGTTATATAAAGCAAAAGGCAAGAGGTGGGTAAATAAATATTAGACCCCCCCCTCTCTATGCCACTGGCATAAGCCATTTATTCGGGAAATTGAATGAAGTGGGCGGCACCCGCCAAATAATTTATCAACCAAATGCGTTACATTACATTGCCTTGAAAAAATAGCATCGCTTTGTTTGCGGTGGATATATGCGAACGTTTTTTTTATTTAAATTGTTTTTTCGTGCGTTGAGCGTGTTAAGTTTGGAAATGAGGCAATTTGGCACTAATGTTGTGTGTAGTTATTAGGGGAAATGAAAATGTAGCGCCTATGCGAACGATTAAGGTTGGCACTCATCTATCAACTCGACACCCGACCAGCACCACCTCGTCCGTCGGCATCCACTAGCTGAACCGGAAATAAGTGAACCACGCGCTGACCACGCGGCGTTCACTCGTTGACCACGCGCGGTCCACTGGGTGATCACGTGACGTTTATGGTGTAAAAGCAGCGTCCGCCCGCGGGCAACCTGTCGACAACGAGTGGACGCCGAGCGGCGAGGCGGTGCTGGTCGGGTGCCGAGTTGATAGATGAGTGCCAACCTTTATACTACGGCTGACGAGAAGCGATATTGTAATAATGTTCGAGTTCAGGTCTATCACCGCCAACGTTCAGGGCGCCAAGTCGCTCAGCCATTGCCATTGAGCTGCTATCGACCCTCTTGGTCAGCCGATCAGGCCTCTGAATGGTCGTTCAGAATCAACCGACCGATCGATCACTATAGCAAAATGCCACAGTGGCGCCACAATAGCGACTTGGCCCCACGGTGGTTTCAAATTCGTGGTTGATTATGTGTCGGTCTGCGTTATAGTTTTATGTGTTGAAGGTGGTAGAGCCAAGCTGTAGCCAATTGACTGCAGCTCATAAACGGGCTGGCTCGACCGGGGTAGTACCACCCTCTCACAGAAGATCGGCGTAAAGCAGCTATTACAGCTGCGTTTCGTACGATGAGTGAGAGAGCCGTAAGCCCACACCCCCTCCCCCTCCCTCCATCCCACTCCCCTTCAGGTCGGCAATGTGCGAGCAATACCTTTGGTATTGTAAGCATCTTTAGGCTACGGTAACTGCTTAACATCAGGCGGGCTGTACGCTTTTTTGCCACCGCAGTCCTATAAAAAAAAAAAAAAAAATGTACATTCACTGGCCAAAAATAACCAACCACTATTATGACTGTTAGCCAATAGTCTTCAACAGTCTTGTGATTTTTGGCACGATGGTAATCGTATTTTACTATTAGTTTATCGATGGCATGGAAATGGAATACGCTGGATGCGGGCAGCGCAAGACCGGTCATTGTGGCGAACCTTGGGGGAGGCCTATGTCCAGCAGTGGACGTCTTGCGGCTGAGATGATGGAAATGGCAGTCGTTACCGGATTGAGGGCTAATACGGAAATGAGGATAATAATAATAATAATAATAATATCCTGGGACATATTGTACACACGGCTACCTGATCCCAAACTAAGCATAGCTTGTACTATGGAAACCAGATAACTGATATTACTACATATACTACTTTTTTATTTGTAAATACATACCTAATATACATATACACCCAGACTCCGGACATACAGATATGTTCATGCACACAAATGCATGTCCCGGGTAGGAATCGAACCTACGACCTGCAGCGTGAAAGGCGCCTCCGCGCCAACCACGCTATCGGGCCCGTCAAGGATACGGATGAGATGACGTAATCATACCTAAATGGGGCAAAATGTGTATCCTAGCCTACTTCCTACTAACTATAATATAATATGTATTATAAATGCGAATGTAAGTGTGTGTGTGAATGTTTGTTACCACGTATCTCCATTCATCCTAAACCGATTTTAATGAAATTTGAAACGTAGATAGTGTAGGCTCTGGAGTAAGACATAGGCTAATCTTACACATCAATTTCCACGCAGGCGAAGCCGCTGGGTACAGCTAGTAAAAAATAAACCCTTATGTAAATATATTCTACATAAACACTAAGTGCTTTTCGGCTCATTAATTTATAAATAGGCACACATATTTCTGCGTAAGATTACTTTGAGGCACCCTTTTCACGCCGACACTAATTACTGAACAGTTACTTTCATTAGGGCGGTTCTAGAACCCTTCTTTAAGTCACTGATGAGTTGCTTATAGTAATTTATTAGCGCCACATAAGGACTTAGGGCCATAACACACCTAGTAGCCGTGGCGACGTCGCCAACCCCGTAGCCAAGTGAAAATATGTCACCTTACTACAAATGGTAACATAGCCTATTGATGTATAAGTGCCTTGGTCAGTAATGTAGTCGTAATATAAAAATTACGAGTATTTAATTAAATGTATCCATAGGCTACGATAACTGCTTAACATCAGGCGGGCCGTACGCTAGTTTGCCACCTATGCTATAAAAAAAATATGGATGTAAGATAATAATATGTAAACTGACTCCTGCAAGCCGTATTTTGTCAAGTTAAGACTTTTAACACTACCGTCTATCTACATATATGAGACTGCAGTATTCATTAAATCCAATATTGAGCTTTTCCAAAATCGCACTAGGAAACGCCATGAAGACAAACTATGCTTCCTACCTTCTAAAACGGCTCTTTTACATAAAAGTATTTTTTGTATGGGTCAAAGAATATACAATAAAATTCCCACGCAACTACGAAAAGAAAATATATTAAAAGTTTTTAAAAATAATCTTAGACATTTACTCATAGAAAAGACCTATTATTGTGTAAAGGAATTTATGGAAGATTCGAGTCTGAAATAACAGTGATCCGATTGCAAGAGTAATGTACCTAATGACTAGTAGTGTAACTGACCAATGTAGGCATCAGCATGTTATTTCCATATTATTTCTACATTTTAAATTATATAAATCTTGATTATCAATATTAATTATTTTATATTATTGACATTATCAGCTATCTTTTGACATTTACGTTTCAATGTGACATTTCTAGTTTATTATCACATTTACTATCATTATTATTATTTGATTAGGTAGGCAGGCAAAAATTGTACGCCGTATAGGCAGTTCATAGAGAGCTAAATATTTTAAGTAACCATGTTCACCTCTGTACTTACCTATGATACACAATAAATTAAATTGAATTGAATTGAATCGAATTAAACACGACATGCATCGCGAGCATTCCTCCCGCGCACATAGAAAAGAAAAACGCAAGAAAATACTTCAAACGTCATCGCCAGTATCGTAGCTGTTCGTATTATATGCGACAATACGACGTCACACCATGCTAAGCTTAGGTACTACCTACACAGAGCGTGGGAGACTAATGTGATTCTGTCATCAATCGAAATACCTTCTCATTTCGTGAACACACAGCTTTATTCTAAAACAAATTCATTGGGGAGTGTTACATTAGCAATCCTTAGTCCATACCATGATCCAAATGTTGTTCTCGTGATATTACTGTGATGTGACGACCGCTTGGTATATATTACGATACTTGCGATGTTACTGACAGTGTAACACCCCCATTTCAAACATACATTATCGTTTCTACATCAATTTCAATCACAATGAAATCCAATTTGAACGGACACATCCAAACATTCATTAGGAGTATAATTGAATGGAGATCTGACATGTCTTCGTAAGCCAGGCCTCAAGAGTAAGTTGGGGTCAAATGTATAATTAAATTCGGGCGCTGTGGGGCCCGAGTTTAATTATAATGCGTCTACGGGCGGTTGTAATCACTGGCCTGAGTAGAATTTATAAAATTATGAGCTCTCATTGTTGGGAGGGGTGTTGGCGTTTATCTAATTAGCGTGTGTGCTAATGTTGGTATAGGTTGGTACAGTCAAAGGCAAAGATATGTACACCCAAAGAATTTGTAATACAAGAGTACATTAGTCGTGAATTTATGGAGATTTTTAGTCAATTTACGATGGTGTAAGGCATTTATAGGAACAGGAGAGATTTGTAAAGCCAGTGTAAGACTATTATAATTTTCTATTGCGGGCTAATGTTTTGAAAATACTTTATTTCTTTTTATAATTTCGTTCATTCTACACTGCCAAAATATTATTTTTTCCAATTCTATACCACACACGCAATTCAAAGTAAAATACTTGACAATTTAGTATATTTATTTATTTAATTATAGGTACATTTTTGAGGATTAGATTTAAAAAAAAATAACCACGATGCCCCAATTATCTGACACCAACAAAAAAAAAGAAAAATACAAAAACTACCAAAGATTCCTTGTACACATCACTCTATCCCCTCGAGGCAACATCGAATTTCAGCGTTCGTTACACATGGAATAGACAAGCGAAGGTACAATAAGGGTGACACAAAAATAATGTCTTCAGTACTAATTGCCCTGAGACTCGGGGACTGCGGTCGCCGGTGGAGCGGGAAATTGTATTAGACTCGCTATAACGGGTACGGACTATGGACGGTATTATGTAGGTTGGTGGACTTTGTGCTGTACTTAAGTATATTTTATGGACTCTGAGAATCATAATTTCACATTTTCTCAGTTCACTGGCGGTGTCTAGATCAGGAGCATGCCGCGCCGGAGCACTTAGTTTTGAAGTCGGAACGCATAGACCTAATGTTAAAAACACGAGTGCTCGCGTGAGGCATACGAGGCACCGACTGGATATTCCAAGATCTAAACTCGTCAAAATCGTTCTAGCCGTTTCAGAGATTAGCCGGAACTAACAGACAGATAAACATTTTTATTTTGTTATAAGTACCATTTGATATGCATTTAGTTAAAAGCTGTTATTTTGACATTACAAACAGAAACTTTAATTTCATTTATTTGTATAGATTAAGTACATAATATATTTTAATAACTAAGAATGTTTAGCGATTTATGTCGCTCACATCGTTTTTAAGTTAAATTTAGAATTCATACGTACCTTAACATGAACCCGTGAGTGAGTACGTGAGTAATACACTCGGGTGTATATAAAACAATAGTGTGTGTTCGTAGCTGCGTTATTTAAACAATCCCAATTACGTCAGTTTTTTAAGCTTTTTATTTACCAAATAAAAATAATGTGAAAAGCGCAGCTGGATTGGAAACATGCACCTATTTTAAATGTTGTTGACTTTTACATATTAACCGCCCCTTTTACATAGACATCATGCAACCTCTTTGTAAACATGGCGGCAGCATCCCAATAACATTAGCCGTGCTATAATGATATGCCGGCGGGATAACACGACACGGCTTATCTAGCTAACGGCAACGTAATGACACCTACAACTAATCAGCGTGCAACAGCCATGTACATATAGTACGTTTTTTTATACTTGTCCTATATGGTAAGCAAAGATGGCGTCCAGCGGGGCGATTGCGTAACTTTTTTGTCAATGTTTTAATTGGTTTCGTTCATCCTATGTCAATTATATACGAAACCAATTGAAACATTGACAAAAAGTTACGCAAACGCCCCGCTGGACGCCATCTTTGCTTACCAAATAGGAGAAGTATAAAAAACGTACTATACTTTATACAGGGTGTTGAGTTAGACGAGGGACCCCGAGTCTACTAGCTAAAAACCAATTCGAAAACACTGGTCTCTAATATTATCTTCGATATTTTTTTATTTATTCCATTCATAATGAAGATTTCGCAAAGATAATATTAGATACCAGTGGTTTCGCTACAGTTAATTGTTAGGAGACTCGAAGCCCTAGTATACTGTAATATTACAGAAATATCAAGTAGTTATTTAAGTTCCGATGAATGTACTATCTGTAATGTATAGGTAGAATGATTATATGATTGATACAGCAATACTAAGCTACGCGGATTATAAAATCTCCAGCATTCTTTTTTGCCTTGGACTGTACCTACCCATGTACTTATTTATTTTTTATTACTTCTTCCTTTCTTTTTGTTCCGTACTTACATAATATTTTGGCTAATTAGCTATAAGGGCCTCCGCAGACTAGCTTCTTTTAGCATCGGCGACCGGCGATTTTGTGACGTATCGATGCTGCGTCGCGTTTCTTCGAGCGCGAACGAGCGAGACGCAGCATCAAAATCGCCGATCGCCGATGCTAAAAGTAGCTAGTCTGCGGTGGCCCTAAAAGATTCGTATAATGATATGATATAAAAATAGTTATTTTTCTATGAAGCTTAGGAAAGCGATATCACTTTAAATTTTTATCAATTAGTCTACCATTAAATTGCAGTCTGGCCGATTCTCGATCATCCATTTAATAATGATCCATATTTAATGAAATCCTATCTCCCGACCGATTCATATTGAGCTTAGATTACATTCGACGTATTTGAGTACGAATTGATATGAATTATTACATTCCTGACGGGCGTGACCTTTCCATAATGTCAAAATATCTCCGTTGAATGTCTGAAGAATATCAATATTAAATTTTGGAGGGGCATTCCGAGAGGAACTGGTTTTTATTATTAAACCATACATTTATATGCCAACTAGCTGGGCTCCGCGGCTTCGCCCGCGTGGATGTTGGATTAACCTATGTCAAATTTCATTAAAATCGGTTTAATAGTTATGGAGATACGTGGTAACAAACATTCACACACACACACTTACTTACGCATTTATAATATTAGTAGGATAGGATTTTAACCAAAATGTATACAGATAAATATAATTGAAGTGTCTGTTTGTAATGTCAAAATAAAAGCTCTTTACTAAATGCATATTATAAGAGTGTATATACAGTAATTTAAACAAAAACAATTTTTTTTTGTCTGTCGGTCTGTATGTTTGTTTCGGTTAATCTCCGAAACGGCTGGACCGATTTTGACGGGACTTTCACTGCCGGATAGCTGATGTTATAAGGAGTAACTTGGGCTACTATTATTTTAGAAAAATAATTAGGGTTCAGCGCAAAAAAATACCTAACCCATTCAATACTATTTAAAAAACTTTAAAAAAATGTACGCCTACGAAGTCACGGGCAGCTAGTCAAGAATAATTCGAAGATATCGCTAAAACCAGAGAATCGTTGGAATTTCAATGGAGTCGGATGGTTCAAAGCTATCCAAATGAATTTTGAATAGTTTTATTTTTTCAAAGGCTTTTATTGTTTTTGCTTGGAACCCCGCCAAATGGGCTTACTATTACTCTGACGATTGATGTCTTGATGCTAAGCAAAAACTTGCGAGTGAACGATGTTAACGTTCTCGTAATTGAGAAAGTATTACGTCTTTGGCGGTCTTTTTTGTTTGGTGATGAATAGAGTCCTTAGGATTACTATAAAAAGTATTTAGAATAGGTTACTTGAGTTCCTTTTTTATTAAAAAATTAAAGTATTCTGTAATAAAATTACCAATTAATAGCCTCCATATACGGACTGCTCCAACCAACCGCAACCCAACACACACAACACAATACACACACAGCAGTCACAGCAGTCAGTTCAGCAGTCACAGCAGTCAGTTCAGCAGTCGACTCCGCAACCCGACTGCTCTAGAGCGGTTGGTTTCGACTGCTACACGCAGTCGTGTGTGTTGCGACCGTGAGCGGTCCGTGTATGGTGAATAGCAATTTTGTATTGAAACTGCAGATCGCCCAACAGCGACCGCTGCAAGCGGTCGTGATGGACTGCTCCAAGTAGTCCGTCTATGGAGGCCTTAAGTAATATAGTAAAACATACTTATAATAATAATATTAACCCTTTTAATGTCCCTCTCGTGCGCACGGGCTTCTAATAATTACATACATAATTAAATCTAATAATTCTACGATATATTTATATAAGTACCTATTACAGCTAAGTCAAAACATCCTGAAACCTAATAAATAGTTCCTTTCAAACTAACTAAGCGTAATAAACGCACAACTTTAAATAAATTACATGCTTGTTAGATAAGGGATCGCCGAGACTAACTGGCGGCTGAAGCTGAAAGTTTCACAAAATTGCCAAGTTTATACCATAACAAAGCCAGCCTCCGCTGAAAAATACACTGGGCTTGGATATCCTCATTATGGGTAGCCAGTTAACAATTATCATTCAAGAGTTTGATAAATAAAAAGGAAATGCTTATTGTTCGTAAAAGCTTTTTAAGTTTGAGAAATAACTGTAGCGGTTAGACCGTTTAACTTGGAATTTCGCACTAAACTTACGCAATTCTATCTAAATAGTATAAAAATTTTAGTTCGCACAACGATAAAACCCTAAAAAACGATAGTACCTACTTAATTATGTGCTACGAAATCTCGTAGCATATCGCTACGATTTTGCTACGAGATCTTTTCCGTAGCGTGTATACGTAGAATTATGAAGGTAAGTATTTTTATATTACTACAGAAATCCTTACTTTTAATTACGAAAGAGCTTAATAGATTTTAATGAAATTCGGTACAAAGGTATTGGTATTCGGTATATTCTGGTACACAATATCAGCTACTTTGTATCCTCAAAGTTCACGGGCGGGGCCGCGGATACTGGTGATGTACAACAACTAATAAAAACCGGACAAGTGCGAGTAGGACTCGTGCCCTGAGGGTTCCGTACAAATTGGGACCTCCATACAAACTTCCACCCCTTATTATATCCCCTTAGGGGTGGAATTTTCAAAAACGCTAAAATTATTATTTTTTATTTGTAATTAGTAGCTTAAATACAAATTTCCAGGTCTGTAGCTTTAAAAAAGTTTTAACTCCTATACAAACTTCCACTCCTTATATTACCCCTTTAGGGGTGGAATTTTCGAAATCGCTGAAATCACTATTTCTTATTTGTAATTTGTAGCTTAAATAAAAAAAATCATGTTTCTAACTTCAGAAATGAGGGATTTTCATACAAACTTCCACCCCTTATATTACCCCCTTAGGGGTGGAATTTTCCAAAATCCTTTCCATGCTCTTCTTCTACACTGTAAAAGCTACCTACTGTTTAAATTGCATGTTTGTAACTCCAGCGGTTTGGGCTGTGCACGTCTTGACAGACGGACAGACAGACAGACAGACGGACAACAAAGTGATCCTATAAGGGTTCCGTTTTTTCCTTTTGAGGTACGGAACCCTAAAAATAAATACTTTTTTCTGTAAGTATAAAAAAGTCGTACCCCATCCCTCCAAATATTTGTTTAGGTGACTACAACTGCGAATATTAGTTATAAAGTAGGTAAAATCTCAAGGCGACGTTCACACTGTTGGTTTACTAAAATTAAGTACGACCTAAGTAACTAACAAAAACTGGTTTAATCTGCTCCTAACCAAACAATACCGGAATGGGGGAAAATGGTCGTTTGTGGAATTATAAAAGCGGGTTTACACTGAAATCAAATTAAGGCAGAGAGGTACAAAATGCCGGTGTAATAAAAGTGGGTGAATTCTTTTTAGTATTACTGTGAGTGGGCAATGGGTTTTGTTGTTTACGATATTGTTTAGGTTGTTTGTAGGTTTGTTTTTTTCCATTACTAAGGTAGCAAACGAGCGTACGGCCCGCCTGATGCTAAGCAGCTACCGTAGTCTATAGATGCTTGCAATACCAAAGACATTGCTTACAAGTTGCCGACCTGAAGTGTGACAGATGGAGGGGAAGGGGCGTTGGGCTTCCAGCTCTCTCGTCTCTCTCTCATCTTCCGAAACGCAGCTGTAATAGTAATAGCTACTTTACGCTATACTTCTGTGAGCGGGTGCTACTATCCCGGCCAAGCTAGCCCATATAAAATGAGCTACAGTCAATTGGTTAAAGCATGACATCGGATGGTTGCGAGTTCGTTTGGGACCATACAGTTGGTGTGTAAGTCTGGCGATATTTATATATTTATGGTTTTATTAAATTCGTTCCCAATTATACTGTAAATAGTAAGAAAGAGTCTCCCCGCACTAAATAGCGTGCTAACTCGAAACGAATGGAATAACTTTACCCGCGGATACATTGCGAATTCGCATCGAGCCGGGAAGATAGTGATTTGAAGATAGTGTAGAATTGCCCTAATTTGCACTCAACTACTCGAACTACTACTCGAAGCTTTCAAATTGAACTACAAAAACTACAAACTATTTTCCTCTTGATACATAAATGTATGTGTTAAACTTGTGTGAAAGTTTTCGAATCTTGATTACTAACACTTCTTTCGAAAAAGTTCAACTTCATTTAAACTTACATTTCCTTGATAGTTTGAGCTTTTAAACTTAAGATAGTACATGCGGCTGATGGCAGCCACAGTATTGAAAAGGCGATGACGCTTGTAGAGAATTTGAACTTGAATTTTTTTTATTGAATACTAGCTGTGCCCGTGACTTCGTCCGCATCCAGTCGGTGAAGCCCTTAAATATAATTATGTCTATCGTCTAATCTTTATCACGTCCGTCTGAATATAAAATGTCATTAGGCGTGTCCACAACACGCACATGCCGCGCGAGGCTGCTCACGCACATGCCTCGCGAAGGACATGCGGTTACCTCAATCGCATGCCTCGCGAGGCAAATGGCGAGGTAACCTACAATGTATACGGAGAAGGGTACACCCGAGCAATCAGTTTGACATCGTATTGTCTCATGACTAGGCAAAACTAGGCGAGGCAAATGACAACTCTTGGGTGAGGCAGGGTGAGCATTTGCCTCGCGCGCAGCATAGACTAGGCCCACCACACACTCCCACCACTGTTACTCCTGTAAGCCAGGATCGACAGTGGTGTCCAACGATGACGCCAAGGTTTGACCCTCGACGAGTCCCGGGGAAAAGCTGCGCGCCGCATGTCAAACATCGCGAGGCAAGGCGAGGCGAGGCTTCGCGCGACATGCGCTTATTATAGACAGGACTATTGGCCCGCGTACTATAATGTTATGATCGCATAACCCACAAATTCAAAAAGTTGGCGCTTAATCTTAAACCTTTTCACAAGGTACCGGCGATATTTCAACCCACGTCCCGATTAGTCAAAAAGCTGTATCTAATGATTAACCCTTTAACGATCCGCGTGGGTCGGGCCGATTGCACATGAACGGTGGAGGGTTAACGCGGGATAGTGGGCCCAAGTTAATCGGAGGGTTATCGGACGGTTACGCAACCAGGGTACAAAAGTCCGCGACGACTTTATTTTCTAATAAATTTAACATGAATTCGGGGCGTTTTGTATTGATGCAAAATGGGTTATATTATCCTGATGTCTTCGCAAACATTATTAAAGGTATTGCTACATAGGGAGTATTTGAGGTCACAAGAAAAAATATCAGATATATACGAATAAAGCCTTACAGTAACTCACATAGGTGCAAATTGGAACCACATTTGTTATATTAGCGGCACACTACGAAGGCCGGTTTGACAAGTGGGAGGGGGAAAGGATGAACCTTATTAGAACTGAATAAGATTCATTTTCGCATAATTTTTTTGACATTCTTATTTTTTTAAACGGCCAGTCTTATTCCGTTATAATAAGGTTCATTTTATTCCCCCCCCCCCCCCCAACATATCAAACCGGCCATCGTAACGTGCCGCTACTGTAGTTTTAGTTGTTTCTGACATTACATATAAGTAGCATATTAGAAAGAGATGCTTCTTTTTAGGAGTCATAATTATTATTTTACATCGTGAGGAAACCTACCTATCCCTCGGGATTAGGTAATAGTCAGTTCCTGTATACACGGCGACATGGTTCACCACCTGTCACGTTGGGTTCTGACTATCTGGTGAAACGTGGGCTTTCAGTTGACTTAATCCCTCCACAATGTGGTGGTGTCTGGCCACTCAAGCCTCTGACTACCCCCGAATGGGGATAAAGGTCGTGACGTTATATTTTTATTTTTTACTAGCTTTTGCCCGCGACTTCGTCCGCGCAGAATTTAAATTTAAAAAAATCGGATCCCGGATCCCATTTCCCGGATTTCGTATCCCGGATCTCGTTTCCCGGGTCCCGTATCCTGGATCTCGTTGCCCGGATCCTGGATCCCGTATCCCGGATCCTGGATCCCGTTATCCGGATCCCGTATATCACGGATCCCGTACCCCATATCCTGGATTTCGTATCCCGGATCTCGTTACCCGGGTCCCGTATCCTGGATCTCGTTGCCTGGATCCTGGATCTTATTGCCCGAATCCTGGATCCCGTTTTCCGGATCCCGGATCCTGGATCCCGTTTTCCGGATCCCGGATCCCGGATCCCGTTCCCAGATTCTGTTTGCTAAATCCCGGATCCCGTATCCCGGATATCACGGATCCCGTATATCGTAACCCATATCCCGAATCTCGTTTCCCGGGTCCCGTATCCTGGATCTCGTTGCCCGGATCCTGGATACCGTTTTCCAGATCCCGTATCCCGGACACCGCATCCCTTTTCTCAGATTCTGTTTGCTAAATCCCGGATTCCGTATCCCGGATATCGTGAATCCCGTATCAAATATCCTTAATTTCATATCCCGGATCTTGTTTCCTGGGTCCCGTATCCCGGATCTTGTTCCCCGGATCCCAGATTCCGTGTTCCGGATCCCGGATCCCGTATCCCGGATATCACGGGTCCCGTTTTCCATATCCCTGATTTCATACGCCGGATCTCGTTTCGCGGGTCCCGTATCCCGGATCTCATTTTTTGAATCGTGGATCCCGTTTCCCAGGTCCCAGCTTCCGTTTGTCGGAGCCTTATCCCGTTTCCTGGATCCCAGATCCCGTATCCCGGATATCGGATCCCGTATCTGCGATATCCCGGATCCCGTATCGTATTAGCCCGTAAAAGTCCCGTCAAAATCGATCCAGCCGTTTCAGAGATTATCCCGAATCGGTACTGCCATACAAACTTTCATTGCCTATTTTTCACCCTCAGAGGATGAATTTTCCAAAACGCTAAAATTAATCTTTTTTATTTGTAAAAAGAAACCTAAACAACAAATTTCATCATTATAACTTCAAAAATGACGAATTTAAATACACACTTTCATCCCTATTTCACCCCCTTAAGGGTTGAATTTTCAAAGACCATAAAATTTATCTTTTTCATTATTAAAACACACCTAGCCAGCAATTTTCATAATTCTAACTTAAAAAATGACGATCTTCCATACAAACTTTCATTCCCCTATTTTACCCCCTTAGGGGTTGAATTTTCAAAAACCCTGAAACCCATAGTTTTTTATTTTTTAAAAGACACCTAATCAGCAATTTTCATAATTCTAACTTCAAAAATGACGAACTTCCATACAAACTTTCATCCCCTATTTTACCCCCTTAGGGGTTGAATTTCAAAAAACCCTTTCTTAGTACACCTCTACACATCAAGACAAACCCACCCTTCAAATTTCAAGTCTCTACGATCAGCGGTTTAGGCTGTGCGTTGTCTGTCAGTCAATCAGGACTTTGATTCTTATATATTTAGATTATAGCATATTAGAAAGAGATGCTTCTTTTCAGGAGCCATAAGTATTATTTTAGTAACATAGATTTTCCATCGTCATTGTAGGAGATCTTTGCTAGGAGTGGCGAAAGAGAATGAGTGAGAGTATGAGGGTTAAGAGAGTACCTAAGTAGTCGGTTAAGTTAGAAACCGGCCAAGTGCGTGTCGGACTCGCACATAAGGGGTCTGTACCAACGTAGACTGAAAACGTCAAACATATTAAGTTTCTTGTATGGGGACCCCCTTCATTTTTAAATTTTATTTTATTTTTAGTATTTGTTGTTGTAGTGGCAACAGAAATACACATTCCGTACAAATTTGTATTTCTGTTGCCAAAATTCAAGTCAAGACAAAATTCAAGTCTCTACCTATTACGGTTCGTGAGATACAGCCCGCTGACAAACGGACAGACAGACAGACGGACAGCGTAGGCTTAGTAATAGGGTCCCGTTTGCACCCTTTGGGTATGGAACCCTAAAAAATGAATTAGAATTCCGAAAGGGAACTTGATTTCACTAGATTTCATCTTAGTGACGGGAAAATATGTAATTAATACTTTTCAATCGTTTTGTTAAAGGAGTAAGTATTTAATCTAAACATTATACAGTTACTGTACTATTTTAAACTATACTATACGATTTAAACTGTACTATAATATTAAGTAGGTCATACAGTTTCAACCTGTTTGGCGTGTATGTTGTTTAACTACTGCAAGCTAAATACGAGTAAGTTTACAGCACCCTCACCAAACTGCAGTAACGGGGTTAGGTATCGATTACACAAACATGGCTTCTGCACTTAGATACACTTAAGTTTTAGTTTAGCTTACAAACCTTGCAGATATAGAAGCATCGTATGGTCTAGTCTAGAGAATTACCCCTACATTTATAGAGATTTTTAAATTTACAATGGTTTTACAAATCATTTCAAGAAACTAAAGTGATTTGTAATGTCAATGTAAGTCTATCATAACATTCTATAAATTTTAGGGCTAATGTGTAGTTTTCCTTACTTTTACCTAATAGACGTATCCACAAATCCCGAGCAGCCCCGCCCGAGCAATCAGTTTTGACGTCTGACCACGTAATGTCATATCTCTCTGTCATATTATTGCTCGTCGTTCTTTTTACAAGAAAGAGGTGAATTCCCTCGTCCCAGAACAGAGGGCCTACTCTTTTACAAACGAAAACGAAATTTCGGACGAAATTTCGCGTATTTCCTACTACGTTTCTCATTCATTCCGACATTTCTTACGAACGAAAATTGTTTAACGTCTTCGTCGTCGTCGAATCTAAATGTCAAACAACGAAAATTCGTCGAAACGAAATTTCGTCCGAAATTTCGTTTTCGTTTGTAAAAGGATAGGTCCTCTGAGGTAGATTTAGCTTGAATGTCACATTTAAGTGTTGTACCTGTCTACTCTTCACTTATAAGCTTACGAAACTTCCCCTGAATGCTCGGGATAAACGGCGACACAAGACACTCAGTGTATCTCAGTGTAGCGACACCGCCACTACTACTGTAACGAGGTGTCGCGGTGGAATACACACGCAGACATTCGATGTATACACTGAGTGTATTAGTGTCAAGAGTCGTCGTGTTTCCCGGGCTTAAAAATGAGGGAATTTGGGACATAAATTTAACACTAAATTAAATTAGTTCTTGTTGACAAACTTTCCGCTCTTAGTAAACGAAAGTGAAATTCACCACACTCCAAGGTAGGTCTAACTGTTTGGGTCGAATCTCAGGCGAGGCAACGCGAGGAGTGTCGGCGGTGTCTACAGCAATTAGTGTAAACACAGTCGACCTACTGCCGTGAGGGCACTTCACTTCGTGCCGGTGTGAGTGGTGGACACTGTGAGAGGCGTCAGCGGACGCGGGTATTACCCGCTGTGACAAATATTTATCGCACCAAGGGCGGGGTGGCACTCGTAAGACTACGACGCGGCGGTGTCAAACCCTTGTAAATGACGGTGGCCATATCAAATAATTATATATTTTTTAATTCCACGCGTACGAAATCGCAGGCACAGCTTAAGAAATAATAATAATAAGATCATTCACGACTGCTTGGCGCATTGATAGATAGATAGATAGATAAATAACTCTTTATTAATCCACCACTAGAAAAATTAAAATTTATAAATAATTACACAATTTACACAGAAAGTGGAAAATGGGCGGCCTGATCACTAATAGTGATCTCTACCAGGCAACCGTTGGATGGAGAGGATCTAAAGAAAAAATAATACGGGGGTGTACTTACATAAATTACCACTTATACATACACATAAATTACATTACATATACAAGACAATATTACATAGACTGATATACTTATACCTACTACATAATGGCTAAATTAATATAACAGCACGTAAAAGCATGGGAATAGGCAAAATAAATACATAAATAAAATTGGTTTGAGCGTTGGCCGCTCGCTTCACTGCATCGGGTGGTTGCGAGTTCGATTCCCACGAGGCAAATTTCGGAAACGGCCTTTACGTAATTTGCCCTGGTCTGGGTGTCACTAAGTTTAGGACCATACACTTGGTGTCTTGTCTGGCGAT
This sequence comes from Drymonia ruficornis, assembly GCA_947859195.1. Classification (NCBI taxonomy): domain Eukaryota; kingdom Metazoa; phylum Arthropoda; class Insecta; order Lepidoptera; family Notodontidae; genus Drymonia; species Drymonia ruficornis. The sequence continues at coordinate 2,842,545 of OX401921.1, forward strand.
ATTTATTATGTATTTTATAATAATAATAATAATAATAATTTAGCCCTTTTAACGTCCCACTGCTGAGCACGGGCCTCCCCTCAATGCGAGGGTGATTCAGGCTATAATCCACCACGCTGGCCCAGTGCGGGTTGGTGGATTTCACACGTCTAAAGACATGCAGGTTTCCTCACGATGTTTTCCTTCACCGCAAGCAAGTGATAATCATATTAAAGTTATTATTCACACATAGATTTCGAAAAAACCAGAGGTGCGTGCCAGGGTTTGAACCCAGGACCTTAAGCCCGCAAGACGCGTGCTTAACCAATCGGCTACCACTGCTCATACCATTTTATTATTATTATTCATATTTAAGTTACATTGATCAAAGTATTCCTCAAATTTGATCATAAACTACTTACGAGTCTTAAGACACTCGCATACGAAATTGGTATTCATAGAAAATTGTGACATTTTTATCTCTAATAAATTATAAATTAAACAATAGCGTTCGACAATATATAACCACGACTACCTATGATTGCTGTATTGCTATATTGAACAGTCGGGTGTATATGGAACATCGCTATCGCTTATCGCTTATCGTTATCATGACTTCTATGTCCGCAGCCTAAACCCTCGACAGTAAATGCAGGGGAACTACCGCCACTTCTGCTGGGCTGTAAATATGCCTACAAAAATAAAACGCGTATTAATAATTCTTGCTTGGCTGAAAAAATAAAGTTATACCTAATACAGGTGTCAGGTTTGTCGTAGTCAAATTATTCTAATGTGATTTCCGCCGAACAACATGTGTCGAAGCTGAAATTCAGCCAAAATTCCTTATCGCAAATTTATTTAACAAAACTGGAATAATTTACAGTAGAGAAAAACATGATGTGGTATTATTTTAAAGTTATTTAATTATCTTAAAGGATTCTTCTTAGTGCAGATGTTCTTCCTCTTATTGTATGGTTAGTGGCCAATGGTCACCCATCTCTGACTGACCTTGCCAAGCATTGCTTAGCCACCAAATCGTTAAGTAATCTGAGCGTCCCAGTACAGATGATTTATATTTAAAACCCATTTCATTATGCCTAATAACAGCTATTAATTATACCTTGCTACGCTTTGGGGAATAACCTTTCATTTTACTAAAAGCTTCAATTTATTTCTAATAATATTGTAATATTAGGTACTCTAATTAAAATGAAAACGCTTAAGTAAGAACACCAATTTAATACTAAAAATATTCATCCTAAAAACTAACGTAATCCTAAAAAAAACTAAAACGATTTTAATAAAATCTTGTACCAACTCGGTACCGTTTTTTTAATAACAGCTTTTTCGTTCCACAAATAGATATTATTTATATAAAAAAACCGACTTCAAAAAAGCTGGAGCACTAAAAAGCCTGAAATAATATTTCTATTACCACCACTGCCTATCTCTTCGTGAAAATCAGGCTTGATGGTGTGTTATCGAGTATTTGGGGTCGGTGCCAATCTAACTTCTTACTTTTATAGTAGGTAAACTTGGCATACTATACTTGCTACTATACTTACCATCATCAGATCCTGGTTTCCTTATCATGGTACCACCCTTGGGATATCTCCTTTCCAACAAAAAAAGAATCATCAAAATCTGTTCATAAACGACGAAGTTATCCGCGAACAAACATAAAAATATATATACATATATACGGTCGAATTGAGAAACCTCCTCCTTTTTGAAGTCGGTTTTAAAAGATAATATTCATGACGCTAGACGAAGGAAAATATAAAGACAAGCTTAAGAGGAGGTTGTCAGTTGACAAGTCTCTTGTGCTTGGTTGAATAAAAGCTGGCCCTAGTGCACGTCAATCTAGATTGGACCTTTGTTACCGTAAAACACGACTGACTAGGTATTAAATTAATAAAATAACGTTAGAAGATGATTTAAAACTGAAATTAGGTGCAAAAGGTTTTTAGAGAAGAAAATATATATTATAACACTTGATACTAAGGCATTAATATTATCAGTGGCAGAGTGGTATCATATGTGGGCTGGCTCGACCGGGGTAGTACCACACTCTCACAGAAGATCGGCGTAAAATAGCTGTTACAGCTGCGTTTCGTACGATGAATAAGAGAGCCGGAATGCCCCCCTCCCTTTCCTCTGGCCCACGATACTAGTCCCCCTATAGTTCGGCAACGTGCGAGCGATGCCTATGTACAGCAAACATCTATAGAAGGCTACGGTAACTGCTTAACATCAGGCGGGCCGCAAGCTTGTTTCCTTAGTCACATAGAAAATCGACAAGTCAGATGTAATTTACACTAACCGACTGTCGTCCTGAAATCGGACAAGTCAACATGCTTAGGTGGTCGGAAAACAAGAGCCACACCTATCCTTAACCACATAACGTACCACCATTGTTACGTTGCCCAAACACTATCGCCAACTGTTTGGTTAGGCGACGGCCAACATTTGCTATATTCTTCATACATCACAAAGAACAGGTGAGTCCGGGCTCCTAAGCCACCTACACAAATACTGGAACAAAACCGTACCCAACCACAAAAGGAACGGGACCACTGTTACGTTACCAAATAAACGCGTTTATGAACATCTAATAAGTTTCCCTTACACGTGGGTGTTTGTTTAGGTACTTTAATATGTTATTTTAGTCCAAATAAGTGAGTAGTTACGCCAACATAGTGGATTATGGCCCGAATACATCTCGCGTTGGGGGTGTTAAATAATAATAATAATTTAGCCCTTTGAACGTCCCACTGCTGGGCACGGGCCTCCCCTCAATGCGAGGGGGATTCAGGCCATAATCCACCACGCTGGCCCAGTGCGGGTTGGTGGATTTCACATGTCTAAAGACATGCAGGTTTCCTCACGATGTTTTCCTTCACCGTAAGCAAGTGATAATCATATTAAAGTTATGATTCACACATAGATTTCGAAAAATCCAGAGGTGTGAGCCAGGGTTTGAACCCATGACCTTAAGCCCGCAAGACGCGTGCTTAACCAATCGGCTACCACTGCTGTTGGGGGTGTTACCAAGTATTAAATTGGAACCAAAATATAATTTGTTAAATGTGGGGGCACTGCAGTGTACTGCTTACACCTTCGGGAAATATATGCGTGATGTTTTTTTTTAATGTGACTATGGTGGCAAATAAGCGTACAGTGCGCCTGATGTTAAGCTACCGTAGACTATAGATGCTTGAAAAACATTTACTTCTTTATTTCAGTAGGTAGCTATATACAGGTGTTTCAAAATATTTAAATAATCAGTTGCTACGGCCAGATAAATTAATAATAAATATCCTGGATCCCAAACTAAGCAGAGCTTGTACCATGGAAACCAGATAACTGATATTACTACATATACCTACTACTTTTTTGTTTGTAAATACATACTTAATATACATAATTACACCCAGACTCGGGACATACAGACATGTTCATGCACACAAATGCATGCACAAGATATCTGACGTCTGCCCCCCTAGACAAGTGGCATGAACGCTAATCGAATAGAATAGATTAGACTTCACAATGTACGGAAATTTCAAACGTCGCTATGTAAATCAACAACAAGTCGCTATGAAGATCACGCTTGAGATCACGTGACTTATGTCATTTCCATACATGAAGCGTAGCGATTTGAAGGAACGCTTGTAGACGTCAGCCACTTGTCTAGCCCTTCTGGTGTCTCAACATAATAGCAGCTACGTATCTTTCAGCTATGCCGTAAGCACATAATAAAAACTCATCCCTATTAAAAACCTACACTTACCACCCCAACACTACATTACCTCCGTAATTCAAAAGCCTCATACCATCGTAAAGTAAGAACACGGAGTCATTCCACTGCAGGTTACGCCACGACCATTACGGGTAAAATACAGAGTGCGATATTATAACGAGTGACATTTTTATGTGCTGCATTTATGTTATACAGATTAAACATTTTTATTAATTTACTGCTGACTTTCAGTTGATCTTGGAAAGTCTTAGTAATATTTTTATAGGCAACTACATGATTGATTAAATTATGGCTGTGTCCCGCGACTTCGCCCGCGTGGAAATTGGTCTTATTCCAGAGCCAACACTACCTACATTTCAAATTTCATTATAATCGGTTTAGTAGTTAAGACGAGGGTTCGAAATTTGGTTGATTTTCTATTCTACTTTTTCTTTAAGTAAGTATGTGGACTAGGAATCTTATATTTAGATGTATGATTTTTGACTATATTATCATGAGTATCTTTAAATCCAAATCACGATTTGATGAAATTTTCTCGATAAATAAAAAATATGAAATGAGCTCTAATTATTTACAATTTTCCTTGCTACCACGATGTTTTTACGATTTAGATCACGAAATTATTTCTAAAACATAGCAAATAATGATATCTAAACTACCCTTCAACCATATTTTAATTCATGAAGTAGTTTTTTTTTAATTCAAGAAAATGTGGTTTGGCGCTTACGTTGTTTATTTCCGAGCGCGCGCACAATATCGCCATCTCACATTTTAAGTACTTGAACTAACCATGTCTCTCTCTAACTTTGTATTGTCAGTGTCCAGTCGGACTTGTTCGACGTCGGACCTGTGAAGGATTTTTTAAAAAATATTACGAAAAAATATTACGGTCGTGCCACATTACAGGTACAGTACAGTATTTATAGTCCGCCGACGCCTATGATAAATAAATAAATATCCTTGGAAATTATTTTACACATGACTACCTGATCCCAAACTAAGCAGAGCTTGTACTATGGAAACCAGATAACTGATATTACTACATATACTACTTTTTGTTTGTAAATACAAACTAAATATACACTTAATTACACCTAGACTCGGGACATGCGGACATGTTCATGCACACAAATGCATGTCCTGGGCAGGAATCGAACCTACGACCTGCACTGCAGCGTGATTTTCGTTTGCTTTTCCTTGTCTTGTGTAATTTCTTTTCATCTCTTGTCATTTTGTGTCATCTCTTGTCATTTTGTGTCATCTCTTGTCATTTTGTGTCATCTCTTGTCATTTCATAGTTATTCGTGTCATTTCTGTAAAAACTCCCTATTTCGCTTACTGTTATATACTTGCAGCATGGTCTTGGGCCGACAGTGGGAATACATTGCTTGTCAAAACAATGGAGTCGCTTTATTGCGTTTGTTGTAGGTATGGATGGGCAAGTAATAAATATATCATACATCAATAAATTATCGTAAAAAATAACATTACAGATATGGATAGGAAAATGTTTGTCCGTCCTATTCAATCTATTATATTATAAACGAAAGTAACTCTGTCTGTTACCTTTTCACGGCTAAACCGCTGAACCAATGTTGATGAATTTTGGTATGGAGATAGACTGGGTCTTGGCGGAGAACATAGGCTACTTTTTAGGGTTCCAAAGGGTGCTAACGGGACCCTATTACTAGGCCTACGCTGTCCGTCTGTCTGTCTGTCCGTCTGTCAGCGCGGGCTGTATCTCACGAACCGTAACAGGTAGAGAGTTGAAATTTTCACTGAATGTGTATTTCTGTTGCCGGTGCAGAACAAATACTAAAAATATAATAACATTTAAAAATAAATATCAAGTCTCAAACTTGATATTTTTGATGTGTTTATTCTACGGTGGTACGGAACCCTTTATGTGCGAGTCCGACGCCTTCAGATCTTATGAATGTTTTCTTGAAATAAATATAGTGTATTTTAAGTAATTAACTGGCCAACCCTCAGGTCCTACCTACCATGTTAGGATCTTTTTCGTTCTAGCGGGTGTAAACCGTGATTTAACGAGTTAATGTGATAATTTTTGTATTTAAATTATTCAATTCAATGTATTTGTTTCAGACATAGTCCAATATTGATTATTAAAATTATTATAATTTCACAATAAATATAAAACAATAAATAAAAGTAAAATTAAATTAAAAAAATAAATATATTTATTTTTATTTTTCATGTTTTATAATATAATATTACATAAATTAAAATAAAATACAATAAAATAAAAACCTACCCCTAATTAAACAAATACCGTCCGCGTGGGATACTGGCTGCATGTCCTCCCTGTATTCAAGCTGTTCCTGTTGTCAAGCTAATTTTTTGAGCAAGGAAAGAGCCAGCCCTCTTGTCACCTGTGGCGGTAACCAGTCTAAGGGTGATTTTGATAGATAAAACATAAAGATAAAAAGATAAACAAAAAATAAATGCATGGTTAAATCAATAAAATTAATAAAAACTGAAAATTAAATTAAAAAATATATTAAATATGGTAAAAAAAAATATTATGACACCGCTGATGACTTCATGATCGGCATCGAAGTTAAGTACCAAAGTATTCCTTTGCCTACGAAACATGAAAAAGATACTCATATCCGGCAGTCAGTCACTGACACAGAGTATGTACATTTTTACCCGACTACGGTGGGCGGAGGGTTATGATTTTGACCGATATGTATGTATGTTCATCTGCTCCCGTATAACGTCCAAACTATTTTTATCATAATAATTTGACTAATGAGATATCGTTGGACGCGTCTGGATCGTCCGCTGGTTATAGGCTATTATACGATCGAAATATTGTTATACGTATCTATCAGCATATTGTAGGTATTGTTTGTCTTCTTTTGACTTACTTTGTCTTCAGCAATAAAAACAACATAGAAATTAAATTATTTTTTTCAAATACACTCGACATAAAAATCCCATATAAAACGAAAAAAATATATTTGAATATTTTCATCCATTTCATCTATTTTAAAAGGTGCACTGGGACATATTATTTTAATTGTACGAATTAAACAATATTGTTCCTTCAAAAAATAACTATACTATAGTCTACTCCATAGCTGTTCTGTCCTAGCTAAGCGAGAGGGATATATCCTTCGGCAGCTCACGCGACGCTAGCCACACCCCGAAACTAAAATTCATTTTTTTCTTGTATCGTCTTAAGGAGATAGTTTAGATAGATCGGTTTAGTAGTTTCGGTATCTAGGTACCTACGTAGGTATTACAGCGTCGTCGTGGCGTGTGCGGGCGACTAGGTATGCCAGCGACGAAGTATTTATCCGCTGTTTTATGTCTTTTTATTTTATTCTTTTCCATTATTTATAATTTATATGATGTATTATATACCTAATATATATTTCGCACGTACCTATGTCTTTTACTGGTTTATTTTATTAGATATATTTTGTTACTTTTCTTTATTTATTTTCTATTGGGTAGCCAGTGCTATGTACCTACATATGACCCATTGAGGAGGGTTTGGCTGAAAATCAGCGCTGGGGGGGTCTCGGTTCCCTCAAGCACATGCTGAGCCAGATTCCTTTTCGACACAGTTCGCAGTGACCTCTTTTTTTATTTTTGTTTCTGTTTTATTTGTTTATGTTCTATGTCTTGCGTGTTGTGTCGAATAAATGTTTTTTCTTTATTTCTTTCTTTCTCTTTAGATACGCGTTAACAAACATTCACACACACACACACACACACACTTTTGCATTTCTAATATTAATAATAGGATTGCCAGACTAACACACCAACTATATAGCCCCAGACTAAGCAACACTTGTACTATGGTTACCATAAAATGGACAAAGGGCGATCCCAGTGACACCCAGTCCATCTGAAATTAGCCTCTGGCGGGAATTGAACCCGCTACCACCATAGTCAACTCTCTCTAGTTGCTTTCAAGGACAAAGTTTAGGTTCTAGCTTTCGTGAGCTCGCCGGGCAGTCTTAACGTCTTTAATGTAAAAGTCACATAATTCCAGCCCGGTTCAAAGTATTGTATTACATAACTACCAAGGTAACGCGACTGTTTAGGTATTTGAAACCTGAAAGAATTTGAAAAGTATTAGTCCCACTTGCGTTTATGGAACACATTTCAAACGAAAGGTTAAAGCTGGTAGAGCCAAGCTGTAGCCAATTGACTGCAGCTCATAAACGGGCTGGCTCGACCGGGGTAGTATCACCCTCTCACAGAAGATCGGCGTAAAGCAGCTATTACCGCTGCGTTTCGTACGATGAGTGAGAGAGCCGAAAGCCCACCTCCCCTCCCCCTCCCTTCACCCTTCAGGTCGGCAATGTGCGAGCAATACCTTTGGTATTATAAGCATCTATAGGCTACGGTAACTGCTTAACATCAGGCGGGCCGTAAGCTTATTGCCACCGCAGTCCTATTAAAAAAAAGATCTACAAAAAAGTTAGTTTGATACTTTAATAGCTTCTACCTACATAGCAACATAGATCGTAAGATAGATCGCCCAACATTCACGAGGGCCGATATGCTAAGTCCGACAGGAAATACCCTCCAACTCACGAATAGCAATAGCCGAAATAAACGTAATAGTGTGGTCTGCACAATAATCATTTGAATACGAATGTACTGATTTCCTAGGCGGAATGTTTGAACTGTCGATCAGACGAAATGGACCACCAGTTGGCAAAATACACGTACCTACTTTCCGACTATTCCGAACCATTTGAAATGGGTATTCCTTTTTTTTTTCTTTAATGATTTTAAAAAAATAGCTTATTTAATACGTGAAACGTCGTGAAAAGTGAATTTGAATTCACTGTCGCAAACATGTAATTCCTTCTAGATGAGAGAGAGAGCAAAAGGAAAAGTACACTTAATTTCATCATTATAAAAAATACTTCTGCATCTTTAAAAACTATAAACGTAAACATTTTTATTAATCAAAGTAACTTTTTTATATGACTAATGCGGCAAACAGGCATAAGGTCTGCCCGATCAGCAGATACGGACCATGTAGTAGCATATAGATGTTTGTAATACGAAAGGCAAAGCTCGCCCGTTGCCGACCTGAAGGAGAGTGGTATGGACGGAGGGAGGGTTAGGGGAGAGATTACCTTCCGGCTCTATCACTCATCTTACGAAACTCATAATCACTACTTACTGACTTTAACTTTATGGCAATGATTGCAAAATACAATATTTTTACCTAAAACAGAGCCTCAAATTACAAAACCAACCCCAATAAGAACGTCTCCCGATGTTATCTATCGATAATATGTATTGTTATCTCTTTACCTGACCTAGATCCGAATTCCTAGAAAATTATAGTTTTTTCCACGTGACCGAAATTATCTGCTCTCCACTGGAATACCCTCTCGATACGGCTGTTGCCTCACGCCAATAATAACCGACTTTTATTGCTATCTCACCTATTCTCCGGTCTAAGTTGCTTTTTTTACAAATGGCTGTGAGTTACAACGCGAGTGCAATACAATTTTATTATTTTAACGAAGTATCTTTGTATTGGTAGTTAACTTTGTACGCTTGATAGCGCAATGCTTTTTGTGGATACGTGCTTTAGGGTTATTTGATTGCGAAATTGGGTTTTGGTAGCGGTAGGATAATTAACATTTACTCAGAAGCTCACTTCGATCTTTTACATAAAAGCGGCCAAATAATTGTTAATATATTAGGGCCTCCGCAGACTAGCTACTTTTAGCATCGGCGATCGGCGATTTTGATGCTGCGTCTCGCTCGTTCGCGCTCGAAGAAACGCAACGCAGCATCGATACGTCACAAAATCGCCGGTCGCCGATGCTAAAAGTAGCTAGTCTGCGGAGGCCCTTATTGATGGTAGAGCCAAGCTGTAGCCAATTGACTGCAGCTCATACATTGGCTGTCTTGACCGGGGTAGTACCACCCTCTCACAGAACATCGGCGTAAAGTAGCTAATACAGCTGCGTTTCGTATGATGAGTGAGAGAGCCGGAAGCCCAACCCCCGCCCCCTTACATCCACTGCCCTTCAGATCAGCAACAGGCGAGCGATGTCTTTGATATTGCAAGCATCTGCGGTAATTGCTTAATATGAGGCAGCAAATTATAAAAAAAAAACAAATGTGTATGAAATGCAATGACACGCAAAGATACTGCAAGCGAATTTACATCTCACTTCGCTAAGGGCTTATTGTCCGCAATAACTATTTTGGCAAGCAATATACATTACGAAGTACTTTTTCGCAATGTGTTTTTCGTAAACTAGTATGAAATTATACGCTGCAGTCGAATCGTGCCAATGATAATGTTAAGATGTAGTATTCAATTGTGTGGTGAGCGCGTAACAAATTAATTGCATTCGTCCAGTCAAATTGAGAATGTTATAACAAATGTGTGATTTTCGCTGCAAATCTAATGCAAATCTAATCAATCTTAGGCGGTAACATATCTGCTAAAGTAATACAAATGGTTAAAAATAACGTTCTTGAAACTGTCTCGCCGCGTCAATCGTCAATGTACATTTAAACACCAAATCGTGACTCGAATAAATAACAACGCCTTCAAACCAGATTGTATTTTAAATAAGAGATGAAAAATGCAGCTGTCAAACGTGAACGTTGTTATTTTTCTTTAATATCGCTATTTCATTTCAGTGGCCATTTTGCGGGATCGAAACCGCTCGAATAAAAGTTTATGCGTGGATGTGCGGAATATTGAGCTGTGATTTTTTTTAAAGTTTGGTTCAAGTATTTTAAAAATGTAACATGGGGTGGTTTTTATTGGTGGTAACGCTTAGCTGTAGGTAATTTACTGCGGCTCATGGACGGGCTGGCTCGACCGGGGTAGTACCACCCTCTCACAGAAAATCGGTGTAAAGTAGCTATAACAGCTGCGTTTCGTATGATGAGTGAGAGAATTGAAGACAAAATCTAAAGCTCGGGATACACGACGTCACTTGACACTATACACCGAGTGTCTGCGTGTGTACACCACCGCGACACCTTGTGACAGTTGTAATGGCGGTGTCGCGACGCTGAGATACACTGAGCGTCAAATGTCGCCGAGTATCCCGAACATTATATACCATCTATTTTGTCTATTTCCAGCCTTTGAATTAAGGAACAGAGAGCAAGTCGGTACGTCATAATCCGTGACAGGTCTCACGTTCGCCCTGGTATGGCCCTGGTAACAAAATTATAAGGTATACACCCATCCCCATTTCCTACCTCGCTGGATTTCGAGCTGGGCAGTATTCATGAGGCTCAGGTAGCCCCAATTTTTAAAGTTAAGTAGTTTTCATTCTGGCGGGTTTCCAGCGCCGTAATAACCGCATCACAAATAAGTGTCTCCCCGCAAGGCGTCTCTCTACATTGTTTCAGGGGATAAATTTGGCAATGCGAATGGATCAGTGCAAAGATGTTAATGTTGTAAATATATGATTATTTTAGCGTACCTAGAGCACACACACACACAGCTCTGGCAGGAATTTATCGCTGTCGTCTCTACATAATATTTGTAAGGCATTTAGTTTTGTGGATGCTTTTCTACTTTCATTACAAATAAAATAAGACACTTATATAGCAAACCTGGATAAATATATATATTTTTTTTGTTACCTATTGTGTCCCACTGCTGGGCAAAGGCCTCCCCATCTTCATCCATCTATCGCGGTCTTGGGTTTTCTCGTACCATCCGTCCAGATGAGCGTCGAGGTCATCGCACCACCGTTTTCTGGGTCTACCTCGGCGACGACGTTCGTGTTCTGGGACCCACCAAGTGGGAGTAGGCATGCACAGCTTTCTAGGCTAGTTTTTATTAATTTTTATTTAAATACCTTATTTTCTTTTTTTACTCACACTGTGTTAATGCATGCCTGCTCACATAGCGTTACTGTTTGAAAATGTATACAATTATTCTTTTGAAAAGAGTAACCATTGAGTTTCTTGCCGGCTCTTCTCAATGGAAGCAACATTTCGAACCGGTGGTAACGCTAAAATATTGTTTATATTGACTATTTATAAATGCTCTAATGAGCTTACATGAATAAAAACCTTTTGACTTTGACTTTGACTTTGACCACCCGGTGGTCGCTCTGGCCCACCTTTCCGAGCTCATTCGGCTCAGATGATCCGCCCAGGTCCACTTAAGTGCAGCTGTTTTCGCTCCCGCATCCGCGATACGAGTCATGGAAATATAATAAGAAATAAATATCACCTGAGTTTCGCACCAACTGTATGGTCCGAAACTAAGCAGAGCTTGTGCTATGGGTACCGTATAATGGACTGGAGCGATCTCAGTGACACACAGACCAGGGATAATAACGAAAGGGCGATTCCGAAATTTACCTCTAGCGGAAACCCAACCGGCAACCACCCGATACAGTGATGAGTGAGTGGCCTACGCTCAAACCACTGCACTAAGCAGTCGTCGCAAAAATGTAGAGATAACTAGAATCCCTTCTTCCCTTTTCAATACCTACTATTAATTATACTATTGATAACAGTAACCTATAAATAGTCTAAATAAGCAAAGAGTGATACGATTTTGATATCTACAATTACCTACCTACATACTTTTCACTATCTACTCGCTTTTTCACTAGATTTGATTTTTCAAGATTTCATAAGGACCTATTATTTTCAAGTTTTCAAGTATATAAAGTGAACTCAGCATCTCATTCGTCATGTAAAAATCATATATCCCAGTTTATCTGCCAACATACAAGCTCAGAAGGTAACGGTAAGGGCAATATCAGGAAACTCCTACTAATCTTTATTAACGTATATTTTGAAAAATAGGTGTATGGCGCAGAAAATTATATATCAAAGGTGTTTTTAGAAAACGAAGATTAATTCGTGAAAAATTGGATTGGGCTATGAAAAAATGATAGGCAGTAAGTATTGGGGCTCTGAAATGAACAATTTTTAATATATCCATTGCGATTATGTTAAATCTTGACACTAATTATTATCATCTCAATTTTTTCACACCACAAAGTAGATATAGAGAGCATTAATAAGGTAGGAGTTGGTTGCGGGCGGCAGACGGCACACGTCAATCCCATAGGAATTGAGTGCCGTCGTGACGTCGTTGTGACGTCGCGACGTCACGACGACACTCAGTTTCTATGGGATTGACGTGTGCCGTCTGCCGTCTGCCACCCGCAACCAACTCCTACCTATAGACAACATCATCATCATAATTTATCATCCAGAAGACACCCACTGCTGGACATAATCCTCCTCTTTTCCTCAACGACTGATCCTGTGCTCGCATCATGCAGTTTCCCGCGACCTTCATCAGGTCATCGAGCAACCTTGTGGGGGGGGTGTCGTTGTCAGCATACAATATCTTTGGTATTTGGGACTTTAAAGGGTGACCATTTAGGCTTCAGAGGCTTGAGTGGCCATACACAACCACTTTGTGGAGGTATTAAGTCAACTCAAAGGCCACGGTTCACCTGATAGTCAGAACCCAACGTGACAGGTTGTGAACCTTGTCGCCGTATACAGTTACTGACTATTACCTAATCCCGAGGGATAGGTCGGTTTCCTCACGATGTTTTCTCTCACCGTAAGCGAACTGTAAATTATGCACATAGATGAAAATTCATCCATTGGAGCATGCCCCACCGGGGATCGAACCTGGGACCTACTGATTGTTAGCCCAATTTGAATTTGAAAAATTTCCATGCCTCGGAGTGCCGTCGGTCCTAAGTCTAACCTCTCTCCGGTCGTGACAGATTGCCGTCTGACTATATATGAGATTGAGAGAAAAGAAAGTGCTTGCGCATGCACTAGTGCACTATAAAATATCCTGCGCAGATGGCCAGTGTCTATTGAGATTAGCCGCCGTGGCCCAACTTCGGCCAAGATGACTTTTTTATTTGGGACTTATCCAAGCGGTAGCGTGTTTTATCGCGGATTTTGTAGCCCCACACCCGCGCGGTAATCGGATCATGTTATATAGGCAGCCCCAAAATCGCGGCTTCTTTCATCAGCCGCCGTTCGTTTAATGACAGTGTGTAAAAAAGTTGGTAGGTACTCTTTAAATAATACTCTGAGGATGTCTAGTGGTATGGTGATAAGAAACACGGTTCATAATCGGTTAACCAACTTTTGGTCAAGTTTTCATAATGTGTCACCATCATACTGTACATATTTCTTTTCAGGATTTCAGTGATCGATAGACTAACGTCATTGGACAATAATGCATAGTGTCTCTATTAGACCCCTATTATAAAATGAGCAGTAATCTGCTTTTTAAAAATCAAACTTTTATCCACTCCTTAAGAAACCTTAGAGCAATATTGCCTTCAAAATTAGGCATCTTGTAATAAACAGTCCGTAGTTACCGTTCCGTATTTAATTTTGCCTGAACGCAGCGCCAGGCATGGGACCGGACAGTGACCACGGCTAATTAATTTAGGTACAGCGCGGGACAAACACTCACTAGATGAGATTCTGAGGGGATGCGGGCTAAGAGAACCGTTTAAATAATAAAATAGTGGTGTTAATTACGATTAGTGGAAGTAATTATGTAATTTATTTTTAATTAGTTTGTGACATTATTACGAACACTGCTAGGTGTATGTAGGTGTTTGCTGTTCTTCCAGCTATGATTAAAATATATTTTTTTGTGAAATAATGTTCTTCATATAGATTTATAAAAGTTTCGCGCATGCGCTTTAACTAGATACCGCCCTACTAAGAAAAATCATTTCGAGAAATGAGACAACTATTTTCGATGCGGCCTGTGAGTTTCATACAATGGTTGCTGTCAGATGTAGTGAAGCACAAAAAAAATTGCGTGGTATCAGTTGCCGCATTTTATTAGTGCGCATGCTCCATCTAGTTGGAGCCACCTGGCGGAAACTAAAATTAATCTATGGTTCTTCATCCAAAAAGTCTTGAGTGAGACTAACCGCACTTGACTTAAAAAAAAATGGCCATTTCTCTAAAAAGCTTTTTTGTATGTGGCTCAGCTGAAAAAAAATCGTACGGCCCGCCTGATGTTAAGCTATTACCGCGGCCTATAGATGCTTGCAATACCAAAGGCATCGCTCGCACGTTGCCGATCTGAAGGGGAGTGGGAAGAGGAAGGAAGGAGAAAAGGGAGAGAGCATGTAGATATGAGCTGCAGTAAAACCTATAACCTAAATAAGCTTTACACACTAACCCCCTTATTCATAGAAAGTTATGATCGACTTGCAGTGGAATTACAAATCACATTTGTTCCTATAAATGTTTTTCAAAACCATTGCAAACTGGCTAAAATCTCTATGAATAAGGGGGTAACATTTCAGTCAACGCCTGAAGACTCCCCCCGATTTACAGGGTTTTTTTGCCAGTTTACAATGGTTTTAAAAAGCATTCCTAGAAACAAAAGTGATTTGTAATGCTAGTTTTAGTCGTATGCCGCTCCCGATCACAAAGTTTTAACGCTGGAACGCATAGACATAATGTCATAAGTGCTTGGGCGAGGCATGCGAGGCATCTGGACGCACCTCAGTTGGTGCGTGTGCCACCACAAGCCAGTGCTTGTGCTCACTAAGGCAGGGTATTTTTCAGTGCATGCGCCTTTTGATCTTAATCTTTTGACGGGCCCGTTAGCGTGGTTGGCGCGGAGGCGCCTTTCACGCTGCAGGTCGTAGGTTCGATTCCTACCCGGGACATTCATTTGTGTGCGTGAACATGTCTGTATGTCCCGAGTCTGGGTGTATATATATATATTAAGTATGTATTTACAAATAAAAAAGTAGTATATGTAGTAATATCAGTTATCTGGTTTCCATAGTACAAGCTCTGCTTAGTTTGGGATCAGGTAGCCGTGTGTAAAAAATGTCCCAGGATATTATTATTATTATTATAATTTGAGTTGATAGCGAAATATTCGTCAAAAGTACTCAATATTCCATTCCTCTTCACGTTGTACTCCATCGAGAATCTGTACGTGACCGTCCATAGTTCAACTTTATTAAAATTAAACCAAATATTTTGGTTAAGACCCCTTTTTCCTTAACATTTATCCCCAACGTTAAGGCTGACTCACAAACCAAGTTGTAACTTAACTATGAGGGTAACTTGTGTAGGGTGAGTGAGTGGTTGGGTATTGTATAGCCACTGTGTAGAGTAAGTTACGAACTTAGGGTCGTATTAATAAATTCATCTCAAAGTTGAGATCGATCTTAAGATGCTGTTTTTGGCAGATGTTCCATACATTAAACGTCAAAACTGCATCTTAAGATCGATCTAAACTTTGAGATGCACTCGTACGCAACATAAACTTGAGAGCTACTTAGCCTTGACGCGACAGACAAAAAATTACCCGAAAAATAATGATGAAAAATGTTCCTGTAAGATTATCGCCCCCAGTCCACTTAGGGTGCCCATAGAACAAGCTTTGCGTAGTTTGGGACGTTACACATGGTTTTTTGGCCGTACGGGGGGCTGGGGGGGGGGGGGGGTTTGGGCAGCCAAAGCTGATGTGTTGGTCTGGTGATATTTATTTATAAATAAGTAAAATTAGCGAAGCGCCACGTTCCTAATTCCGTGTAAAGTTTAACCCCGTCTTGGCGTGTACTAGTGATGTTAAACAACTATATTCCCGGTAAGTCCCAACACTTGTATCACAGATACGTACGCCCCCTGAATGGACTAACGTCCAACTGCAAGCGGTTAATTAAATTGTTCCCGCCGCCTCCGCATAAAACCGCGCCGAAAACACAACGCTAATAATATTAGCGTATTTCCATAATAACTTACTGTTTTACGGAGTTCCAAGTTTTATAAAACGAGTATAGAAACGGAGACTTTTCAAATACCTCTAATAGTCCTCTCACAGGATATAATAATAATATCCTGGGACATTTTTGTACACACGGTTACTTGATCCCAAACTAAGCAGAGCTTGTACTATGGAAACCAGATAACTGATATTACTACATATACTACTTTTTTATTTGTAAATTTATACTTAATATACATATACACCCAGACTCCGGACATACAGACATGTTCATGCACACAAATGCATGTCCCGGGTAGGAATCGAACCTACGACCTGCAGCGTGAAGGGCGCCTCCGCGCCAACCATATCGGCGTAAAGTAGTTACAGTTGCGTTTCGTACGATTAGTGAGAGCCGGAAGCCCAACTCCAGCCTTCCCCTCCCTCTGTCCCACTCCCCCTCAGGTCGGCAACGTGCGAGCGATTTCATTGGTGTTGCAAGCATCCATTAGCTATGGTAACTGCCTAACACCATTGCGGGCCGAACGCTTATAGTCACATAAAAACACTTTGTAATTTTTAATGAGAATTAGCGTTGGCAAGCCTGGCCCACTCCGCACTTTAGGTACGAAGTTACAAGTTCTTGCCTTGGTAGGTCCACTCCATATGTTGCCGTGCGTCAGAAAAGACAAGAGTTACGGGATAGAAAGAGACTCCCTTGTAGGTGAATATAATTTTAAGCGCACAGTGCTGCGTAATAATAATAATAAATAATATAACGTCACGACTTTTATCCCCATTCGGGGGTAGTCAGAGGCTTGAGTGGCCATACACCACCACATTGAGGAGGTATTAAGTCAACTCAAAGCCCACGTTTCACCAGATAGTCAGAACCCAACGTGACAGGTGGTGAACCTTGTCGCCGTGTGTACAGGAACTAAATATTACCTAATCCCGAGGGATAGGTAGGTTTCCTCCCGATGTTTTCCCTCACCGTAAGCGAACTGTAAATTATGCACATAGATGAAAATTCACCCATTGGTGCATGCCCAACCGGAGATCGAACGCTGCGACAGTGCACGCAGTGCTGCGTCTTAGCAAGAATCGCTATTTATTTAGTGGAGTGAAGTATCTGTTTCTTTGTAATCTGTGCCAATGGCGTGTTTTCAAACGTGCTTTTAAACGAACGCAAACAACGAATATCGGTATCGTGTCCCGGAAATTAATTATTCGATTCATGAAATCCAGTAATTGAAGCGCTTCAATTCGCTGTCATGTCAAAAACCTAAACAATTGAAAGCCAGCACATACAGCTGATATATCTAACAAAGGCTAGCTTAATTGAATTCGACGCAGCGTTGAGTGTTGGGAATCAAATCAACATGTGTGCGTTGTGTAAAACGAAGTGTTGTGTAATGTGGGTTACGCTTTATGCATCGCGGGAAAATACTATAACGTTTGAAAATGGAATACTGCGTTCCAAATATTTGGAATCGAACGAACTTAAAAATAAATGGATTTTTTTAAAGTTGCATGCCACAAATTACTAGTTCTTTTTTACAAATAGATTGAGCCTGTGATTGATAAAGGCCTTAGTTTGTTTTATTTAAAAAAAAACTTTAAAACTTTTCGCAATATCTAGTATGAGAGATTTACTCCAACAAATAGAAAATTTAAATTAACTCTACGCTAACAAACTAAAAAAACAATTAAGTAATGTAAATACTGGTCTGCCTACAGAGACGGGTAGGTAGTTTTTTACCTAAAAATAAACAAATTCCCTCCCGCCCAGGTATACAGAATCAACGTTAAATCTATCCCGGGCAGCTACCTTAATTAAATCGAGTGGAGCCACCATCGGAGTAGGGTTACTATCGGTTTGTTATCCCGGGGACACCGTGCCTCACTAATTCCATCCACTTTTAAAACTGCGCGTCCTTTTTCATTAGATGTGTCCATATGACGCGCATGCCTCACCCGAGCACTCATATTATGACATTACGTCTATGCGTTCCGACGTCAAAAGTGAGTGCTCGCGCGAGGCATGCGCCTGATGAAGACGCCGCCATTGATGCGTCTAAAAATGGATTCAAAATTTCGAATGTGGAAACGATTTTTTTTTGTAAAATAGACCAATGTAGAAAATGATTTAAACATTTCTATTTTGTGCATGTCAAAATAAATGTTACCCATATAAAACCGATGTTGTATAAAACCGATTTTAAGAAAATTATATATAAAACATATACAATCCTTTTTTAGACAGTCGTGTAAAAATATAGGTTAGGTACCTACTTACGTATTGAGGAAATAAAAAAATAAACAATTGCTAAATATCAACATTTAAAACATTTAAAAAATCCATAATGAATTATTATCATCTCAATATACACTCTTACTATTAGTACCTATAGGTCAGTGTTATCCGATATTCTCGTCCCCAAATTCCTATAACTTCTTGAAAGAAACTTCTTACTGTTTTACTACAAAAATAAAGTAATAAATTAAGTACGAACTTTCCCTACATAACACTATTCTGGCACGCTGCCAGAGTCCGATTACACTAGATGTGGGGATATCATAGTTCCCACTTGACCTTTAATTTAACCTTGAGTAACGATATCATGCAGAAATGAATCATGCATAAAATATAACTCAGTATGATTATTTTGTCATGTGGTCGATATTTTTGTTTTTTAATATAGGTACTTAGGTACATATTTTTTATTTGTTTTTTATATCTCCTAAGCTATGCAACATTTTCACAAACTGATTCTTGAATTGGTTGCTACTCTTAAATGCAGTTTACACTGGACTCTACGTCATTTGATGTGTTCGAAGGCCGCAAAAAGTAAATTGTCACAAATATTCAAAGGCCCATAACTCTGAAATATAGTATAGTCTGACTTCACTAAGCGTATATCATGTAGTTTTATTATTATTTCGTACTTTTGAAGTAATCTGTATAAAAAGTAGGGTGGTAAATACTGACCCAGTTATTTCGTGTTGGTCTCCATTCCCGTTTCAATTATAATTTGATTTACACAGCGGATAGCATCGGCTCGGTTAGCCATTAGTGTGATTGTGATTACCCGTGGTATTGTCAATCGGACGTGCCTACTGCTCACCACTGATAACCCTGTGGCTTTTAGTTATTTTGTACATGACTGAGTTTAGTATTACTACTAGTTTTTTAGTTACTACTAGTTTACTACTAAGCTATGTTTTTGTAGTAGGTACATAACAGTAAATGGTAACTGCATTAAGGTGGTAGAGCCCAGTGGCAAATAATAGACTGGAGCGAATATTCAGGCTGGCTCGACCGGGGTAGTGCCACCCTCTCACAGAAGATCGGTGTAAAAGAGCAAATTTAGCTGCATTTCGTACGATGAGTGTGAGAGCCGGGAGTATGAATACCTCCCTTCCCACCCTATATCCCATTTCCCATCAGACCTATAAGAAACATACAAAGTTAAACTCGTTATGAACACGTGTCTTGTGAAATTTCCCATTTGACATAACTCGTGTTTATCTCGTCTTTAACTTTTTTGTAGTAACATGTATAATTTCCAAAAGTTTATGTTAGGTACCAGGGGGCTTACCACGACCTCTTATCGCGATTCAATTATAGGAACGTTTTAACGTTTCAGCGACTTTTTGTGCAATGACGTACCTTAGGTATTGTCATGACAATAAGAAACGTCATTGCACAAAAAGTCGCTGAAACGTTAAAACAATACTGCTATAAGAGGTGGTGGTAGGGCCCCTGCTCTTTATAAAGAACTTCATGCATAAATACTTATAAATTCAGAGCAGTATCAGTTAAGTCATTCAATAAATGTAGATACTTATCACTGAATACTGAAAGGTTATGAAAACACGCGTAGATTAACATTGAAAGCAACTGTAAATACAGTAATTTTAATTCAAAATGCACCTCTCAAAAACAACTCTAAAAGCCGTCCAAAAACCGTGAATGAATGCAAAGACAAACTAAGTTTTGCATATTCCCTGCTTTTCACAACATAAAACAGTTTTCGCATTGCATAGCTTTTGACCAAGGTTCTTTTAATAGAGGATAGACAAGTTGAGTTTTTGATTAAGAAGAAATTCAACTTTATTCTGCTGCCTTAAGGTCTATTATACCTTGACAATTCTTAGACAGAAAAAACGAGCCGAGCGAGAGACCCTAGTTGGGACCGTGTCCCTCTCATTTCGAGTTGCCATGCCAAAATAATATTATCGTTGGGTAGTGATTGTTAGTTTTTAAATCAAGCAAATAAATTAATTTATTATTTATCGTGACTATTGTTTTATCATATTAACAATAGTCACGATAAATACTAAATTAATTAATTTGCTTGATTTAAAAACTAACAATCACTACCCAACGATATTATTATTTTGGCATGGCAACTCGAAATGAGAGGGACACGGTCCCAACTAGGGCCTCTCGCTCGGCTCGTTTTTTGTGCAGTAGAGAACAGTCCAGTATGTATTTACGTTCGTGCTTTTGACTTTACCTAAAATAATGTCGAATAATTCCAACTTTAAAAGTTTATTTCGAAAGAGTATTTTTTAGAAAAATATTCTTTGCACACGGTCCAAAGTTTTCACAGTTGTGAATTTGAAAAAATAGCGTAATTTTTGTTCACAAAGAGACCGCAAAAAGAAAGATTCCGTTTGCGGCGCGCCTAAAAACACGATCCTTTGAGCACCTGTTGCTGTACTTTTTGCTTTTAGTGTGTAGCCCGCCTAAGCCGGGTTTGGACCGGTTGGCTGAAAGTTTCTTTGTACACACCGGACTGAAACAACGTAGTTAATTAACACAATTTTATAAATATCGTCAGACAAAGACCAACTGTGTGGCCCCAAATTAAGCAACGCTTGTACTATGGTTACCATACAATAGACAGTGACATCCAGACCAGGGCAAATTACGATAACCGTTTCGGAAATTTACCTCTGGCAGGAATCAAACCCATAACCACCCGATACAGTGAGTCGAGCGGCCAACGCTCGAACAACACACAATTTTATAAAAAATAATAATATATAATAATAATTTAGCCCTTTTTTAACGTCCCACTGCTGGGCACGGGCCTCCCCTCAATGCGATTCAGGCCATAATCCACCACGCTGGCCCAGTGCGAGTTGGTGGATTTCACATGTCTAAAGACATGCAGGTTTCCTCACGATGTTTTCCTTCACCGTAAGCAAGTGATAATCCTATTAAAGTTATGATTCACACATAGATTTCTAAAAATCCAGAGGTGTGAGCCAGGGTTTGAACCCATGACCTTAAGCCCGCAAGACGCGTGCTTATCCAATCGGCTACCACTGCTTACCACAATTTACACAATGCCACAATTTTATATGCAACACTATTTTATGAGGGGAAGGGAGAGCTGGGAGCCCAACACCCATCAACCAAAACGCATCTCTAATAGCTTATTTACGCCGATCTTCTGTGAAAGGGTGGTACTACCCCGGTCAAGCCAGCTCGTATATGAGCTGCAGACAATATACAGCTACAGCTTGGCTCTACCACCAAGAAATCCATTATACGAAGCGATTAAATCGCGCACGTCGCTATCACAACGCGTTCTATCTCAAGAGAGACCTATCTTTTAACAACGCTATTAAGTACACATGCACTCGATAACCACTATTGTTGCGCGTAAACATAGACCGGCAAGTGTCTGGTGACCACTTATCCGGAGGTTCAGAGACATTAAGAAAGCTCGTAACGTCGTTAAGGGATGTTTATTGGTCAGACGTGACCGTCTTTGTCCTAGTTTTGTGTATAATGTACTCCAGTTACGTGAGGTAAGCGTTCTGCAATAAGTTTGCCTTTTGGATAATAGGGTACGAAAGTTGTGTAATAATCTTAGTGATATTGGTATATACGGGGTGTTAGAGCTATACCGCACGAGGACACCAGTGGTAGCGTAACCAGTCGCTCCACCAACAAAATGTATAGAGCTGTATGGAGGATATCGCCTGGTGTCCGCTTGGTAGCGCAACCAATTCGATGTCGGCTACTGAATCACCCACTGGTGGCGCCACCAAGGTTTTCTCGTGCGATATCGCCCTTAGGTTAGATGAAGGGCGTATATAAATGATAATTCATGCTTGCACAAAACATAAATTAATTTAAATTAAAAAAAAACTGATAAATGCCAGAGAAAACTTAACAAAAATACTGTACAGGGGGGTTACTCCGAAATACGTCGCTGACGGATCGTCCGAAGTACGGATTCGATTTACGATCAAAACAATGTCAAATCGTAGAGAAAAACGAAAGAAGAAATGTCAAATCACGACAATCCGTCAGCCGAAACGTTAGGTTCGTATTTCGGAGTAGGCCAGCAGTTTTTAAACAAAGAATTTGGTAAGTAACCTGATGTTTAAAATGAAAAACTTTTAATAAAATATCTATTCGATTTAACAACGCGTGCGAATACTCGAAAAGTAAATAAATCGGACACAAGATTACACGTTTGACCGAATTCAAATAGTTCCCAAACTTTCCCGCGCACCTGGCCGGGATTCGATTTATTTTATTTCGAATTTCAAAGTTTTATTTAGACATTTTAGATGTTATACTTATAATGTAGTCTATATAGAATAAAAAGCAGTGGTAGCCGATTGGTTAAGCACACGTCTTGTGGGCTTAAGGTCCTGGGTTCAAACCCTGGCTCACATCTCTGGATTTTTAGAAATCTATGTGTGAATCATTACTTTAATATGATTATCACCTGCTTACGGTGAAGGAAAACATCGTGAGGAAATTTGCATGTCTTTGGACATGTGAAATCCACCAACTCGCACTGGGCCAGCGTGCTGGATTATGGCCTTAATCCCCCCCGCATTGAGGGGAGGCCCGTGCCCAGCAGTGGGATGTTAAAAAAGGGCTAAATTATTATTATTATTATATAGATTTATGATAGTCTAGCGCGCGCTCTGCTCTCGCGGAGACCAATCTTTAATCTAAGTTTGTCTATGACAATGATGTTATTTAATTATACTTCGTTCCAAATTTGGTTGGGGTTCCTGCTCTCTCACTCATCGTACGAAACGCAGCTACGCCGATCTTCAGTGAGAGAGTGGTAGATACCCCGGTCGAGACAGCCCATATATGAGCTGCAGTTAATTGGCTACACCATATAAACGAATGTCATTAATACAGACAGTCCAATCATTCGTACGCCGTGACAAATTAAATATTGCACTGGGTCGCCTCGTAACAGGATTCCCTAATGAGTGCCGCGATCAATCACCGGGCTAAATTAATTATTTCGGGCCCATCTAATGTACAGCGTAATAACCTGTGTTCTGATTGTATTTGCTTATATACATAGAGCTTATAACATGTAGAAACGTTATTATAAAACGTTTTTATTGGTGGTAAAAAACAGTTGCAATCACTAATCGGTAAACGATCAGAGGTTTAGCAATGCTGGGTAAGGTCAGGCAGAGATGGGTGACTATTAGTGGCATTTGAACTGAGCGTCTCCGTGCTTCGGGGGGCACGTAAAAAGTCGGTCCCGGTTGTTGTCATCTAGGCAGTCGTTAAGCCTTGTCAGAGGCCTTCGGGCGGCTTGAACAACTCTGACATCACGTTGGCCACTAACCATACGATAAGAAGAAGATTGGTGGTAGAGTCAAGCTGTAGCCAATTGACTGCAGCTCATACGGGCTGGCTGGATCAAGGTAGTACTACCCTTTCGCAGAAGATCGGCGTGAAGTGGCTATTACAGCTGCGATTCGTACTATGAGTGAGAGAGCCGGAAGCCCAAATTTACTTGAAGAATTAGGTAGTCTTACACACCAACTGTATGGTACCAAACTAAGCCACGCTTGTACTGTGGGTACAGTACAGTGGACTGGTGGCGATCCCAGAGACGCCCAGGCGAAGTGGCCTGTTTGTGTACCTACTGTATAAAGACAAGTTCTCATTTTTACCCGACTACGGAGGCGTTATGATTTTGACCGGTATGTATGTATGTATGTATGTATGTATGTATGTATGTGCATCTGTTCCCACCTAACTTCCAAACTACTTGTCGTCATTTGACAAATGAGGTATCGTCAGAAGCGGCTTAGTGGCGCGCTGGTTATAGGCTATGTGACGTCACATAAAATTGCATATGGCGCCCTCTAGAGGACATAATGTTATGAACTAAAAAAAAAACTTTTTTCAATGAAACCGTGTGGGGTATCAAATGAAAGATGATGAGCTTGATGAGCTTGATGAGCACATTTCAAAAA
The DNA here is from genome assembly GCA_947859195.1 of Drymonia ruficornis. NCBI lineage: Eukaryota > Metazoa > Arthropoda > Insecta > Lepidoptera > Notodontidae > Drymonia > Drymonia ruficornis. The sequence continues at coordinate 2,867,300 of OX401921.1, forward strand.
TATATATATTGTTACCTATAACTCCAAAATAATTAAATAAAAAGTAAGTTTAAAAACTAAAACCCGACTACGGAAAAAACGCGCTCTAAAAAGTATGAAACAAGAAAATATTCTCATCTAGAGGATAGCCGTGGTCCGTGTTCATGTGCCATTTGGCCCTAAAAGACCTACACGGACCACGGCTATCCTCTAGATGAGAATATTTTCTTGTTTCATACTTTTTAGAGCGCGTTTTTTCCGTAGTCGGGTTTTAGTTTTTAAACTTAATTTTTTGTAACATTACACCGAACTGAACAGCGTAACATCGCTCCGAACATGTTACGCTAAATGTGGACGGCCAACGCGCGCCGAACCTAACTGCGTAACACCGGACTTTTACCTACTTCAAAAACGAATATTATCTTCCTGATTCCTGGTAGATAATTAACGCAGCTCTATAACCGTTGGGACAATTCGATCAGTCATACAGGTTGCACCCGTAACGCAATTCCCTAATGAGCGCACCCGCTATAGCGGCCTATCAATCACCCCCTAAACGAATTATCCCTCTAATATTCCAGCAGATTGCTTTTGTTTTCATGTATCTGTTGATAAGGATCATGGAGCTTTATAATGGATGGGGAGCCGTAGAAGGACTTTCTGGATTTAAACGAGCGCGTCAGATTAAGATAAGGGAGATAGCTTACATATTGATAAGAACCTCAAAAAATTATGAGCCCTTAATATTGGTGGGTTCGCTCAGGGGAACCAAAAAAAAAATAGACCATGTTAAAATACTCGAACTTGTCAGATTAAGATAAGGGGGATTCAATACTAGCTAAGAAGTGTCAAAAGTGTCAATTTTGTGTCTAATTTAATCGTCAGTCTAAGAAATGGGAGCATCTGGAAGTTTCACTTTTTCACCCCCTCAGATTTTTTTTTTAAATATAGGACTGCGGTGGCAAAAAAGCGTACGGCTCGCCTGATTTTAAGCAGTTACCGTAGCCTATAGATGCTTACAAAATCTGGCGCGCTCGAGTTTTTTTTTTTTTTTTAATTTTTCATGTTGGAGCATGAAAAGTATCAATATCTGACACGCTTGAGTATTTTTATGTCATTGCTTCTTATAAAAAATAAAAAAAACATGCATACGCTTCCCCCACCGCTGAAAGTGGAAACATCTAGAACAATGTATTTCTTCCTATCATGTCATCTACCGAATCTACTAGGTTTGGACGGCGCTCGTTCAAATCCACGAATTGCACGCTGGGCTCCCGGTCCATAACGAACAGGATGGCGGCATTTGCTAGATGAGTGAGAGGCTCTTGGTTGGGAGTTTGTCCCTTTTCACCCGACTACGGCAAAGCCAGAAGGGTTTGTATTGACGTATGTTCCACTGTAGCGCCTGAACGACATATCCGATTTTGATGAATGCGGAGTCAATCAATGCGTTAGTATGGTCTGGGTGACATAACCTACATTTTATGCTCAGTTTTTTTTTTGTGCGTTTTTTTGTTTGTACCCAGCCCGTACCTATATGAGCTGCAGTCAATTGGCTACAGCTTGGCTCTAGCACCCTTTAAGATAGAGTGTCCTCGGTGCACTGTAGGGCTATTTAAGCATGGCAACTAGGAGCGAAAGGAATAGACTTAAACTAGACATATTTTAATAAATTGTAACGTCACGACTTTTATCCCCGTTCGGGGGTAGTCAGAGGCTTGAGTGGCCATACACCACCACATTGTGGAGGTATAAACCAACTCACAGCCCACGTTTCACTAGATAGTCAAAACCCAACGTGACAGGTGGTGAACCGTGTCGCCGTGTATACAGGAACTGACTATTACCTAATCCCGAGGGATAGGTAGGTTTCCTCACGATGTTTTCCCTCACCGTCAGCGAACTGTAAATTATGCACATAGATGAAAATTCATCCATTGGTGCATGACCCACCGGGGATCGAACCTGGGACCTTCTGATTGTTAGCCCAACATGTTCACCCCTAGGCTACAGTCGCTAATTTTAATTAATAAATTACAAGGCTAGTTTTAATAAATTACAATATCATATCATATTATTAACTATAAAATTAAGCGCGCGAACCAGTTAAATAGTTATTCATTATACTGATATGCCAGCCATTCGCATCAATTATGTAAGTAAGTATTTATATGCATTAACCACGTCACCGATATAAATAATTTTACCAGTGAAAATATAAATAATCAAACCACACAGATGATTTCAACCGAATTTATAATATTATTATTCGGTCCGGTTTATGCCACAGTGTAATAGCATCGTTCTGTTTTTAAATTATATCACGCTTTGCATGGAATTTTTAAAAATATTTTTTTATATATATAAATCTTACTTTTTGTGCTTCAAAGGTTAGTAGGAAGTATAGAGATAAGTTTTGCATACGCTTACCGTCAAACGGATGGCTGGCCGTATAGTACCCGCAAATGTGATATTATGCACTCATTAGTTTTATTTTTGTATATTTATTAACTTAGAGCCGAGTGAAAGAGTGAAACAAAAGATCAACATCTCAAGTAAAGTACCTGACAAACAAATATTAATATCACCCCTTGAAGTTTCTCGAGCATCTGTCGCTCCGGGATGGTTTCATGCATAATGCAAACGGCTGATTGTGCCACATAGGGCCCTAGAGTTCTTTGCGAAAACATTCATCGTGTATTTGCCCGGTCGCATCTCTGAGCGTTTATTTTCTTTGGCGCAGAGTAACATAATAACGACCCATTGTTTATTATTTTGATGTTTTGTTTTGTGGAAGATTGCGCGTATTATTCTGCTTGTGTCAGTATGATATTATTATTATTTCATATACAGACTATAAATCCTCTCACTAGGCTGAGTAATAGCCTTATTATTCCATAGTAAATATACCTAACGCATTGACCCAAAGGCCACAAATATGTAAGGAATTTCTGTTCATAATAAAACACTTCAGATTTTTTAAATGCAGAATTATTATATTTTCTCTATTCCTAGAGGAATTTTCTTTTCTTATATTTTTGAGGTCCGAATAGATTCGGACCTCAAAAATATAAGAAAAGAAAGCAGCTAATGCTCAAAATACCGGATTCATTCTACACTCCCGCTGATAATATTACGTACACTTGCACCCAATAGTTGCAAAGTAAAAGCTTTTCCATGTTTGTGTATTAGTCACGTTCGGTTGGTCGGACAGTTTTTGCGTTACACACTGATTTATCCGTGGTTTTGGAACGATTTGTAATAACAGAATGTGTTTTATCATTGTGTATTCTGTGTGTGTATGAGAAGCGATGGGAATCTAGTAGGTATTTTTGGTTAATTTGGTGATGATTTCATTTCGTGCGGCAGAAAATAATATTTTTGACCGAAACCGCAGACATAAGGAATGTTAACTTCTTTAGGTAGATAAAAACAACTTAATTTTAAGTTCTAAAATGATTTATATTTCGTCGAAAAATTCAGTTTTAAAGATTTTATAAAACTTGGTTGCCTTTTACATAAACACTTTCACACAATTTTATAGTTGGACTGTATTTTTTATTTATTTATTTGGCACCTCTAAACATTAATGAATTCTTACACTCATTTAACTAACCGGTCACCCATCTACCTAATGTTCTATGCCCAGTAAACGCATTCAGCTAAATAAACAGATAAACATTCCGCCATTATGTTAATGTCCTTAACGACACTTCCGTTTAAGTTTCCATTTCGTTACATTTATAGTTTTTATCCGTTGTGTTAATGTTTAAAGCATTTAGGTGTAGTTAAAACTACTCTTCTGTCCTAACGTTGATTGTACTTTTTTTCATGTGCTGCATTAAAATATAAATAGACAAATATAACGTCACGACTTTTATTCCCATTCGGGGGTAGTCGGAGGCTTGAGTGGCCATACACCACCATATTGTGGAGGTATTAAGTCAACTCAAAGCCCACGTTTCACCAGATAGTCAGAACCTTGTCGCCGTGTATGCAGGATCTGATCTGCTGCATTCTATCCACAAATTTAAAAAATGACTCAGCCAGAAAAGACTCTATATCACGGATTTTATCAGACAACTCTCTCTCATAATACGTCTTCTCATAATAGTTGAGGAGTGAATGAAACTCGATCCATCTCACATTTTGACTCTATCTCACTCTATACCTTTTTTACTTTGACTCTACTCTGTCCTTCATAAATAAAATATTATGAAAACAAATCAAGTATTCATAAACCATTTTAATATTTATCAAAGAAAATCACATCGTTTTCTGTGAAGTGCGTAGGCACACACCAAAATGTAATTTTCATCTTAATGGAATAGATTTGACTCGACGTGAGAGTGGTTATGTGATTACAGACCGTCTGTCTGTGCTAAATATTACATATATTTTTATAAATAAACATCAAAAAGTTAACTCTATCAAATCGTGAAAAAATCGCATACTTTATATATTTTGGCACATGAAGATACGGGCTCTGTTTGCATGCACGACAGAAACTTAACTAGCAACTTTTTCAGCTACGGTTATAAACGTCCTAGCTCACTAATTAGGCTCGTAATTAATAAATGCATCTCAAAGTTGAGATCGATCTTAAGATGCTGTTTTTGACAGATGTTCCATACATTAAACGTCAAAATTGCATCTTAAGATCGATCTCAACTTTGAGATTCATTTATTGATACGAGCCTTATAAATAACGGCAAGAAGTGATCCTCAATACCTAAGAGCCACCGCAGACTTGCTACTTTTAGCATCGGCGACCGGCGATTTTGCTACTGTATCGAAGCTGCGTCGCGGTTTCTTCGGGCGCGAACGAGCGAGACGCAGCATCAAAATCGCCGATCGCCGATGCTAAAAGTAGCAAGTCTGCGGTGGCCCTAATGTCTATTTCCAATATCCAGTATTTCTCCTTTCAAAAAGAACGCGCTGCACATCGAACGGCAATATATCAGAATTTAATTTCTATTGCGCACTCGCACTGATTTTATAAATTCGCCCTGCCCACTGAGGATTTAATGAAAAACGTGCGTAGAAAGTTTCCGCTCCATTACTCGGCTTGGTTATTAATGACGGGGCCCGGTACTTTGCGCACCTTGGTTTGATAGATAGCCCCCATTCGTCTGGTCGAATGCAAACAAAGGGAGTTCGAATGAATGTTCTATACTAAGGGCACCCGCAAACATGCTACTTTTAGAAGTCGTTTTTTAGAAGCTAAATGCAGCGACCAGTCGCAAAACCGCGCGATTTTAATACCGCGATCGAAAGCAGAGAGTCGCTAAAACGCGATGCAGTCGCAACATCGTCGATCGATGCAAAAAGTAGCATTTCTGCGGAGGCCCTAAAGTAGATACCTACAGATATGTTGCTATGTAGGTTGGTAAGCAACATAAATCAGTGGTTCAACTACGATTTGAAAACGAGATAACGAACTTCCAGGGCCCTAAGTCTATTAGCCATTGAACTGCCATTGCCATTGAGCTGCTATAGTGACTGACCCTCTGATTGGTCGGTCTCAATGGCAATGGCTAAGCGAATTAAAGCCCTACTTTCCTACTCATCATACGAAATGCAGCTAAAATAGCCATTTTACGCGGATCTTCCGTGAGAGGGTGGTACTACCCCGGTCGAGTCAGCGCGTATATGAGTTGCAGTCAATTGGCTACAGCTTAGCTGTACCACCTTTTGTATTTGTTTCCAAAGCAGGAGACCACTTGCCTATCACTCATTTGATTACGTATAGGTAACTTATAACTAGTGATGGGATGTTCTCGAGAACATTCTCACCCTCGGAAACTTACTCGTGAGAATTTTCGAGAATTTATCTTCTGAAGCATGTTAAACTTGGCATAAACCTCATTAAACATGCAAGTATGGTGGTTTTAATTGTTTTTAAGATTGAAAGGTAGGGTAACGTCACCCAAAATAAAAAAAATCTCACGAGTAAGTTTCCGAGGGTGAGAATGTTCTCGAGAACATCCCATCACTACTTATAACATTAAAAACCTTTGTCGTAATCAAACATTTATGTAAGGCCACATCGATTTCCTCACGACAAAATGATAGACGATTCATAAATGGATTATTCACACTACGTTACATAATGGAAGCCATAATGATAGTTATTTGATAACCATAACCCTCCGAGCTCATTGATAATTCCTGCTTCATCAATCAGTATAGGATATTGATCGACAACCCTACTTTGGAACAAAGGAATGTCTTGGAAATTATTTAGCAGTCCAATAGCTCGCGTTAGTATTAAATAATTGTAACTATCGTGTCTTTATTTATACAGGGTGAAATTTTAATCTTGAACAAGCATTTTTAGAAGCTTCACTCGTTAACGTATTAGTTATTGTGTTATCTTATAATCTTTACTAATATTTTAAGTTTGAAAGTCACTCAGTCTGTTACGTTTTCATGACTAAATCACTAAACCAATTTTGATGAATTTTGGTATAGAGATAGACAGGAACTTGGAGAAGGCCATAAACTACTTTTTGTTGCGAAAATAAAACTTGAAGGGGGTGAAATAGAGGATGAAAGTAAGTATGGGAGACCAATCATTTCTCAACTTTTGTATTTTTACAATTATTGTGATAGATGAACGCTTAGAGAAAAAATAGGCTACTCAAAGTACAAATTCTACACAGATAAAGTCGCGGGCACCAGCTAGTGTAAATGAATTTATATTTATCCGCCCAATAAATGTCGTTCTGACAGTTTTCCCAAAGAATATCTGTCAAAAAAACATATTTATGTAGTGGATTAGTGTTATCCGAGGATTCTGAAATAGGCCCTTAGTAAATTACGTCTAACTTTTATATAAATAAATAAAATAAAAAATATTTATTTATATCTAACTAACTAACTATCTAACTAACTATCTATCTGTCTAACTTTTATATCCATCTCAATCATCTTTGTGGTACTATTTATTCCCCAGACATCCGTTGTCAAATACTTGCAACAAAGCTTATCAATCTTAAGTTTAGTGGACATCGGTCATTTTGTCCCCGGATTTGAATTTAGAACACTATTGTCTGTCAGTAGCCGCTGCACTCAAACGGTCAGTCACCCTGTAGTCAAAGAGGTGATGGCAGTATCGTAATGGCGATGGTAAACAAGACACATAATAATTGATGGAATCAGGCGTAACTTTGCGGAAATCCATTGTTAAACAATTATAGAGAGGGACCCACCACTCACCCTCGAAATTGTCAACCTCCAATATTATAAACCAAATGAATTGATCGATAATAGAAAAAGCCAACAAGACCTAACTCCCTGTCAGTCGAGAGTATGTCTGTCATGAGTCATGGACCCTAACAATTAGCAATTCTCCGCAGACAAAGCGAATCCTAAATAAATTCGACACGTGTTTCGCCTCTAAACGAGGCATCCTCAGGAAAGCTGGACTACGACTGAGCTGAGCTGGCTGAGCTGGCTCAGTCGTAGTCCAGCTTTCCTTCAATTCTTCAATTCATTTGGTTTATAATATTGGAGGTTGACAATTCCGAGGGTGAGTGGTGGGTCCCTCTCTATAATTGTTTAAGACACGTAATTTTTTTTTTGTGTGGCTAAGCGTTAAACTAGCGTACGTCCCGCCTGATGTTAAGCAGTTACCGTAGCCTATAGATGCTTGCAATACCAAAGGCATGGCTCGCAATTTGCCGACCTGAAGGGGAGTTAAACAGAGTGAGGGAAAATGGCGGCGGGGGGTTGGGCTTCCGGTGATGGGGTCGTGCTAATTCTGTTAATAATAATAATAATATTTTAGCCCTTTTAACGTCTCACTGCTGGGCACGGGCCTCCCCTCAATGCGAGGGGGATTCAGGCCATAATCTACCACCCTGGCCCAGTGCGAATTGGTGGATTTCACATGTCTAAAGACATGCAGGTTTCCTCACGATGTTTCCTTCACCGCAAGCAAGTGATCATCATATTATTAAAAAAAACAAACCGACTTCAAAAAAACCTGGATCACTAAAAAGCCTGAAATAATATTTCTATTACCACCTCTGCCTACCCCTTCGGGAAAACCAGACGTGATGGTGTGTTATTGAGTATTTGGGGTCGGTGCCAATCTATCTTCTTACTTTTATAGTAGGTAGACCAAGATTGGCACCGACTCCAAATACTCGATAACACACCATCACGTCTGGTTTTCCCGAAGGGGTAGGCAGAGGTGGTAATAGAAATATTATTTCAGGCTTTTTAGTGATCCAGGTTTTTTTGAAGTCGGTTTGTTTTTTTTATAAAAATAATTTTATTTCACGATTTTTAGTGGCACCATACCAATGAACATTTTGGCATATTGAACCGTATGAAGTAAGCTCAACAAAAGGTAACTGCTGTAAATCTTTGAGGAATTCCCTCGACTGTCTATGGTCTCCATCATTAGACCTGTAATGGCACTTATAACCCATATGGGTGTAAAGTTCTCTGCAATACTAATTAATCAAGCCCAAACACAAGGTAGCTTCTGTAAAACGTTGAGGAGTTCCCTTGACTGTCCCTCGTCTTCATCATCAGTCCCCTAATGACAGTCACAACCCATCTAGGTGTAAAGCTCTCATCAATACAAATTAATCAAGCCCAAACACAAGGTAGCTACTGTAAAACGTTGAGGAGTTCCCTTGACTGTCCTTCGTCTTCATCATCAGACCCCTAATGACAGTCACAACCCATCTAGGTGTAAAGCTCTCATCAATACAAATTAATCAAGCCCAAACACAAGGTAGCTACTGTAAAACGTTGAGGAGTTCCCTTGACTGTCCTTCGTCTTCATCATCAGACCCCTAATGACAGTCACAACCCATCTAGGTGTAAAGTTCTCATCAATACAAATTAATCAAGCCCAAACACCAGGTAATTGTTGTAAATCGTTGAGGAGTTCCCTCGACTGTCTTTCCGCTCCATCATCAGATCGACTCCAGACCTTCAAAAAATAGTAGTGCTTTAAAATACTTAATGAAAAAAATTACAAACGCACTAGTCGCTCCTACGATTTTCGAAGGTTCCCCTCGATTTCTCTGGGATGCCATCATCAGATCCTGGTTTCCTTATCATGGTACCACCGCTGGGATATCTCCTTTCCAACAAAAAAAGAATCATCATAATCGGTTCATAAACGACGAAGTTATCCGCGAACACACATAAAAAAAAATATATATATATATACGGTCGAATTGAGAACCCTCCTCCTTTTTGAAGTGGGTTTAAAAAGTTATGATTTACACATAGATTTCGAAAAATCCAGAGGTGTGAGCCAGGTTTTGAACCCAGGACCTTAAGCCCGCAAGACGCGTGCTTAACCAATCGGCTACCACTGCTTTATTCTTTATTCTGTTACTAACAAAAAAAAAACTTATCAAAATGATCTCAATAAAGTCTCCACCTCTTAAACTAACAGGTCCATCCCCCGAGATAAAAGTGAAGAGTGGAATATCCTTAATGTATTTAACTTTACTACTTTAACTATTTATTTTATGTAACGTCACGACTTTTATCCCCATTCGGGGGTAGTCAGAGGCTTGAGTGGCCATACACCACCACATTGTGGAGGTATTAACCAACTCAAAGCCCACGTTTCACCAGATAGTCAGAACCCAACGTGACAGGTGGTGAACCTTGTCGCCATGTATACAGGAACTGACTATTACTTAATCCCGAGGGATAGGTAGGTTTCCTCACGATGTTTTCCCTCACCGTCAGCAAACTGTAAATTATGCACATAGATGAAAATTCATCCATTGGTGCATGCCCCACCGGGGATCGAACCTGGGACATTCTGATTGCTAGCCCAACCTGTTCACCCCTAGGCTACAGTCGCTATTATTTACAGGGTATTTATTTTATTAGTATGATAATTTGGATATAAATTAAATGCTTCATATCTGCTTTCTGTGGTCGTCTACAGTCGTAAAATTGGTCCGCTAACAAATTTTGTAGGTACCTACTAGAGAACAGACATTCACTCTTTTAAATTCAAGTCCTTTTCAAACGTCTAGAATATTTAAAGCACATGTTTCGGTTTTATTTTTCTTTGTATAAATTTAACGAGTTTTTTATATAATTATTTTTTCAATCATGGGAGTCTATCACGGCCACATAGCAATTCTACAAACGCAATGATTTTTTCTGATTTTCAATTCTTACCAATTTTTCAATTTTTCGCTAATTTTATGCCATTCGTGACCATATTACTGAAATTTAGCGGAATTGCTAAGGATTTTGCTAGGCAATCAGAAAAATGAATTGCGTTTGCAGAATTGCTTTGTAGCCGTCATAGACGGGCCCGATAGCGTGGTTGGCGCGGAGGCGCCTATCACGCTGCAGGTCGTAGGTTCGATTCCTACCCGGGACATGCGTTTGTGTGCATGAACATGTATGTATGTCCCGAGTCTGGGAGTATATGTATATTAAGTATGTATTTACTAATAAAAAGTAGTATATGTAGTAATATCAGTTATCTGGTTTCCATAGTACAAGCTCTGCTTAGTTTGGGATCAGGTAGCCGTGTGTAAAAAATGTGCCAGGATATTATTATTATTATTATTATAGAGCCTGTAGAGTACCTATCTAGTTCTAATGAAACCAGCTACTGGAGTTGTCAAGACTAGCTGCTTTCATACCTTCTCATATATTATCTACTTTATTAGTGCCGTATTCAACCGCTTTCTGCCAGTGCACTGTATTAAGAACAATATTTCATTCAACACAATTGCACGGAGGTAATGTTGGTTTCCTACTTAAAATTAATTTTCCAGTCCCCGCTAGCCCACAATAATAATTAACATACCTAGCCCCCCTAGCCAAGTGGCATGAACGCTAATCGAATAGAATAGAATAGACTTCACAATGTATGGAAATGTCAACCGTCGCTATGTAGATCAATAACAAGTTGCTATGTAGATCACGTGACTTATGTCATTTCCATACATGAAGCGTAGCGATTTGAACGAACGCTTGTAGACGTCAGCCATTTGTCTAGCCATTCTGGGTACACGGGCGTTTTAAACGTCATCCTATTTACTAAAACGCAGATTATTTTGCCATTCTAGAAAGACATTTTATAAGAAGGTTCGCATGCTAGGCAAGGTCAGTCAGAGATGGGTGACCATTTAGTGGAATTTGAACTGAGAGTTTCCGAGCTTTGGAGGGCACGTAAAAAGTCGGTCCTGGTTGTCATCTAGGCAGCAGTCGTTAAGCCTTGTCAGAGGCCTTCGGGCGGCTTAAACAACTCTGACACCAGGTTGATAAGAAGGAGAAGATAAGGACAAATTAATATATAATTGACCCAATTTGATGTCTTGTCACTGATTGATAAACTATCCCAAACCAGACACTGACTTCTCTAAAAATGTGGATTACTTCCCTAACGGTCCATTAATGTGTTGGTGAACTCGCCCCTTATCCAATTAATTAACAGGCTGCATAATACCACCGCACTTACCGAGGCTCTGCAAAAAATAAACAAAATTACGAATAAAACCTTAACAAGTAGGTAAACCTTTTAGAGTATATTGCAACACTTTAATTCACTTAGAACTGGATATACTTACTCTAAATTCGCACATAACCCTTTTCAATACAATCCTAGTAAATCGAACACAATACCACTGGATTTCACGAACGCTGTTCAAAGCTCGTTTAATTTAACAACCCGTTCATTATATCTTAAATGAAACTGGATTGATGATATATTGATCCTTAAACGATAGTTTCTGACTTTCAAATTCGTTTTGATTATCTATACAGAAAATACGAAACGAAATGGCTAATACAGTGGCACACTTGGAACTTGTATTAAGGAATGAAGATCTGAGTATTTACCACATATTATTAAAAAATATTTTTATAAAAAAAAAAAACCGACTACAAGAAAACCTGGATCACTAAAAAGCCTGAAATAATATTTCTATTACCACCTCTGCCTACCCCTTTGGGAAAACCAGACGTGATGGTGTGTTATCGAGTATTTGGAGTCGGTGCCAATCTTGGTATGCCAAGTATACCTACTATAAAAGTATGAAGATAGATTGGCACCGACCCCAAAATAATTTTATTTCACGATTTTTAGTGGCGCCATACCAATGAACATTTTGGCATATTGAACCGTATGAAGTAAGCCCAACAAAAGGTAACTGCTGTAAATCTTTGAGGAATTCCCTCGACTGTCTATGGTCTCCATCATTAGACCTGTAATGGCACTCATAACCCATATGGGTGCAAAGTTCTCTCCAATACAAATTAATCAAGCCCAAACACCAGGTAATTGCTGTAAATCGTTGAGGAGTTCTCTCGACTGTCTTTTGACTCCATCATCAGACCCCTAATGACAGTCACAACCCATCTAGGTGTAAAGTTCTCATCAATACTAATTAATCAAGCCCAAACACAAGGTAGCTACTGTAAAACGTTGAGGAGTTCCCTTGACTGTCCCTCGTCTTCATCATCAGTCCCCTAATGACAGTCACAACCCATCTAGGTATAAAGTTCTCATCAATACTAATTAATCAAGCCCAAACACAAGGTAGCTACTGTAAAACGTTGAGGAGTTCCCTTGACTGTCCTTCGTCTTCATCATCAGATCCCTAATGACAGTCACAACCCATCTAGGTGTAAAGCTCTCATCAATAGAAATGAATTAAGTCCAAACACAAGGTAGCTACTGTAAAACGTTGAGGAGTTCCCTTGACTGTCCTTCGTCTTCATCATCAGACCCATAATGACAGTCACAACCCATCTAGGTGTAAAGTTCTCATCAATACAAATTAATCAAGCCCAAACACCAGGTAATTGCTGTAAATCGTTGAGGAGTTCCCTCGACTGTCTTTCGGCTCCATCATCAGATCGACTCCAGACCTTCATAAAATAGTAGTGCTTTAAAACACTTAATGAAAAAAATTACAAACGCACTAGTCGCCCCTACGATTTTCGAAGATTCCCCTCGATTTCTCTGGGATGCCATCATCAGATCCTGGTTTCCTTATCATGGTACCACCCCCGGAAAATCTCCTTTCCAACAAAAAAAGAATCATCAAAATCGGTTCATAAACGACGAAGTTATCCGCGAACACACATAAAAAAAAAATATATATATATATACGGTCGAATTGAGAAACCTCCTCCTTTTTTGAAGTCGGTTTAAAAAGCCAAAGCCATAGACAAGTGCCAAAAGCCAAGTGCCAAGTGCCAAAGTGACGGTGAGGGAAAACATAGTGAGGAAACCTACCTATCCCTCGGGATTAGGTAATAGTCAGTTCCTGTATACACGGCGACAAGGTTCACCACCTGTCACGTTGGGTTCTGACTATCTGGTGAAACGTGGGCTTTGAGTTGGTTAATACCTCCACAATGTGGTGGTGTATGGCCACTCAAGCCTCTGACTAACCCCGAATGGGGATAAAAGTCGTGACGTTACACACACACAAGTGCCAAAATTAATGTGTCTTGTGGTCTATTTTCAAGACGTGATAGGAATTTATAACGTTATTTTGGAGCGATTCTGTTGGTCAATTTTGATTAAATCCTTTTACGACCTGCTTCTCCTAAATATTTAACAGATTGTTAATTTGATCAGCATTCTAGATCGATACCTAGTTAAACAGTGTAAAATAAAACCTGAATGCTACACAAGTGACCTTAGTTCTGTAAGCACAACGATTCAGACCACTCGCCTGATTGGCCCGAGAGAAATTAGGCGAATTAGCGATGATGTTGGGAACCTCACATACATTGATTTAATCAGCGATATAGTTCAAAAAATCGTGGCGTATTTGTAAACGCTGCTTTAATTAATCATGGTATAGTTAAAAAAAATAGCTCGTTGAATTATCAGTGCTTTAGAAGCTTGACTTTAGTGCATTGACTTGACCAAAAAGAGGTAGGTACAACTGAGTTCGGTCAACACAGTACAACTCAGTCGCGTGCGGAATATCATCAAGAACGCACGCCGGTTTTGTCCATCATTTGCCTTATAGAAAAAAAAGAAAATTGGAAATATGTATATTTTTATTTTTATTCCTTTCTTTAGTAGGCATTCTTATTTATTTAGGTATTCTTTATTATGCAATAGTGTCATTTTAAATTAAAGTTCGTCCAGTTGGCCCTAGGCGAGCTAACTGACTACGGCACAATGGCCAAGTTAAATAGCAGCAAAAGCGCAATAAGTAGGTACCTACCTGTCTAATAATTAACGAATCAACCAACAAACCACCAGATTCTAACGCCCAAGTTGCCAGAATAGGTCAGTACTATTGAAATTCCTACGCCGGCATCGCTGAGCATTTCTGAACCAACTCCGCGCGCACCGAAATAGTTTTAATTAATTCAACAGTATTAGCTTTTCGGGTGATTGCACAGTGCAATGGGAGCCCAGTTAATGACCCATGCAGTCGGACCAATTATACAGTCGACCGTCGCGGTTACAAGCCTATTGGTAACGGAGGATTTGTTAACTTGCAACTAAGTGTATTTTGGTGGAGTTTGAATTTGTTTTAAATACCTTTAAGTAATGAACGGTTCAGACTCGTTTAAGAAGTGTTTTCTGAGAATCTAATTGTTAAATGACACCATTAATTGAGTAACAAAATTCAGTTTCAAGAATTTCTAATAGAAGCTTAGGCGACGCCTAGACGTTCAGTAAATACTGTGGTCCGTCATTATTTATAAAAAACCGTGGTCCAAACTGATCGTGTAGACTAGTGTACTGATGGATGACAGTATTTACGACGAATTTCAATTCCAGAATGACAGTTTATGGTAAATATTGACATCCATCAGTACACTAGCCTACACGATCAGTTTGGACCACGGTATCGTGTCATTACGCGTCGCGAAAGCAATAGAGTCGACATGTCTTCTGAGATTGCGGATTAAACCAAGCGCTAAGGGAATATCCATACAAGCTTTCGTGTTTCATTTGACGTCTGAACTGTACGAACTACGTCACAATACTGATAGAATAAATACTGAACGTCTAGCCTGCCTGTTTATTCCGTCGATGGAATAACATCCATTTTACCATGCTGACAGACCACGGTATATACTTTACGTCAAGCCTTCGCCTTATATTATTATAATATTGAATAGTTTTGTAAAGTTTGTTATAGGTGAACTAGTCTGAAAATTTTTCAGCAATGTTTTTTTAACGAAAGTAATGTATTTTACATGGCTTCTTTATTATAAAAACGTAAACTCAAATACAATTGGACTATAAAATGGAATAAAACATAAAAATGTACGAGAAAAAATTCAACATAAAATCTTCAAAAAACTTCATCTTTCTCAAATATATCTCAGATCATTAAACACAATGGATCCACGCATTCAAATCTGACTATAATGGTGACTTAGACACGCCTTTCATATCGGTTTGTGAAGATATTTGAACGTGAATAATGCAGAAATAACGAGCCCACAATAATACATTGCATATTGAATTGAAAATTGCATAAATAACAAAGATAAGTTTTACAATATACAAAATAATATATATTATGGAAATATTCCTGCACTACAAGACGTCCAAAACTAAATGTCAAAAGTTCATGTCTTTATACCTTTGATATGGTCGTGGATTTTTCAGTAATGATATAAGAAATAATAATAATATCCTGGGACATTTATTACACACGGCTACCTGATCCCAAACTAAGCAGAGCTTGTACTATGGAAACCAGATAACTGATATTACTACATATACTACTTTAAAAACACACTAAAAACTTAATACTACTTAAATACTTACTTACTTAAATACTTAATTTATACAAATAAGTAACATTGAAGAAAGTAATTTTGTATTTTTTGGTATGTCTGTCAGTCTGTTCGTGCCGGCTAATCTCCGTAATGGCTGCACCGAATTTGACAGGACTTTCTCTGGCAGATAGATGTTGTTATAAGGTCCACTTTTAACTCAGGCTCTTTAGAAAATTAAAATGAAAGATAAATGCGACAACTGATACTACGCTAAAGTCGGCGTACCTACAGCAAGCTAATGAAACTGACATGCCGTAACGATTTTAAGTTGATGCATTTTTAGGATCATTTTTTTTCAATAAGGTTGTATCTTTAAGCGGCGAAACTTTATAAATCTATATTGTAGCTATTTTCTGATTTACCAAGAACTAATAATAAAGTTCATTGATCTCAGAGATCGGATTTTCCTGATAAAAGATTGCTTAGTAAACATGATACATGCTCCTCGTGCCCTCCGGCTATACACGCTCAGATCACGTCTTCCCCTCTCTTCCCCCCTCTTCCCCTCTCTTCCCCTACGATAAACAAAATGCATCCACCTCGGTATACAAGCATCGCATCTGCATATAACTGAAGATATGCTAATGCAAGTGGAGCAATGGATTGCAGTGGGTTTTGAACCAATAGATACCAAACTCGCGATTTGATTATGAACTTGCTATAAATTTGAGGATGTAATCTTGCTGGTAAATGATAGTGCTTATTATATCTATGAAGATAAGGTATACTTTTAGTTACACAATAATAACCAAGTGGTCACGCTTCGGAATATACCGGCACTAACATGCACTGAGAAAAATTGTACGACGGCAAAATGGTTTTTGTAATTCCTAGTAGTGTATTTAATATTATTTACTAAACGATTTGTATTTACAGCAAATGTTTCATGTAATGTCTCGCATTTATAAAACATTTGATGTAAATACAAAACTTTTAGTAAAACATACTAAAAAGACTACTAGGAACTACAAAAACCATTTTGCTGTCGTAATTTTTTTCTCAGTGTGGACTATTTCTACCACTAACGAATGTACTTTCTCACTTGTGACATTTATTGGCGGTAGAGCCAAGCTGTAGCCAATTGACTGCAGCTCATATGTAGATGGCCTGGCTCGACCGGGGTAGTTCCACCCTCTCACAGTTCTAAGGCCCACGAAACACACACGTCACACGAAAGTTGTCACAAAAATATTCAAAGGCTGACTCAGAAACTATTAAAGTTACGTATAGTTTTTCTTCACTAAGCAATTACATATCAGCTACCGTATATGTAGTTTTATTATTAATTCGTACTTTTAGAAACACGCGGTATATCAAAATCTCTTTGTTGCTTTACCTAAAGCCCTTATACTACATCCTTCTAATATATTATAATTATAAATGCGAAAGTAAGTGTGTATGCGTGTGTGTGAATGTTTATTACCACGTATATCCATAACTACTAAACCGATCTCAATGACATTTGAAACATGGATAATGTAGGATCTGGAATAAGTCATAGGCTAATCCAATTTCCACACGGGCGAAGCCGCGGCATACAGTTAGTTTTCATATATCTTTTGAAAAATATCAAGAATTTACAAGTGGCCATCCACTTAACTTAATTTGACTTACACAGTTTAAAAATAGATGCACGCCGATAGCATTGTTCGTTGTGAGAATTTCACAAATCATAAATTTCGGAGCAATCCGTGCAGCGCCGGGCGGCCCGTGACCAGTGAACCAAACGCACCGATAGCGAAGTAACTGCCGGTTTCAACATCTTGCGAAGGTAATAAGATTTAAATTATGTCCTTTGTTTATTGAGAAGTACGAGTTTTTACTTTTTTTCGGTGTACACATTCGTTTGAAGCGAAAAAGAACGAAGAAGTAAAACGAACGAACGAACATCGAAATGGATCGTCATAGTTCAAATGCCTAATGTGTACTAACTCTTACAGTAGCGGCACGTTATTATGGCCGGTTTAACACGTGCGGGAGGGGGGAAGAAAATGAACCTTATCATAACGGAATAAGACTGGCCGTTTAAAAAAATAAGAATGACAAAAAATGAATGCGGAAATGAATCTTATTCCGTTTTAATAAGGTTCATCCTTTCCCCCTCCCACATGTCAAACCGGCCTTCGTAGCCGCTAATATAGTCTCGCGATATTTATTTACAAGCTGTGCTCGCGACTACGTATACGTGTAAATTTTAGAAAAAGATTACCCGCGACGTCCCTAATTGTTTTTCTAAAATAATACAAAGTTACTCCTAATAACATTAGCTATCTGCCAGTGAAAGTCCCGTCAAAATCTGTCCAGTCGTGTCGGAGATTACCCGGAACAAACATACAGAGAGACAAACAAAAAAAAAAAATTATGTTTTTGTTATTACTACCGTATATACTTTCATATTCCTATAGTAAAAAGCTGTTATTTCGTCACTTTATTTTACTTACCTAATCCTAAAATGTTGTCAGTAAAAAAAAATATTACCATCAAACGGCAAAAGACTTTTCCAGGTAAGCTTGGTTATTTTTTTCTCCCAAGAATAATAAACCTACTTATCAAGAATAGTTGTATTCACAATATATTCTAAACTAAGCTGACAATAATGGGGGGCTTCAGACGGTTACTCCTTTGATACCAAGCGCTTAGTGATACGTTTCAGTAATACGTGAATAACGAGACAAAAATCAAAGAGACTACATTTGTATTATTTTTTTTGTATTATAATATCAGTACATATACGCGGTATTAGTGTTGGCTTAAATAGGTCTTGGTTTTGCGTGAATGCCAGACCACCTACCTAATTACCTATAACGCCCTTCGCACACGGGACGTAAGCGTAGTCGTCACGTAAGCGTATCGTATTACGCGCGTAGGACGCGAGCATTACGAGCACATACATTTTCTAACAAGTCCGCACACGAAGCGGTGCGTCAGCGAAGCGTATGAGATGTTCATCGTCATTACGACAGGCGTAGCGTGCTGGCGTAAAAAAGCAAGCGTAGAAATATTTTTATTTTTTTTCTTCGTTATGGCGTCGCTTTTCGCATATGCCAGTGTCAAGTAAAATATAATATTAACATTTTTTGATGTGTTAAGCACAGGAAGACCTTTGGCTAGGCCTAAAATACCCCCCCAAACCCTATTAGTAAAGTGGCTGATACTTTACTGACTAATTACTAGACTAATTTTAGGTAAACATCTGGTATCAGTGACGCCATGTTTTCAACTAATGACATTTTGCTTACAAAAAGCTACGCCTACGCTACGCCTACGCTACGCGTCGTGTGTAGAATTCTGTACGTCTCGTACTCGTTGCGTCTTTACGCTACGCCTACGCTACGCATACGCTACGCCGCCGTGTGCGAAGGGCCTAACAAGTCCGCACACAAAGCGTAACGTAAGCGTAGCGTAATACGCTCTACGCTTACGCCTCGTGTGCGAAGGGGGTAACATAACCAAAACCAAGGCATAAAGTAGACTGATTTTGCAAGACACTTGCGTCTTACAAAATCAGTCATGTTTTTGCTCAAGTTTGGGTCTGTGCTGAACTTGATATTGCGAAATGCAAGTTTATGACCTTTGGACTTCCGGCTCTCTCACTCGTCGTACGCAGCTGTAAAAGCTAACGCCGATCTTCTGTGAGAGGGTGGTATAATCCCGGTCGAGCCAGCCCGTATATGAGCTGCAGTCAATTGGCTACAGCTTGGCTCTACCACCATTAAAATATTTACCCCCAAATTTAAAGACAGTTATCATTAACTTACACTGGCATTACAAATCATTTTTGTTCCCAAAAATGCTTTGTAAAACCATTGTAAACTGGGTAAAAGTTTCTATAAATTTGGGGTTAAAATATTCATTCAAATATCTAAAGGCCTCCGCAGACTTGCTACTTTTAGCATCGGCGACCGGCGATTTTGTGACGTATCGATGCTGCGTCGCGTTTCTTCGAGCGCGAACGAGCGAGACGCAGCATCAAAATCGCCGATCGCCGATGCTAAAAGTAGCAAGTCTGCGGAGGCCCTAATCTGAAACACGTTCGCCATTGAACATCGGCACGAAATCGATCAGATTTTAAACATTCAAGCACATTAGAGGAAAGTTCCACCTGCTGAACTCGACGCGACCGCAACTTTTGATACAAGAGAAGGCTTTTACAACGCCCCCTTCACTTGAACCCAGAACTCACTATGATAAAGGCTGTATTAAAAGTTCGAAATAATACTTGGTTTAGATGAGATGGGAAATCGAAATTCAAAAGTTGCGTCTACATGCGCATACCGCGCGCGAAAACTCAATTTTGACGTTGGAATGCATAGGTGAGTATAATGTCATAACTTCAGTACTCGGGCGAGGCATGCGAGGCATCTGGACGTACCACATCACTTTTTTTTTCAAGATAAAAGTAATTAGGCACCTGTACCTCAAGTAGATACCTACTTAGGCAGGCTATGCAATTTTTACAAATAGTTTTTGTATGTTAGTGATTTATTGTAAATGTAGTTGACACTGCTGTCTAGGCCATTGAATCTGTTCTAAGGCCGCAATACGAAAGTTGTAACAAATATTCAAAGACTCCTAAACCATGAAATATGATAGTTACTAGTATGTCTTCACTAGGCACCTACATATCAGCTTTCGTATTACCTCATCTATACAGGGTTATTGGTAAAACACTAACAACCTTTTAGGGGTGTATTACTGACATCAAAAACAACAACTTTTGTTCTATGACTTTTGACAAAACAAAAAAAATATAACAAAAAATCGCACTCTAAAATGTATGAAACAAGAAATTATGCTCATCTAGAGAATAGCCGTGGTACGTTAAGGTACTTTAGGGCAAAGTGGAATACAACTACGTACCATGGCTTTCCTCTAGATGAGAAAAAATAAATTCATACATTTTAGAATGTGTTTTTTTGTTTTGTTGAAAGTCATAGAACAAAAGTTGTTGTTATTGATGTCAGTAATAGTAATACGCCCCTGCAAGGTTGTTAGTGTTTTACCAATAACCCTGTATAGGTATTATCGGCGCCCGTATAAATAGGTACCGAAATTATTATTTCTGACTTTTGAGACAACCTATATAACAATTAATGGATAGAACAGCTCGTAAGTTAAGTATGAAAGTGCAATACCAAGTTTCGTCCTGTAAATAGTACGGAAAAGATTTCTAAAGTTACTCTCCTCTAAGTAACACGCTTTGTTCGAGACTCAAGTTGCTGCCTTGAGATTTGAGTTAGATAACTTTTAAGACTTTAGGTAACTCTGAGGTGGATGGACTTAAGGTGTCTTTTGTAAGTGGTTTTAAATTAGTGTGAAGCTTGTTTCATATAAATAATGTAATTATTATTGAATATCAGGTTCATTAGTGACATATAATACAATTTTGGAACACACAGGTGCGGAGGTGCCTACTGTATGTACCTACACTTCAATAGTCAACCGGCACAAATATTCCTCGCCTTTTGCTTTCATGGGAACACATTTTAGGAGCGGCAGCGTTTTGAAAAAAATATCTTTTTGCTTTTGGCCTGCTTGTAATTTTCTGAAGGACTGAATTTGTATTACGATTTCAGAAAGGCCGAAATTTAAAAAAAAAATGCTTTTGACGCACCAGATTTTTTCCGATTCTGCATTGCATGAAATTTTATGTTCAAATTATGGATTCCGTCCCTGAAGCCTTGAGTCAGGCCGTATTTTTTATAGACTGACCAGTCTGATGGACTGACCATAGATGGTATTCTTATCTTAACTTAATTTGTGACACTTTTGACGATGTATAAGTACAAAACCCATACCTATTACGAAGAGATTTATTATAGTGGCCCCCCTACCAACCGTAAGGTTACAAAAGAAGGCACACTATACCTTGCAACCCCTTACGAGGCGTCAGGGACCATCTGCGGTAGGTCCTGCCGCCAAAGCATCCACTATAGTACTCAACGTGTGAGTTGCACCGTGATCGCTCACTACCATTTATCCAGAATGGTACCGGCGCCGTGAGTCGCTCACCACCCGCACTCCATGGAATGCTAACGGTTCAATCCCCGCTAGGGACGCCAGAGAAGCAGACTACCATTTTTCATGTATAAGTACAGTATGAATAAACAATAGGTGATTCTAATCGTGGTAACATTTCCTATTGACTTGAAACCTATTTAAATCTTCGGCTAATGTCTCATCCCAAAAATATTTCCCGCTCGTCTCTCCCACGCGCACCGAGCGGCTAGTAATTGGATCGAGCCAGGAGCCACAGTTAGAGCCAGCATTAATTGCAGGAGTGCGGCCAAGACCCCCAACCACCGGCCGGCTCAAAGTAATTATACTACCTAGTACCTACTAATTACACTTATATAGATAAACTGCTTTTATTATAGACTACGGAGAAGTGGTGGTGACACTTTGTTAAGATGTGACACTTTTTCAGTGAATGTTTATGTGTTTGGACATTAACGGTTTACAAGGCTGAAAAGTAACTGTACGCAAAATTGTCGATGAATTCATTGGCCTATGTGCTATATAAAATATACCTAGTTAAACTTTGAACCGTCAGAAATAAAATGTATTTGGTAATGTAAGTTTAAATGTTACCTGTAGAAAACAAGTTAAAAATATATTGTTTAAACCTAAATTGTAAATTTTCTCCACAGCAGCTCACAGATAGATAATATGTGAAATCTATATCACTTTTAAACATCTTACGTTTAACGTCAGTTTAAAAATAACTTAGTATAACTACCTATTTCTTAACACAAACTGCTTATCACATCACTCAAGTGAATTATGTCAGGACTACACGTTATCTTGCCACAGAAAACTAGAGCACCATTATCAAGTTTTCAAAAGTCTTTGTAGACGGCGCCTCTAATCGTTCTAACTCGAAGCATAAAGTTGTTCGAGGAAGTTAGAGAATAGTTTGAGTAGTGTTAAGGTACCTTAGGTACTCCGTGGTAAGTGCTCGATTTCCGCAACCGTAAGGCCATTGCGATGCCACGGTGTTTTGTAAATTTGTCGCTTATGTGATGCAGCCACCGCCATTTATGTTTAGTGGTTTGATGCGTGCGTGCGTGCGTGCGGTGCGTAGGTACCTGCCTTAGTTAGTACCTGGGTAGAGCTTATTACACTTGGCTTAATTTAGAAGCTTCTAAATATTTAAACCATTCTAGCTTGCTGAATGCGATTACACTTGCCTAAATTCAGTAACGACTAAATTAAGTTGCCTACATTTAGTTAAGTGTAAAAACCCCTTAAGACAGATTTGTAGACAATGGCAACTCTGCTCAATTCTTTCCAATAATAAACATTATAAGTAAGCATTTTCAATCTTTTTTTAAACTTCGTAGAAATTTGTTTGATTGTAAAGACATGATATAACATAACCGTGCGTTTTTTTTATTTTTTTATTATATATTTATTTATTTAAAAGTACAAAGTTAAATATAAAGCTGAGCTTAAAATAAACAAAGATGCATTCGTAAAACAGAGAAGGAAAGTTAAGGTTAATTATCACTTAAGGTTAATTATGCTTACAGGTAAAACGGTTAGGGTACAATATTGTTATTATTTTTCTTAAAACTAGATTTAAAGATTAACAAAGTAAACTTTAGTTAGACAAATATGTGTAAGTAGGTACTGTTTGGGAAGTTACAAGTAGGTACTTTTGACCGAAATCCAGTTATGCATCAATGCCTGTGTTTGGTAAACCTCCTTCTTCAGTTCACGGTACAGCGCTTCAAATGGTAAACCCTGCTAATGGATACAGGGTTAACCGTGCGTTTCCACTGCACTAAAACATGTTGACATAACATACTGTTGTCTCTGTTTTTTACTGTCATTTAATAAAGACAATAATATGTTGGTCAACATGTTTTAGTGCAGTGAAAACACACGGTAACGTTTGTTATATGATAGAAAATAGTAGGTAAGAAGTGTTGCTATATTCAATTGGTGCGTCCAGATACCCGTATGCCTCGCCCGAGTACTTATGTTAAATGACATTAGACTGCATTCCGACCTCAAAACTGCTCGGGCGTGGCATGCGCGGCATGTAGACGCAGCATGGACCAGTTACTAAGGGGAGTGGCCCTAAGCAAGTCGGCGGAGTGGTCGGCCTAGTACTAACATCGACATAAAACGAAGCGAGTAGTTCAACTATTTACCGGTAAATAGTAAAATGAAAATGATAAAACAATGACCACGTTTTGTTTCATAAAAATATCTTTAGTCTTTACTCTGTGAGACGCAGCTATAACACAACCGAAGACATCGTCATAGTCGTAGAACAGTGACGGATCTGTCATATATCATACTTGGTCTTGGGGTTATCACGTGACCTAACTGCGACGAGAAGAGAATAAGAAAAGTCTGATTCACACAAAAGATTGCAACACATACTGAAAGTCTTGGCATTGGGGGTTACCCGCAACCTCGTCAAGACCATATGCAGTACTGAGCTGTGCACGCGGGCTGCCAACTAGATAACGACGTCATACCATATTGTCGGTAGAACGGATGTCACACGGTCCTGCTACAGTGGGTACAAAAGATAATCAGTGTTATGACAAAAAGTTAAACTCTTTTTGAAAGCGTGGTCTTATTTTTCAAGGGATTTTCGATTAGACACCCGTTCAACACGAGTTTAATTTCTTGGTAATAAAGCAGAATAAGTTTTGGTCGTAGGTGGGGGCCAATACTCTATAGAGTCTATAGTATAGACTAATAAGTATAGAGCGTTTTATTGTGGATGACTAAAGGTGGACCGACGACCTGGTAAAGGTCGCGGGAATACGCTGGATGCGGGCAGCCCAAGACCGGTCATTGTGGTGAACCTTGGGGGAGGCCTATGTGGACCAGCCAGCAGTGGACGTCTTTCGGCTGATGCGGCTAATGAAAGGTGTAGGTATACTGCTCTTACTAACTAATTTCATAACATAAGTGCTCGGACGAGGCAAGCGAGGCCTCAGGATGCACCAACCTAAAAAGATAACCGTATAAAAGCTGGGTCTACGGTGTATGAGGCAGATCATAACAGCAGCAATAAATAAAAAAAAATTAAAATTGGTAAAGAGCTTATTACACTTGGCTAAATTTAGAAGCCTAAATACAGAAGCTTCTAAGTATTTAAACCATTCTAGCTTCTGAATAGCTTGCTGAATGCGATTACACTTGCCTAAATTCAGTAACGACTAAATTAAGTTGCCTACTTTTAGTTAAGTGTAATAATCCTTAAGCCAACTTTGTCCTCTAGTAGTGGTCAAAATTGCTCTTATTTTCGTTAATTTTATAACATAATGCGATCATTGTAGAAGCCACACGATCGCTTGAAGCGACCGCGTCGCGTCAGACACGCTTATATCAAAAGTTAAGAGTTAGCCCGAAGGCCATACGAGGTGTCGCCGTGTCGTGGCGGGGTCATATCTTACACTTTAGCGCCGAGGTGCCACCGAGACATTCAAAGGCTTTGCGTTTGTGAACGGGGTAGAACTAAAGGCCTGTTTCACAATGGCCTCAGGTAATGTTTATTCTCCAAATAATTTTTATGTTTCGACAAAGTGCGGGAAGAGTCTGCATTTGGAAAATAAGGTTTATCTGAGGATGTGAAACGTACTTATCGTTCGCTTACGGTGAGGGAAAACATCGTGAGGAAACCTACCTATCCCTCGGAATTAAGTAATAGTCAGTTCCTGTATATACGGCGACAAGGTTCACCACCTGTCACGTTGGGTTCCGACTATCTGGTGAAACGTAACGTGGGCTTGGATTTGGCTGAATACCTCCACAATGTGGTGGTGTATGGCCACTCAAGCCTCTGACTACCCCCGAATGGGGATAAAAGTCGTGACGTTATATTATTATTATTATTAAATAAAAGTAATAAATGTTTATTTCTTATTTCAAAGTAAGGACATGTTCTTAGATACCTACACAGAATTATCTTTAGCATAAGTACCTACCTCCATAAGTATAAATTAGTACTTAGAATCCTTATGTTAATTTTGACGATGTCAGAAGAATCACAAAGTAGATCGATGACGTCACACCTGTCGCAGTGCAAATATACCTACCAGTAGAATAATAATAGCCCGTGCGTAAATTTAGCTTAACAAAAATGTTCATACATGATATTAATCCATTTCAAACTACCGCAAACAAAAATCTGAACGGTACAGCGGACTAATAGATCCAGTGAAGTGAACATGATTCCCAGTATTACATTCACGAATGAATGAATACCCATTCATTCGTTCATTAAATCAGGTCCATATCAAGGGCCGTGAGTTGATGAACGTCGGACGTCGGAATAGTGGTTGTTTGAATGAAGTTTATGCGGAAAATATTTCAAAAGGAGAATATTCTCATACCAGTTAAATTTAAACTTAGAAGGCTTTGCAAGGTTTTTATATTCCATAGATTTTTTATTTTTATTTTGGGTATAATTTTATTTGAGAATTATATTGTAGGTACTAGCTATGCCCCGCGGCTTCGCCCGTGTGGAAATTGATAATATAAATTTGCCTATGTGTTATTCCAGAGCCTACACCCTACGTTTCAAATTTCATAAAAATCGGATTTGTAGTTTTGGAGATACGTGCTAACAAATATTCACACACGCACACTTTCGCATTTATAATATTAGTAGGAAGAAGAATTTGACAAGGGGGCTGGCTTTTTCCTTGCTCAAAAAATCAGCTAGACAATACAGCGAGGAAATGCAACCAGTATACTTGCCATCATCCCACGCGGACGGGATTTGTACAGTAAGGGTGCGTTTCCACTGACGCGGAGCTGGGCGGAGTGGAGCGGAGCGGCGGACTGTCATTGGCCAACCATCATGGGCCAAGAGCGGAGTGGAGATTTCGAGCCTTGTGATTGGCCGATTCACGGTCCACTCCGCTCCACTCCGCCTAGCTCCGCGTCAGTGGAAACGCACCCTAAGGGGTAGGTTCTTAATCGTAAATGCTTGGTGGTCGACACGTTGTCAGCCTGTGTCCTCTGGCCGACAACATGCCGACCGTCAAGAATTTACGATTTCGAATGAAGAATTCACGAAGATAATTAGAGACCAGAGATTTCACAATGGACAATTGTTAAGGGACTCGAGGCCCTGGACAAATCGAGTCTAGTGACTCGTCCCACGACTAGTGAGTTTGACGCCCAAGTATAGTCTCGGGCGTCAAACGACGTCAAAACAAACAGAGGTAAAGATAGCAAGACGAGCTAAAATTATGACATCTAGAAAACCCCAAATCACCATTCAGGTACACCCCCGCTCTCCCGAATGCTTCCCCTCGCATAACCCGTGCTGGATTACCATAATTCTCGTATTTCATCATTGTCCCGATACGAGACTCATGCTGGCGATATCGCCCAAGACTGCATACACTTGTTATGTAAATCCGCTCCAAACTCGGCAAGAATCCGTTGCTCAGGTAATGTTGCATGTTAATGTTATTATCTAAGGGTTAGGGTCTATTTAGACGACATGAATGTATACTGCTAGTCTAATAATTTGATTGGAAAACCTCTTCAAGTCTGATAACTTTTAGCCATAGTCGGACCACTAGTTTCTAATATTGTCTTCATTACCGAAATTTTGTCGGACTGCTAAGAGATGGCCGAGATTTGTCGACAACCAAGAAATTACGAAAGAATTCACGCATTTTGACGGGCCCGTTGGCGTGGTTGGCGTGATGGCGCCTTTCACGCTGCAGGTCGTAGGTTCGCTTCCTACCCGGGACATGCATTTGTGTGCATGAACATGTCTGTATGTCCGGAGTCTGGGTGTATATGTATATTAAGTATGTATTTACAAATAAAAAAGTAGTATATGTAGTAATATCAGTTATCTGGTTTCCATAGTACAAGCTCTGCTTAGTTTGGGATCAGGTAGCCGTGTGTACAAAAATGTCCCAGGATATTATTATTATTATTATTATTTAGACGAGATGAATTTATACTGCAAGTCTACTAATTTTAATGAATGGAAAACCTGGGCATTCCAACTCTCAAATTTTTTGCCATTGTAAAACTACTGGTTTCTAATATCTTCATGAATTCTTCATTGTATACCGTAAATTCATGGCGGTCGACATTTTGTCGGACTGCTAAGAGGTGGCTGACATTTGTCGACAACCAAGAAATTAACATTTACGCACAATGAATTCAAAAGATTAATATTACAGACAAGCGTTATACAATGATTTAAAGTTGAACTACCTACTACATTAGAAGTAGAAGAGATGTTAGTGGCAATTACGTTTTATATTATAACTAGCTTTTGCCCGCGACTTCGTCCGCGCAGAATATAAATTTACAAAATTCGGATCCCGTTTCCCGTATCCCGGAAGCCGTTTCCCAGATCCCGGATCCCGTTTTCCGGAACCCAGATCCCGTATATCCCGGATTCCGTATCTTAATACAGTATTTGTATAAATAGCTTTCCAATTACCGCTTTATAATTGCCCATTTTTTTTAGTATTAAAATGGATATAGTATGTTATCCTTAAGAGATAGACATATGCCATCGCGGACCTTTCTGTAGACCTATATAAGATACACAATTCCACCATACATCATTTTGTTATAGCTCAAAGGGTTTAGGCAGCGTTTTCGTTGAAAGCTCCCAGACGGCTTATTTTTTTCCGACATCTCCAACAAATATCATTATATTTTAGCCAATGTATACAAAAACTTGACAAATTATATACTAAAACCTTCCTCGAGACCCACTCTATCCATTGGTGAAAACAGCATGAAAATCGGTGCAGTAGTTTTTGAGTTTATCGCGAACAGACAGACAGACAGACGCGGCGGAGGACTGTGTTTGTAGTGATATCTGACATCCACGAACGTTAGCTAGTGCTCTAACAAAACAGCACATTAAACTATACAGCTACACCTTATACGCCTGTTGTTAGGAAGAGATGAATATACATTGTAACGTACACCTAAATAATCATTGGTGCGCGCTTGCGTGCAGACGTGTATCCTGGACGGGACGCTGGGTGGTGCGTTACTAAGTGGATGTCAGTTAGTTACCTTGCATTCATGTTGCCAAAATAAACGCAGGCGCATCTAACAGTCTAATACATCTTTCTTATAAACAAATAAAATCAGTCTACAGAAATCGATTTCGCCAGAAAACCAATGAAACACGAAATATTTTAATAGCATCAATAACAATAACAACCAAACACGTAAGGGGTATCTTTAGTGGGCCATTTTTGTTTTATTTCGGTTTTTGCTAGTCGTATATGTAACGCATCCTGAATAATAATGAGTTCACACTTATCGTATTTCTTAGTAGGTAGGCCATATACCGCCTGCATTGGAGCATGTGGCTTCGAATCTCGGGTAATACCTATAATAGATGAACGAACGTTACCTATAATAGGTGAACACGAGGGGTGCGGGTTCAAACCCAGATCGACCCGCTGGAATGTTGAGATTTTATCGGTAAGTAATAATAATATTTAATAAGTATACAGGGTGAAGGTCGTGGGTATGATGAATGATGATGATACAGGGTAAAAATGTAAAAAAAAAAACAAACTAATTATTAAAAACTGAATGAATAAAAAAGTATGAAGATTCACTTCCTTTGATAAGACAACTCATAGTCACTCGCTAGCGGTAGGTTATTTTTATTAATTTTTTTCTGGAATTTATTAGTATTTTCTTTGAATTATATTTTTTTAGTTACACGTTAGCATGAATGATCATGGGCTTGAATACGTCCTTCCTCTAACCTAACACCATGTATAAGTACCTAAGTATAAAAATAAAAAAAATATAAATATAACGTCACGACTTTTATCCCCATTCGGGGGTAGTCAGAGGCTTGAGTGGCCATACACCACCACAAAAAGTATGCTTGTTTACTGCCTTATTTAGGTATCTAAAATTAAATTGACATTTAGAGATAGTTGAAAATAGGTACGTAATCTATTATTACGTTACTTTTATATTAACGGGCACTTTGCAAGCAACCTACAAGACTGCCCTTTGCGTGACAGCAATCGAGTGGGTATTAATCTATTATTCACAGTCTCATCGAACATAACCTTTTAGACTAGTTTTCTTTACATAGATAACGAACTCGGTAAGTTACTAAGCATTTTTTTTCTTTTACAGACCGTGCGGGGGTCGAATAGGTAAATATTGCTTGATATCTTTTATTGTTAGGCATGTTTGTTATAATATGTTTTAAACCTTTACTTAAGATGCTACTTACCACGCTTATTTTGGCAACATGAATGCAAGGTAACTACCCGATATCCACTTAGTCACGCGCCAACCAGCGTTGCGGCTGCACGGCTGCACGCGCGCCCGTGCCAATGATTTAAATTTAAATAAATATCCTGTGACATTCTTTTACACACGACGGCTACCTGATCCCAAACTAAGCAAAGCTTGTACAATGGAAACCAGATAACTGATATTACTACATATACTACTTTTTGTTTGTAAATACATACTTAATAATACATAGGTAATTAGTTACACCCAGATTCCCTAGCTTATAACGGTAAATGTATATTTATTCATTTCTAACAACAGGTCTAGCGTATAAAGCTTGTGGGTATCACCTACAGGGACAGTCTACAGTCCTTGTAAGGGCCTGAGTTCACCAACACACTAACGGTCCGTTAGAGCAGTAAACGACTGTTACCACCACAGTTACCAGTACATCAAACAATCGGTTACTACTGTAAAGGTCCGTTAGTATATTGGAGAACTCTGGCCTAAAAGTAGGTCGGTACTTTTTCTAAGAACCTACCTAAGTACCTAGTATAAATTAAATGAAGTTTAAAATTTCTGGACATAATATTCTGTTAAATTAACAACAGACGTCCCTAACGGGGCAATAAATCTTAAATATTAACAATTAACATAATATTAAATTATGCCTATTATACGGGCTCAGTTTACTAACAAATTAACAAGAGTATAATAAATTTAAACTTTAATTCTGTTTAATATTACCCTGACAAAACTAATGATACCTACAAAGCCTAGGCGAGTCTCATATGCCTCGTGTCTACATAGGTAGGTATATGTACCTAGCGTCGATATTCATCCTGTATAGTAAGCAGGTACTTATTATAAACTGTTGCTTAATCGATTGTAGAACAACAGGTTGCTCAAACAGTGAATAAAAACATCCTCAAAGTTATAAAACCTTGCTTTAAAATAAACACAGTAAAGTTCTCCAACTGTTTGAATAATTAATTTACTAATTTTGCTTTAAATAGGGATGGGCAACGCGAGAATCATGAGAAAGTAAGTCAAGTCGGATCTGACAATTATTATTTCAGAAATTTCTATGCAATTCTTAGTTTAGTCCCGTATTACCTTAGTACTTAGTACCTACTTATTAAACTAGAAAATAAAAATTAAAGTATGTACTTATTACCTAGACTTATTAAAGTTATTTCTAATCTAAAATGTTTGACCTTCTCGACCTGTCAAAGTAATTGCACTTACCTACCATAGATTTATCAATCAGGTAGGACCAGGGATGCGGGAGGGCTTATCTTATCAATTTCTGATCATCCATCCCGATACAATCCATAAAGCTATGTCTTCACCAGTGCGCTTTCACGTTCATCTTGCGCTTTCGTCTGACGCATGCATGAAGCGCCATAGCGCATGCAATAACGCGTGCGCTATTCCAGCTCAAAAACAGCGCACGCTGATCCGCTACCGGTGGGTTCGCGTGCAACATTCCGTGCGCTTTACATACAAAATAGCGACAGATAAAGTTAAAACATTGAAATTATGAATGTTTTCTTTCGTAATTTTTGTTTCGTGTCTTCTAAAAATCGTTTATCCAGATACTCTTTTATCTTAAGTTTTTTCCTTGTAGTTAATACTAAATATTCTACACAAATAGCTACACTTGTTCATCTTGACGACCGACCAGGGCGCACAGATGTAGACACTAAGCTGCATGCGTCTTAAGGCAATCAATATTGCACGCGCTTGACGCGAGATGAATTGAAAGTTGAAGACGCAAGATGAACATGAAAGCGCACTGGTGAAGACATAGCTTAAAGGACCGATAATCTAAATTTCTTCCTGCAAAACCTATTATGTCGATAAATTTTATTGTAAGGTACCTATTGGCAGACTATACCGAGAAGTAAGGCAATAAGTTAGCTAATCTATCTTTAAACAACTGTTTAAATATATTTTTAATGTGAAGCTGAATATCGACAATCGATAAAAAACAATGTACTGCGCTCATCCCTAGTTCAGTGTAGTCACTGTCGTGTTGATTTAAGTTCTGAGCAACTTTATTTTACCTAAAGCTGCAACTTGAGAGAGATAAAAATGCAATAAGTTAGTCTAATGCCTTCAGCACGCTAATTTAGTGTGGGAGTAGTGATGGGATGTTCTCGAGAAAATTCTCACCCTCGGAAACTTACTCGTGAAAATTTTCGAGAATTTATCTTCTGAAGCATGTTAAACTTGGCATAAACCTCATTAAACATGCAAGTATGGTGGTTTTAATTGTTTTTAAGATTTAAAGTTAGGATAACGTCACCCAAAATATAAGATTCTCAAAAATTCTCACGAGTAAGTTTCCAAGGGTGAGGATGTTCTCGAGAACATCCCATCACTATGTGGGAGTGAGAATAGTATTTTTATTCTTACTTAGAAGGTAAGGATAATTTATGTATGTAGGTAAGTATACTCAACATTTGATCACTCCAGTTATTGGTATACAGAGCGAAGCTGTAGTCAATCAACTACAGCTCATATACGGGTTGGCTCGACCGGGGTAGTACCACCCTCTCACAGAAGTTCGGCGTAAAGTAGCTATTACAGCTGCGTTTCGCACGATAAATGAGAGAGCCGGAAGTCGAACTCCCCCCCTTCTTCCTCTGCCTGCGTTCCACTTCCCTCCAGGTCGGCAACGTGCGAGCAATGCCTTTGGTATTGCAAGCATCTATAGGCTACGGTAACTAATTAAAACGGGCTGTACGATTGTTTGCCACCTCAGTCCCAAAAAAATAATTGTAGGTAGATAAGTAGTTATCTACTCGAGATAGGCGTGAGCGTTATTTCACGTCACCGGTTACATTAACTGGTTACGAGCTATTTCACCGAATCACTGTTTACGCGACGAACGAGTAACTGGTGATTTTTGTAACAGGTTATTTAGCTGTAGCCCGAACTATATCATAGGTATTATGTCACCGGTCACCCATAGACATCTCAAGTAACAAATAACAATGTTTGTATTTTTGTATACAAGAAGCTAGTACTAGTGACGAAAACCATAGGGTTACAAAAATAACCAGTTACAAAAATCACCTCTTAAATAACCGGTGACGCCTTTGACGTAACCGGTTACGTTACGTTTCGTGAAAATAATGTATCGACACACGTCTAACTCGAGATAATTTTGCAGCTATATAAACCCATTGATGTATTATTTTAGCAGATCTATGGTACCTACTAACATTGCAATCACCAATCATTGCATTACTCACCGCACACAAGCATAAAACATTTTGAACAACAGTGATTTGTAATGCCAGTTTAAGCCTATCATAACGTTCTATTTTGGGGGTTAGACTCTAAACCAATCGGTCTGATACATTTTTCTCTACGAAAATTCTATCTGCATAAATATCCGACGTTTTCCGAAAGCGAACGGGTGGGGGATGAAAAATTCGTAAAACAAAGGCAATGCGGCGTGAACGTATCGCATGAGTCCGTGATTACTGGAAGATTAGCCTCGCCCGTCTAGCGGGGCCCAATGAACCGGCTAGCTGTGTAACTGATGTATCTTTGAACCGATCCAATACGATACACCGCCGTGCTGCAAGAACACGCAGAAGGTTCGGAATTTGAATTTGGAACACATACGCAATAGCGTTAATCATTATCCAATTTGCAGAACGCTAGGTGAGCTAGTGTACCTACTAAAATTGGATGGTTTAAAGGTAGATAGTGGTCCAGATCTGGTACAATCTCGCACTACAGCACTAGTTAAGCGCTCTGCATATTGGATAATGTAATGCCCGCTAAGTCAGTTTTACAAAGCCCTAACATAATCGTATCGTTCTTTATTGGCTGTTATACATGTTATACTAACATTATGTCTATGCGTTCCGATATCAAAACTGAGTGCTCGGGCGCGACATGCGCCTGTTGTAGGCGCAGCCATTTGATGCGTCCAAGTGCCTCGCCCGAGCATTCATGTTATGACTTTATGACGCACCCATTTGGTGCATGCAGATGTTGCGCATACTTAACTCGCCCTAGCACTCATATTAGGAAATTTACTTTCTCTGTGGATCAATAATAAAAGATCTTTGCTTCGATTAGTGAACACCGTCAATTTGCACTTCTGATTTTATATTTCATTGTAACGTATCGTATTCGCGTATGCGATATCTCTGGATAGATACCTACAGTGCACGTCTCACTGATCCGATTCGCTTTGATACGGTCCTCGTATATTTTTTTACGGATTTATCTCCAAACAATGCTAAAGCGTGTCTGAGTTAAAAATTCTAACGCATATATCTTGAAAACGGCTGAACTGATTTCTATCAAACAACCTAAGGATTATATCAGGACGGCCAGCTGTCAAACAAAAAAATATGCAATAAAATCGGTCCATCCGTTCGGGAGCTACGATGCTACAAACAGACAAGGGGAACCCCTTTTTTGTGTCGGAATCACCGTTTCAATTTACAGAATATATTGTTTCTATTTACCCCTGAAGAAATCGGCAAGGGAAGGTAAAATAAAACAATTTGGTAAGTAAATAGAAATATAATAAAAAATTGGACACACACCACAAATATTTGAGAATTTAAATTAATATCTTATACTTAATTACCTTCAAGGTAAAATAAATAAAATTAAAATTCACTACATTTTAATGAAATCAATTTAAAATGAATTTCCAAATTATTGAACTGTGGGGTTAATACCGTCACAAAGATGAATTGCGGCGATTCTGCTAAAGCAATTCATTTTTCCAAACCTCCAGCAGAATCCCCTAAATTCCCGTGAAACTGTCACGAATGGCGTAAAATGTGTCACTATTCTACAGAAATTTAGCGGAATTGCTAAGGATTCCTCAGAAAATCGGAAAAATGAATTGCAATGCAATTCATTAGCACTAATGCATAAGGACCGTATTAGGTCCGCTGTATTGAGCGGTTAGTAGGGTTAAGTGCAATCTATTGATGTTTAATTCACAGCCTCTTTGAGGAATGCAAGGCGTAAATGCAACTTTAGTCTTTTTATATTAGGTTTGATATGAGGTATAATTACTGCAAAGGTATCTACTACAAGTGTTTATTCTTGATAACTTCGTAGCTACTTTAGGCTCGCCGCAAACGGGCCACCAACCACAGCCCCCGATGGCCATGGTTTCATGCATTTTGTAGAAAGTCGCCCCACACGCCCCACACGTGTGGTCGGTGGCGGCCACTCGCTACGCAGGGTCTGCGACTGTGAACTGCTTGTGGCCACCGGTGGCTGTAGTCGGTGGCTCGTTTGCGCTGAGCCTTAGTTACTTGCCCTGTTTAAACTCGTACAAACCATTATATTGCCGTCGTAATAAGTAGTAAATTGATACCAAGGGCATTACAAATTAATATAATAATACAAGAAAATAACGTTCTTAACGAATATTACACTAAAAAACTTCATAATAATGTTATAATACTCAATCTTTCTTATAAACTAAAGCCTCTTTTCGATATCGTTAAAGAAATATTGATCATATTTTATAGACTTACGTCAAATACAGTTCTAAAGCCGATTAAAAAATATGCATATAAAAATATAATCGTATTTCTTAAGCGAAATATCGGCTTAAAAAGTAAAAGGCTATTAAATTAATATTAGCGTCAGTTTCCGAATAGTTACATAACTTTTAACCAACAAATAAATATTGCGTTTTCACAGGTTTTCCATAGAATATCTGTCAAAATTTTATATTTAATTGGTGGATAAAAGTTATCTGACGAATCTGAAACAAGCCCTTATACTATTATCCTTATAATAATAAAACTCTTCAAAGTAGAGATTCGCTACATAATGCTTCCTACTATAGTCATAACGGTCATATGAAAATAGACTTTATTGCACCGAGATAAAGGATACATTGCAAAAGTGTAGACACAAACTCAAAGATTAAGTTCGACAGATAGGATATGCCTTTGAAATATCTCAATACAATTATGAAGTATCAAGCTATTACAAATTCATTTAAAAAGTTGTGCTAAAATTACAGGTTTTTTTTAATTTATTTTTTTATTTATTTCCGCTCACCGCTACAGCGACAGGCGACCAAGAAGGGCGACGGAGACAGGTGACACTTGGCGTTTAATATATTCGCGTTTAATATCGGAAATATTTCCAAAAATATTCTATGAACACTCCTAATGCAGGTCCAAATCAATCATAATATAGTTTTATCAAAGTTTCGCGACTGTATTAGCGAAGGGTTGTATTGCAAAAATGCATCCCTATCTACGTCACCTGTCACTGTAGCCGTGAACGCTACAGACTTAATTTTCAATGCAAAGACTTGTCTCGCAGCGTCTTCGCTACTTGGAAAGTGTTGTACATCAGCATAGTGACTGTCATGGGACCGACACCGCCGGGCACCGGCGTTAGAGCGCCAGCGACTTTGCTTACCTCTGGTAGAAAAAAATATGAAAATTTAGGTTTTTTGGTAGATTTTTTTTTACAAAAATCGCGCTAATTATTGGAATATTGCCCAAACCAATATTTATCATTATTATTTTCACCGCTTACGGTCAGTTGTAATTACTGTATTCAATTGGAAGTTAAGGAATGCTTTGCAAAGTCAGAGATGGGTGACTATTTAGGGGCAACTTGAACTGAGCGTCTCTGTGCCTCGGAAAGTAGTATTGCGCCTGACATCACACCGGTCGTGTCGGATTACCGTCGGACTATGGGAGATGGTCCGTTGCCATAAAAGGCGATGTTGGCGGCAATTTTTACAAGGCGGTACACAGCGCATATGAATGGGACATTTGGAAGGACATCCGCAATAGTCGCAATCCTCAGAATTGAGGAAACAAGGAAGAAGAAGTTAAAAGTAATGAGAATACTCACCATCATAATCAACATCTCCAACTATTTTCGTTTTCCCTTCTTCATCTGTCACTTTAGTGATGCCAATATCGATTATTGTGGCACCAGGCTTCACCATATGCGCTTTTATTAGTTTCGGTATACCTGAACAAAACCATAAATAAAATCATCTTATGTTTCTCACTTGAGGAGGGATTAAAGTTTTTTTTTTTTTTTTTCAATAAACCTACTAAATTGGAACTTGATTTTAAAAAACTGATAAAAATTTAAGGATTGTAAATTATGAAAGTTTAGTTACGCATTAAGAAACCGGCCCTAAATAATAAAAAAATACTACTCAATAAAATTATAGAAATAATTGATGGAATCAGGCGTAATTTTGCGGAAATCCATTGTTAAACAATTATAGAGAGGGACCCACCATTTGGTTTATAATTTTGGAGGTTGACAATTCCGAGGGTGAGTGGTGGGTCCCTCTCTATAATTGTTTCATTATAGAAATGCTGAAAAAAGAAATTAACAACGAAAAAATAATACCTGTAGCAGTAATAATAATATCAGCATTTTGGCAATAAAACTCGAGTTTCTCTTTCGGCGTGTACCGATGGCATATGGTCACCGTGGCGTCCATACCGAGGCCGCTCTCGTGGTTCTTGTCACTATGCAGCATCATTGCTATTGGCATCCCCACGTTCTTCGACCGTCCTATCACGACCGCATTGCGACCGAACGTTTCAATGTTAAACCTACAAAAATTTTTGAATGTCATTTCTGTTGATTTTTATAACCTTTGGTATAACAAACAACCAAGTCTCCCTAGCCATATTTTTTATTAAGTCATCTTTTTTATCATTCCTCTTTATTTTAGAACCAATCCAAGTCTCATAGCTGTTGATTTTTATGTTCTTTGACATAATAAACAACCAAGTATTCATAGTTAAGATATACAGTACATATTCGTTTCTTGTTCACTTTGAATACTACAATTATTAATTTATTCTTACAAAGTAAAATATTAAAATAAATAAGTGTAAAGCTTAATAAAATTTAACATTTTCTTACTATTTGTTTTTACGAATCTAATCACCTATTTACGAGCAAGATTATAATTAGGTAGATTTAATTGACAAATTATTTCTGCAAAACTCAAAAAAGCCAATATGTACTCACCTCTTAAGCATTTCAATAACAGCTAGTGCTGTAGCGGGCACAATCGTGGGCATATCCACACATAGCCTCCCAATATTCGAAATATGGAAGCCATCAACGTCCTTCTCCGGAGCCACTGCATTGCACACTTTACGTTCACTAATTCTATCTGGTATTGGCAACTGTACTAGGATTCCATCAACGTTAGTATCTGCATTAAGATGTTCTATTTCTTTAAGCAATTCACTCTCCGAGATATCGCTCCCGTGTCTAATAACTTCAGCATCAATCCCCACGTATTTGGCTGCTTGTATTTTGTTGTTAACATACGTATGACTGGCCGGGTCGTCTCCTACTAATATGCATCGTATAGAAGGCGCCCGATTGCCGAGGTTGACCCAACTTGATATGGTCTGCTTCAATTCGTTCTTGATTTCCATTGCTAGGGCTTTGCCATCGAGGACTCGGGCCATGATGCTGTTAGACAAAAGAAAAAAAAATGGTATATCACTATTTTTATGTTAGGATTTTTAAAAAGTTCGACACTAGTGATGTGAAGTAACTAGGGATTCCATTAAGAAAAAAATAAAAAAGTTATTAAACAATATTACAAAGATAGACACTGAACTAAAAATGTTAGGTGATAACATTTTTTTTGTGCATAATAGAATAAGTAAATGTAAATATCCCAATAAAAATAAAGGTGAAAAAAGATAAATACGTAAAAAA
This sequence comes from Drymonia ruficornis, assembly GCA_947859195.1. Taxonomy (NCBI): domain Eukaryota; kingdom Metazoa; phylum Arthropoda; class Insecta; order Lepidoptera; family Notodontidae; genus Drymonia; species Drymonia ruficornis. The sequence continues at coordinate 2,906,036 of OX401921.1, forward strand.
TTAAACATAATGATAAATTAATGAAGTAGAAAGCCACAACACAAAGAACGCAGTCAATAATTTTACCTGGCCGAGCCCAACGAATCAATGTACGTGTGACTTCTCATCTTGGGTGTCAGTAAATAACTGACAACCCGCAAGCGAAGGATTTGCCTCATCGCTTACTGTTGACGTACATAGGTTATTAGGTCAAATTGCCCAAACAAGTTACCAATTACTACACTGATAACAAATAATAGTTTCTTACAAAAATCCAAATGTAACCAGATTATTACCGCTTCAGAAATCGGAACAGGGTTGGGAAGTTCAATGTTTATCAAAAAACCGGTTTTGTATAGGTGTGAACTGAATCACACCACTTTTAAATGAGACGTTTATGATAAAATTCTAAGAAACAAACACAAACAACTAAATAATACTGGCCAGTAGAATTAAAAAAGAAATAAAGATTTTAAATTGGTAACAATTTTGGTTTTCGAATTAATCGCTTTAACACTATGTTTGAAGCAAGTACACCACTATAAAATGGAAATTGACGTCTAAATGTATTACAGAACTATGTTTATTAAACAAAATTCACTAATAATGGGTATCAACTTCCTTATTGTACGCAGGTAAGTAACATATTGCCACATCGAATTTCAAACAATATGTGCAGAAATTGTCCATCTAAACACGGTCTTATGAATACTTGGCGCTCCCCACCTGTTACATTATCGTCTGCAGTTAACGACAATACATAAATCAAGATTTAAAACACATAATCGGATGCGATAGGCATGCCTACTTACTTACAGGTTAAATTAGGTTTTCTGAATGGTTTGGTTAGAGCTAAAAATCCACGACGTTCACACAATAGACCACTAAGGAAATATCCTATTATTTCACTTATAAACCTTCGTATTGCTGAACAATTTCAATATAATTATCTAATCTAAACTATTGAACAATTGTGCAATCAAAATAAGCGTGTCGCGTGCATTCATGCAAGTTATCAAACTTCAAGTTTGACGTTTGACAGTTTTGTTTGACACAAGTGATCAGATTTTTTTGTGGAGGTTTTTGAACGTGAAAAGTGTAAAACTATCATCAACAAATCAGGTTCTCGACTTCATCGTTTATAGTTTTTATGCTAAATAGATCTAATTATGAGAGGTATGACTCTGATCTGTTTGAATTTGTCTGCAAAATAACAAAATTTACACTTGTTATAAATAGGTGTATAATAGGTTTTTGAACGCATCATATTTTTGGCTTTTGATAGATGGGTGGGGGGCGGGATCACAGAGTAAAGACTAAAGAAAGAGGTGCCCTTATTAGATATATGTATGAAAAAAACGTGGAGATTGTTTTTTCATTTTCATTGTTCTATCTACCGGTAAATAGTTGAACTACTCGCTTCGTTTTATGTCGATGTTAGTACTAGGCCGACCACTCGGCCGAGTTGCTTAGAGCCAGTCCCCTTAGTAACTGGTCCATGGGCGGGATTTTCGATTAGTTAAGGTTCGTTAGAGTACCTATAGTGGACACGTTTAGCTAATTTTGTAATGAAACAAATAAATATCGCCAGACTTACACACCAACTGTATGGTTCTAAACCTTAGTACCAAACTACGCAACGCTTGTACTTAACTAGGAATAGAAATACACATTTTGAGAAAATTTCAACTCTCTACCTATTACGGTTCGTGAGATACAGCCCGGTGACAGACGGACAGACAGACAGCGGAGGCTTAGTAATAGGGCTCCTTTGGCGCCCTTTGGATACGGAACCCTAAAAAAGGTAGGTAGGGTCGGTTGTGTGGGGAGGATGGAGACCGTGAAGGAAGTCCGGTCCCATATTTTCGTCACCTTTGACATAGAATTGAGGTTGCCGTCTGATTTCCTGTCCACGTGATCAGGAGCCTAAGTCGCTTAACCAATGGCAGTTTAATTGAGAGTCCAATGGCTAAGCTTGGGGCCCAGTGTGGACGAGGAAGGACGGGGCAACCATTAGATTACACATACCTATTTAATGTAGGTAGTTAGAGTACAGCGAAACATATCTTAAGACATCTTAATGCCGTTATGCTTAGGTAGGTACTAAGTAGGTGAATGATGCTTAGGTTAAATTTAAGTAGCTACTTACATTTTTTAAAGCTAACACTGCTGCTATTTAAGAACAACTTTCAATATTCTACCACCCGCTCTATGTACTAAAGATTCAGACAATGATGCATTATTGTCATCGTGTCATATTTATAGGGAGTGATTCCGAATTGGTATGATGGGGTCATTGTTTTATCATTTGGCTAACCACATCCGCTGCACTCGAACATTCAATCGAACATACAATAAGTACACACAACATAATATTAAACTATTATTTAATTATATTTTTAACGGTTTGCGTCCGTGAAATCGCCAAACGGACCCAATGGAAGACCAGCGCTGGTTCTTGCTGACCAGCACATGCTGAATTGGGTCCGTTTGCGGCTAGCATAGTCGATAATTGTTTTTCTTTCTTTTTATATTTATTATTGTTTTGTCTTGCTAGTCGTAATAAAGTTTTTCTTTCTTTCTTTCTTTCTTTCTTTTCTTTCTATTATGGTATTATATGGGTTCTCAAATTCATCGGACGCGTCTCAAGGCGGGAACATGACTCCATAGAGCGTCTTGTTGTGCAGGGGAAAGTAGAGGGCATCAGGCTGACCAGATTAAATCTTGTGTGGATGGACCCTTGCATGAATGCACCAGAACTAGCATCAACAGGAACAAATAGCGAGAGATCGTGAGGCGAGCAACATCTGCGCATGCTCCACATGATGACCACGACCGCTCTGTCAAGAGCGTAACGACGTAGAAGATAGGTAGGTTGGTAGGAAAAATTTATAACTACGAGAGTAGTAGGGATTCACCGGTTCTAGCTCACGGCCAAAAATATTGTGGCTCACCAAAAAAAAAAAAAAAAAAAAGCTCATTCCATCGATCCGTGGGTCGACGCCGCCTAAAAAAAAAAAAAAAAAAAAAAACAAAAAAAAAAAAAAAAAAAAAAGTTTGGTGTCTTTTTGGGGGTTTTCGGTCATGCCCGATCTATCTGTGCTATTCCCGCGTTGATATCTGTAACGGTTCCTGAGATAGCTTTCAGACTCAGCGGCCTCGTAAAGGTTTTATTACGGTCGCCTATTGTATTCAAGGGTGCTATTGTGTCAGTACTTCACGATGCTTAATGAGGGTCGGCTTATTGTTCCCGAGGGCCGTTTGCAATGAAAGACTTATTTTTTTTTGTGCATTTTTATTTATCGATAAAAAAGGGATTTAAACATTTCATAAAGTAATATATCATTGTACAGTGTATTCGTATCGAATATTCTTATGAAATCAGACATTGTATTATCATTGAATTTATAGTACAAATACAATAAACAATATTCACCGCATACGGATGTGAAATCGTTTTGTAGCCTATTGCTATTAAGACGATACAAGAAAAAAATGAATTTTAGTTTCGGGGTGTGGCTAGCGTCGCGTGAGCTGCCGAAGGATATATCCCTCTCGCTTAGCTAGGACAGAACAGCTATGGAGTAGACTATAGTATAGTTATTTTTTGAAGGAACAATATTGTTTAATTCGTACAATTAAAATAATATGTCCCAGTGCACCTTTTAAAATAGATGAAATGGATGAAAATATTCAAATATATTTTTTTCGTTTTATATGGGATTTTTATGTCGAGTGTATTTGAAAAAAATAATTTAATTTCTGTTGTTTTTATTGCTGAAGACAAAGTAAGTCAAAAGAAGACAAACGATACCTACAATATGCTGATAGATACGTATAACAATATTTCGATCGTATAATAGCCTATAACCAGCGGACGATCCAGACGCGTCCAACGATATCTCATTAGTCAAATTATTATGATAAAAATAGTTTGGACGTTATACGGGAGCAGATGAACATACATACATATCGGTCAAAATCATAACCCTCCGCCCACCGTAGTCGGGTAAAAATGTACATACTCTGTGTCAGTGACTGACTGCCGGATATGAGTATCTTTTTCATGTTTCGTAGGCAAAGGAATACTTTGGTACTTAACTTCGATGCCGATCATGAAGTCATCAGCGGTGTCATAATATTTATTTTTACCATATTTAATTTATTTTTTAATTTAATTTTCAGTTTTTATTAATTTTATTGATTTAACCATGCATTTATTTATTGTTTATCTTTTTATCTTTATTTTTTTATCTATCAAAATCACCCTTAGACTGGTTACCGCCACAGGTGACAAGAGGGCTGGCTCTTTCCTTGCTCAAAAAATTCGCTTGACAACAGGAACAGCTTGAATACAGGGAGGACATGCAGCCAGTATCCCACGCGGACGGTATTTGTTTAATTAGGGGTAGGTTTTTATTTTATTGTATTTTATTTTAATTTATGTTATATTATATTGTATTTTAATGATAAAACATGAAAAATAAAAAAAATAAAAATATTTTTTTTTATTTAATTTTACTTTTATTTATTGTGAAATTATAATAATTTTAATAATCAATATTGGACTATGTCTGAAACAAATACATTGAATTGAATAATTTAAATACAAAAATTATCACATTAACTCGTTAAATCACGGTTTACACCCGCTAGAACGAAAAAGATCCTAACATGGTAGGTAGAACCTGAGGGTTGGCCAGTTAATTACTTAAAATACACTATATTTATTTCAAGAAAACATTCATAAGATCTGAAGGCGTCGGACTCGCACATAAAGGGTTCCGTACCACCGTAGAATAAACACATCAAAAATATCAAGTTTGAGACTTGATATTTATTTTTAAATGTTATTATATTTTTAGTATTTGTTCTGCACCGGCAACAGAAATACACATTCAGTGAAAATTTCAACTCTCTACCTGTTACGGTTCGTGAGATACAGCCCGCGCTGACAGACGGACAGACAGACAGACGGACAGCGTAGGCCTAGTAATAGGGTCCCGTTAGCACCCTTTGGAACCCTAAAAAGTAGCCTATGTTCTCCGCCAAGACCCAGTCTATCTCCATACCAAAATTCATCAACATTGGTTCAGCGGTTTAGCCGTGAAAAGGTAACAGACAGAGTTACTTTCGTTTATAATATAATAGATTGAATAGGACGGACAAACATTTTCCTATCCATATCTGTAATGTTATTTTTTACGATAATTTATTGATGTATGATATATTTATTACTTGCCCATCCATACCTACAACAAACGCAATAAAGCGACTCCATTGTTTTGACAAGCAATGTATTCCCACTGTCGGCCCAAGACCATGCTGCAAGTATATAACAGTAAGCGAAATAGGGAGTTTTTACAGAAATGACACGAATAACTATGAAATGACAAGAGATGACACAAAATGACAAGAGATGACACAAAATGACAAGAGATGAAAAGAAATTACACAAGACAAGGAAAAGCAAACGAAAATCACGCTGCAGTGCAGGTCGTAGGTTCGATTCCTGCCCAGGACATGCATTTGTGTGCATGAACATGTCCGCATGTCCCGAGTCTAGGTGTAATTAAGTGTATATTTAGTTTGTATTTACAAACAAAAAGTAGTATATGTAGTAATATCAGTTATCTGGTTTCCATAGTACAAGCTCTGCTTAGTTTGGGATCAGGTAGTCATGTGTAAAAGAATTTCCAAGGATATTTATTTATTTATCATAGGCGTCGGCGGACTGTAAATACTGTACTGTACCTGTAATGTGGCACGACCGTAATATTTTTTCGTAATATTTTTTAAAAAATCCTTCACAGGTCCGACGTCGAACAAGTCCGAGCGGACACTGACAATACAAAGTTAGAGAGAGACATGGTTAGTTCAAGTACTTAAAATGTGAGATGGTGATATTGTGCGCGCGCTCGGAAATAAACAACGTAAGCGCCAAACCACATTTACTTGAATTAAAAAAAAACTACTTCATGAATTAAAATATGGTTGAAGGGTAGTTTAGATATCATTATTTGCTATGTTTTAGAAATAATTTCGTGATCTAAATCGTAAAAACATCGTGGTAGCAAGGAAAATTGTAAATAATTAGAGCTCATTTCATAAATTTTTTTTATCGAGAAAATTTCATCAAATCGTGATTTGGATTTAAAGATACTCAAGATAATATAGTCAAAAATCATACATCTAAATATAAGATTCCTAGTCCACATACTTACTTAAAGAAAAAGTAGAATAGAAAATCAACCAAATTTCGAACCCTCCTCTTAAATTGCCATTGTTTGGAATTTCTCTTCAAAAATGATCTGTGGTAACCTGTTGGTGGTCGACCATAAGAATCAAAATATTGTCCGATACTATTGTCATCGATGTGAATGGCGATCCAATGGCTTCCAGGTCTTGTATCAGGGTCTAAATTAGATATAATATATGTAGGAGTATGAATGTGTATTGGCAATCGGTTAGCTGCATACACATTATATTGTAAGCTTGGATGAATTTTACATAAACTTTTTTGTATATCTATTGTGTTCATAATGATCACCTGGCGCGTTGTAAGCTGTTATCGATTCGACTTATCACATGCAAGTGTAAAATTTAATGTATTAACAGGGTATTTCTAGTCTGCTGAGATCATGGAAATAATACAAGGTAAAATATGCTGAAAATTATGTCTTTATTCAAATTTCAATGAATAGCTGCGTATAACTAGTACAATGAATACTTAAAACTACATTTTTTTACTTAAAACTAATACAATGAATACTAACCTAACCTAACCAAAACTAATACAATACTAACCTAACCTAACCTTAAGGCCAATTATCTTCATCAAACAATACACGCATAAATACATGCATATTATTATCGATAAACCATTTCTTAAGTAAAATTACAGTTTTTAATGCACTATGCTTCTTATGATATAAACAATTTACCGTACTTCTGGTATTATCATACAATTGATTTAATCGCAATAAATCGGGGGCACCTTTTTCACTAATATCTGCTACACTGCACTTATTACAAATATTTTTTATCCACTTGATTTTTTCCGTTCCAAAAACTAAAATTTTTTTATTTGTTAAAATTGGTATAATCACACGTTTGAACTCGCGATAGTCAATGAAACCGGCACTCCAATAAAAATCGTGTCGTCTTTCTATGGAAGAGACGTTTTTCTTTTCTGCGTCTGCCAAATTGTAATATGGGCATGGTGGTTTTATTAAAAACACCTGGGTATAATCTTCCGTAGCTAGTGCAAACTCCTTTATCAAGAAAACATTGTTGGAAACTTTAAATCCTTGTAAATCGACAAACATGACGTATTCTGGATTCATGATTATCTTTTAAACTGATGTCTACTCAACTGGGCGATGTAACGTAATGAACGTTCGTTTGCCATGCGTCTTATATAGATATCGCGACGTCCCATTGTTATTACGGTCGCCTTTTGTTCACTGCAGACGAGTACAAACATGAATCCTGTACATCGAAAGATCCCCTAACAATGAATGCCTCCCTCTATTCACAGATAACAGCACGACGGGGGGTGCAAGTTAGGACGACACGACGCCTATAAATCATGGCATTAACATTGTTCTCCTGTCCCTTTGACGGTGGTCAAGTCGAGACGTGACACATGATAAATTAAATTCGACAGGTTCAATTAGGTTCGACATTCGACGTGACAGGTAAATTCTCAAACGATGAATAGTATACAATGAATAGAACATAATTAACAAAGAATTTGAGTTATCTACATCCGTCACAATAATATGAAGCCTAAATAGGGAATTTAATGTTTTAGCTACTATAATCTACTGATACATTACGGTTTTTATCAATTTCAATAACATTATCGAACTCGGCATAAACGATACAGTTTATGGTTTGTGAAAGTGCTGATTCAAAACGAACTTCCAATCTCACGCTACCATGTTTTATAAGATTCCAATGGCCTGATGAGCTAGCTGATAAATCAGGTGTTAAGTCGAAAGCTAATAGACAATATCCTTGTGCATATTGTTCCCTAGATATGCCATTACCTTCATTAAGGAAATGTATACCCGTTCCCGAGAATAACGTGTGATAAGCTGAAGTATACATATTATTCTCGAATGATGGTTGTAAAGCTTTGGAAGGTATTTGTTGCCCATCAATATATAAACTAAATGTATTAAAATCGTGATTTTCAAAATTAAATGGATTTTTTGTGAGTTTACCATTAAAGCCTGCGTTATTAACAAATCCTATTATGCATCTTTTAGGTACTTGTCCTAGAAAAATGTTATCTAGTGCTTTTCCCTGAACCCCCGATGGTATTGTCAAAACTTTAACTTCAGCACGCGTAATAGGATATTTAGCTGTAGTAGAGGCTAAAACTTTTTGATGTGCAAGTAAAACTGTTGGATTGATTCGCGCTCTACGAACAATAAGCGTTGCATCAGTAATACATACTTTCAATTTTAAATATGAAAGCAGACAAGTAGAAACATGAAAGATTCCATAACAATGAATGCCATGCCTCTATTCAGAAATAACATTCCCAGCGGGGGCGCGAGTTGGGACGTGTCATCTATAAATCACGACAATTACATTGTTATCCCGGTCCTTATTTCGTGTCGAGACTTGTCGCATGATGCTAGCAGGTAAATTCCCTAGCAATTGGGTATAAAAGCGAGAAATAAGAATTTGAGAGCTACAGTATTCGTTAATTTGTGAACGCAGGTGCATCTAAGAGTGTTGTGAAAGTGATTAAGTGTCTTTAAAATCTTCAGAACTGCACAATGGAGGTAAGTTTTCAGTTTTATTTCATCAATTCATTAGATGAGTACAGATTTTTTATTTATTTTATCAATTCATTAGTTTGTTCATAAACAACTTTGATGTAAATTGTTACAGAACTCATTCGATGTTGAAGAAAATACATACAAACATTATTATTATCCACTATCGGATGATTGTGAAGACTTAACCATCAAAGATTCACCTAAAAAAGAAATTAAAAGAAAGACAATGGTCACATCATTGGATAGTTTAGATGAGCTCTTTGAAAATCCATCACCGATAAAGAAGAAAAAGCAATCGTCCACAGTTGCAAGGGCTAATGCCGAGGGGGGAATAACTTATCTATCAACAAATGCTGATGACAATATCAATTCAAGTCATCTCATAAAAATTGAAATTTATGATCTAAAAAAGTTGTCGAAAATTCCTCAACAACAACACTGGAAATATGCTGAATGTAGAGTTAAATACTACACAGACATTAAAAATAGTAACTTTGTAGATAGTAAAAATGTTATCTATCAAATAACAAAAGAAATTTCAAAAACAAAAAGTTGCAAGAAATATTCCTTCAGTAATAACTAATAACAATTATTTAATTTTAATCATTTTTTTTTTTTTTGTAACTAAGTAGTTTTAATATAAATATACAGTGTAGATTTCAAAGGAGCATCATTTCAAAACGTTGAACCATCGATGTTAGATCTGCCGTCTATTTCCTCAAACAATATGGAACAAAGTACCGAAGTTTGCATCGGTGCCTTCTTCAATTCGACGCTTGATGAAGATGTGGATATGTACGAGCTTTGTGAAGAGACAGAAAAATGTGAATTGAGTAATTCATATTACGATGAGGAGCTTTACAATATCTGTGCACTGGCTGAAAAAACCTTAAAGTAAGTTGCATGGAAATTGAATTTACCATTTATAAAATAGACATTGATCTGTAGGATTTATTTTAAACATGTTTTATTTTTATTACAGTAAACCAATACTTCAAATTGGCGGTGGTCTCAAAAGAACTATGAGTATTCAAGAAGAAAAAGAAACAATACATACGAAGAGACCAAGACTTGAAGAAGTACCTTCAACTTCATCATCAACATCATCATCTGGTCCTCTTAATAGTGATAAGGTAAATTGTAACACATGTCAGCTTTTATTTAGTAGGAGATATTTCGCAAATCATTTAAGAAGTAACATACATAAAAATAATCTTTTGAAATTGCACAACTCTTTGACAAATGTTTCCGTTGTTGAATCTGCTTTTGGACGAAGAATCATAACATATAAAATTAAAAGTAAAAATGATCCCTCATCAGACTTGGTATTTGAAACACCGGAATTATTTTTATATTCCATAAAAAATGAAATATTACTTTTGATTGAAGAATCCATTGAAAAACACATTATTTTTAAAACAAATTTTTGTCTGAATGCCGATTTTGTACAGGAAACTAAAAATATTACAAATTCTTTTGATTTTCAAACCACTAATTATAAAATTTCTCGAGGCCACGACTTAAATATATTCTTTTCATCTTTATGTGACACTCTAACAGATAAAATAAGTGCTTTCGAGAAAAAAGATAGCGGATGGAGTCTCAAACAGATCAAATATATCGAAATGAATGTAAACAAATTTAATCCTCTACGTGGATCTTCATATGTTGATTTACCCCCAGACATAAAAGCTAAAAGAGCCATAATTAATGTAAAAAATAATGATAATTTATGTTTTAAATGGGCATTACTCTCGGCGTTATTTCCCATCGCTAAAAATGCAGAGCGCACATCATCTTACAGTATACATTTCAATAAACTTAAATTCGATGGTGTATCTTTCCCGGTTAAATTGAGTGACATACCGAAAGTTGAAAAGTTAAACAATATCAGTATAAATGTCTTTGGTTTGGAATTAAACAAAGAAACAAAGAAACATAATGTGGTGGGTCCACTGTTTATGACGAAATCTCGTAAAAGCCAACATGTTAATCTATTGTACATACACAATAGTGCAACTAACCATTACTGTTTTATTAAAAACTTGGCGCGCTTAGTCGGAAAACAAATTTCAAATCAAGATCATAAGGTGTGGATCTGTGATGGGTGTTTACTTCACTTTCCCACAGAAGAGAGGTTGGCTAACCACCAACAGCATGATTGCTCTCACATATCTACTGAACTTCCGAGTAATATAAAAACATCGAAAGATTGGTTTGGTCAACCAGTATCTAACGACAAATTAAAATTTGATAAATTCCAAAGAAAGTTAAAAATACCTTTTGTTGTATATGCTGATTTTGAGGCATTCTTAAACCCAATAAAATCATGTCCTAATGACCCGACTAAGTCGTATACCAACAACGTTAATAAACACGAAGTTTATAGTTTCGGATATTACATAAAATGTTCATTTGATGATAGTTTATCAAAATATGAAACCTACAGTGGACCAGACTGCGCGCAAGTATTTATGAAACGCTTATATGAAGATTTTAAAAAAATATATTGTAAAAATAGTTTTCAAAAACACCCCAAACCACTATCAACCGAAGATGAGAATACAATTAACAATTCAAAAAATTGTTACATTTGTGAGACTGATTTAAAAGGAGACGACGTTCACTATTTTGATTGGTACACAGGTGATTTCAGAGGAGTTGCGCATGATGTATGTGTAACAAAATTCCGAACACCACAACACATTCCAGTATTCCTTCATAATCTCAGTCACTATGATGCACATTTCATTGTCCATGCATTAAATTTTGTAGATGGCAACGTGGAAGTAATTCCCCAAAACAAAGAAAGATACATATCCTTTTCAAAGATATTAACTATTAACAACCAGAGAGTCAATTTAAGATTTGTAGATTCTTTTAAATTCCTACCATGCAGTCTTGATCAATTAGCTAAGAATCTCAAAGATGAACAATTCTACACACTTAAAAGTAATTTCCCTAGGGATGAAGACTTTAGTCGTCTTAGAAAAAAAGGTATATATCCTTACGAATTTATGGTATCATATGACTGTTTAAAATTAACAACTCTCCCTAGTCAAGATCAGTTCTACAGTTCACTGACCGATTCAAGTGTTTCTGATGATGATTATCATCGTGCTCAGGATGTTTGGCAACATTTTAAGTGTCGCGAAATGTTAAATTACTCAGACTTATACCTAAAAACTGATGTTTTGCTCCTGACTGATGTGTTTGAAAACTTTAGAAACATTTGTATTACAACTTATGATTTAGATCCTGCTCACTATTATACAGCGCCGGGATTGAGTTGGGACGCTATGTTAAAATACACAAAAATTGAACTAGAACTATTAACAGACTTTGATAAACTGGCTTTTATTAAGGCAGGAATAAGAGGAGGTGTATCTCAATGTAGCAATCGATATGCAAAGGCAAATAATGAATTCTTGGAAGATTTTGATGAGAAAAAACCTCGGTCATATCTTGCATATTTTGATGCTAACAATCTTTATGGTTGGGCTATGTCTCAATTCCTTCCAGAAGGTAGTTTTGAATGGGTTAGTACGGATACTAATTTTGACGTGTCAGATACATCTGAATGTGGTTTCATTTTAGAAGTCGATTTAGAGTATCCCGTCGAACTTCACGATTTACATTCGGACTTACCACTGTGTCCAGAAAATACAATTGCAGGTAATTCTAAAGAAAAAAAACTAATTCCAAATCTTAATAAAAAAAGCAAATATAAAATTCATTATAGAAATCTTAAACAATGTCTTGAGATGGGTATAAAATTGATTAAAATTCATAGAATTTTAAAGTTTCATCAAAGTCCTTGGTTAGAAAGATATATAGATCTGAATACGAAATTAAGAACAAAAGCAACATCAGATTTTGAGAAAGATTTTTATAAATTAATGAACAACGCAGTATTCGGTAAAACAATGGAGAACATTGAAAAACGAGTTAATGTTAAATTATTAACGCACTGGGAAAATCGAGGTAAAACTTTAGGCGTGCAAGACTTAATTGCAAAACCAGAATTTCACAGTTTATCAATTTTTTCTGAAAACTTAGTTGCAGTACAGTTACGAAAAATAAAATTGATTCATAACAAACCTATCTACTTAGGATTTTGTATATTAGATATTTCAAAAACTCTGATGTATGATTTTCATTACAACTACATGTTAAATAAATTCGGCAATAAAACAAAATTATTATACACTGATACTGACAGTTTAATATATCAAATTTTTACCGACAATTTTTATGAAGATATTAAACCCGACCTTGCTACACGATTTGATACATCTGATTATGCTTCTGATAATATATTTGGTTTTCCAAATCTAAATAAAAAAAAGATAGGTTTCTTTAAAGATGAAAATAATGGTAAAATTATGAAAGAATTTGTAGGACTACGATCTAAAATGTATGCATTTAAGGTTGAAAATAAAATGATAGCCAAAGCAAAAGGTGTAAATAAAAGTGTCACAAAAAAAATGAACATTGAAAATTACAAGTCATGTCTCTTTGAGAAGAAAAATCTATTTTGTAGTATGTATAGATTTAAATCGATTAAACACACAATCTTCACTCAACAAATTAACAAAACCTGTTTGTCCTATAACGATACAAAACGATATATTTTGCCAAATCAAACTGATACATTAGCATGGGGTCATTATAAGTTAAGTTAAGTTAAAGAATGCACTTTCAATTGTAATAAATATTTTTGTGTTATACTATGTAAATAAATAAAATTGTAATTTTATAATATCTAAGGTAAATTTTAAGATTTTAAATATTTTGCGATAATAATTCTGTGTAAATGAATAAATAAATATGTAATTTTATAAAATCTTAGGTAAATTTTAAGATTTTAAATATTTTTGAGAAAATAATAACATGTAATTAAATTTCTGTAAGATTTTTTGTGTCATATTGTGTAAAATGTATTTTTATTTATCCAAATATAAATGTATATTTTTCTAACACTGTCTTATTCATTTCAATACCCTCTAAGAATCTACACGTGTTTAATAATGTTCCAATTTATTCATCCGTTTACTGCCATAGTTGCAGGCCCAAGTGGTTGTGGCAAATCTATATTCGTTACAAAGTTTATTCAATCCATCAAAGAGATATGCAACAAACAGTTCAGTCAAATTACTTGGTGCTTCGATGAAATGCAACCTTTATACAATTTACCAAACGTAAACTATTATCAAGGTATACCAGATCTAAGTATGTTTGATGGGAAGGAGGCAAACCTTGTAATTATCGACGATCTTATGAGAGAATCTGATGGTAGAATTGTTGATATTTTTACTAAAGGCAGTCATCATAGAAACTTAAGTGTATTCTATATTACACAAAATTTATTCCACCAAGGTAAAGGTCAAAGAGACATTTCTTTGAATTCAAACTATATTATTTATTTCAAAAACCCTCGTGATAAAACCCAAATTAGATACTTAGCGCGACAAGTATCACCAGAAAATTCAAAATTCATTGAAGATGCATACAATGACTCCACTAAAGAAGCACATGGATATTTAATGGTTGATCTTAAACAAGACACCAATGAAACATGTCGTATTAAAACGAAAATATTCCCCTCAGATGGATATTGCACTGTATATGTCCCCACAAAAGGGTTTAAATATGCCAAGAACCAACAAATTCCCATCATTTACAAATAATGTCTCAGAGCATCCAGACGCACAAGAATTTACTAAGCGCACTACACACTCTTAAACCGAAATATCAACGAGCCCTATTAAAAGCGTGTGACGAGCAAGAAATAAACTGCATTTGTGAGTGTATTTATAACGTTCTCCAGGGCAAAGTACCGCTTAAAGATAAAGAAAAGAAAAAACTTGGTAAATTTAAGAGTATACTTCGCAAGTTGGTACGTAAAGGAACAGATAAAATACGAAAGAAAATAATCATTCAAAAAGGTGGTGCATTCCTACCAATTATATTGGGTTCCATTTTGAGTGTATTAGTTAATTCACTTGTTTAAAAATGGAGCACGCCAAAAAGATGTTACTTATTGATCCAAGTTTATTAGAGAAATTAAATCAAAACAACAATCAACACAAAATTGAAAATCCTACCTCAAGATTAGACATCGAAATGCAAAAGATTTTGAATAGTAATATGGACGATAGAAAAAAATGGATTTTATATCAACAAATTTTGCAAAGATATCTACACTTTACCGAAGCAGATCGTCAACCTATAGAATTACCAATAATTACTTCCAATATCGATGCTGTCGGAGACACTGCAAACAATGAAGTTTCTAATATAAAAGCTGAAATCGCTGGTAAAGATTTAGTTGTGAATCAGACATCGAAAGACGACGTGAAGCAACAACAACAACAGCAAGAAAGTCATATATACACACCTAGACAAATTTTAAGTTTAATACCAAAAACTTATATAAAAAAGGGTGAGTTATTGCTTAATACAATATCATTGAGTAAAAACAAAATTCACTGGAACGACAGCGGTACTGTCACCATAGATAACAAACAAATTCCCGGAAGTAATATCATAGATTTGGTAAACGACTTTCTTAGACCATTGAAAAAAAGTAATCCGAAAGGTTGGGAAGATTTTGCCAAAGCACTGAAAGACATTAAAATACCATTAGCTTACATTGGAAATCCAAACAGAAGTGAATACATAAATAAACTCCAATCGGATGATCCTACACAACACTCTGTGGAAGAGGAAATCTATACTACACCAAGTAGTGCTGATAAGTATCAAAGAAAACTAAAGAAAAAGATTGACTGGGAAAAATGGACTCCTTACTAGAAATTAATAAAATATATTATGATGTATCACATCCTGCCGGATATGGTAGTATACTCAATCTAGTAAAAGCTATGAAAGGTAAAATGACTAGAGGCGACATCAAAAAATGGTTGCAAGCTCAAGAAACTTACACACTTCATAAGCCAGTACATAGAAGATTCCCTCGGAATAAATACATTTTATCTAATCTAAATGAACTTTGGCAGGCTGATTTAAGTGATATGAGAACTTATTCTAAATATAATGATGGTTATAATTACATTCTTTGTGTTATTGATGTATTTACTAAATATGCTTATGCTATGTCAATGAAAAATAAAAATTCTGAGACTATAAAAAAATGTTTTGAACACATATTTAATGAGGCCGGTACCACTCCAACACATATACAATCTGATAAAGGAACTGAATTTGTTTCAAAAGATGTACAAAAGTATTTTAGGAGCAAAAATATAAACTATTATACAACAAATAATCCTGATATTAAAGCAAGCATTGTAGAAAGATTTCAAAGAACACTCAAGATGAAAATGTGGCGTTATTTTACCCATAAAAATACATATAGGTATATAGATATTTTACAAGACTTATTATATGCATATAATCATAGTTACCATTCCAGTATTAAAATGTGTCCTTGTGATGTAAATTCAAACAATATAATGACTGTTTGGAATAATTTATATGAAAAGGGTAGAAAACAAGCTGCAGATATTACACCAACACCAAAATTTCATGTTGGTGATCATGTACGAATTACAAAATTTAAACATATATTCCAAAAAGGTTATGAATCCAACTGGAGTGACGAAATTTTTATGATATCTTCAATAATAGATAGATCACCATGGATAGTATATACACTGAAAGATTTGCAAAATGAACCGATAGTGGGTACTTTTTATGAAAGAGAATTGCAAAAAATTGATTATAACCCCACTTCCAGTTATAAAATAGATAAAATAATTAGCACTCGCTACTCTGGCAACAGAAAGCAAGTGTTAGTGAAGTGGAAAGGTTATCCAGATAAATTTAACTCTTGGATTTTGGCTTCTAGTTTAGAAAATCTATGATGAAAGAAAGTTTTTATTTAACATTACTTAGTAATAGTTCTATGGAATACTTTCCAGAAAACTCAACAACTCTTTTTTCAACAAAATTACCTAAAGCAATTATATTGGAAGGATCGTGGTCGGTTGGTGTGGTTGAATTCCAATATCCATGCACGATGTTTACTGTTCAAGAACATGAAAACGTTGTTTACATAAGTAAATGGATGAAAATACCCAACAATACCGGCACTCCTAGTACCTCTCTAGCGTACTACAAAACTCATATACCAGCCACTAACTATGATAATATTGAACAAATTATAGTGACACTAAACAGTTTGAGGGAGAAAGTGAAGTTTCGCTATGATGAGATATCAAAGTTCGTATTTGTTACTGTAAATGATGAAGCATTAAAATCAATAACGTTATCGCCTAATTTGTCTCTTCAACTAGGATTTGAACCTAATAAAAACCTTGTTTCTAAGAGTCTTGGAAAGTGCCCAGCGAATTTACATTTAGGGTTGCCATCTCAGTTATTTGTTTATTGTGATATAATCGAACCACAGATCGTCGGAGATGTAATGACCCCTCTTCTCAGAATAATACCTTTAGACCCTTCAAAATATATTTACGGTGCTAATAAAATGCATGTTTTCTCACCACCTCACTACTTGCCTGTCATGCGTAGAGAGTTTGATACCATTGAAATAGATATAAGATCAAGCACGGGGCATAAAATACCATTCCAGTTCGGAACTGTGGCTATTAAACTACATTTTAAAAAATTATAATGCATCCCCAACGTTATAATACAAGTTGTCCCTACGAACATTACTATTCACATCAAGGTGGATCAGGTATTGGAGTAATTTATAAAGGGGCACCATATCAGCGCGGTCATGGAATTGGTAGCTTTCTAGGAGGTTTATTCAGATCTGTTTTACCATTGTTGTCTAGTGGAGCTCGAGCGATCGGTAAAGAGGTTTTAAATACAGGTGTGGGGCTTTTATCGGATATGGTTAGTGCACGTCCTATGGAAGATTCTATTAAGACTCGATTGAAAGAGGCTGGGTCAAACTTAAAAAGAAAAGCCGATGAGAAAATTGATCGAATTAATATGTCTGGATCAGGATATATAACTAAGAAAAAACGTCTGGCTTCATTCATTCCACCGCTACGTGCTAAGGTGAAAGGTGCTAACAAAAAATCAAAGTTGACACGTAATAATATCAAAGATATATTTTCATAAATAATAATAATAATAATAAAATGTCTTTTCTACACAATCATTCTTGTGAGTGCATTAAGTCGGAGCTAGATTTATTTGCTTTACCATCTACACAAACAAGTATAGAACATGGAATGTGGATACATTACAAACCTATTTCATCTCTCGCCGATGATGGCCCCATCGAATTTCAAGTACCAGGAACCGGTGATGACTACATAGATTTGTCTCATACTATGATTCATATTAAAGCAAAGATATTAAACCAAGACTCAACAAAACTACTAGCTACAACGACAGTGGCACCAATAAACAATTGGTTACATTCATTATTTAGTCAGCTTGATGTTTATTTGAACCAAAAACTTGTATCCCCGCCAAATAATACATACGCCTATCGTGCTTACATGGAAACTTTGTTGAATTATGCTCCTGCATCAAAAGAATCTCACCTAACATGCAGTCTTTGGTATGAAGATACAGCTGGGAAAATGGATTCAACCGATGAGAAAAATGAAGGATTCACTAAAAGAAGTAAATTAACAGCTGAAAGTAAAGAAATTGAAATGATTGGGCATCTACATGGTGATATATTCAACCAAGAAAAGTTTTTAATTAATGGTGTTGAGATGTCTGTTAAATTAGTTCGTTCCAGAGAAACATTCAACTTAATGGCTTCTTCAGACGATTTAAAATTGAAAGTATGTATTACTGATGCAACGCTTATTGTTCGTAGAGCGCGAATCAATCCAACAGTTTTACTTGCACATCAAAAAGTTTTAGCCTCTACTACAGCTAAATATCCTATTACGCGTGCTGAAGTTAAAGTTTTGACAATACCATCGGGGGTTCAGGGAAAAGCACTAGATAACATTTTTCTAGGACAAGTACCTAAAAGATGCATAATAGGATTTGTTAATAACGCAGGCTTTAATGGTAAACTCACAAAAAATCCATTTAATTTTGAAAATCACGATTTTAATACATTTAGTTTATATATTGATGGGCAACAAATACCTTCCAAAGCTTTACAACCATCATTCGAGAATAATATGTATACTTCAGCTTATCACACGTTATTCTCGGGAACGGGTATACATTTCCTTAATGAAGGTAATGGCATATCTAGGGAACAATATGCACAAGGATATTGTCTATTAGCTTTCGACTTAACACCTGATTTATCAGCTAGCTCATCAGGCCATTGGAATCTTATAAAACATGGTAGCGTGAGATTGGAAGTTCGTTTTGAATCAGCACTTTCACAAACCATAAACTGTATCGTTTATGCCGAGTTCGATAATGTTATTGAAATTGATAAAAACCGTAATGTATCAGTAGATTATAGTAGCTAAAACATTAAATTCCCTATTTAGGCTTCATATTATTGTGACGGATGTAGATAACTCAAATTCTTTGTTAATTATGTTCTATTCATTGTATACTATTCATCGTTTGAGAATTTACCTGTCACGTCGAATGTCGAACCTAATTGAACCTGTCGAATTTAATTTATCATGTGTCACGTCTCGACTTGACCACCGTCAAAGGGACAGGAGAACAATGTTAATGCCATGATTTATAGGCGTCGTGTCGTCCTAACTTGCACCCCCCGTCGTGCTGTTATCTGTGAATAGAGGGAGGCATTCATTGTTAGGGGATCTTTCGATGTACAGGATTCATGTTTGTACTCGTCTGCAGTGAACAAAAGGCGACCGTAATAACAATGGGACGTCGCGATATCTATATAAGACGCATGGCAAACGAACGTTCATTACGTTACATCGCCCAGTTGAGTAGACATCAGTTTAAAAGATAATCATGAATCCAGAATACGTCATGTTTGTCGATTTACAAGGATTTAAAGTTTCCAACAATGTTTTCTTGATAAAGGAGTTTGCACTAGCTACGGAAGATTATACCCAGGTGTTTTTAATAAAACCACCATGCCCATATTACAATTTGGCAGACGCAGAAAAGAAAAACGTCTCTTCCATAGAAAGACGACACGATTTTTATTGGAGTGCCGGTTTCATTGACTATCGCGAGTTCAAACGTGTGATTATACCAATTTTAACAAATAAAAAAATTTTAGTTTTTGGAACGGAAAAAATCAAGTGGATAAAAAATATTTGTAATAAGTGCAGTGTAGCAGATATTAGTGAAAAAGGTGCCCCCGATTTATTGCGATTAAATCAATTGTATGATAATACCAGAAGTACGGTAAATTGTTTATATCATAAGAAGCATAGTGCATTAAAAACTGTAATTTTACTTAAGAAATGGTTTATCGATAATAATATGCATGTATTTATGCGTGTATTGTTTGATGAAGATAATTGGCCTTAAGGTTAGGTTAGGTTAGTATTGTATTAGTTTTGGTTAGGTTAGGTTAGTATTCATTGTATTAGTTTTAAGTAAAAAAATGTAGTTTTAAGTATTCATTGTACTAGTTATACGCAGCTATTCATTGAAATTTGAATAAAGACATAATTTTCAGCATATTTTACCTTGTATTATTTCCATGATCTCAGCAGACTAGAAATACCCTGTTAATACATTAAATTTTACACTTGCATGTGATAAGTCGAATCGATAACAGCTTACAACGCGCCAGGTGATCATTATGAACACAATAGATATACAAAAAAGTTTATGTAAAATTCATCCAAGCTTACAATATAATGTGTATGCAGCTAACCGATTGCCAATACACATTCATACTTCTACATATATTATATCTAATTTAGACCCTGATACAAGACCTGGAAGCCATTGGATCGCCATTCACATCGATGACAATAGTATCGGACAATATTTTGATTCTTATGGTCGACCACCAACAGGTTACCACAGATCATTTTTGAAGAGAAATTCCAAACAATGGCAATTTAATAGCAATAGGCTACAAAACGATTTCACATCCGTATGCGGTGAATATTGTTTATTGTATTTGTACTATAAATTCAATGATAATACAATGTCTGATTTCATAAGAATATTCGATACGAATACACTGTACAATGATATATTACTTTATGAAATGTTTAAATCCCTTTTTTATCGATAAATAAAAATGCACAAAAAAAAATAAGTCTTTCATTGCAAACGGCCCTCGGGAACAATAAGCCGACCCTCATTAAGCATCGTGAAGTACTGACACAATAGCACCCTTGAATACAATAGGCGACCGTAATAAAACCTTTACGAGGCCGCTGAGTCTGAAAGCTATCTCAGGAACCGTTACAGATATCAACGCGGGAATAGCACAGATCGATCGGGCATGACCGAAAACCCCCAAAAAGACACCAAACTTTTTTTTTTTTTTTTTTTTTTTTTTTTTTTTTTTTTTAGGCGGCGTCGACCCACGGATCGGTGGAATGAGCTTTTTTTTTTTTTTTTTTTTTGGTGAGCCACAATATTTTTGGCCGTGAGCTAGAACCGGTGAATCCCTACTACTTACGAGGCCACGTAAAAAAAAAGTAAACAAGTTAAGGTACCTACTACGCGGAATTTACAACACTGTTTTTCAACTACGCTTATCTCGTGACGTCAAAAACATAGCGTAGCAACTGTAGCAAGCAACTATGTACCTAACTAGATATGGATATGGTTCAAAGTCAAAGTCAGCAAGAAAGAGGTAGACATGTGACTAGCTTAAATAGTACCTGTGTCCTAGTAAACGGGAGTCCATGGACATAGTACGACTAAGGTACCCTTAGGTTGCCGATATAGTCCCACTAGTTGGGTCTCGGAGGGCAGATGGCAATCGCTCCGTGTAAATATCGGTGATCAGCCAAATCAGGGTAGACTGAAAGCCGACCCCTCATAATGGGATAAGGCTAGGAGGAAGATGGACATAGTACGACTCAGTCGCATGGGTCTTGGTTCACGGTTAGTCAAATTTTGCTACAATTGGTTTGGTTTTGGTTTGGTGAGTGTGCTCAAGAGCTCCATGAGCTCATCCCGTCTTCCCTCTTCTACCATCGGACCTCCAGACGCACCGCAGGATATCATCCCTACTTGGTTGATATTTCGCATATCCGCACACACCGCTTCAAATCCTCTTTTATAATGCGCACAGCCCAGGAGTGGAACTCCCTGCCTGCGTCTGTTTTTCCGAGTGCGTACAATCCAAATCTTTTTAAAAGTAGGGTGAACAGGCATCTTCTGGGTGCGCTCGCTCCACCGTCGACCGCATTTTTGCCCCTGCGGCATGAGGTCAAGAGCAAACCCATTTTTAATAAAAAAAAATAGCAGAGGTATAAAGACAGTGGTGCATAATCGTTGGTGCATTACTAAAGAGTTCTCGAGTGGCGGCGGCGCACCGGCGCATGTAGCGTGGGTAGGCCTCCCACAAGGTGGACCGACGACCTGGTGAAGATAGCGGGAATCCGCTGGATGCGGGCAGCGCAAGTCCGATCATTGTGGCGAACCTTTGGGAGGCCTATGTCCAGCAGTGGACGTCTTTCAGCTGAGATGATGATGATGACAAAGTTGGGCAAAATTTAATTGTAATTAATTAATTGTAAATTGTATGTGGTGTCTCAATTAACAATTAATTTTGATTTGTTCGTCAGCCGCAAACAAATCACAATTAATTGTTAATTGTGATTTGTTTGCACAATTAATTGTTGTGGTGTCACCACATGCAATTTGCAATTAATTAATTGCAATTAAATTTTGCCCAACTCTGGATGATGATGATGATTACTAAAGAGCAAGAAAGCAGTATTTTAGTTGTATCAAGTTTAGTTGTAATCTGTAGCCAAGATAATTAGCATCATTAGGTATTTTATTTTAATATAAAATTTACTTATTTGAAAGTCGACTGAAGGCCAAATTAAATGTCAACATCTACTGAAAAAACGTTTAATGAATACGCGAACAATTTTAAAATGGACGTCAGTACCTCTCTATAAATGGGAACTCTTTGAGCGCCGCTAATTAAGAAAAAAGTTATTAAAAAGCGGAAAAAAGTGAGTCGTCGAAGTCCATGAATTAATTACATTAAAAATTGAACTTTTTGTCACTAGTGTTTTTCTTCGGCAAATTTTCGGGAATGGAAATTTTATAATGTTTAATTAATATTTAATTTTGTTACAACTGAGCGAGCAGAAGTTTATTGGGGTAACATAATTAAACTTTTTTAACTCGTCTTTGTGACTGGCGAGACTTTATCGTAGGTTGTAAAAACAGTGCTGGCTGGAATTTAGTTAAGTTTTCTTATGGTCTTTTGTTGCCATATACTATATTATCACAGTTTTATTATTAAAGGTCATAATACCTACTTACGCTAACAAGTTTTGCAGGTGAATCCCCCTCGCATTGAGGGGAGACCCGTGCGAAGGATAATAAATAACGCCAGACTTATACACCCACTATGTTCTCAAACTAAGCAACTAAGCCACTATGAATACCGTACAATGGACTGGGGGCGATCCCAGTGCCACCCAGACCAGGGCAAATTACGAAAAGGCCGTTTCCGAAATATGCCTCTAGCGGGAATCGAACCCGCAACCATCCGATGCAGTGATCCGAGGGGTCTACGCTCAAACCACGGCGTCAAGCACTCCAATAAATGGATCTCCAAATCTTTTTGTTTCCAAAAGCATGAGCTATCTCACCGATAGCCAACTGTGATTTTGGCACTATTTTCTGGCTCCACACATGCATAAATCTGTCAATGAACAATTTATTTTCCTATACCTATTGGATTGAACACTGGAACCACATCGGAATTAAAATTTTTACGACCGAAAACAGCGATAAAATGTTAAACAATATAACTTGCGTAGTACTATCAATATCGTAATGACTACCCTACATGAATCAAGTAGGTACCTAATTATGATGTTTATTTGATACAAAATTGTCCGTTATCTCATTGATATATTATTTTAGCAGATACGGTACCTTCGAACATCGCAATCAAAAACTTGTGCTCAGCGCACACATGCAGTGAAATTCAAACATCTGTTACCGCCGTCGCAATACGACATTAAACTTATTAAAAACGTACATCAGAAGTCATTATTCACCAGCAGATGAGCAGTACTGGATTACCGACGGACATGCTTTCAACATTATTTTCCGCGTGCGACAAGTCGTACTCCCATCCATGGCTATTTTTATTTATTTTGTCCCGTTTTGTGTATATTCATATCACCACATGTTACGGCATGTTCAACAAGATTATTTTGTTGTATCTTGGTTGTAGATAAAATCCCTCTACGCATAATTACGTCTGGGTCACCGTGTTTAAGGACTCCGTTTAGTATAACAAAATATTTTGGACATTCAAGTGTATCCCTCTTTCTTGGTAATGTCTTTGTGTTATCTTATCTATTCTACATGCATACTATAATACGGTCGTAATATGATGGAAATAACAATTGAATGTGACCCCTATTATTGATGACCGATAAAGTAGCTTGTGCGTAAGCCGCTCAGCCCACGTCACCGGGTAGTTGTGGATTCGAGTCCCGTCAGGAAAACACTTGGATGTGATCTTTCCGTTATTTCCTCTAGTGATGTCATTGGCGGCGTCTTCATCAGGCGCATGCCTCGCGCGAGCACTCAGTTTTGACGTTGAAACGTATAGACACAATGTCATAATATGAGTGCTCGGGTGAGGCATGCGCGCCATATGGACACATCTACTGAGATAACCTCCATTATATCGAACCGTACACGAAACATTCAGTCAGAAAAACGCCGCAAGGCGCTCCGTGCATACATTTTCTACTGGGTAACACATACTATCAGAAATTTACCGGACCGATTGGGTGCTTTATGTGGACTCAATAACTTCGTTTATCAATTTTCTGACAGAAAATTTCTGTTGATGTGTGGCCGGCCTTAGTAGGTAGTATCTAGGTACTAAGCGACGTAGATAACTACAAGGTTGGTCTGTTAGTCTGGCGATATTTAGCTTTTAACCTTATTAACAACGCGTTGTATCTAGAAGGGGTAGTCTTGAATTCCCACCAACTTTATTAACCTTCAGCATTTCCACGTGTCCGTTGTGTAACATTCATTACTCTGTGGTACTGCGAAGGCACTCGGGCCTTATAAATTGGGTTAGCTAGAGCTCCTAAAATAACATTCAAAGGGGATGAAAGGCTATTGGATCGTGGTTTAACCAATTAATGCGGACACCTCTGAAGGTGATGAATTCTGACAGTGGCAGGTTGTTAAGTACAGATGGTTCACAGTTATTTTACCTCTGACGTTCCTCATTTTATTTATGTAAAACGCAAAGTCAGCCTTTAAACTTGGCCTTTGAGACCATGAACTGTAGATTATACTTTATTCTACAGCCTACATGACTTATAAAAACCTAATATCGAACACGTTTTTCAAAAATAAATAAATAAGGTAAAATGTCAGAGGTAAAATAACTGTGAACGAACAGTACTTTCATGATCTAACTAAGACGTCAGCGGTCTAAAAAGGCAACATTTCTGTAAACTTCCGTTTGAATTTCACAATAAATTCCGTAAAAACCATTCGTTTCCTGTTTTCCTAATTTCATAAATAATTAATTAATTTCAATTCAATAATTCAATTCCTAATTACATAAAATGATCACATATTTACACATAACAAAGGCAATTAAAACAAACTGGTGTCTATTCAGTAGGTAGGTGTATGAAGTTACTTCAGGCTTCTTGTAGGAGATCGTCGGACCTCTGACCCGCTGTGGCTTACGATAGCAAGAACTGTGACTATTACGGGCTTTGAAACTTACGACCAACGGATCCCTCCGTTGGACGTAAGTAGTTGGTCGTAAGAAAGAGACAAAGTTTGTAAGTTACAAGTAATTCTTACAAATCGATGCCAATTAGGTACTGTTGTCTTAAGTAAGAAGTAAAAAAAATACATAGATTTATAAAAAAATCTCGCGGTCGATTTAACTAGATACCGCCCTACTAAGATAAATCGTTCCAAAAATGTGGCAACTTATTATCACCGCGGTACGTCAGTTTTTCTGAAGTTCGGAAGTTTTTCTGAAGTACGCCAACTTCGGCGTAGTATCGGTTGCCTCATTTTACTAGTGTGCGTGCTCCATCTAGTTGGAGCGCCCTCGCGGAAACCAAAATTAATCTATGTTTTTATCGTCCTGTTGCTAGACATACCTCCCCAACAATCTAGATTTCTCTTATTACTGATTAGCTTTATTGGTCCTGTTGTTTTGGGGTTGGATTATTGATTATAGTTAGATTGACTATTAGGGCCTCCGCAGACTAGCTACTTTTAGCATCGGCGACCGGCGATTTTGTGACGTATCGATGCTGCGTCGCGTTTCTTCGAGCGCGAACGAGCGAGACGCAGCATCAAAATAGCGATCGCCGATGCCAAAAGTAGCTAGTCTGCGGAGGCCCTTAGTCATTGAGGGTAATCGGTAAAGGTTTTGTAAATACAGCAAAGTTGTACATCATATTTTGCTGTAATTACAAAACGTTTAGGTCGTAAAAATACTAAAAGGAATTACAATAAAAATCAAATTTTGTTATTGTACATACATACATACATATACTCACGCCTGTATCCCAAGGGGGTAGGCAGAGACTATTGATTGCCACGTGCTACGATTCTGACACACCTCTTTTGCTTCATCCACATTCATACATCTTCTCATGCACTGCCGTCGGTTGAGGGTGCTACGGACTTGACCTTTCTGGAAGAGGCAATTGATTTGGCCGTGAAAAGTTCTCCTTGGGCGCCCTCTTCCGACGCATCCACTGTACTCTTGTTATTGTATTAGTACTTATCTTAGAAGAAGGTAGGAAGGAGAATATTATTCTTTGGAATACCTAACGATCCAGTTGGGAAGATGTATTTTAGCCCCCAGTAGTTCCAAGGCCCAACCGCTGTGGACCAAACCAGGTCCAGTGATGTAATCCTATGACAGAGGGTTGAAATTACAACACACCTAATGTGAGTTACGGAAAATCGAGTTTTGGTTCAAGGGTCCTCAGTTACGGCACATTGCCAGCTTGATAAAGGTGTGCTGTTTAGGGATCTTGTTTCGAATTCAGTATAAAATTTAGAACGGTTTCACTGGAACTATATTTACATCGGTATATCTAGGTATATAATTTTATAAGGCTTAGCATTTCGCTACCTTCGTGTAAAATAATAGCTCTACCATAGCTTGGCGTGGATACTATACACCAACTACTACTACTACTATACTATCTAGTGAAACGTGGGCTTTGAGTTGGTTAATACCTCCACAATGTGGTGGTGTATGGCCACTCAAGCCTCTGACTACCCCCGAACGGGGATAAAAGTCGTGACGTTACATTATTATTATTATTACTATACACCAAATAGGCAGCGACTGTACAGTTGTGACCACACGTACTGAACTGACTTACTGTGTTGGACAAGCGAACTAGTGGATAGTTCTGTGCACTGACTTGTGACTGCAGTCAGCACTGGACTGGGTTACTGGACTCGCACGTTATTGGCATCATGTAAACGGCGCATTATGTTTTCTTTTTAGTCGGTTCGATTCCCAGATGAAGCAAGCAACTTTAAAAAAATCTTTGCATGCAGTATTAACTACTTATACTAAAACTAAAATAATGAATGAACTAAAAATAAAATAATGAATGCGGCAAAATATCCTATCTACAATATTTGTTGAGTTGACTTTCCTTTGTAATGCTTTGTAAAGATTTTTTCAATTTCCCCAATTCATTTGTTGACTCATTCCCGACGTCAAGTCAACACCGCATTTCAAACAAATCCAACCAATAAGAGTCGAAAACAATCCGCGACAAATAAATCCTTCGCCGTGTTACGATTCGATACTTTATTATAAATTGTTTATTTTCCGCCCAGGCTGGGGCGTAAACAGAAAATATTGCTTAGGGTCTGGGCGGGAAATTAAAAACTTTTAATTGAATATTAGCCAGCTGAGCGGTTATGGAAAGTTACTTTCTCCATCGGAAACTCCGCTTACGCCGTTGAAACTTGCCCAGATTGAAGTTACGCCACCGAAAAATATCCGGCTCTGTGAAAAAAGTAATTAAATTTTGAAGGATCACAAGTTTCAGAACTACGTCGAGTAGTCTCTGGAGTTTAAACGCAGCTGTGCAGTTTTTAACGGTTTAATATTACCGACTTCTTACATAAAAATATTACTTAAGTAGTTACCTATATTATTTTTAAAGAGTACCTATCCCATTTCTGTAATTAATTTCTATCTATTCGTAACAAAGATATCGTTCCCAAAATTGTTGAAGATATAATATTGTGGACGTACACACAAAAATTACAACAAAAATATGTATAACTTTATGCCGATCTTCTGTAAGAGGGCGGTACTACCCTGGTCGAGCCAGCCCGTATAAGTTGCAATAGTTTACCTACAGCTATGCTCTACCACGGTCCGTTACAGGAAAAGGAAATACCACCTACATATTATGAGTAAATACCCATAAACACAAATGTACAGTAGGTTATTAAAATTAATGTTTAACTACTTTAGGTATGTGTTTAATAGTACGATTGATAATTTTATCACAACAAGGAAAGGAACAAATTAATTATTTTAAAAGACACATACGTCGTTAAGTCACTTACGCCCTTTTGTTTCATTTTTCAGTTGTTATTATTGAAATATAAATATTACACAGACGTAAGTGATAAACACCTAAATACGAAGTTTTCCGTGTTGTATAATAAAAACAATAATATCACGTGTAAACATGTTGTCTTGCGAACTTCGTTCTTAAAATAAATTGTAACAAAATAATATAATGATAACCTTAGGTAGAATACAAATAATAAGGAGGGTCATTATTATTTTGTAGCAACATTTCGAAGGTATCAGTTATTTTCTGCCAATATTACAATAATCGCATTTCGTCATTTTTATAATAGAACTAGCTGATACCCGCAGCTTCGCCCGCGTGGATGTCGGGTATCACGACCAAAACTTGATAAATTAGGTATAGGTATATGTACTAAAACCTTCCTCTTGAATCACTCTATCTATTAAAAAAAACCGCGTCAAAATCCGTTGCGTAGTTTTAAAGAACTAAGCATACATAGGGACAGACAGACAGACAGACAGCGGGAAGCGACTTTGTTTTATACTATGTAATGATAACTTATACTTAGGGCCGTAAGATTGTATACTACTCTACCAAGCCAAATAGGCACCTGGCAAATGTAACGTCACCCGCACAAAAAGGCGGTGTGCGGGCGGAAAGCCGCAGGCGGTGACGGGTGTGTGGGCGGTATGCGGGCGGGGACGCCGCATTCCATCCGAGCGCCTAGTTGGCTTGGCGAAGTAGTAACACAGGTAGTACCGTAAGATCTGCTTCTAGATAGATACAAATGACCAAATTGTATTCCAAATATTTAAGTAGGTGGTTGATTGGCTTTGCTAAAAATCGCAAAGTGTGTTTTCAGCTTAATTCGATAAGCTGAAATAATATGTTTGTATTGCGTATACTGTGTTAATTATTAAACGTAATTAATGACCCAGGCATTGACTGCCTTATCTGATGACCTGTCACGTCACGACCGCACCCACTGGCGTCATAATCATCTTTGAAGACGATACTGTGACCGATACAATAAATATTATTAATGGTGGTGCCCAGCTGTAGCCAATTGACTACAGCTCATATACAGAAGATTGGCGTAAAGTAGCTATTAGAAATGCGTTGCGTACGGTGAGTGAGGGAGCCGGAAGCCCAACCCACCCCTTCTGCTTCCTCCGTCCCACTCCCCTTCAGGTCTACAACATGCGAGCAATGTCTTTGGTATTGCAAGTATCTATAGGCTACAGTAACATGAGGCGGGCCGTACGCTTGTTTGCCACCTCAGTACCTATAACATAGAACGTAAATGTATTTAAAATAACCCCCCCCCCCATTTGTTGAAAAATTACAATCGCATTACAGAACACTTTTATTGTAAATAATGCTCTGGAAAGCAAATTCGTTAAGTCAATTTTTTTATGGAAGCGGCCTCAAATAGAGACCTGTGGAGTGTATTGGGGGAGACCTTTGCTCAGCAGTGGGACAGCATAGGTTAAAAAAAAAAAAAAAATTTTATTAATTTAGGGTGACCTTTTGGCTATTTTAATTTCAAAACATTTTTTTCATCTTGTTCGTTGTTCCAACAATTCGTTGATGCGACCTATAATAAGTTAATTAAATTACTTCATTAACTTAAAAGGTACACCGCGTTTTAATTAAACATCTGCTTGAAACGATAGGCGCTCACGAGAAAAACAAGGTCTTTTTCAATTTTTTACCCACTTATAAGTTATCTTACTTGGAAATTCAATTTACTTGTGTCAAGTGATCTCCAAGCAACACGGCCTCTTCTTTTTCTATATAATTTAGAGGAGACGTATTAGAATATTTTAGATTCAAGATGAACGATAAATTTAGATTGAGAATTGCGAAACCTTTATAACGCTATCAGAGCGAAACTTAGCGGGTTACTTATGATTAGGTAGATAGGCTATAGGGTTAGAGGGTTACTTCACACAGCTGGAACTTTCGGATTTCATATGCAACCATAGATTCTTTTTGGTTTCCGCGAGGGCGCTCCAACTAGATGGAGCATGGAGTAAAATGTGGTAACTGATACTACGCCAGGGTGGTGATGAGGAAACCTCACGATGTGTTCTTTACTAGGCTTTGCAGTGAGTAATCAACCTTATATGCGGGGTTTATACGACGCCAGGTGAACGGCGTCGAAATTCCGATTAATTGGTCCAGTCACTGGGTTCGTAGACGGGTCAACACAGTAATTCAGTAATGCGCCGTTTACACGAGGCCAATAACGCACCAGTAGTAACCTAGTCCAGTGCTAACCTCGCGCTCACAAGTCAGTTCAGCGGATTAGCCGGCCTTCTACATACAACATGTTAAGAAAACCCTGTCCGGGCCGAAACCGGTAATTAGGTTCCCCAATCAAATGACCAAATAAAATAAAAAGTAAAAAAAAATCATGACAGTAAACATATTAATGAACATTTAAAGTGCCATTTTTTTTTGCTTTTTTCCCACAAAATGTAGCTAATTTGAAAAATATGACAACACCGTTGCCTGAAGTAATTATGTTAGATCGTGTGGCGGCACCTCTGACCACAAAGTATGTGATGACGTTATTTTATGAAAAAAAAAAAATGTAAACGGGGTAATTGTTTTCCAAAAAAATATGGGTGGCCTTTGACCAGCAGTGGAACACATATCATGCTAAAAAAAAAATAACATTTACACAAATTGAATCTTATCTCGATACCCAACAATACGTTTTCGGGTCGGACAGGGTTTTTTTAACATATTGTATACATATACGCACAGCGTGGTTTAGGTACACGATGCCAGTGACGAGACAGTCCAGTAACCCAGTCCAGCGCAGTGCCTTTCTGATAATGAAGAGGAAAAAAATACAACTTTCTGGCATGTTTATGAGTATTGTACCGTTAGTAACGAGTCTACGATTTACATCATGCGGTAAGAAACGGACCAAGGCCGAAGCCATTCATTCGGCGATAAGCGGCTACTGGCAGTACTTATACAGTATATACCGGTATATTAATAGACGCGTTTAATCAAAGACGCTATTTATAATGCGTAATGTGGAAACTATTATCAGACCACTTTGCGTACCATTCATTTATGTTGCGGCACTTATTTAAAAAAAGAAAATAGTTTTTCTTTCGTTTCCTTTTTCATCACGGTCATTTGACGGGCCCGTTGGCGTGGTTGGCGTGATGGCGCCTTTCACGCCGCAAGTCGTACGTTCGATTCCTACACGGGACATGCATTTGTGTGCATGAACATGTCTGTATGTCCTGAGTCTGGGTGTATAATGTATATTAAGACGATACAAGAAAAAAATAAATTTTAGTTTCGGGGTGTGGCTAGCGTCGCGTGAGCTGCCGAAGGATATACCCCTCTCGCTTATAATAATAATAATAATAATTTATTTCAGACGGTTGTCCATAATGTTAGTAACAATATTTAACTTAAAACTAGTGTTAGTGATTCACAAAATTTATAAATTTAAAATTCATTCATTCATTTGGCACTGGACATGTATGAATTATGCATACCTATCCAGTTCCGAATGAAGGGGCCGTCCAGCCGATCTGCCAGTACGTTCAGAAGAGTGCTGGCACCGCCCCGCACCCGCGACATCATGGAGGCTGCTCTCTTACGTAGGATGGCATGAAAGCCATCCACTCTGGCCTCCGCGAACATTCCCGATGCACTACAGAAGCGCGGCAGCCCCAACACAGTCCTAAACGCATTGTTATATTGCACACGCAGAGCACTGAGAGCCTTCTGCGTGTAGCTGACCCACAGGCTGCACGTGTAGAACGTCTGGCAGTATGCCCTAAACAAAGTTATTTTGACGTCGTTACTACAACGCGCAAACCTACGAGCCAGCATGTTGCATCTGACTGACAGCGCTCTGCGCTCCCTCTCTATATCTGCATCATCATGCATTGTCTCAGAGACCCAGTGCCCCAAGTATTTAAATTGCGAGACCTGTTTAAGGGGTGCACCCTTTAGAGAGACTGGTGGTATGTTCTCGTAGGTTTTGTTACGCGCTTTAAAAACCATCAACTCGCTTTTTAACGCATTATACTTGAGGCCATGGGCCTCTGCGTACCGCTCACAAATCGCCACCAGCTTGCGCAAGCCATTAATCGATGGGCTCAGCAATACCATGTCATCTGCATAGCTTATGTTATTGATGAATTTACCATCAATGGAGCAACCCACCATGGCATTGCTGAGTTCATCAATCAAACTATCCACGTACAGGTTGAAGAGCTTAGGCGAAGTCAACCCCCCCTGCCTCACCCCGCACTCCAACCTGTACATACCTGACAGAGTCCCCTCCCATCTCACGTAGTTGGTCTGGTTGTTATACCAATATTTAAAAATATTAGTAACCTCCGTTGATACATTGGTATCTCCTTCCAATTTTTGCCACAACAGCTTGTATGAAACCAGGTCAAAAGCTTTAGAGAGGTCGAGAAAACACGCAAACACGGGGGTACATCTCGCTGTGTAGTATTGAACAGTCTGCTTGAGACAGAAAATAGCACTTTCCGTCGAAACACCGGCTTTGAAGCCGAACTGTGCGTCCTGCAGCTCAGTGTTTTGGCTTAATTGTCGATCAAGCAGACTGTCCAGCACCTTTGCCAGTATTGTGGCCAGGGATATCGGTCTGTAGTTCTTCAAATCCGAGGCGTCTCCCGTTTTGTTCTTGATAATTGGAACCACAATTGTTTTCATCAAATCCTCGGGTAAATAAGAATGGCCAACACACAAAGTATAGAACATAGACAAAACACGCGGTAGGTGACTGCCTGCATTCCGCAAATGCTCCACACTCAGTGAGTCATGGCCCGGAGATTTTCCACGCTTCATACCCGACACAGCCTCGGCGACATCGCGCGAGGAAAAACGTACAAGTAATTCTCTCGAGCTCTCCTCCACCTCTGAAACTTGCACATCTGGGCCCAGGGGGGACCGCACAGTAAAACTATTTTTAAACAGTTCAGCTATTTCAATATGCTCGCTGAGCCCTTCTACACTAACTGGATGGCTAGCCCTATGCCCTAGCTTACGAGTCTGCTTCCAGAAGCCCTTGAAATCGTTACGAGAGTGATGCGATGCAATAATATCCATTTTAATTTGTTCTTGGTTATTCTGACAATATTGTAACCGGTTTTTAAAGCATTTCTTACTATCACGCATTCTCTCATAAATTGGACCACTAGAAGGTTTCCCATATAAGGCCCAGTTTTGAAAGCAGGCCCGCGCCTCGGTATGCGCTTCTTTTACATGTTTGTTCCAGCCTATAATATACCTCTTACGACACTTATTTACATAACTCGCTTTTGAAGCCTGCCTTAAAATATCAACAATGTCATGGTACATTTTATCTATTATGATTCTATGGTCTAAATTGGCGCAATTATGATCACAACATTCCCGAAACTCGGTTGGAAAATCTATGTCTCTTAATCTACTATTGCAATAATCGTAATAAGTACTAACTTGTGCAGCGTCCCTTTCTCCCCACACAAATTTATTACACTTCTTATCTATATTTATAGAGGACTTACACTGTAAGATATTTAAATTACATTTCATTAAAACGGGAAAATGGTCAGACCACGAAATATTATACAATATCTCAACGCTCATGACTGACTTCCAGGCGGCTTCAGTCACAATACAATGATCAAGCCAGCTGGTAGTGCCATACACATCGCTAATATACGTATATGTATTCGAATCTAGTCCAAGTATATTAATGTCCGCACATTGCCACAATTGTTCTTTGCAATAATTACATAGTTCTACACCAAATAACTGACCTGGATGCGCGTTGAAGTCCCCAAGAATGAAAACTGACTGTACGTCCGATTCTTCAATAATCGCACTTATCTCACCGAGACATTCACTGAATTCCGGTACATTGTCAGGGCCGTTAGTGGGCATATACACGGAAAACACTATAATTACGCGATCAGCGAGAGCTATTTTAATGGCCGCTAGCCGCACACTTTTGCATTGCACTACTGACACCGTTGTAAAAATGCTTTTTCGCCAAAGTAAGGCAACACCACCGTGAGGCCGCCCACGCAGTATCCCCGCTGAGGTATCGACAGCAGATGTGCCGGTGTACGCGAAGTCCTCGTCAATTGAATGCAGGTATGGGAGGTCATGGGGCAGTAACCACGTCTCCTGCAGTGCTACGATATTCGCCATCTTACATAGCGACTTTATACAATCAACAGATCTAGTGACTGATCTACAATTAAAACTAATCATGTTAGTCGTATTATTCATCTAGATTGTTGGTTTCTGCTCTGCCTCTCTCCGCATTATAGTCTTCGCCCTTATTTAAATATATGAACCTCCTGAAGGAGATTCCCTCGGGCCATAGCGCGTCATCCAGGAATAACGCGAGCTTATTTTGCGATACAAACACTTTAAAAGCATTGTACTCTTTTTGTCTCTTCATCTTAATTTTCTTTAATGTAATTGTAATACCGGTTTTATTCTTTATATATTCAATGACGTCACGTTCAGACGCCTCCTTGTCTACGTTGGTTATAAAAAGTGTAACTTTAGTATCCGCCGCTTTGAACTTCCCATTCAGTTCATTTGTTGCTTTGCCCTGGCATCCAGCAAAACGATACTTAGACTTTTTTCTATTTACCGTAGTCCATTCATCGTTATAATTGACTGATTTCCGATTAACGTATTCAGATTGCAACTCAGTTTTTGCAATCTGCACGGAAACTCGGCTATCCTTTGCACCGATGAGGCCCACTTGCTCAGTTGTATTCGGCGCAGAGTTCCGAACTGTGCGCACGACGTTGCTGGTAGATGGTGAAACCGCAGTACTGGCCTCAACTTGTATGTTCGCCTCCTGCTCAACCGGTGAGATAGGTGAGGCGACGTTCGCGGGCGACAGGGACGGATGATGCGCCAGCCCATGTGAGTCATCAGCTGTTTCGCACTGCGACATGCTTATATTGTGGGGTAGGCCTATTGGTCCGCTATCCATGCAATAAGTGTTTTTTAACTCACCACCCCTTTTAAAATTAATATTCATGTAACTGTTATGCGGAATTGATTTCTTATTTGATAATGATGATAGGTCACTCTTTACTACTTCCAGCTCACTTTTCGTAACAAATGTCTCCTTAATTACACTTATTTCATTTTGTAGCACTAACAAATCTTTTAGA
Source organism: Drymonia ruficornis (assembly GCA_947859195.1). Classification (NCBI taxonomy): domain Eukaryota; kingdom Metazoa; phylum Arthropoda; class Insecta; order Lepidoptera; family Notodontidae; genus Drymonia; species Drymonia ruficornis. The sequence continues at coordinate 2,941,679 of OX401921.1, forward strand.
AGCCTTGTGGCGTCGATGTGATCGAAAGTAATCGGTGGGAGCTTGTGTAGTTCCCTCGCCACAAAAATAGGGACTTTTTCTGGATCAGTCTCCTTCAGTAATGTAATGACATCACATAGGTTACGCTTAGTCTTCCCATCTCTTTTTCTTGCAATTTGACGCTTCTCAGGAACCGATTCAAATAGTAATTTCTTGGCTTCTTCTATATCGTTTTCGGAGAAACTCGATGTGCACAAACGAACTAAGCACTCTTCATCCATCACATCCACTTTGTTTTGAACGAATGCTAGCACTTCACATATTACAATATTGCAGCTACTGCACTTTACCACTTTCGAAGCCATTTCTTTAGCATCGATCAATGACACGTCCGCTTATGAGATGCGCGCGCGAAAATGCTTAGCTAGGACAGAACAGCTATGGAGTAGACTATAGTATAGTTATTTTTTGAAGGAACAATATTGTTTAATTCGTACAATTAAAATAATATGTCCCAGTGCACCTTTTAAAATAGATGAAATGGATGAAAATATTCAAATATATTTTTTTCGTTTTATAAGGGATTTTTATGTCAAGTGTATATGAAAAAAATAATTTAATTTCTATGTTGTTTTTATTGCTGAAGACAAAGTAAGTCAAAAGAAGACAAACGATACCTACAATATGCTGATAGATACGTATAACAATATTTCGATCGTATAATAGCCTATAACCAGCGGACGATCCAGACGCGTCCAACGATATCTCATTAGTCAAATTATTATGATATAAAAATAGTTTGGACGTTATACGGGAGCAGATGAACATACATACATATCGGTCAAAATCATAACCCTCCGCCCACCGTAGTCGGGTAAAAATGTACATACTCTGTGTCAGTAACTGACTACCGGATATGAGTATCTTTTTCATGTTTCGTAGGCAAAGGAATACTTTGGTACTTAACTTCGATGCCGATCATGAAGTCATCAGCGGTGTCATAATAATTTTTTTTACCATATTTAATTTATTTTTTAATTTAATTTTCAGTTTTTATTAATTTTATTGATTTAACCATGCATTTATTTTTTGTTTATCTTTTTATCTTTATTTTTTTATCTATCAAAATCACCCTTAGACTGGTTACCGCCACAGGTGACAAGAGGGCTGGCTCTTTCCTTGCTCAAAAAATTCGCTTGACAACAGGAACAGCTTGAATACAGGGAGGACATGCAGCCAGTATCCCACGCGGACGGTATTTGTTTAATTAGGGGTAGATTTTTATTTTATTGTATTTTATTTTAATTTATGTTATATTATATTGTATTTTAATGATAAAACATGAATAATATTTTTTTTTTTTTTTTAATTTAATTTTACTTTTATTTATTGTTTTATATTTATTGTGAAATTATAATAATTTTAATAATCAATATTGGACTATGTCTGAAACAAATACATTGAATTGAATAATTTAAATACAAAAATTATCACATTAACTCGTTAAATCACGGTTTACACCCCTAGAACGAAAAAGATCCTAACATGGTAGGTAGGACCTGAGGGTTGGCCAGTTAATTACTTAAAATACACTATATTTATTTCAAGAAAACATTCATAAGATCTGAAGGCGTCGGACTCGCACATAAAGGGTTCCGTACCACCGTAGAATAAACACATCAAAAATATCAAGTTTGAGACTTGATATTTATTTTTAAATGTTATTATATTTTTAGTATTTGTTCTGCACCGGCAACAGAAATACACATTCAGTGAAAATTTCAACTCTCTACCTGTTACGGTTCGTGAGATACAGCCCGCGCTGACAGACGGACAGACAGACAGACGGACAGCGTAGGCCTAGTAATAGGGTTCCGTTAGCACCCTTTGGAACCCTAAAAAGTAGCCTATGTTCTCCGCCAAGACCCAGTCTATCTCCATACCAAAATTCATCAACATTGGTTCAGCGGTTTAGCCGTGAAAAGGTAACAGACAGAGTTACTTTCGTTTATAATATAATAGATTGAATAGGACGGACAAACATTTTCCTATCCATATCTGTAATGTTATTTTTTTACGATAATTTATTGATGTATGATATATTTATTACTTGCCCATCCATACCTACAACAAACGCAATAAAGCGACTCCATTGTTTTGACAAGCAATGTATTCCCACTGTCGGCCCAAGACCATGCTGCAAGTATATAACAGTAAGCGAAATAGGGAGTTTTTACAGAAATGACACGAATAACTATGAAATGACAAGAGATGAAACAAAATGACAAGAGATGACAAGAGATGAAAAGAAATTACACAAGACAAGGAAAAGCAAACGAAAATCACGCTGCAGTGCAGGTCGTAGGTTCGATTCCTGCCCAGGACATGCATTTGTGTGCATGAACATGTCCGCATGTCCCGAGTCTAGGTGTAATTAAGTGTATATTTAGTTTGTATTTACAAACAAAAAGTAGTATATGTAGTAATATCAGTTATCTGGTTTCCATAGTACAAGCTCTGCTTAGTTTGGGATCAGGTAGTCATGTGTAAAAGAATTTCCAAGGATATTTATTTATTTATCATAGGCGTCGGCGGACTGTAAATACTGTACTGTACCTGTAATGTGGCACGACCGTAATATTTTTTCGTAATATTTTTTAAAAAATCCTTCACAGGTCCGACGTCGAACAAGTCCGACTGGACACTGACAATACAAAGTTAGAGAGAGACATGGTTAGTTCAAGTACTTAAAATGTGAGATGGCGATATTGTGCGCGCGCTCGGAAATAAACAACGTAAGCGCCAAACCACATTTTCTTGAATTAAAAAAAAACTACTTCATGAATTAAAATATGGTTGAAGGGTAGTTTAGATATCATTATTTGCTATGTTTTAGAAATAATTTCGTGATCTAAATCGTAAAAACATCGTGGTAGCAAGGAAAATTGTAAATAATTAGAGCTCATTTCATAAATTTTTTTTATCGAGAAAATTTCATCAAATCGTGATTTGGATTTAAAGATACTCAAGATAATATAGTCAAAAATCATACATCTAAATATAAGATTCCTAGTCCACATACTTACTTAAAGAAAAAGTAGAATAGAAAATCAACCAAATTTCGAACCCTCGTCTTAAGTATGTATTTAAAAATAAAAAAGTAGTATATGTAGTAATATCAGTAATCTGGTTTCCATAGTACAAGCTCTGCTTAGTTTGGGATCAGGTAGCCGTGTGTAAAAAATGTCCCAGGATATTATTATTATTATATTATCAAGCGATTATTTTATCCGTGTAGCAAAAAGACATTAGGTACCAAGAAAGAGGGAGACATGACAGTTCAAAATAGTATGTCCTATTAAATTGAGTCCATGGCCACAGTATTATGTTCGCGGAAAATAATGTTGAAAACATATCTATTGCCAATGCGGCTCATCTTTTGGTGAATAATACGTATCGAGCGATAACTGTGCGATTTTCTCTGCATGTGCGCTGAGCACATTCTCTAGTGTTCGCAATGTCAGGACCACCAATTGTATTCCATCTACTCGGTTCAACTTGGGTATTTTGCGTCGCTTCGAAGTTTAATTAAAAAGACTTCATTACAAGTCTACATTAGACGATCTAATTAAGGACACAAACAGCAAAAGTAATTGTCAGTAGGACCAATATGACCCTTCTAAGTACCTTAATGAAGTCAATTTGAGGAAGGGTTCTCAATTAATATGGTTAGCAATCTACGTAATCTTATTGCGGAGTTCGTCAAAAGGAATACGGTATGAGAGATTTGGTCTCATTTGCAGACCTTATAGAGTTCTTTATTTGAGGAAAAGTACTTACTTAGGAGTTTACTTTGGGGTCTGAAACCCTCCACGTGCCAATGAACGACTCATGAAAGGGGTGGTACTGAACACAATCTTCTAACGTCATCGCATCGCCATCCAGAAAACACTACAACATGGGGTTCTTCTACCGCATTCGCTACCCTAATGGTGTAAATGTCCTGAACTTCAGCCGATAAGCCAGTTTTCCACAATGCTACGACCTTCACTAGGTCATCGGTACACTTTGTGGCAATCGACATATTGTCGGCCATCGAGTTAGGTAGCCCTTTGGCCAACAAAATGTCGACCGCCAAAAAATATGATTCACAATGAAGAATTCAAGGAGATAATACTATGATCTATTATTTCAAGTAGGGCTAGCAATCAGAAGGTCCCAGGTTCGATGCCCGGTGGGGCATGCACCAATGGATGAATTTTCATCCATGTGCATAATTTACAGTTCGCTGACGGTGAGGGAAAACATCGTGAGGAAACCGACCTATCCCTCGGGATTAGGTAATAATCAGTTCCTGAATACACGGCGACAAGGTTCACCACCTGTCACGTTGGGTTCTGACTATCTGGTTAAACGTGGGCTTTGAGTTGGTAAATACCTCCACAATGTGGTGGTGTATGGCCACTCAAGCCTCTGACTACCCCCGAATGGGGATAAAAGTCGTGACGTTACACACACACATTATTTCAAGTGGTTGGTAAAGTCCTGAATAATTTCAGGGCGTCGTATTGTTTCCAGATTCAAAACGTCCTATGTTCTATACCCTAGCTCATTTGATATGCACCCCTACCCACACATTAGGTGCACTCCGGCGGCCACAATAAAGTTATTAGTGGCCAACTACGCGTAAACCCAACGTGGGTTGACATGCAAATATAAAAAAAAAAAAAAAAAAAAAAAAAAAAAAAGATTTATTGACTTCAATTTGGGTTTTAACAATACTCTTATTCTATGTACTTACATCAGTTCCTATAATTAATGTTAATATTATACCGAATTGTAGCACTAGCATCCAAACTAGGCCGAGCCTGTATCTTGGACACTAGTCTCTTCTGATGACATAGGTAATTATATTGAGCATAAAAATTAAACAAAACATGCGGAAATGTAGGGTAGTTATTAAATTAATGTAGCTAGTGCGATGGATGACGGAGAAGGTTAGACCACTGTGTATGTGAACTGTATTTTTGTAAGATTCTTGTAATGCATTATAATTATGTGGATATTTCGTATTAGTTATGTATGTGTAAGTATTGAAATTATTTTAGAATCGTAAATAGGTCTTCAATTTCTTTATAAGTTTTTGTTTTTAACCAGGTAATTAAGGTTTTTATGCATTGAGATTTATTAAGTGAATGGATTTTAAGGATTTTATTTAATTTATTGTAGAGCATAGGGCCGAGATAGCATTGAAATTTATTAATAAAAGTTTTCTTGTAAGAAACGGTTGGATAGACCCTGTCCTTTCGCCGAGATTTTTGAATGTTAGTGTCAAAAGTTAACTTTTGGTGATGGGATATTATGGTGTTTTTAACAAATAGTTGCCTGATAGATAGAACTTCATACTCTGAGTAGAGACTAGTTGTTGGGTATCTCAACGGTTTAAACGTCATTACTTTTAATAATGATCGTTGTGCTCGTTCTAGCTTTAATAGGTGAGTCTTACATGCTCCACCCCATGACGTTATACAGTAAGACAAGATAGACTGTGCGAGAGCATAGTAAACTGTTTTTAGTAATTTACTGTCGGCCACATGCCGTAGCTTCTTGAATAGGTATATTAATCTTCTCGTTCTATCTACAAGTTTGTTGATATGTGGACACCATGTTAATGTTTCGTCTAAAGTGATGCCGAGGTATTTTATAATTTTCGTCCTATTAATGTGATTGCAGCTACATGCAAGTTGGGCCTTGTTTGTGCAAGTATGTAGTTGTATACGAAAGTGTTGATCTGGTGGCAATGTTCGAGCAGTATTGGCAAAGAGTATGTAATTGCTTTTAGACACATTAAGTGTCAGTAAGTTTTGGTTGAGCCAAGTTGTTACTTTTTGTAAACCAGATTCTGCTTTTATCTTTGCCTCGTCCCAAGTTCTCCCATGAAATACAAGCGCAGTGTCGTCGGCGAAGGTAAACATTTTGCAGTTTTGAAGTTGAAGATTGCATAAATTATTTATGTATATCAAAAACATTGTAGGACCAAGCACGCTTCCTTGTGGTACGCCATGTGTTATTGTGGCATCTTTACTTACATGACCGTTGATAGTAACGCGTTGGGTACGATTTGTTAGGTAATTTTTGAAAAGTTCCAATGGTAGTCCTCTAATACCCGTTTGCTCCATCTTGTCAAGAAGACACGGGATGTTAACAGAATCAAAAGCTTTAGCTATGTCCAGAAATACACCAACACACTTATTGTTTCTATCTATTTGGGTTGCAACGTAGTCAGTGAGCTCAGATACTGCCTGTGAAGTTGATCTACCTGCTCTAAAACCAAATGCTTCTCTCTGCCCTAGTTTCTGATGAAGTGTGAAATGCGTATTCGGTACATTAATAGATAAGCTAGCGTTGGGAATAGGTCCTACGGCGCCTTGGCAAAAGTGACAAGGCGCTGAAGGTACTATTATTATCTTGGGACATATTTTTTTTGGGACTAATTCACCAAGCAACGAGGCACTCGGATGAATGCGGCTGCCCCGCAGACAGGTGCCTAGTTGGCTTGGTGGATTAATATTTGTACTTTTCTCAGGTAAGTACCCATTGATATAAGATACCACATCAATCCTACCAATCCAAGCTCCACCAAGCCAACTAGGCACCTGACAGCGGGGAAGCCGTATTCACCCGAGTGCCTATAGGAGCTTCGCTTGGTAGAGTAGTACCTCTCACTTCCTTCCTTATGTCATAACTAAAGGCCTCCGCAGACTAGCAACTTTTAGCATCGGCGACCGGCGATTTTGTGACGTATCGATGCTGCGTCGCGTTCCTTCGAGCGCGAACGAGCGAGACGCAGCATCAAAATCGCCGATCGCCGATGCTAAAAGTAGCTAGTCTGCGGAGGCCCTAAGATATGTCCATGAGTTCAAACTTTGATAGGTACATCCATGAGATAAGTGTCACTTTGGTCTTCTCTAAGCGTTAACATACACGGCCTGCAATTTTGCAGTTTGGTTGTAGTCGACGGCACGCGACTGCACACGGACTTCATTTTTGCAGTCGGAAGTGACAGCTCTATTGCAGTTGGTTGCAGACGTTGCAGCCGACGGCACGTGACTGCCCATGGACTGCATTTTTGCAGTCGGAAGTGACAGCTCTATTGCAGTTGGTTGCAGACGTTGCAGTCCACGGCACGCGACTGCACACGGACTGCATTTTTGCAGTCGGAAGTGACAGCTCTATTGCAGTTGGTTGCAGTCGACGGCACGCGACTGCACACGGACTGCATTTTGCAGTCGCGTTTATGGCGGCTCTAACTCTCTCTAGTTGTTTTCAAAGGCACAGTCTAGGTTGCAACATCCGTGCGCTCACTCTTGTTAACATTTTTGATGTAAAAAATATAGAAATCACACCTTTCTTAATTTTTACCTAAAATTGCCTACCTAACATTTTCTCGCTTTAAAACGTATGCTGCATTTCTGTTTGTACCAATGAGGTAGGAGCACACATAATGGAATGTACCTAATTTTTATAAAGATTAGTATTTGTAGTGATACTTACAGTAGTTTAGTGACTCCAGTCCTATCAAGCGATATTTGGTAAGCTAAAATGTTTTGCCCGCATTCTATTGCTAACCAGAATACTGTCAGTAATGAAATGAAATGAAATGATATTTTTTTGAAATGATATTTTATTCACGTTAAATAGAGTACAATAGTAAAACATCCTTCCTTCTTCTTCATTCCTTTATTCATTAATTTATTTCTTCTTTCTTGCCCAACCAATGTGCCTTATGGGACTAAAAGTGTCCATAAAAAGAACCAAACCAAACTCACATAAAATAGGTAATTAGGTACCTACGTCAGAACGAGCTGTCCTCCATAAAATGTTCCTTTGAAATCATTACAACATAAACCACTTAGCCTGTGAGCTGAGCGTCTTAAAATATCCAGGGAATTGTTAAAAGCCTCCCGCTGTTGCTGCAACTCGCGTTAAACTTTACGGAAAAAGAATAAAGGTTTATATAGTCCGCAACAGGTCGAGATGACATTCGGGTTATGAGCTTTTTGCAGAATAAAATCCGAATCAAAATTACCATTAACGCAACAGAATAATTTAATTTAATAATTTTGTGGGCGATTTGAATTGCTTATCGGATCCTGTTAATTTTGATTCGGATTTTATTCTGCAAAAAGCTCATAACCCGAATGTCATCTCGAACCATGGACCAATTACTAAGGGGACTGGCCCTAAGCAACTCGGCCGAGTTGTCAGCCTAGTACTAAACTCGACATAAAACGAAGCGAGTAGTTCAACTATTTACCGGTAGATAGAACAATGAAAATGAAAAAACAATGACCACGTTTTTTTTCATACATATGTATATCTAATAAGGGCACCTCTTTCTTTAGTCTTTACTCTGTGTCTCGACCTGTCGCGAACTATACCTACTTAGTTATTTTAAAAACTTTAATTCACAAATTAATTATTATTCCCATTGATGTATTATGTTTGCAGATATAGTAGGTACCTACCAAAGTACTTGCCATACCTATTATTGGAATCAAGTATAACCAGCTCACGAGTTTAGGTCCAAAACGTCAAATTACTGTCCGTGGTGCGTTAAAACTGGTCTTCCACCAGTTGTAACAGTCTCATTTCTGTGGCTACCAGCCTATACTGTTATTTTTGTCTCCCGCTTTGCTACGGAGGGAAGTGGATATTCTTCTTCCAACTCCTCCCATCCTTTCTTTTGATTGAATTCGTGCGGGTTCCATGATGTATATTAAGTATGTATTTACAAATAAAATAGGAGTAGGTATATGTAGTAATATCAGTTATCTGGTTTCGATAGTACAAGCTTTGCTTAGTTTGGGATCAGGTAACCGTGTGTACAAAAATGTCCCAGGATATTATTATTATTATTATGATAACAGTGCTTTTCTACGCGACTCGTCGAGGGTCAAACCTGGCAGCATCGTTGGACACCATTGTCGATCCTGGCTTACAGGAGTAACAGTGGTGGGGGTGTGTGGCGGGCCTAGTCCCAATTAAAAAAATAAGATATAGTACCTAATAACATCGCAATCACAAAACTTGTGCTCAGCGCACCACTACATGCGCATATGCGGTGTAGGCTTATTTTAAAAAAAAAATTTATTTCGGACGTTTGTCCATATCCTTGGTTAGTAGTAACTACACTAAAAACCTAAAAAAAAAGCCACCAGTCACAAAAAAATCACACCCTGCTAGTTTCCAAAGCGTGGAATATAAGAAACACTCCCATAATCTGTTTCCATTACCACATTACGGTAATGAAAGGGGATTTCGTCGGCACTGTTACCGTAATCGTATTATGTTGGGAAATGATATTCCCATTTTAGTTTCTATTCCATCTTGTACAGTTGTTGTAAAGGTCCTTTTATAGAACGTTAACATATTATACAAATAAGACTTCCATTCAAGCGAAAGCCCAACTCCCGCCCCTCTTCCCCTCGCCATAGTAGAAAGAGGGGTAGTAGGTTATCTTCATAGAAACCCAACGCGCACGGCTTGTATTTGTGCGTCATGCGTATCTATGCGTCGCGCACGCACACTCAAACATCACATGCATTGTTTCGCACTGCGAACCGGGTCGAGATTTTGTTTGAGTGTGGTATGCATTGCGCACACATACAAGCCGCGCGCGGTTCGTTTGTATGAAGATAACCTACTACCCATCTTTCTACTATGCCCTCGCTCTATCCCACTCCTCTACGGGTTGACGTGCGAGCGATGTCTATGGTATTGCAAGCATCTAGAGGCTACGGTAACTGTAAGCAGTTATCGTAGCCTATAAACAAGCGTCCGGCCCTCCAGGTGTTAAGACACCAGGAGGGCTGGACGCTTTTTTGCCACCTCAGGCATATAAAAAACCGAAAAAATGGTGTATGTGGACATACATTAATCGTGAATAGACTTATTAAAGATTGATGATGAACTAATATCACCTAGGATTAAGCCTTAAGGGCCTCCGCAGACTAGCTACTTTTAGCATCGGCGATCGGCGATTTTGATGCTGCGTCTCGCTCGTTCGGGCTCGAAGAAACGCGACGCAGCATCGATACGTCACAAAATCGCCGGTCGCCTATGCTAAAAGTAGCTAGTCTGCGGAGGCCCTTAATAATTAGAAACTAACGCTCAGCTTAATATAATGCTGCTGAAATCTGTTTGAGACGCGTTATGTAATTTGTCGTACATATGGTGCGCTCAAAATGTAATTGCGATCAAATATTCGATGGTTAGAAACTCAAACTATTCAGACTAGATTATAATATTGCAATTCCAATATTAAATCGGTCGGATAAACATGAGGAATGCAATTTGCTCATATATTAGAGCGATCGATCCCGCGCGGCGACAATTGCAGAAGCCAACAAATGCAGGAAACTAGGATCCGAACCGGCATTGTGCAGTATTGCTGCCTCGAGACACGCTAGAGATGACCGAGGCACAAGAGATATCGGTGGCACAGGAGACAGCGGTGCCGGTGGCATAGGAGACAGCGGTTTGGGAGACAATAACTGATATTCTACCCTGCCCAACTAAACAACTCAAATAAGGCAAGCTTAGATAAAAAAAAACGGCCAGGTTGCACTCCGGGAGTGCCGGCAAAGTGAAAACTTGAACATTAGCGTTGTGCACTTTTAAATATTTTGGAATGGTTAGGCAAAAAATGTAAAAAAAACATCCAGGCCGTTTTTTTTGTTAAATAATCATATAAAATAATACAAATTACAAAATAAAAATAAGAATTAAATAATTAATAATATATTATATTCGAAAATATGGTAAACATTGGATTCGAACCTACGCCTCATAGAGCACTCACCCAGATCCATTCACTTAGGCGCTAATAAGACGTTGACGTTGACGTTGAAAGCGAAATTATGAACTATATACTTTTTACCCATCCCAAGATAGGACACGTGACCTGTCGCTACGAATCTGTCGCATTTTCGATCAGGACACGTGACCTGTCGCGAGTTTAACATTTTATACCCATCCCAAGAAAAGTGCACAACGCCGCTAAAGAAGTTTTCACTTCAAAAATGTCTTCACGCGCTTGCAGAAACTATTGGCTGCTACATCAGACGCATGCAGTGCCCGAGCACTCAGTTTTATCGTCGGAACGCATAGACATAATGTCATAACATGAGTGCTCACGCGAGGAATGCGAGGCCTAGACGCACCTCATTAGTCTACGAACGAAATACAATTTTGTGACCACCAAGATGGCGACAAAGTCTCGGAATTAATTGTCCTATCAGGAAATTAGTGCTTCATATGATCTATGTGCTAATTGTACCCTAATTATGTTAGTATAGATCAAAATAACGTTTTGAGGTGGCTCTGAGCCAGGTTTTCAGCATAGTTTATTTAATACTTTGGTACAGACCTAATTATTTCTAACCCGCTCATCTCTCATAACTTACCCCACACATTATCATCCTGCCCGCAGATCCGATAGCTAACAAGCATTACGATCGCAATAAGCCACCAAACAGCACGTTGTAAATGTTGCAGGCACCTCCCGAACAATGCTCTCCATCTTGTTTTACGTATTCAGTAAAATACACTATTGTCTTTGGCGTTACTGGAAGTTGAATTTTTTCGGAATAGACACTCTTGTTCTTGTTTGCAAGAATTTTGATACTTTACCAAATTTCTTGCATACCAACTTGTCCCAACTTTCTGTTCCAATTTTAAATTTGAACATAATTATTGTCTTAAAGTAATACCTGAAGTTTTGGGAGTCTTTTGCCGCTAATTAAGATCCTAAGAAGTATCTATAGTTCGTTTTTTATACTTGTCCTATTTGGTAAGCAAAGATGGCGTCCAGCGGGGCGAATGCGTAAATTTTTTGTCAATGTTTCAATTGGTTTCGTTCATCCTGTGTCAATTATATACGAAATCAATTGAAACATTGACAAAAAGTTACACAATCGCCCCGCTGGACGCCATCTTTGCTTACCAAATAGGACAAGTATACAAAAACGTACTATAAGTCTATCCATAGTGAATTAAAATAGTCGTCCTTTCACCCGCCAAAAAAATCTACCACCGTGGTAATAATTTGAAAATTTCAGACACTAAACTAGGAGCAATATTACGAATACTCACTGAAACCATCTGAAATAAATAATGGAATAAATGGATAATCATTGTTCTGCTCATGTTTCGGCTTAACGATGTAAGTATGTTACCATTATTCTTGCCATTAGGTACACCAGCTTTCACTTCTCTATTTTATCAAGCCAATTTCCTAACTGTCACTTAAAAAAATATATATATATATAACGTCACGACTTTTTATCCCCATTCAGGGGTAGTCAGAGGCTTGAGTGATCATACACCACCACATTGTGAAGGTATTAAGTCAACTCAACGCCCACGTTTCACCAGATAGTCAGAACCCAACGTGACAGGTGGTGAACCTTGTCGCCGTGTATACAGAAACTGATTATTACCTAATCCCGAGGGATAGGTAGGTTTCCTCACGACCACGACCACGTTAACTGTCACGTAATTCCACAAAATTAGATACACGATAAATCACGCAGGAGGCGATATTCGGACAGTGGCCCGATATTAACGGCCCGACGATAATTCCGGACAAATGCGGCCCGAGCTGCGACCACCTACGTGCCGCCTGATATATTGAGTGAATCTTCAATAAATCTTGGAATATTTTCTATTTGAACTATTATTTTAACGCTAATAATAATTTTGTACACCTAAATCGCTTATACAGGGTGAAATCGAAATCGTGGGCAATATTTTAAACTATGACTCTACATATGATTCAGAATATTTTGGGAAAATAAATAAAAAAATCTATTGATAAAAATATAGCTCGGGTAAGGATATAAGCAGACCATTTACCTTACCTGCTGGGCATAAATTTTTTATCAATTTATTTGTTGATTAATATTTATTAAATATTCTGAATCGTGTGTAGAATCACCGTTTAAAATATTGCTCACGATTTCGATTACACCCAGTATAGGAGCAAAAACAGCTACACTTAAGTGGACCTGAGCCGAATGAGCACAGAAAAATAGTCCCAGAGCACGAAAAGTACCAAAAATAATTACAGTGGTTCGGTGTGATTACAAAAATAACGTCTTGTTGTAAACCTATATTCCAACCCTCATATTCACATTAATATGCCGTTATTCAAGCATCGTAGCATTAAAACTCGATCGTTGTGTTTCATCACATATAAAAATATTTATTTTCGTATTATATCGGAATGACAACATAATAGCCGCCACACACGTTCAAGTATACTTGCGCAAACACCAGTTTGCGCAAGCATACTTGAGCCGTCGTTGCCCACTTCGCGTATTGTACAATTCTACACTTGCACAATTAAACTTGAAGGTGTGTGGCGTATTTGGCCACTCCCGTAATTGCGCGTATTGTACAAGTCTACACTTGCACAAGTATATACTTGAAGGTCTGTGGCCACCATAATAAAGACACAGTATAAAACCGGTATTATGCTTGCACTGAAAACATACTTAAGTACATGGATACACTTCATTATTCTTGCGAGTTTATAGTCAGTTAGACCGGGTACCAATATTCTTGCCAAGACTTTTTGTCATAATAAGCCAAGCTGTAGCCAATTCACTGCAACTCATATATGGGCTGTGTCGACCGAGGTAGTACCACCCTCTCTTAGAAGATCGGCGTAAAGTAGCTAATACAGCGTTTTGTTCGATGAATGAGAGAGCCGGAAGTCCAACCCATGGACAAGACATATAAATTCTCTATGGTCCAACTCTATATGACAATATGACGTATTTACTGCGTGGTCAGACGTGAAAACTGATTGCTCGGGCGCCTTGCTCAGATCATGTAGAATTTTAGACGCACCTAACGTCCTCTGCATCTAGGAACCTTTTTACTTTAAGTAAATTTTCATAGCCCCATATAAAATCTTTGTGACGTCATTCTAAAATATAATTCACACGAATAAAAGCCGTGGAGTCGTAAAGAAGCATTCTTACATCATATTGTCACAATGTAGGTTATAAATAGTTACTTCAAGTTTACTTAATATATCTGAGTGGCTACAAAGTTGTGTGTGAAATATTGTGCTTAGATCATGGGGGTTTCTTTGAAAAACGAAACGGAAGCTTCGGCTGACGGATCGTCCGAAGTACGGATTCGATGATCGTGATTTGACGTTTCTTCTTTCGTGGATCCTACTCTGAAAGTTATTTGACATTTACGATTTCAGCGTTTGACATGGTTTTGATCGTACATCGAATCCGTACTTCGGATCACTTTCGGAGTAGAAAATCGCCCGATCCGTCAGCCGAAGCTTTCGATTCGTTTTTCAAAGTAACCCGCCTGTTTCAAAACTGACGGATAACTTTTATCCACCAAATAAGAATTGCGTTTTGACAGAAATATAATATGGATATAACTATAAATAAATATAACGTCACGACTTTTATCCCCGTTGGGGGGTAGTCAGAGGCTTGAGTGGCCATACACCACCACATAGTGGAGGTATTAAGCAACTCAAAGCCCACGTTTCACCAGATAGTCAGAACCCAACGTGACAGGTGGTGAACCTAGTCGCCGTGTATACAGGAACTGACTATTACCTAATCCCGAGGGATAGGTAGGTTTCCTCGCGATGTTTTCCCCTCACCGTAAGCGATCTGTAAATTATGCACATAGATGATAATTCATCCATTGGTGCATGCTCTACCGGGGATCGAACCTGGGACCTTCTGAATATGGATCTTTCAATGAAATGAAAAATTGACTGCAGCTCATAAACGGGCTGGCTCGACCGGGGTAGTACCACCCTCTCACAGAAGATCGATTCGTTCGATGAGTGAGAGAGCCGTAAGCCCACCCCCCTCCCCCTCCCTCCATCCCACTCCCCTTTAGGTCGGCAATGTGCGAACAATGCCTTTGGTATTGTAAGCATCTATAAGCTATGGTAACTGCTTAACATCAGGCGGGCCGAACGCTTTTTTGCCACCGCAGTCCTATAAAAAAAAATACAATGATGGGCCGATTAGCGTGGTTGGCGCGGAGGCGCCTTTCACGCTGCAGGTCGTAGGTTCGATTCCTACCCGGGACATGCATTTGTGTGCATGAACATGTCTGTATGTCCGGAGTCTAGGTGTATATGTATATTAAGTATGTAATTACAAATAAAAAAGTAGCATATGTAGTAATATCAGTTATCTGGTTTCCATAGTACAAGCTGTGCTTAGTTTGGGATCAGGTAACCGTGTGTACAAAAATGTCCCAGGATATTATTATTATTATTATTATTAATGATTTTTTGGGATCTATAATTTTGCGTTGGCAAAGTAGCTAGAAAAGGCTAGTCAAACAAATAAAATTACACAAACAGATTCCGAAGTCTTCAAAGTAGAACTTGAAAGTTTGACAATCGTCGGGAAAGTTCACGGAGTGGCCTCCGAATGAAAATTGCCTTCTAATAGAAACGTCACTCGGCTATAGAGTAGGCCCTCGTCAGCGGGACAGTCAGCCTTGAAACATCGGGATTACAAATGTAGATTATACATATTTTATTTAGGAGTTATATTGGAAATGTTTTATTTAGGAGTTATATTGGAAATGTTTTGTTGTTGTTGAGCACAATTTTGTTCGGATTTAAACAAGATTCCATGTTTAATGTTGGTACTTGCTTACCTAGATATTTTTATACATACTTAGATAGATAGACAGATAGATAACTCTTTATTAATCCACCACTAGAAAAATAAACATTTATAAATAATAACGTACATAAGAATAATTCGGTAATAATTTTGTGGATTCACAGATATTAATCTTCATAATCTCCATTGATGTATTATTTTAGGAGATATAGTACCTCCTAACATTGCAATTACTAGACTTGTGCTCAGCGCACCACTACGTGCAGCAAAAGTCACACACCTGTTATCGCACTCACAATTCGTCAAAGACAATATTTTGGTGCGTATTGTTCACTAGAAGATGAGCCATATTGGTAATACCACAAAGTAAAGACTAAAGAAAGAGGTGCCCTTTTTAGATATATGTATGAAAAAAAACGTGGTCATTGTTTTTTTCATTTTCATTGTTCTATCTACCGGCAAATAGTTGACTACTCGCTTCGTTTGATGTCGATGTTAGTATTAGGCCGACCACTCGGCCGAGTTGCTTAGGGCCAGTCCCCTTAGTAATTGGTCCATGGGTAATACCGACATGTTTTCAAAATTATTTTCTGCGAACGACTGAGTCATGCTATGTCCATGGACTCCGTAGGGCATAGGTACTATTGTGGACAGTTACATGTATCCCTCTTTCTTGGTAATGTATTTGATAATCTCCATAAAATCCTTCGTGCAAGAGGTCTTTCACAGGATTTAATATCAAAACATTAAAAAAAGTAAATCCATTCAGGTTCTAATTCATTCATTCAATACTCTATCGAATCTATTCCACAATGTTCCAAATTTAAAACATAGCCCACACTCTCACCTAACCTTTTATCTATTTGTGAGAGCATTCTAGAATTGTTTTTGAACGTCAATGTTGCCGGTGTATCCGGGATTTGGCGCGCACTAGCAAGGATCAAACGCAGCGGAATCCGCTCGCGTCGGATTCCCGGGATTTTTCCCGGGACCCGGATTGTTGCTATTATCAACACCTACTCTCAAAACCGGTTGCGTTCCAATTTTAAATGGATAATTGGGAACAACCAGCAGGGCTATTACGTATCTCAGTTAACAACTGGCGTCGGTTGTTCACCGAACTTTGATGGTAAATTAGAATGACATAACATTGGTATTACGTATTTCGGTGAATGGATATCAAGGTACAGTGAGTTGAGGTTAGGTTAGCCCTGCAAGAAATACGTAATACCAATGTTATGTCATTCTAATTTACCATCAAAGTTCGGTGAACAACCGGAGCCAGTTGTCAGCTGACATAATTAGCCCTGCTGCTTAGAAAAAAACTGTCTTCACATTTGATCGTATTTTATTATGTCGATGTACTTATGTATGTAGGTACTTAAAACGTATCGTAGTACATGTAGATAAAATAAAATCATACTTTCGAAAAATGAGATTTGTGTCACTTATCCCTTATACCTAGGAGGTTAATATAGACTCTATATTATAGAGAATATCTTAATGAAATATCGCTTGCCAAGTTTTCTTTGTAAAATAAAGCTTTAAAACCACATTCCACAAAATATCTAACGTATACGTATACAATGGACTACGTTTTTTCAGGCAGTTTTCAATATCATCATTACCGTGCGTTTCCACTGCACTAAAACATGTTGACCAACATATTGTTGTCTTTATTACATGACAGTAAAAAAACAGAGACAACAGTATGTTATGTCAACATGTTTTAGTGCAGTGGAAACGCACGGTTACATAACGTAGTAGTGATGTTTATTCTGAAGGTACTACACACGCTAAATTTTGTCTAGTGCCGTCTTCTTCGAAGCGGTAATGCACGAACATGACACTAATATTTTAAGTTGTATCAAATTTTCGTAATGTGTGGCCAAATGTGTGGACAAACATGATTTTCTTTGTCGTGTGAAGCCGTCAATAACAAGACGACCTTCCAACATATGTTGGTATATTGGCCCAAACTGTTTGGCCTTAATAACAGCCTTTATGCTTATTGGCGGCGAAGCTACCCCCGGGGGCTAGATACATTAGTCTTGCGGCCCGAAGCGACCATTAAGCGTGTACTGTATTATTTGACTTAATTGCTTAGTGAACGAAAAAAATATGCTTAGTTTTTTGTGGTTTACGAATGTTATATTTGTCTGTGAGATTGTTTATACACAAATCAACATACTTATGAGAAAACAATTTCGACTCCAAAAAACCCTAGACCACTTTTATACACAAATCAACATACATAATATGAGAAAACAAATTGACTACAAAAAACCCTAGAACACTAAAATCCTCTGCCTACCTCTTCGGGCAATTCAGGGATAATGGTGTGTTATAGATATTTTGGAGTCGTCGGTGCCGATCTATCTTCTTACGTTAAGTAGGTAGACATGGCATACTAAGATTGGCACCGACTCCAAATTAATAAAAAATATTTTAACAATATAATAATAATAAATAAATAATTCTGGCTTACGGGAGTAATAGTAATAGTGGGGGAGTGTATGGACATTTTTTTTTTGTTAATGTACGTTATAGGTATATTGCCTAAACCAAATAAAATCTTTATTTGCATAAAGTTATAGAGTGGGAAATAAAATAGAGTGGTAACATCATCAATAGTGCACCTCTATATTGGTGACAAAACCTATTTTGTATTGCAACCAAGGGACCAGTCACCCAGCGGGTCCATTACAGTAACAAGTGCAACTAAAGTACCTACGCATAGTAATGGACTTCTCGTGTCCTAAGGTCTCCGTTTCATTCCAGAAAGTGCTACCAGTAATTATCGTTAAGAATACTGGGGGGTTACTCCGAAATACGTCGCTGACGGATCGTCCGAAGTACGGATTGGATTTACGATCAAAACAATGTCAAATCGTAGAGAAAAACGAAAGAAGAAATGTCAAATCCACGACAATCCGTCAGCCGAAACGTTAGGTTCGTATTTCGGAGTAGGCCAGCTGGTCTTGGATTATTTATATTGTGGATGTTATATGTATCAAATTCCTGTTGTTTTATATTGCCTAGGCTTTATTATTATTATTACAGGCATTAGCGACTGTAGTCTAGGGGTGAACAGGTTGGGCTAGCAATCCGAAGGTCCCAGGTTCGATCCCCGGTGGGGTATGCACCAATGGATGAATTTTCATCTATGTGCATAATTTACAGTTCGCTGACGGTGAGGGAAAACATCGTGAGGAAACCTACCTATCCCTCGGGATTAGGTAATAGTCAGTTCCTGTATACACGGCGGCAAGGTTCACCACCTGTCACGTTGGGTTCTGACTATCTAGTGAAACGTGGGCTTTGAGTTGATTAATATGTACCTCCACAATGTGGTGGTGTATGGCCACTCAAGCCTCTGACTACCCCCGAATGGGGACAAAAGTCGTGACGTTACATTTACATTTCATACAGGCATTATTTTCGTGAATTCTTTATCATAAATTGTAAATTATTGTCGGGACCTGTAAACATGCCCTTTTAATCTCATGTTACAGCATATCTATTCTGTGGTTACAGTGCAAAGACAGGACTTCAAGAGTGAGAGACCAATTTTAAACCAGATACAAAGAAATATACGTTTTCTTTAACTAAGTAAGAGATGTTTATTCATACAAATAGTGCTTCTTAACTAAATAATATTTTCTTGAAATTGCAACATGTGTATCACACACTTGAATATTTCCTACTCTTGCAGTGCATAGCCCATTTAACAAATCCACTCCTTTGAACCCAGCTATGCAGCTTAAATAGTTTCAGCGAAGCTGGGGCGAAATTAAATGCGATTACGTCATAATGTTCAAGAAGAAAATGTTCGCTCATATTTTGAATCGTTGCTAAGATTTTAGTACTTACTTATGAAATAAACTCAGTAAAATGTTGTAATATTATTAAAAATATTATTATAAAATAAGATTAGCTACTGATGTACTTATCTAAATAATAATTTTATCATTACAGACTTATTTATTATTTTATTTTAATGCATAGATCAATATTGGTTTCCGCGAGGGCGCTCTAAATAGATGGTGCATGCGCACTCATATATGCGGTAACTGATAGGTACTACGATGTAGACAGCGCACTTCTACTGACGTGACGTGTCACGACGACAATGAGTGGCCAAATTTTATGGAATGATTTTTCTTAGTTATTCGGTATCTATACTAGCGGCACGCTATTAAGGCCGGTTTGACATACTGGAGGGGGAAAGGATGAACCTTATTATAACGGAATGAAATTCATTTTAGCATTCATTTTTTGACATTCTTATTTTTTATAACGGCCAGTCTTATTCCGTTATAATAAGGTTCATTTTCTCCCCCCCCCCACATGTCAAACCGGCCTTCGTAGAGTGCTGCTACCGAAGTTAAAGCGCGCGCGCGAATCTTTTATAAATCCATGTTTTAATATTTATTTCGATCCCGAATTTCAGTCCTTTCTAGCACATAGTCTAGCATTGGTTATGTGCACGTCCACCAGAGTACTTTAATTTCAGAGACAGTAAGCTCTTTGCACACGTCGACTTAGAACTGGCTAGGCCTTCGAGCGCCGGACTGAGGGTCACACGGTACTCTCCGATAGTAATGTTACTGGAATGTTATACTTAAAATAGAATAAAATAAGGATTCCGTTTTTTTTTCTTTTGAGGTACGGAACCCTAAGGGCCATAACACACCGGGACGCCAGGCGACGTCGCCAGCCACCGTAGCCAACTAATTCGTATTGAAATGTATGACAGGTATCATACTGGCGACGTCGCTAGTTCGTCGCCAGGTGTCCTGATACCTGTCATACATTTCAATACGAATTAGTTGGCTACGGTGGCTGGCGACGTCGCCATGGCTACCCGGTATGTTATGGCCCTAAAGATGTACCTATCATTCAGAGTAGGGCAAAGATATCAGCAAAATCAAAGCAGACTGGTAAACACAAATTAGGATTAGCGGTTACCTAGTTTAATTATTGGCCTCCGCTGCGCTAAGATAGGTATTAATAATTGGTCACCGCTCACGATATCCCAAAAAAATACTACGGTAACTGCTCAACTTCTGGCGGCCGCTTGTTTGCTGCCTTAGTAACATAATAAATAAAAAATACACCGTATTCATGTTCATTTGCTTTAACTTTAAGGGTAAAGACGTAAGGAATTTGAGTTAATTTCTCAAGAAACTAAGTGCCAACCCGCACCGTTTTAAAATTATTTAAAATCGAAATTTAATCACTAATCTAAGTTAAACCAGTGTAAAATCTTCTTAATTCATAACCATATACTATTTTCGTCTCGTTCGTAAGTAAAGAGTTTTCAATGTTCCTTATGTACGACAAGGTTTAAAAAATGAGTTCGTTTTGATATTGTTTTTACTTTTCTCGCATGTGTCACGTCAAATTGACAATACTAATTTAATAAGGACCTTTTACAATAGCCATCAATTAAATATTTAATTATTGTGTATGGGATACCAATTTTTTTTTCGAATACCGTAAAACGGTTTAAGGGATAAGTTTATGGTAATGTTCCAAACACTATGTCGAAGTTAAAGCAAATGAACATAAACACGGTGTATAAAAAAAACATTGCTAGTATTCTTTAAAAATACTTTGTCCAACTGCCATAAATTAGGTTCATCATCTACGTCTACCCAACTCCAACTAAAATAGACTCCGAGCCATAACTACTACAGAACAAATTGCCAACGCAACCGCTGGACCAAACCCTACTCCCGCGGCACCTATAAATAATAACTAAAACTAATCGTATTTCACAGCAGGCGTGATACATCGACGCTAGAGTAGGACCCCTGGATAGATATGAATAGTCTTTATTCCACTGAGAAACAATAGCGTAAAATTATTGTAATAAATTTAAATGGTGAACAGATTACGTATTTAATCCCAGCGGGATGGGAAGAACTTGAGGAGTTATTATTTGGACTTAAGACATTTACTGAATTCAAGAAAGAAATGTGTAAAAGAGAAGCGTGCCGAGCAATCAGTTTCCACACGTGTTTCAAAAGTGCCTAATAATACTTGGGGGGTTTGGACGGCAGTCACAATACACACTGTATTGTGGCGATTAAGATAAATACAATTAATGTAAAAAAGACAAGCCCGCTGAGTTTCTTGTCGGATTTTCTCAGTCGAAGTCACGTTTCCGATTCGGCGGTAGAATTAAGTAAAAAAAATAAAAACAATTTGCAATTGTCCCCGCAGGTCTAAACGAAATAAACTATTTGAATTCTGACTCAAAAGACAATCCCATAAGACTTTGAATACTGTAACCATGGACCAATTACTAAGGGGACTGGTCCTAAGTAACTCGGCCGAGTGGTCGGCCTAGTACTAACATCGGCATAAAACGAAGCGAGTAGTTCAACTATTTACCGGTAGATAGAACAATGAAAATGAAAAAACAATGACCACGTTTTTTTTTCATACATAAATATCTAATAAGGGCACCTCTTTCTTTAGTCTTTACTCTGTGACTGTAACCGACATTAAATATTATGCACAGCAATCAAAGAGTTAAATAGATGTCAACCTTGTCACAACAAAATCCATTTAAATTAACATTACACATTCTATCCCTTCTTCACATAATACTAACTCAGCGTGTTAGAATGAAAACTTTATCTGTCTGTCAGTATATCCCATTAGATCTATCTCATCTAACCCGACTGCTGAACGGTCCTCCGTAGATCCTTGGAACTTGGGTGGGGGCCAACACAATCTCATTCCAAGATTTTCGTCCAGGAAAGCTTGAAAACCGTTCGATTTTTCTTTCACACTAACTAGATAAAAAAGATGTGGTTGCATTTCTTTCGGACATTCCTTGAGATTTTTCATCACATTCAAACGACCCGACTTAAGAAGATCGAACCCCATATCTATGATAGTTCCGCGCGCACTCTTTAACTAACGAAGTAGTATTTGTTGCTGCATTTTACTATTCATTGGGTGCGTCCAAATGAGGCGAGCAACGCGCTCGAGCAACATTAATCGAGGAAGCCATTGTTTTTTAAAGTAAGGTGAAGTAACATTCACATCATTTTTTTACCCGACTACGGCGGAGGGTTATGATTTTGACCGGTATGTATGTATGTATGTATGTATGTATGTATGTATGTATGTGCATCTGTTCCCACCTAACTTCCAAACTACTTGTCGTAATTTGACAAATGAGGTAGCGTTAGAAGCGGCTTAATGGCGCGCTGGTTATAGGCTATGTGACGTCACATAAAATTGCATATGGCGCCCTCTAGAGGACATAATGTCATGAACCAAAAAAAAAATATTTTTTAATGATACCGTGTGGGGTATCAAATGAAAGAGCTTGATGAGCACATTTCAAAAATATATATATTGGTACCTATAACTCCAAAATAATTAAATAAAAAGTAAGTTTAAAAACTAAAACCCGACTACTGAAAAATCGCGCTCTAAAAAGTATGAAACAAGAAAGTCTTTTAGGGCCAAATGGCATATGAACACGGACCACGGCTATCCTCTAGATGAGAATATTTTCTTGTTTCATACTTTTTAGAGCGCGATTTTTCAGTAGTCGGGTTTTTGTTTTTAAACTTACTTTTTTTTAAATTAAGTACCATCGATGTGATATGTGGTACACCTGCTAAATAAAGCCTGATATGATGAGGGTCAGAGACCGACTGTGTTTTCCTATAGTTTCATCTCTTTCATATAACAGGACCGTGTGTAGATCATAGGTACCTAAGGGGTATATCAGAAACATTATTTGTAATACCTGCCCCTTAAATACCTATCGATTTGCAAAACGTTACAAAACATTTTTAATTTTAAAAAGCTTTTGTAAATTGATTTAAAATTGAGTTTAGTTTTTTACAATAATTTTACAGCCCTCAAAACCCTGAACGGACAAAGCCGTAACAAAAAGCCAGTATCAAATAAAACAAATTCGAAACGGCAGTGATTGATCATCGTATAAAAGTTTCTCTAATGTCTTCGCGATGTTTCGGCTTATCAATGCGAATGGAAATTTAACTTCTGAGAGCTTTTGTGGAGAGATCTGACGTCGCGATACTCGTGTCCCCACCGTTCCTCGAGTCTATCTGTCATAAAGTTGCAGCACAAATAGCGATCAACTGTCTTCTTTTAAGAGGGCTATTAATTCTTTGTAACTTTTAGCACGATACTAAAAATACGTTCAATAATAATTAATATTAACGACATGAAACAATAATCAGGGTTGTTATGAAAGAATCAGCTTGTTTTAAACACCGTGTTTAAACATGAAAAAACATCAACATCAACATTCAACATCATCATGTTTTAAATGTTTAAAACATGATGATGATGCTTTTGTGATTTATTCGTTCTGTTTTAAACAATGATTTAAACACGTTTTAAACAGATTTCATTTTAAATTTCCTGTTTTTTTGCAACTCTGACAATAATACACCTCACCATGCCACCTTTAAAAAAATCCTATTCATAGTTTGGCAAGCGTAATTAAAAACAAAGTAACTAAAAGTATGTATAAAAATTAAAGCGATATACAGCGAATCAAAGTAAGTAACTCTATAACTTGGTAAGTAATAACTGATATAACTAAGTGAAAAAGCAAAAGCCTTAGAAAATTTGAAAGAAATAGGTGAGTACCTATACATGCTCCTAGATATTCCATGCACCCATATATCCTCGATACTATTTCGACGTGTTTGCGTTCGAATTGCATGCTATTGCCGACTCTATACACAGTATACTCGACACTATACATAATCTGATCTATACCTAAAAATTTGTGTAGTGTGTTTAGTAACACACTACACAAATCTTCAGCTCTACGCATCCTCCAGTTTTACTGTCGCGCTGACAGTTGCCCTATCTGTCGGCGCTTCCACACTCTGCACACTTGTAATAAAAATAACACCAGAGTTACTCGGAATTGAGAAACAGCTTGCATTCATGGCGGCATTTAAAACTTTAACTCGTTTTCAGTTTCATTAACGGTTATACCTCAGTTTAACTGCTGTAATTATGTACGCAATTTGGCGAGGGCTTAACTGTGAGTGCTGACATGGCTTGCAGGAAACTTAGGTACACCATGCTGTCGGGTTTTACACGGAATTCCGGCTAACATGACATACAGGTACTTACCTACTTCAAGAGGAAGTTCAATTCTCATCCACTTTAGACAAGACTTCATTAAACGTTTCTTATACCTAACCTTCACGTTCTTTCTTACCTATTAGATTGTAATAAATGTCTCGTGATACTTGTCAGGTAAGTACTTATAGGCAACTTATTTCATGCCAAACATTTTATTGAAGAAACAATTTGTAGATACCTATCTAGTCTGGTATGTTGGGCAAAAAAAGTAATAAGTCAAGTTTATAAGTAATATCCATTTTAGTAGGATCGCAGAGTTTGAGAAAGTGTTTGGTAAATAAAAGATTTTCAACTAACTAGACTAAACTAAATAACTAAAACCCTCTCGTATTGAGGGGGAATTTGCTCGGTATCGCAATAGGCTCGCCCCTATTACACTGGGGCCAGTGTGAATACAGGCATCACACAGTACCTACTTATTTATAACTAGTTATATATCATTAAACAATTTTTTCATTTTCACAAAACATGGTAGCCCTACGAAGCGTTATCGCGAACCAGAAACCGGCTATAAGAGTTTTGATGCCCCATTTTGGGTGAGAAAATTGATATTTTAGTAGATGAAGACTTGAATTAATAGGCATTGTAATGCCGCGAAAGTTTATGAAAGTGTCTTAGGTACCTGCTACACAAACAGTTATCTTACCCAATGATCAGTCAGGTGACTAAAATGTCGACAAAAAGGTGCCACCGGACAAGACTCGCTGACGCAGTATACCAGACCAAAATCTTTTTAGGGTTCCGTACCCAAAGGGTGCCAACGGGACGCTATTACTAAGCCTACGCTGTCCGTCTGTCTGTCTGTCCGTCCGTCTGTCTGTCAGCGGGCTCTATCTCACGAACCGTAATAGCTAGAGGCTTGAAATTTTCACAGAATGTGTATTTCTGTTGCCGCTACAACAACAAATACTAAAATAAAAAAAAATGTTTAAAAATAAAGGGGGTCCCCATACAATAAACTCGATATTTTTGACGTTTTTATTTATAACTCATAAATTAAACTATTTATAAAGAGAAAACGAATATTTTAACCATTAGTAATCATTATAATAGCTTTTACATAAATTGTTGAAAAAAAATATCGTAAAACTACATTTTTTTACCAATTATTTAACTTTTAAGCGACAGTGGCGCCATCTAGTCGCATGTGTGTAAACTAACAATTTCACAGGATGAATTTCAATAAAAAATAATGAAATCTATACGGTGTTTGGTACGGAACTCTCTATGTGCGAGTCCGACACGCACTTGGCCGGTTTTTTTTTTTGGATGGTGCGTTTCTGGTCCTCGTTAAAATTATTTTATAATGTTAGCATCACTACCTAAAAACATAGAGGACTAAAGAAAGAAGCCTACAATATAATTGGACAGTACTTAAATTGGGCAATAAAGTCAAAGTCAAAGTCAAAAGGTTTTTATTCATGTAAGCTCATTAGAGCATTTATAAATAGTCAATATAAACAATATTTTAGCGTTACCACCGGTTCGAAATGTTGCTTCCATTGAGAAGAGCCGGCAAGAAACTCAATGGTTACTCTTTTCAAAAGAATAATTGTATACATTTTCAAACAGTAACGCTATGTGAGCAGGCATGCATTAACACAGTGTGAGTAAAAAAAGAAAATAAGGTATTTAAATAAAAATTAATAAAAACTAGCCTAGAAAGCTGTGCATGCCTACTCCCACTTAACTGTCAAACCAAAAGGTGAATATTTAGAACGATTGTTTTGGTGTGATGCCTTCCGTGCTTAGGTCTTGTCTGTAAAAGTTTTGGAACAACGGTGTCAAGTGGAAAATGGGCGGACCAGTCCCCGCAAGCAGCGCCCGGAACCCGAGCATGACTTGAGCAGCGGCATCACCCTCCTCAACCATTTTAGAGGGAAGAGGGTGACCCGCTCCACAGAGCCACCGCAAGCAAGGACATTAGAGTGAGCATGACCGATCCATTACCGCAGCGACATAGTTCAACAAAGCTAAGTAAGCGTACGGCAAGACAACATCCGCTACAATTGACATACAAATGCTTGTCAATGGCTACATGATACATGATTTCCACAACTTAAAAAGGTGGTAATTGTGACTAATATGTCAATAGCGCTAAATTAAGAGAAGGAAGAGGAAAACAATAAATAAATAAGGAATAAATCAAAACAAGAAATTCTGAGGAATTATTCCCGTTCCGGTGGAGCTGGACCAGCACCTAGCCAAGCATCTTTATCTTTCAAATAATCATCTAATGTGTAGTAAGCCCGCTTACAAAGCGTACGCTTTACACAAGTTTTGAATTTAGTTTCACTAAGACTAAGTATGTTTGGTGGTATTTTATTATAAAACTTGACACAGTATCCCATGAAAGATGTGTGAACTTTCGCAAGTCGAAAGCGCGGTTGATCTAATTTGTCTTTATTTCTAGTGTTATATCGATGACTCTCACCTAACTTTTTAAAGAGATGTAAATTTTTCCTAGTGTACATTATGTTTTCATAAATGTATTGGCATGGTACAGTCATAATGTTGATTTCCTTAAACCGTTCCCTCAAGGAGTCGCGACTTCCTAAATTATAGATGGCCCTAACGGCCCGCTTTTGTAAAATAAAAACAGATTCGATGTCAGCTGCCCTACCCCACAATAATATACCATACGACATGACACTATGAAAGTAACTAAAATAAACTATTCTCGCGGTGTCGATATCGGAAAGTTGTCTAATTTTCCTAACAGCGTAGGCGGCGGAGCTGAGCCGCTTCACGAGAGCTCTTATATGTGGGCCCCATTGTAATTTGGAGTCGAGCGTAATACCTAAGAAAACAGTATCATTAACGAATTCAAGTTTTTCTTTATTTAGTACTACATCGCATTCATTACTTCTAACATTAGGTAATGAGAATCTTACACATTTAGTCTTGTTACTATTCAATGCTAAATTATTAGTATTGAACCAGTTATGGACCAGAAGAATAGCATTATTCACGTTGTCCAAATTATTTACATGTCTACCTACTTTAAAAATCAAAGAGGTATCATCGGCAAATAAAACTATCTCTGCCCTACTTTGTATTATATGCGGAAGGTCATTTATATATACTAAAAACAGAAAAGGACCCAAAATGGATCCTTGAGGAACTCCCATTTTAACTAGAGAGCCTAACGATTTAACACCATTTATTTGAACGTTTTGTTTTCTACCTACTAGGTAAGATTTTATAAGTTTGAGCGCCCTATTTCTAACACCGTAATGTTCCAATTTAAGCAAAAGTATTTCATAATTGACGCAATCAAATGCCTTTGAGAGGTCACAGAAGATACCAATAGCATCCTGTGAGTTCTCCCATGCGTCGAAGATATGCTTGATTAAGGTGACACCGGCGTCGATAGTACAGCGGCCTTTGGTGAAACCATATTGTTGATCATGCAGGATGTTATTTGCGTTGAAATGATGTAACATTTGAGTAAGCATAATCTTTTCAAATATTTTGCTAAAAACTGGCAAGACGG
Source organism: Drymonia ruficornis (assembly GCA_947859195.1). Classification (NCBI taxonomy): domain Eukaryota; kingdom Metazoa; phylum Arthropoda; class Insecta; order Lepidoptera; family Notodontidae; genus Drymonia; species Drymonia ruficornis. The sequence goes on from OX401921.1 coordinate 2,970,014, forward strand.
ATACTGGTCTATAGTTGTTGGGGTCTTTACTATTACCGGATTTAAAAAGGGGTATTACTTTACTGTATTTCATTAAATCCGGGAAGACTCCCTGATCAACACACTTGTTAAAAATCAAAGCTAAATATGGCGCCACAGTACCAATGATAGTTTTACATGCTTTTACTGACATTCCCCATAGATCTTCAGTTGGTTTAATTTGTATGTTACTGAAGGCTTTAACAATAGACCGATCGTTAATATAATCGAATTTAAATTCTACAGGACAAGTGGCTATGTTATCTTTAAGAAGTGATAGTGAAAGTGAAGGAGAGCAGTTTAAAAATTCTGTTGTTTTTACAGGGACGTTTGTAAAGAACGTTTCGAATTCCTGTGCTACATCTTCATTTGAACTAATGAGACCACGCGAGGTCTCTAAAGTGAAATCTGTATTGCGTTGTTTGGTTTTTCCAGTTTCACTGTTAACTATATTCCAGGTGGTCTTGATCTTGTTATCTGCAGATATAATTTTTTGTCTAATGTGTATCGTTTTGGCCGCCTGGCATACTTTCCTAAACAATTTAGAATAATTTCTAACATACTGAGTAAAAGCTGCATTTTGAAGCTGGGCCTTCTGTTCATAAAGCTCAAATAGCCTTTCCCTACTCCTACGTATCCCTAGGGTGGCCCAGTCACTGAAGGTAAATTTTGGTTTTATTGTCTTTGTTTTAATAGGAAATCTATTATCAAATTCTGTATGTATAACTGCAAAAAAGTCTGCGTAAAAACTATCAGGATCATCTAAGTTATAATTGGGAAAACTTAATTTGGTAAACAAAGTAGTATTATATTTTTGTAAGTTCCCTGATGTTACATTCCTACATTTAATTTTTATGGTTTTTATAGGTATGGTAGAATTAAAGGTGACCGTTTGACCACTATGATCTGACGGCAAATGGCAAACTATTGCTGTATCTAAATATTCACAACTACAGAATACATTATCTATACAAGTGGCAGAAGTAGAAGTTACTCTGGTCGGTTCGAAAAAAACGTGAGCTAAATTGAATGCTTTAAAAAGGCCTAACAGTCTATCAGTATAACTAGTTTCTTCTAAAATATTAATATTAAAATCACCACAGACTATAATAGACTTATTACTTACAAAGATTTTTTTTAACACATCTTCCATCACAGATTCAAATATACTAAAATTCTGTATGTTTGGGGGTCTGTAAACACATACTACAATGTGCTTATCCAGCTCAACACAGGAAATCTCAATAATCTGTTCGACCGAGAGTCCTACTATATCTTTACGTTCTTTTGACTTAATAATATTTCTAAGTAATATTAATGTACCACCGTGAAGCCTGGACTTGCGGTTATAACAACTTATGACCGTGTAGTTTTCATAATTTATTAACATTTGATCCTCATTAAGCCAATGCTCGGAAATACAAACAATATCATATTGTGACTTTTCTAAAAATAATTCAATTTCTAATGTTTTTGATAAAAATCCCTGTATATTCTGGTGAAATAATCTTAGCGTTCCAGGCCTCTCTTCCTTCCTATAATTTTCGCACGTTTGTGAGACGCCAGGGATACTAGAATGTACCTCTATTGTCGGCCTCGGAAGTTTAAACAGTCAATCACAGCATTATTCGAATAACTAAATAATACTGATTCGTCTCCTATGCTAAGTTTTGTTGAATCTACAACAGCGTTAATATTATAAGCTATCAGTGTAGCAATCTTTTTTCTATCATTCTTAGGAAGATACATATTTTCCTGGGTCAGTCTAAAGCTACTTATAAACCTATTTGTGTCAAAAAATAAAATATTGTCATTATACCATGACAAAGTAAACATTAAATTATTTAAATACTGAATGTATTTATTATGTCTCTCTGACAGATGGTAACAGTAAGGGAGGGCACACAACATGAGCCTCCCCATGTTAAGTTTTAATAAGGTGTCAACACCATCTACAATGTCCTTTTTTCTTAAACCAAAGCTATTACCTAGTAATAACACTACAGTAGTTTTACTATCAAGTTTTGTTTGAACAATTTTTTCTATAAGTAAGTTATAAGGGAGGTTTCTAAAGCAATAATTAGTGGCATTATGACTAAGTTTATCATCTAACAGTGAACCAAATCCTACACCAAACTCATCTGAAAATATCAAAGTTTTACTCTCACTGTTTAGATTAGTACAGCTGTCTATTGGAAGAGTTGCATCAGGCAAAGATGCAGCATGCTGAGGCTCAGGAGCAGACGCTGAGCAGGCGCAGTCGGACGAGAGATTGTTTGTCAGCGACTCGTATCTCTCGGCATTGTACCGCACCAGGTCCATCAGCTCACTGGCCTCGCGCATGCGCTCACATAGTTGTGCTTGGGCAGCTTCATATTTATTAAAAATATCCCTTATTGTATTTTCCCTAAGTGTCAACTCATCCCGTAGACACTGAATATCTATATCATACATAATCTGGTTTTGCTCTAAGTCATTTGTACATAATTCTAACCTATATCGGTTACTCATATTGAGTAACCCCTTGGGCCCACAGAAACAATTATTATCACGCAGTAATTTTAGTTTGAGACCTCCCTAGAGTAATGTCCTAAATATAATGAAATAAAATTTAAACTCGCAGTGCGCAATCTTTATATACTTGATCGTATACAGAGTTGGCTAAAAATACTGCAAAAACCAAAACATATCGAATGAATAGCTTACAAATAAAATCGCCAGACTATTACACCAACTGCATGGACCCAAACTAAGTTACTTGTACTATGGCAACCATAATATAGACTGGGGGCGATCCCAGTGACGCCCAGACCAGGGCAAACTACGAAAAGGCCTTACGAAATTTGCCTCTACCGGGAATCGAACCACCACTCCTTGTAGTGAACCGAGCGGCCTACACTCGAAACACTGCAGCAAGAGCTCCTGAAACAACATCAACATGTTACATTACTCTTGAAACAACATCAGAATCAACAAACATCCGCCGAATAAACAAAATTAAATCAATTTCCTTCCCTTATTATAAAGCAACGCTACAAAGGAACGCTTTTAAGGGATCAGTAAATAATTCTAGGCGTTCCATGTTACAAGTCAATTGCGCAACTCCAGTTCATAACACAACACAACGGTAATTAATATACTTAACGTCTTAAAGTAAATTGGCCGCCGGCACAAGCTAGCAGGTATAGCAAGTATATAGCATATAGCAACAAGCTAGCAGGCGTACCTTCAGAGTATAAACCTTCTGCCACTACTCTGTACGACACATCTTGTTACTCAGAAACTAAGTATCGTCTGGCGGGCCTGGGATCTTGGACTATAAATTAGTGGACCACCACTCGTTGACCGTGCGGCGTCCACCCGCGGACCACCAGTCGACAACGAGTGGACGCCTACAGCCTTGTATTTTAATAATATACGATATTTTGCATGGCGCCTTAGAAATGCTAAAATGATGTAGGTACCTACCTACCTACCTGAAAATATCTGAAATACTACTAACCACCAAGCCAATTAGGCGCCTATCAAATGTCACGTCACCCGCACAAAAAGGGCGGTGGCGGTGTGCGGGCGGCGCGGACGTGCGGGCGGGAAGCCGCAGGCGGTGGCGGGTGTGCGGCGGGGGTGCGGCCTGTGTGCGGGCGGGGAAGCCGCATCCCATCCGAGCGCCTAGTTGGCTTGGTGGAGTAGTATCTGGTGGTATAATAAAGCTTTTCTATTAAAAAGGAATTAGGCTTGCGGCTTGCTCACTCATCGTATAAAACGCAGCTATAATAGCTACTTTACGCCGATCTTCTGTGAGAGGTCGAGCCAGCCCATATAAGCTGAAGTCAAGCGGCTACAGCTTGGCTCTTCCACCAATACCGTGGTTCTTTTAGATGTAAAACCATCCGTGCTAACTATCAATGTGCGGGGGAAAAATACACACTACCTCCTTTATAGGTATAGTGTCCTAGTAGAAATTTCTGACTGAAATTCTCTGCCTAATACCCACAGAGTAAAGACTAAAGAAAGAGGTGCCCTTATTAGATATATGTATGAAAAATAACGTGGTCATTGTTTTTTCATTTTCGTTGTTCTATTTACCGGTAAATAGTTGAACTACTCGCTTCGTTGTATGTCGATGTTAGTACTAGGCCGACCACTCGGCCGACTTGCTTAGGGCCAGTCCCCTTAGTAACTGGTCCACGCTAATACCTAATACATAAATTCCTTCTTCGCTACAACAAATACCCCAACATCATCAAAATCAAAAATCCATTTCTCACGTCCGCAAATTAGTTATAAAATGGAAACGAAATTCCGATTGTGATCCCGCTTCGTATTTACAAGAACGAAGGAAGCTATGAATAAATTTCCTACTTCGTTACCGGCAGGACCGGCAGCACGGAGTCGGCTGCTGAGATCCCGTCACAATGCAAATTATTTTATGGACCGAGTGCCGTTCGATAAATAAATACCACCAGTATTGATATTTACTCAAAAATTTGTATAATGTTGTCATTATTTTACAAACCTTCTTCGAGCAAAATCGGATTTGTCGTACTGCAAGAGCTACTAGACATACAATGTATTATTACCCGGTATTATCGTCATTATATTTGTTATTTGACCGTTGCCATGGAAACGTAACAAACAGGTATGTTTATGGTTCGTAAAAAACTGATTGAAGGTTAAAAACGAGTTGGTCGTGCCGTTGCCATGGAAACGTAAACAGAGAAAATACACAACTATAGATATAGTTCGTAAAAATATAAATATAAATGTATTAATTGTTATACCCACTTAGCTAGTTTTGTTTAAACTAATAGTCGCATTTTTGAGTAAAGCTAGTGCTTTACTCAAAAATGTATGTATGTATATGTATGTATAGTTACAAGCCTTGGTCTCTAATGACTCTATTACTCAAAAATGTGTATAATGTTATCATTACTTTGCAAACCTTCTTCGAGCAAAGTCGATGTTGCTGCGCTGCAAAAAAGGCGCAATCAAATTTGTATGAGATTTCATATCGTATTGAGGACCTCCTCGCTGTGCCTGCCGCCGCGCTGGTGCGCCGCGCGCCGGCACAAACATAATGTTTTTAAATTAAGATGAGATGACATCATGATCATGTCATGTCATGTAAAGTCATTTTTGAGTAAAGCACCATACAAGCCTTGGTCCGCAATGACTGTACTGCTGGCCACGCTATGATGGCATCAAGCTAAGCTTAGCTACGCTCTCGGCCTTCCAAGCTTGGTCATCATTGCAGCCCTTGCTGGCCGCGTTATAAGACCGAAGCTTGTCCATCAAGGGCTGCAATGCTGACCGCGCTGTGGAGGCCTCGAGCTGCGCTGCGCTGCGCTCTAGGCCATCGACACCGCAGCCAGCAACACACTCATTACAGACCGTGGCAGTAATGTACTATTTGACGCGCTCATAGCCAACTGCAATCACTGCCCCTCTGGTCTTTTAATACCTCACGGTGGGCAAGGGGGGCCACTATAATAAATCTCTTTTATAAAGGTATGGGAGTTGCCCCTCTAGACAAGTGGCTTCATCTACAATTGTTTCTAATCGCTACGCTTAAATGTATAGAAATGACATTACAAGTCGATAAGTAGATTTCGTGACTTATTTCATTTCCATAGAAGCGTAGCGATTTGTAGAAATGCTGGTAGATAACAGCCACTCTAGAGGGGCTGATCGGTAATCGATAGGAAGATATAGGTGACCATTTATTTAGTGGCTTTAGAACTGATTTGGAGGCCACGTAAAAAGTCGGTCCCTGTTATTGCCATGTAGCCGCTTGAACAACTCTGTCACAGGTTGGCTACTAACCATACGATTAGGGCTGTATCACACCTGGCGACGGGTTTGGCGACCGTCGCCAAGTAGATTCCTGTCATATTTTGACATAATTCAATACGAATTATTGGCGACGGTAGCCAGCGACGTCGCGCCCACGTATCCAAACAATTGGTATTACCTGTCAAATTCAATACGAATTCGTTGGCGACGGTGGCTGGCGACGCGCTTGGCGTCCCGGTGAGATAGAGCCCTAAGAAGATTGATATTTATTTATTATTTATAATATAAAGTGTATTAGTTGATGTTGTGTTGTGTTGAGTATTCAAATGATTTCCAAAGCAATTTCCGATATATTGCATGGCTGTGAGCACTACGTAACACTGAAAGTAGGAAATGCCCACTTTAGTGGGTATTTTTAATATCACCGATGCTGCGAATGCCCGTAATTATTCAGAAAGATGAATGCTGTTTAAGATAATTTAGTCACGTAATGTTTTATCTGTTTGACAAATTGCCCGCGGGCGGACCGGAGGCTGTCTTAATAATGTGCTATCTGTAATTTCAGAGGTCGAGACAATGCTGAGAGTTTGAACTTTGATTCAGGTCGACGGATTAACCTGGAAATTCTTTTCCATAATGTCTGTAGATTAGAAAAAGATTGGTAAGGTTTTTATAGGTGCTATAGCATGTTTAGAGTTTTTCACGAACGTAAATACATACTGGACTGTTCACTACTGCACAAAAAACGAGCCGAGCGAGAGGCCCCAGTTGGGACCGTGTCCCTCTCATTTCGAGTTGCCATGCCAAAATAATATTATCGTTGTGTAGTGATTGGTAGTTTTAAAATCAAGAAAATAAATTAATTTATTATTTATTGTGACTATTGTTTTATCATATAAACAATAGTCACGATAATTTATTTTCTTGATTTAAAAACTACCAATCACTACACAACGATAATATTATTTTGGCATGGCAACTCGAAATGAGAGGGACACGGTCCCAACTGGGGCCTCTCGCTCGGCTCGTTTTTCTGTCTAAGAATTGTCAAGGTATAATAGACCTTAAGACAGCAGAATAAAGTTGAATTTCTTCTTAACCAAAAACTCAAGTGATAAATCCTTCATTATACATCCGTGGAGTTCTTAATAGTTCTTAACTTTACAGTATTATGTGATCAGATTCTATCTACAGATAAAAAAGAAACTTGTCTATCTTAGAAGTAGACTGTTTTGAAATTTGGTGCGTCGTCGGCTCAATGGAGAAAAAAATAAGAAATTTACCAATTTCAGACATAGTACCGCCTTCATTAGGCGCATCCATATGTCTCGAGTAGCGCGTTCACACAATAAGTTTTGACGTCTAACCACGTAGACCGTCATCTATGTCTCGGGCGAGGTTGCTCGGGACTCGTGGACGCGCCTATTACTAAACGGGATACTATTCATGAATTAAAGAGGGTCAACAACCAAATCTTAAGTTTGTAAAATCCAACCGTGTTTTTTTCATTCGGTGCGTCCAGATGCCTCCGATGCCTCGTCCGAGCACTCACGATATCACATTATGACTGTGTATACGTTCCGACATCAAAACTGAGTGCTCAGGCACGGCATGCGCCTGACGTACACGCACCCATTTGGTGCGTCCAAATGCCTGGCATGCCTCACCCATGTTTTCATTATTTTTATGCGTTCCGACGTCAAAACTGAGTGCTCGGGCGCGGCATGCGCCTGATATAGACGCAGCTATTCCATAGTTTCTGAAAGAAAATTAATCTCTGCGCTAGCAGCATATAAATAAGTTTCTTTTAAGAGCAGGTAACAATTTCCTCCGGTATCATAGAGCCGAAGGCACAAAGAATATGTATGGTTTTATTCAAAGCTTTTGATATTAAAATGTTGAGGCCTTATAAATATTTAATGCAATCTCATTGTGGGGACCGGGTGTGATGTAATTCATCGCGAGGAGTGCGTTACCAGTTCGGTGATGCGAAATGTGGGAAATTATATTTGAAAACTGAGGTGGGGCGTTTTACGTCTGCAATAGATACTTCCAGGCTAAAATGGTCACTTAGGCGTTTTAGCCACATTTCACTAGTAGCATAGCCGACCGTGACAAGACAAAACGCGAGATAAATACTTAATCATACATCATTCTGTCCTATGCATTAGAAAGAGAGAGAGCGACTCGGTGTGACATTATGCGTGACAAAAGCGCCCGTGTGCTAGCCCGACTGTGGTCTCACTCTTCTTCTTATCATATGGTTAGTGGCCAACCTAGTGTCAGAGTTGTTCAAGACGCCCAAAGACCTCTGACTGCTGCCAAAATGACAACAACCGGGACAGACTTTTCACATGTCTTCCGAAGCACGGAGACGCTCAGTTCAAACGGGCCCGTTGGCGTGGTTGGCGACTTTCACGCTGCAGGTCGTAGGTTCGATTCCTACCCGGGACATGCATTTGTGTGCATGAACATTTATTATTGTGCATGCATTTGTCTGTATGTCCCGAGTCTGGGTGTATATGTATATTAAGTATGTATTTACAAACAAAAAGTAGTATATGTAGTAATATCAGTTATCTGGTTTCCATAGTACAAGCTCTGCTTAGTTTGGGATCAGGTAGCCGTGTGTAAAAAAATGTCCCAGGATATTATTATTATTATTATTTAAATGCCACTGAATTGTCACCCATCTCTGACTGATTATGCCAATCGTTAGCTCCTAGTCATTGACCGATCTGTGATTGCAGCTGGCTATCAGCGTCTCACTCCGATCCGCACAGACGTCTTTGTGTGATAATGAACACCTTTGAATGACGATAGTAATAGTATCATTCTTTATGTTACTTTTTTCTTTCACTTATCACTTGTTTCTCAAACTATTGCAATTTAGCGCCTCCGCAGACTTGCTACTTTTAGCATCGGCGACCGGCGCTTTTGTGACGTATCGATGCTGCATTGCGTTTCTTCGAGCGCGAATGAGCGAGACGCAGCATCAAAATCGCCGATCGCCGATGCTAAAAGTAGCAAGTCTGCGGAAGCCCTTAGATAACAGCTCAACATATTTTGTTTTCATTATTTACTCCTTCTCTATTTATCTCATTTTGTTACGACTGTTTTGTAGGTAAACATAAAGAAAAAATAGACTTAAAGGTTTGAAAGAATCCCAAGTACAAAACAATCGCATCGTCCCACATACGGCAATATAAGATGTATAACATGCTCAACTGCGCGGCTCCGCCCGTGTTATCTCACTGTATTTATTCTTGTCTGTCTGAGTGCTGCGATTGGGCGGCGTGCCCCGACTGCTAATGCAAGGATTGAGTTGCCGGCTTCACTGGTATAGGCAGGCATCCATAGAGACATTACAATAACACTAACAGTAGATGTGCTTGTAAATATCATTGCTTTGTTTGAATTTGTTGTTTTTTAATGTATTAGAATTGCGGAATAAAATTTTAGAATTTTGTATTTTGTATTGGTGGTAAGGCCCATCTGTAGCCAATTGTCAGCAGCTGAAATACGGGCTGTCTCGGCCGGGGTAGTACCACCCTTTCACAGAATATCGGCGTAAAGTAGTTATTACAGCTGCGTTTCGTACGATGAGTGAGAGAGGCGGAAGGCCAACAACCCCCGCCCCTTCCCCTCCCTCTGTCCCACTCCCCTTCAGTGGGCAAGGTGCGAGCGATGCCTTTGGTATCGCAAGCATCTATAGGCTACGGTAACTGCTTAAACTGAACGCTTGTTTGCCATCAGCCACAAAAAATTCTCAAATTTTTGTCTTTCGCTGACGGTGAGGGAAAACATCGTGAGAAAACCAACCTATCCCTCGGGATTAGGTAATAGTTCCTGTATACACGGCGACAAGGTTCACCACCTGTCACGTTGGGTTCTGACTATCTGGTGAAACGTGGGCTTTGAGTCGACTTAATACCTCCACAATGTGGTGGTGTATGGCCACTCAAGCCTCTGACTACCCCCGAATGGGGATAAAGTCGTGCCGTTACATTTTTTTTGTCTTTCTACATTTTTTATAGAAAAAATGGTATCGTTACGTATCCAGTTGATCATTTTCAAATAACAAAATTAATAATACACACTGTATACTAAGCTATTAATAAATACAAAATTCCCCAATAACAGGGTGTTCCTAATATTATATGAATCCAACGGTTTTAAATTATATTTTGGGACAAATACATCAGCGTTTACTGATCAGCAATGGTTCCGGACAAAGGCGTGCTGATTGTAATGTTCCCGGCGATAACGCCGGACCGGACACGGAAACGCGTCAGATATTTCAACCGGACCGGTTTTAATATGCCCACAAACATAGGGATGGGATGTCTCTTACAACCAGTATCGATATGTTTGCATTTAGGAACTCAGACATTCATAAAAATATATTGGTATACCTGATGTAACCTATTGCATTGTTTATTTGTTTTCGAAAATAGGGTGTGTACTAAATTAATTTAAAATAAGCCCAAAAAACTAACCCCCAAATTTATAGAAAGTTACGTTGGACTTGCAGTGCTTTTCAAATCACATTTGTTCCCAGAAATGCTTTGTAACACCATTGTAAACTGCAACCTCTATAAATTTGGCGGTTACTTTTTTCCTATTTGTAAACGCGATGGTACCTACCTAATGACCATTTCATATCGACAACTTTATCTAAACGGCACAACCCTAGCCTTGAACAATGGTAATATGGCCCAGTGTTGTTTCGGGACATATGTATTGTGTTCGCTTTATTTATTAGAGGTATTTTTGTCCACATATTATTATGGGCGTTTAAACACCCTCGTTCGCGTTTTATCGTTTTATTCGCTAAAATGTGTTAGGTAAATTGCTTTTTGTATTGTCGTTAGTCATCGCGATTAAATTGTTTTGTTCTTTATTTAAGTAGAAATTGAATAAAAATATTAAAAAAATGCCAGACCATCACACCAATTATGTGGTTCCAAATTAAGCGACACTTCTGCTAATGGTCCATGGACGATTCCCGTGATACACAGATCTGGGACAGTTACGAAAAGACCACTTCCAATATTTTCACCGCCGCGAATCAAACCTTACCCAGAAAATAACACTAGGTATGGATTACAGACAGATTTTGGCCAGCGCGCGCTAAGTAGTTACAACTGAATGTTCTTTTAAAAAAATCTTCCACCATCCAAAAGGAATCTTTCCCGGTTTAGAGCCGTCCATTAACTAATGTTTGCCACTAAAACGAGTTAATTTCTTCCACCCAAAAATACAGCTGAAAAAGAAATGTGGGCCGATGTAATCGTGGAAGCGGCTTCAACGCCGACGCGGCTATGTGTGCCAGTTTTCTGGGGTTTTTGGGATTATCCTGGATTTGTATAAGGTCCTATGCCTAGAAATGTTATGTGGGGAAGTGTAGTCTGGGGGTACTTCTGATAAGTTAGGTATTTTTTTATTGGAAAGATTTAGTTGTTAGAAATCTTAACATTTTCACAATAACAATTTTATGTCTAGTAGGTGGGTAGGTTGATCTAGTAAATCAATTACTTTGATTGATCAACTTTGAGCATTATTGGTATCACGGTGCTAGAATGTCACTATAATATCGTTTAGTCGTAATTCACTTTCAATCGATAATTGTCGCTTAGTCACTATTCCTAAGCAAATTGTCGCTTAATATTTTTTTATTCAACCTATGTAATGTTGTTTAGAAACTTTTTCATTTCTTACTCATTTTTTCTTTCCAACCGTCGAATTCATTCATCCCAGTTCAAAATGACATCTAACTCCATTGTAGAACGCTCTCCCTCGATATAGATTTATTGATTCGCGCTCAAGCTTCCGGCTCTCTCACACATCGTACGAAACGCAGCTGTAATAGCTACTTTACGCCGATTTACTGTGGGAGGGTAGTACTACCCCGGACGAGTCAGCCGCAATTAATACCTACATGAAATGAATGAATGAATGAGCTACAGTTCATACACCTTGATACGACCCCAGAAAAAGGTACTGGCTTAATTACGCACGTCCAGTAGAAATATCCCGGAATCATATTGTACCTGGCAACCCTACCAGCCGCGTACTTTATTGCCGAATTACATGGAATTCCGCACGCCATATTGCTTTGTTTTTACGGATTTTAGCGGGCCCGGTAAAAAATGGAACGGTAATGACGGTTTGAAATATGGTAATGACGCTATAGCGCTGGTAATGATGAAGTTGTGGGTTTGAATTGCGAAAAGTAAACAAAAACTTCACCAATTCAAAATCAAGGTGCGTCCTGATGCCGCGCATGCCTCGCCCGAGCACTCATGTCATGACATTATGTCTATGCGTTCCGACGTCAAAACTGAGTGCTCAGGCGCGGCACGCAACCCTCTCTCAACTCTCAACCCTGTGTTCCCATCCTTATCTTAATTTCGAAGTAGAACAAAATAGTTATTTTTTTTGTAAATTGTCCAACGTGTCCACTTAGTAATTTTAGTAGTAATCATTATGTTAGTGCGCAAACTAAACTTGATTAAACTAATTGTATTAGTGGTATTACCGTCGTTCTCATACTCTTACCCCCTTATTCATAGAAAGTTATAATCGACCTGCAGTGGAGTTACAAATCACATTTGTTCCTAAAAATGCCTTTCATAACCATTGCAAACTGGGCATAATCTCTATGAATAAGGGGGTTATTTTATGAGCAAGGCATCAGTATTATAGTCGTGTCAAAGTTAGTTATTGAAGGAAACAATACCAATGCAGCTATAAAGGAGGACCGTCAAACTACAAACTCTGCAACATAAATCCACAAAGTGTGAACTAAACGGTTATTGAACGAGAACAATAAAAATCTCCTGTCTTCTCTCATAAAGGATCCGTCAAAACATCCTTTCGTAATATAACCGTTATATAACGTTCGTGAGCCACAAACAATGGAGCCAATACCTACCCAAGCTTGGCGATAAATCTCCAACTTGGCGAGTTCGATTTTTAAATAATAAAGTCCTTGTGGGGAGTGTTCGCGAGCGATTCTGTCACCTAGGATGAGTCGGCGGTGTAGGAGATTTATTTCACACATTTCCGACCACATGCCTCACGGATTCAGGTGGGGCGTCACTGACTGGTGAATAAGAATGACGTCACGTAGCGTGTGCATTTTCTTCTAGTGGAATTTCTATGGAAGAAAAAAATATAAGATTGTAGGTAATTACATGACAGCAATAATGTTTATTCCTAATGGTAAATTCACTGTTGTTTTGATACTTCGTTATAAGAAAATAATAGCCAATAAAGACAGACGTATTACATTATAAAATGGATGAATTTTCATCTATGTGCATAATTTACAGTTCGCTTACGGTGAGGGAAAACATCGTGAGGAAACCTACCTATCCCTCGGGATTAGGTAATAGTCAGTTCCTATATACACGGCGACAAAGTTCACCACCTGTCACGTTGGGTTCTGACTATCTGGTGAAACGTGGGCTTTGAGTTGGCTTAATACCTCCACAATGTGGTGGTGTATGGCCACTCAAGCCTCTGACTACCCCCGAATGGGAATAAAAGTCGTGACGTTATATATATATATTACATTATAATTCCGGATCATTTACTTCTACTTTAGACAACTAGGTACCTACTACTTGCTACTTATACAAAAGTCAACCCTAAATAGGTATTATTTTTTAAAGATAAGATTAAGTATTCTATCGTAATCGTAATACATGCTTGGACCTTGAAACCCGTCATTGTAAGAAGCCCATTTTTATTATTAAACAAGTAACCACCCCAATACAAGAAGGTCCATTACATCTATCCAGTCGTTTCCTCAATTTTGAGGAATTTTGGAGGGAAATCTTCCACCTCCATTTGTCGCCCGCGCCCAAATATTAGCTAAGCCTTTAGTGAGACCCGACCTCGTCCGGGTGGGGCGTAAGTGGTCACCCCGCTGGACACAGTTGATAAGTGGTTGTATTACTGCGCGTTACCACTGCGCTTTTGTTACGCTGTGCCGCGTTTGCGCCAAGAGTGGTGCAGCGTGATAAACAGCCTTATTTGTGCGAAAGCTTTGTGATATTATTCTAGTTTAAGGATGGTTATAAATGTAGTAGATGCAAAAACATTACTAAGATAGAGGGAGACTGGATGTGACTGTCCAAAATAGTATGTCCATGGATACAATACGACTTAGTTATTCGCAGAAAGTAATGTTGAAAATATGTCGTTATTGCCAAAACACATATACAGACACAACCTCAGATATGTACACACTTTCGTGACTGGCATCCCACTCCAAATGATGACAAAGAAATCCTGGATGTCATTCATCGAAAATTGTTTAAGAAACAATCAAGAATACCTACAGCTTAGGAATGCATTAAAAATTTGGAAACGTGACGGAGTAGAGAAGTTATTACAACCGTAAGCAAATTTGTCACCCCTAATTTTATATTTTATTGTATATAAATGACCTTCCGCATATAATACAAAGTAGGGCAGAGATAGTTTTATTTGCCGATGATACCTCTTTGATTTTTAAAGTAGGTAGACATGTAAATAATTTGGACAACGTGAATAATGCTATTCTTCTGGTCCATAACTGGTTCAATACTAATAATTTAGCATTGAATAGTAACAAGACTAAATGTGTAAGATTCTCATTACCTAATGTTAGAAGTAATGAATGCGATGTAGTACTAAATAAAGAAAAACTTGAATTCGTTAATGATACTGTTTTCTTAGGTATTACGCTCGACTCCAAATTACAGTGGGGCCCACATATAAGAGCTCTCGTGAAGCGGCTCAGCTCCGCCGCCTACGCTGTTAGGAAAATTAGACAACTTTCCGATATCGACACCGCGAGAATAGTTTATTTTAGTTACTTTCATAGTGTCATGTCGTATGGTATATTATTGTGGGGTAGGGCAGCTGACATCGAATCTGTTTTTATTTTACAAAAGCGGGCCGTTAGGGCCATCTATAATTTAGGAAGTCGCGACTCCTTGAGGGAACGGTTTAAGGAAATCAACATTATGACTGTACCATGCCAATACATTTATGAAAACATAATGTACACTAGGAAAAATTTACATCTCTTTAAAAAGTTAGGTGAGAGTCATCGATATAACACTAGAAATAAAGACAAATTAGATCAACCGCGCTTTCGACTTGCGAAAGTTCACACATCTTTCATGGGATACTGTGTCAAGTTTTATAATAAAATACCACCAAACATACTTAGTCTTAGTGAAACTAAATTCAAAACTTGTGTAAAGCGTACGCTTTGTAAGCGGGCTTACTACACATTAGATGATTATTTGAAAGATAAAGATGCTTGGCTAGGTGCTGGTCCAGCTCCACCGGAACGGGAATAATTCCTCAGAATTTCTTGTTTTGATTTATTCCTTATTTATTTATTGTTTTCCTCTTCCTTCTCTTAATTTAGCGCTATTGACATATTAGTCACAATTACCACCTTTTTAAGTTGTGGAAATCATGTATCATGTAGCCATTGACAAGCATTTGTATGTCAATTGTAGCGGATGTTGTCTTGCCGTACGCTTACTTAGCTTTGTTGAACTATGTCGCTGCGGTAATGGATCGGTCATGCTCACTCTAATGTCCTTGCTTGCGGTGGCTCTGTGGAGCGGGTCACCCTCTTCCCTCTAAAATGGTTGAGGAGGGTGATGCCGCTGCTCAAGTCATGCTCGGGTTCCGGGCGCTGCTTGCGGGGACTGGTCCGCCCATTTTCCACTTGACACCGTTGTTCCAAAACTTTTACAGACAAGACCTAAGCACGGAAGGCATCACACCAAAACAATCGTTCTAAATATTCACCTTTTGGTTTGACAGTTAAGTGGGAGTAGGCATGCACAGCTTTCTAGGCTAGTTTTTATTAATTTTTATTTAAATACCTTATTTTCTTTTTTTACTCACACTGTGTTAATGCATGCCTGCTCACATAGCGTTACTGTTTGAAAATGTATACAATTATTCTTTTGAAAAGAGTAACCATTGAGTTTCTTGCCGGCTCTTCTCAATGGAAGCAACATTTCGAACCGGTGGTAACGCTAAAATATTGTTTATATTGACTATTTATAAATGCTCTAATGAGCTTACATGAATAAAAACCTTTTGACTTTGACTTTGACTTTGATTCTAAATTCAAAGTTCGCGCAGCGCTGACCAATCAGAAGCAAGCGGCGTGTGTGTGCGGTTTCGCAAACTAACCAATTTACGGAGGGTTGTGCCAAAAGATTTTATTAGGTTTTTTGATATTTCATTTTTGCTATCGTAAGTCATGACTAAGTTATTTCCTAGAATTTCTTAATAAGATATAAATGGAGTTTCTTTAGCTGGACAGATTTTATTGTCGACATTTATAGAGTTACGGAAGTACCTAGTCTGTGGTATTTGACCTGCCTTGTCAAATATTTTTCTGCCTTATTGCTAGCATTCAACATCTTTTTTACGTGCCTATTGTTCTTCGGCCCACCTTTATTATGCCAGTATAACAAGGGTTTACGGGGAACATTTAAATCTAATTCGAGGAAATTGATGTTAATTCCGTCGGCTGCAAATTACGCCTTATCAAAATTTTGCACAACTGAAATATTGCCGTCACTCTCATGTAGAGATGAGTCGTATTTACTAGAACAGGTGCGAAGAACAGGTATTTTAGGAGACTAGGCGGCACCTATTCCAATTTTGAAAGTACTTAGTCCATCTAGTATTTCACTCAACACGTCCCAGCGGACGTGTTGCTCTCTCGATTGCGTCCGGCGATCGCGTATTATTATGAGTATTACGGATTGCTTAGTCTACATAGTATGGTAGCGAACTAGTATTCTAGTCCAAGTAGTACGATATTTTTGTGTTAAAATATTGAGATAACGTATTTTTGTCTTTATAACAAACACAATGGCTCCAAAGGGAAGTAGTTATCATCATCACCGTCATCGTCATCGTCATCGTCATCATCATCATCATCATCATCATCATCATCATCATCATCATCATCATCATCATCATCATCGTCATCATCGTCATCGTCATCGTCATCGTCATCATCGTCATCGTCATCATCATCATCATCATCATCATCATCATCATCGTCATCATAGTCATCGTCATCATCGTCATCATCATCATCATCGTCGTCATCATCGTCATCATCGTCATCATCATCATCATCGTCATCATCATTATCATCATCATCATCATCATCTTCATCGTCATCATCATCATCATCATCATCATCATCATCATCATCATCATCATCATCGTCATCGTCATCATCGTCGTCATCATCATCATCATCATCATCGTTATCGTCATCGTCATCGTCATCGTCATCGTCATCGTCATCGTCATCGTCATCGTCATCATCGTCGTCATCATCGTCATCATCATCATCATCATCATCATCATCATCGTCATCATCATCATCATCATCATCATCATCATCATCATCATCATCATCATTATCATCATCATCGTCATCGTTATCATCGTCATCGTCGTCATCGTCGTCATCGTCGTCATCATCGTCATCATCATCATCATCATCGTCTTCATCATCTGTAGCGTGGCGACATCTGACTGAAGTGAGCAAAAGTCGTTTTTTTGTCCCCATTTGATCTCATGCATCGAGTCCTATTATGGATCTAAGGACTAAGTACGCGATCCATACTCGATAAGTACTTCAGACTAGGTGGACTAGGTGGACTAGGTGGAACAGGTGTTTGGATCAAGTATGTACGCGAACCATACTCGATAAGTACTTCAGACTAGGTGGACTAGGTGGAACAGGTGTTTGGATCACGTATTTTTAAATACTAGGAATAGGTGCACCTAGTCCCAAATTTACCTAGTACAACCCATCTCTACTCTCATGCATTATGACAATAACAAGGACGGCAATAGGTACCTAAATGTGTACCTATTAAGTCAAAATGAGATTGCGTACGTACCAACAGAAATTAAATAGTAATCAATTATTTTAAAGTTATGTTAAATAACTTTGAAAATTATGTGAATCTGGGCTTCCGGCTCTCTCACTCTCAGATCTTCTGTGAGTGGGTGGTACTACCTCGGTCGAGACACCCCATATATGAGCTGCAGTCAATTGGCTACAGCTTGGCTATACCAATAGCTATCCTTTAAAACTCCCAGCATTAAATAATTCAAAGTTACATAATTCCTCCCCCATTTTATAACAATACAGAACTGAAAAACGGTGCCCCAGATTAGATATATCAGAACAGTGGAATAAATCACGTTGCTTGTTGGAAAGTGGTCGACAGCGCAGATGAATGAACACGCGCTTGCGTAACCCTATTCATGATGTACGATGTAAACTAGCATCGTTGCACATATTTTTTATTCCTAGATTTGAAAGCAACTGATTTTTAAATACAACTAAGGGCCGGGCCCCATTACCGCGTTGCGTTGCGTTGCGTCGTCGCGGCGTCTTCGCTGCGTCGTTTTACATATATTTTATAGTGGCATGCCACATTTATGCGTTGCGTCGTCGCGTGGGACGTTTCAACGGAGAGACGAAGCAGGGTGAGGGTGATGCGCTGCGCTGTCGGTGGGATGACGTACAGCATTCCGCTGCTAGAGGGAGACGTGCGTATACGAAATGACGTATACGACGGCGTGGCGTCACCCTCTTGCGTTGCGGCGTCGGGCGTCGTCGCAACGCAGGCGTGGCATACAATGCGTTGTCCGTTGCGACGACGCAGCGCAGCGCGCTAGTGGGGCCCGGCTCTAAGTTTGGATTCGCTAGTCGTGATTTGACGTTTCTTCTTTCATCACCCTACTCCGAAAGAATCCGGAACACTTCCAAAATACTTTCGAAGGAGGAAAACTTGCGATCCGTCAGCCGAAGCATTTCGGCCGAAACGTTTCGGCTAATGGATGGTACGTTTTTCTACACTCTGAAAGTGTTTCGGATCCGAAGTTCGGATTCGATAGTCGTAATTTGACGTTTCTTCTTTCCTGGACCCTACTCCAAAAGAATACGGAACACTTCCGAAGACTTTCAGAGTAGGAAAATGTACCATCCGTCAGCCGAAACGTTTCGTTTCGTATTCAGAAGTAGCCCCCCTGGTAAGATAAATGACAATTGTTGACCAGTGCACAATAAAAAATAAAAAAAGGTTTAGGTGAAATTGCAAGTTTACGGCTTTGATAGCAATGCGAGATAAAAGCTTTTGCATTTAAAATCAACCCCCCACCGCGGCATGAAAGATTACATGCAAACAAACCGGGGTAGATATGATGTATGGTAGGAGTAATGAACTTATTTGCTTTTGTCTTACTGTTCTCTAACTTCTTCTTCTTATCGTATGGTTGGTGGCCAACCTGGTGTCAGAGTTGTTTAAGCCGCCCGAAGGCCTCTGAGAAGGCTTAACGACTGCTGCCTAGATGACAACAATCGGGACCGACTTTTTACGTGCCCTCCGAAGCACGGAGATGCTCAGTTCCAGGGCTCAGTTCCAATGCCACTAAATGGTCACCCATCTCTGCTTGACCTTGCCAAGCGTTGATTAAACGTTGCTTAAGCGTTGCTTTAGCGTTCTCTAACTTGAAGTTCTAGATAAAGATTTACATTATGTTATACACGTATATTATTTTCATTCCATTATATTTTATTTTATTATTTTATACAATAGTGACATATAATACCTATGTACTTAGTATTTACATATTTTTTTTACAAAATTTGGCCCATGCGACAGCGTACATACCGCAGATTAATTTCAAGATTTGTTCTCGATTAAATTTTTGGGTTAGGTAAAGGACTACTAACTGGACCTATATTTCAATAGAAGCGTCCACAAGCGCCGAGCAGCAGCGTCCAAGCAAACACGTCAAAACTGATTGATTTGGCGCATTCTTTTGCGCACACGGAACATGAGGTATTTTTCGATCCCAATTTAATAGAGGTCGAGTCTGCTTTGCAAGCATAGAATATAGTTTAAAGTCAGTGATAATTATAGTAATTCTATCTTTCCCTATTTCTCATAATCAGCGCTGAATAAATGATCGCAGGGCAATTGTCTAACTTGAGTTGCAATCATTTTTTGACTGACACATAAAATTCGGCGATTTTGCGATTGCCTATGCACCCTTTGACAACTAAAATTTATAATTACGTGAGTTGCAACTGAAACCGTGTTTGATATTTAAAATATCTATCGATTCATTTATTTTCTATGTAATAGCGATGACCTAACTCGTTTTCCGTGTACGCAATCACAATTTGTCGATAGAGATGGATTTCAGTTTCAAACAGTGAATGATTGATACTGAGTTTCAACAGAGTTACGCAATCGACCTGCAGGATATTTTCATCGACTCTCGTGTTAAACGTCCAAAAATCGATTCCAAAATATATCCGCTAACTTCTTACTTCTCGCTCCGCACATTACCGTCGAGAAAGGAGCGAAACTGTTCAATTCAGAGAACACATGTGCTTGTCAAACGGAATATGATGGATGATCATACTCCCCCTCCATACTCCACCCCTACCATCCATAGCCCATCCTGAGTGAGAAAATTGACTACGTGTGTGCAAATTGTAGGAAATAACATAGACTTTCTTCCACCCTTTTTCTTGAATTTTGTTTCTTTTTATAGGACTGAGGTGGCAAACAAGCGTGCCCGCCTGATTTTAAGCAGTTACCGTAGCCTATAGATGCTTGCAACACCAAAGGCATTGCTCGCACATTGCCGTCCTGAAGGGAACTGGGACGGTGGGAGGGGAAGGGGAGGGGGTTGGACATCCGGCTCTCTCACTCACCGGTCGAGCCAGCCCGTATATGAGCTGCAGTCAATTGGCTACAGTTTAGCTCTACCACCCATAATATGTACTCTACCGATTTCTTCTTCGCTAGTACTGTAGGTACCTATAAATATTAGAAAATTTGTATGTTGTACTAATTTACATTTTTATCCATGTTTTGATTTTCGTTCACACATTTTCATATAACGGAAAAAAGTTTTGGAGAAAATCTTACTAATGTCTATTGACGCGATTTATTTTGTAATAAATAAAACATGTCATTAAATGTATTTTTATTAGGTTTCCGTACCCAAAGGACCCAACAGGACCCTATTACTAAGCCTACGTTGTCTGTCTGTATGTACGTCCGTCTGTCAGCAGGCTGTATCACGAACCATAATAGGTAGATACTTGAAATTCTCACAGAATGTGTATTTCTGTTGCCGCTACAACAAAAAATACTAAAAATAAAATATTTTTTAAGAATAAAAAGGGTCCCCGTACAATAATCATTATATATTTGACGTTTTTTATTTTACGGTGGTACGGAACCCTTTATTTACTATTTCACTGTACACGACTAATGAAATTAGACCTCAAGTACATCAAACATTTCCACTCAATCACTCCCAGCAAATTATAAACTTTATAACTCAACTCTGTATTAATAATACACTTTATAAGAATTAAGGGAATGGAAACCATATGCCTACGGGATCGTTGGTTTCACCTACTGTACTTAAGTGCCTACTTACTGTAAAATCTCGCTTGAAATTAATTTTGCAAACAGCCCGCGTCAACAGTCGATGTTTCAGCACGATGGCGTATTGAGGTCGGCCGCAAACGTCAACTTGAGTATTCACGGCTATGTACGGAAATTCATTGGGTTTGGCACACATTATCGATTTTTGTAACTTCAAATTATCGTGGAACCAAGCTGTAGCCAATTGACTGCAGCTCATATATGGGCTGGCTCGGCCGGGTAGTAGGTACCACAGAAGTTCGGCGTATTATAGCTGCGTTTCGTACGATGAGTTAGAGAGCCGGAAGCCCAAGCCCCCCCTTACATCAGTCTCAGTCCCCTTCAGGTCGACAACGTGCGAGCGATGCCTTTGGTATTGTAAGCATCTATAGGCTACGGTAACTGCTTAACATCAAGCAGGCCGTACGCTTGTTTGCCACCTTAGCGCCGCCATACACGGACTGCATATTGCAGTTGGTTGCAGTCGGCCGCACCGACAACTCGCGACAGCCCGCCGACTGTTTGGCGCCAAGCAGTCGCGAGCTGTCGACTGCAACCAACTGCAATAGAGCTGTCGGTTCCGACAGCAAAATGCAGTCCGTGTATGGCGGCGCTTAGTCACAAAAAAAAAGAAAACAAAAATTAACCACAATCAAAAATTTACCAAAATCTTAGTATGATAGGGAATAATCTTAAATGTGTGCGAACTCTTAACCGGACGATACAAGAAAAAAATGAATTTTAGTTTCGGGGTGTGGCTGGCGTCGCGTGAGCTGCCGAAGGATATATCCCTCTCGCTTAGCTAGGACAGAACAGCTATGGAGTAGACTATAGTATAGTTATTTTTTGAAGGAACAATATTGTTTAATTCGTACAATTAAAATAATATGTCCCAGTGCACCCTTTAAAATAGATGAAATGGATGAAAATATTCAAATATATTTTTTTCGTTTTATATGGGATTTTTATGTCGAGTGTATTTGAAAAAAATAATTTAATTTCTATGTTGTTTTTATTGCTGAAGACAAAGTAAGTCAAAAGAAGACAAACGATACCTAAAATATGCTGATAGATACGTATAACAATACTTCGATCGTATAATAGCCTATAACCAGCGGACGATCCAGACGCGTCCAACGATATCTCATTAGTCAAATTCTTATGATATAAAAATATTTTGGACGTTATACGGGAGCAGATGAACATACATACATATCGGTCAAAATCATAACCCTCCGCCCACCGTAGTCGGGTAAAAATGTACATACTCTGTGTCAGTGACTGACTGCCGGATATGTGTATCTTTTTCATGTTTCGTAGGCTAAGGAATACTTTGGTACTTAACTTCGATGCCGATCATGAAGTCATCAGCGGTGTCATAATATTTTTTTTTACCATATTTAATTTATGTTTTAATTTAATTTTCAGTTTTTATTAATTTTATTGATTTAACCATGCATTTATTTTTTGTTTATCTTTTTATCTTTATTTTTTTATCTATCAAAATCACCCTTAGACTGGTTACCGCCACAGGTGACAAGAGGGCTGGCTCTTTCCTTGCTCAAAAAATTCGCTTGACAACAGGAACAGCTTGAATACAGGGAGGACATGCAGCCAGTATCCCACGCGGACGGTATTTGTTTAATTAGGGGTAGGTTTTTATTTTATTGTATTTTATTTTAATTTATGTTATATTATATTGTATTTTAATGATAAAACATGAAAAATTAAAAAAAATCACTAAAAAGCCTGAAATAATATTTCTATTACCTACCACCTCTGCCTACCCCTTCGGGAAAACCGGACGTGATGGTGTGTTATCGAGTATTTGGGGTCGGTGCCAATCTATCTTCTTACTTTTATAGTAGGTAGACTTGGCATACCAAGATTGGCACCGACTCCAAATACTCGATAACACACCATCACGTCCGGTTTTCCCGAAGGGGTAGGCAGAGGTGGTAGGTAATAGAAATATTATTTCAGGCTTTTTAGTGATCCAGGTTTTTTTGAAGTCGGTTTGTTTTTTTTTATAAAAATAATTTTATTTCACGATTTTTAGTGGCGCCATACCAATGAACATTTTGGCATTTTGAACCATATGAAGTAAGCCCAACAAAAGGTAACTGCTGTAAATCTTTGAGAAATTCCCTCGACTGTCTATGGTCTCCATCATTAGACCTGTAATGGCACTTATAACCCATATGGGTGTAAAGTTCTCTCCAATACAAATTAATCAAGCCCAAACACCAGGTAATTGCTGTAAATCGTTGAGGAGTTCTCTCGGCTGTCTTTTGACTCCATCATCAGACCCTTAATGACAGTCACAACCCATCTAGGTGTAAAGCTCTCATCAATACAAATTAATCAAGCCCAAACACCAGGTAATTGTTGTAAATCGTTGAGGAGTTCCCTCGACTGTCTTTCGGCTCCATCATCAGATCGACTCCAGACCTTCATAAAATAGTAGTGCTTTAAAATACTTAATGAAAAAAATTACAAACGCACTAGTCGCTCCTACGATTTTCGAAGGTTCCCCTCGATTTATCTGGGATGCCATCATCAGATCCTGGTTTCCTTATCATGGTACCACCGCTGGGATATCTCCTTACCAACAAAAAAAGAATCATCAAAATCGGTTCATAAACAACGAAGTTATCCGCGAACACACATAAAAAAAAAATATATACGGTCGAATTGAGAAACCTCCTCCTTTTTGAAGTCGGTAAATAAATATCGGTCGAAAAATAAATATATTTATTTTTTTAAATTTAATTTTACTTTTATTTATTGTTTTATATTTATTGTGAAATTATAATAATTTTAATAATCAATATTGGACTATGTCTGAAACAAAAACATTGAATTGAATAATTTAAAAAATACAAAAATTATCACATTAACTCGTTAAATCACGGTTTACACCCGCTAGAACGAAAAAGATCCTAACATGGTAGGTAGGACCTGAGGGTTGGCCAGTTAATTACTTAAAATACACTATATTTATTTCAAGAAAACATTCATAAGATCTGAAGGCGTCGGACTCGCACATAAAGGGTTCCGTACCACCGTAGAATAAACACATCAAAAATATCAAGTTTGAGACTTGATATTTATTTTTAAATGTTATTATATTTTTAGTATTTGTTCTGCACCGGCAACAGAAATACACATTCAGTGAAAATTTCAACTCTCTACCTGTTACGGTTCGTGAGATACAGCCCGCGCTGACAGACGGACAGACAGACAGACGGACAGCGTAGGCCTAGTAATAGGGTCCCGTTAGCACCCTTTGGAACCCTAAAAAGTAGCCTATGTTCTCCGCCAAGACCCAGTCTATCTCCATACCAAAATTTATCAACATTGGTTCAGCGGTTTAGCCGTGAAAAGGTAACAGACAGAGTTACTTTCGTTTATAATATAATAGATTGAATAGGACGGACAAACATTTTCCTATCCATATCTGTAATGTTATTTTTTACGATAATTTATTGATGTATGATATATTTATTACTTGCCCATCCATACCTACAACAAACGCAATAAAGCGACTCCATTGTTTTGACAAGCAATGTATTCCCACTGTCGGCCCAAGACCATGCTGCAAGTATATAACAGTAAGCGAAATAGGGAGTTTTTACAGAAATGACACGAATAACTATGAAATGACAAGAGATGACACAAAATGACAAGAGATGACACAAAATGACAAGAGATGACACAAAATGACAAGAGATGAAAAGAAATTACACATGACAAGGAAAAGCAAACGAAAATCACGCTGCAGTGCAGGTCGTAGGTTCGATTCCTGCCCAGGACATGCATTTGTGTGCATGAACATGTCCGCATGTCCCGAGTCTAGGTGTAATTAAGTGTATATTTAGTTTGTATTTACAAACAAAAAGTAGTATATGTAGTAATATCAGTTATCTGGTTTCCATAGTACAAGCTCTGCTTAGTTTGGGATCAGGTAGTCATGTGTAAAAGAATTTCCAAGGATATTTATTTATTTATCATAGGCGTCGGCGGACTGTAAATACTGTACTGTACCTGTAATGTGGCACGACCGTAATATTTTTTCGTAATATTTTTTAAAAAATCCTTCACAGGTCCGACGTCGAACAAGTCCGAGCGGACACTGACAATACAAAGTTAGAGAGAGACATGGTTAGTTCAAGTACTTAAAATGTGAGATGGCGATATTGTGCGCGCGCTCGGAAATAAACAACGTAAGCGCCAAACCACATTTTCTTGATATAAAAAAAAACTACTTCATGAATTAAAATATGGTTGAAGGGTAGTTTAGATATCATTATTTGCTATGTTTTAGAAATAATTTCGTGATCTAAATCGTAAAAACATCGTGGTAGCAAGGAAAATTGTAAATAATTAGAGCTCATTTCATAAATTTTTTTTATCGAGAAAATTTCGTCAAATCGTGATTTGGATTTAAAGATACTCAAGATAATATAGTCAAAAATCATACATCTAAATATAAGATTCCTAGTCCACATACTTACTTAAAGAAAAAGTAGAATAGAAAATCAACCAAATTTCGAACCCTCGTCTTAAAAGGTGTTGCGTTCATAATTCGACTAATGTATGGCACGCGGAATAACGGCGGGGTTTGAACACTGAAAATGCATTAATTTAGCAGTAACGCGACAATAAAGCGTATAAAGCGCTGCCGAATATACGGCCCTTTGAAATAACGTACAGATGGTTACAAGGAATATTTGGAAAGCGCTTTGTGCTACAATATGTAATTAATTCTTAATTATCCTGTTTTTGTAATCAAAGCGATTTTATGAGGTGTGTTCACGATGTATAGTATTAATGAGAAGTAGATATTTTGGGTAGGTTTCACGATGGTAAAGTCAATCTACGGGTGGGTACGACCGGCGTAGTACCACCCTCTCACAGGAGATTGGCGTAAAGTTGAGTTCAGTGAGTGAGACCAACCTCTCTCGTTCCCCCCCCCATGTCCCACTTTTGGTCAGCACGTGCAAACAATGCCTTTCGCGCAAAAAGCGCGCCGCGCCGCTCGGTGTGTGTGGACGCCGCCATTCAAATAAAATATAAATTACAAACTATACTAAAATAACGACATACTGCAAACATTTTTTACAGAATGCAAAAATTACTACCAAAATACTCATTCTGCTCACGTACTGACGATTTTCAAGTGACGCGGCACATCTCCGCGAATTTTTATCCCGATTCCTGAGGCCCAAGAAAGCCAATAGGATTACTTCATTATAACGTGATAGGCAAATGACGTGATTTTGGAGGGCTTCTATTGGTCGATTTTTCTTTAGCCCTAGTCCTTGCTCCCAAAATCCCTTACCAGGGCGGTGGGAATTATTTACTTGTAATATAGTTTACTTGAACATTCGGATCACGTATACAGGGGGGGGACAAGGTGGGAACTTATTCATGACGTCAGAGCACCAGGTGGCAGCTCGGAACGATATTCTGCGGCCATTTTTTGATGTTACATTTTTAAATGTTGAATGTGGTAATTTCTGAAATGGGAAATTATTTTTTATGACTAGCTACGTCTACAACACGCACATGCCGCGCGAGGCTGCTTACCCACATGCCTCGCGAAGCACGCGTGGTTCCTCAGTCGCATGCAACGCGAGGCAAATGGCAAGGCAACCTATGGGCCTCCGCAGACTTGCTACTTTTAGCATCGGCGACCGGCGATTTTGTGACGTATCGATGCTGCGTCGCGTTTCTTCGAGCGCGAACGAGCGAGACGCAGCATCAAAATGGCCGATCGCCGATGCTAAAAGTAGCAAGTCTGCGGAGGCCCATAAATACTCTAGACAGTGAACGGTATACCCGAGAAATCAGTTCGTCATCGTTCTGTCTCATGACTAGGCCAAACTAGGCGAGGCAAATGACAGTGCTCGGGTGAGGCAGGGCGAGCATTTGCCTCGCGCGCGGCATGTAAAACATCGCCAGGCAAAGCTGCTTCGCGCGACTACTGGAGTATGGAAACACGCGTAAATTAGTACTGTTTTTTATTTATTATCTCAAAGCAAGAACATGTTCGTAACAAATACAATAATATTTAACAAGTAACATAGCACACACGACATTTGCAAAATAAGCAAAATGATCATCCTTGTAATTTAGTACTTGATTCAGACACTTAAGAACGTGTTTGCTTGCTAATAATTCTTGGAAGTTCTTGTATATACGTAGCATATTAAGAGTAGCATTAAGAAATAATTTTCAACTCCGAAATAAAAACAAAATAAACTGTATCAAGACTGAAACACCACGGCCAAAAAGTCCTATAATTTTCAGAATTATCAACATAATTTGCTTGAATTCCCATACGTATAAACCATACGATTTTAAAATACATTTATTTTGGGGTAAATTGAATTCGTAACTGGGCTTACCAACTTTGCCCATTAGGTAATCCAGACGGATACGGATTTAAATCTATTTATCTGCCAGATAACTGTTGTTTAAACTTTGCTTGTCGTGGTAGGTTACCTACCTATTGCTAAAATAATAACGACGGCAATTTAAAGTAAAGATAATGATATCTAAGTTTGCTAGAAATCAATGGTACAAATAGATCTAGTTTGCCATACTGGAGGACGTGCAATTTTTTTATTTATTTATAGCTAGGAAAAAACAACAGCTTTTAAGTTCAGTGATGGTAACTATGCAAATTACATAATAAGCCTTAATTCAAAGTAATAAATTAAAGATAATTTATTTTTTTAGTGCGTTATAATATAAATCAAATACAGAATATGTAAGCTTCATTGCTTTTTGTCGTGTAAATAAATAAATTCAATACCTACTCAGTCTACCTACGGCCTATGGCCTACGGGGCCTACGCCCATACGGCACGCCCTAGGGGGCACTCACAAATTTGACAGAACTCTGACAGTGAATTTGGAAATAAATGTACAGTAGCGGCACGTTATGCTGGCCGTTTTGACATGTAGAGGGGGGAAGAGGATGAACCTTATTGCAACGGAATAAGAATCATTTTAGCATTCATTTTTTGACTTTCCTAAATATTAGTCATTCTTATTCTGTTATAATAAGGTTCATTTTTTCCCTCCCCCCACATGTCAAAACGGCCATCATAGCGTGCCGCTACTGTAATAGTTTTGTGCTTCGTTTAGTAAGTTACGTAAACAAACATCTAGTTTGGTGATATTTATTTATTCTAGCCCCATGGCATGACTAAGTGTCTCACAGAAATTCGAGCTTATTTTAATTCTCTACGGAAAACTTAGACTGGATTTGTGGTAGGCGCAATGTTACGGATATATGATTACTAGTATCGTGGATCCGGGTATCCGTATTGCCTTAATATTATACATTTTAGGCAATCCAATCTCGTACGTACGTCTTCGCGGTTGAGGTTTCTATTCAAGCGTTTTGGCCGATAAAAATGATATAAAAGAAATAGTCCATAGATGCTTGTCCACCTTAAGGGGAAGAGACAGAGTGAGGGGAAGAGGAATCTGTACAGTCGGTCCGGAGATTAGTTCTGCCGCACAATTTATAAACGCAGTAAGTTCCAAAGCAATCAGTTGTACTTACTGCGTTTATAAATTGTGCGGCAGAGTTAGTGAACAGACACATACAGAAACATTGTTTTTCCGTCGCAATTAAGCACAATAAAAATCTGAGAAGTTCGAAAAATTATCTTAAAATAAATTACAAATAAATTATGCCAAATTTAAAAAAAAAACTGTATCTGTTTTTATTTATCTTCTTAAATAATACCGATGATTTATATAAAATGTCCCGCTTTCAAAGAGACCACGCTTTAAGAAATTGTACCAAGAAAATCAGATAAAATGATGCATATGTAAACAGCTTTCATACGATAGATTTGAGAGTGAGCCTCAGTGAAACACTTGTGCCGGTATCTTCAAACAAAACTCACAGATTTTCCGTAGATACCTCCTAGGATTTGAATAACACTTATAGAGATTTCTCGAGCTTCCCGTGGGATGGATGCAATGCTTACATAAAAACTATTCAAGGAGAAAATTATTGGGCAATAGTATGTTCAGCCATTATGAGTAGGTAATTAATCTTAGGATATTTATTTGTTCTATGCAGAGTGCCGTGGTCCCTAAGAGGAACCCTTACAGCCCGGCCACGACTTCGCGCGACGGCGACGGGCGACAGCGTTTTTTTTGCCAATATGGTGCCATAGTAGAAAAATGGGTAGTAAGTTATCTTCATAGCAACGCACCGCGCGCGGCTTGTTTGTGTGCGCCATGCGTATCTATGCGTCGCGCACGCACACTCAAACTAAACCCGGTTATCAGTGCGAAACAATGCATATGATGTTTGTGTGTGCGTGCGCGACGCATACATACGCATGGCGCACACATACAAGCCGCGCGCAGTGCGTTTCTATGAAGATAACCTACTATCCATCTTTCTACTATGATGTTGCATCGCGCGCGTTGCCTCCGGGAGCGGCAGCTCGTGACGCGATGCAAAAAAACAAAACAAAATAATCATTACAATTTAAAAATTAAACTAATGTTTATAACGTTATTTAAAGCAATATAATTTCTTATTCAGATTAGATTTGGCTTGTCATTACGCCAAACCACATAGATGTATATTATCATGTATGTTATCGTCAATTCACTTCATTATTATACGAGAGAAAATTTCGCTCAAAAACATCAACATTCATGGCTCATGCAAATATTCATTATGTAATCAAATATCTAAATAAATTCCATCTGAAGGATACGTTCAAAGGTGAAAAAGTAAAACGAAGCTGTGGTACCTACCTACATACCTACGAAGTATTTCATTATATTTTCGATAAATAATTCCGTACGAAATCCAGGCAACTTGTTTGTAGCGACACGTGTAGGTACCTATTTCGGTAACGAGTACGTAGATCCGGATAATCCGGATATTTTTATGATCTTTCAAACGGTAATAATTCACCATCATCTGCCCCATTAAATATATTTTTTTGGATATTATTAATAGATTCCGATCCCTTAAAATGTACCCATCTACGAAAAAAAATTTTTTTTGACATTATGTCTATGTGTTCAGACGTCAAAACTAATTGCTGAGGCCCGCCGCTCGCCACATTTAGACGCAGCTGCAGTGCCATGTTAAAGTATCCGATTGGGTGCGTCAAAAAGAGGCGAGAATTTTATGAAATGATGTCTGATGATGATGATGTATATTATACATAGGTATTCAGACATCATACATTATTGCCCGGGCGAACCGCTCGCCTCTTCTAGACGCACCCATAATTTCATTATTTTACTATTTTGAGCGAATAAACTCTAAAATACACACCACAACTTTATTATATCCGGGTGTAGATTACCGACTCTATGTAAAATGGGTGCCAAAATAATCTTCCCGACGGCCGCGAGCCCATAATCCCTTGAATTTAATTCAAATTAGCACTGTACCACTTCTCCCGAGGAGTTCCCTTATCTTACGTCATGAGACGCCCTTCGAGGGGAAATTAGCCCTCCGAGGGCTGGTAAAGGACTCGCCCTTGTAGCAATTAACGTGCAAGACGATTTTACTTTTAATTTATTAATAGCTCGGTTACCCGGGTTTACCAGAGTGGAATAAGTATCCGGATTTGTTTATTTAAATATTTTTATGATAAATCTTTTGGGTTTTTAGCTGTTATAATTTGATTTTATTAAGTAGCTCATGAAATATGTAGTATGGGTAATTATTTTGAAGTTAATTATTGATTTAACGGAGCCAAGTTGTAGCTGACTGTCTGCAGCTCAGAGATGGGCTGGTTCGACCAGGGTAACACCACCCTCTCACAGGAGATGAATGATCGTTTCGTACGATGAGTAAGAGAGCCGGAAGCTCAAACTCCCCCGTCTCTCTTCTCCTCCCTCTGGCCCACTCCCCTTAAGGTCAGCAATGTGCGAGCGATGCTTTTTGGTATTACGAGCATCTATAGGCTACGGCGAATGCTTAACAATAGGTGGACCGGCTTATTTGTCACCTTATAACTGCGGCACGTTATGATGGCCGGTTTGAAATGTGCGCGGGGGAAAGGATGAACCTTATTATAACGGAATACAATTCATTTTCGCATTCATTTTTTGACATTCTTATTTTTTTCCGGCCAGTCTTATTCCGTTAAAATAAGGTTAATTTTCTTCCCCCCCCCCCACATGTCAAACCGGCCATCGTAAAATGCCGCTACTGTAGTTACATAAAAAAGAGAATGTTTAACAAGTCCCCACTGAAATTTTCTGTCTTCAACATTTTACTCAAAAGCGATAACTATTTTGCTACATTTAAAAATGTCGTATTAGAACCTTGAACCAGTTCGATTAGGAAGCAATGAGATGTTAAATTATTTTTCCCGGCCCCCCGCCGCGGGAGCATGTGTGGTTGTCAAGCCAAACATGATGGATGTACGGCGAACAGTACGGCGCAGGATCGGACTCTGAAGTTAAAAGATTATGTTCACTTTTATCCGGATTTGTCCGACATCAATTTTGATATCCGGATACAATTGCATGTTGATCCGGATCATTATGATACAAGATCGAATATAGATTGTAATTATATAGTTACATTAATAAACACATAAAAATATTCCTCAAATTGATTATATCATATCCTGACGAAATAATGGTATTGTCAATCCGGGCGAGTACCTATTTATTAAAGACTGGATAAGATAGATAGATAGATATATAGATAACTCTTTATTAATCCACCACTAGAAAACAAACATTTATAAATTATTACATAATTTACACAGAAAGTGGAAAATGGGCGGCCTTATCACTAAAAGTGATCTCTACCAGGCAACCTTAGGATGGAGAGGATCTAAAGAAAAATAATACGGTGGTGTACTTACATAAATTAACTTATAAACAAATACATTACATTAAATAAACAAGAAAATAATATGACATAAGTCACTATGTTTCTTCTTCTTTGTCTATTATGATGCTTGAATAATTATTCAAAGTATTACACTAAATTTAGTGTAATACGTGTCAAATACCATAATTTTGTGGCCCCTTAATCACTATGGGGCGGGATAAACCGTATCATACAATCTTTATAATACAATTTTAAAAAAAAACTATATTGTCTAGCAAGTGCTAGTAACTCTGCAATTTTACAACGACCGGCTCTGTTCCACCCGGGTAGCGAAACTGGGGCCGGATAAACGGCTCATGTTGCTATAGTTTCGAACCGGATATCTGTTTGCTTTTAACCCGTTATTATGTATGGGACGTCTTTGTGGCGGCTTCTATTGATGTACGATGCTTGTTTAGGTAGAGATAGATAACTCTATTTACTTTCAAACGAGCATAAAAATAAAGATTATTTCATAATAATAATATAGCCCTTTTAACGTCCCACTGCTGGGCACGGGCCTCCCCTCAATGCGAGGGGGATTCAGGCTATAATCCACCACGCTGGCCCAGTGCGGGTTGGTGGATTTCACATGTCTAAAGACATGCAGGTTTCCTCACGATGTTTTCCTTCACCGCAAGCAAGTGATAATCATATTAAAGTTATGATTCACACATAGATTTCGAAAAAACCAGAGGTGTGTGACAGGGTTTGAACCCAGGACCTTAAGCCCGCAAGACGCATGCTTAACCAATCGGCTACCACTGCTCATAACATTCTTTAATATTTCATAATCTATTTAAAACTCGCAAAGTTAGGAATAGTTGCACATTCCTAAACTTCTCGATTGTCCAAAGATAACCTGAGTACCTTCCATTTGAACATTTCAGGCAGGTACATTGTCGGCCTGGAATTCTTTAAAATCACTTAGCTCCTTCCATCGGTCCCAAATAGACTTGTCTACGATACAGTGAGAATTTATTTTAGTCTGAATTTTGGTTTGTTTATTGAAAGCGTTTTCTTGTAAACCTTGGATTCAGATTAGTTCGGTTGCGAAATTATTATAGATAGACAGTTGAAATTCGATTGTCATTGGAAGTTTGCATTTTATGCTTAAAATTTATCAATTCAAATACATATTTCAATTCTGAAATCGGTCGATCAATTTTGATTGTAGCATAGTGCTACGAGATGCTACGACGTAGCACTCGCATAGTCGGCTACGCGATTCTTACGGTCAAATGAAAATATTTTACCACTAAAACCATTTAAATTAAAACGTTACGTTTATGTAAATAGTGTCAAAGTACAATAGACAATTTAATAGACACCTTTCAACGAAAGCGTGAATATCGACGCTAATTACACAATTTCTCTATAATTAATAGAGGGTGCGCACTTCACGGGCGCTCTTAATAAAATCCATTGTTCTGTATAATTAGAAGGTACATTAATTATTCTAATTACCTGTCAACTGTGCCACAGTACAGTGACAGAGTAACAAATTCGTTTGAAAATAGAACTCACTTATTTTCTTAGAACAGCCTAGGCATAGATTAATAAAATTGTGCGCCCGAAACTTTTATAAATCTATGAGCCTAGGTTTTTTATCTCTAGACAACTAAGCAACGCTTGTACTGTAGGTACTCTGCGTACAATGAGATGGGGTTGAAATTAGTTGATAACAACATTCTATTATGAATTATATATCCGTTTTTTTTGTAAAATTACTAAGGCTAAGGCTATGTTATATTAATAGGCCTGTAAGAATTTAAAAATTATCTAAATACTTGTTCAAGATCAAGTTACGTTAGCGTATTGAGGCGTCAAGTACAGACTTATTCTACTGTTACCATCTTAACTATGTCGCCGTTACCGCGTCTAATATCAGGGGGAAATTGAACATGTTTCAACGATATCGCTCCAGTAAATCAACGAAATTTTAATGAATTTTGTGAACAACTAACTTATCTCTGACGTAAACAGAAAATTGTTAATGTCACTCTCAAGTTTATTAATTAACTCAAAAGGTTTCTATTTGTTTCTATACTTGAATTACATTTCGGATTAGTAGGTGTTAGTGACAAGGTTATTTTTATCTTACATTATACTTATTAAGATAGCAGAGAGGTTTGAAGTGATGAAATGGTTATGCGTAAGAAATATTTGACAAAAAACTGGCCAAGTGCGTGTCGGACTCGCACATAAAGTATTCCTTACCACCGTAGGATAAAAATCTAAAAATAATTTTAAACCGGGGAATTATAAATCGAGCCGCTGAATTTTTATTATGCCACGGAATTTGACTTCTAATTTTATAACTAAACCACAGAAAAATAAGAAAGCTTCTAATAAAATAATTCGTCTTCTTTACAACAGCACCGAAATAAGAACATCAAATAAAGAACACCAATTATAATTAATTGTCCTCCTGATTTATAAATAATGCCGGTCGCGTCCGTCTAATTTTATATTTCCTAATTTGACTTGAACTACATTTTTGAGGAACATGTTGAAGCTTTAAAATGCAAAACTGTTTTTGAGTTGTAAAATCGGTGGCTGAGTTAGTAAATCAGAGGGCTGTGTATTTTTTAGAGGCCAAAAATGCTATTAAAAAGAAGTTGGGTTAATTACATGCCATTTTTATTAAATTTGAAAATAGTATTTGTGGCAACAGAAATACATATTCTGTAAAAAATTCAACTCTACCTATTACGGTTCGCGAGATACAGCCTGCTGACAGAGCGGACAGCGGAGGCTTAGTAATAGGGTTCCGTTGGCACCCTTTGAACGGAACCCTAAAAAAGTGTTCGAATTTCAATAAAAAAAATATTTCGTACTTTTGAGATACCTTGTATAAAAGAGCAAGTGTAACTAATATGAATTACACGAAAGGCATAATTTAGGACGGTATCAAGCGGTATGTAGCAAGTCAGTTTAATTGGAGTTGAGTTACACCCTTCCGGATAACCCCGTTCATTTTCCCACTAATTACTGGGGACGAATTTATCATGTTTAAGAAATTTTAGCTACTAATTTTATTTTCGTAACTAATTGAGCGTTGAGGATTATTTATGAAGGTTAATTATAGAGGAGAAACTTTGCGTAAGCTGGTGTTATGTTAATCCAGGGATAGGTGTTGTTAAGCTGCTTTCTATATGTTTGATATTGGGATGGGTTACCAAATTGGTATAGAAAGATTAAAAATCGATTTAAAAAAATCACCAGCACACCAACTAAGCTAAGCTTTACTATGGGTAGCGTATAGACTGGGGGGCCAGTGAAACCGAGATCAGGGCAAATTATTATTAGAAGAATGCCATTATGAAATTTGTCTCGAAAGCACCCTACATCGTCAGTAGTTACGAATATTTTCAGGTAGAAACAGTTATCGTGAACGTTCAATCAAAAAAACATCGAAAGCGTACTCCATCGATATTCTTCCATTAATATTTAATGTTGATGTCGACTGTGACTTAGCCTTTGGAGAACGTAGTAAATTGATTAGGTATATAAAGTCCTAATCGACTTAAGATTAAGATTTGTTTTTGTATCTGTTTAAATAACAATGCCTCGATGCTGATAACATTTGGATAAAGTTTCAGGAACTACTTATTGTATTCAGTTACTCAATGTTAGGCAAATAATAAATGGACGATTGATTGATTGATTGATTGATTGACGACCAAAGTAGCTACCGAGAGTATTTACTCTCGGTAGCTACTTTGGTCGTCAATCGTCCATTTATTATTTGACTCGTTCGTATTGGTATTTAGAACTGTGTCAATGTCGAGCTAGAGGATATTTTCAAGCAACAAAATCTGTCGCCAAGCATCACAATTTATCGTTAAGCGACAAAATCAATTGATAAATTCGCACCTTACAAAATTCCGCAAAGAAAACTTTTAGACATGAACGAATGGACAATTACTGTGACCCTTGTTATTTCAATTGATCGTTGCTTCCGTTCCGAACTCAATAATATCACCCGTTTTAACATACATTTGATCAACCGCCTCATTATCATATAGATGGGTCCCGAAAAAATTCGCTATCCAAATTGTACCTTCGTTTTGTCCCCTCGGGCGGCTGGAGGAGATAAATTAGGGCTTTTTTAGACTGACCAGAGGGGTTCGAAACATCGGGCTTTGGAGGTATTAAAGATTGAAGGCGGTCAGGTATAACGTATCGTTGTTGGAGCTCCATTAGTCGTTGGATTGTTAATTGTTAGAATATTGGTCTGAGTAGCCGATTATGAAGTAACGCCTGAAAATAAAACGGTTTACAGTTTATAAACACTTTACGTGCAAGCTAGGTACCTACTTCATATAGAATTTACCCGGAAGAAAATTATAACTAAGCTAAGAACTAATAATAATAATATACTAATTACTAAATATGTACAGTTTGTACATTTATAAAGTTGTTGTTGTAGTTGTAGTTTGGAGCGCAGAGAGAAAACGTTCAGTGTATGTTAAAATAACTGTTCCTTTTCTCTATTTTGTGTTCACTTTGGTAGTTGTAATCACACTCAATCGTATTGTTCACGTAACCATCGTTTTATACATAAAATAAATGACGCGCGCCAATGAAGCCGCCGCGTCAGCAAAGTATATGTGGTACAGACCGTTCAAAATACTAATTAAATATGATTAAATAATGATAAATACTATGATTATCACTTGCTTACGGTGAAGGAAAACATCGTGAGGAAACCTGCATGTCTTTAGACATGTGAAATCCACCAACCCGCACTGGGCCAGCGTGGTGGATTATGGCCTAAATCCCCCTCGCATTGAGGGGAGGCCCGTGCTCATCAGTGGGACGTTAAAAAGGCTAAATTATTATTATTAATGATAAATACTAATTTTAAATACTAACTTCAACTTTATGATTATATTTTTTTCTTTGTCTTCTACGCTTCTCTTCTATGATCTTCTATGCTGTTGATCATAGATGTTAATTCCTCTAGTGTTGATCAACCGTTTTTTTTACACTGAAAATCTGACTTTGGAAACCATTAATTACATTTAAAAGCCTCAGCAAATAACCCCAATAATGAACAATTCATAAAAGCAGTGTGAATTAACGGTCTCGCTATATTTGGTTTGCGCCGATCCAAATTAATATGAAAATTAACTAACAGCCGTTGGAATTGAATCCGCGAATCAATAACGGCCAAATTTATTCAATTAATAACGCCCAACAGTGGGCTAAGTGGGACAAATGTGTCGTAAATTAGTTTGTGGAGTGGATGTCGATGGGATTATACTCGGGTGTGCACTTTAGGGCTCGTTAGGTCAAACTGTCAATATATATCATGGACCATACTTTGTTATAAATTTCGTATTAAGTATGCGGTCCTGCTGGCCTACTCCGAAATACGAACCTAACGTTTCGGCTGACGGATTGTCGTGATTTGACATTTCTTCTTTCGTTTTTCTCTACGATTTGACATTGGTTTGATCGTAAATCGAATCCGTACTTCGGAAGATCCGTCAGCGACGTATTTCGGAGTAACCCCCCTGGTCTGAAATACTAATCTGAAATACTGAAATACTAATACTTCTGAAATACTAATCCCCAAAATACACTAACATTACAAATCACTTGAAGTCTTAAAATGCTTTGTAAAACCATTTTAAACTAGCTTAAAATCTCTATAAATTTGGAGGTAATATTTTATTTTGGTCGATGAAAATATTACAAGGACTTTAATTTTAAAACATCCTACGACTGAAGTCTTTCACTATATAGGTATTTCACTATATATTTCACTATTTATTTTCACTATATCTATGCACTACAACATGGGGTTCTTCAAAAGGCATGTTTACAGGTCTATAAAAGGTCGTAACGGCGACTACTTCCGAGCTAGATTACCATACTTACCATAGTCCGGAACGTCTGTACGTGTTCCTATAAGGGCCACCGCAGACTTGATACTTTTTGCATCGGCGATCGGCGATTTTGCGACTGCATCGCGTTTTGGCGACTCTCTGCGGTCGGACGCAGCGACTGCTCCGATGCTAAAAGCGACTAAATCGCCGATCGCCGATGCAAAAAGTAGCACGTCTGCGGTGTCCCTAAGAAAATCGCTACTCAAATACCTACTTATTATCAGCTGTATTTTTATATGACCTGTCAGAATCAGCCTTTTTTAAGTTGAGTTTGAATCGGCTGCTAGACAGTTACCATTTTCACGTAACTTATTTTTTTCTGATAAAAACATTACAAAGATCTGAATTCAAAACAAATATGAAGATAGGAATAGTAACTACTTAATTTCGAGACGTGGGTAGAAGAAACCCAAAGTTCCGTGATGTGTGAAATAAATTCGTACCGCAACTCGTCAACTCGGACCGTGTTCGGATGTAATATCTCAAGTTGCGAAAGAAATATTTCTACCCTTGAAACTATCATACATTATGTATATTCGGTGTGATATTGTGACAGTAGTACCTATCTTTTGTTTACCCACACTAGTTTCCTGAGGGATCCGTCGAGTGTACGGCATAAATTGAATTATCGGCCCCGCGAAGCGTCGTTTGACGTCGCCCTGTCCAGGGAACCAACTTATTGAATTTATTTACATACATACATACGCGAAAAAAGGGTTATATGGCAGGGCTGCCTCTGATGTTATGAAAGATCATCATGAAATCACTGAAATATAAACGAAATGCTCTTCATTACATTGGAGACTGTATAGCTGTAGGTAGCGGATATATATTTAGGGATGTACACGGTAAGAGATTGAGAGATGAGAATAAAATCGTTTGTTTAATTAGTTTTTTAAACGGTATTTAACTGGAATATAGCCATAGGTCATAGATTTATAAAAGCTTGGCGGGCGCGCCTTGACCAGATAGGGCGCACGAAGAAAAATCATTCCAAAAAGCGGCAACTTATTCTCGTCGCGTCGTTTCTCAGCGGCAACTTATTCTCGTCAGTTTCATACATTCGTTGCTGTGTGAAGTACGCCGACATCAGCGTAGTATCAGTTGCCGCATTTTATCAGTGCGCACGCTCTATCTTTGGAGTACTCTCGCGGAAACCAAAATTAATCTATGCGCCTATTTGTTGATTTGCGCCTATTTGCGCTTATTCTGTATTTTTCTTGGACATAGCAAGTTGTCCACGGTCACCGCGTTGATGGGGCAGCCCTGCGTGGTGGACAAAGTGCGGCTTGGCTTGTAATATATCATGCCCCCGGCACGGCGACGTGTTTATGCGAATTGACGTATCGTAATTGGGTTTTTTCAATACTGATACGCGATATCGCGATATTAGGGGTGTAACGTGATAAATGGGAAGTTGATACAATTACGGATTTGATAAGCTGACTACCTACGTTAATCTATTAATATTAGGTATTATTAAAAATCGGATACATACACGCAGCAAAGAAACAACTTTATTATTTAATATTATTTTCCAGATTTTGACCACATTAGGCATCCAAATCAAAATGTATCTATAAATAAATAAATATCGCCAGACAAACACACCAACTACCTGTATTATAGTCCCAAACTGAGCAAACCTTGTACTATGGGTACCGTACAATGGACTGGGGGCGATCCCGGTGACACCCAGACCAGGGCAAATTACAATTTACGAAAAGGCCGTTTTCGAAATTTGCCTCTGGCGGGAATCAAACCCGGAACCACCCGATGCAGTGAGCCG
This sequence comes from Drymonia ruficornis, assembly GCA_947859195.1. Lineage (NCBI taxonomy): Eukaryota > Metazoa > Arthropoda > Insecta > Lepidoptera > Notodontidae > Drymonia > Drymonia ruficornis. Next base: position 3,009,928 of record OX401921.1, read on the forward strand.
AGCGGCCTACGCTCGAAACACTGCATCAAGTCCTGTGTTGAAATAATTGACTGACTGCATACGTTTTATTCAAACACTAGCTTTTCCCCGCGACTTCGTCCGCGTAGAATTTAAATTGAAAAGATCTCTGATCCCGGATCCCATATCTCGGATCCCGTTTCCCGTTTTTACCGAATCCCGGATCCCGTTATCTGGATTCCGTAGATCGGATATCCCGGATCTGGTGTCCCGGATATCCCGGATCCCAAAAAATATAGCCTATGATACTCAGGGATAATGTAGCATTCTAATGGTGAAAGAATTTTTGAAATCGGTCCAGTAGTTTTTGAGTTTAATCGTTACAGACATACAAAAATACAAATCTTTTCTCTTTATAATATTAGTGTAGATTGGTATCTACGCAAAGTTCTATAACAATAATTACATATTCCATATACCTATTTAATACGTCGTATGTAATAAACGTATCGTGTTCAGCCGTCATTACTCGGCCTCATGGGGTGTAATTATTTAAGTTGAAGGGGGTGAAATAAAACCCCTTTCGTAACAGAGTAACGATGTAATTGTAATGGACGTAAGGCAATCAGACACCTTATTCAGTGTGACTGAAATCGATATTGTACTTAATCATTACTTAAACTTAACTTAGTTATGTAGTAGCGTTTAAGAACAGCACTTTATAGGTACTTTAAAAAAATTCTTGATGACCGTAGGCTGCTCGGACCACTGCATCGGATGGTTAAGGGTTCGATTCCCGTAGGTGAACATTTCGAAAATAGCCTTTTCGTTATTTGCCCTAGTCTGTAATTTGGGAGGTTTTTCTGAGCCTGGTGATTGATGGAAATTGTTTGTTATTTTTTGTTAAAATAAAAGTAGCCTAATTTACTCCTTATAATAACGGGTATCTGGCAGTGAAAGTCCCGTCAAAATAGGTCCAGCCGTTTCGGAGATTAGCTGGACAGACACACACAGACAGACATATTTTTTGTTGTTGTTAAAAGTACTGTATATACTTTCATGTGCATTTACAAAATAAGCTGTTATTTTGACATACAAACAGACACTTCAATTTTATTTATTTGTGTAGATAGATGATCTTGTATTTTCTCAACTAACCACGTCATCCGTAATGGAATCGTTCCACGTCATAGTATAAATAAACTAAACTATACATATACAAATAACAAACGCGGCCGCTCCAACTCGCCATAATTCACCGCTCACAGTTAGTTTTAACCAGTCGTTAGCCGACTCCCGGAGGCGTTAACAAATGACGCCGGCAACACAATCCAGATGCTTTTAATAGCTTTTTAACCGAATTATGGAAAACTTTGTCAAGTTTTTGAGATATTGAAATGATTATTGTTATAAAGGATTTGGGAAGGCTTTTGTCATATCGCCGTCTATATCGGACGTCCCGCCGACAGCCGCGTATAATACGCGCGTATTTTATATTGCCAAAGTTAAAGTAAATTTTCATTTCTTCTGCAATCGATTCCTTTTAATAAAAGATACGCTCAATCGTTTGACATTCTTTATTTTATTTTTTTAGAAAATGTGCCTAATGCATTATATTTAGCAAAATAATGTCCTTACTTACGCGCATTGGTGATTATTTTAGTAGATATGATACCTCTTAACATTGCAATTACTAGAATTGTGGTCAGCGCACCACTAGGTACATGCAAAGAAATTCACTCATCTGTTATTGCACTTGCAGTTCGCCTTTAACTAAGTCATGTTAATGCGTGTTATTCACTAAAAGATAAGCCGTATTGACTAAAAATGTTGGTAGGTTTGTTTTCAACATAATTTTCCGTCTACGACTACGTCCTACTGTGTCCATGGACTCCGTTTAGTAGGACACTCTTTTTAACAGTCACATATCCCTCTTTCTTAGTAATGTCTTTGCTTACGCGCGTAATGCCCAGTTGTTTCCGGGAGCCGATGACGATGTTCAGTCTTCCTAAACAGACAAACAATAAGTCCTACCTTACTGTCGTGTATGAAAATGAAGGACCCAGCTCATCGCGAATCCTATTATATTGGGTTCATTCGGCATCTGGTTCTGGGGATTGGTCTATAGTCTAAATGTTAATGCGTGGTCCGCGGGACAATACTATGCAAATATCATCCCCTCATATTGGCACGGGGTTGCCAGATGGTAGAAATTCAACCAGATTGTCCGGTTGCATAAAAAAATATTCGAAAAATAATCTCATCAAATATGCGACGCGTTTTTCATCAAACACCAGATGCAGGCTAAATTCTGGAGTAGATAGATAGATAACTCCTTATTAATCCACCACTAGAAAACAAACATTTATAAATTATTACATAAATTTCACAGAAAGTGGAAAATGGGCGGCCTTATCACTAAAAGTGATCTCTACCAGGCAACCTTAGGATGGAGAGGATCTAAAGAAAAATAATACGAGGATAATATAGGAGTTTTTAAGATGGCCAGTTAAAGTAAACATTCCACCACAAGCTCTTATTGCGATTCAATTATAGGAACGTTTTAATGACGTTTCTTATTGTCATGACAATAAGGTACGTCATTGCACAAAAAGTCGCTGAAACGTTAATACGTTCCTGTAATTGAATCGCAATAAGAGCTTGTGGTAAGCCCCCAGATTATAGAAGAGGCACAGACCATTCATAATACTTAGATCCGATTTATAGGTGTAGATACCGACATTTTGACGGGCCCGTTAGCGTGGTTGGCGCGGAGGCAACTTTCACGCTGCAGGTCGTAGGTTCGATTCCTACCCGTGACATGCATTAGTGTGCATGAACATGTCTGTATGTCCGGAGTTTGGGTGTATATGTATATTAAGTATGTATTTACAAATAAAAAAGTAGTATACGTAGTAATATCAGTTATCTGGTTTCCATAGTACAAGCTCTGCTTAGTTTGGGATCAGGTAGCCGCGTGTAAAAAATGTCCCAGGATATTATTATTATTATTACATAAGTACGCTTTTATCCGCTAGTCCAGTGGCATGGGTAGATCAATTGGTGTGGTAACTCCCTAATGTGGATGTTACACTATCCTATATTAAGGGTCCTAAACTGTAAAAAGTGTCCCTAACTCTTATTTACACGTTGGCGTTGGAATCGTCCTTTGACATTAAAATCGATCAGAATTACCATTAGTCATGAATCACCAGTAATCGAAAACCGTTGGTTATTTTAAACTTACGCTGGTAACCCAAAGGCCGCAGTAATCTATGCGAGGTCAAACAACACGCCCACAAGGCCCGAACTATTATGTTACCTGTGCCGCGTATTACTGCGTTGTATCGACATCCATATACCAGCAGGTCCATTACCATTTGAATGAGCAATGGGTCTTTACCCTTACCTGACCTTTTGGGAAGTTTTTTTACCGGAGAATTTAAAAGACATACCGCTAGTAAAAGTAACGAAAATTCCAGCAGTTCTAGAACTCATGCTCAGGATACACGGCGACACTCGACACTCAGTGTATCTCAGGGTCTCGACACCGTTACTACAAGTGTAACAAGGTGTCGCGGTGGTGTACACACACAGACACTCGAAGTTACACCGAGTATATTAGTGTCAAGTGTCGTCGTGTATGCCGAACTTAAGACTGACATTAAATGTTACGGCCGTTCCCAGTATAAGACGATTTTTTTTCTTTTACTTACCACCAACTTGCGACTGTTACTCCTTAGAAATTTAACAGTCAATGGCTGCGTCTACATCAGGCGCGTGCCGCACCCGAGCAGTCAGTTTTGACGTCGGAATAGACCTAATATCATAACATGAGTGCTCGCGCAAGGCATTCGAGGAATCTGGACTCACCAATAGATGTTTCACAGTAATTTTTGTTAAGTCGCTGGTGTTCACTTTCATGTAACCGTTAAAGGACAATGGGCAATTTTGTATAATCTCGGGCTCAACCATTCGAGAACAGATTTTTTTTTTCTAATTAGGTGCATAAATTCAAAATACCTGTTGTATGAAACAAAGTAAGTATACAACATTAGCTCTTTGGAAGGTACAAAAAAACAAACGTGTTGACACAGACTTCATTTTTATTACAAATATTAATTGCACGTAAGAACAGTTCATACAAAAATATATTCTTAATTAAAAGATTCCCACTAAAACAAATTAGAAAACTGTAATACAAATTGATAGGTACTACAATAATATAATATTAAAAAGAAAATTTTGATTTTAAACAAAATCTACAACTTAGTGGAAATTCAATAAAATTCATAGCAAATCAGATGTCAAGAAGTTTTCCTAAAAATGGAATAATACACGTATCTACACAATTTTATAATTCCCATAATAAATTATTTTCTGTACATTATTTATTGACAAAAGTTTAAATTGAAAAAGCTAATTCCAACCGTTTGTTATTTTAATATACCATTAAAATTATTTGTTGAACAATATTCTCTTTATAAACGATTCAACGATCTAGCTAACTTTTATTTACAATATTGTGATGGTAACAGGTTATCTTTGACTTTTCTAAGACTGTCATAAACTCATGAATACGACAGTTAGGTTTACTACAGTGTATTTGTATTACAACACACGATAATTATATCACAATATATTTTACTAACAATTTATATATCAGTTAATAAAATAAAAACAATTTTAATTTTGAAACTTTATACAAATTGATATTGATGAAATTGCTTATAAACTTCTTTATGCTAAATATTTACCTAAAATCAGCAGAAATAAATGAATGATAATCTTTTTTCTAATAAAATTAAAACTACGAAGCTTTACTACTTAAAATTATAATTAAAATGATGACAAGTCAAAATGTATTTTAGGACTATTAAAAAAAAACATTTGTCTAATAGAATCGTCTATTTAAACTATTTTCGTCGACTCGAACGGGTTTCAAAATGAAAAATTGTACAACTTTTAAAACACTATGGTAACTTTGGGCCTATCTACTAAATTACATTTAAAATACACATAATTACAAATAGTTTAATTGTAACGTCATTTGTAAGAGAGACCGAACAGATCTTGAAATCGAATGATTCTTTATTATCTGGATTTGTGACAATCACTATGGCTTTATTATTAATATTGAATTAGTGCATCGTGTTTATCGTATATCGCCCCAAAAAAACAACAGTTTATGGTAAGTTGTTTTTTTTTACCGCGGTCAGCATAAGGCCAGTCAATAACAAATAAAACACTGTTTGTATGATTCGTATTTCTGTTATCATAATAATGTATCAAAATGCCCCTCGCCCTTCTTTTTGACACGCGAACGTTTGTATACCCCCCTCCCCGTTTATTTTTTCTCCATAAAAATTACTTCCGTGTAGTTAAATTGCACTTTGCTGGGAAATAATTACAACCAATCAACATTGATCGTTATAAATGTAGGGTAAAACTACGTGTAACTGGCCACTTTCAGTAACTAGCCACAGCGGCAGGGGGGTGAAAGATAGACTTATTAGGCTCATTGGAAAAGACAGTTACGCCACCTAAACTACTTAACATGAAACCAAACTGCTAAAATGTACGGTAGATGTCTCTATACTCAATAGTCATAATATATTATATTATTTTTAAAATATTTATTTTATTTTATAGATAAATTACTCCATAATTAATTAATAATCATTTATAATTGCTCTTGTAAATTATATTTAATATTATTTTTAAATTCTCACTAAGTGACAGTTATGACCTTATGTTGACAAGTACCAATGACAGCTTGTGAGAAGAAAATAGGGATGCCCGATTTTTTGCTTTGATCGGTCTTCTAGATCGTAACCTAAATCGATTCACGATTTAATCGTATTGCCTTGAAGATCTGGGAAGATCGTATCGTAATTTCATTAAAATAAATAAAAGCACAGTATGCGTGCAAAACTATTTTTTTTACATTATATTACCTATGCCTATTACGGTATCAAAGAACGAAAGATCAGAGAAAACTAAAATTACCTTATAAAATAAACAAAATATTATCATACCTACCTTCATATTTCATACATTATCGCTTTTGATGTAACTCGAAACTATACTCTTGATTTTTAATTTCGTGGACTAAAATGACAGCTTTTTATGTCAAACGTAAAATAGTGTTTTATCTGTTCATCATTATGTTATTTTTATGATTCTGGTTCAAATTTAAATTTTATTTACCAAAGAATAAAATAAACAAGATCACTCATAAAAATATTATTTAATTTAAATATAAATTGACATTAATTATAGCTGTAATTTTAGTCCATGAAATTAAAAATCTGTGTATAATCTCATTTAATGTGTAGGTAGGTAATCTTGCTTTGTCGTAGTTATTTTGTCCCCTTCCCGGCAATACGATAGGTATGCAAAGATCGGTTCGTACGTTCTTATGATACGTTTCGGTTGATGTTTAAGTTTTAGTTGAAACGTTTTCTTTCGCATTCCCTTGAATTGATTTAAAAAATCGGGGATCGTATGGCCGTGAATCGATCTTCCGGAAAATCGATTAGCGGGCATCCCTACAACTACAAGAAAAACGTTCGGTCGGCTGATTAGGTTATTTTTTTCCCGCAGCGTAGAAACTTTTGTTTGGTTGTTATTAATTGTGAGAATTGTTGATTTTTGAATGCCTTCTCTGCTGCAGACGTCGTCGTCGTCGTTGCTTCGTCCTGTTGTTGTGATAACTTCCCAGTGACAGTAGTTATATTGCGAAAAAGTCGCTACTTTGTGTTGTGTTCGGTGTGGAATTTGGGTACCATACCGCATCGCTGTGCTTTTGGTTGCAGAAATTGGTGTTGTTGAATGTTATGTTTTGAAATGATTTAATAAAGAGTTGTACGCATCAATCCATCCATATTTTGTTTCATTGTACTAACAATGTTTCTCATTATAGAGCTATTTTTTTTTCTAGTTGAGTTATTGTTTCAATGTCAGATTATTCTAACATTGTCACAATATGCTTAATTGGAAAAAAAATAGCTCAATAATTGAGAAACTGTAGGTAGTTCAGCATCAATAAAAGTATACGTAATATATATATATATACCTACCTATATATAGGTAGGTAGCTACAGCATTAGTTTTTTGTTAAGAAGTACAGAGGCGCTCGCGCTTTCATTGTCCTGCGCCTAAACGCCGCAAGATGTCACTCTTTACTACTTACTATACTCTTTGCACAGCGGATTATAACCGTTTAAAAAAATAAGAGTTGTTTTCCAAAAACGCCATCAATAAATAATGATAACCGACTATAATTATCTACAAACTGTTTTTTTTTTTAATAAAATTCTTATTTTAAACGGTTGAAATATCTAATGGCTAGTTATTACCAGTGGCCAGTTACTGTTAGAAGGGGGCAGTACAAATATAATTCATATTCTCCGTCTCGTTCTAACATCAAAGCGTAGTTTGATTAAGTCGAGAGCAGGCACTGAGCGAGCAAACATGTCCCGGCAAACAATCGACCACTAAATCAGAACTGGGGTGTTCCTTAAACATCGATATATGTTACAATGATATAGTTCCGAGACAACGTAACGTGTAGAGTTATCGATATCGACACACTCGGATACGAGTCGGTAGTGACGTCGATATATCGATTGACCATATCGATAGGTAATGTGGCCAATTCTGTTGTCTATATAATTTTACTAAACTTTGACATATCTAAACTTTTATCTTATGATCTTATTGAAAGGGTGCGTCTAAAAAGGCAAGCTGCCGCGCCCGAGGAATCTGTTGTGACGTTTTTTCTATGCGTTCAGTTGCTATGCGTCAAAGCCGATTGTTCGGGTGCGCCGCTCGCTTCTTGTAGACGCACCCATTCAATAACATCATAGAAAGCTATCAGTAGGATGAGTACCCACCTACATAATTAGACCAATTTTCGGAATACATAAAAAAACAATATAAAAAATAAGATAAATGAATCGATATTGAAGGAACACGAAAATCGGATTGGAATCATTCGATAATAAGTTTATAACATTTCGAACAACATAGGGCGCTGTCACACGAACGTTTTGTTCAACTTATAATTTCCATAACCTAGCTATTTTAAACATACATAATTAATTATTACTTTAAATACGAGACTTCTCTAGCACTTCGAGTGGTCATATCAGAGGGCCGTAATACAGAATACAGAAAAGGAGTTAGAAGGTCAACACTGAAATTAAATGAAAAAATCTATTTAAATTAAATTTAGAAAAAAATATTCACAAGTTTTTATATTTTCTTTAATGAGAATCCATTATTTTTTATCATTAAACAGACCATAATAAGTAAGAACGATAATGGATGAATTGTGAGCAATAATTTTTTATAATAATAAGTTACTTATTTATTATTTAATCATTTACTTTGTGAAATCTGCATTACAGAAAAACATTTGTCGGTTCATTCCAATGGGCCAAGTAAACTCATTATTGACGTCAAACTTACCTACTTATTTAACATAATTAGCCATCAGCACGGGCGTCTTATCGATCGAGAGATAACATTTTAATAAATTAAATAAAACCATCGATATTTTATCGGGTAGGTGTCGATAAAAAGTCCGAACTGTAGCCCGATTCACGTAACCAAAATCGTAACGATGTTTGAGCGATATAGTCGTTGATAGCCTTTTTTCGTAACAAAAAGGCTATCAACGACTATATCGCTGAGACATCGTTACGGTTTTGGTTACGTGAATCGGGCCACTGGTTTCCTATTTTGTTTTTTTTTTACAAAATATTTTACTGAGCTTACGTAAGTAGGTTTCCACGTCCAGCGTATTTAAATGGTCCTTCATAAGTTGATAGAAAAATAAACATTAATTTATTATTTCCAATATCCAAAAAGCATCTTTCAAAAATAATATTGATGAACTGTTTGACTGTTTATTTTTCTGTCACATGCATGTAATAAACAACTAAACTCGGCCTACGAAAATACCGTTTTGAGCCACTTACAAAAAACTTTTTGAGACTGCCCTCAGACGACCGGAATGACTTTCTGAAAGATACTGAATTCATCAAAAATGCCATAAATGGATTACCTACATTTAGTTTTTTCCAGACACGACCTTCAGAAATGAAGAATACGATGATGAATCGCGTACATTTCAGATTCAGATTATGAATTCAGTTCCGAATTCAGAGACATTCCGGCTGTCTGAATTCATACATTCTTCTATAGGTCTATCTCTCTTCGTCGAGTGGGTCTACTATTGGAACTCGCAATAGAATCACAATTCACAACTCGACTCACGCACCAATGATAACACTACTGTAACTTACTTCTACGATCACAGCGGGCGCTATGTGGAATGTTCGAGGAGCGGTTCGTGTTCGAACTCGAGAAACTCCGTCTCTCTCTCACGCGCGGGGAACGCGACGCGTGACTTCAGCACGGTCACCTCAGCGTCGTCGGTGCAAGCGAGAGGGGAGTACTCGACGCCGCGGACGCGCGAACGTTTCGGCTTCTCGCGAGGACTGTGCGCCTGGTAGAAAACATAATTTTTTCATTTATCATCCAGTTTTCCAAATTAAAATAGGTATGGGCAAAAACTTGACACTTAGTTACACCACATGAGAGTAATCAAACTTTTTAATAACTATAAGTTACTATTTACGGCATCAAACTGCTTCGTTCCTTAGGAGAAAAGTCATAAGCAAGTACTATTCTGTCTCATGTGGCACAAAATGGTCTTAAATAATTGAAATTACTGTCAAAAAAATGTAATTAGGTTCAAGCTTAATCTTAGTGAAAATACAGTGACCAGACGTCTATTATAAAGTTAGCAGCCAGCTTCTAAATTAATCTGATAGCAGCAGCCCGCAATAATCTTAATCACAGATAATCCGCGATCTCATTACCCGCGGGCTTAATCTCACTGACCGCATGTTGCGAGCCATTCACCTATATTATACCTAGGTACATTCTCTTTATTTTCGTCTTCGTAAATGCAATAAAAAAGTTAATATTCGACCACGTCCCAAATAACATGTCCAGAGTATCACACTCAAATGCGATGAACATACAACTTTGCAATGCCTTATACCAACTTCTCGAGATATTACGCATTTCTTTTATTGATGCATTTACCCCGTAGAGGCATTTCTCATTTCTCCATAGGAAATAGTGTTTCATGGACACATTTTTCCCATAGACGCATTTCTCCATGTACGCATTTTACAATGTCCCTAGTGGAGGCCATATCTCTATGAATGCATTTACCCCATGGACGCATTTCTCCATGGAAGAATTTACCCAAATGCGTCTACCATTTGTCTACGGGGGGAACTTTATAATAGACGTGTGGTCTACGTATGTTTTAGTAAGATTAAATTTAACAATAATTGAACTTTATTGTATTTTTTAGATATTAATTTTAATTCTTAAGTAAGACCATATTGTGGCACAACAGACGCAACTTACTTGTTCATAACTTTTCTCCGGAGGAACGAAGTAGTTAATAATAATAATATCCTGGGACATTTTTGTACACACGGTTACCTGATCCCAAACTAAGCACAGCTTGTACTATGGAAACCAGATAACTGATATTACTATAGTTCGCGACAGGTCGAGATGACATTCGGGTTATGAGCTTTTTGCAGAATAAAATCCGAATCAAAATTAGCAGGACCCGCAACGCAACAGAATAATTTAATTTAATAATTTTGTGGGCGATTTTAATTGTTTATCGGGTCCTGTTAATTATGATTCGGATTTTATTCTGCAAAAAGCTCATAACCCGAATATCATCTCGACCTGTCGCGCACTATACATATACTACTTTTTTATTTGTAAATACATACTTAATATACATATACACCCAGACTCCAGACATGCAGACATGTTCATGCACACAAATGCATGTTCCGGGTAGGAATCGAACCTACGACCTGCAGCGTTAAAGGCGCCTCCGCGCCAACCACGCTAACATGCCCGTCAACGGCTAACGGGGCAGTTTGATAGTATAAGTTGTTCATGCGTTTATGGATATCATCATCATCATAATCATGATGATCATGGAGATGAATGTGCATTAGGGTAAATGCGTTCATGAAGATTCTCCATGGACGCATTTACCCAGACGGAGCATTAAAATGCCGAACTTTCTAAAGACACCGACCTGCAACACCATCAATACGGCGACGAACAGCACGACAGCGGCCACACACACCGCGAGCGTCACCACCGCGACGCTGGGCGCCGCGTGCGCCGCCGGTGCTGTGTGAAGCGCGCCCCACTCCGCGATGCGCCGCTTGCCGGCCACCGATGAATTTATACATTCACCTTGGGAAGATAAAATCATTTGGAATAGGTACACAAAACGATGTCTTTTCATCTAATTAACTCAAAGAAGTAGAGAGTGGTAACTTATATTTGCAAGCAGTGAGAAATTAAGTAATGTTAGTCATTTTGACGACCGGCGCAGTGGTTCGAGCGTAGGCGGCTCGGCTTGCATCGGATGCGGTTCCAAGTTCGATTCCCGCAAGAGGCAAATTTCGGAAACGGCCTTTTCGTAAAATCTGAGGCCCTCTTACAGAAGGTCTGCCTAAAGTTTCGTACGATGAGTGAGAGAGCCGGAAGCCGAACTCCCCCTTCCCCTCCCTCTGCCCCACTCCCCTTCAGGTCGGTAACGTGCGGGCGATGCCTTTGGTTTTTCAAACATCCGAAGGCTACGGTAACTGCTTACCATCAGGCGGGCCGCGCTTGCTTGCCACCTTACATTAAAAAAGATCCGTGTCTAACAGCGGGTTGTATGGTACTTACCAGTATCTGGGTGACAATGACAGCAGTCAGATTGTGATGTGTTGTTGTTCGCGCCGCGCTCGCCGCAGCACGGCACGCATTGGTTGTTCAATCTGATAGAACGAAATAAAAATGCTTTATGGCCGGCGCACATAGAGCACGGCATGGCATGGCATATTAATTTTTATCAATCGAATTTAATACTTATCCAATCGAAATAAGGTGCTCCAGCGTGTGCACCGAGAAAATGCTCCGCGATGCTCCGAGGTCGATCACCGAGCATTGAAATATATACCTTATTTCGATTGGATAAGTATTAAATTCGCTTGATAAAAAACAAAATGCCATGCCGTGCTCTATGTGCGCGCGCCATTAAGGCCCGCCACATACATACGGAATTTCCGTACGGAATTCCCTTTCGAAATATCGAATCGGGGTTTCTGAACGCGATATGTCCATACATTTGTATGGATTTACTGCGTTCGGAATCCGCGATTCGATATTTCGAAACGGAAAATAATTCCGTACGGAAATTTCCGTATGTATGTGGCGGGCCTAATGGGGTAAAAATGTGAAATTACTTAGCGAAGTCAAAGTCAAAGCGTTTATTTTGTTTAGGCCTACGAGGGCATTTACAAATTGTTACATTTTACATTTTTTTTCCTTAAATTCTACCGCCGGATCGGAAACGCGACCTCGACTGAGAAGATCATCATCATGAGAGCATCTAGAAGCCGTAAATTTCGAGTCCTCGTAGTTTCAAAAAATTAATAATAATAATAATATAATAATATCCTGGGACATTTTTTACACACGGCTACCTGATCCCAAACTAAGCAGAGCTTGTACTATGGAAACCAGATAACTGATATTACTACATATACTACTTTTTTATTTGTAAATACATACTTAATATACATATACACCCAGACTCCGGACATACAGACATGTTCATGCACACAAATGCATGTCACGGGTAGGAATCGAACCTACGACCTGCAGCGTGAAAGTCGCCTCCGCGCCAACCACGCTAACGGGCCCGTCGAATTAGAATTCGAATTCGTGTAATTCGTCGGGAATTTATGTTATGTATTTCAGAGGGTGTAGAAAGAACAAAACGTTGTTAAAATAAAAAAAGACGTAAGAGTAAAATAAAGATTTCTAGCACCCACACATTACGTTGGGGTTACAAAGCAAGAACATTAATGCACATTTGATTTTAAGCAAAAACAGATTAGTTCCAGCATTTAGCGGTTTAAAAGTCTCACAGAATGCTTTGTTACTCTCAAGTCGTTTCAAAACCCAAGTACGTTGAGTTCTTTTGTCGACGCCTTTTGCACGCGCCTCCTTACAGAGTCGTGTCTGCGAGGCTAGAGCCCTTCAACCACTAGGGCCCTTTTAAACCCTTTTCGACACCTTACAAGGCTCAAAACGTGTGTGAAGGATTTGCTTTTAAATGGGTATTAAGAACAACAAACATTTAATTCTGAGAAACGCGTTTAATGTTCACTTCAAAAGACTGCTTTTTCTTAGCTATTTATTCCTATATCTATCTATATATTTTTAGAGTTCCCAAGCTGTGCCTTTTAGGTCGCCAAACCAAAAAAAATACTCGGTGGCATTACAGAAAAATTGCTGATCGTCCAGTATATTGCTGAGTCCACATTAACATAAACTGAGGATACCCAAACGAAACGAGCAATGTAAATTGCACTTACCGATCCAATTGCAACGGTCTCGAACACATGGTGCAGCTGAACTGGCCAGGACCAGAGCAAGTCCTACACGACGCGTCGCAAGTTTGGCACGATCCAACGCTGGCTTCGTAGTACTGGGAGCCGAGGCACTCCATACAGAGCCCTCCGTCTAGCATGAAGTGCGGCGGGCAGGAGGTGCAGCGGAGAGGGCCGGAGCCCTCACACTCGCGGCAGTAGTGGTGGCAGTGACGACATCCGTCGGTGCTTTGGTAGAAACCTGAACGGAAGATAGGATCATACTAATTATAAAGAGGTAAAGTTTGTTAGTTTCTATGTAGGGGATAATCTTTGGAAGTACTGATCCGATTTCGAAAATTCTTTCACTGATAGAAAGCTACGCTATGCCTGAGTGACATAGGCTATGCCTCGAAGTACCACGCGGGCAGAGCTGCGGGTAACAGCTAGTTACAATGCAAAAGTAGATATAATAACTACAACTGTAACTATAAGGGTGCGTTTCGACTGACGCGGAGCGGAGCGGACCGTGAATTGGCCAATCGCAGTGATCGAAATCACCACTCCGCGCTTGGCCCATCACATTTGGCCAATCACAGTCCGCCGCTCCGCTCCACTCCGCCCAGCTCCGCGTCAGTAGACGCACCCTAATAGGACCCTAAGGAGTTATAGACATAATGTCAACACGAGTGCTCGGGCGAGGCATGCAAGCCATCTGGACGCACCCATCAGGAAAACAAAAACCTACAAAAATATTCCGATCACAATCAAATATGTCCTTACCAAACATTGAATCTAATAACTGCTAACAAAAACAGTTGAACGAATTCCGAGTAAATACTAACATGGATACACAACGTCTATTTATTCAGCCTTCGATAATAATACATTTAGGCCAAAATACAGAACATTAGTGTTGTATTATTGTACCGGCCGTGTATTCAATTAGTTAACGGTCACTAATCATTTACGTGATGAAGGATATGAAGATAATGTATACCTTTCATTCAGAGGGATTCAGGGGCTGTTATAATAAACTAGTATATGCCAAATGCTCCAGTTTAGTCTTTCAGCCTAAAAGAGAGATAGTCTGTAGTTATTGCGTAAAAATCTGTTCACCATATTTGCGTGATACTCGATCAAACTTACAAAGCAGCTACACATTTTTAGAAAAGAACAAAAAGGGATATAAGATTGATTCACTGACAGACCACGCACTAAACCGCTGGTTCTAGAAAATTTGTATGAAAGTCAGTGATTTTTTTAAGCTAGAAATCTGGGAATTGGTTCTGGCTCATATTTATAAGAAAAAGCCAGCTGTATAAACATTTTTGGAAAATCATATCCTGAGGGGGTGAAAGTTTGTATGGAAAGTCTCCTCGGACAAGGCTAGTTTTTATAAGAAATGGTATATAGTTCTTGCAACTCACGAAGGCGAGTGGCCCTTGGTTGTGTTCGACATGTACATACACATTGTGACAGTGTGCGGTGCGTTAAACGCACACTGTCACAATGTGTATGTACATGTCGGACACAACCAAGGGACATTCGCCTTCGTGAGTTGCAAGAACTATAAAGAAGTATGGAAATGATATCGTATAGTTGTCGGCTTACCCTGCGGGCACTCAGGGCGGCACTCGCCGGCCGCGAGCCGCCATCCCTCCGGGCAGGTCGCGCACTGGTCCCGGCGCGGCCCGCTACAGGTCCGACACGACAGGTAACACTTGGAACAGGTACCCCGGTCCGCGTAATACCTGTTCAAAATGAAGAAAATTTAAATAATATTAAGATTACCAACTTATCACGATCAAGATTGCTACGGTCAGCAAGGTCCTAACAATACATTTTTTATTGTTGTATTCTCATATCAACTTACTGTTATTCTTAAGGCCCTTTTAACTTACTATTTCAGTTAATTCATTTCTCAATAATATAGTTTTAACTAAAAGCAATATCGCTGCTTTTTTTTCTTCCGGATCTTCGCACTGGAGATCGAGCTCAGAAGGGTTAGACAAGTTGCTGACGTCTACAAGCGTTCATTCAAATCGCTACGCGTCATCTATGCGACCTACCCACGCTGCGTCTTACGGTACGTTGTCGCCACTCAAGAACCTTTCTGCCCCATCGGCCATCATAATAATTTCAGGGGTCGAAACTGATTTCATGGTCAAAAATACTGACTTTACTGACTTTAAGACTCAAAAATACTGACTTTACTGACTCAATTTCAAAGTTTTAATGTGTAAATAGGAGGATGTCAGACAGGGGTAATAAATTCAAATAAAAAAATGTTTGGCCTCCACCATCCCCATAGCCAACCTGCGCCACCATTTATTAAGTAAATAGGTAAAAGCAGAAAACATGCTATTAATGCTAATGTTTTAGATATGACAAAAAATATATATTCTAGTGTTAAAAATTAAAATAATTTTTGATGCAACCATCGTCACTAAAAACATAGTAGGCATCGATGTTTTTTTCTAAATTATGGTGGAATAAAGAAATTAGTCACACACATAGGCACATAATGCAAAAAAATACAAACAACAAAAAAACATCACACTCTTTTGTTGGGCAGTTGTGTAAAAATACTATGAGTACTTATTACTGGCGATATTATGTTCATTTCTGTTTGGAAAAACGGTGCTAAAGCATCGCATATTAAATATCTTGCTTTGGTTGATGATAAGGAAAAATCTTTTGGTACTCCAGTTGGAAACACTGCTTCAAACACTTGTTTGATGTGGTTGCAAGCTGCTTAAACAGGGAAATTAGAAACGATCAATTTCAAACACCAGATTAACTCCGCCTTAGTTGCACTGTATTTTATACAAAAAACATCTAATTTGCGTCCTGATGTATGAGTATCAGCAGCATTTCTCTGGGCCGCAAGATGTAATTGTGAAGCGTTTAATTTGATTTTACATTGCTCTTTATGTGTTTTACCGAGCGCGTGTTGATTCACGGCTTCGTAGCACCCAAAGAATCGAAAAAAAATTGGCAAACAACATAGTACATTTCATATTCATTCTTGTCAACTTTCCGATCCCACTCACTCCCCTACCAAAAAACCATTTCTGTCTGTTTTACTGAGCCACAGTTCACTAAACTTGCACTTCTCCATTTTATCAGTGAAAATGTTTATTTTACACTATTTTATAATTAACCATCACCAAGTTCCAATAGCAACGCACAATCACCATATTACTATAATTTAAGTTTAGTTTAAGTGTCCTCATAAAATACCACAATTACCGGACAAGTAAGCGGTATGAGAACCCCCTGGATGAATTGACTTCAGTTAAATCGTCACATCAATAAACTTTTAATTCATATAATATCGAACAAATAGCTATACTATTCCTTTACGATATCACTGTCAAAATGTTTATTTTATTTTTATAAAAAAATCATCGGTGTAAGGAGCGTAAGTATCTGAAATACTGACTTTACTGACCATTTTCCGAAAAAACTGGCTATTACTGACCAAAGTTAAAAATACTGACTTTTACTGATTTTACTGACCATTTTCGACCCCTGTAATTTGAATGAAACGTCACGACTTTTATCCCCATTGGGGGGTAGTCAGAAGCTTGAGTGGCCATACACCACCACATTGTGGAGGTATTAACCAACTCAAAGCCCACGTTTCACCAGATAGTCAGAACCCAACGTGACAGGTGGTGCACCTGGTCGCCGTGTATACAGGAACTGACTATTACCTAATCCCGAGGGATAGGTAGGTTTCCTCACGACGTTTTCCCTCACCGTCAGCGAACTGTAAATTATGTACATAGATGAAAATTCATCCATTGGTGCATGCCCCACCGGGGATCGAACCTGGGACCTTCTGATTGCAAGCCCAACCTGTAATCATTTGTCATATTATTAAGTAGTCACCACATACCCGTCAGCACACGACGTCCTGCAAGCTCCGGACTGCAGCCTCAAGGAACCAGCACACGAGGTGCAGTTCAGTCTGGACACACACTCGGAACAACCGTGCACGCAACGCGTACAACGACCAGCCTCCTGATAGTACCCTCGGCTGCATTCTGACACGCACCTGTTAGAAAGAGACGTAAGGAAACTGATATTGCGTTTTTTTTATTTTTGGAAATTCTAATACTGGTTTAAACAGGTTTATACAGTGTGTATTTTTTACTGATCACTAATTTATCTTCGTTAATTCATCATCGTAAATCCTTGGCAGTTGACATGTTGTCTGCCACATGAACATGTCAAACGAGAAGAATGACTGCATCGTGCAGCATCGTGTTGCGTTGTAAAACTTGTTTAAGCCAACTAGTCTTATCGTGTTTTGAATTCTCTTAGTAGGGTTACTCGTGACGGAACAGTCGTGGTCATGTTTGAGCACTTATGTATTCGTGATTGGTCTCCATAGATCTGAAGCCGTCGTATCGCGCTCATAAAATGTTGAAATGATAAAACTTCCACACTAACCTGAATAAAATATATCTGTCAAATTCACTTTTACTCGAGCGATTAGTTTTTCGTAACGTTGTTTGTAAATCTCAAAATAAAACTTTTTTCATACAATACTAAAATCCAATTTTATAAAGAGTGTTCTCTTTTCAAATTGCAAGTTATTTTTGTATTGATTGTTACGGCGCTATTTTTAAAAAGGTTCCAATAGTCGCAAAAGTTTACCCTTTAAAAATATTCCTAGCAGGGCCCTAAATATAACACAGAATGGCAAACACTCATGTTGACTTTGCTCATTACATAAAAATAAGCATAAAATCCGGTCACGTCGGCGCGCATAGGACGTGGTTCGTTAAGGATTTCGCGTTTCTAAATTAAATATAGTAATATGAAGGGGCACACGTTGACCTGCGAGTGAACAAAGAAAGAACCCTTGCTTTACATTAATGCTGTTGGGACAGTTTCCGGGTTAGACTGACTCAGCGTTTTGGAGATCGAGTTTTAATATTGGGGACTTAATATAAATTCAAAAAAATCTTCAAAATTCAGACTTCATGCAGCTGAGGCATCAAATACTACGGACCAACCAAACCAACGTTTCTTGCCGACTCTTCTCAATGGAAGCAACATTACGAACCGGTGGTAACGTTAAAATATAGTTTTTTGACGATTTATAAACGATTTATAGCTTACATGAATAAAAAAAAAATTGAATTTGAACTTTGAATTTGAACGTCTATAAAGATTTATTATGGACCAATAACAATTCATTATTGTTTTCGATAGACCAATCACAATGCGTTGTTTCCGCTATCACCACGCAACTTTTTTCAGTATTTTATTGATGCAAGTTATTTCTTACGGAGTCCAAAATGTAGTTGGTTCGTGCAAATTACCTTTAAAGCTATTCTAGAAGAAAATAACACTTACAGTAAAGTTTAAACTCACCGATAATCCTGTAACAAGTTAGGCGACTGGCATGTCAAACAGTGCCCGTCATTCTCCCCATAACACGAGTCGCATGCGTCGCTGCACGGCCGACATGTCTGTCCATCTATGTACTCTGTCGGGGTACATCTGTCAGAACCCGCTGGTAGGCATTTTCCTTTCTTATTTAGGTCCCAGTTCAGTTCACATGTGAGGCAGAACGCGCTAGTGCATGTTGCACAACCAACGGGACACCTGGCAAGGAATAATGAACATGAAAGGTTTATTTACACTCTTTTGACGCTGATTATAATAATAATAATAATATCCTGGGACATTTTTTACACACGGCTACCTGATCCCAAACTAAGCAGAGCTTGTACTATGGAAACCAGATAACTGATATTACTACATATACTACTTTTTTATTTGTAAATACATACTTAATATACATATACACCCAGACTCCGGACATACAGACATGTTCATGCACACAAATGCATGTCCCGGGTAGGAATCGAACCTACGACCTGCAGCGTGAAAGTCTCCTCCGCGCCAACCACGCTAACGGGCCCGTCATTATAGATCTTAAGATGAGGGGATTATGGTCATAATAATTTATAACACAGGCATATTCCTAAGACATTCACGATTAAAGGGAAAGCCTTTAGATCAAGTGCTTACAATCCGTAAGTCATTATAAAGTCCGCTTTAAATATGGATGTAGTACTCACTTCATGCATTCCTTCCTCTTTTTATCAGCAAAGTATCCAGTGGGGCATGACGTCACACATTTTCCGTCCACAGCGTAGCTCGAAGGGTGACACGTCACACACTGCGCTTCGCCCGGCCCTTGACATGTATCGCAAGAATCGTGACATTTTGCGCACATATAGTCTTCAGTTTCGAAGTGCGAAGGTGGGCACGAAGCTAGACATGTTCCATCGTGCAACACCAGATGGTGTTCGCAAGACGTGCAAGCATCAGCTCGCTCTGAACAAGTGGCGCAATTGGCTGCACAAGGCCGACACACCGACGCCTCACTATCCTCCCAATAGCCGTCCGGGCATTGCTGAAGACATACAGCCAAATCGGCAACCAGTAAATGAGCCGGCGCGCACGTTAAACAAGAGTCCTGTCCCGGACCCATGCAAGTCTCACAAGACTCGTGGCACGGCGAACACACACCCTGATTCCTATAACTCCTCCGAGGGCATTGAGAAATGCACGCGTCGTCCAAACGGTAGTTCTTACACGCGATGCACTGAGTCGGTCCTTTTCCATAGCATCCTTGAGAATCGCATTCGGGGTCACAGTCATGCACGACACGTTTGTCATTACTATCAGCGAGGACATTCTCCCCATGCGGTGAAGGGACGTTATGTCCGTCGAGACGGGCTACCGCCTTCTCCGGGTCGGACCCGGCGGCGAATAAATTAGGAAAGTTCTGGTAATTGGCAAACGCATCAGTATTGTAAAAAGAATCACTGATAGTGTCGTAACCGTCCGCGGCGGTCGGGAATGCAAACGGAGGAGCCACTTGTGACGGTCTTTTAGATTTTAGCCTTACAGGGTCCATTGCTGTGCCGTAGAATATTAGCTGCCATTTCTTAAGAACGCCGGGCTGGTTTACATGTCTGTTGCCAGCGTTGACGATTTGGAGGTTCCATCTACCCTCAGCTCGTTCACCCCAGAAGTGAACGCTTAGGAAAGGCCAGTCGTCGAAGTTGGAGCTTGCTACGTCGCGCGGTCGCTCGAATAATAAAGTCGACACGGTTCCCATCGGAGATGTTAAAAATATACGCAGATTGCCCCTAGGGAAGAACCTTAGTGAAATCTTGCATTGAACATGTTCGAGATGACGCACTTCGTTGACCGTCCCGCTGCACCCGTTTACGTCCATATGAGTGGATAATGTATAACCAAATGTCGATTCGATCTGTTTATCCTCATTTAATTCTTGCGACTTGCAGATATGCTGTGGTGGGACGCTTATCCATTGTTCCGCTAAATTAACCATTTCTGTGGCATCCATTAATCCGTAACCGAATTTGTGGCTTACTTTTCTTTTCACCCCGTTTACGATCCATCCACTTTCCTTCTCTAAGGGTTGAGGTCGTGACGTCATCACCACTAAATATTGCATGTCCCTCCATGTTAACTCAGGATTTGCTTCTAAAGCTAAAGCACAGATGCCAGCTGCTAACGGCGCCGACGCGGATGTACCGGTGTGTTCTGCAGTACAAATATGATCAGGTCGTAGCGCTGCGTCCATATCTACAGTTGCTACACTCTTGTCGTGTCCAGGAGTTCCAGAACTGTACGTTGAAGCTAGAGTAGACGAGCATTCTTCTAAATACCACGGTTTATATCCTCCCTGAGTGGCGCTAGAGATTGACAATGTAAATATGCTGTTTGTGTAACCATCGCAATTGCAAGAGTCTGTGTGTCGTCCACCGTTTCCTGATGCCCACACGAAGATCGATCCCTTACCTCGACGTCCACTTGTGACTCCATAGATAAATGCCCTGAAAGGAAAGGAACGATTAATTTGGTGGAATCTATTACACATCTACATTACAATTTTGTTGATGATGTGAAAATACCAACCTTCTAGCTAGCGGTCCAGGCCCATCAACAGTTTTCCCATCATCTTCAGGTCCCCATGATGCACTATAGATATCAATATGGTCAGGATTTAATCCCAACGCTCTTGCTTCAACAGCGTCATTGACTATTCCATCTAACATTCTAACGCCTCCAATACTGGAATTGTAGGCAATGCCTACACCACAATACTTGTTGTATGCAACCGCGGCGACTTCACCAGCACATCTAGTGCCGTGTTTGTTGTCGCCATTATCTTGAGGCATGGGATCGTCATCGTTACCGTTGATGTCAGTTGATGCGTTTGGGTCCTACAAAAGAAATACATTTTTAGCTTCTTAAGGTTGATATTCAGTTGTGTGTGAAGTTTGAAACACAGCTATATCTCCAACTTGGATCCATTATATAACAATTTGTTGGAAACCAAATTACGAAACTGTTAGAAAGTTAACTTAGCCCCGCTTAAATCAACAATTTTCTGTTTGTGTGCACAGGACCTTAAAAAGTAATACTGTCTTCCATTTTATATAAAAGCATGAAGATCCAAACGAAATTGGCTCATAAATCAATTCCGCGAAACAATATCCAACTTCGGAACACTCTGTATTTAGATCAACGTCCAAAACTTCCCTATTCAATCAAATCTCTTTACAAGATTTTCTAGCATCTAGACAGAAGTTATGGGGCCTTTTATAAACGTGCCTCGTAACTCAGTTTCGAAGCTAAACTTCGTGAGTTAATATGCGGGCAGCTTATCTATACTACAAGAGCGTTTCGAACAACCTGTTAGTAGAGCATCGATAATACTATCAGCGTATGTTTAACGGCAATATGGGACGAGTTATTGCCATGTCTCACTTATCGGTAGTAAAGTTAGAATAATTTTATAGCGGTCTTGAGTCTTGGGACTAAAACTGATCACATTTTCCACAAGTCCATATATAGTGAGATTAGCGTTCTTGTACTGATTCTGTTAGTTTGGCTGTATTGTCATCCGTGTTATATAATTTATGAATAAAAGGGAAAAACATTTTGATTGATTGATTGATGTGTAAATTTTCTTTTTTCCTTTTGTACTTACATAGTTTTGAGCTAAATCTGGATGGTTGGTTTGTATACCGTCATCTAGGATGGACACCACGACGCCTTTTCCCGTGTAACCCTTCTGCCAAGCGGGAACTACGTTCATGTCCAGTCCATCTTTCGCGCCGCCATTCTAAATAACGATTTTAATATTCATAATGGTCCTAACTATGTTGGCACACAACTAAACATCACTAAACTAACTGTATTGCTATCCTTCTCATGATCAAAACTGAACTGGGGGCTTACCACGAACTCTTATTGCGATTCAATTACAGGAACGTTTTAACGATTCAGCGTCTTTTTGTGCAATGACGTACCTTATTGTCATGACAATAAGAAATGTCATTGCACAAATGGCCGCTGAAACGTTAAAACAAAACTGCTATACGAGGTGGTGGTAAGCCCCCTGATTCTGATTCTGAACTTCCTTTTGTTTTCTTGCTGCCAATTGCGAGCAAAAGCTCCAAGAATGTACTTTGACTGCAAATAAAATAAAAGACGGATCAGAATGTGCGAGGATTCACTCTGAAGACTGCCTAAGCCGAGACTCCTATTATCCTCATAGCAACCTCGTGCTAGTTGCATCCTCCCAACCACCCTTAAGACCTTACCAACACCATAAGGCATCTCATTACCTCACTATCAAATCCAATGAAGCTCTAAAAGACCATCTTTGATCAATAGTCTTAATTCAAACTACTTTAAATAATAAATTCTAAAGTTTGCCTTAATTTCCAGAAAGCAATGCTTTGCAGAGCTACTCACCAAATACCATTGTTCTTTGAACAGCGGATCAGGGAAAAATGGCGATGCGGATGATGTGAGCGCGCGATAATGCGTGCGGTGGGTTTGCAGCCGCCGGGAGAGCGGCGAGACTGCAGCTCTGTCGTACGGTGAATAGTCTCGCTTCACTCTCCGCCTCTCTGTTTGTTGTTCGAACCACCGCACCTGAGGAAAGAGGACAACAAGAATATACAAGAAGTGTTAAAACTTCTTTGGTAAGAAGGCTTCATTACGTTTTAAAGGTTCTGGTATAAGTGGTAATAGTTAGCGGTGATGGCTTATGTTAGTTGGTGGTGGGGGTCATTCGCCTCAAGGGAAGCCAGTACCGCCAAGCTGGTCAAAGTTGGCGGGCGCTTTTATGTACCCATCGTGGTAAACTAGCTGGCGGAATTGTGAATAGGTTTTCCCCTAAACTAAGGTAAGCGTCTTATGTGCTTTTTTGTTTGGATATGGTTGGGGTTGATAATTCCCGACCAGTTGAAAACCAAATTCAAATAGTAAATTCTCTCTGCCTATTTTTAAGCAGTCAACCGCCAAGAATGTACGATTTACGATGAAGAATTTCACGAAGATAATATTAATGACCAACAGTTTTCATTAGGAAAAACTAGGACTTGGGGCATTTCTCAATTCTGCATGCAAAACTGCATAGTACGATAATCTATGTTGATTAGAGTTCAGAGTTTTTTGATATGGGTATTCTCTGTTCTCGTTCAAGAACTCTAACACATGCAACATCAATACATAACCTCCAACGTCCACGAACTCATTAAACAGTTTACGAGGAAAACCGTGGGATTAGTCGCCAGACTAAAACGACGTATTTTTATCACATTAGAACGAGTAACGTCGGGATACAAAACAGTTAGAGCACAATAAGATGTAATTACGAAGCTTTTGCACCCGTCTGGACGGTCGCCAAGCAAAAAGACGGAATTTAACAACACACTCCCGATCTTGCTTTAACTAAATGCGACTGTGGAGAAGTGATTTGTGAACGATCCTCTTGAACTAATTAAAATGACGTAAGCGCATGTTGACTTATGCCCAGTCCCTATATTCAAGAAACTAGCTTTCCCCCGCGACTTCGTCCGCGTAGAATTTAAATGAAAAAAATAATCGGATCTCTGATCCCAGATCCCGGATCCGGTATCTCGGATCCCGTTTCCCGTTTTTACCGGATCCTGGATCCCGTTTGCCGGATCCCGTATCCCGGTTCCCGTATTCGGGATATCCCGGATCCCGTATTCCGTGTCCCGTATATCCCGGATCCCGTATCCCAGATCCCGGATCTCGGATCCCGCAGTCCGGATTCCCGATCCCGTATCGTATTTGCCAGTAAAAGTCCCTTCAAAATCGGTCCAGCCGTTTCGGAGATTAGCCGGAATCGGTACCGCCATACAAACTTTAACCCCCTATTTTACCCCCTTAGGGGCTAAATTTTCAAAAACGCTGGTGTTTATATTTCTTTTATATAAAAAGAAACCTCCAGACGAATTTTCATCATCCTAACTTCAAAAATGACGAACTTCCATATAAACCTTAATCCCCGATTTAACGCCCTTTTTTAAATTCGTAATATCTTTTGAATGGAATGTCCGATTTAAATAATTAAAGTAATCTACAGGTATTAAAATAGTCTCAAATATGAAATGATTTATTTGGATAAGGATTCATACTAAGGTATGGATAACATGGTCTGATTTTGGTCGGCATTTCTATCAACTTTTAAAATGTAAAAAAGTAGTTATAGTAACGTAACTACAATAGTTGGGCATATGGTATCACGAAGTTTTTTGTAGATATTGATATGTTCTTTAATATTGTAGAACATTTTTTTGTTCTATCATCAATAGTTTCCGTAGCGCATGCGATGAAAGGCATCTTACGGCTAATTTTTTTACACCTTGGGTTACATTATTGTAGTTTTAGTAGGGATCCCTAATTTTTGCCTATGTTACTCAGCGATAATGTAGCATTCTAATGGTGAAAGAATTTTTGAAATCGGTCCAGTAGTTTTTGAGTTTATTCATAACATACAAAAATCCAAAAATACAAATCTTTTCTCTTTATAATATTAGTGTAGATTATTTTGTACGACGCCTTTGTCAAAATTCTACTGTCCGTAAACAAAACCAATAGTTTCTTAGTTATTTTTTTATAGGACTGCGGTGGCAAAATAGCGTACGGCCCGCCTGATGTTAAGCAGTAACCGTAGCCTATAGATGCTTACAATACCAAAGGCATTGCTCGCACATTGCCGACCTGAAGGGGAGTGGGATGGAGGGAGGGAATTAGATATTGAAAAGGGACATTACAGAATTCTAATCTTGTTAATAACGCTCGTAAATGCAGAACTTTACATATATTTTAAGCAGCAAGTATGGTACTAGGATAAAATATAACTAAAGATATCAGTGGAGACAAAATTGTAGGTAAGTAAGTCAAAGATAGTTTAACATAACATTTAATGAATCTTCGAATATAAATACGTCATAGATGGCTCAAGAGCTATTATTAGAACGATATATGAGTGGAAGACATAATAAAGTCAGTAAACATATTAGATTCTCGACTTTTATTAGATTATCGGAGCCGCCGGCGGTGAGGCTTGTGGTTTTGTGTAGCCCCTTATTAACGTATGAGAACGAAACATTATTATTGGACTTATAATTAAGAATACTTGGTAACAGGGTAATAGATAATAATTTAGTCATGTAAGCGCAGAAGACAAGCGCCAAATAGAAGTTTTTAGTTCTTCATTAGTAAACTGTTCTGACAGTAATATCATGCTGGCTTCCGGCTTTCGGCTCCCTCAATCATCGTACGAAACGCAGCTGTAATGGCTACTTTACGCCGATCTTCTGTGAGAGGATGGTACTACCCTGGTCGAGCCAGCCTGTATATGGGCTGCGTTCAATTAGCTACAGCTTGGTAGAAATCTATAAAGAGTACTAGGCTAAGTTTGTCTATTAAATAAAATCATTACGCAACACAAAACATAACAGAAACACGAGTATTTTTAGTCTTAAATTATTATTCTAACTTTAATCATAAAAAACAAGAGCCAGCATTTAGAAAGTGCAATTTCACAGTTGTTGGAACGCAACAGACAGTCCGGGGAGGCGAGGGTAGAAAGAACAAGCTAGTGTATTAGCATGAGAAAGCCTCGGGCAACGTGCCCGGGCTCAGTGGCTTTTTCACACGAGTGTCGAGTTCGCGGGAGACGCGAAACTTCACTGATAAATGTTGAAAAACTACCTACTCATGTTTCTCAGTCTCAAAATAATTATGCTATAAAAAGTAGCAGTGTATGGTACAGATTTTGTCTAGTTTTTTTTTTTAATATATTTATTGTTGTTGCAATGAAAAATGCGGAGACTTTCCATAATACCTATTTATCATTTTCCTTTCTGTATTCTGAAGTCAAGATTACATTTCAGTTGCATACTTAGGTATTCCAAAACTATTATTGTAAGAGACACAACATATTTTTAAAATACTCCGGCGAAGCAGTAAACTGTTTTGTCTTAGCTAGTAGGTACTCTAATTTCATTAGTAATAGTGGTGAGTGGGAAAGCGGTAGGGGGCCATGGAGACGGCACGGCCATACACCACGTTACAGTTTGAGAGGAGAGCGGGACGCGTTGGTCATATTTCAAGTTTTGACATGTAAAAGCAGTTTTATTTTTTTGCGACATGTGTGATTGTAACAGAATTCTGATTTATGGGGAAAATTTTCAAGCATCTTTGGAATACATTTTAATGAAAACTCTCCTAAATGAAAATGCTTTGATATAAAAGTAATATTGAAAGAAATTGCACCATACAAAAGAGTTTTTTAAAATTTCCATATTGTAACTAGATGCGAAAGAAAAAGTATAATTGTTCCACTTGTGCATTGTAAATTCCTATGCTAACTTAATCACAAATGCCACAATACAATATTCCGATACAAAATCGAATGGCAACAAAAAGCATAACGTGGTTTGTGGTGGTTGCACAGCGGGGAGAGTGGGGTGAAACGTCACACGTGTTTTATTGTCGCGGCGGACGCAGCATATGAACGAGTCGGGAGCAAACGCCCCCCTGTTTGTCAAAGCACTCGTACAATAGAGTAATTTGATATAGCAAACCTCAACCTCTTCTTTTTAAAATGCAAGTTTTTTAGTAGTTGGATAAATTTATCCAATCCGAATATTTTTCTATAGAACTAACACCGAACAATGGAGAAATAATTGCGTCTAATTAAAGTACATTCCTCTTCCTTTTTACAGCGTTCATTAAAACAGGTTATTACAATACCTGGAAAACCAGTGAGCAAATAATCAAAGCTACTTCTGGCCGCCGGCAAGCGATATTTTTATTCAGCTGACGTCGATAAAATCAGTTCTTGCTGCGAACAAACGTTCGTGCTTCGCATATTGTCTTTTTCTGCGCACATTCGGCTGAACAAACACCAGATGCCGCGCAAACCAAACATAGTTATCCTACAACTCGGGAACGCGGGCAAAAAGTCGACACGAGAACTAAGCGTAGCCAATGAGGTTTAATAAAGGCCCTTTGTAGTACACACAGTAACGTAATAGGGTCCTAAACTAATATACCTAAGGGTGTTTTACGGACGGGTTTGAACAGATTTACGCCTAAAAGAAACGCACCTCGTCTGCGCGGTTGACCCTGTCTTTTGTTGTGCGACCCAATTTGCGCTTCGCCGAACGTATTTATCTTCAGCCCTAATTAAAATTCTTTCGTGTAGTTAATTATGAAGTCAGTGGGGACTTCTGAAAAGGGCTTTTCATGTTATAAACACACAAAGACTGATTCGTGATGTAAATTCGCAACATTTTTGCAACATTTTTCAGACTTCTCTGCAGTTTTATTACGATTCATATTTAAAAAGAAACATTTTCGTTACTCCTAAAACCTCAAACTCTAACAGACAAAAACTTTTTATCCCAGACAATATTCTAATAGCATCAAAGAAAGTAATTTGGTCAAACTTCTCAGCACCTAAACACGAAGTTACACCAAACAATACTGATATAGGAGGTTAAGTGTACGCTATCGGCTCTGGTCCCCCACTCATCAACATGAGAAAGGCTGGGCGGCGGGACAGGCACGCCCCGGAGTTTTATTAGCCCAGGGTCCACTCCGCCCAAGTCGACCCGAACTCGGCTTGTTACAACCACAAAGACACAAAACCGTCATGGTACGTTGCCAGAACAAACTTTTTGCTAACAATAAATCTGACCACTGATACAAATATACCGTCCCTAATGTTTAAGCCGATGTAAATTGTACATCTGGTCACGTACTTCATTCATGTATCATAGTTAATACTGAAGTAAATATGTATTGTGTTCGCTTTGTGTGACAGCTTTGTGGCCAAAGTCTCTTATTGCATAATGTATATAATCCGAAGCTGTAACAGAGGTATATTACTGTACATTTAAGATATTTTTATGACGTGGTAGGTATTTTACTATACAATGAAGATATTTTAATGAGGCTACCCAAACTAGACAAGTTTTTTTTTAAAACCTAAACCAAAACCGACGAGTAAAATGCATTAAGATATTGCTACAAATACCAGATTTTATATTAACGTAACATGTCTCAAAAGCGAAGTTGCGTCTTAGTATTTTTGCAATTTTCAATATTCTGGAGAAGTTTTAAAATAGGTACCATTTACATATTTGATGCAACGCTCTTGCAGTAAGCCAATCCTCGAGTCAACAAACCCTATAACGTCTAGATACATTTAGTTAGACTTACTGAATGTAACAATGCACCCGCTCTCACTCCGATGGGGTATCAAATTAACAAATGCGAAACGCGCAAAAAGCAAAATGGAGAATAATACAGCGTCGTTTATGACGAAATTTGTTTCGTACGACTATTGCTAAAAATGGAAATGACATGTGGGTACAATTTCAACAGATTCACGGGCGAAACATACAGAGGCTTATAACAATATAAGCCATCCGACGGAATGATGTCATTTCCCCAGAAAAAAAGGTTAAAAGGGCCATTCGCGAAGAGAAATCTCGTTATTATTGCAGCTCGTTCAACGGAAGCTAAATATGATACTGAAAATGATGCTACACACGCCTTTCTCTCATAATGTTAATACTTTATTTTTTCATCAAATTGCTCGCGTTCATAATTGAGTTCGTTATTGAGATGATACCTACTTGGATACCGTTCGTGCTTATATTCGAATCACAGCGTGTAGATAAGGATTAATAGAGACAGTAATGACTAAGGATTTCCTTTGGATCGTGTTTGTTTCGTGATGTCGGATCCTTTTAGGCCCTCCTTCCTCATAACGTATAAGATGCTGGGAGCGATAATTTGCGATATACCTGTAAACGAGTAGGACAGGAATGTACGAAACGCTGATCTTCTGTGAAAGGGTGGTACTACTCAGTAGTTTGAAATTGAGATCGTTTTGTGTTCTAAGCTAGGAAGCGAACGAAACCATAGAAAAGTCCATGAAAGACCAAAGCCACTTCAGAAGGACCAGTCCTAAGCAACATTGTATTTTCAATTCAATATAAAGTTTAATTTTATACGAATGAAAAATGCGCTTCTCAGATGCAGAGGAGGCGGAATGAAAGGCGACACATGCTTCTGGGATATTTCATTCTCTGCATAAAGACTTGCATATTCTTTGGCGCAGTCGCGTCTACGTACCTACTCGCAATAGTATCACAGTAATAAATGACACAATTCTGCAATTACGTCAGAGACGGAATTCCGTACAGCGAGGGTTAAATCGAAACGTACAACAAAAATACTCTAATGTAAGAATGAAATCGAAGCAGTGATGAACACCCGAACTCTTTCAACCAAAGCGGAAAACAAGCATACGGTCCGCCTGATAAGTAGGTACCGTAGCCTGTAGATGCTTGCAAATGCATACCTAGGGACCGTCCATAAATTACTACACACTAATTTCATGATTTTTGACCCCTCCCCTCCTTGTCACAGCTGGTCACATTTTTGGGACTCCCCCCCTCCCTAGTGTGACGTCACATATTTTATGAATTTTTAGAAAACGTCAAAAAAAACGGTAATAGTTCAAATTTCGGTTTTAATACTTACATAAATAACATTTTGAAATGTAACGTCACGAAACTTAGGACCCCTCCCACCCGTGTCACATTTCGTAATATATGGATGGCCCCCTACAGACTGCATGCCAGATGTAAATTTCACACCTTTTGGATAGATATACAAAAAGCGACAAAAGCAAAAGCGACTGTAGCCTAGGGGTGAACAGGTTGGGCTAACAATCAGAAGGTCCCAGGTTCGATCCCCGGTGGGGCATGCACCAATGGATGAATTTTCATCTATGTGCATAATTTACAGTTCGCTGACGGTGAGGGAAAACATCGTGAGGAAACCTACCTATCCCTCGGGATTAGTTAATAGTCAGTTCCTGTATACACGGCGACACGATTCACCACCTGTCACGTTGGCTTAATATCACTTTGAGTTGGTTAATACCTCCACAATGTGGTGGTGTATGGCCACTCAAGCCTCTGACTATCCCCGAACGGGGATAAAAGTCGTGACGTTACATTACATTTTTTGGATAGATATACCCTTGCCATTACTCCTTGTAGAGCATTTTTCAATGTTACAGTGAGAAGAGGTAATGATGACCACAACAAAATGTCCAGTAACACTAGATCTTGTCCCATTGGCACAATAACACAACACAAAGCTTGAACATTCAAGTAAAAACCCAGCGACGCATTCCGAGCCGCAACTAATGTAGATTGCTGATATTTCGCCCCCTTTGCATTGTCACGCACTACGGGACTACATCAAAGAAAAAGCCTATAATCCGAATTATTCCGAATGGGAGTAAGTAATAAGTTTTTGATGCGTTATCTCGGCTATCCTCCAGTTTATCTGTTACACGGATTATCTGGGTCAATACATTCGCTTTGGAGAACTTCCTTACAGGGAGTGTATAAAAGTTAGCGATATCGGTGGTAAATTGTCTTTCATTGGAGATTTTCCATGGATGTTCCGATGAATCGGAGAGAGTTGGTACCTAAATGAAGAGATGTTTCTCTGGTTGAATAACGGATGAAGAAAAAAAACAGATAGCGTAATATTTTCTATGCTTCTAGCGTACTTTACTGTCTTCAAAAGGGTCTTGCCTGGATGTATGGCTTCTCTAGCCCCAACTATAACTTTACACATATAATTGAACCCACATGAATCCCCTTAGTTAAGTAGAACCCAAGGTTATCATATTACAACATACAGAGGGTAACTTAGTAGGAATACAACGAATAGATGTGTGATTTTGCTTTTATTTCATGAACTAATTTACAACTTGAACCAGATAATAATATTTCAATAACTCTTTCAGAAAGCATAACAAAATGTATTTAGATAAGTAGGAACTTAGTACAAACTTTACCAAAGAACATTTGGTAGTTACAGTTTAAAATAATCACAGTCGAAGCAGAAACAGGAGTAATAAGCAAGTATATTTAATTTCCAGGAATTAATTAATGGTACGAAACATAATTTTGGGAAATCTTTTACACAAAGGATATTATGTTTTGATTAACATTTAAAAGGCATCGAGCGAAAGTAAAAAGAGATTGTAGATAAGAGTTAATTAAGATATAACAATACCGTTATACGTTATTTTAATCTTTAAAAACATTTAATTATAATGGCGTTATGTCTTAGACCAGGATATGTGTAGTACCATAAGTGTCAAAATTACAAATCAATCACATTAGTTAGTAAATAAATGTTCACCCATAATAATTAATCTATTTATAAGCCGAACAATATAACATTGTGAAATATTGAAACCCTGCTAAAGAGAACAATAAAATAATAAACCTGAAGATATCGCCGCACACGTCAAATAAAAAGTTCACTAAGAAACTTTTTTATTACAAAATTACATGACGAAGGAATACAACAATGCCTAGAACTCCATTCACCAACAAAAACTCGAGAAAAACATGCTCGTCTTTGACAAAGCGAATCATAAAAATGTTACGAGGTCCGCTTACAGAACCCACCCGGGTACTTCGCGCTGTCATCCATAAAGACGTAATATTATTATGTATCGCATTTATCATGTAAATATTTTATAAACTCTGCCTAGGTAAATTGGAGTCAGACAGAGTGACGCATACAAAAATGAAATGAAATAATGTAAAATATAGCCCACTGAAAATATACAAATAATGTTGTATCAACTGGGTATGACTGCTTTTGTACCGAAAGCAATTACTTCATTTTCATTCCTTTCCGCTTCTGCCATACAGCGTCGAGGCACTTAAGTATAAATTGTTGAGACATCCCTTCCCTGTATTCCTTAATACGTCACAAGATATTTATAAGGAGTGTGAATGATGGCATAAGTGACGTGAAGGTTCATCTGGGGTCTCAATTTGGTTTCCCGAAATTAACGGTTACTCGAATCGAATGAAAAGGAACTGGTTAGTAATTGAAGATACAAACAATTTGGTAACGATATCGCGCGTGAGTTGTCCACGACATTGAAAAGAAACGCAACCAATTAGTAACTCCCCAAGCTCTGCTCAATACAAGAAAAACAAAACACAATCACTCAAGAACGCGGTGTTTTGCAAAAGATGTAAGATATCTTGAAATTAGTCGCGCGCTACCAGCATATCGAGTCGCGTGCTACTAATTGCTAATCAGTTTCTTTTGAGTAACATAGTAGACGAATGGCCTTAGTTCCATACTATATTTCTGATGATAAAAAGATAATTTGAAGGTGGTAGAGCCAAGCTGTAGCCAATTGACTGCAGCTCATAAACGGGCTGGCTCGACCGGGGTAGTACCACCCTCTCACAGAAGATCGGCGTAAAGCAGCTATTTCAGCTGCGTTTCGTACGATGAGTGAGAGAGCCGTAAGCCCACCCCCCCTCCCCCTCCCTCCATCCCACTCCCCTTCAGGTCGGCAATGTGCGAGCAATACCTTTGGTATTGTAAGCATCTATAGGCTACGGTAACTGCTTAACATCAGGCGGGCCGTACGCTTTTTTATCACCGCAGTCCTATAAAAAAAAAATAAAAAAAAAATAAAGCGAGGTCGCGGATTAGGCGTGGCGGACCCTCGCGCCCTTCCACGCACTATTATCCTCCTGAAATATTTACTCCTCGGACATGACTGCGAATGAAACCGGACGCTTTTTGTGATGATACTTCGCGCGTTTTAATACAAACATGGCCCAGTTTACGGAGCTCAATTTGAATAACTTATCCTGTGTACTCGATGAGGAGTCGTGACGTTTAACATCAATAAGGGATTTGACATTATTGGTGAATGGAAAACATACGAATATGTTAGTAAGTAGTAAAGTTGCAGCACCTCAAGACATACTTTATCCGAGTGTTTCAAAAATCGTTAATTACGAAACATTACTAATCAATACTTATCACATTCCCATACATTGTCCCCCTTATTCATATAAATTTATAATCGACCTGCAGTGGAATTACAAATCACATTTGTTCCTAAAAATGCTTTTCAAAACCATTGCAAACTGGCCGAAATCTCTATGAATAAGGGGGTAAGTCTCGACTTGAAGATACTCTTGTAGCGTTTAGTATCTTGTCTAGAAGGGTAGATAATATAATATTTATTGAAGGACTATCATCTGTCAGTTCCTGTATACACGGCGACAAGGTTCACCACCTGTCACGTTGGGTTCTGACTATCTGGTGAAACGTGGGCTTTGAGTTGGCTTAATACGTCCACAATGTGGTGGTGTATGGCCACTCAAGCCTCTGACTACCCGCGAATGGGGATAATAGTCGTGACGTATGTGTGTGTGTGTACTATCATCTGTCGCCCTGTTATCTCTCACCTTGAAATTTTGAACGTGACCTTAACCTTTTTCTTAATTTTTGTCTCCCTTAAAAGGTTACAGAAACCTTCCCTGACGTGCGCACAACCACCAACGATTCATCGAAATCGGATGAATGGTTTAGGAATCCATAGAATACTAAAAAAGAAAGAAATGCCAAACCTTCACAAATTATATATGTGTCTTACCTGTGGTTCATTGTTTAATTTTCTATGATGATCGTGACTCGGTTCTGTTGACCGCTTGTGAATTTCATGATGTGACAGTAAATAGTAGTGCTTCAATGAGCCGATCTGAAACAAAGATAACAATAATATTAATAGTTTTCAAGCCAATAATATAACAATAAAGTAGAGTTACATAACATTGTCTAGATATTACAATAAAATGTAAGTAAATTTTTTTTTTTTCAGTTGTCCTGGAAAGCACATTGACAGACTGTCCACCTGATGGTATGTGGGAACCATCGCTCAGAACATCTGCCACGATGCTGACTTTTTAAGGACCTGTAAACATGCCATTTGAAGAAATTGTAGTGCAATGGCAATAATTAACAAAAAAATACTGACTTTACCAAATAGTCTAATTTATATTTTCCTCGTAGAATCAAGTGCGCAAGCGACCGTAATCGACAATTTTATACCGAAACTATTCGAGTTTCCTAACGACCTATCCCAACAATCCTGGCCTTATCGCCGGGTCCATTTCCTTCGGCAAAATCGCGCGCCGTCGAAAAAGCACTCGATTAGGTAGTATAAAAACATTAGCCCGACTAAATTTATTCGTATTGCCTTCCGTATGGGATTAGTGCCTTCGTACAAGAGTTATTTTTAGCAAAGCTTTCGATGACCGTTAATAAATCTTGTATCACGCGATCGCCGCAATTGGATCCTTGGTACGAGAATGTTAAATTATATTTTTTAAATTCTGAGTTCTAATGGTGGGAAGGGAAATATAAATGTAATAATTATGGTCTTAAAAGCTTCACCTCCTGGCGCATATATAACGCAATTTTTTTGCGTCGGTTGGAGCCTTAGAGAGTTACTAGTTGCCCAATTGCCACCTATAGCAATGGAAGAAATAGACGTAGAGTGTCTTCAATTAGTATAGTAAATAAATAAATAGTAATAATAATAGTAGTTACATCCTGTAACGTGACATTAAAATTAGTTAACAATTTTTATTAGTGTTGCTGTTAGGCCATTCGTCGACGGTGCGACTCTAGAGAGACTGGTTAGTAATTAGTAACTCGCGACTATACATGCAGGACGTGCGCGATTGGTTTCGAGAAACCTATATTGCGTGGAGCTTGGGAAGTTGCATTCCTTTTCAGTAGCGCCGTGACCACGTGCTAATTAATATAAATTTTAATAACTAACCAGTTCAGTTTCTTTTAAGTAGCGCCGTGGACGAATGGGCTTAATATTATATAGCTTCGAACAGATATAGGTCAAATCCATCTCGACTCACACACAGCGTTGGTAGGTCGACACAGGTGTTAAATTATTTGTCGGCTTTTGTGCCGGGGCGTTGAGGTCGAAGGCCTAGCCCACTACGTTTAATATTTCACGTATTGATACTCTACTATTGCTGCGGTAATGAATCTTATACTCTTGGTACAATATTGCTTGTGAACATATAACTTCATTGCGACAAATTTATCGCCGCTAAAGAAAAATACGAATCACGCCACATAAAATAAACTTTGTACAGTAAAGATCTTCAATAACTGAGGATCCCCTAGCTCAAAATACATATTTGCCTGCACTAAGATTAAATCGGCAAGAAAAGCAATCAGCAATATCTATCTTTATATATATTTAAAGAAGTGCGTGTGGCGGACTATGGCAAGCTTTTGTGCTGTCAAAAGTAAAGATAACAGAAATCAATACAAGAATACAATTTTTGAATCTAACAAAATTTTATAAACGATAATCACATCAGTTTCACAGTAAAAATCATTAAATAAATATTATCCAGTAAGGTCAAGTCCGTAGCACCCTCAACCAACGGCAGTGCATGACAAGATGTATGAATGTGGAGCAAAAGAGGTGGGTCAAAATCGTAGCATGTGGCAACCATCTCTGCCTACCACCGTGGGATACAGGAGTGAGTATAAGTATGTATGTACATGTCATTAAACAGTACTTAGTTCGTTACACGGGGCTGTTTTTTTCGCGTGCTGAGCTAGCAGAACTATTACGTTTATTGGGCCATAACTGTGCCTATAAAGCAGTCGTTACTGACTCGTGTTACGTACATTGCAGCTTTTTTACTGAACCTATGAATTTAGAAAGCTTTTACGAGAACGTTTATGATGGGAATGGAGTTGGAGTAATTTATAGCTCTGATGTTGTGTTGGATTTGGACGCGAGGGAAAATTGTTGATCATTTCCTTAGTAAAATAAAAAGTTGCTTGATTTTTTAATTGCTTGTTTTTAATAACTACAGTAGTGGCATTCTACGAAGGCCGGTTTGACACGTGGGGGGCGTAAGAAAATGAATCTTATTATAACGGCTTAAGACCGGCCGTTTAAAAAAATAGGAATGTAAAAAAATGAATGCGAAAATGAATTTTACTCCGTTATAATAAGGTTCATCCTTTCCCCCTCCAACATGTCAAACCGGCCATCATAGCGTGCCGCTACTGTAAGGTAACGTAATGCAGAGATTTATCACAATCAAAGTGGTAGGTATGTGCTGTTTGAAATAAAATTAATTAACATAGGGATATTAACGTTAATTCAGGATGAGAGTTTATAACTGTGCGCCATGGATGACTAATATTGCTAATAAAATATCCAAAATATAACGTTTTAAAAGGTTTACTCTTTTGTCCCACAGGGATTTGATTAAATAATGTTTTTCTACGAACAAGAAAACGTATAACGCGGAATAAATATTTCCAAGACAAAAAATATTCATATTAAAATCTTGTGGAGGCACCTATGCAAAATTAGCTCTATCTATCGGAAGAGAAAAATTCACAGAAATGTATTTCCGCCGCGCGACTGAACCGACACGGGAAACGTGTGGAAAATAAACGGTATTGATGATACGAAATATGAGGGCATAAATTCTTATTGAACTGAATATACCGGCAGGACTCCGATATCAGTATGGAATGCGCGAAACGCGGTTCCGGAACACTTTTCACGTTACATTGCGTTTTTAGCAGGCCGTGCCGATAAAGTTGATTCAAAGAATAGAGCAATGGACTGTGAGGTGAAAGTGGATGTTATGCGTCGCTTGGTTACGTGGTATCGGCGTATGATATGGACTGTGAATACGGTTCTATCGCCACGTGTTGCAAGGAGTAGATGGCATTCAATTTCCTTTGATGTGTCGTCAGTGATAACGGTAATATCTGCTATATTCTCATAAGATCTTCCTTTAATGTTAAGATTATCTTGTTTTTCTTTTTTAGTACTTTCTACTCGTTGAATATTAGCCACTAAAACTTGGGTGCTAACCAAAATAGAGTATCCTTATCACTCGAGTAGGTAATGTACAGGGCAACGTTGCAATTTCAAAGTCGTCACTTATGCACTTCCGTTGGCGTTTAGTAAAAATGTATGTATACGTGTAATAAACCACTAACTTAGCCATTCGCCCACGACGCTACTCAAAAGAAGCTGTGTAGTTACTTAAATTACTGGCGAGTCACCATGCTGGGCGCGCGCGACTTATTTCGAGAGACTTCTGCGGTTAAAACATTCTTACAAAGCACCGCGTGCTTGTGTGATTGTGTTTTGTTTTTTGTGTATGGACTTAGGGAAATTACTAACCGGTTGCATTCCTTTTGAGTAGCATCGTGGACGAATGGCCTTAATAAAACAATGATATCAATCGACATTTTTGCAACGACGTAAAAACTCTTTCCAATTTTAAGTAAGTCTACGAATAGGTACCAAGTCGCAATAAAAGTATAGGGTTCAATTTGTATATGCCGTGCCGATCCAATGGCCATCAATGAAAACCACCCAATCGTATTAAAAAGCCGCTAAATATAGCACCCGTCGGGCTACCAGTTTACCTGTAAAATTCAAGATCATATATTCGTGCTCGTAGCACGCGCGGCCGGCGCCGCCAGTCAGCTCAATTTTTCACACTACCCGCAATTTATGTAGCCGTTCTGAAACCAACCGCGGATATATGGCGCGAAGATTAACTTATCTGCTTGATAATACTGTAACCTTCCCTGCGGTATTAAGAATGTATAGCTGATGCTCGGAAGAGATATTAAGAGCCTGTTTCAAGATTGTCAGTTAACTCTTCTCCACCAAATAAATATGGCGTTTTGACAGTTCTTCCATAGAGTACCTGTCAAAACGACATTTATTTGATGGATAACAGTTCTGACGATTGTGAATCAGGCCCTAAGAAACTAAGAAACACTACAACTGACCACGCCGTAGTGGTTCGAGTATAGGCTGCTCAGTTTACTGCATTCAGTGATCTCGGGTTAGATTCCCATAGGGTACCTACAAATGGCATTTTCGTAATTTGCCTTGGTCTGGGTGTCATCGTGATTGTCCCCAGTCCATTGTACGTTATCCATAGTACAAGCGTTGCTTAATTTAGAACCATACAAGCAGTCTAGCGAGATATATAAGAAGGGGGAATGGTCACCAAAAAGGTTCAAAGAACGATTATCAGTCAAATGAATGTATTTAGACCTCAACCTCATTTACAGTATTTTTCTCAAGTTTTCGGCCTTCATTGCCAAAAAAATATAAATCAGCTGTAGCAAAAACTTGGCCAACTCGTCGCTATTTCATGAAATAAAGCTTTCCAGGCAAATTCTGCCATTTTGTGACTAATGAAGTTATTTACTCCATTTTAATTATTACTCCACAATCACTAGGATCGCAGAAATCAAAGGCGAAAGTTCTGAAGTTAGGAGTTTAATTTAGAAGGGACTAAAAACAAATTAAAGGCGCAGCGACCTTATAATGTCTTGCCGATAAAGTGGAACAATATTAAGTGGCCTGAGTCCTCAGTCTCGGCGCTGAGGGCCCTTCAACAGTTGTAATCAAAATTAGAAATTAAAACCGAGCAAATCGCCATCGTTCAACTGAAATATTGGTCGTCTCAAGTTTTCAGTACGAGCCTCAGAGTAATTATCGTAAATCATTTTGTTAAGAATTGTACAGTCGTTTAAGCGGCCAACGGCTGGAATGGCTCCGTGTAGAAATGTTACTGTCGAGTTTTTTAGTACTTTAACTTTGAATGAAGATTTAAGCTGTGCAAAAATAAAAACGGAAGCGAGTAAAATAGCTTCATGAATATACAGAGTGGTGACGACATTACGACAATAATTGAAACCACATACTGGGTATCACGTTAATAGTTCATACATAAAATATTATCAATTTATATTCAACGGTATTGCTAAGAGATTGCTTTTTTGACTTTTACCATTTTAAAAACAATGATACCGAAGCGATGTTGCCGCGCTTGTACCTACAGGTCAGTCTATGATGTCAGTAGACGATTATATAGGATGTTGTGTTACGTTTAGACTATTTCCGCATTTAATTTATTGAAAATTTTGAATTTTGAACTTTGTTGTAACCCTTAATTTATAATTTTAAAGTATTGTGATAGACTAGTAGGGATCGTGGTTTGATTTATTGTCGTCATGTCGTCACCACCCTGTATATTTTCGTCTATGTGTCTATCATACAACAACTCCAATAATAAATATTAAATAAGCCACTTTACATGAAAATTTATTATGAAAAGCTCTTAGGCGCATCTACAAATCAACTTCAAAAGTTTCAAAGTATTCAAATCACAACTAAAACTTCTGAAATGGTTACTAATCGACGTTTGGAATTTCAATCTGTCTTTTCATCCCTCACTTTAACTTTGTTCAATGCATCGCGAAAATAGGAGGATAGTTGTTGGGTGTAATTCATCAGTCACACCCTACGTCTCAAGGGAGAAGGCGTTTCTTAAAACTTTTAATTAATTGTCGAAGTTCAAAGCTGGAGCGAGCACTCACATTACATTCCAAAAACCCAAGTCATCGGGCATAACTCACATTGTTCCGAGGCAAAACAACACGAAGGAACTTTGCAAAGCTTTGATCTTTGATTTATTCGTATTTAAAACAATATTTGGAGGAAGGTCGCGAGGGTATATTCATCTCAGTAAGATTTATTAATGGCATAATACTTTTTAACAGGGTTGTTACGAAAAAATCACCTTGTTTTAAACACCGTGTTTAAAACATGTTTTAAACACGGTGATTTATTCCTTCTGATTTAAATCAATGTTTTAAACAATGATATAAATAGTTTTCATTTTAAATTTCCTGTTTTTTTGCAACTCTGCTTTTAAATGACAGGGACTGAAAGTAAGACTATATTTTAAGGCTTTATTAATATATAATGGAAACATTTCAAAGCCAATGACACTACGAGCGAATGTCCGAACGTTTTCGGGTACAGGTAAAAGTAGAAAAAAGAAAACGCGTTCAGAAGGAAGTGAACGCTACCAAAACGCTACAGTTAACAGTACATTGAACTCTTTCCAAAAAGGCCATTAAGGGCACGAGTATCAGAAAATCGGAGTATGGAACGACATTACCCGTCCCATATACACATAAAAAATTCATTATCTACATAGGAAATCCTGCTTAATCCTTCCACCATTCGATCATACGGGGTGAACACATTTACCCTTCTTAACGTCTAATCCCGCACACGTAGAGGACAACCAGAGGAAATTATTACTCGCTCGCCTTACAAATTATCCGGCCCTCTGTGGGCCGCGGCGGGTAACTTGGTTACGCCAACTCGCGACGGTTAATTTACAACGTACCCAACAAATTAATATCTCTGATTTGGACCCTTGTCAGCGGGGGCCAACGACGAAGACCCTACCCGGGTTATGGATGCGACCTAAGGCATAAGCGGAAAGGACATTTTGGGTATCAGTATCAAACAGAATTTTCGAATTGTGCACACGCACCAAGGCAAGACTTGTCACGCATTATGTTGCAGCGAGTCGCTTTCTCTCTTTCTTAATGCATAGAAGAGAATGAGACGAAATTGACATGTCGCGCGTTTTGTCTTGTCACGATCGGGTGTACTACTAGTGCTGATATAGCTCTTTTAGCCGTAGATGGTCTAAATTGGATGACCAATACACATATAGAGAGGCACAAAGGCCTATATTCCGACACACTGGACGCTGCAAGCGTTTTGGTATAGCTCTAGTCCCTCTCTGGACACCTATTTATGTTATTGTCTTTATTTTGAGCTATTAACAAATAGAAACATACATCGGTGTTAATTTTGCGCCAGTGCAAAAAAATACGTTAGGTAACTGTTATAGAAGAACTGTTATATAAGACTAGCTTTTGCCCGCGACTTCGTCCGCGTAGACTTCAAAATAAAAAAAAACCGGGCAAATGACTTAAGACTTTTTAGTACTTTTTAGTGCGCCAGGGTTTTTTAAGTCAGTATTTGCTTTTTTATAAAAATAATTTTATTTTACGATTTTTATTGGAGCCATACAAACTTTATGACGGTACCTAATTCGGTGAATGTGTGTTTTGGTAGGTAGGTATATAGAGCCAAAATCCCAAATCCCCCTCCCCTTCTCCACCCCTTTTCCTCCCCTCTCTTCCTTCTGCTCCCTCCCCCTCAATTTCCCTTTCCCTTTCCCCTCCCCCTTCCACTTCCCCCTACCTTACGTCTTCCCCTTCCTCCCTCACCTACCCTATGCACACTAAGTTTCAAGTCAATCGGGTACAAACATATTTTTCTGCCGTACTTTTCTACCTTTAGTTTCCCCCTTTTGGGTGTTGATTTCCGAAATGATTTTTTATGGGATCAAACTGAAGTAGTAACCACCATATTCAGCTCGGCTTGTACCCCAATTATTTAAAATGAATAATCATAACCAATCTCGAGATATGGATGACTAAACATTCGCTGACCCCGCTCTCCCCTTTCCCGTCAAAATATTAAAAACGCCGAAACCCCAGTCTGATTATTTAAAATGAACAATCATAACCAATCTCGAGATATGGACGACTAAACATGCGCTGACCCCGCTCTCCTCTTTCCCGTCAAAAAATTAAAAATGCTAAAACCTCAGTAGGATCATTAAAAATGAACAATTGTAACCAATCTCGAGATATGGATGACTAAACACGCGCTGACCCCGCTCTCCCCTTCCCCGTCAAAATATTAAAAATTCTGAAACTTCAGTCTGATTATTTAAAACTAACAATCATAACCAATCTCGAGATATGGATGACTAAACATTCGCTGAACCCGCTCTCCCCTTTTCCTTCAAAATATTAAAAACGCTGAAACCCCAGTCTGATTATTTAAAATGAACAATCATAACCAATTTCAAGATATGGATGACTAAAAATTCGCTGACCCCGCTCTCCCCTTTTCCTTCAAAATATTAAAAACGCTGAAACCCCAGTCTGATTATTTAAAATGAACAATCATAACCAATTTCGAGATATGGATGAGTAAACATTCGCTGACCCCGCTCTCCCCTTTTCCTTCAAAATATTAAAAACGCTGAAACCCCAGTCTGATTATTTAAAATGAACAATCATAACCAATTTTGAGATATGGATGACTAAAAATTCGCTGACCCCGCTCTCCCCTTTTCCTTCAAAATATTAAAAACGCTGAAACCCCAGTCTGATTATTTAAAATGAACAATCATAACCAATTTCGAGATATGGATGAGTAAACATTCGCTGACCCCGCTCTCCCCTTTTCCTTCAAAATATTAAAAACGCTGAAACCCCAGTCTGATTATTTAAAATGAACAATCATAACCAATTTCGAGATATGGATGACAAAAAATTCGCTGACCCCGCTCTCCCCTTTTCCATCAAAATATTAAAAACGCTGAAACCCCAGTCTGATTATTTAAAATGAACAATCATTACCAATGTCGAGATTTGGATGACTAAAAATTCGCTGACCCCGCTTTCCCCTTTTCCCTCAAAATATTAAAAACGCTGAAACCCCAGTCTGATTATTTAAATTAACAATCATAACCAATTTCGAGATATGGATGACTAAACATTCGCTGACCCCGCTCTCCCCTTTTCCTTCAAAATATTAAAAACGCTGAAACCCCAGTCTGATTATTTAAAATGAACAATC
Source organism: Drymonia ruficornis (assembly GCA_947859195.1). Lineage (NCBI taxonomy): Eukaryota > Metazoa > Arthropoda > Insecta > Lepidoptera > Notodontidae > Drymonia > Drymonia ruficornis. Next base: position 3,053,269 of record OX401921.1, read on the forward strand.
ATAACCAATTTCGAGATATGGATGACTAAACATTCGCTGACCCCGCTCTACCCTTTTCCTTCAAAATATTAAAAACGCTGAAACCCCAGTCTGATTATTTAAATTAACAATCATAACCAATTTCGAGATATGGATGACTAAACATTCGCTGACCCCGCTCTCCCCTTTTCCTTCAAAATATTAAAAACGCTGAAACCCCAGTCTGATTATTTAAAATGAACAATCATAACCAATTTTGAGATATGGATGACTTATTAAAACATCCCTTGACCCCGTTTTCCCCTTTCCCGTCAAAACAACAAAACTCGACCACCCCTATACAAACTTTCACTCCACATTTCACCCCTTAGGGGTTGAATTTCCAAAAACACGAAAGAAATCTAAACACAAACTTTCATTCCCCTATTTTACCCCCTTAGGGGTTGAATTTTCAAAAACTCTGAAATTAATCTTTTTTATTTTTTAAAAGACACAATCACCAATTCTTAATAATTCTAACTTCAAAAATGACGGAACTTCCATACAAACTTTTTTCATCCCTATTTAACCCCCTTAGGGGTTGAATTTTCAAAGACCATAAAATTAATCTTTTTCATTATTAAAACACACCAAGTCAGCAATTTTCATAATTCTAACTTCAAAAATGACGAACTTCCATACAAACTTTCATCCCCTATTTTACCCCCTTAGAGGTTGAATTTCAAAAAACCCTTTCTTAGTACACCTCTACACATCAAGACAAACCCACCCTCCAAATTTCAAGTCTCTACGATCAGCGGTTTAAGCTGTGCGTTGTCTGTCAGTCAGTCAGTCAGTCAGTCAATCAGGACTTTGATTCTTATATATTTAGATGTAAATGTTATAGAAGAATGTTGCATATAATGTGCAAAAACAATTAAATCAAACGGTTGAAATCAAAAGGTATCTGAGGAGGTTAGTTTTAGGTTCATCTTTTGATATGGTTCTTGTCATCACTTCAGGTTCAATATTATACTATAGACAGATCATATTTTCCATTTGAAGAACAATAATCGCATGCAGCGAAACATGTAAAACCATAACTAACCGTGAGAAAATTATGTAATACGCTATAAAAACTTGATTATTTCACGGAGTCGTGTTATTAAATTGAATTACGTATTCCATGGTTGACCCAATTACGTGGGAACGCCGATTATGTAAAAATACTAAATTGTTTAGCTGTTGTTTCAATTGTAATAATTAACGTAATCACGTAATAAGAGAACGGGTAAGCACGGACTCAGTACATGCAAAAACCCTAACCTAACTCAACTATGGTCGTACCTACTTAATTCTCGATGCGTCAAGAGTCTTGACTTTACGACGGAGATTTTTTTTCATTTTTTTATAGCCAAGGATGGCACACTGGCAGAAGTAACGTGACTGCCCCCCTAGACAAGTGGCATGAACGCTAATCGAATAGAACAGTATAGACTTCACAATGTATGGAAATGACATTACAAGTCGCTATGTAGATCACGTGACTTATGTTATTTCCATACATGAAGCGTAGCGATTTGAAGGAACGCTTGTAAACGTCAGTCACTTGTCTAGGGGTGCTGGAGACTTAAGAAGTCTTGACTCAAGACGAATTTATTCATTCAAGATGACGTCATAATTACTGCTCGATATACATTTTAGGTCAAATTGTATTCTAATGACAGTTATGCCGCCGGCCTTTAAGCAAACTAAAACTCTCAGTCAGCAACACAACTCAAAACGCTTACTGGTCAACAGAATTTGAAAGACTGGAGTTGGGTACTTATATCTATCCCGCTCTTGCTCCCGCTTCCGCCTATACCTTATATGATCAGCTACATCTGGTGCGCTTCGCATCCGTAAAGTGCGAGTGACGACATATTAATCTCTGCTGGGGTATTCTAGCTTTAATATAGAGGCTGTGACGTATGGTAGGCGCTGGTTTGTGTGCGACATAAATATCGGCGAGAATTATTGGACGTACTGTGAATGAAGCTTCATGAACTAACCAATCGTAGTAAAGTATCATGATGCTTTATAGACACTATAAAAATATATACTTACTTAAGTTTCAACGCTGATCTTTAGGTACCCATACAGGAATACAGCAATGAAAGTCAAAAGAAAAGCATTAAATGAAAGATATTTTATTAAGACGATACAAGAAAAAAATGAATTTTAGTTTCGGGGTGTGGCTAGCGTCGCGTGAGCTGCCGAAGGATATATCCCTCTCGCTTAGCTAGAACAGAACAGCTATGGAGTAGACTATAGTACAGTTATTTTTTGAAGGAACAATATTGTTTAATTCGTACAATTAAAATAATATGTCCCAGTGCACCTTTTAAAATAGATGAAATGGATGAAAATATTCAAATATATTTTTTTCGTTTTATATGGGATTTTTATGTCGAGTGTATTTGAAAAAAATAATTTAATTTAATATGTTGTTTTTATTGCTGAAGACAAAGTAAGTCAAAAGAAGACAAACGATACCTACAATATGCTGATAGATACGTATAACAATATTTCGATCGTATAATAGCCTATAACCAGCGGACGATCCAGACGCGTCCAACGATATCTCATTAGTCAAATTATTATGATAAAAATAGTTTGGACGTTATACGGGAGCAGATGAACATACATACATATCGGTCAAAATCATAACCCTCCGCCCACCGTAGTCGGGTACATACTCTGTGTCAGTGACTGACTGCCGGATATGAGTATCTTTTTCATGTTTCGTAGGCAAAGGAATACTTTGGTACTTAACTTCGATGCCGATCATGAAGTCATCAGCGGTGTCATAATATTTTTTTTTACCATATTTAATTTATTTTTTAATTTAATTTTCAGTTTTTATTAATTTTATAGATTTAACCATGCATTTATTTTTTGTTTATCTTTTTATCTTTATTTTTTTATCTATCAAAATCACCCTTAGACTGGTTACCGCTACAGGTGACAAGAGGGCTGGCTCTTTCCTTGCTCAAAAAATTCGCTTGACAACAGGAACAGCTTGAATACAGGGAGGACATGCAGCCAGTATCCCACGCGGACGGTATTTGTTTAATTAGGGGTAGGTTTTTATTTTATTGTATTTTATTTTAATTTATGTTATATTATGTTGTATTTTAATGATAAAACATGAAAAATATTTTTTTTTTTTTTTTTTTAAATTTAATTTTACTTTTATTTATTGTTTTATATTTATTGTGAAATTATAATAATTTTAATAATCAATATTGGACTATGTCTGAAACAAATACATTGAATTGAATAATTTAAATACAAAAATTATCACATTAACTCGTTAAATCACGGTTTACACCCGCTAGAACGAAAAAGATCCTAACATGGTAGGTAGGACCTGAGGGTTGGCCAGTTAATTACTTAAAATACACTATATTTATTTCAAGAAAACATTCATAAGATCTGAAGGCGTCGGACTCGCACATAAAGGGTTCCGTACCACCGTAGAATAAACACATCAAAAATATCAAGTTTGAGACTTGATATTTATTTTTAAATGTTATTATATTTTTAGTATTTGTTCTGCACCGGCAACAGAAATACACATTCAGTGAAAATTTCAACTCTCTACCTGTTACGGTTCGTGAGATACAGCCCGCGCTGACAGACGGACAGCGTAGGCCTAGTAATAGGGTCCCGTTAGCACCCTTTGGAACCCTAAAAAGTAGCCTATGTTCTCCGCCAAGACCCAGTCTATCTCCATACCAAAATTCATCAACATTGGTTCAGCGGTTTAGCCGTGAAAAGGTAACAGACAGAGTTACTTTCGTTTATAATATAATAGATTGAATAGGACGGACAAACATTTTCCTATCCATATCTGTAATGTTATTTTTTACGATAATTTATTGATGTATGATATATTTATTACTTGCCCATCCATACCTACAACAAACGCAATAAAGCGACTCCATTGTTTTGACAAGCAATGTATTCCCACTGTCGGCCCAAGACCATGCTGCAAGTATATAACAGTAAGCGAAATAGGGAGTTTTTACAGAAATGACACGAATAACTATGAAATGACAAGAGATGACACAAAATGACAAGAGATGAAAAGAAATTACACAAGACAAGGAAAAGCAAACGAAAATCACGCTGCAGTGCAGGTCGTAGGTTCGATTCCTGCCCAGGACATGCATTTGTGTGCATGAACATGTCCGCATGTCCCGAGTCTAGGTGTAATTAAGTGTATATTTAGTTTGTATTTACAAACAAAAAGTAGTATATGTAGTAATATCAGTTATCTGGTTTCCATAGTACAAGCTCTGCTTAGTTTGGGATCAGGTAGTCATGTGTAAAAGAATTTCCAAGGATATTTATTTATTTATCATAGGCGTCGGCGGACTGTAAATACTGTACTGTACCTGTAATGTGGCACGACCGTAATATTTTTTCGTAATATTTTTAAAAAAATCCTTCACAGGTCCGACGTCGAACAAGTCCGAGCGGACACTGACAATACAAAGTTAGAGAGAGACATGGTTAGTTCAAGTACTTAAAATGTGAGATGGCGATATTGTGCGCGCGCTCGGAAATAAACAACGTAAGCGCCAAACCACATTTACTTGAATTAAAAAAAAACTACTTCATGAATTAAAATATGGTTGAAGGGTAGTTTAGATATCATTATTTGCTATGTTTTAGAAATAATTTCGTGATCTAAATCGTAAAAACATCGTGGTAGCAAGGAAAATTGTAAATAATTAGAGCTCATTTCATAAATTTTTTTTATCGAGAAAATTTCATCAAATCGTGATTTGGATTTAAAGATACTCAAGATAATATAGTCAAAAATCATACATCTAAATATAAGATTCCTAGTCCACATACTTACTTAAAGAAAAAGTAGAATAGAAAATCAACCAAATTTCGAACCCTCCTCTTAAAATCTAAATAATTACCTATGTACTGGATGTGATTATTTTAATCACTAGATCGATAACATTAAAAACTTCTGTCAGCTTATTCACTATTTAGCGCTGACGCAAATGCAAGAGCTCGCGATTCACTATCGCTCGAAAGTAGGCCACTTGATGATAGGGGCGAGGAAATTTGCGCTCTGTTTATAAGCATCGGTGGTTCAGTGGTAGAATGCTCGCCTGCCACGCGGGCGGCCCGGGTTCGATTCCCGGCCGATGCAATCTTTTTGTATATTTTTTTAACTGAATCGATTTTTTTATTTTATATTTTTATATTTGACACGGTATGGGCGGTCAAAAAGCCAAAAATTATGTAAGCACGATGTCTCACCGGTAATATCACCGATAATCTCGCGAGTTGGGATTGCTCCTTGTAAATATTGACAATCAGACGAATCAGGGTAAACCAGTAGCTAACCCTAATACAAAAAGAAAGTGGAAAAAGTCTAGAAAGAATATTTCTCTATTTCTATTATTAGAGACGTGTAGAAATATCCAAACGACACAATATAGTCTGAATACGTAATTTTCTCAAGCATAAAATATTTTAGAACGAAACTCGGAGGACATTTTGAAACTCCCAAGCACCAATAAGCTGGTTCAAAAATTAACATGGCCAAAATATGGTTGTACATATTCAGCATGGTAATACGGGTAAATGTGTACCATTCCCGCAAAAAGTATGCTCATACCGGGAGCGGCGATAAAGCCCCAAACGTATTTCGGTGAATATCGCAAACACACAACATATTCAAACACGTAGTGGTACTTCAGTCTAGGAGATAGTGAACACAGGGAAATATTGAATGAAGTTATCGGATTCAACGAAGCAATGAAATTGAAAATGAGACTGTTGGTTCATATTCAGGAAAGTAACATTGAAGGAGGAACAAAATAATGGTTATAGCAATACGATTACCGAATCGTATTCTAGAACGGCTAGGAGATGATCATTCAGCAGTAAGATGGGTTAATGATATAATAGGATTCGCTGGCGAGATGGATAAGATTAGCACGGAAAACACGGTACGAAGCCACTAGGTGCAGATGATGATGATGTTGATGATGATAGAAGTAAGATAATATCTATATCACATCAAAAATATATAAAAGAACAATATTGTACAAAGGAACTGAATTGATACTCGCCTTCGACAAATACATTTCGATTTTAAATTTCTCTCCTGAAAATCATATACGGTCCATACTGAGATAGTTACCTAAACTATCTCCCAGACTAGCGTGTTTATATTCAAGTGATGCATTCACTAGCGAAGCAACGAAGAAAAATAAAGGGCCCGCAACATCAGGTGCGCAGTTGTCTAGTTTGCAGCGACGTTAGGCAGTGCTACACCTGCTGCATATGCGAGTATGCGACGATCCAAAGAACTTCATGCTTGTCTGGCAGCGTTGAGATGTCGAAATGGAAAGTGTCGGAATGCATTTAAATTGAAACCAAGTTGACAAGTTTTAGATAATATGATGTTTATCCATTCTTGGTTTACTTGAAATCTTTTAAACGTAGAAATGACATAATGAAATGGTTAACATCAACAATTCTTGCGGCAGCCATTTTAATCCGATGATTCCGGTTTTTTATTTTGTGTCCAACTTCACTCGTTAGTTTACTATGATTCCCAATCACCAAATTAATAAAAGTTATGTTAATCTAAAATGCAATACAAAAACATCAATATTAATCAAACCAAACTACATCAAACATCACGAACAACGGTAATAATTAATGCAATCCATGTTAATCGTAAATAATAAACTACACGTTATGTCGATGGTGCAACTGCATGTTCAGATATTAATACTAATCCGACAACTGATACTAATGATCACACCTCTGACTAAATTATAGCGTTTATTGTCAGATTAACGCCTGCGATGTGAATAAACTATGGAATTCAAACTTCCTAATACGCTCAGCATAGCTTTAAACTAATAAGCTTCTTATAAGCTAGATTCTAGCTCAATAATCACTGTACTTGAAGCTTTTGTGTTGTAGATTTGTATATCTCGATCTTGCCAATTGTTTAAGTTTTCTTATCCACAAGTATTTTGTTGTTGTCAAGCAAGTAGTTGAAGAAACTATCTACATTTCAAAATGTCCTCGTTACCTAGCAAAAACGTAGCCAGAATGTGGTGTCCAGACTCCAAATTGACCTACATCAACATTATCCTAGCTGTCACAGTTACTACTACGCATTATCGTTTTTAGTAAAGTCTGGTTTTCGTGGGACTTTACGCAAATGTACCCGCCGAAGGTAAATTTCTCCACAAAGGGTATAACAATAAAGCTTTAAGGCCGTTACCATTTCAAACAGACTCATTTTCACGTGCGAAACGCCGCAAGGTCGCAGGTAACCCATAAATAATATTATGAAAAGCACCACTATCAGGCAGCCACTAAATCGTCAGTGCATAACAATAAAACTCGAGTTCGGGGTGAGAACCAGTGGGAGCCCCTCTCGCACCCTTCATGAATACATTACGAGTGTGCGGTGGCATGACGCATCGCGCGATATCGGAAACCGCTGCGCGACCGACAGCGTTTTATTTCCGATACCTCGTTCAATGCTCACTTCGTTGTGATGGACGCGATACCTTATATTTTCATTGGATTGCACTAACAATTGGCACGTTTTGCGAAATCGGCCATTTTGTTGCGGCGGTTGGACGTGCCAAATGAATTTATAGAGCGAATGATGTTATATTACTACATTGTTTTGTGTTTTTATTGTATGATATGTTAACATTATTCTTTAAAGGCTGACTTTAATGAAATAGATTTATTTAACGACTCACAGTCCCAAAGAAGATAGATTACACTTTATCGTACACCACAAACATACAGAGCAAAATGTTACTGGCATCGTTATTGTACAAATAAATCGAAACATAACCAAAGATTTTGAAGTATTTTTCCGAGCACACAATCCAGAACTTCGCTAAATTCAGATATCGTCATAGGGGCGGAAGTAAGTTGGATCATCCCTTCGCCGCGTGGAAGCCAGCTGTCAATAAATAAACCGTATTCCTGGAATCCAATGTTTATTCCATCGTAGAGCTGGAGACGCGAGTGCTATTGACAATCGCGCCATGATATGAGATACTGGCTGACGTATTGTTCAATTATGGATTTATATTGTAAATACGGATGCCAGAAACCATATATTGACGAGTACAACACTATTGTATTTAAAATATCCTAGAGCTTTTATCGCTCAAAAATGAAGACCTTAAAATGTTGAACACTGTATTACCAAAGAAACTGAGTAAACACGTAACTTCATTAAAATCACTCTTATACGAACGATATTATGATCAAAAATAATAATTTGACGGTGATAAAATCTTGGCAATCTTTTGAATACACAGCGCTCTCGTAACTCCTTAATGAAGCACCACTAATTAGCGAAAGGAAGCAAATAAAGATAAATAATTGCAGGTCACTAAACGACGATGCATTCAATCCTCGGCTGCCATTTGAACAGATGATTGAGCCAATCAAGTCGCAGAGGCGAGGTGAAAAGTAGGTCGTTTGGCCTCGGGCCGCGAATGCAGCGGCCTATGCCTCGCAACGTCATTTACTTTTTACAGCAAAGAGGCAGCCGGATGATTTCAAAGGCGCCTCGTGAAGAGCTCTCGGCATTAGCTGGAGCTGGATGAATAACTGAAGCCATGGGAATAGGGACGGTCAAATGGCGGAGTGCTATTATTCATGACGAGCTCAGTAATTTCTTCTTTCAAGTTTTCCTATTTTAAATTATTAAAGAGGAGAAAAATGCAGTTCTTGTGAATATGTATGCTGGAGTATATGATAAACTTAACCTTACTAAATTTCCAACTAGGAATAAAATAAAATAATTGTATCAGGGGTTGATTACTGAATCAGGATTTATAACCCAGTACGAATTTGCTGCAATAGTTATTTAAAACCTATTCACGAAACGTTGGAATATACAGGTGAAACAGAATTGTATCGGAAATTGGAAGGTTTTAAAGATTTTATGCGGGATCCGTTAAATTTATATGAGGCTGGGAACCCTAAAAATCCACTTTCCGCTTCAGAACCCAGGTGCGACATGCGGCTGGGAAAATTCGTGATATTGTAAAATCGAACACGTTGCAAGCCTAACGAAATCCGATATCGTTAGGGAAAAAACAGAATACATTAGTTGTATATAAAAAATCGTTAACTTGGTTCCATTTCGTGATTCATTATTTAAAGGTACGATGCAGAAGAATGAGCACCGACGGAGATGAATGGAACTTAGAGAAGCTATCCACATATGTCCCGGACACATGATGACCACGACCAATCATACGGGGATACGACTGCTACAGCAATGATCATTTTGTAACTACCTTTTTTAATACTAATTTATTTACCAAAGTTCACAATAAAATGGTCTATGGCAATATAAAAGAAACGCGAACATACTTAATAAGATCTTCCAACATTTTCATAATTTTTCAAGTCGATATTTTAGCAAAAATTGCAACATATATTACATGATAATATTAATGTTTCATTATTTGAAAGCTTAAAACCACTTCCCCTGCGAAGAGCGAGAACGGTTGAGTCTTTGAATATTATATCTCTTGTAACTTCAAATGAGATACAGAAACAAATTATGCTGTTCCTAATAAATATTCAAAAATATTTCGAGTGAATTTTTGGCGGTGTAGCATACCTACAGAGTGGTTCAAAAGTAACGCAACCTTTATAAAGATAACGAGGTCAGATACACAGCCAGGTCAGGCAGATAACAATGTAGAGATTCACTCTTAGTTCTATTGATTCTGGGGAGTGAGATTGTGGGACAGGGGGTAATTTGCAACTTACTACTCCACCAAGCCAACTAGGAGCCTGTCAAATGTGACGTCACCCGCACAAAAAGGCAGTGGCGGTGTGCGGGAGGCGTGGCGGGCGGGAAGCCGCAGGCCGTGGCGGGTGTGCGGGCGGTATGCGGGCGGGGTAGCCGCATCCGTCCATCCGAGCTCCTAGTTGGCTTGGTGAAGTAGTAGTACAAAAAATCGCGCTCTAAAAAGTATGAAACAAGAAAATATTCTCATCTAGTGGATAGCCGTGGTCCGTGGTCATATGCCACTTTGACCTAAAGGGCCTAAACGGACCACGGCTATCCTCTAGATGAGAATAATTTCTTGTTTCATACCTTTTAGACGGCGATTTTTCAGTAGTCGGGTTTTAGTTTTTAAACTTACTTTTTATTTAATTATTTTGGAGTTATAGGTAACAATATATATATATTTTTGAAATGTTCTCATCAAGCTCTTTCATCTGATACCCCACACGGCTTCATTAAAAATGTTATTTTTTTTTACTTCTAGACATTATGTCCTCTAGAGGGCGACATATGCAATTTTATGTGACGCGCGCCATTAAGCTGCTTCTAACGATACCTTATTTGTCAAATTACGACAAGTGGTTTGGAAGTTAGGCGGGAACAGATGAACATACATACATACATACCGGTCAAAATCATAACCCTCCGCCGTAGTCGGGTAAAAACCAATAAAATTTAACAATACACTGTACCAATCTGAGCTCCCAGGCAGTACAGGCGTTGCTTAGTTTGTGAGTCTCGAATAGTTATGAATTCCAATAAGAGTATAATCGTAAAACCGGCAGCCGTTCATATTCATGTAATCCCGGGGAGTATTATCACCAAGCATGTCGCTTTTGTTGGGATATGGTCTTCAAAAAAAAAGAAAACTTTTCTTGAAATGATCTGGCGCGCTAGGCGTAGACTTTTTCTTTAGAAGACTATTGTTGGGTTGGTGAACTACATTAAATTAAAATGTTTAATCATTTCATAATTAAAACGAAAACTTAATTGTTATCAACTGCGTGCTCTATCTATAACATAAAAAAATTAAACGCACACCTCCTATCAGCGAGCATGGCTCGTACACTACGTTTTTTGTTGATATAATATAATTTTAGAAATTATTTTTGCTATTCCCGTTTTTTTGAACCTTACAGCTGGTAACACCACTGTCGACCCTCATAAATACGGCTCGTTTTGCATAATTACCTATTTATTCACTACTAAATGCATACTCCGACGTGCCCACTAAACCTGCTGCCTTTGTGTTATTTATTTATTGCCAATAAAGTGATGTAACTACACAATTTACTTTGTGTTACTAGAACACGTATTCATAGAATGGGTATAATAATTTCAAAGCTCAGTACATAAGCATCGGTGGTTCAGTGGTAGAATGCTCGCCTGCCACGCGGGCGGCCCGGGTTCGATTCCCGGCCGATGCAAGATTTTTATGCTTTATAATTTTCAAAAATATTTTGTACGAGGTTTCAGAGTGTTCACATCTCTCTAGGAATCGCATAACACAGACGAAGTCTTTCTAAAAATGCTGAGTTCTTACAAGTTGTGAATCGGCTTCAGTTTTCATTTCTATCGGTAATCCCCACCTGGAGTGACGTCACTAGGGCTGCTATATTATGAGATTTTTATCAGTACTAATAAAAAAATGTTTAGTGAATAACGACTGTCGATGTAGTCGCTAATTAGTACTTAGCGCCTGCACGATAAAATAAGCAACCTACAGGTCAGGAAATCTTAGCCATTGGTTTTTTTTTTTATATAGTGCAGTGATAATTACTACCTAGCTATTTTTCCCTGAAACTACTTAAAAAATAATAAGATTAAAATTATTTTCCAGTCAAAATGAACCAAATTTAGTTTAGGCATCGATAAAAAAAACTAGACTAAATCCGACACAGTTCCTCCCTTCTTTTTCAAGATTCGGGAAGGATAAGAAACGGTTTTCCCCTCAAGATTAGAGGTTTTCATCAAACAAAACAACATAATCACTGCGGCTTTTTGCTACACGGGAAAAAGTCTTCGACAACCCTGCAGACGGCCGGCCGAACAGGAAAACTTTAGGGCTTTGCCCAGATAATCTGCAGGCTTAATGTTGGAGAGCATTAGTGAACATTGCGCCGCCCGCGACAATATCGCCACAAATTGCAACTGTACCACCGCATGCACGTGTTAATGGTTTACTACTTTTGTTATACCGTGAGAATTCTTTTTTGAGGAACGGAAGGTGGATATTGTGGATCTTGAGCCTCGCTAGCAAGGGTGGTTTTTTAACGGGCGTGAAAAGAGCGCTCAAATATAAATAGTTAACCTTTGCATGTAAAAATTAAAATCAATAAAAAATCTAAATGATAACAGTTTATCTAACTTTTTTTCATCCCAGTCTTGAGTAAGGGCTTCTTCCACAAACTCTGGCCTTGTGCCATTTCCGGCTAGTATTAAGCAGAAGTGACCAAACCGTTTTATGATATTCTTTTGGGTCTGGACTGGTGTCGGTCATTGCTGGAAATCCAATTTGTGATGACCCCCAATTGGTGGTCCACATACGTGGTTACCTTACAGGTAGTTTATCCAAAAAGTTTTCAATAGACAAAAATGTTCATTTCGTTAAATGATCATTTTTTGCCAACATTTGTACACTTAGCAATATGGTTTTAAGTTTGTACTGTTGGCTGCAATGAAATAATTTTGCTCTTATCGCAGTTTCACGGCAGGAGGCCGCCCTAGCTAGAAACTCAGCAGCATTTGCTGTCGTGAGCAAGGTAGACTGCTCCAGACGGCTACGTATTTCGCTGTAAAAGGATTTCTAAGCCTTTAATAAACTTCGCTCCTGCACTTACAACTCACGCATTCTGAGTAACTTGAAGCTCTTAAACTGCGAGAAATGGCTAAAATAATAATCAGCAATATAACTAATATTCAACTATATTAGTGACTATACAAAATATTAATCTTAATTGATTGCCTACACTAGTCTCTGGAGCAGAAGTAACTCTGAGCACGCTAATTAAAATTACAGTTTATTTCATCTTAATTTAGTATATTTAAATAATATTGCCTCGTGTAAAAATTTATTTAAATTGTATGCGCAAAATTGGGAATTTAAATCCGTGATCTATTTGCTGCAGACTGGGTAAATAATATGTGAAATATTTTCTGAAATTCGGACCTAGGTCTGGTGCGTCAACCGAGTGTAATTACATGGTAGATATTATAATGGGGAAGACTGTTAAGTTAAAACAGATAATTTTATTACGTGAAAACACCTATAAGTAAAATAGAAAGACGCACATTATTCAAATTGTAGACGTACGTAGAATTGCATACATATATATATAGAGGTTCCTACATATTTACTGATCAAAAATTAAAAATAACAATTAATAAAGTATGTAAGTAAAATAATAAGAAAACTGTCGAATTAATTAGCAATCGCACTAACAAAACTACAATCACGTAAACAGTAAACGATCCTCCAAATTCGAGTGCAATAATTTAATTAATTAACGTGCAGCACAAACAAAGGGTGAACGCACACTGGTGCACCGCGGCGGGTACTCAGCGATATTGTGTTTGCGCTCGCCCAACAACGACGCACACCAATACCATATTCATTTATTTACTGTGTGCAGTTTGCAGCGCTAACTATGTTCCGACTGTTACCGCCCGGTGGCGTATTTCGAAAAGCGCATGATTACTACTAAAGGTATATTAATGGCCTGAGATCTGTATCAACGAGAACTCGGATATTCTAAAAGAAAACTATGGATCTGATGTAAATTATATTTTCTTGTTCAGTCCGTTCATAAAAAACGGAAAAGCTATTATTTGCTGTGTAAGTTTGACACCTTTTTATCATGTACCTACACATGATCTAAGCGGAATAAAAATTAAATAAAACATTTAGGTGCATCTACAAGAGTTAACCGGCGCGCCCGAGCAATCAGTTTTGACATCTGACCTCGTAGAAATAATGTCAGACAATTATTGCTCTGACTCCAACCCTCGCCTCTATTATCCTTTATGAGGACATCGTAAGTGAAAAATATTCAAGAAGCTTGGTAAAAAATAGCGAAGTAAGTTACCTAATTAGTAAATAATTCGTGGACCAGAAACTCTAACCCATTTCAGCGCAATCTGTACAGCGTTTCTCTATACGCCGCCCAGTACTTACTGAAATGAAAGCTATAACGATCCCGCAAAGCGCCAACACTAATATTCGAAAGCGGGTTTACGGAACGCGAACTACAAATGATATACTTTACATTCAGTTGTCATGGTAAGAAAAACTGTTATTGCTGTGTGTTTGAAAGTTTTCGTCTGAATTTGTATCGGTTATTGTTATGGGTGATCACAACAGAATAATATTTTATACTTGTATTATGGGCTTGACGCAAATAATTATAGATAAGATTTGAAATATAGACAAGAACATTTTAGCATACTGTCTCCTAGGTCAGCAAAATAAGTCGCTGAATATACTCAGTTTTTCAAATCTCTTGCACATTTCAATTCTTCTTGATTTAAACAATATTTAAATGGGTTAGTTTGTAATTAAACAATATTACCGATTTGAAAAATAGATAATTTTCAGTGACTTATGTTCCTTACCGTACATAAAATATCATTCATTTTTATCATGATATGAGTTAGGTTAGGTCAACCTCGTAAATACTCTCAATGATTTCAGTTCTTTTGCGCAGACACAATAAAGTACCTACTTAGCTCAATCTAAGTAAAAATGTTCAGTCTCCCAGGAGACAACATTTCATATCCAGAAACCGACGCGACGTCTCCACTTGGACAGCTGCCAATGGACCAATAAGAGCCTCAAAATTCAATCAGAACGCGCCAGATCCGACCAGCAATTTACATTCATAAAATGTATGTATGTAGGATGACATCAGAACTCATGAAATCTGTGAAAATAAAGACATGTCTTAAAGTGGGATAAAATATTCAGACTGATTTATTACAGCTTACTATCGCTTGTGTATATTTCTATAGAGAAAATTGTAACAAAACAATAGGATCCTAATGTAACCTATGTAACCGAATTCGTAAATTTTTTTTCTTTGTCATTTAACATTATTTTGGAAGTAGAGCTCTTCAATTTAGCGTCCATAACTGTAGGAAGTCAATTAATCAATTATTTTTGATTTAAACATTCAAATAGTTTATTTGGTGAAGGCCTATAACGGGGGCAGTTACAAATTGTAATTTTTACAACTTCCACTTTATTCTACCTTCGGATCGGAAACGCGACTTCGAATTAGAAGATGCGGCAAGAAACTCAGCGGGCTTGTTTTTTTACGTTTATTGATGTACCTATATATTTTTTTAAATCGCCACTTGCTTATTTTACAGCATGGTTCGGTAAATATAATAAGCTCCAGTGTGTTTTCCATGTTAATCTGGCCTTTACAGAATATGTTCGGTGCATTACTAAACAATAAGCAGAACAAATAAAGCACAGAATGTCGGCCATAACGAAGCTTTGTTTTCACTGCATATTATATCCGTTTACACGCATTATTGCCCCCATTGTGGCTAATGGACGTGGCGATCGACAATCAATTAAATGTATTACCGAAAGGTTTTTTTATGGAATCCATATTTCCATTAGCAATAATCATTCCAGATTTTTGAAATAACAGACTGCTTCTAAAATTCCAAATTCTAATAAATTCATACATTTATCAGAAGCGCCCGAAGCAAAATGCAATGAGCAATGAGGGAAGATTGCAACCCTGAGATGACCAGGACAGACGACCATTCTGCCACAAGATAAGCTATCAAAATAAGTTTTAAGACCCCAGGAATTTTTGATTAACGAATGAATCAGGGAAAGCCCACGCTGACCTATTACCTATCCATAGATAGGTGATAAATATAGTATTATCAAATTTTAATTATTGACTTAATTCAGTTTAATTTTGTATGCCGTATGGCAGTACATATTATGCTCAATAATAAACGGAACACCGCAGTAGTAACACCACAATGCACACAAAATAAACAATTTGATTTGACAATAAACACTATGTTCGTGAACGTCTTCGAACTGATAAATGGAATGAACGGATAGTACCTAAACTATCCTAAGCTGAAAGATATGGCATTACAAAGAAAACCAATACACAAAACAAAAAATAGTATCTTGGAGACATCTCCGAACCGATATTCAGATCTATTGCTTCCGAATCGAATTTGTTTAGGCAACAGAAAAAAACGATATTAGAAAAAGAAAACGTTCACATATGGCGGCACAATAACACATAATAATATGATATTTCATCAATCAAACATTCGTAGAAAGGAATAATAGTGGATGTGTGTAACAAGGCGCCCGTGAGCCCCGCTCCTGCGACGTTAACATTTGCAAATACTTCCAAGTCCCGACACGCGTTTATAATAAAAACATCATACTTACCTTGAAAAAGGTAAGATATATTGTTAAGAGCGAATACAAGTAAGCACCAAGTTCCGTATATTATTGTGAAATTAACAAAAAACATCTTGGCGCTATAAAGGCAGGGATATTTCAAAGCAAACACTTAAAATGAGTTATTTTCATGATATAAACTAAACGACACATTTGCGGGAAAGACTTGGCCAAAAACTGCTATAAACCAAGTCGAGAGAAAGAAGAGTTATTGACATGGAGTTAGTGTTTCCACGAGCTTATTTGGTCCAGTGGCCAGAAGAAGAACTAAAACTAAAAAACTAATGGAGAAATATAATATTTTGACAGTCTTGTAACGATTTAACGACGCTCTCAGCGAATCAGCCCCCCTAGACAATTGGCATGAACGCTAATCGAATAGAATAGAATTCACAATGACAAGTCGCTATGTAGATCACGTGACTTATGTCATTTCCATACATGAAGCGTAGCGATTTGTAGGAACGCTTGTGAACGTCAGCCACTCGTCTAGCCCTTCTGATAAGTATGTGGGACGAAAGCGTTTTCGACTTTGATTTACGGAACCCTAAAACAAAACGCGATAAGTTCCCTCCATACTATTTCGCTCACAATATACATAGAATGAGCACAATAAATATAACAACGGGGTACAGCAGGTGCGTCGACGAAGCAGCCCGCGGCCGAAGAAACGCGTGAAAAACTCATTCGTAAACAACAAAAGGAGAACCGAGGTTATAACTCAAGCGGGGAGAGGGTAGGGGCGGTGGGGCTGCAGGTGCGGAGTTAAGATAAAGTACTGACGTTATGCTCTATTCTGTGATTTAGGTATGACCTTCTGAACGCAATCTGCATTAGTAACAGCCGACAGGGGGCGAGAAAGCTCGCTCCGAGCCTCCAGTATGTTTTATTGGGAGCTAACACCTGCGTCATATGAAAGATGGGAAGAACAACTGTTCTGTAGGTTTCATCTATTCAAGAAACTTGAACAAAACATCTTCACTGAAACTTATAAATTCTGTAAGACCCTTTCCATCAAGGCTTATAGGGTTTTTGTATTATATGTAGACATAGACTTGCCCCCTTATTCATAGAAAGTTATGATCGACTTGCATTGGAATTACAAATCACATTTGTTCCTAAAAATGCTTTTCAAAACCATTTTAAACTGGCTAAAATCTCTATGAATAAGGGGGTTGGTTTTTAATTTGTTACTTGGTTTGCTTTGATCTTGACCGTTATACGATTGTCCTAACAAGAACCACTCAAAGCTATGCCAACAAAGGAATTACTTCCAAGTGCCCTGGACAATTTTCTTTGAAATGTCGGTATCCATCCTGTTGGAAGAGCTCTGAATTAGGCTCTGCTCTCATGTGCCATTGTACAAAACATTTATACAACGTGTAACGGAAAGGGTATATCTATCCGAAAGGGGTGAATAGTGTATCTGGTATAGAGTCTCTATGCATGGTTTCAGCTGAAAATTAATTTTCAAATATTTATTACCAAATGTTTGGTTTGGTAGAGTAATTGAATTCAAATCATAACAAACGTGTCACAACACTACGAGGGTCATTTTATCCTTACACGTCACTCTTCCGCGAACTTTAACTTTGGTGCTAGTGATGTGCAAATGTAAATTCAAATGTTTGGTATTTTACTACTATGTCTCATATGTTTGTAACGTGTAGATATAGGATTTTAAAACCCTTGCCGTCTAGTTTGTTATCACCCAAAGAAGCCGTGCACTTCGTATGTATATACCCTTTCCGTTACACGTTGTATAATCTATACCTACATTTCATGTATACGACAAGAAAGCCTGGAACGAATCGGCCTTACGAAGCATAGATTGTAATAACCCAAGAATGTATGCGTTTCCCGTTCCAATATTCCTATTTCTGCGGCCCCCAACGATTCGTATCGGTAAGTATGCGATCGAAACGCTGCAATAGCTCGCAATAGCCTCCAGCTGTTAATTCTGTGTTCTGCTACTGACTGGTCGTGACCTATTTGCAGCTTAGGAACAAAATGAAAGAATTTTACGACCACTTGGCGCAGTGGTTCGAGCGTCGGCCTCTCGGCTCACTGCACCGGGTGGTTGCGGGTTCGATTCCCGCCAGAAGCAAATTTCGGAAATGGCATTTTCGTAATTTGTCCTGGTTTGGGTGTCACTGGGATCATCCCCAGTCCATTATACGGTAGTCACAGTAGCGTTGCTTAGTTTGGCACATAAGGAATATTACGGCACTAAGGAATATTAAGCAGCAATTGATCAATTATGTTAGATCCTCTCCATCCAAAGGTTGCTTGGAAGAGATCACTATTAGTGATAAGCCCATTATCTCCTTTTGCTTTCTCCTTTTTTTAGCCTTTTAACTGTCACACTGCTGGGCAAAGGCCTCCCCTTTTCTCTTCCACAACTCCCGATCCTGAGCCATTTGCTGCCACGTTCCGCCCGCAAAGTTGACCACATCGTCTCTCCACCTTCGCCTCAGTCTGCCTCGTCGTCTGCGACCGTCTTATTATTATCCACTGTTAATATTTAATTTATTTCTAGTTTATTGTGTGTTATAACCATGGACCAATTACTAAGGGGACTGGCCTTAGGGCCAGTCCCCTTAGTAACTGAGTTGAGAGTCCCCCTGAGTTGCTTAGGCAACTCAGCCGAGTGGTCGGCCTAGTACTAACATCGACATAAAACGAAGCGAGTAGTTCAACTATTTACCGGTAGATAGAACAATGAAAATGAAAAAACAATGACCACGTTTTTTTTCATACTTATATCTAATAAGGGCACCTCTTTCTTTAGTCTTTAATAACGTCACGACTTTTTTATCCCCATTCGGGGGTAGTCAGAGACTTGAATGGCCATACACCACCACATTGTGGAGGTATTAACCAACTCAAAGCCCACGTTTCACCAGATAGTCAGAACCCAACGTGACAGGTGGTGAACCTTGTCGCCGTGTATACAGGAACTGACTATTACCTAATCCCGAGGGATAGGTAGGTTTCCTCACCATGTTTTCCCTCACCGTTAGCTAACTGTAAATTATGCACAATAAAGAGTTATCTATAAACCACCTGCATTACTCTCCACCATATTAACTAAGGGTACAGCTAAGCACAATACGCGATTATCTGTATTGCAGCAAATCCAAGCCTTGTAATCAATGAGGGTCCCACATGGCATTCGGACAACCCGGACCGGCAGATTATCTTAATGGCGCGATGTCCTCGAACACGAATTATGTATTCGTGGTACACAATCGGGCTAAATGAGAGGCCAATCAGCCAATCAGCCATCACCCGTGCACACGTAAACGGCACATTGACGGACGTGACGACAAACGGAATCGATAATTTGGACGCATGTTTAATGGCTGTAGTACAATAGGTACGGATGAGAATGGGATGTTAAAATATTGGTGGCAGAGCTAAGCTGTAGCCAATTGACTGCAGCTCATATACGGGCTGGTTCGACCAGGGTATAGTACCACTAACTCACAGAAGATCGGCGTGAAGTAGCTGCGATTCGCACGATGAATGAGAGAGTCGGAAACCCAACCCAACTCTGATAACAGGTAGGTATATAAACAGATAGGTAGGTATAGGTAGGTTGTTATTATTATTTTTATATTTACTAACACTTTTTAGCGTTAAACTACTAACATAATTATGGATGTAATATCTGGAAATAAATAAATTGAATTGAATTGAATAAACAATATGTATTCTAGAAGGTATCATGTAATAACAACATTAACAATCTTATCAGGAGTAAGTTGATTATTTGGCTTTCATTATAATGCGATGACACATAATCAGAGTGTATTTAGTGATAAAATGCTAATTAATTATGATTCCAAAAAAAATAATAGATATGATAGGTGTATTTACAAACTCATTAAATTTTCAAAGTGAAGATTCGATGCCCTTCCAACTTTAACAAACTTTGAAAGCCAAACAAACCGTAAGATTCAAATTACACTTAAATGTAACAGAAGAAACATTCCGTTGTACGAAAATACGTTTTTATTTCATGAATATTTGTCTTAGCTTCGGCAAACTTGGCTACAGAATGACGTCAATACACAGTAATAACACAGGCCCTGTTATGGGAAAACATCGTGAGATAGCCCAATATATTGTTTGGCTTAAAAAGTTTTAATAGAAGAAATAGTAATAACATTACTCTACCGTAGAGCCGCCGTCTCACGTTATATAAAGCCTACATAGTATACACGAATACTGAAAACGTATAACTCGTAATCGAGAAAATTGAAATATTCGCAATATGTAAAAAGAAAAGCATTTGTCACAGGAAATTATCTGTAAAAAAATACTTATATGTAGTAATTTCATTATGTATATTTATAGCATAGTAAGGGATTCGTTTAGAAACCAATCGTAAAATGAGATTGCACCTAACAAAAAATAATAAGCTTCACATAGTAAGAGAGGGAGGAAGAAAAGAGTAGAGCATTGGACAGAACAATCCACCAATGAACAATTCAATAAAAACAAATAGACTGACCTAATGAAATTCTGATTCATTACCGTCGGCTCATTAAAATTCCTTACAAGTGTTGTAATTATTCAACACAGAAGAGTGGGGCGGGGACATAATGTAAGTTTTAATGAAAGAAAGTACAGGTCCATTACGGATAGAATATTCATTTCCTGGCTGGCAGCGGCGCCCCCGTGCGAATAATAATGATACCCAGTTATTGTTATGGCTCCTATGTAAGCTGAATTAATTCTACGAGCTGCAATTTGCTACAAGAGCCGGCGATGGGGTTGCCAGGTGACAAAGTTTCCGAAGGACATTTCGGAGGGTTGTGAAGTTAGTGGGATTGCGATAGAGATGCTGACAAAAATCGTTTTATCTGTGGTAGCGTCATTTGTAAGGGTAATTTCAAAAATGTTGCTTATTAGCAACGCTAATTCAGGGGGTTCTAGGCACTATTGTCTGGTTAAAACAAACCATTTCTTTATTTTGCTAAATTTATACATCCGGGGTAGCATAGTATTTTAATTCCATTCACATTCATACAGATTTCTTCCATATCACTCATCCATCCATCTCTTCTTTGTTCTTCTCTTTCTGTATCTATACATCAATAGGTAGATTGTTAACCTACCTATATTAACGTAAGCTTTTTAAAAGATTTAAATACAGGGGGGTTACTTTGAAGAACGAAACGCAAGCTTCGGCTGACGGATCGTCCGAAGTACGGATTCGATGATCGTAATTTGACGTTTTTTCTTTCGTGGATCCTACTCTGAAAGTTATTTGACATTTACGATTTCAGCGTTTGACATGGTTTTGATCGTAGATCGAATCCGTACTTCAGATCCGTAACAGTAGGAAATCGCCGATCCGTCAGCCGAAGCTTTCGTTTCGTTTTTCAAAGTAAGCACCCTGGCATCCATCGCAATCCTCATATTGTCGAACTGTAATATAACTATAATAATGTAACTCAAGTTTTCATTTGTCTACTAAACAAGACAATACGTAAAATCATAGACTTAGGCTCGTATTAATAAATGCATCTCAAAATTGAGATCGATCTTAAGATGCTGTTTTTGACAGATGACAGATGGTCCATACATTTAACGTCAAAACTGCACCTCAAAATCGTCAACTTTGAGATGTATTTATTAATACAAGCATTAGAAAACTGAGTTCTAATCCGTTATCGAGTCACATTGTTGGCTACACTATTCGGCACCCACACTGGTGACGTTTAAGTTATAATACTTAACGACTGCCGGCCACTACGCCGGCAGCAATGTACTCAGTTTCGGATGGAGCTGACTCTCGCTTGAATTAACTGAGCAGTCGCTTGACATAACGTGTTAGTAGCATTTTTAATTAAGCAAAACAGTTCACACTAGACAGATGCCTTTGGGGCTAATTGTTGATAAACTAAATTTTGTTTTAAGTGCCCATAAATATTAACTTCGGTGTGATATGTTGATAGGATTTACCACAGAGTAAAGACTAAAGAAAGAGGTGCCCTTATTAGATATTTGTATGAAACAAAACGTGGTCATTGTTTTTTCATTTTCATTTTACTATTTACCGGTAAATAGTTGAACTACTCGCTTCGTTTTATGTCGATGTTAGTACCAGGCCGACCACTCGGCCGACTTGCTTAGGGCCAGTCCCCTTAGTAACTGGTCCATGGGATTTACCAATTCAATTCCTATTGCTATATTATTATAGAATCACAATATTTCTATGATCTTTTTTTGCCTACATTATCCCACATCTGAGCAAAGGTCTCCCCAAATACACTCCACATGTCTCTATTAAACGCTACTTTATGAGACTCTATGATCTTATGGAACTAAAAAATGTGATGATATGGTTTATTCCACTTTGTTCCCAACATAGTGCCCGTTGGATGATCAACTCAGATTAATATAAGTTGATTCTAACCAGATTTAAATACACACTGAATATCATCTTCCAAAGTAGTTCGCATGTTAATGAGATGAAGAGCATTAAATTAGATTCTTACGTAAATCCTACTAAAAGTCCCAGGTAATGTGAGCCGTTGCGACGACATTTTAAGGTTCCTTGAGTGCCTTGACACAAAGGTGCGGTATCGCAATAACCCAAACGACGTCTGATGATGATAACTAGACTTAATTTCACATTACACCATCCTAAGTTTGCGAATGTTGGATGAAGGTTACGCACATTAAGTTTCATTAACATAATACAGGTATAGTGGCGTAGTTACGTGGAATGATCCTACTTTGTCTCCTAAAGTGCTAAGTTCACTTGACCTTTGTATTCAGCTGACTAACGACCGAATACTCGTACGCAACACAAATTTGAGAACTGTTTAACTTTGAAGCGCCATTCAAAAAAGAATGGATAACGACGTCTCAAATTGTTAAGTTGGACTTAAATATTTGAGTTGCCTTTGAGTATTCAGCCGTAAATATCGCAACGGACAAATAATGTATTTCTGAAAGGCCATAAATCTTCTTCGTCTTTTTGGAATAAGTACTTCTTTCAGAACAATCTTGTAGAAGTTTGAATAGAGTACTTTTCATTACATGGTCAAAATCAATGATCAAGTATACGCTTAATGGATAATATTTTCATCAAGCAATAGGTAGCCGTTTGTTTGTCAAACTAGACAACGTGATTCGATTTAAACTAATTTCTTTACAGCAATTATTTTGGTCATCTACATCCAAATAAAGGAATATCCTACATCACCGAATTGTTGTACAGGTGTGTTCTCTATTCAACCAGCGACAAATCCTATAGGTTTATGCCCAGATGGCACGGCTATAGTAGGTAGTCTCATATGGGGACCGTCTTTCGTTTCCAAATGGAGCGACAATGTAAGTGGTCAAAGCGGAACGTTACTGTTGGCTTATTGACATTTCATTTTTCGAACGTAGGGGATAGTGCTTTGTGAGTTGGACAATATGGAACTGCTAAGGTCTGTATGTTGTTATTGTCGACAATACAGACAAATAAAATACGATATCTGGACAGGCTATTGCGGCGCGCACAAAATACGCGGTACAAGTAAATTTTTGTACATACTACATTCGGAGTCCTTACTACAAAGTAGGCTGTTACAAAATTGCAAGACACACGGTATGACAAACGGTCCATCGTCCATATGTTATGTCCAGTTATGAGCCTGTATACGTCCACTAAGGATACGTCCCCAAGAATTGCAAGAATTTCGCGTCCTCCGGCTGCCTGGGACGCTTTTGACGTCAGTTGTCTCGTTTGCTGGTTCGAGACGAACGACTATATGTTATGGATGCTAACAGATTTTGAAGATCAACTATGCGATCAAGGTGACGGAACATCCAGAAATACTAGTTTTTAAATATCAATGCAAATATGTGTTTGGAATCTAGTTAGCACAAGTTATTTTTATTACCTACTTATCATTATGAATGGACAGAAAACTGTTTCAAAAGATTTTATATGCATGTTTGGAATTCTCATGGCGTTAGCTATTTTTATGACCAAAAATATAACTACTACAAAAAATTAACGCAAATCACTAGTTAGGTACTATCTAAATGTATGAAACAGAATTAACATTATTAGGGGCCATTCTATTAAATTTAGTAATAGTAGTAAATAACGCAGTCAATTTCCTATGGTACCATTAAATTATCTTAAATCCAAGTTTAATCGTAGTTTCGAACAACAAGTTTAATAAATTACGACCAAAAGTACCCTGAACAAAACAACAGCTGCATATCATGGTGTTTACAATGGATTATGAAAAAAGTTGTTCCATCGAACAAGAACAACTGCGCAAACAAACATTAATGGTAACTAAGTTAACACTAGATAGAGAACGGAAATTTCGAGATGTGCAGGCATGACGAGGTGGCCGAGAGGTTAAGGCGTTGGACTGCTAATCCAATGTGCTCTGCACGCGTGGGTTCGAATCCCATCCTCGTCGATAATTTTTAGTTAGAAAACTTTTTATTTTCATACAATTATCTGCTTTTCGTTAATTTTCAATTTACTAGGTTAAGGAGAGTTTTTAATTAGGTTTTTAAAAATGAATTTCGTAATCTAAACACACTCAAGACAAAAAAGGGAAAAGTGCTTCTCCACGAGAATTAATAATGAAGTTTTAATTTAGGGCTGTTCTTACAAAGGTAAGTTCTAACGTGGAAAAAAATAATCTTTTAGCTCTTTTTAGTTAAGTTTCGCTGGACCTACTTACTCAATATGAAAATGTTTTATGTGTAAAAAGAAACATTTGGGGTGGAAAGCAAAATTTAATAACAAAATGGAGGAAAAAAAACGTTAGACGGCCTCTTGCGAGAATCGAGCGAACATCACCGCACATAATCCTCTTTGTTCCAAATTAGATAAATTATGGCACAAAAAAGACCGCACAAAGGAGGGCTTGCGGAATGGATGGCAATAAACATTGCGGATGTCAAATTCACTCGGAATGCTAAATCGACGCGTCTTAGACGTCCTCATGTGTTTGTCAGGTTTAATGCGAGCAAATTCGGAAACGTGATTTACAGGTTACGCGAGGAACACCGTATACTCACATCAAAAAATCCAGTCGAAATGAGAATCTTCTATTTTTGAAGCCGGTTAAAAATGTCGCGTTTCACACTATAGTATAGAGCAATAACACACCGGGAAATCAGGCGACGTCGCCGGCCACGTATCCAAACAATTTGTATTGACTGGCGACGTCGCCAGTCCGTCGCCAGGTATGTTACCTGCCATACATTACAATACGAATAGTTGGCTTCGGTGGCTGGTGACGTCGCCATGGCTACCCGGTGTGTTATAGCCCTTAAGTGACTTCCTATCCTATAGCGTCTAAGCGTAATCTTTTTGTTGCCATCTACTTCAATATTACAGCTTGCTAATAGATCGATCTCATGAAATATTAATAATATACATTGTAAAATCGAATTACAAAGAACCACAATTCGTTCATCTAATTGTCTTATATTTAACGCAATACTACCTTCACGAAATGTCATAGTTAACCGCTATTTTTGAGCCTCACAACTGGAAAAAGCTGTTTACCTGTAACAAACAAACACAATACGATTAGCCTCATACGTTACATATTAAAAGGCAGAGAACAAAAAGAATAAAACGGCGGGATTTAATAACGTCAGACGTCACTTGTCACGTCCCCAGCCCCCATATTCTACCTACGGCATAATACATATAGAACAGTATGATCCCTCAGTTGAGATACATAAATGAGTATGCGTAGCTAATAGCGGACCTTCTCTAGTTGTAGAGGTCTATACAGAAGAAGAAGCTTCACCTTAAGTCTCTACGGATAATCTTCCTCCAACTCCTGCTATTCTTTCTTTTGATTAAGTCCAAGACAACTTAGATTTTCCCCGGATCTAGCCGAGGGTGAAACCTTAGCGTCAACGTTGGACACCATTGGTCATCGTTGGTCTTGGATTACAGAAGTAACAGTGGTGGGAGTATGTGGCGGGCCTAGTCCCATAGAAAAGTCTACACTGCGCTGAACTAGTAGAGCGAGCAGTCATAATCACAACATTTAAAGTAGTATGTATGAGAAAGTGCGTGAAACCCTACCGAGCACGCACTGCCATAATAATGAGAGCAGCTAGACTATTCTCCAACGACAAACTCACTTCGCACGCGTGAATTTGCAGGTGATATGTAAAATTTTGTATTGAAATATGACATTTCACTAGAAAATTCACGCGTGCGAAGTGAGTATGACGTTACAGAATAGCCTAACAGTAACGTACTTTTAGTGTCATCTGCGCTGAACTAATAGAGCAGTCCCAATCAATTATATTTTATCTATTAGAGAGTTATCTAGTAGCTAGTATTATGCACGTAATGGCCTTACTTCACCCGTCCTCCAAGGTACTAGACACGCAGAGGAATTCCTTCACTCATCGACAATGTGTAGTGTTAGGATACGAATAGCTCAATAGGAAGAACGCTTCTGTGCGAAGTTATATTACTTTCCTCATTATATTATGCCTAAGAGTAGTAAGTAGAGTAGGTACGTGTTTCTTCTAACCGCTTGTACTGTTGCCCGCCCGCCATTAGATCGGCGTCTAGGAAATGGCTTTGTTTCCTCCCACCACGCCGTCGGTTCCGGTGGGAAATAAAATGAATGAATATCACGTTATAAGACGCCGAGGGGATTGAAAAATAACCTAATGGTGAACACGCCAAAGTATATAAAGCCTTGTCTCGTGAAATTAGGTTGAGGTAAATTTCACTCGTCTCCGTGCCATGTGACGTAATGAGTTGTGTTGTTTGGAAGCGTTCGTTGGTTGTTAAATGGAACCTTTGTAAAGATCTAGAGTGAATTTAAAACATATGTCTACCCTTACAATTTTAGTTGTATTTCAGTCTACGTTAATTTGACTGATTACCGACATTCACAATATCACAGAAAGACTGTCGTTTGGCTTCCGAGACCAAACCTCGGTAGACCAATTGTTAAAACATTTCTAGGCCTGACTGGACTGCCTATGCAACTATCATAGAATTTATAATAGTAACTGGGACAGCAATTAAATTCAAACGTTTCGATTTAGAACAACATTAATTAAGGTGTGAATTAATTAAGGTGTGAAGGTAGAAAAACATTAAATAAGTGTATTCTAAATTCTCGGAAATAAAATGTATAACAATAAATTGCTCGCCACTATAGAGGGGTGAGACACAAGGGAGGGGAGCAATTCAATTTGGACGTATTTAATTCATGGGGAGCAAAAAATACACCAACACAACTTATTTCCCACGCGGCTTGTTACAGGCATACCTTATACATTCCCAAATGTACACTTCGGGCCAAACATATCAATGTTGGATGGGTTCTGTGAATATTCATTGGATAGTAGGGATGCGGTTTGCAGTGAGTTCGCAAACATTTACAATAGTGGGGGCAGGGTGGAAAAATGCTCGTATTTCACCAACCATTGAGGTAATTCGAAAGTCGCTACCAAAATACGGGCAACCCTATTTACGGAATAAATTACACGAGTTTCTTAAGCGACGGCTTGACGTTCAGTAAATACTATGGTTTATTTATCATAAACCGTGGTCCAAACTGATCGTGTAGACTAGTGTACTGATGGATGTTAGTATTTACCACGAATTTCAATTCCAGAATGACAGTTTGTGGTAGCCTACACGATTAGTTTGGACCACGGTCACCCACGGTATCGTGTCAGTACGCGTCACAAAAGCAATAGAGTGGACATATCTTCTGAGATTGCGGATTACACCAAGCGCTAAGGTAATATCCATACATGCTTTCGTGTTTCATTTGACGTCTGCACTGTACGAACTACGTCACACAGTACAGTCCACAGTATATACTGAACGTCTAGCCGTCGCCTTAAAGACATCAATCGCGAGATGATGACAATAAGCAACGCTTTCGCAGTCTAAATTCAAAATCAACGACACGCCGCGGTTAATTCGTAAATTCAATTGAAAAAAAAATAGACAGCCCTAAAGTCGATGCACATTCAATCCGCATTGCGTGCATTGCAAATAGCAAACACCAGCAAAAATACAGGTAGGTACTCGGCGATTAAAATAACGAACAAACCTCCCGATTCCCGCCATTCACGGGCGAGTGGTGCCTCTCAATACATTGATTACGATACGAGCTCCCAGCCCGCGGTGCAGTTTACCATTCCATGTTTAATATACGGGGAACCGACGCAACGTTTTCCATTTATTGCGAAATTGCGATACCAACATTTTTTAAGAATGTTGTGGGGAAGCAGGGATGTATTCCACCTTTTTTTACAAATAAATTATATCAACAGCAGATTGCTACTAAAAAAAAGATTATAAAAAAAATAG
The DNA here is from genome assembly GCA_947859195.1 of Drymonia ruficornis. Taxonomy (NCBI): domain Eukaryota; kingdom Metazoa; phylum Arthropoda; class Insecta; order Lepidoptera; family Notodontidae; genus Drymonia; species Drymonia ruficornis. The sequence continues at coordinate 3,081,901 of OX401921.1, forward strand.
ATGAAGTGAAGAATCGATAAATCAAATATGAACTCAACAAAAATTATCATTGACTATACCATCAAACAAACTGGTAAAACTACAGTTTTAAACAAACATTCCCCTCCACAGTACAGAACTAACATTAAACTATGAATATTGATCAGTTGCGCAAGTTTAATTTCATTATCGCTACTGTAATTTAAAATTAAAGATCAAAAGTTCAATGGGGACATTTACACGGTTCCGTGTCACATCGGTTCAGACACGAGAACACGAATTTGTGTTGGTCACGCGATTTGTGTTGGCACAGGAATTAGGAACGGACATGACATGCCACTATAATGGTAGAGGTAGTGTATCATAATTATAGGCTAAGGTGCGTTTTGGGTATTGTAAACGATAACATAGATATTTAAAAACGAACTATACTCATTGATCAAGCGACTGTAGCCTAGGGGTGAACAGGTTGGGCTAGCAATCAGAAGGTCCCATGTTCGATCCCCGGTGGGGCATGCACCAATGGATGAATTTTCATCTATGTGCATAATTTACAGTTCGCTGACGGTGAGGGAAAACATCGTGAGGAAACCTACCTATCCCTCGGGATTAGGTAATAGTCAGTTCCTGTATACACGGCGACAAGGTTCACCACCTGTCACGTTGGGTTCTGACTATCAGGTGAAACGTGGGCTTTGAGTTGGTTAATACCTCCACAATGTGGTGGTGTATAGCCATTCAAGCTTCTAACTACCCCCGAATGGGGATAAAAGTCGTGACGTTACACACTATACTCATTGATGTATTATTTTAGCAGATATGATACCTCCTAACATTTCAATCACAATACTTGTGGTCAGCGCACCACTACAGGCAGCGGAATTCACACATCTGTTATCGCACTTGCAATTCGAAAATTAACTAAACAAGCATTTCGATGCCGGTTATTCACCAGAAGGGCTAGACAAGTGGCTGACGTCTACAAGCGTTCCTTCAAATCGCTACGCTTCATGTATGGAAATGACATAAGTCACGTGATCTACATAGCGACGTTTGACATTTCCGTACATTGTGAAGTCTATTCGATTAGCGTTCATGCCACTTGTCTAGGGGGGCAGAAGATAAGCCGTATTGACTACACCGACATGTTTTCAACGTTATTTGCCACGAATTACTGAGTTGTACAGTTTCCATGGACTCTATTTGGTAGGAAATACTATTTTAAACTGTCACATGGGTTCCTCTCTCTTGGTAATGTCTTAGACGATACTTCAGAATTTTACTATAAGTCGTTAGCTTTCTCCTAATGATAATTCGGGCAATATAGATTAATGGTAACCACTACTCGGTACGCATTGAACACAAAGCATTTAATTTGTTTTTAGGGTTCCGTACCCAAAGGGTGCCAACGGAACCCTATTACTAAGACTTCGCTGCCCGTCTGTCTGTCCGCCGTCCGTCTGTCAGCGGGCTGTATCTCACGAACCGTAATAGTTAGAGAGATTAAATTTTCACAGAATGTGTATTTCTGTTACCGCTGCAACAACAAAACTATTTCTTTTTTTAAATAAAGTGGAGTTCCATACAATAAACTTTATATTTTTTTATGTTTTTATTCTACGGTGGTACGGAACCCTTTTATGTGCGAGTCCGACACGCACTTGGCGGGATTTTGATTAAATTATTTTCAGAGACAGTCGAAGCGTACTAACCATACATAATAAAGTCGGCAGCCTTGTTACGTTACATTAAATTAAATTAATGATGTTACGAATTCGTTTCATCTATCATTAACCAATCTAGACCATGGGCGTTACAACTACAAGGTTATTCGACACACGCACCAAATTATCACTTTTTAATTAAAATCAATAGTCTGTCTTTGGTATCGGGCCGTGATGTTAACAGAAAGTTTGTTCTTGGTCTTATTTAATTTATACTTGTCTACTTTGAAAGGTTTAAAAATGGAACCTATAAGCAGATACCAATAAACCATACTCCCCCTCCTCCCTCCCCCCCCTAACCAGCATATAGAAATAAGCATTACCATTACATATGTGACCACATCTGACGTTGATAATTGCTATAAAAAGACTCGTATCCAGTAATTGATTGCTTTTTAAAAATAATCTATACATATAATAAGAATGTAAAATTAGTCGCGTCTGTACATTCGAAATATTTGGAAAAAAAATAGTGGGGGGGACTTAGATTGACCAGCAGAATTCATTTTTATCATTTTTAGAATTTTTGTCTGTGGGTATGTTTGTATGTTTGTATGTTTGCTCAGATTTTCGAAAGAGCACAACTTCGAATCCACCGCATGGATTTCAATGAAATTTAGCATGGATATGACTAATAGTCTAACTTAACATCTAGGATACTTTTTTTTTCGAAAATGTTTAGGGTTGCCACAGAAAATTCAAAAAACTACTTAAAAATTCTAAATGTTTGAAAGAGCACAACTTTGAATCCACCGGATTAATTTCAATGAAATTTGGCATGGATATGACTAATAGTCTAACTTAACATCTAGCATATTTTTTTTTTCGGTAAAGTTTAGGGTTGCCACAAAACATTTAAAAACTACCTAAATATTCGAACACGCACAACTTCGAATCCAGTGGATTGATTTCAATGAAATTTGGCATGGATATGACTAATAGTCCAACTTAACATCTAGGATATTTTTTTTATAAAATATTAGATTGTAAATTTTTATGACCACACGGAAATTCTAGCCAACAATAAGTTTTAGTTATTGAAATACGTCTATTTAGAGCGGAGCCCTACGGAGCCCTACGTTGTGTGTGATCCGACACTATTTGGAATACATAATCTTAATTTTAATAATAATAATAAATATTTTATTGCTGCGTTCTACCATCTTAAGTTTCGTTTTTCTTAACTAGATGTCGCTATACTTAAAATCAGACAATACCTGCCTTGCACCACATGTCAAAATTTAATATCTTCCTTGCTTCAAGAAATTTAGTTTTTTTATTCCTAATTACGTATAAAAAATATTAAGCGGGTCTTTGTATCACGCGGAATCTTAGACATTAACTCTGGAATTCATCTCCACAGTACTAATGCCGTAGGGAAGCTACCTACCTAAGAAGTAAGTCTCTAGACTAGGTCCTCTAGGACCTGCTGATTTTGAATTAAGTAGTAATAGAAACACAGACATTGAACTCTGAACTCCAACCCCTCAGGAATGATGCTGCTGGGTAACTGCCTGCTTAAACCATAAATCTGGAGGACCTGCTAACTTTGAATTAGCAATTAGGGTATCAAGTAGAAACTTCTCAGGCGAGGTCGCGTTTCCGATCCGGCGCTAGAATTTAAGGAAAACATGTAAAATGACTACTTGTAAGTGCCCTCCTAGGCCTAAATATAATAAACGCTTTGACTATTGACTTAGACGATAAACTCCGGACTCTAACTTTTTAAGCACGATGTTGCGCAGTGACTCTTACCTAAGCCGTGAGTCTGGAGCACTCACTCATTTTAAATAAGGAACATGGGTATCAAGTACAAACTTAAACATTGAGCTCTGGAGTCCAACCGCTCAGTCGTGATACTGTGAGTAACTACAGATATAGATAGACGGATACAGATAGACTGGTACAGACAGAGATACTCACCTACCGATAGATTACAGACAGACCGATTCAGACAGACAGATACTTACAGCTAAACTGATACACACAGACAAATAAAGTCAAACTTTTGTTATACAACTAAGGCGCCAGGCAAGCGTACGGCCCACCTGTTGTTAAGCAGTTACCGTTCCCAATAGATGCTTGCAACCAAAGGCATCGGTAGCACGTTTCCAACCTGAAGGGGAGTGGGGTTAGTGGGAGGGGACGGGGAGGTGGCTGGGTTGCGCTTCCGGCTCTCTCCCTCATCATACGAAACGAAGGTAAATTAGCTACTTGAATGCCGATCTCCACCTTACTGGTCAGACTCTACCACCTTACTGGTATAGACTGGTACAGATAGACAGCCACGGACAGACGAACTCAGACTGATGCTGACTGACGTAATACAGATTAGACGATAGACAAAATTATATTTAAGGGCTTCACCGACTGGACGCGGACGGAGTCGCGGGCACAGCTAGTAGAAAATAAAAGTCGTAAATCCGCTTAGTTCTACTAAGCTTTCTTTGTTATTGTGCAAGGGGCATCAAAGAAGATTATTTTTATAAAACTGTAGCTAACAATATTTCTTTCATTTTCTTACTTACATTTTATATGTTTATTTTTATGTGACTACATTGGCTAACAAGCGTACGGTCCGCCTGATGTTAAGCAGTTACCGTATCTTATAGATGCTTGCAATACTAAAGGCATCGCTCGCACGTTGCCCAGCTGAAAGGAAGTGGGACAGAGGGAGGGGAAGAGGGGAGACGTTGGGGTTCCGGCTCTCTCACTCATCGTACGGAACACAGCCATAGTAGAAAGATGGGTAGTAAGTTATCTTCATAGATACGCACCGCGCGCGGCTTGTATGTGTGCGCCATGCGTATCTATGCGTCGCGCACGCACACTCAAACCAAAACTAAACCCGGTTATCAGTGCGAAACAATGCATGTGATGATTGAGTGTGCGTGCGCGACGCATAAATACGCATGGCGCACACATACAAGCCGCGCGCGGTGCGTTTCTATGAAGATAACCTACTATTCATCTTTCTACTATGACGCAGCTGTAATAGCTACTATACGCCGATGATTTCTGAGAGAGATTTTATCCTACTACCCCGGTCGAGCCAGCTCGTTTATGAGCTGCAGTCAATTGGCTACAGCTTGGCTCTACCAATAATAAAAACATGGCCATTTCTATGCAGCGGTGTTCACCTGAAATTTTATCATAGCTATGGTTTTACACGAATATATCCGATGTCGACGGTACCATAAAACTTATCAGGAACCATCTTGCACCCTTGCACCCTTCATGCTTGGTATAAAAAATTACACGTGCATGGTAATTGATGGAGGTCAAATTATGATGGTAACTGGTGATAAGTCGCGTGCTTAACTTTAACATGTACGTGTTAACTATAAAGACCATTTGTCCGTTCACACGATATCTGATCCATGGTCAGGTTAATGAAGACTCATTTAGTTTTTACGGTAAAATATTAATTGCACATAATTATGAGCACTTAATCGGAATACTACCTATCATTTGCCTTTTGACTTTAATAACTGCCTCTACTGCTCCAGACGATATTCAAATCCAAATAGTTTATTTCGTTTAGGCCTACGGGAGTGCTTTTTGCCTACGGGAGATTGTGTTGTTTGCTGATGATACTTCTTTATTATTTAAAATTAAAAGACAGCTTCTACATTATGACGATGTGAACAATGCACTCGCTAAAGTCGTAGGTTGGTTCAATGTAAATAATCTTTTGCTCAATGAGAATAAAACTAAATGCATAAAGTTCTCGACACCTAATGTAAGACAAATAGGAACCAATTTACGACTGAATGGTGCAGAGTTGGACGTTGAGGAGTCAACTGTCTTTCTGGGAATTACCATAGATTCCAAATTGCAATGGGGTCCTCACATTAAAAAACTGTCAAGCAAGCTGAGTTCTGCGGCATATGCTGTTAAAAAAATTAGGCATTTAACTGATGTAGACACAGCTAGAATTGTTTATTTTAGTTACTTCCATAGCATAACGTCGTATGGCATACTGCCTTGGGGGTGCTCTGCAGATTTAAATTCTATATTTGTACTGCAGAAAAGAGCTATAAGAGCTATTTATAACCTAGCTCCTAGAGTCTCCCTCAGAGAAAAATTCAAAGAAATAAATATTCTAACTGTGGTGTCACAATTTATCTATGAAAACCTAATTTATGTTAAGAAAAATGTCAACAACTTTGAAAAAAGGAGCGATGCTCATTCGATAAATACACGGAATAAACACAAGCTATCCGTACATGTAACTCGTCTCCACAGAATAAGTAATTCCTTTGTAGGACAATGCATACGCTTCTACAACAAACTTCCTAAAGAAATCCGAGATTTGCCTGTTAATAAGTTTAAAACTATAGTTAAAACTAAACTCTGTCAAAAGGCCTATTACAAAATCTCGGATTACTTGGAAGATAAATCAGCTTGGGACTGATCGCTCAAATACACTTTGTTAATAACAGTGACATGTTAAAGTGTAGCGTGTCTTGCCTTGCTTATTTCGGAAGGCAGCACACTGGAGCTATTGTTTACCAAATTACATTGTATTAAAATAAGTAAATGGCGATTTAAAAAAAAAAACAATGTCAAAAAGACAAGCCCGCTGAGTTTCTTGCCGGATCTTCTCAGTCGAGGTCGCGTTTCCGATCCGGCAGTAGAATTTAAGGAAAAAATGTAAAATGACAATTTGTAAGTGCCCCCGTAGGCCTAAACAAAATAAACGCTTTGACTTTGACTGCTTACAAATTAGATTTTTTGGATGTGCAACGCGACTTCGACTGAGAAGATAGTATACAGGGTTATTGCTAAAACACTAACAACCTTGCAGGGGCGTATTACTGATATCAAAAACAATAACTTTTGTTCTATGACTTTTTAGAAAACAAAAAATCACACTCTAAAATGTATGAAACAAGAAAATATGATCATCTGGAGAATAGCCGTGGTACGTTTAGGTACTTTAGGGCAAAGTGGAATACAACCACGTACCATGGCTTTCGTCTAGATGAGAAAAATAATTTTTTTCATACATTTTAGAAAGTGTTTTTTGTTGTTTTTTTTGTTTTGTAAAAAGTCATAGAACCAAAGTTGTTGTTTTTAATGTCAGTAATACGCCCCTGCAAGGTTGTTAGTGTTTAACCAATAACCCTGTATAGCAATTGAATATACTATCACTATAACTAATATTGGTACACAAACCAAAACAAACTTAATGTATTTCAGTTCTTCTCACATTGTTAGCTGTTATGACAGCTGAAAATATTGCCATGAAGAATTAAGAAGAAGAATTACGACAAAAGATATTGTCTTTTGTCGCAATTCTTCTTCCAGGGGGCTTACCACGAACTCTTATTGCGATTCAATTACAGGAACGTTTTAACGATTCAGCGTCTTTTTGTGCAATGACGTACCTTATTGTCATGACAATAAGAAACGTCATTCAAGAAATGGCCGCTGAAACGTTATAACAAAACTGCTATAAGAGGTGGTGGTAAGCCCCCTGGTCGTGTCGGATTGCCGTCCCATCAGACTATGAGATTGAGTGAAGATAGTGCACCTGTGCTTGCGCACACACTTGTGTACTATACTATCTCCTGCGCAGATTGGTCTCCGTCGAGATTAGCAGATTGGCGCCTGTGCCCGAACATCGGGTAAGAGGCCTATTTATTATTAAACTAAATACAACCTTACTAGTTGTTAGGTGAAACTTTACTATACCCCCACAAGGTTTACACACAGTATTTAGTTACCTTACTAATCGTAACCTAACGCCGAGTTCTCCCTGAATTTGAGCGCAATCTCTCACGTTTCAGACCCGTTACCCACTCGACAAGGGAAGCCAAAGGAAAATTAGGTCGATTTAATTCCCGCTAAACCTCGAGGAATGCCTTACTAGCTTCACGCACGTGTTTGTATTTCAGCATGTACTGTGTAAGATATAAGGATATAAAAGCTTTGTAAAGCGTCATGTCTAGCGTAATTTACGCCACGTTACGTCGCGTAATTTATTTTGAACTGATTTTGCGTCTCACTCACTCGTAGTTTGTTTTTAAATTAACTAGTTTTTTTTATAGGAAATGGCAAAGAAGCGTACGGTCCGCCTGCTATTAAGCAGTTACCGTAGCCTATAGAAGCTTGCAATACTAAAGGCATTCCTCGCACTTTGCCGACCTGAAGGGGATCTACTATTTACGTGTTGAAAAAATGTTCCAACACGTAAATAGTAGATTATTCTATCTACCTACTAGAACTCGTAGCTTCATGATTTTATTTTATTTAGTAAGTATCAGCGACCTACCATTGTATATTTTTGCTTTTTGTTACAGAAAAAATATAGCATGACGATAAGCGTGGCGAACGGTGAAAGAACTTTTGAAAAATAATAAACTCCATTCCTTTTTTATAAATAAAAACTACACAATATTCAGACTTGTTTGAAATATTTACGATCGCTTAGTGAAAACTGAATGGATCTGATTTAAAATTACATTTCAATGTTATTTATTTGAAAAAAAGACATGCAAATTTCGAATGGTTGCGTCTACATCAAGCTCATACCGCGCCCTAGCTCTTGGTTTTGACGTCTAAACGCATAGACATAATGGCATAGAATGAGTGCTCGGGTGAGGCATACGAGGAATCTGGACGCACCAATTGAGATTTTTCATTACAAAAAGTCCATCTTTCAAATTCACCCGTTCTGCCAACATGCATTGCCAAATAATACCGCAAATTAAAACAAAGAAATCGTACCCTAAATAACCCTGGAACTCAAAAAAACCGTCCGACGCGTCCCGCAATAAGTCTCCGTTCCGACCATCGTCCAGCGTATGCCGTAGATAATAAATGGCCCTTTCTCTTTTTTCCACCTAGACATATTGCGGGCCAATTCGCCCCGGGGATAGGGGACCCTTCTAATTCAATTAGCGACTAGTTTTCTTCCTAAATGATCGGCTCCGACTTGTCAGACATGCTCAAAGAGGGAGCTATTGTTTTGACATTTACCTGATTGGATGTCCAAATTGGACATGTCGTGGATAAGAGTATTATTGAAATCCCAAATGATCTAGTAAATAAAAGAAATACAAATGCAGAAAATAAAGCTAATATAATATACCAACTACTTTATTCAGCGCTTACAAACTTTTTCAATACCTATACAAAGTCAAAAGTTAGTACTTAATAAAAAAATATAAACTTTCGTTTATGCCTTTCGAGACTCTAATCAGACGAAAAAGTTGTCGCCCCAAGGAGCTAGTTAGAAAGTTATTGGTAATAATAAAATAGGGTTTACACATAAACCCAAAAAGCAATCATTAGTCGAAGTTTTTCAAGATAAGACTCGGTAATAATAATGACCACAAGATGAAGTGGTAATTTATGTAAGTACACCCCCGTATTATTTTTCTTTAGATCCTCTCCATCCAAAGGTTGCCTGGTAGAGATCATTATTAGTGATAAGGCCGCCCATTTTCCACTTTCTGTGTAAATTGTGTAATTATTTATAAATGTTTATTTTTCTAGTGGTGGATTAATAAAGAGTTATCTATCTATCTATGAAATTGAAATTAATATTATGAAATGGATCCGTCAAGAAAGCACAAACAACCATACTAATAAACTGAGCATTTATTTCCTACATCTATAATTCCAAATAAGGTAACCGACATTTAAATACATTATAATATTTCTTAATGAAAGCCTTATATTTTCATCAGGCCAGATAAGTAACCGTATTCGTGCGATATAGCCCGACCCAGCCCACAGGAAAGGCCGACGCTTCCTTCCGTCCCAGGCCTGCCCTTTATTACGACTTTATTACGCACAATGAAAATCATATTTACCAAGATAGAAGTCATAATAAACACATGCGCGTGAAGTATGGGGGCACGATTCTTTTATTATGAAATTTTTAGGCACCCCTCCCTGTCACCCTCGCCTACATTATTACACAAAGAATCTCAAAACTGTATGCACGCCTCGCGCCGCGTCTATCTGCGTCGTTGTCACATTCCTGCATTATGTAATCCAGCTGAGAGTGGTTCGCATTTTTCATCGTGAGATTTCAAGTGTACGCTCCGCACACCTGTCACTGGTTTCTTTTCAGAGGGGAATATTACATTACGTCTTTGAAAGCAGCGTGACAGGAGGCGGCGCAAACGGCGCGCGTAGTCGACGCTGCTGCTGTCAAACCGTCGATTGCAACGGTCGGCGCTTGGGTAATGTGATTTGTATGGAGATAATACTACATAATAGGCCATTGTGTGTGCATAGTCTGGACCGTGACGAAATGTAGCGTCGATTATGTTGGGATACTTTTTTTTGATAATTACGGATTGAGCAAGAGGTAAACGTAGTGCCTTTGTGGCCAGTTACAATGTGGTGGCAATTTTGATGATATCAATTTTTTTTTCTACACCAATTTTATACTTTGTAAGCTCCATAGACATACATTTTTTTTTTGTAAATATATAATTTTGTAAACCGTGTGTCCCTGAATATAGTGCACACAGGAAAAGGGGTGAAACTAGATCAAATATTTATCGATAAAAAATATTCGATTCAACCTTTTTTTTACTACTGAAGACCTCTGTAAAACATTTTCATATTTTTATTCATTAATTGCGTATATTTAGCTGAAATAAAAAACAATAATGATGCTTAACTATAGTTACTGCCAAGGGGAAAAAAAACAATCCACAAAAAAAACCTGTCATCAAGTTAAATAAATCAAATTGTTCAATCAAATAATTCAAATTGAAGAAACTTAGATTTTCTGCGCATTTTTTTTATAAATTATATTTTTTTGAGATTTTCTATTTTTTTTACCGATAAATGTTGGTCTAGTTTTACCCATTTTCGTATGTGCACTATATTCTGGCAGGCTGTATTTCTTCTCAAACCCTTTTCCGCGTGTGTTGTGCTATTATTATAGCAGAAACAGGCACCACAAGGCTTTGTATCCGTAACTATGAATTAAGTCGCCGCACAGCAACCACACCTCGCGCATAATTGGTTCCGTACATGTTATTAGCTGAAAAAGTTCGTAAAAAGTTTACATAAACTCGTTTCGTGCGGGGGTGTTCCCGTGGAAAATAACTTTTTAAACGTTTTTGCGTTAGATTGCTGATAATTTTGTAGAAAACATTTTTTTATTAAGTTGCTGTATTCACAATGTTGCTTTACCTGGAAACTACTAGCTTTGCAGTTTTATAGGTATTATTCGATTATTTTTTTCAGATTAGTTACCTGTAGATCCTTAAAGCACCGTCGATGATACACACGTTAAAACAGTGTGAATTCTTCAAATCGGTTCTTGCATAAATTAAAATAGAAAATAATAAAAATAAAGCATTTTGTAATGTGTGTAAAGGTTAGCAAATGAGAACGTCGAAAATGATTATTTTGGTGTTAAAAACCAAACTGCGTGCAAAGTTAACGGTTTATTTCGTTCGATCGCTCACAAGTTTGCCACTACATAAATAACTTGAACATATTAGCTGAAGTTCTGAACACAATTAGCGAGCATAATTAATAACTTCATAGCTTTACACTTTACTGCGGCGTTTAATAAACCGATCGTGCGGGTTCGCAATAATGTTCAACTTGTTTTATATTGAAATATGTATTTACAGTGTCTACATAAAGTAATTATTTTTTATAAGTTAGGCCATGAGTCTATCCCATCTCTGGGAAAATGCCTTTTTTCGTCCACACCACTCTGTTCAGAGTAATTTCCGGTCACGTCTTACCCACAAAGGTAGGTTATTACCATCGTCCTCTGGGTCAATGCATACGACGACGGCCATTAGCAGATACTGCTATTTTTATAAGTGAAAATTATGAGATCAATTAAGTCATATTGCCCTTATTAAACAAGACATTTTTACTACGGGCATACCACCCCAGTTCTTTACATAGCAAATTAACACCAAAACCTTCCATAATTTTAGAGGCCAGGTGCTTAATCGTAATATAACAAGGGTCATTTAAATTAAAATGTAATTCCGGGAGATTGGAACTGCCGTGGAAATTGCAAAGAATGACAATTTATAGTCTCAGCATGGGATGGACCCATTTCGGGTTCCCGCCCTTAAAAATGGGCAAGGGACCTTCGGAGGATGGCCCTGTGCATCTGTCACTGCTCAATATTTCAGAATTGAGTGGACTTTGGACCCTTTGTTAGGGGTCCTATGGATATTAATATTGAAAGCTAGGCTTCGTGTTAAATGTGTTATGCCGGGCTAGGATGTTGGGAGTATGCCTTGGTGCTCGTTATTTACGGCCCTTTGTTAATTATTCCCTGGACACTGCAGTAGCACGTTGTTATGAACAAAATAATATCGTCAAAGTCACCTTCAACCGCTGGTATGCCGTGATTTTAGAAACAATAGAAAATTAATTGTGTCAAGCGCAGATCATGTGTTCCGGTATACAAAACAAATGTGCTGTCTTACCGCTTCGTATAAAATAAGACGGCATCAAGACAGGCTAATTACATATCAATTTAAAGCTGAACATCTACTTCTAAACAGTGTTAAGTGTTCTTCAACCTGTTTTTATTGATATTTTTCCCCCTGAGATTCTTCAAACATTCCCTGACGTAAAAATTACTAGAATACTTCATACTTGTCTACAAAGCTTAAGTGCTTTGTAGACGTAACTTCAAAACATTTCAACATAGTTTTGCAGAACGAAAAATATTATTCGAAAGTGTCGTGCAAACAACATTTCGTCCCAACATCTCACTTTGAGTTGCGAATTTGTACAAACTGAACACTATTGAATACTTATAAAACGAATGGGAAGAATGGGCCTCCTCTGAGAGCCATCGACTGCCGGTACGTGACGCGAAACGCAAACTTAAACGGAACGCGCGACGTTTAGTGGTGGTTACCGTATTATGGTACAAGTTATGAGTTACAGACTTTGGAGATAAGGTAAACACACGTTTACTTTTTAAAAAACTCGTTGTATCAATAAAATGATGCTCTACGTTTAAATTTTGTACAAAAAAAAAATACCAGCAACTTTTTTGCCATGGTGTATTTTTGGAATATGTACTCAAAGAATGATATGGAGAGACATCTGTATTTAGTGAGCAATAAATTCCAGACTATATAAAAAGGTTTGAGAATACGATTTAAAAAGTAAGATAAAATATTTCACATTTTTAGCCCCAAAAGCACCGTCTCGTTCACTGGACTAGAAATGTTTGTTTTAAGTAAATCAACAAATTTTAAAAATGCTTTATTCTGAAAAGCTCTTAACTTTTATTTAACCCTTTTATCAGCCCTTCTATATTTTACACCATCGGGTAATAGCTTTAGAGGCTCGTGTGATCTAACCTTGAAACGAATAAGTGCCTATAATAATAAAAAGGGAAAAAATGGAGTTTGTTTTTGCAATTTGGTGCCCGCAGTTTTTATGGTCGCATTTTAGTGTTTGGGAGCGTTATGTGAAGATCCTGAAAGGTTTTAAAATATGTACTTACAACCAATAAATATGCTTTTACGTTTTATGTTTTTAGTGTTTCAGCCTTTCACGTTGATAGTCTACAATTTAATATTCTTATAATTCATTATAAGTAAAAAAATGTTTGGAAATTGTAATATCAAATAATCTATAAATAGTGTCAACACTTTAAAATTATAGTGCGCTGTTAAATATTGCGTTTAAAAATAAAATAAACTAATTTATTCAAAATCTATTTCTAAATGAAATCGAGATCAATTCATCTAAACACTTTTCAAATAGAAACGCTAATAAATTCGTTACCTCGAATCACTAATCTATTAAAGGGTACCTAACTCGATAATGAACGACATTTAGCACCTAAATTTTAATTAAAGCCTGCGAAACTTATACTGTGCAATTATCTATGGAACGATAAATAACGTTTAAAACCTTGCAATTTGATAACAACTTTAATCCTCGCTGAGTCCAAATACACGACGAAGTATTTGGAACTTAAAATTTAATCAATAGTTGGTTCACAACACCTGAAGGTAGTCAAGACGTTAGGGTACAGTGTTGTATGTTTAAAGGAACATACAAGGGTGCTCGTGGTTCGATTTGGTGGAGGGTGACAAACACAGTTCACGGAACGTCTATCGGAATGGCAGGAGTGTTTGGAGACACTCACACAGTACGAGACACTCACTCGACAATGACGGTATGGGTGAGTGTTTGAGGTACCGGGTGAAGTTCGCACACACATCGCGTGTCTGATTTGTGAAGCTAAGTCTATTTTTGAGGTTCCGTAGTAAAACTAAGGAAACTATAGGTAGTTTCGCGATGTCCGTCCGTCCGTCCTTCCATCCATCAGTCTGTCACAGATTTTTATTCGGAGACTATTGGTCTAATTATCTGAAATTTAGCACACCCATATTGTATATTTGTAACCGCTACAAAGATATGCACTCAAATCTTAAAAACAAAATAATTCAAGGGTCGGTTACCCTACGTCGAAAGTGGGAGAGTTTTTTTTTTGTATCAGCTACCCAGAGTAGAGTATCGTTGAATAGGTATTATTGAAATAATATAAGGTTTTTGTGGCACTCAACAGCTACTAAAATTCAACAACATCGCGAAACTGAATGCTATTTTTAAACTGCAGTTAATTCTGCTGCAATTCAGTTTTACGGCACCGTTACCGTAGCAAAAAATTGCCTCATCGTCACATTTCAGCTCGGGCGCCAATAAAAAACCGAGTAAGTGAAAACTATTATTTTCGCATCATGGACACTTTACGATCCAAATTAAACTTGCCACTCGCTTTTTTCCTCGCTAACGACTTGTCCAAAGTAAGAGAGAGACAAGAAGTGTTTTGTGTCTGGCGCAAATTAGATATCTAGTTACGAATCTTTTTGCTCGGCACCGAGGGAATTAGATGGCCGACCCTGTTTTGGTCGGATTACAAATTCCATAAATGTTTTATACGCAAGTTAAAGGACTACAAACGGCGGTGCGGTTCGCCTAATAATCTTGTACGAGAAAGTTTTTGTGCTTCGAGCCAGAGAATTAGGTCAATTTAGAAGAAGTCTTGTTTTGGATATAAATAACCCTCTTTTTCCTTTGAGGTTCGAACCTTTAGCGTTTGCCATTGCCAATTCTTTTTGAATTAATAATGTAAAATACGCGGAGTCAAAATCCGAATTTTACTTCGAGTCTATTTCCCCAATCGAGTACATACCATCCGGTATACGTGTCCTATAGCACGAGTCAAACAGTCGATAATGCGACGGGAAATGTTTCAAATGTGTTTCATGGCACACTCGCCGTTTATTCCCAGCTGATTCGGAGCCGAGCACTCAACCTGCTCCACTATACGTTTCCCGGTTTCGAATTCAATTCCATTCGTTCCGATCATCGGTTACGCGTTGGAGATAAAAATCTAATTTGGGAAAACGTTGGCGTCAACGGTTTTTGGACAGCGCATGACATTTGAGATCGGTCCGCGCGATCGCAACGGCATAACATTCAAAGATCGAAACGAGAATGGACATTGAAATGGGTACACAGAAAAAAAAAGTTTACGAAACGTCCGGTTGTCATAAAAAGTTACACGACGCCGTTCATGTTGCACGAGACAAGAATGAATAGTTTAAATCTCCACGGAGTTCCGCTTTATACAGCGAACTACTAACAAACACTGAAAAGTTCTTTCCTTAGTTCACAGAAGTGCATCTGACACGAGTTCTGAGAATTTGAAAGGCTTTAGAACATTGATAGTAGCAAGTCTTTTCAGATGCTTTGTTAATGATTTATGGTAGAACGAAAAGTGGAGCATAGTTTGAAGGCCTATTCCGCAATAAATCATTTGAAGCCTGAACAGATTTTCACAACAGGCTTTGAATCGGAATAAATTGATGGATACTAATGACCTAAATTGGGACATTCTCGTCGGTATTGTGTAGAGCTTTTACTGTTAAATAAAATTATATCCATATTACAAATTGCTACCAAAACAATTTGAGCGACGATAGAACCAATAATTGGAACGAAATTGATTTAAAACGATCATTTTATTGTTTTATACGTAGATACAGCGTGTTTATCTTAATTACTGTATTATTTACCATTAGCGACATCATTTATCAGCCGCACGAGACATAATACGACGTATAAGGAAAAAAAGCGGAAGAGAGCAAACAGGTCACTGATAATATATTTACTTTATCCAACACAGAAATAATAAAAATCGGGAATAACAGAAAGTGATTGATATGACGTAAATTCGCGTCTTAATGAGGAAGGACATTTCTGGAGACGGCGAAACTTTGAGAATAAATGGTTCTTATGGGGGAGGGCTCAGTTTCACGCCAGTTGTATATTTTATATCTCCTTTTTATCATGGTAGGGAGGGGGAAATATATTATAGATGATCATCTGTTCCTCTTCATGTGATCGTAAAAAAATATTAAAAGAGATACTACGCTGTTGACAGTCTGTCATTATAGAGCGCCTATTTCAGAATCGCCATATAACCCACAAAAATAAAATGGCGTTTAGACAATTTTTCCATGGAATATCTGTCAAAATGCCATATTTATTTGGTGGATAAAAGTTATCTCACGGTTCAGAAACATGCCCTAATCTTCATCAAATATCGCAAGTATACAATGAGTGCCGTGATTTCGAAGCTATAACGACGTGATAGCATTCCCGCTAGCGGGATTGAGTAACCCTACTGGGTTTCTCAATTCCTGACCTTTACCAAACCAGTTGACTATCACTGGATTTAAGTAGGCTGATCACGAAAACAACGAAGCAAAAGTAAAATCATTGAACAAACCAATATACATTATAACGTCCAAAGATTCAAAAGTTCCCCTAAAAATTCTCTATACAGATAATCCTTCCTTTTAACACAATCTCCCTGCTTTACCTACTCCATAATACCGCTTGTTTTCATTCGGCCCTGTCACCAAACCTGACATAGTCCTCTAAATAACCCTCCTAATTGAAACCTTACCGAGCTGATAAATTAGATCCAACCGGGAGATAAAAAAATAATTAACAAGAGAGTACCCCGGCCTCGCTATAAATAAAACCCGACTCAATTTAGGAATATTGGGTAAAGTATTACCTTGTGAGTCGGTTGAAGAGATTTTTTTGTCGTAACCTACCAAAAATATAATTTTAGTGTCTCTCCATTATGTTCGGAGGGTCTGACATTGAAGGTATTTGCGGGCGAAAGGGCTTAGGAAGATATAAAATGAATAGTAATGGAACCTTTGAAAATGAAACGCAAAAATAGCACGTCGACATTTCTAATAGTTCTACGCAATGTTCTGACAAACAAAGATGGATCTGCAAATTTACTAAATATCCTTGATTATATAAAAGGCATAAAAAGTCCTTTATGTTTTTTGATAACTTTGGATATATTATTTTCCGTGATAAAAAGAAAGATAGGTGGGCCAAAGCCACCACCGAGTGGGTCCAAGAGCACGAACGTCGTCGCCGAGGTAGACCCAAAAAACGGTGGCTTGATAACCTCGATGCTCATCTACACGGGTGGTATGAGAGAGCCTAAACCTGCATTGGATGGAAGAAGATGGGAGAGACTTTTCCCAGCAGTGGGACGTAGTTAAAAAATATATATCTCTTATATAGACCTTGTTTGGAGAAACAAACATCGTTACAAAATATTCGTGCACCACTATCGCACATTCCAACCTGCTCGTGGCATCTCAAATGCAGTATGTAGCAAAAAGCTCGACGTTACGTAAGTAAACCTCACAGAGTTAGGTGGGGGCCATTAATCACAGGAGAAAACTTAATTGGACGGCCGCCGGACAGACAGCCACGCGAAGAACTTGGCTGCAGTAAGTTACGCCAACGTAAATATAAACAGTATCAAGTGTATCAGCGTTAATGTGAAATACGAGTACCAGCAAAGAGGTTTGAGGTGGATTTCGTTCATAGACAAGGCGGGTGAAAGGGCAATTATTATAGCACATTTTAAAAACAAATACATGCTCCTTGGATTTTTTTTGCTTTTAGGTACATCTATATGAGCTGAGCGGTGCGCTCGAGCAATCAGTTTTGACATCTGACCGCGGAGACATAACATCATAACTGATTGTGGCGGCTTCGAGCTAGTGGACGCACCAAATCAGTTCCTTTCATGAATATGCGTAAATATTTTTTGTACTTCTGATACATTATGTATTAATGATGAGCTTACAATGTCCTTTCAAACTTATGACCGTATCTCCCGTGCAAATTTTCTACCAAGTCTCTGGTAAAAACCATCCTACCATATTGTAATTAAAATCCTGCAATAGCAGATTTCAAAAGATATTGAGACGTCGCAACAATTCGGTTCAGGATAAAAAAAAAAACTATGAAACAAATTCCATATCTACAGCATGTAACGGCAGTTTCAATGCAGGTATTTATAAAAAATAAACGCGCGTTTAAGCTAATTGGGTGATTAAATCCGTTAATTGACTCAACAATGATAAAACGCACGTTACGCGTTCCATATTATTTTTAATCAATTCGGGTATTAATTTGTTTGCAACACATTGATATTAAACGTGTTTTATTGATCATTAAAACATTGTAAATGTTTTAATGAATACATATTATCTTTCAAGCTACATTATAGATGGGGAGGCGAGCGTGCAATTCGTGGATTTGCACGAGCGTCGTCCAAACCTTGTAGATTCGGTAGATGAGATGATAGGAAGAATACATTGTTCTAGATGTTTCCACTTTCAGCGGTGGGGGAAGCGTATACACGAAAACAATTTTTGTATAAAAAGCAATGACATAAAAAATTATTTTTGTAAAAAAAAAACAAAAAACGACTTCAGAAAAACCTGGAGCACTAAAAAGCCTAAAATAATATTTCTATTACCACCTCTGCCTAACCCTTCGGGATAATCAGGCGTGATGGTGTGTTAGCGAGTATTTGGAGTCGGTGCCAATCTTAGTATGCCAAATCTACCTACTATAAAAGTAAGAATATAGATTGGCACCGACTCCAAATACTCGCTAACACACCATCACGCCTGATTATCCCGAAGGGTTAGGCAGAGGTGGTAATAGAAATATTATTTTAGGCTTTTTAGTGCTCCAGGTTTTTCTGAAGTCGTTTTTTGTTTTTTTTTTACAAAAATAATTTTATTTCACGATTTTTAGTGGCGCCATACTTTGTCACCCCAAGCAAGTGCAAAGCTCTCATCAATAGAAATGAATTAAGTCCAAACACAAGGTAGCTACTGTAAAACGTTGAGGAGTTCCCTTGACTGTCCTTCGTTTTCATCATCAGCCCCCTAATGACAGTCACAACCCATCTAGGTCCCCCTAATGACAGTCACAACCCATCTAGGTGTAAAGTTCTCATCAATACAAGTTAATCAAGCCCAAACACCAGGTAATTGGTGTAAATCGTTGAGGAGTTCTCTCGACTGTCTTTCGGCTCCATCATCAGATCGACTCCAGACCTTCATTAAATAGTAGGTAGTGCTTTAAAATACTTAATGAAAAAAAATAACAAACGCACTAGTCGCCACTACGATTTTTGATGGTTCCCCTCGATTTCTCTGGAATGCCATCATCAGATCCTGGTTATCTTATCATGGTACCACCCTTGGGATATTTTCTTTCCAATAAAAAAAAAATCATTAAAATCGGTTGGCGTGATATTGAGTTATACGTCCATTTGTCGCGCACATACTTAATGCAAATTTAAGATTTATGTGGTTTTCTCATGGATGCCATTGTCAGAACTGGATCAAATTGAAATGGGACCACACGAGAAGCACCAGCTTTCAAATAAAAAAAGAATCATCAAAATCGGTTCACCCAGTCGAAAGTTATGTGGTAACAAACATAAAAAATAAAAATGATAAAAAAAAAAAAAAAAAACATACAGTCGAATTGAGAACCTCCTCCTTTTTTGAAGTCGTTTAAAAATACTCAAGCGTGTCAGACATTGAGACTTTTCATGCTCCAACATGATAAATTGAAAAAAAAAAATTAATTTGTAAGCATCTATAGGCTACGGTAACTGCTTAAAATCAGGCGGGCCGTACGTTTTTTTGCGACCGCAGTCCTATGTTAAAAAAAAAACACTGATGGGGTGAAAAAGTGAAACTTCCAGATGCTCCCATTTCTTAGACTGACGATCAAATTAGCAAAATTGACACTTTTGACACTTCTTAACTAGTAATGAACCTTAATCTGACGAGTTAGAGTATTTTAAGATGGCCTATTTTTTTTTTTGGTTCCTCTGAGCAAACCCACCAATATTATGGGCTCATAATTTCTTGAGGTTCTTATCAATATGTAAGCTATCTCCCTTAACTTAATCTGACGCGCTCGTGCAAATCCAGAAACCCCTTCCACGGCTCCCCATCTATTATATCCAACACTTCGTATTTGATATCTTTAAACATGACTTTAAGCGAACCTTACCTTTTGTATGTCGTTGCAGCTCGCAGCCATCTTTTGCCTGATATAATGAGAAGATACTAGGCAAGTCAGCGATTATAAGTGCAGTGCCACTCTAAAGACTGTATTGCTGTGAAAATACGGACAGTATTGAACGGATGCGTCTACATCAGGCGCATGCCGCGCCCAAACAATCAGTTTTGACGTAGGAACGCATAGAAATAATGTCATAATGACATGAGTGCTCAGTCAAAGCATGCGAGGTACCTGGACGCACTAATTGAGATTTGCGACTGCACTTATGAACGTAACCGTAAATTAGTTTTTATTAAATATCGTTTTAGACTGTAAAATTTTAGTCCTATTTTATGTAGTTATTATTAGCCGTAAAACTTATTTTATTCTTGTTTAAACAACCCGGTGAAAACAATATTATAAGAGTGTGTAATGAAAATACAGCCGGTTTAAATTAATTATCTGTTACGAAATTCTATTAGGCAGTGTAAGCGTGTACCGCAGACTATTTTTGGGCAAAAACTTCAGATTTATTTAAACTTCATTACGTACTAATTGGATATGCTCTGTGATTCTTGTGTTAGTAGTTATTTGAATTATGTAAAAGTAATGCTGGTTTGTAACGCTGAAAATGCGAGTTGTAGGTATTATTTAATTTAGATAACAAGAATCATGAGTTTGGTTTCTACTTACAATTCTTAATATTTAAATTAATTATACTGGTATGATGATAACAAAAATTTGTAACTTAGGTATTCCTTCATTGTTGCCAATCTCATAGTAACATAGTAATAATTAGCCAATTTGTCAATAATGAATTGCGTGGATATTAGAATCTTATAAGTTGCCCCTTATGCGGGTAAAACATGATCACAACAAGCACTGCCAAACACACCAACTATCTATCAGGGATACAGGCGGTGTTTGACTGGCGATATTTATTTATTATTTATTGTTATATTGTATAGCATAGCCCTGCGAATTAGTAGTTTGAAGTGGCAGTGGGCGGGGCACATAGCCTGTAAAACTGATGGCCGATGGGGAAGAAATGTTCATGAGTGGCGACCACGTACCGGACGACCTAGTGAAGGTCGCGGGAAACCGCTGGATGCAAGTGGCACAGGACCGGTCGTTGTGGAAAACCTTGGGGAAGGTCTATGTCCAACCGTGGACGTCTTTAGGCTGAAATGATGATGATGATGATAGAATATCTCGCTCACCTGTCCATGGTTGACGTAGCCGTGCCTCCTGGCTATATCATCTACATGGCCGGGGCCGTTGGGCACGTGCACCGCGAACTGATTGTGGTACACCGACTCGGGCAGCGGTGTGCACACGTGGAGCGCCGCCAGCAGCGCCAGCGCACGCCATGACGTCCACATGACAACTGAGACTAATCGCACGTTCACAACCACATCTGCGACTCTACAACCGTGTCACACTACCCTCGTTTAACACGGTAACTTCCAAACACTTGAATTTCGTCTTGACCCGTTCGAGTACTGTGTCATTCCAAGTACCTGGAAGAAGAAAAATTGAAAATTAATAAAGTAGGTATACCTACAATCTGATTTTAGTGCTTCAGAGGGCGCGAAAGGGTCTCGGTTGCCATTTTTAAAGTTCCGTTGTAAACCTAAGAAATCCTTACAGTTTCGTCATGTCCGTCCGTTCATGCGTCCGTCTGTCTAAATGTCACATGGAGAGGTTTTATTCGGAGACTAGTTTCAATTATTTCCACTATCTAGGTCTCGAATGGCAAAGTGGAGTCACTCCGTGTAAATCCGTCAGACTAGAATGTTGACCCTAACACAATAGCTAAAGAACATAAAGTTCCCAGGAACGCTCAATAGAATGATTTTTTGTTGTTTTTGAACACAACTGCTTGAACAATAATACATTTTAGTAAATACTAATTCTAGCGGTTACTGCTCTTTATTTCGTTATTCTTTTCATTCGAACGTGCACCATAAATAAAAAGGGGGTGTTTCGGGTGCGGGAACACATTTGGCGAGGGGTGGGGAGGCAAATCACGCGCCAGATAAAACGCAATAAGCGGACGCACAAACGGGAACAAGTTAAAAAAAACCGCGGCAAATCCCGAGATAATCCCGATAAGCCACGCAGGCAAAGTATGAAAAGCCTGACCGTGAATATATCAAAAAATATTTATGAAATTTTATTCCAAAATTTATCTGACGTCCGCACCGCGTGAAAGTGTATACCTTTGAGCGAAATTCTTTGCGTCCTCCCTCAGTATAGCTTTGAGAACGGTTTTTATACGTACATCTGTGAATAAATTAAGGAGCACTTGAGATATACAATCGAGAACCGGTTGTAAATTATATTTATTGAGCATTTATCTCCGCTAACATGTACGAATTAAACATTTTCTGGTTCCCACCTTTTTACTCGAAAGGAATAAAATTGGGCACGTTATTAAGATCCTTACGTTACGGCAACAATAACCCTGAAATAGGGGTTACTAAAAGGCTTAGATATTCCACTCTTTTATTACAAATTCTTTGGTTATACCTAAATACTTATACCACAGAAAGTGGTTATATCAAAAGGGCCCCTAGGAATATGCAATTGTATCGTGTCAGAGATGCGACAAGCAATTCCACACGCGAATACGTAATCTTTTTAACTTTTTCCTCATTTAAGCGTTTTTTTGCAAAACGCCCCCAGTCGCAATAAAAACATTTTAATTTAGTCTCTGGCTTTTCAGCTAGTTAAATCTGTCCCAAGAGATAATACTGCTTTTTTAATTTCTTTGCTTTGTTATTTTATAATTTTTAAATGGGATACAGTTGTTTAGTTCTATAGTCTACATAGTTGCATTACAACTACGCAACGCTCATTGTTGATTTCCAGGCCGATTGCGAAATTTTTTCGACAATGTTTCAATTGGTTTCGTTCATCCTGTGATGCTTTATTAATTGAAACTGATTGAAATCGGAAATGGTCTGGACTTCAATCTTCCCGATTTCAATCAATTTCAATTGATAAAGCATCACAGGATGAACGAAACCAATTGAAACATTGACGAAAAAGTTACGCAATCGCCCCGCTGGTCTCGGATATTTCAGTTCCAATAAGACTATCGGAATTGTACTGAAATTCGTCCCGGATTTATAAAATACAAATTAACCTGCAAAATATAATTACAATCCAACTTTGTGGTTGAATTTTAGAACACATTTTGAGTTGATATTTAAATAAAATTCTCACGAAACCGGTACCTAAGTAATTCGATGTGCATAAGTTGATAACGCGGAGTCGACACGTATTCGCATTATTTAAATAAGTACATTATGACGACGACGTATTAATGTAATGAAAACTGGAGCCCTTTCACATGCAACCACTGAATTCCAGAAAATACGCCAGATATGCACTAATAGTTTTAATAATGTTGTGCAGTTTGTTAGGGTTTTTTCATATTAAGAGATCGTCGAAATACGATATGGAAATACGCGAACATGCACAACTTTCGTCACAAACATTTGTATTCAAAGTGACTCTTTCAGGAAACGATAAAGCCACTACAATTTGAAAACTACACACAAAGTAGTCATTTCTTCATACTTATGTATTTTTCTCACGCATTCATTCGTTCGTAAGCGTCCTACAACACGCGAGTGACGTGTAAAGCTATGAGAGCAAAAAAGTTATGTATCCAGCTTTTCTATAAAGAATTTTTGTGCTTCTTCACACGCGTCACACGGTTTTACTTCTAGGAAATGCTCAACAATACGTGCGCCGCATACTCGAAGTTTCGTGCCGCCTACTTGACGTGTGCCATTGAAAAATAGCGCTAAAGATATGATCTTTAAGAGTTTATGGCTTTATTCTGGAGCAGGATATTAGGAAACACTGCGGTGACTTTTATGCGAGGTCGTTGTGACGTGAACATGGGGTCAATGAGCTTGCTGTCATAACACTCATAAAGTATTGTTTTAGAAAACACAAGTAATTCGCTGCGGCTCTGTATTTTTTATATACTCTTATCATTTATGTGCACAAAAGGTATAAGAGTTTTACCTGTCATTAAATCATACGAATGTGCTGTGTAAAGGTTGGCCCTCATCTATCAACTCGGCACCCGAGTGCCAACCTTTAACCATTTTGCTTGTCGGTGGTGATCTCTAAAGAAAATAGGTATGACTATTTATTTACTTGCGTCACCAATTCTTTGCTAAAGAACAAGCAAAATATAGACAAGTATGTATGTAAATAAAATACACACTAAAATTCCACTGAAGACCGGCGTGCCGTCGACACGATAAAGGGTGTTCGGCCTGTATTTTTATCGTATCACGCGTTCAGCCTTAGGGGCGATATTTAAAAGGTCTAGGGGTCGTTCGAATTAATTCGGAGCTATAGCCGGGATAATTCCATTAGCCCGCCGTAATCGGGACGTTGTGGGACGCGGAGGAGCCGAAATATTTACGACTTAATAACGCCCCGACGTATTTATTCTGATAATATTTTTGTTCTACTTCCCTTTATGGGGACATGCTTTGCGATTGCTTTCATGATGGTTTATTTATTGGTGGTATAGCCAAGCTGTAGCCAGTTGACTGCAGCTTATATATGGGCTGGCTCGACCGGGTTAGTACCACCCTCTCACAGAAGATCGGATTAAAGTAGCTATTACAACTGCATTTCGTACGATGACTGAGCCGGAAGTCTATCCCGTCATTTTCCTCCCCTTTCCCCGTGCTCCTTCAGGTCCTTCAGGTAATGCAAGCATCTATAGTAACTTTGCCATCGTAACATAAAAAATATGAAAATCACCTTTATTTTCGTGCCAAGGTGTGATTTTGTGTGTAAAGCGAAAAATTACCGATGATGTTTGTTTATGATTCACTGCAATACATGTTCTACAATCTTTAGATACATATCATCTGTCATCTTAAAAAGGTGATGCGGCCGAGGGCACTCAGTGCCCCAAGATGTTTTTATGCCACATTGCTTAAAAAATACAGAGTAACAACCCTGTAATCTTCAGTACCCTGATGCGTGTTCTATATTTATATTACACATCAAATGAGCGGTTTAGGAATACGTTGGGCGATAAAACCCCGAAGCTAGAGACAGGCACTTTGTATGCTACACTTATGGTAATGACTAACGCCATATTAAACTCCAATCTGGAGGATAAGTGTCATCATTATCATCATCATTTCAGCCGAAAGACGTCCACTGCTGGACATAGGCCTCCCCCAAGGTTCGCCACAATGACCGGTCTTGCGCTGCCCGCAGCCAGCGGATTCCCGCGACCTTCACCAGGTCGTCGGTCCACCTTGTGGGAGGCCTACCCACGCTACGCTTTCCGGTGCGCGGCCGCCACTCGAGAACTCTTCGGCCCCATCGGCCATCCGTTCTACGAGCAATGTGCCCTGCCCACTTGCCACTTAAGACTAGCAATAAGGAGCATAAGTGTACCTTGACGAAAATATGTAGATAGTTTTTAGTACAAGATCACCTAAAATTAACTTAGTGTTTTAATAACGTATAAGTTAGGTTGTAAGTTTCGTTGAGATCCTCTGGATAGTGTCCTACTTGTTGTTACACAACGATGCTGATATAAATAAATTAAAGAATTTGGACAAAAGTAAGTTAAATAAACATTATATAGTACAACCATCATAAAAGTTGCATATCAGCTTTATTGGCTTTCATAAAAATAGCCTTTAGACTTTGTGCGACGTATTTAGGTGGGTATTTGGATAGCAAGCAATGGTTATTGATTACTTTGGTAAGTGAAACTGACCGATAAAACCCTTATCGATTTACCTGATCCAGCAACATCAATTCTATAGAACAGATTACAGATAAAACTTTATTAATAGCCTCCAGATTTAAAAAGAAATTTAGCTCCTAAAAACACGCAACTGAATAATACTTCAAAGCGATCGTCTTTTTCAGTTAAACTTAAGAATTCTTTTCGCATAAAATCTGATCGTAGAATCTGACTAATAGAAATTAGTCTCACAAGCTGCAATTTATATCAGTTACCGATTCAGCTCCATGGGGAATCAGATAAGTCAGACATTATCATAATCAATTCGGCGATACCGAAATTCCTTGGGTAAGCATATTGAAAATACGTCGTGGGACTTTATTAACCTGGCAACTGAAGTGGCACTTTCATAAGCTGTGTCGATTACTTTAGCTAAGGCGGCAGCCATATATCATTCATAATTAGGTGTCAGTTCGGGCTGAGTATCACTCAACGAGATGAGTAGAGGTTCAGAGTAGTGGATGTTAATAGTGTGTGCATATAATAGAACTAGAATAGTATCAGTTTCGATTTATTAGCCACATTTTAAACAAAAAATTGTGATATTTAACAATAAGACACTCCCAATGTGCCACAAAGTATTGTATAACTTTAATGTGATTTTGTCTCTATCTGATAGATCATTGCTTCGCCCAAAACACAATCTGGTTCCAACCAAGTGGAGTTCTCAATAAGAGTTTTTATACATCGTTTTGTACATGTATGGAAATTACATACGCTGACAATAAGTAGATCGCGTGACTTCTGTCAGTTCCATACACTGAAGTGTTACGATTTGTAAAAACGTTTCTAGACAATCCACTTGGCGAGGGAGATGTTCAGTTTCGCTTTGTAACATTATGTATGCGAGATTACATACTATGGCATACGGACACGCTGCAAAAGCGTAGCCCACGCATCCGTAGCCATGAGCCGCTGTGGGCTGTTCACTGATATTATAAACTTAGGCCCGTATTAATAAATCAATCTCAAAATTGAGATCGAACTTGAGATCCTGTTTTTGACAGATTTTCCATACATGAAACATCAACACTGCATCTTAAGATCGATCTCAACTTTGAGATAAATTTATTAAGAGGAGGGTTCGAAATTTGGTTGATTTTCTATTCTACTTTTTCTTTAAGTAAGTATGTGGACTAGGAATCTTATATTTAGATGTATGATTTTTGACTATATTATCTTGAGTATCTTTAAATCCAAATCACGATTTGATGAAATTTTCTCGATAAAAAAAATTTATGAAATGAGCTCTAATTATTTACAATTTTCCTTGCTACCACGATGTTTTTACGATTTAGATCACGAAATTATTTCTAAAACATAGCAAATAATGATATCTAAACTACCCTTCAACCATATTTTAATTCATGAAGTAGTTTTTTTTTAATTCAAGTAAATGTGGTTTGGCGCTTACGTTGTTTATTTCCGAGCGCGCGCACAATATCGCCATCTCACATTTTAAGTACTTGAACTAACCATGTCTCTCTCTAACTTTGTATTGTCAGTGTCCGCTCGGACTTGTTCGACGTCGGACCTGTGAAGGATTTTTTAAAAAATATTACGAAAAAATATTACGGTCGTGCCACATTACAGGTACAGTACAGTATTTACAGTCCGCCGACGCCTATGATAAATAAATAAATATCCTTGGAAATTCTTTTACACATGACTACCTGATCCCAAACTAAGCAGAGCTTGTACTATGGAAACCAGATAACTGATATTACTACATATACTACTTTTTGTTTGTAAATACAAACTAAATATACACTTAATTACACCTAGACTCGGGACATGCGG
The DNA here is from genome assembly GCA_947859195.1 of Drymonia ruficornis. NCBI lineage: Eukaryota > Metazoa > Arthropoda > Insecta > Lepidoptera > Notodontidae > Drymonia > Drymonia ruficornis. Next base: position 3,109,621 of record OX401921.1, read on the forward strand.
ACATGTTCATGCACACAAATGCATGTCCTGGGCAGGAATCGAACCTACGACCTGCACTGCAGCGTAATTTTCGTTTGCTTTTCCTTGTCTTGTGTAATTTCTTTTCATCTCTTGTCATTTTGTGTCATCTCTTGTCATTTAGTGTCATCTCTTGTCATTTCATAGTTATTCGTGTCATTTCTGTAAAAACTCCCTATTTCGCTTACTGTTATATACTTGCAGCATGGTCTTGGGCCGACAGTGGGAATACATTGCTTGTCAAAACAATGGAGTCGCTTTATTGCGTTTGTTGTAGGTATGGATGGGCAAGTAATAAATATATCATACATCAATAAATTATCGTAAAAAATAACATTACAGATATGGATAGGAAAATGTTTGTCCGTCCTATTCAATCTATTATATTATAAACGAAAGTAACTCTGTCTGTTACCTTTTCACGGCTAAACCGCTGAACCAATGTTGATGAATTTTGGTATGGAGATAGACTGGGTCTTGGCGGAGAACATAGGCTACTTTTTAGGGTTCCAAAGGGTGCTAACGGGACCCTATTACTAGGCCTACGCTGTCCGTCTGTCTGTCTGTCCGTCTGTCAGCGCGGGCTGTATCTCACGAACCGTAACAGGTAGAGAGTTGAAATTTTCACTGAATGTGTATTTCTGTTGCCGGTGCAGAACAAATACTAAAAATATAATAACATTTAAAAATAAATATCAAGTCTCAAACTTGATATTTTTGATGTGTTTATTCTACGGTGGTACGGAACCCTTTATGTGCGAGTCCGACGCCTTCAGATCTTATGAATGTTTTCTTGAAATAAATATAGTGTATTTTAAGTAATTAACTGGCCAACCCTCAGGTCCTACCTACCATGTTAGGATCTTTTTCGTTCTAGCGGGTGTAAACCGTGATTTAACGAGTTAATGTGATAATTTTTGTATTTAAATTATTCAATTCAATGTATTTGTTTCAGACATAGTCCAATATTGATTATTAAAATTATTATAATTTCACAATAAATATAAAACAATAAATAAAAGTAAAATTAAATTAAAAAAAATAAAAAAATATTTTTTATTTTTCATGTTTTATCATTAAAATACAATATAATATAACATAAATTAAAATAAAATACAATAAAATAAAAACCTACCCCTAATTAAACAAATACCGTCCGCGTGGGATACTGGCTGCATGTCCTCCCTGTATTCAAGCTGTTCCTGTTGTCAAGCGAATTTTTTGAGCAAGGAAAGAGCCAGCCCTCTTGTCACCTGTGGCGGTAACCAGTCTAAGGGTGATTTTGATAGATAAAAAATAAAGATAAAAAGATAAACAATAAATAAATGCATGGTTAAATCAATAAAATTAATAAAAACTGAAAATTAAATTAAAAAATAAATTAAATATGGTAAAAATAAATATTATGACACCGCTGATGACTTCATGATCGGCATCGAAGTTAAGTACCAAAGTATTCCTTTGTCTACGAAACATGAAAAAGATACTCATATCCGGCAGTCAGTCACTGACACAGAGTATGTACATTTTTACCCGACTACGGTGGGCGGAGGGTTATGATTTTGACCGATATGTATGTATGTTCATCTGCTCCCGTATAACGTCCAAACTATTTTTATCATAATAATTTGACTAATGAGATATCGTTGGACGCGTCTGGATCGTCCGCTGGTTATAGGCTATAATACGATCGAAATATTGTTATACGTATCTATCAGCATATTGTAGGTATCGTTTGTCTTCTTTTGACTTACTTTGTCTTCAGCAATAAAAACAACATAGAAATTAAATTATTTTTTTCAAATACACTCGACATAAAAATCCCATATAAAACGAAAAAAATATATTTGAATATTTTCATCCATTTCATCTATTTTAAAAGGTGCACTGGGACATATTATTTTAATTGTACGAATTAAACAATATTGTTCCTTAAAAAAATAACTATACTATAGTCTACTCCATAGCTGTTCTGTCCTAGCTAAGCGAGAGGGATATATCCTTCGGCAGCTCACGCGACGCTAGCCACACCCCGAAACTAAAATTCATTTTTTTCTTGTATCGTCTTAATACGGGCCCTAAACATTTAATCCTAATCGTATCTGGGTACGCCCTAAATCTTACCGAACACCTCAATAATTAGCCGGTTATTCGCAGCAGTCGGGCAACGTGGCATGAATAAAACATCGTTTACGAAACACAAGTGCCATTATAACGTCCATTATATTCTGATCTTCCAACCCCTCGCCTGGGAATACTGGGTTAGGTGACAAAAGGGGCTAGCGGGTAATATCGGGAGGTCGAGATATTTTGGGCTTGATTTACGGAGCCTTCGAGTGCACGGGCCAAATCAAACATGCCGCGGGCAAATAAGCGGTGACGTGGCTAACATTCGCAGTGATTACCGCTAACGGGATTAATTACAATGCATTGCGCGTTTGTGTTGAAATTATGGGTTGTGCGCTAAGATATTACAAAGAAACAGGGAGACGTATAACCGTCCCAAATCCGACACGTACGACTTGGTGGCTCGCGGAAATTAATTTCGAAAACCATGTGTTGTCTTTATTTTATCCTGCCAAAATATGGAGACAACATTTTTGGGGTGTAAACGCTTCGTCAGTGCAAATGAGGGGTTAAGCTAACTAGCATACCTACTTACACGTTATGTTTAGTTCGATATTAAACTTAAAACTAACATCCAATTATCATAAATACAGAGCTATGTATTTTCGTTCGCTTCGGCAATGTTTAGCTCTATCTATATCCAGTTGCTCGCGCGTGCTAATTGTGAACTTCACATTCGTGCGCGAGTTGTTCGTAAAAGCGGGCTGTACATTATCGGCAAAGTTTCGCTGTATCGGCTCTTTGCCAGGCGAGTGCATAGCGTTATGCAACTATCCGACACGTACTCGCTAGTTTATGAGGTAAAGGAAACATGGTTTCTAAAATTTGAAATACTGTAGGTATGAGGAATGGGATCGAAATTCTGTGAACGTGCTCTTAAACTAATTCCGATATAGAGCATCTATGAATTTTTATACTTAAGTAGGTATTACAAGCATAACCTAATTTCACCAGTATTAAAACATCGGTTCTACTACAAAAAAGTTAAACAGCTTTTAAATGCGTGTTTAACGCTTTTAAATGCGTGTTTAACGCATTTAATGCTTGTAATAATTTGTTGTAATATTTTTATGAGCGTTTTATGAATAAAATAAGTAACAGGAAATAAGTATAGCTCGTAGCAATAGCATAACTACACTAGACTGCAGTTATACAATTTAAATGCTCAAATATCAAACATTAATAGCGTTGTAGTTAAAACAATGGGAATTATCCAAGACGGCTTATTATGCTGGCGCACGGAGCACGTGGGCTGCGGTCGACGTAGCGCAATGTGCTACGCTCCGGCTACGAGCCGGCACGCTACGCTCGGTTAGCGCTACGGACTACGCCGAGAAGCTCTACGAAACTTTGGCCTACAGCGTGATTGCTGTAGCGTAATTGTTGGATTTTGCTTTGATTTAATAAAACTTCTACTACTGTTAGACCTATTAAACACAGTTTGTAAATAGTTTTTAATTATTACTTTCACATTCTCGGTGCTGGTTATCTTGCTATTTTACATTTAAGGTAAGTTTTAAAGTGTGATTATCTAAAATATTAAATTACAAAGAAAAATATATATGAGTTATTTTTTCATCGAGCTTTTACAGCCATGAGACAAATATAAAAAAAGACTTACTCCCGCATGGTAAAAGTAATAACAGGTAACTATAAATACTTAATAACCGGAGGTACTTATACCAAGCAATTCCTCCATAAATGTCTTAGGAAAACGAATCGTTAATTATATGTTACTAGGTTCAAAAATTACACTATAATAGCGATCTCAATCTACTTTCCAACTACGTAATAATGGGAAGCATTCAAAATTAATAGTTTGTGTGAAGTATTAATGTGCGGTACAGGTGACCTAGGCAGTCTGCCTGCTGTGTCACTAGGGTAGCATAAAAATATTTAGGACATGTTCAGAAATTGACATCTGTCACAGTGTCAGTCACTGATCAGTAGGTAATATAAATTACTGTTCTGGAGACAAAACATAGAGGAATTAATTAAGATAAGTTATCCCATTCCAAAAATTATAATATTATCTTTTCATTAACAGACACAAAATAAAAATAATATAGGTATACCGTAGATAGCTGATAGATAATATGATTGAAGATAAATGTATTTAAGATTCGACAAAGACAAGTCCTGGCTACCTACTGTTTCGCACAAGTAGTCTCGGTCTCAGAATAGTATCATGTGCTTTTGAACGTAACAGCAATTTAGCTATCAATCGGCAATTTAAAAAATGAAACAGTAACATTGGCCATACTCGTGACCTAATTGCGAGCAAACATGAGATCCGCGAGAGCACGGGCCGACGAGAGGAAATCATGTTTGTTCGCCATTTATACCGGACTTACAGCGGCTTTGATACGCCCGTCAAATGCATCCTATATCCTAACAGAATAAACCGACCATGCTTACAAAAGCGTGCTCCAATCGACTGCTGCGTACAATACGCAGGTTTATTATTTTGTCAAAGTTAATACAAACTTTATTCCTTTTGCACTGGACACCTTTTTCAACGCAGGAATGCCCACGCGAGTGTGTGAAAATAATATACGCGCGTATTATACGCGGCAGCTTGTCGTGTTATTTTTTAAATATGCCTGCAGGGTTAAAAGGTAAAAACTATAATAAACCTTTTAAAGGTATTACGACGATATGTCTGATCAAGCGGGGACGGAACGGGTTTCGAGACTTGCGTAGTTTAAATATAAATTGGGACTCGTGGACTTTAATAGGTGATCCGGTGGTAATTTTGCCCCCGCTATCTCAAATAGGCAGTATCTTAAGCCGAGTCCGTGCCCTACGTGGCACCCTAGAGCCAGCTGCCCCCCTGCCCCTTTGGCTGGAGCGCACTTTGCGTTCGCCCTCTGCCCGGTGAAGTTGTGAAGACCTCTTCCGCCAACAACATAGTCAATAAAAACGAGTATTATGTGAAGAGCAGAGGGTCCCATAAATGTTAGTAATATGATAAGAAGAACCCCACTAATATTCATCTCAGAATTATATAGTTCATTAAGTTAATGAAAAACTTATGCAACATTTCGGATCTTAAAATATATTCGATAATTTGTCTCGACCGCCGAATTTTAAACAAGAAAATAAATTAAGAGAAACGATAGGCCATCTCGAAAGCTTTTTGCAAATGACATTTGAAAACTTTAAACAAGTTTGATTGGAACAATAACTTAAAACTAACCTCGGGCAGGAGTCACAACAAATTGTTGTTTTAAAATAAATAACTTTGCATTCTTAAAAAAGAAAGCAATTTATAACTTTTTTGGTTAATTAATTAAAGTTTGTGTAACAAAATAAAAATACGTCTTAATTGTCAAGTCTTCGGGTTTTCTTAAGTTTTATTAAAACGTAACATGAATAAGAAATTTCGACAGTCAAGAGCAGATATTTAAATATGAAAGCACATTATGAAAGAACAACAACAAAAGGCTAACTTAGTATTTATTAATTTGAGCTGTTTGTTCAAAACAAGTATTTTCCAAGATATATTTAAAGTGCACCCATGAGTGTACAAAAAGGTATTCCTACTAACACATCGCAAACACTAACAAGTAAATCCTAGACCCTTATTAATCGAATATCGATCCCCGCCAGTAATAATCGGGGCTACATCACGCGAGGTACACCGCACGAGGGTGGTCTGACGGTCGAGAGAACCCATTGTGTTCCCCTAAAGGCACCCCACTTCAGTCCTACACAGCTCACAATGGGATGAAGACATAAAAATACTAATTCCATTCACACCCATACAATACAAGAAATTGTATTCTATATTTGAATATTAAAATATTCTGTGACAGTGTCATTTCTACAATGAATATCACTTTAAAGGACTTAACACACGACCCTAAAATCAGACGCAATTTAGGGAGAAAGGATTGTGCACTATGCAAAAAAACGTGCCGACAAGGATTTCCAACCAGAGCATTGCATCTCTCTCTAAGTAGGGTGACCAAACCTTGGTATGTTTAGAGACTTAATAAATACGTAAATACCCTACTTAGAGAGAGATGCAATGCTCCAGTTGGGAATCCTTGTCGGCACGTTTTTTTTGCATAGTGCACAATCCTTCCTCCTTAAATTGTCTCTGATTTTAGGGTCGTGTGTACGCGCTTTTACCCCCTTTAGGACATAACCCCACGTTTACACTCAAGAGTTGTATTTATTTATGTAGCTGTCTCTATTTTCTGACAGCTCAAAATAGAAACAAAAAATACGCAACAACGTCAAACACGCAAGCAAAATTTAACGGAAACGTGTCCAGTGCAGTGTTTATACATTGGTGAAATATGGAGCCGTAAATCGGTATAAGATTTACGTCAGTTTATGTAAACGATGAGTCAGAGTTAATTACGTATTTATTTCTATGAATCTTCGCCATTCTGAAACTAATTTCAGTAGCCTCATTTACACCACTACGACTTCCGTACGTTCGTTGTTTGAAAATCAATTGGTCGTAATCGATAGCCAGGTATGCCAGATACGTATATGGATTCTACGATCGAATATTGCTCATAATCGATAGCACGTCATGTGAGACAGACCACGAGATCGGGTCGTCGGTCGAGAGGTTCTATTGTATCTCACTAAGAGCCTCCACTCGAGCTCGTACAAGTGGCCGCGCCGCTACGTGGCGTCCTACATGTACTGATATACTTAGGTACTTATACTGATATACCTGTACTTATCAGTATACTATATCTATTTTATTACCAACACTATTCACATCTTGCGATGGCTAGATATGAGGATTATATTGCCAATCAGCGTGTGGGTAGAGCTGTAGTAGGATTCGAATATTCCTATTCTATTCATCAACATTGTGAGGTAGTTATTTAATGAATGGAATAAGTAATTTCAATTAAAAATATTAGGAGAGTAAGTGTACATATAAAATAGAACATTGCGAAATAAAAGTAGGCGACAATCAGAAAAAATATCTATCAGTGATTCGATGTTACTAATAAATCACCACTAAAATAAATTTATTTGAATGGTAATTATTTTGTAAGGCATGCCGATTATTATTGCATCAAAATCACGATTTTCGACGATACCCATGTTTTTAATACCTATTCATTTTTGTTGTTCTATTAATTACAGAGTTAAATTTACACACCGTTGCAGTAAATTCATGAGTGTTTCTTCATGTTTTTTACTGCCTAGAAAAGTGTGTTAAGTACTAAAAATATCCAAGAAGTTCGTTAAGTACTATGTTCTTCTTTTTCTTCTACGGGCGGTGTCCACAAATCGACATCTTAAGAGCGCCTGTTTTGTGTGTTGGAGGGTGGTGGGCCGGTTACTCCAGCCATCCCAGCTCCACCAGGAAGTTCCCCAGCCTCTTGACATCGCCGAAGACCTCCTGGAGGCTACCGCCTGGGATCACCGCCAGATAGTTCGCCCGGTGGGTGGCTGGTAGAGCTATGTTAGATCAGAATAAAAATGCTACTACAGATGTACCTACCTATTGTTTTTTGTGACACAACGAATGACAATAAAATTCGTTTTACGTTGCGCATTAATCAATGTTGTTTTACTATCCGTACGAATTAATCAAAACGTTAAAAAACAGCGTTTCCAACGATAAAAAAGCAAAAGTCAACAAGTATAAAAGTAAACATTGCCGTTTAAAACGCAAACAAACAGACGCTGTTCTGTGTTCGATTCAATAGATATTGCTCTCTCTGTTTGAACGCGTTTGAACATTTTAAGTGTTCTTATTTCATTTCATTTTTAACTCCTTCGGAAATATTCCTACGCTATGAAACTATAGTTTTTAATTATTTTTACGATAGAGAATCGAGTTGATTAAAACATTGTTTTTGAATCCTGTTACCAAAGTTATAGGTGGGTTAGGTTAGGTTACTACATGAATAATGTATAATTCGAAAATATCTTCATATAACTTTTATGTTCTGTAACAAATAATAATCTTTATTTCTGTTTCCTCTGTCTATGTGTTGCGAGTGTGTCGAATAAATGTTTTCTTTCTTTTCTTTCTTTCTTTTCTTTCTTTATTTCAATAAACCCGAAATCATATAAATATTTGTTTTACGCAAACAAGTTGATGGAATGCCAATTCTAATATTTATTGAATCCCATTTATTGGAACTTTTCGAGTGCAATAAAAATTCGGCTTATCGAGCCTATCTTTTTAAATTGATATCAATAGAAAAGTCCCAGCTGTACACGTATTAGTTGTGTGTCGACGTAATGGCGATCATGTACAGGTGTTTCAAAAGTCCGAAATGATAATTTAGGTACATACATATACGGTACCTGATATGAAGATGCCTAGTGAAAACAGGTTATACGTAAGTATCATATTTTCGCTATCGGCCTATGAATATTTATCAATACTTTCTTTTTGCAGCCTTAGGACACTTCCAACTACATTTTGGAGTAGCAGCTACCAAGCAACAGCTAGCAAGAAAAAACTTGTAAAAGTTTTGCATATTACTAGAGATATTACATTTTTTTGTAATATGCTGTAAAATAATATTTGAAAATGTGTTCTAATTTCGATATATTCGTTAACTCTATGCCCGTCACTTATCCAACCCCGTATTATTATTTCACACTCATGAAACACCCTGTATATGTAATATTGTGCCCGTTTTTTTAACGGCCAGTGTAAAAATACAGCGTCGACGTGATCTTTTCGCAAATGGCCACGATTACACGGTAATGCCGGAGCTTTGCCTTAATTTGTCTCGGGGGTAGAGTCGATATAAGCGGCGCCTCTGACAAAATACCTGTCAGATAATGTACGCTTTTGAAAAAAAACATCTATTTCTTTATGGGCTCCGTCTAAAAGGCTAATAATTCAATGGCATTTGCAATTTTATATCAGAAACAGAACAATAGGTACATTTGGGACTTGTCAAACTGTCTAATCTTCTCTGTAAAATGTAGGTTCAACGCTGTCAATCTAAGATAAGGATGGTATCACATTTAAAAATAATCTAAATAATTTCAAATAAAAACAATATATTTTGCAGACTAACAGGAATGAAACGGCAAACTTTACAAAGTCCATCGAAATAACAATCTGATGAATTCTTATACTTCCCTTCCGGGTCGGCCATTGTTCTCAGATTTTACAAAATACCTCCATAATGTATTTGTTTTTCGAGCGCGGGTTAAAATAATAGAACAGAAAATGTTTTCTTGTTATAATTAAAGGTGTTTGCTGTTGAAATAATAGGGGCTTGTTACTTGTAATGTAATTAGCCTTAGGTGTACAAGCGAGATTTAACATAGTTCAAATATTCCCTTATTATTATGAACAAGCTGTGACCGCGAGTTCACCCGCATAGACATTTGTTTATTGGCTATACCTACTACTCCACCAAGCCAACTAGGCGCTCGGGTGGAATGCGGCTTTCCCGCCCGCACACCCGTCACCGCCTGCGGCTTCCCGCCCGCACACCGCCACCGCCTTTTTGTGCGGATGACGTCACATATGACAGGTTCCTAGTTGGCTTGGTGGAGTAGTACATTTGATACAGATTATGCAGGAACTGCATATTTGAATGGGAATAGGGTTGCGACCCCTAAGTAGAATACTATTTTGGTCACACATAGTTTTTAGAAAAAACAAGTATTCTACTATATTTTTATATGCATTAAATCGGTCCAAGTTAGTGAGGAGAGGCACTATCTAATATTTCGATGCGACCGAGCTTGAAACTACTATATTCGCACTATAAAAAAGGTGGCGACCCTAATCAAGAGACACCCACTGTCACTTTTTGCCAAACATATCATCAATACACATCTCTACAGAGGTAGAGCCATAGAGTAAAGACTAAAGATAGAGGTGCCCTTATTAGATTTCCCTATGAAACAACGCGTGGAAATTTTGCGCGGGGTGGCGCGGATGGTGGGGGTAAAAAACTGGGAGGGCAATTTACAAGCCCCGCCCCCCCGATCTACCGGTAAATAGCATAACTACTGGGTTCGTTTTATTTCGATGTTAGTACGTAGTTTAACTTTTTCACACTAGATGTCACTACGTGTAGGTTCATATAAAAAACGTACCGAGGGTCGCCATCTAGTGTCGAATAGAATTATATTTGGGATGCGAACGTTGGCAAGACGTCTGCACAGGACGAACGCCAACAGCACACTGACTTAAGCCACCCCTACTGTGATGACGTCACCGGCCGAGCTGTGCGATGTAATAGCAACGCGGCCTGGTAGCTTAGACCCAGTCCTTTATATGGTTCGTCTATGGGTAGAGCTTTATAACAGTACCTTAGTAACTAGTAGAATAATATATGTTGATGTGTACTGTTTCATGCTTGGTCTGCCACATCGCCCTAATCGCTTTGAATTACTAATTGAGAATTCTAGTTAGGATCCTAATTACGTGTTACCTATTCATAACTATAGGCTGAGTAACTATTATTCTGAATTCAGATAAGCTGGCAATTATTAGTATTATTTATCGTATGGTTAGTGGCTATACTAAAGCCACTAACCATATATACTGCTGTGATATGGGCCGTGATACTTGTGATATTACTGATGGTAATCATTTTGTAGCAATCGATATCGTTACACCTATTGCGAGCACGACACACCAGTTCCAAACGGAGGTGTCTGGTAACATGAAAGCACATAGCAGAGCAGACGGAGTCGCATTAATACGGACGTTGTTAGGCTGAGAACTTCTGCGTTCAGTGCACAATTTGAATTTGATGCTCCCCGGGAACAGGTATCCCTTTGACAACTTGAGCTATTCGAGTGGACAGAAATTAAAGGCGACAGGATCAAGGATGCATTTAGGAGCATTTTGAGTAATAACCACCATAACATCAGACTTAATTAAAAGAAACGTTAGAAACACGCGAATGAAAATAATTTCCGTGCACTTTTAAGTAGGTAGAGCAAGGTATACTTCGGAATGAACAGGTGCAATCAAGACTAAACATTCACTTGTTGTGGAGACATACAATATTCCGCGTCGAGCTTCAAAAAAACAGATACACATGCTTTGTAAAAAAAAATTGTTAGCTGTTCTTAACATTGCTTAGATAGGTAATAAAGTGGCCTCAAAACTGTTATTAAAATTGAAGTAAACTGTCTGAAATTATGTTACTCGAAATCCGTAATAATGGAGACAAAATGAGGGGATCACCGCAATCCCATTTCTCTGCTTCGGTTACAGGAAACTGGGACTTTTTGCAAATTGGACAGTGGAAAAGTCGTTACCTCACTCGTGTGAACACTGAAGCCAATTTTCATACTTCAACGTTAAACTTGGAACGGAATTTAGTGGAGAGTTAGTAATATCTTTATTTGCGAAACTCTCGAGCGACGCTAAATGGTCCAACTAGAGAAGTAGATTCCACGTCGGAGTTATTTAGGACCGTGCACATGTATCGGCTTGCCTCGCGCGTAATGTATGCAAAGCGAGCTAATAAAACGCGCGTCGGCCCGGCGCTGCTGTAAATTCGAGAACAGTTGACATTTATCCAAAGTTACATCCGTTACAATAACAGTCGCAGTTACGATATCCGAGCGCGCTGCGCCGTCCATTTGTTCTAGTTCCGAGTCTGCAAGCCGGCTCCCTCTAATGTAATGGAAAACTTTACACAAACACGTCCAAGCTCCTGCGGATTAGACGCACCGAATCGCGAGCTCCCAGCGCCAGCGTTAAAGCGTAATTAAAATTCACAGTGGAACTACCCTTCGTATCTAGTTCAAAAATGTTCACGAGTACGTATCTTAGTACGTTCCCGTGCGAGCGTTTAATCAAGTTCACCTGCGGAGCGGAGTTCATGTGCCAAATTATTTTAATTAAGCTTTCCCCGACCGCTATTTATTAGCTATTCTCTGTTGGTAGGTGTTTGACGGTGGCGTGAACAAGCACCAGGCACTCGACTATGGCTCAGTAATCAAGGCTCGGAGCGTCGGCCGGAATCACTCGACGGTTACACCTCGATAGATCTGCACAGAATAAATTATTCGTCTTACGCTACGTTTCACTAGATCAAAGGAATGAAAATCCAAAACGTTTAATTATTTTTTACCCCGGTATCGAATATCGATATGTAATTTGTTGTGTCCAGCGTCGTTCATCGGATAAAACCGATATATTTCCGAGTATTTTAGTCTTTATAAAAAATATGTTGCAATAATCGTGTTAGCACCGTGTCAGGTAGGAGATTGATGGCTTAATTCAAAATCACAGTGAACCGAGGCGCTTTTTGTCACGAGGGATCGCGTTTTATATGCGTCCAAGCAACGCGCGCCGCTGCCCGGAGGAAATGAGAAAGTTATCGGTATCTAAATCCTCGCCCTGGGGTCCGTTGAGCGTTTTCGTAATAGATATAAAATCCGGGGCTACGTATAATTCAATTTCGATGTGTGGAACGGTAACGGTGCCGGTAGAGTGGAGCGATTTATGTGCGACCACGTCGGCGTTGCGATGCAATCTGACGGGGTGTCGGCGACATGTCGTTGACGTGTCGTCGGTCGTCGGCAGTCGCACGGTGTCGCCTCGTCGCGGTCTGTCACGAGTCGCCTGCGGTCAGCTGTGGACAGCATGTTCAGCAAATATTTACAGTGCTTAACGCTGTATTTCATTCGCTTACGTGTCTAAAACACATTTTGGTAGAATGTAAATTTAATACACACGAGCCGTTTGAGAGGCTTCGCGTAGGAAGCACGCTGAATATGGAAAGGGTACTGCGAGTATGAGCATGATCCTATTACACGACTACATATAATTTGATATTTCAATAGGCGCTTTGAGTAAATACTAGTGAAGGGGGCTTTTCGCACGGAATCGCTTTTATATCAAGAGCTTTAAACGGGCGTTCTATCGCAAACTAACCAGAACTTAGCTGTCGCATTGGAGGGTTTACAGCTCTCGGTACTGTAAATCGCTAGGATTGTGTGCTTTCACATTATTAATTTATATGCACAGATTACGCCGTGCTATTCTTGCAGACAGAATCAATAAAGTAATGGAATAGGGGTCAATATGGGTCACGCATGATATTAATTCTAACCCTACAGATATCCAATCAAATCAAAAATTAACGGCACATTATCGCCTTCAAGCCATCGTGAATCCGGCCCGATATAATTTATTCCGATAGGGCGTATGACATTGTAATTTATACATGACATATCGATGGGGTCATAGTTCATATCCTGAACATTTATGTTATCTGTGGTAATAAACCACGCAGCGTCCGGTGTGTGCGACGGACATGACTCGTGGAGGCCACATTACCATAATAAGTATGGCTTTATCTTCCCCTTTTGATTTCCCCGTCCAACTCAGCTCGTAATGATGATTAGAAACAAAATCAGAATGATTTGATATCGCACGCCGATCAAGTATGTATTAAATATTTATGACATTTATAAAAACTAACCAGCAGTGGTAGCCGATCGGTTAAGCACGCGTCTTGCGGGCTTAAGGTCCTGGGTTCAAACCCTGGCTCACACCTCTGGATTTTTCGAAATCAATGTGTGAATCATAACTTTAATATGATTATCACTTGCTTGCGGTGAAGGAAAACATCGTGAGGAAACCTGCATGTCTTAGACATGTGAAATCCAACAACCCGCACTGGGCCAGCGTGGTGTATTATAGCATGAATCCCCCTCGCATTGAGGGGAGGCCCGTGCCCAGCATTGGGACATTAAAAGGGCTAAATTATTTATTTATTTAATTATATTATAAAAACTGCGACCGCGACTGTCTAAATACTAAATCGGATTTGTTCCAGAGTTGTCAGTGACGACATACCATAGGTCGCCAAAATGGTTCGTGCAAGTCCGAGTCGCAATTATCAACCTTGTAAACAAACTTACTACTCCGTAATCCCTTCTCTTTTATGTAGGAACAAGCCATGATGTCCGCTGCCATTAATCGGAATATTCGTCGTGCGACGGACGAAGCCCAAACGAGGCTCGTCGTGTTAATGCACAGCTAACATTTCAAAGCCACGCTTAATTAGCCTGACGTGAAGTGATGTGATCCCTCTCGTACTAGCTTGTTACGATGCTTTGAGTTTACGCGAGATAGTAACGTTGTTTTTTACCCGACTACGGCGGAGGGTTATGATTTTGACCGGTATGTATGTATGTATGTATGTATGTATGTATGTATGTATGTATGTATGTATGTATGTATGTATGTATGTATGTATGTATGTATGTATGTATGTATGTATGTATGTATGTATGTATGTATGTATGTGCATCTGTTCCCACCTAACTTCCAAACTACTCGTCGTAATTTGACAAATGAGGTATCGTTAGAAGCGGCTTAATGACGCGCTGGTTATAGGCTATGTGACGTCACATAAAATTGCATATGGCGCCCTCTAGAGGACATAATGTCATGAACTAAAAAAAAAACATTTTTTAATGAAACCGTGTGGGGTATCAAATGAAAGAGCTTGATAAGCACATTTCAAAAATATATATATTGTTACCTATAACTCCAAAATAATTAAATAAAAAGTAAGTTTAAAAACTAAAACCCGACTACTGAAAAATCGCGCTCTAAAAAGTATGAAACAAGAAAATATTCTCATCTAGAGGATAGCCGTGGTCCGTGTTCATATGCCATTTGGCCCTAAAGGACCTACACGGACCACGGCTATCCTCTAGATGAGAATATTTTCTTGTTTCATACTTTTTAGAGCGCGATTTTTCCGTAGTCGGGTTTTTATGTTAACTGTAGGAATTTGTGTGAAGTCTATGTGTTTCTTTTGTAGCACTGAAGCTTTTAATACAGAAACCCAGAGTCTCCGCGCCCTAGCCATCAGTTAGATGACATTATGTATACGCGCTCAGACTACATTAAAAAATATGAATAAAGAAGACTACAATACTGACTGCTCGGGCGCGCCACTGGCCACTTGTAGACGCAGACAGTTAACAGGTAGTAGTAGACGAGAACATTAACTCGTTAAACATAAGACAACTAAACCAAAAATGTGTTTATAAAATCCAATGACATAAGTTTTTTTTTTTTATTGGATTGCGGTGGTAATAATGCGTACGGCCCGCTTGATGTTAAGCAGATACCGTAGCCTATAGATCCTTACAATACCAAAGGCATTGCTCGCACATTGCCGACCTGAAGGGGAGTGGGATGGAGCGAGGGCGAAGGGGGGGTGGGCTTACGGCTCTATCACTCATCGTACGAAACGCAGCTGTAATAGCTGCTTTACGCCGATCTTCTGTGAGAGGGTGGTACTACCCCGGTCGAGCCAGCCCGTTTATGGATTAAGTCTCCTTCATAGTAGCAATGGAAGATGTTTTACCAGCGAACCCACATTTTTATTCCCTGAATGTTTATATCAAGATTACAACGAACAATCAATTAAAAAGTACCCGCAAACATACTTGCCGGATTGAAACACGAACGCAGCGGCGAGTGAAAGTACGAAGCACAAAACCGTATAAACTTCAGTAAATAATGAGAGATAACCGACAGCTAACTAATCAACATAATGGCCTAACAGTCGGTTGTTTACATCAGTTAAGTGATCCCCGTTTCAAACTGAACTTTTGTTTCCACTCGTATTTTTAATTTCCGACCGCATTGAATAACTAAACGCGCTTTTAAGTACTGCCCGCGGCTGCGAAACGGACCAACTTTTAGTTAAACAACTTCACCGCGCCTAGATGAAAAAATATGGGTCTATCTCAGTGAGTTTCATTAAGTATTTATTTGAAAGTTTTATATTGTGTACCTACTGTATTAAAGGTGGATTAGGCTAAATGTTTTATAGTTAGATCTCTACTAAAGCTTGTAAGCTGGGTGTAGTCTTTAACGTAAAATCTTCCTTATACCTGGAAAAAGATGAGCTGTCTATTTTGCATAGAGTTATTTTTCACCTTCAGCCAAAGGATCTAGTTACGGAATGAAATTTGTTGTGGGAAGAAATATTTACGCTCCGGTATTCAGACAGAATTACATAAGCCAGTTCAACATTAATTTGCTTACCTATTAGCATAGTGTTTACCTACGGTCTATAAATAATAGTTGTTATCGTGTTATCAGCTGACACAGCTAAACTCCCCCTTTGTTTCCTCGAGTACCCGGTGCTTAAGTAGAAATTTAATTACATTGCATCGTAGCTCGACATAAGATGGTAAATATGTCGTGAAAGAAGTTTAATGTTACTGTTACGTGTTCAGATATATTTTTTCTATTTTGTAGGTACTTAGCCGACGGACAGGCCGTCGTATGTCACAAAGAGAAAAGTATTTCTCATTTGCTCGAGAGGGGAAAAACAACGGGAATACCGCACGCCCCGCCTCCGATCTCCTTTGGCTCGGGGACAAAGGAATATTATTTCAATTAAGACCCACTAAACTAAAACAAAGTCTTCAAATGATTCTTTTCTCTTTCATTGCGGCAGTTTAGTTTAATGGCTGCTACTTTTTTCTGTTGAATGCGAATTTACGTTCTTTGTGTTGACAATTTATTACCGCCTTCGCTGCACTAATCAACTTTAAGCAATAGGCTGCTGTACATTCTGATAAATTTACAAAACATAGTTCTTACTACAAAGTAATCACAAAGTTTAGATTAGAAACTTTAAAGATAAATTTCACACATAGAAATACAACGATACATTTCTCTACATTTTTCACGCGGCTCTCGTAACCGTCAAAATGGCGGTCGTTCACACAATAAATCCGGAATTCAACGCACGGGACTCGTTTTATTTCTAGTTTTAAACTAGAGCCTCGCAGCGAGCGCTGTAACGTAGTAAGCTCGTTACACATAACGTAGTAACGTTACTAACGTTGACAGCGTTACTGGCCGCGAACATGCCGTATTTCAATACTACAATGCAACTGGCGCGGTACGATGTAGTCAGTAAGTAAAGTTAAAGTGGTTCGTGAAATTTATGATAACGTTTACTGCTTTTTGTCTAGTGGCAGAAAACCATTTTCCACCTTCACACTTCACAACAGAGGAGGGCTTTCGGCTCTCTCACTCATCGTACGAAACGCAGGTGTAATAGCTGCTTTACGCCGATCTTCTGTGAGAGGGTGGTGCTACCCCGGTCGAGCCAGCCCGTATATGTGCTAATTATATATGTGTCAATTGGCTACAGCTTCACTCTACCACCTTCTATCACGTTTATTGAGGCAGGCTACCTACTAAACTGTATTTAGTAGGTTGCAGCATGAATCAGGATTTTGTTCCAGATAGAGATAATATAATAGAGTTGGTACAGCCGTGTCTCTATGGCGAAGGCTAGACGTAAAGTATCTACTGTGGTCCGTCAGTATGGTACATAATGATGGATGTCATTCCATCGACGCAGGCTACACGTTCAGTATTTATTCCGTCAGTATTGTGACGTAATTCGTACAGTCCAGACGTCAAATGAAACACGAAAGCTTGGTATGGATATTACCTTAGCGCTTGGTTTAATTCGCAATCTCAGAATACATGTCCACTCTATTGCTTTCGCGACGTGGAATGCCAAACTGTCATTTTGGAATTGAAATTCCAGGCAAATACTGTCATCCAAAAGTACACTAGCCTACACGATCAGTTTGGACCAAGGTATTTGAAAAATCAAGACGGACCACAGTAAATACTTTACGTCTAGCCTTCGCCTAAGACTAATAGATGACTCTCCATAAATAGCCAGAGCCAGCCGATTATCTCTTCCTAGAACCCGATGTGTAATATTAACTGCCTACGGTATAAATCTAGAATAAAGTTAAATATAAAATATAATTTAGCCCTTTTAACGTCCCACTGATGGGCACGGGCCTCCCCTCAATGCGAGGGGGATTTAGGCCATAATCCACCACGCTGGCCCAGTGCGGGTTGGTGGATTTCACATGTCTAAAGACATGCAGGTTTCCTCACGATGTATTCCTTCACCGTAAGCAAGTGATAATCATATTAAAGTTATGATTCACACATAGATTTCGAAAAATCCAGAGATGTGAGCTAGGGTTTGAACCCAAGACCTTAAGCCCGCAAGACGCGTGCTTAACCAATCGGCTACCACTGCTTTTTTAGAATAGAGAAAGAATAAAGTTAGAATAAAGAGAAAAAAGAATAAAGAAGAATAAAGAATAGAATAGAAGATAGATAGATAGATTCTATTTTTTTATAGAATAAAGTTATGGAGAAAAAATTGTGTTTATAAAATTTAAGCTCCCAAAACATATTGCGTAACACATTTAAACTGAGCGCAAAACATCACGAGCAGAAAATCTGCGAATCGTCTTACGTTTCCATACAAAGCACCTCATTTGTCAGGCAGTTTATCATAGCGACGTGGCCTTATGACTCGCTTTTTGTGCGCTCAACTGCTGTGTTGTTTTTATTGTGTTAATACATTTTTTTGGACATTCAGGGTTTTTATTTTGCAAATTCATCATTGCACGTACCTGCAAAGTTCTTTGTGTTGAGTGGGTAACTATTAATATCGCCTATACCACGGTTAACGAGAAGCTATACGGAAATGAATATACCTAATTTTTATATTTTTTAATAGACTAGTTATTTTTAAGGTTACGCCTTTATTAATGGGTACGTCTACATCAGGAGCACGCCGCGCCTGAATACTCAGTTTTGACGTCAGAACGCATAGACATAATGTAACATGAGTGCTCGGGCGAGGCATCCAAGGCGCACCAAATTAAAATAAGGCTTTCCGACACAGAAAGAACGACAAATTTATAAAATGGCCGTTCGTTGCTGGCGAGCTCAGCGGTGACCGACTTCAACTCGGACATTATAACCATTTCGTATCGCTTCTCATTGGCCGTGGTATAGGTAATATTTTGTAAAGGTACTCTACTTATTTACCTACTGTTTTTCTTTGCTAGATTCCTGTTTTGTATTTACATCACTCAACAAGCAAACTTATGTTCAATCTAAGGAGATTGAACGATTTTTGGCAATGGTATCATAGTAGGTCCGTCGTAACATTAATTTAAACAATAAAACATTGCTGTTTACAATTACGAAATGCAACATGCATAGCACTCGTTTAAAGTAGTTCCACAGTATAATCGGGAAGTGGCAGTCGGTTCATAATAACTCTAAACTATCAAGCTAGCTGAAATATCAAGGGAAAACTCTCCAGTTTGTGACACCAGCACAATATTACGTATAACGGTAAGTTCCGCCCGGAGCAGCGTTAATCCCGAATATAGCTTTTATGAACACTAGTGCGCCCATTTGTTTTCGTTAATTGAGACAAATCCTGAGTGGTATATTATAAAAATGTTTATAATTTAAATTATTACTCGTATAGAACTGCATTACTTAAGTAATATGCATTGCAATACACACAGTCACAGGCAAATTATGTGGAAATATCAGGACAGGATTTTGAATTAATTTCTTTTGCAATTGACGATCATTGGCGCAGCGGTTCGAGCGTAGGCAGGTACGCGTTGCGGGTTTGATTCCCACCGGTAGCAAATTGTAGAAACGGCCTTTTCGAAATTCGTCCTGTATGGGTGTCACTGGGATCGCTCCCAGTCTCGTATTAGCCTTAATTTGTGACCATACAATAGTTGTGAGTCTTGCTATATTTACTCATAGCCATAGGCCGTCAAATTGTGTGCTGCGTTAAGAGACTAGAGTCTCTACTCTAGTCTTTTATAGCATCAAGTTTAACCAAGGTTGATCTCTATTGCAATATCAAAATTTGACACTTTATATTTTACTTTTGTGACGTCACCCTACCATAAGCGGCATCCTCCACGGCTGATTAAGAGGAGTTGGAACATTCCACACTACTTGCAATATTAGCGGGTTGCATCACCGCGGGAAGCCCACGCCGACTTTACAACTACCACCAGCTTCATAAACTATCTCAACTGAAATGTTTTGGTTAAGAAGTAAGGTAAATATTACAAACTTTTACAATTTCGTACTTCGTAGTGTGTTTAAGTCTTGTTTCAATCGTTTTATACACCAAAATCCTTAGTAATTTGTCTTACAAAGATTCTACGGAGAAGTAATTCAAGACTAGTGTTACAATGCTAGTGTTGTACCTCTTATGTGTAGTAGAACTTGTCCTCAGATTTATAACATGTATGTGCATGATGTGAAGGAAAAATGATGACGTCATTTTGAAGCGTCGAAGCTTCAATGATGTCATCACACATGCCGATGGATGTTCGTCCAATTAAACTGTAAACACTAATGAGTACAGCGCTGAAGCGCGCTGAAATATAACCATGACATGAGTATGTGTGGTGTACAAATTAATTAACGCGCGATTGAACTGATTTTACCAACCTCGTTGTTACAATATTGATACAAATAGATGACTCTCATTGCAAATTAAAACATTTGACCTAAACCAATGATCTAGAATTAGTCAAAAAGCAGAGTCAATTTAAAAAAACATTTTAGAAAACACATAACATTGTTGATATAACAGTGGCCATGAAAAGATCTTCGAGGATTTCTAATTAACTTTTAAATTAATATTTTTTATAGCTCCACACAAAGTTGAAGCGCGATGAATACACTTTATATTAATTCCGAAATCACCATGAAAGAGCCATACAATTACGTGCACGTACTTTCTTAGTTGAACTCAGATATTACTGCTAACGAATCCCCTCGCCGCCGGCGCAACTCCACCCGCCCCGGTATTAATTAAAAATAACCACAAACTTTCAGCTCCATACTAATGGAATGGATGCTGTCCACTGCCAACTTTCTGAACAAACAAACTTCATACTGTGCGCTACAAAAGGAAATGTAAATGCACGTAAGTTTCTATACGGGCTTTGTACATTTTTTGTGGTAAGACATGGTACTGCGAAAAAACCAAAACAAAAGTATTATTGCTGTATGGATCCCATAATAACGGGACTGCTCATAAGCTGGTATGTCTTGTAAGGAACTTTTTATACCAAAATTCATATTGCATAATCCACACAAAATATTCCATTGTGAACTCGGTGCAGAACAAAGTTTAATTAATTTATGCTCGAATGAAAAAAGAAACAAAATGTTTTTACTTTTAAGTCGACGTGAACATACGAAAAGTGGGTCTTCACCTAAAATTTTACGTTTGCGACCACGTACAGCTCTTTTTTCTGAACTTCAGAGCTCAGTTTCCCCAAAGTTGTGAAAAAAGAACAACATTTTGTATCTGTTTATTTTTCTTTGATATAAGATCGGTATAAAGAAACTTATTATCTCTGTTATTACGTGATACAGACTGCTGGAATATATCAAGAGGAACTAAACCTCAAAAGCATCTTTAAAGCTGAACATTCGACGGCTAAACTGTAATAAAATTCAAAAGGGCTTTAATTAAGTAGTTACTTAGTATTTTCGAATAAAACCATCCTGCAAGCGATGTATGAATTTAAACGTCCCGAGAATAATACGATTAGTTTCATACACATCGCAACTTTTGTCCACCGAGCATGTTAGTATTATGATGTAATGCAGCAATGTGCACCGTACACTATATTTAGTTGCCTGTAAAAAGCGAACTCCCTTGCCGCGGTATGGGTGTCGAGTAAACCTCAAACTTTAAATCAAAATGTTAGCGTATATTTCTCTAAGCAAACTTTTAATTGCGGCCCCCAGTTATACAGTTCATGTCTGTGCGAAAATTCGTGTTAGAGTTTAATGAATTTGCGTTACGGAAATTTTGTAATAACCGGAAACGTTTGTTTGTGCACAATGTTCGTCGTGAGTATGAACAAAATACTAATAATAATAATATAATATGCATCACGTAATAACACAATTATAATAATATATAATGTTGAAAATCCATAGACACTTGCAGGCAAATAAACGAAGTTATTCTATCTAAAACTATTGAATACAAAATATATCTAAGCAATAAAATAATAGCTTAATAAGACAATTTGAACATAATACTGATAATACATATAATAATATTCAAACATGTGCGAAGCTGAACTTGAAAGTTTTCGCGATAAGTTTCGATAGTAGCGTATCCCCATCATGAAATTATGTGTCGCAGGGGGTTGGGGTCGGCGCTCTCCGAGATAGCGACAAAAAGGTTATATTAGAGGGGCTTATTTATTACAACATAGGGTAAGTAAATTTTATATACGCAGAAAAAGGTAATGGGAAAACTATAACGTGAGAATTTATAGAAGTTTCGCTTAGCGGAAAAAGGAACGGAGAACAATATCCGTAGGTGGTTTCTTTTATCAACCACACTTGACTCTTGAATGAAAACTAAGATTTTTTTATTAAATGTTTTCTGACACCAACAATGTCGCGATTTAACTCAATTTCTATTTCTCGTAAACAGAAACAAACATACCAAATAGTACTTGCATGTTCCTTTTCTATTTGTACGGTTTGAATAGTTGAAATTCTTGGTCTTCACGTGAGCAGACATTTTAAATTGAATCGCTTGGCTCGTATGCAAATAAAACAGTTACGGGGGAAATGCCCTAAATAATTTACATTCTACCACATTTTATCTAACTGTAGCAATCTTTTTCCACTTGGTTTTGTATTATTTACATTTTAGAGTCGGCTAATGTTTTTTCAATAGATACACATTCATTAGCGATTTTGTCATACAAAAAAGGTTTTTAAAAATCGATAGGGACTTAATTCACGGAGACGAGCTTCCGATACAATTTGCCCATTTATCAAACAAACAAACATTACTTGTTTAATGTCGCTTTATAAGGGAGGTTTTTAAATAATATTTTGCTTGCCGCGATATTCATACTCCTGAATATTACTTTTCTAAATCAGTTCAAAGTTTCCCCCCACTAAACAAACGAACGACCCGATACTGGGAAAAGGTAAGACAAATGATGAAAAAGCTCGAAATATGCAAACTAGAGTGATTCAATTATTTATCTTGTTTTCATTACACAGAGTTCAATATCAATAAATCATTGACATCCGATACAGGTTATACGTTATACATACCACCAACATCACTAATTACGTCGTACACATCTGTCACATTGAACATGCAAGCTGATAACAATGATACGTCTGGAGGAGGCAACAGTGATGCGGGCCGCTGAATTATAATAGAGGTGAAACCCCCACGTACATACCCACACATTATGGAAATATTTAACGCAATCGATACAGTTACTGAGCCATAGGTACAGTTACAATAGGTATTAAATGTCAAAGCCATTGATGGTTCGTGAAATCTGTTAGTTGAATGTGTCGAAGTTATAGATTCGCTGAATTAATATGATGTAGGACACAAATCATGCAATTGGTGCGTCCAGAAGCCGCGCCCGGACACTAATGTTATGATATCATGCCAATGCGTTCCGACGTCAAAACTGAGTGCTCGGGCGCGGCATGCGCCTGAAGCAGACGCAGCCAATGAACAAGGTACTAAACAATATCTAATAAAAATATAAAGAACCTACAAAGAAGTATAAAATGAAATAGTTAGTTGAAGTTTTTAAAAGGAATATTTTAATAGAAGTACTGACCTTTAAGAAAACTTCATAGACAAAGACCTTAATTAACCGCAACAAGATCTATCAAGTACTTTAAGTCTTCTGTCCTAATTTATTTTTATTCCTAGACGTATTGAAGCTAGTTTTGTAAGACAATCGTAGTTTAAATAGTCATTCACAAAGGGCCCAACTAAAAGTAATTCAACTCAATAGGTAGTGTGGAATCAAAGGGATGGAAGGTTTTTAGACAATGCCTAAACTTAGTATCTCCTAGGGTTTATTTCAGAATCGTCAGATGACTTTTATTCACCAAATAAATATCGTGTTTTGACAGTTCTTCCATAGAATATCTGTCGAAACGCTACATTTATTTAGTGGTTAAAATTTATCTGACGATTCTCAAACGAGCCTTTAGTCTATAGACATGCATGGAGGTCCAGTATGTTTGTCTTGTTACAGAATGAATCTGCACTCTGTGTTAAGTAAGTTTCATAGATATTAATGAAAAAGTTACACATTTAACGGACCGCTGGATACAATCACATATAAGCTAACACATCATGTTTCATCGCGACCAGGAGAAATATAATCTAGGCTGTTACATAAATCCTCAGTGACCTGTACGTTAAGGATAAGGTATTAGACGGCTATCCGAGCGACGATCCATACGTGCCGGAGACGATACAATCTGACCAATTATATCTGACACGTCAACTTTAAAGGAAACATCCTGCGTCAGATCGTCCGCCAAAGTGTTCCCGATGAAGCTGGGGCCAAAGAATATTGGCTGAGTCGCTGGGAGCAATGCATTCCACATCAATACGCTCCAGTGCTAGCGTTAGTGACATATGAGTATTGCAATTTCCGAATGCGGGATCGTTAGTTGGCACAGAGCGAGATAGCTGACTTGGAGAACTGACTAGAGCACGAGAGGAATGATTCACGCGCGGTTTACACATCCGATGCTCGCGTTGTTAGAACCAACACTGGTGTGGGTCAATTAAAAAGTGTCAATGGACAATGACGCTTGCTTTTGTTTCGTGTGGCGTCCATTCTGCGTAACTAAGATGAATTGCTCGCTTCCTTTTGCTATAACAGTGGCTGTCAGAGCACTGGCAAAGGAAAACTTGATTGCATAGAATGGATAAATGTTGAAGTCCAAATGCAGCTCCAAATGTAGCGAGTGGGAATTGATTCATTCGGATGGTTGATGGTGGGAATCGGGTCAGAGATAACAAATTATTCAGGCACATATAAATCTACCACCAGATTCTATTTCAAAACAATGACAAAAACATTCGAAGGACAAAAACAAGAAACACGAAGAAAATACAAGTTATTAAGGACACCAATTAGACGCAGGGACAAATTAATTACGTGACTCTAATGCGGATTGCCGGACACCCACAGTTTCCTTTAATGTCGAAATAACTGCCGCGATAACATCTGAGTAAGTGGCGACGGGAAAAAAGTTGTTCGACGTAACAGTATTGTGTTTCTTGCAAATATTTCGAGTAAAATTTAAGATCGTCCAAAATTGTTTAGCATTTTTATTTGCAGCAGCAGTTAGCTTTTTGCCAGTTTATAATGGTATAACAAAGCATTTCTAGGAACAAAAGTTATTTGTGATGTGTGGGTAAGTCTTACCTAACGGAAAATTCAGTTTTCACTATCAAGGGATTGCTGAATAATTCAGTAAAGATAATACATAAACCGTAGCATACAATAGTATAGGACAGAAAAATTACTTAGAACTAACTAACTATCAAGATACGTACATGGAGCTTGTTGAGTCTCAATGTCATCATCATAAAATCACTGCTAATAAACAACAGAAGAATAGATTATGTATTCGATATAATAGTGACTAAGCCATGCAGAGTGCTGCGTAGAAGAAAATGCTCTCATCAAAACAAAATAATAAGCTATTTCTAATCTTGTAAACATTATCAGAGAACAAATTGTCAACAGCGACATCATTAGCCGACTCTATAGAAAACAAAAACCTTATCCATACATAGAATACGCCCGAAGCAAAACCAATGTACGTCATTATTTACGACTTAGGTACAAGTTCTAGGCGCTAAAGAAACCTTTCTGGGACTGTGGAAAAAAGTTGCGAATAATAGCACAACACCAATACGAAACGCGATAAGAAAAGTCCGAACAGTATAAGCGGCCGTCGTCCAACATTAATTACTGTGGGGGCCACAAAAGGAACTTGGCTTGTCAAAGAACAACTTCTACGCGCCGTGGCCGAGGCAAGTTTGAAAACCCCGGAGATATACTTTTCCTGTTCCCGCCTTCAGCAGCATCGGGCAGTAATACTTGTGTTATAATCTCACTCGCAACTAGTACTAAGTGTTATTCTCGCCCGCTCAAAATATATTGTTCTCTTAAACTGATTTTTCCGTACATGTATTCCCGGGGGCTCAAAGACATTTTATTTTGAAATACCTAATAAATTAAGCTATACCTACAAATTTCGTTCCTGGTGACTCCAGAGATTAACATCATTTGTTTTACTTCCGCTGACCATACACAATTTGCTATGGAGCCCTCGGGAACGAAATTGTGGAGCGGGCGGGACAAACATGTACTTACAAAAACTCGTCAAGCAAGAGTTTATTTAGCGCTTTGTGTCTTTGTTCAACCGGTTGGTATAGTTACCAACTACCGCGTTCCGAACAATGCAAAAGTTTCATCGAAAGTTGAGATTGAAAACGAGACGAAATTAAGCGTAAATTAAGACTGCTCCGGGCTGAATTTCGTAATTAAACATTTAATTAATTTATTTGAAACGTGAGCCGCAAACTTAACGAATAAATATCGCTTTCTATTGTTTCCGCAATACAGATGACCAAATAAAGTGTGTGAGGTGGGTCTAAAGGTATTGTTAACAAAACGTGCTCTGTGTTTACTGAAATTATTGGGTAGAATAAGAATCATCCACCCTGTCTTAAACTTTTGAACCAAAACTTAGCGGGGTCACTAAGGTACTCAAGTCTTTTAATTTTAAACAGACGATAATGTTTTCTGAATCCAATAATAGTCAAATCTCTAAAGGTCCGTTATCATTCACGAAATTCCCAAAATCGGCTTTTCATTATTGCTAGGCAGGTTTATCTGTCGGCCTGCGAACTCCGCCACTGACCCTAATGTAACATTGACGTTGATCCGACGCCAGATTAATTTAGTAGCCGGTGTCCGAATGGGCGGCTCTAGTGGAAATTGACTAAGTTATTAATGTCATATTTTCCTCGACAGATGTCAGTGCCGCGGCTAGGGGTTTATCTATTATAACTATCGCATCACGTTGAGTTATTATTGATGTTGGTTGTTTTGTCTATCAATGATTCTAAGGGGCTTCTGCTATTGATAGTACTATTATAAAATTGACAACCTGTCAAAAAATACATCAACATTGAATCGTTGAATGTATACAGGGTATTTCACGGAACATCGTAAAATCCCGCTTACTCAATCCACTATAAATTGAACTCTATTTTGGATCCATCGGTCTCTCCACAAAGGTCATGGAATGAAAAAAAATCAACGCTAAACTGTTTACGGTGGCACGTGATCGAATGTAATCTCGAGCGGCGCTGTGCCATTTCCGACCAATTACGTGACTTAGTGACTAGTCCAGAGTACGGGCCGGTGGAGTGGTGGGCCGGCCCGGTACTACAATAGAAGCTAATTATTTCGCTATTCGAGGAAAAACACTCGATATTTGGGGTGACCGTGTTTTCATTTAGTGAAAGTATTCGATATCGTTATGATAACGTGACACGTGACAATTATTGGAGATCAATGTAATAGAAACAATATTGATGATTTAGCTAGTAACAAGTAATTTGGTAGCAAACGACTCTGTCTTTGTACCTGAGGATATATTAGGCGGAAAAATTATTCGCAAACAGTTGTCGAGTCTGACATATTCTTTCAAAAATAACAATCTAACATGGAGTGATCTGGCTATGTATTTACAAGGACTAATATTTTCATTTTTATATATTTACTTACACACAATTCAATTTAAACAAGAACATTTCCATATACACTATCGCGGAGATGTGTAATAAACTATGGTATTCAAACGAGGAGTGGAACGATGAATCAGGCGGCACTGAGCGCTCCATGCACTGTTTATGAGTGCAGTTGATGTCTCCCGGTCGCATAAATCCTCGCGGATTGTGCCAAAAACAACGCATCCCCTATAATTCTCGGTTCAGGCTTGTTCAAACAGAACGGAGAATGGAACAGTGAAGTTGCGCAAACATGTTCAATTTCGCTGATCATGCGTTCGTATGCTGTACAATCAAATTGTATAATGAGGAACTGTAGCGTATGATATATTATTATGAGCGAGTGTGGATCCATCCAATCTGCAACTATCTGCGTAGACCCAAGCGAACGAAGGTCTTTTAGGATAATGGCCTATGTTCCAAATACGAAATGCAATTACGATTTGAAGTACGCCATCACAATAGTTTCAATCGGTAAAAAGAGCGCGAGCCACCTGTAGAGGAATATGAGTACGACCGACTCGGAACGTGCCCGAACACAAAGCGTACCTTTTTAGCGAAACTGAGACTGAAAATTCGTGAGCATTTCCCCGCGCGACGGTAAAGACGCCGCAAAAATGCCAAACATCCATTCTTCCACCTCCGTCCGCTAGTGCTGCGCTCGCTCCTAGTTCGTACCAAAATAATGTTGGCATTTATTATTCGTGCGCTGTGTCTCATACGTAGACGTGTTACGAGAAAATTTTGATGTACAAGTCCATTATTATCTTTCATAAAAATACGGCGAGTATGAAATTTTGATTGTACAATTCCGCGGGGCGAAACGCCACGTGAAATATTTGCGGAATTTTCATTTCAAATGTTTGCTGGGATACAATACGTATATTTTATGAAATTGTGAAATGCTGTTTATAGCACTGTAATAAAATGACATACTAAAATCCGTGACACATCCCTCTCATGTAGAGAAAATAATAGTGCACGTCATATACTTAGCAAAAATTACTTTAATACAATTAGCGTTCAGGGATTTGGTAACAGTCATAATGGTCCATGAGAAGAATGTTTGTTCCTTTCAGGTGCCAAGTTTTAATGAGAGAAGTTGCAGGTGAAACTAGCCGGCAACTTTTAATTATGGCTTCTAACCGCTCCGGGGCGTTGCCGTGAAAGAACTTCGCAACTTTGATAATGTTGATATGCGAATAATGGCAACTGGGGCGAGATAGTACATAAACAAGGTAAAAGATAGTGGGGTCTAAATAAGAGCTGTCAGAGGAGCCTGCTAGTATTATATTTGTTCTGCAGAAAACTTATTCAACAAGTAGCTATAGTCTTACTTAAAAGCAACAACAGAATAATGACCAAACATTAAGTGGCCATACACATTACTCAGACAACTACAGGTTTTCCATTTTACAGTATACGGATGCCCAAATACGGCCACTATCTGTAAAAATTTTAAGAAAAAACGTTTTCGTCTTTTTAACGTGACTGCAGCCTAATAGTAAATTTAGAGAGATTTTTAGCCATTTTACAATGGTGTTACAAAATATTTCTAGCAACAAAAGTGATATGCAATGCTAGTGTAATCCATCATAATTTTATAGTATAGTGTTTATTATAACTAATCATCAAGCTATGCATCTTGGGGTTCAGACTGCAAACAAAATCGATAGTAACGTAGGTGGAGCCACAGAAAAAAGCTAATAAAAAATAAAAAAGCAAAAATCCAAATACAATTTAGTACCAAGAATAAGTCCATGACGATACAAAATACTTTCATACCGCGATCACTCAACGTGTATAAATCGTTTTCTAGTACACGTGATTGCTATTTGCTCATATTTCATCGTATATGCCTTATCATGGTTCATACAAAAATCCTAGTAAATAATATAGCTGTGCTCTGTGGCCACCGGCCGATTGAATGGGTAGACCACCACGGAAGATTAATGATTGTCAAAGTGAAATAGTTTATTGGCATTAGACCACCGGCGCGGAACGTCGGCCAATATTTTTGATGTTATGATAAATATGCGAGTAACGTTTCTTTTGTACCAAATATTAATGTCAACTGGAAATAACA
Organism: Drymonia ruficornis; assembly: GCA_947859195.1. Classification (NCBI taxonomy): domain Eukaryota; kingdom Metazoa; phylum Arthropoda; class Insecta; order Lepidoptera; family Notodontidae; genus Drymonia; species Drymonia ruficornis. Next base: position 3,139,327 of record OX401921.1, read on the forward strand.
AATTATCTTACGACACTGTAACCTATGGACAATCGACCTTATAAGACAAAACGGAATGCTAACAAAATCAGGTTCGATCCCCAGTGGGGCACGCACCAATGGATGAATTTTCATCTATGTGCATAATTTACAGTTCGCTGACGGTGAGGGAAAACATCGTGAGGAAACCTACCTATCCTATATTAGGTAATAGTCAGTTCCTGTGTACACGGCGACAAGGTTCACCACCTGTCACGTTGGGTTCTGACTATCTGGTGAAACGTGGGCTTTGAGTTAGTTAATACCTCCACAATGTGGTGGTGTATGGCTACTCAAGCCTCTGACTACCCCCGAATGGGGATAAAAGTCGTGACGTTAGATTTTTTTGCTAAGAAAATGTGTCATATTGTGTCAACTTGAAACCTGATTTTTTTTAATGATTCATACGCAGAATGGCAAGGCGCTGTAAGTTTTAACAATTTGTCAAAAATGACGCCACGAGCTGCCGCGCTGAGCGGCAACGCGCGCGATGCAACATTTTAGCAAAAAACGCTGCCGCCCGTCGCCGTCGCGCGAAGTCGTGGCCGGGCTGATGCGCAATATCAAACACGCAAAATTTCAAACTAGTACGCAATATTGGAAGATTGTAGAAAAATATAATTCGTAACAAGTTTGTTAAATATTGCTAGTATCTTAAAAACCAAACGAACGAATAACCCGAAAACGATCTCACTGGTACCAGCTAGCAAACAGAAATTACTGAATAAGCACATATAACATCGCTCGGTTACGTTTTCGGGGTTCAAAAAAGTTGTATAAATTACCTGAACAACGCAATACCAAAACAAGCGAAAGACAATTCGACCAAAAAAATAGTTTTACATAAAGCGCTCCGAACATAAGGGAGAATTTTAATATCGAAATCAGCATAAAGGATTGATATCAAATATACCCAGCGAGTAGGTAAATAATGTTATATTTTCCTCTCAGTTCCCTTTCTTGCTGTATCACAAGGAAATTCGTGCAACACACATGTTACCGGGAATGTAATACGGCGTTATGAACATTTTATATGGCTTTCCTAAATTGGCTCGTCATCATTTACATTTTTCGAGGAATTGTATACGACTCTTGATTATTCAATAACATTTGTGTACAATAAATATGATACGACATAATATGGGAAAATGTATTTACGGGGAAGAAAAAGGTCATGAGGAAACCTGCTTGTTTCAGTAAAATTTAAATCTTCGTACGACGCGTGAAATCAACGAACCTGCACTAGGACAGTGTGGTGGATTATGGCCTGAATCCTCCTTGCATTAAGGGGAAACCCTTACCTAGGAGTGGGACATTAAAAGTGCTTTATCTATAAGGTAATATCAAAAAAAAATTATACTACTTATTTTAAGAACTTGGTGGTATACCCACAGCAGCGCATTCAAAATAAATTACGTAGATAATTTCGTATCGTGAAACCACAACCCGTAACAACTTCAGAAACACCCAAAAACGTACTTAAACATTTAGACCAACGGTTAACTTCGAAACCGCCTCACGGAAGGTACGTTGTTCTGTTTATGTTGGGCATAGGTTTGACTTGAACCATGGTAAGTGAACTCATAAATACGAAAACTTTCTGTTCCTTAACATTGTATTAGATTAACACTGTTGGTGGGAAAAATAAACTTGGTACGTGAGATTTTCTAGTGCCGACAGAGGCAGACCAGCGACAGTTTTCGGATACATCTGGCATTTTTAGAATCTAGCATTTTTTTATTCACCTGGCGTCTAAGCCACCTATTTGGTTTAGGGTAAGACGGCCGTGCTAACACGCGTCCATAAAATATACGATGAATGGATTGCGTGCGAAAACTTTGAACGTATCATGCATGTGTGATATACATGTTATTCTAGATTTACGAGTACGAAATAAAATCACCGCAGCCACAAAAAATGTTGGAATTCCAAAAACTACGTTACTTTTCATTGTAAACATTATCGCGTAATTTTACAATACGAAAACTCTATAACCTCGCGGTCTGACGACTGTGTTTTGTAAAACGTAAACACAGAAAGACATTTTCATTATTCATATTTCCAACGCTTTTGTATTTCAGTAATTTTATTCCGCACTGGTAAATACATCAGAAACGCTGAAATTGACGTGATGGAAAGTTTCAGTAGCCGCTGTTCAGAATTTACAAACATGTAACGGACACTCGCGCTTATTGTTAAAAACAAGTTCAAGCTATTTCGTTATAAATTGTATTCTTTGAACATTGAGATTATTTTATTTTCATTTGTCAGAAAAACAAAATCTTATTACGCTGAAGAAAACATTTGTTTACCGATAAATCTAAATATATAAGAATCAAAGTCCTGATTGACTGACTGACTGACTGACTGACTGACTGACAGACAACGCACAGCCTAAACCGCTGATCGTAGAGACTTGAAATTTGGAGGGTGGGTTTGTCTTGATGTGTAGAGGTGTACTAAGAAAGGGTTTTTTGAAATTCAACCCCTAAGGGGGTAAAATAGGGGATGAAAGTTTGTATGGAAGTTCGTCATTTTTGAAGTTAGAATTATGAAAATTGCTGATTAGGTGTCTTTTGAAAAATAAAAAAATATGGGTTTCAGGGTTTTTGAAAATTCGACCCCTAAGGGGGTAAAATAGGGGATTAAAGTTTGTATGGAAGTTCCGTCATTTTTGAAGTTAGAATTACGTAAATTGGTGATTAGGTGTCTTTTCAAAAATAAAAAAGAGTAATTTCAGGGTTTTTGAAAATTCAACCCCTAAGGGGGTAAAATAGGGGAATGAAAGTTTGTGTTTAGATTTCTTTCGTGTTTTTGGAAATTCAACCCCTAAGGGTGCGTTTCGATTGAAGCGGAGCGGGGCGGAGCGGGGCCGAGCGGACCGTGAATTGGCCAATCACAGTGCTCGAAATCTCCACTCCGCATCAGTGGAAACAGTGTAAGCGGGGCGGAGCGGAGATGAGGACTTTCGAATAAAACAACTGAACACGCGGCCCCGAGCCGGACAGAGCGGAGTCGAGCAGGCTGTGGTGCCGAGTGGTGGGCACGAAGCGGAGCGGAGCGGAGAGGAGAGGAGAGGAGCGGAGCGGAGTGGAGAGGAGCGGAGCGGAGCGGAGAGGAGCGGAGCGGAGTTGAGCGTACTTTCGAATAAAACCAATGAACACGTGGCCCCGAGCCGGACAGAACGGAGTCGAGCAGGCTGTGGTGCCGAGTGGTGGGCACGAAGCGGAGCTGTGCGGAACTGTGCGGAGCTGAGCGGCGCTGAGCGGAGCAGAGCGGAGCTGAGCGGAGCTGAGCGGAGCTGAGCGGAGCAGAGTGGAGCAAAGAGGAGCAGAGCGGAGCTGAGCGGAGCTGAGCGGAGCAGAGCGGAGAAAAGAGGAGCAGAGCGGAGCAGAGCGGAGCTGAGCGGAGCTGAGCCGAGCTGAGCGGAGCAGAGTGGAGAAAAGAGGAGCAGAGCGGAGCTGAGCGGAGCTGAGCGGAGCTGAGCGGAGCTGAGCGGAGTTGAGCGGAGCTGAGCGGAGCCGAGCGGAGCAGAGCGGAGCTGAGCGGCGCAGAGCGGAGCAGAGCGGAGCTGAGCGGACTTTCGAATACAATATATGAACACGCTGCCCCGCTCCACCCCGCTCCGCTTCGCCGCGTTCCGCCCCGCTCCGCTTCAATGGAAACATTTGCCACTTCTCACTGCTATTCTCCGCTCCACTCCGCCCAGCACCGCTCCGCTCCACCCCGCTCAACCCCGCTCCAGCCCCGCTCCAATTCAATGAAAACATTTGCCACTTTTCACTGCTCTTCTCCGCTCCACTCCGCCCAGCTCCGCCCCGCTCCGCCCCGCTCTGCTCCGCCCCGCACCGCTTCAATGGAAACAGTTGCCACTTTTCACTGCTCTTCTCCGCTCCGCTCCGCCCCGCTCCGCTTCAATGGAAACGCAGCCTAAGGGGTGAAATGTGGAGTGAAAGTTTGTATAGGGGTGGTCGAGTTTTGTTATTTTGACGGGAAAGGGGAAAACGGGGTCAAGGGATGTTTTAATAAGTCATCCATATCTCGATATTGGTTATGATTGCTTATTTGAATTGATCAGACTGGGGTTTCAGCGTTTTTAATATTTTGAAGGAAAAGGGGAGAGCGGGGTCAGCGAATGTTTAGTCATCCATATCTCGAGATTGGTTATGATTGTTCATTTTAAATAATCAGACTGGGGTTTCAGCGTTTTTAATATTTTGAAGGAAAAGGGGAGAGCGGGGTCAGCGAATGTTTAGTCATCCATATCTCGAGATTGGTTATGATTGTTCATTTTAAATAATCAAACTGGGGTTTCAGCGTTTTTAATATTTTGAAGGAAAAGGGGAGAGCGGGGTCAGCGAATGTTTAGTCATCCATATCTCGAGATTGGTTATGATTGTTCATTTTAAATATTCAGACTGGAGTTTCAGCGTTTTTAATATTTTGAAGGAAAAGGGGAGAGCGGGGTCAGCGAATGTTCAGTCATCCATATCTCGAGATTGGTTATGATTGTTCATTTTAAATAATCAGACTGGGGTTTCAGCGTTTTTAATATTTTGAAGGAAAAGGGGAGAGCGGGGTCAGCGAATGTTTAGTCATCCATATCTCGAAATTGGTTATAATTGTTCATTTTAAATAATCAGACTGGGGTTTCAGCGTTTTTAATATTTTGAAGGAAAAGGGGAGAGCGGGGTCAGCGAATGTTTAGTCATCCATATCTCGAGATTGGTTATGATTGTTCATTTTAAATAATCAGACTGGGGTTTCAGCGTTTTTAATATTTTGAAGGAAAAGGGGAGAGCGGGGTCAGCGAATGTTTAGTCATCCATATCTCGAGATTGGTTATGATTATTCATTTTAAATAATTGGGGTATAAGCTGAGCTGAATATGGTAGGTACTACTTCAGTTTGATCCCATAAAAAATCATTTCGTAAATCAACACCCAAAAGGGGGAAACTAAAGGTAGAAAAGTACGGCAGAAAAATATGTTTGTACCCGATTGACTTGAAACTTAGTATGCATAGGGTAGGTGAGGGAGGAAGGGGAAGACGTAAGGTAGGGGGAAGTGGAAGGGGGAGGGGAAAGGGAAAGGGAAATGGAGGGGGAGGGAGCAGAAGGAAGAGAGGGGAGGAAAAGGGGTGGAGAAGGGGAGGGGGATTTGGGATTTTGGCTCTATATACCTACCTACCAAAACTCGCATTCACCGAATTAGGTACCGTGATAAAGTTTGTATGGCTCCAATAAAAATCGTGAAATAAAATTATTTTTATAAAAAAGCAAATACTGACTTAAAAAACCCTGGCGCACTAAAAAGTACTAAAAAGTCTTAAGTCACTTGCCCGGTTTTTTTTTATTTTGAAGTCTACGCGGACGAAGTCGCGGGCAAAAGCTAGTTTTCTAATAAACGGATAGGGAGGCGATAGATAGCACTTTATTATTAAGTACATCATTTTCCACTCTTCTTCCTAGCTTTATCTCATCAAAAGGGGTGGGCTTTCAGTCTACCCCGATTTGTTTGATTACCGATATATTTACATAAAGCGATTGATTTCAACTTTAACACGCCCTAATAGAATGTAATAGACCCTATAGCCTGTGTTAAATGTGTAAGTCGTAGAAGAGACCCACGATGCAGGCGTGCCTAGTGTGGGATCTAAGAGATTATCCATTATGTAAATTTCTACTAAGTGCCTCTTTCAGAATCGTCGGATAACTTTTATCTGCCAAATAAATATGGCGTTTTGAAAGTTTTTCCATACAATATATCAAAGCGTCATATTTATTTGGTACATACGAGAGATCATAAGAGTTATTCGACAATTCTGAAACAGGACCTAAGTAGTTTCTAAAAATGTTTTCAATTGTTTTTTTTTTTTTTTTTCAAATTGATTCTCGACTTCCTCGCGATCACAACAGCATCACAAATCCTACGTCGAATAAATCAAAATACCTCTCATTATTCAGACCAAAGGTACGTGGTCGCAATAACGCATACAAAGAAAATATTTCTGCACACGTCCATTATTTAGTATTGCGAGGGCGAGTCAGGGTAGGGCGTATCTTTGTTACATGATAGATTTATAGGCGTACGGTGTTGGGTAATAAACTGAACATTAGAGCTATGAATACAGAACTACTTATGGAATAGCCACACCTTGATCTGTATAGAAAAGCATGCTACACAACCTGTAAATAACTACGAGATAGCTGGCATACCTAATCACTATGAAGGTTTTGATGTTTACTATTATGTTGCCCCATTGAAGTATAGCCAAATTCTCGCGACGCGATTACCCAACAGGCCCCCCGAGTCTTCTAGCTAAAAACCAATGAAAAATGACGGCCAGAGAGCTGCTAACTGATGTCGACAACATAACCGCCAAATAAATATGAATTATAATGAAGAATTCACAAAGATAATTTTAGAGACTGGACACCAGAATTGGGCAAAATGTAATTGCAATTAATTAATTGCAAATTGCATGCGGTGTCACAAATAACAATTAATTTTGTTTTGTTTGCAATCGCGAACAAATCACAATTAATTGTTAATTGTGACACCACCTGCGATTTGCAATTACTTAATTGCATTTAAATTTTGCCCAACTCTGCTGGACACCCAGCTGTAATGCATAAGTATTTGTGTGTATACCACGGCTAACGAGAAGCGATATGAATAGATTACTTTATCGAATAAGTTATTAAAACGTAAGCTGAACAACACTTGCCTCAACACATAGAGGTGAGCAAAGTTGCCACATTAATAAAAGCGGTATTAAGAAACTTCGTAAGGATGTTCCCTGAAAGACCGTAAATAAAATATAAGCCACATATACATGATACATCGTACTTAATTTGTGTCAGCCCTGACACATATCCGATCGCGGGGCTCCGTGGTCCAAAAACGTCGACTCTCTTTCTCGTCACAAGCCGACCATGACTCGGTGAAACACGACGCGGGAAGGTCAAGAAGAACATTATTTTGTTTTTTATTATCTTTGCTTAGGAGATAAATGTTAAGTCACATATTTAGCTAACAATACAACAAATATAAAAGTCCTATTCTAAAGGTTTTAATACATCTGTGGGCCTATGTGCAACGGTTGACATCTTTCGGCTGAAATGATGATGATTAAACTTTGTTTACTGAATTCTGTTTCATAAACGGTAGAAAATAAATTAGTGTATACGTACTAAATTAGCGTAACAAATTCTAACTAAACCAGACCTCATTGAACATAAACACGTCGCTTCCCTCATTTCTCATGTCACGCGCACACAACTCTACCTACTTGAATAGTATTCTGGTGAATTTGTCCTACATCAGTCATATCAAATTAAGCTACGGTTGTTTATAGCATAGAATTCCAGCTAAATAAACTCCCGATACTATGCGCTAAATTGAATTTCCCCGTGTCACGTCCAAACACGCGCGTGATCCACTTGTATGCCGGCCAATTTGCTCTACATCAATCGTATCAAATTCACAAATTAGTTCCGCGTTTTAATGAACCCTGCCTTTACCCGAGCGGTTAGTCATCTAGAACGAGGAAACTAGATTGTTTCGCCTCATTAAAAAATGTGTGTGTGTAATGTGTAACGTCACGACTTATATCCCCGTTCGGGGGTAGTCAGAGGCTTGAGTGGCCATACACCACCACATTGTGGAGATATTAACCAACTCAAAGCCCACGTTTCACCAGATAGTCAGAACCCAACGTGACAGGTGGTGAACCTTGTCGCCGTGTATACACAGGAACTGACTATTACCTAATCCCGAGGGATAGGTAGGTTTCCTCACGATGTTTTCCCTCACCGTCAGCGAACTGTAAATTATACACATAGATGAAAATTCATCCATTGGTGCATACCCCACCGGGGATCGAACCTGGGACCTTCTGATTGTTAGCCCAACCTGTTCACCCCTAGGCTACAGTCGCTATTAAAAGAAAGCAAAAATGTATCATAACACTGAAAAACGGGCAATAATTTGTTTTTATGGTGCGTCTGTAACTTTACTACGACATATAGTACTAAACACTTCTCACACTAGCATACTTATCACACGCCATCCCATTCCACGTGTGAACAATAGCTCTCATTTACTCATAGATTCCACCCCTGATCTGTCATATCAAATTCAAGCGTCGTAAGTATATAATTATTTGGTAGCGAGTACAAGAGGACGGATGTACGGGGAGCGTTGTCACGCAATGTGGCGTGGCGTACTCGCACTAATGAACATGTAATTACTTCTACTCCGCTGATTTGAGGGATCGGGAACGGTGTATAGGATGTTTGTATGGTGGAAATTCTCCTTTCAAGACATAAGATATCTTAAAACGAAGGGATTCCAACACTGTCTTATAGATCGTCTTTGGTTTTTATTTACCTACGTATGTGCCAAGTTAATTAGATAGAAATGGCACAGGGGATAATAAAGGCTAGACATTATGCTTAGGTTTTAGATAGACGCAATCTGGTGAATTTCATTTACCGGTAAATTTGTATTTTACTACCAAAAACTAAATAAAACCGAGACAGCGATGTAAAACAAAATCTAATTTGAAGAATTAGCCCTTGAGAAAAAAGGGCAACTTTCTTCATTGACATAAATTACACAGGACTCCAGAACTTAAGGTTCTCTTGGGAAATTAGAAGCTGTAGAAGTTTAGTGCTAATAGAGACATTGACTTTTCAGTTAAGTTCATACATACCGTCCTACGTATAACCTTGCTTTCGAAGCACTAATGTAGTTAATTCCGATTTATTAATAGAATGTTTCACGAGGTGTGTCCTGTCAAATCAAATTTGCGATTTTATATTATAAAATTCCAATTGTTTTTCCATGATTAAATCACGCTGTATACCCGGCACTTTGGCAACGTTAAAAGCGAACTTATGACAAACACGATACAAATATTAATTTACAAGCATCATATAGATGCTCAAATAGTACATTAACGCTGTGACTAATTAATATAACAAGTGTCGAGTAATTGGTTTCGATGTCGCGAGTCGCGGTTCAAAGTCACTCGCCGAATTAATACAGATTGAAGTTGCTTGTCTCACTACGTGATTTATACGTCGCGTTACGTAAATGTGTTTGTTATTTCAACGAACAAGAACGTCGCGTGATATAATCTGCGTTATATTTTACACGGTTCGCAATTAATGATGCGACGAGTGAACGAAATGTTGAGTTAGACACGTGCGTTTTGTTATTTTTACTCTGATACGATGGTTTTGCTTACATAAATTACAAACTCATCACGGTAGAAGGACTTTGGAACCTGTTTACAGAAACCTATCTTGCGTCTATTAACCTGAAGGCAGTTTTTCTGTAGCTTTAAGAATACGATGGTACATTCATAATCTCTCGTCAGCATTATGTGAAGGCAACTTCTTAATAAAAAAAAAAAAACAACCTCAACCCTATCTTATTAAATTAGGATCAAATAACCAAGACGAAATATTTGCGTTTCGAAGGGCATCATATCGCTACCTCTATTTTTGGCTACACTTCCAAAACCTAATCTCGACGAAACGAAACGAAGCCAATACAACTAGCTTCTATAATCAGATTGCTCGTATCAAATATTACCTGCAAATTCTAGCCAAGGGTCACAGAACTGTGTGTGGCAGGCCCAACACATTGCAGTCCCCGACCGAGTACCGATAAGCCTAAAAACCCGTACGGCCGTGCGATATGCACATGATAGTACCTAATATGGCTTCTACATAACCGGCAGATTAGAACCGATGCCAAACGGTATGATATTCCATGTTGAATTGGAGCTATCGATATATGAAATACTTTCCAGGAACTGTTACTTCGTATCGTTCTTTTTATACAATAGTGTTGTTAATAAGGAGTGAAGCAACTAACATTTTCTAGTTAAGCCTAAGATCATCTATCTTATAATTTCCTGTGAAATATGCACATTGCTAGAGCTAGCTGCCTACGCAAATATCTAGTGATGCAATAATATTTAGTTTTCTTGCTATTTTTGAGATGTTTATTACATCAAGAATTCAGATTTGTTCCTTCCTAGCTCTGAGAGCAACATCTTTTCTAAGTATATTTCCATTCCAACGTGAAACTTAATTATTTTCCAGATCCTCTCAATGAATGGCGATCGTTTATAATTAACTAGCTTTTGCCCGCGACTTCGTCCGCGTAGACTTAAAAATAAAAAAAAACCGGGCAAGTGACTTAAGACTTTTTAGTGCGCCAGGGTTTTTTAAGACAGTATTTGCTTTTTTATAAAAATAATTTTATTTCATGATTTTTATTGGAGCCATACAAACTTTATCACGGTACCTAATTCGGTGAATGCGTGTTTTGGTAGGTAGGTATATAGAGCCAAAATCCCTAATCCCCCTCCCCTTCTCCACCCCTTTTCCTCCCCTCTCTTCCTTCTGCTCCCTCCCCCTCCATTTCCCTTTCCCTTTCCCCTCCCCCTTCCACATCCCCCTACCTTACGTCTTCCCCTTCCTCCCTCACCTACCCTATGCATACTAAGTTTCAAGTCAATCGGGTACAAACATATTTTTCTGCCGTACTTTTCTACCTTTAGTTTCCCCCTTTTGGGTGTTGATTTACGAAATGATTTTTTATGGGATCAAACTGAAGTAGTACCTACCATATTCAGCTCAGCTTATACCCCAATTATTTAAAATGAATAATCATAACCAATCTCGAGATATGGATGACTAAACATTCGCTGACCCCGCTCTCCCCTTTTCCTTCAAAATATTAAAAACGCTGAAATCCCAGTCTGATTATTTAAAATGAACAATCATAACCAATTTCGAGATATGGATGACTAAACATTCGCTGACCCCGCTCTCCCCTTTTCCTTCAAAATATTGAAAACGCCGAAACCCCAGTTTGATTATTTAAAATGAACAATCATAACCAATTTCGAGATATGGATGACTAAACATTCGCTGACCCCGCTCTCCCCTTTTCCTTCAAAATATTAAAAACGCTGAAACCCCAGTCTGATTATTTAAAATGAACAATCATAACCAATTTTGAGATATGGATGACTAAACATTCGCTGACCCCGCTCTCCCCTTTTCCTTCAAAATATTGAAAACGCTGAAACCCCAGTCTGATTATTTAAAATGAACAATCATAACCAATTTCGAGATATGGATGACTAAACATTCGCTGACCCCGCTCTCCCCTTTTCCTTCAAAATATTAAAAACGCTGAAACCCCAGTCTGATTATTTAAAATGAACAATCATAACCAATTTCGAGATATGGATGACTAAAAATTCGCTGACCCCGCTCTCCCCTTTTCCTTCAAAATATTAAAAACGCCGAAACCCCAGTTTGATTATTTAAAATGAACAATCATAACCAATTTTGAGATATGGATGACTAAACATTCGCTGACCCCGCTCTCCCCTTTTCCTTCAAAATATTAAAAACGCTGAAACTCCAGTCTGATTATTTAAAATGAACAATCATAACCAATTTCGAGATATGGATGACTAAAAATTCGCTGACCCCGCTCTCCCCTTTTCCTTCAAAATATTAAAAACGCTGAAACCCCAGTCTGATTATTTAAAATGAACAATCATAACCAATCTCGAGATATGGATGACTAAACATTCGCTGACCCCGCTCTCCCCTTTTCCTTCAAAATATTAAAAACGCTGAAACCCCAGTCTGATTATTTAAAATGAACAATCATAACCAATTTTGAGTTATGGATGACTAAACATGCGCTGACCCCGCTCTCCCCTTTCTCGTCAAAATGATTAAAAATACGGAAACCCCAGTCTGATCAATTCAAATAAGCAATCATAACCAATATCGAGATATGGATGACTTATTAAAACATCCCTTGACCCCGTTTTCCCCTTTCCCGTCAAAATAACAAAACTCGACCACCCCTTTACAAACTTTCACTCCACATTTCACCCCTTAGGGGTTGAATTTCCAAAAACACGAAAGAAATCTAAACACAAACTTTCATTCCCCTATTTTACCCCCTTAGGGGTTGAATTTTCAAAAACCCTGAAATTACTCTTTTTTATTTTTTAAAAGACACCTAATCACCAATTTAAGTAAGTCTAACTTCAAAAATGACGGAACTTCCATACAAACTTTTATCCCCTATTTTACCCCCTTAGGGGTCGAATTTTCAAAAACCCTGAAACCCATATTTTTTTATTTTTCAAAAGACACCTAATCAGCAATTTTCATAATTCTAACTTCAAAAATGACGAACTTCCATACAAACTTTCATCCCTTATTTTACCCCCTTAGGGGTTGAATTTCAAAAAACCCTTTCTTAGTACACCTCTACACATCAAGACAAACCCACCCTCCAAATTTCAAGTCTCTACGATCAGCGGTTTAGGCTGTGCGTTGTCTGTCAGTCAGTCAGTCAGTCAGTCAGTCAGTCAATCAGGACTTTGATTCTTATATATTTAGATGACCCAGCAATCTTGATCTCTAATGTCAAAGGCAGTTAATGTTTCTAAAAGCTAAAAACATGATCACAGTTTAATAGCAACTAGATACTAGCACCTAGTTCTTTGATGTGAACTAAGGATTGGTTATTCACAGTTCAATGAATCGCAGTGAACTGACGACTTTGACCTGATATGCCACCTTGTTAAGGGGTCTTTGCACCGACACAATTAAGTAAGTAATTAACTTATTATTTACACCGACGCGTTGATCATCTCTATGTAAGTCAAAAGAAGGATATTAGATTGTTTTGTAGTTGTTAACGTCTTAATCATAGCAATCTGCTCGGCAGATGTTAGTTGCGGCTTATAGCAAAATTCTCATCGAAACCAATGTTCACCAGACTTCCCAGTTCGTACCCGTAAGTATTCCTACTATATTTAGCTTCGGAGGGACGACAGCAGGCACTATACAAGACATCTGTAAGCAGACCTTAATACAAATTGGGAGATCTGAAATATGATGAACTTGATAGATGGGGAAGCCGGCATGCAATTCGTGGATTTGCACGAGCGTCGTCCAAACCTAGTAGATTCGGTAGATGACATGATAGGAAGAATACATTGTTCTAGATGTTTCCACTTTCAGCGGTGGGGGAAGCGTATACATGACAATGTTTTAATCTAAATATATAAGAATCAAAGTCCTGATTGACTGACTGACTGACTGACTGACTGACAGACAACGCACAGCCTAAACCGCTGATCGTAGAGACTTGAAATTTGGAGGGTGGGTTTGTCTTGATGTGTAGAGGTGTACTAAGAAAGGGTTTTTTGAAATTCAACCCCTAAGGGGGTAAAATAAGGGATGAAAGTTTGTATGGAAGTTCGTCATTTTTGAAGTTAGAATTATGAAAATTGCTGATTAGGTGTCTTTTGAAAAATAAAAAAATATGGGTTTCAGGGTTTTTGAAAATTCGACCCCTAAGGGGGTAAAATAGGGGATAAAAGTTTGTATGGAAGTCCCGTCATTTTTGAAGTTAGAATTACTTAAATTGGTGATTAGGTGTCTTTTCAAAAATAAAAAAGAGTAATTTCAGGGTTTTTGAAAATTCAACCCCTAAGGGGGTAAAATAGGGGAATGAAAGTTTGTGTTTAGATTTCTTTCGTGTTTTTGGAAATTCAACCCCTAAGGGGTGAAATGTGGAGTGAAAGTTTGTATAGGGGTGGTCGAGTTTTGTTATTTTGACGGGAAAGGGGAAAACGGGGTCAAGGGATGTTTTAATAAGTCATCCATATCTCGATATTGGTTATGATTGCTTATTTGAATTGATCAGACTGGGGTTTCCGTATTTTTAATCATTTTGACGAGAAAGGGGAGAGCGGGGTCAGCGCATGTTTAGTCATCCATATCTCAAAATTGGTTATGATTGTTCATTTTAAATAATCAGACTGGGGTTTCAGCGTGTTTAATATTTTGAAGGAAAAGGGGAGAGCGGGGTCAGCGAATGTTTAGTCATCCATATCTCGAGATTGGTTATGATTGTTCATTTTAAATAATCAGACTGGGGTTTCAGCGTTTTTAATATTTTGAAGGAAAAGGGGAGAGCGGGGTCAGCGAATTTTTAGTCATCCATATCTCGAAATTGGTTATGATTGTTAATTTTAAATAATCAGACTGGGGTTTCAGCGTTTTTAATATTTTGAAGGAAAAGGGGAGAGCGGGGTCAGCGAATGTTTAGTCATCCATATCTCAAAATTGGTTATGATTGTTCATTTTAAATAATCAGACTGGGGTTTCAGCGTTTTTAATATTTTGAAGGAAAAGGGGAGAGCGGGGTCAGCGAATGTTTAGTCATCCATATCTCGAAATTGGTTATGATTGTTCATTTTAAATAATCAAACTGGGGTTTCGGCGTTTTTAATATTTTGAAGAAAAAGGGGAGAGCGGGGTCAGCGAATTTTTAGTCATCCATATCTCGAAATTGGTTATGATTGTTCATTTTAAATAATCAGACTGGGGTTTCAGCGTCTTTAATATTTTGAAGGAAAAGGGGAGAGCGGGGTCAGCGAATGTTTAGTCATCCATATCTCGAAATTGGTTATGATTGTTCATTTTAAATAATCAGACTGGGGTTTCAACGTTTTTAATATTTTGAAGGAAAAGGGGAGAGCGGGGTCAGCGAATGTTTAGTCATCCATATCTCAAAATTGGTTATGATTGTTCATTTTAAATAATCAGACTGGGGTTTCAGCGTTTTTAATATTTTGAAGGAAAAGGGGAGAGCGGGGTCAGCGAATGTTTAGTCATCCATATCTCGAGATTGGTTATGATTGTTCATTTTAAATAATCAGACTGGGGTTTCATCGTTTTTAATATTTTGAAGGAAAAGGGGAGAGCGGGGTCAGCGAATTTTTAGTCATCCATATCTCGAAATTGGTTATGATTGTTCATTTTAAATAATCAGACTGGGGTTTCAGCGTTTTTAATATTTTGAAGGAAAAGGGGAGAGCGGGGTCAGCGAATGTTTAGTCATCCATATCTCGAAATTGGTTATGATTGTTCATTTTAAATAATCAAACTGGGGTTTCGGCGTTTTCAATATTTTGAAGGAAAAGGGGAGAGCGGGGTCAGCGAATGTTTAGTCATCCATATCTCGAAATTGGTTATGATTGTTCATTTTAAATAATCAGACTGGGATTTCAGCGTTTTTAATATTTTGAAGGAAAAGGGGAGAGCGGGGTCAGCGAATGTTTAGTCATCCATATCTCGAGATTGGTTATGATTATTCATTTTAAATAATTGGGGTATAAGCTGAGCTGAATATGGTAGGTACTACTTCAGTTTGATCCCATAAAAAATCATTTCGTAAATCAACACCCAAAAGGGGGAAACTAAAGGTAGAAAAGTACGGCAGAAAAATATGTTTGTACCCGATTGACTTGAAACTTAGTATGCATAGGGTAGGTGAGGGAGGAAGGGGAAGACGTAAGGTAGGGGGATGTGGAAGGGGGAGGGGAAAGGGAAAGGGAAATGGAGGGGGAGGGAGCAGAAGGAAGAGAGGGGAGGAAAAGGGGTGGAGAAGGGGAGGGGGATTAGGGATTTTGGCTCTATATACCTACCTACCAAAACACGCATTCACCGAATTAGGTACCGTGATAAAGTTTGTATGGCTCCAATAAAAATCATGAAATAAAATTATTTTTATAAAAAAGCAAATACTGTCTTAAAAAACCCTGGCGCACTAAAAAGTCTTAAGTCACTTGCCCGGTTTTTTTTTATTTTTAAGTCTACGCGGACGAAGTCGCGGGCAAAAGCTAGTTTTTTATAAAAAGCAATGACATAAAAATACTCAAGCGTGTCAGATATTGATACTTTTCAAGCTCCAACATGATAAATGAAAAAAAAAATTACTCGAGCGCGCCAGATTTTTTTTAGCATCTATAGGCTACGGTAACTGCTTAAAATCAGGCGGGCCGTAAGCTTTTTTACCACCGCAGTCCTATATTTAAAAAAAATCTGAGGCGGTGAAAAAGTGAAACTTCCAGATGCTCCCATTTCTTAGACTGACGATCAAATTAGCAAAATTGACACTTTTGACACTTCTTAGCTAGTAATGAATCCCCCTTATCTCAATCTGACGAGTTCGAGTATTTTATGATGGTCTATTTTTTTTTTGGTTCCCCTGTACGACCCACCAATATTTAGGGCTCATATTTTTTTGAAGTTCTTATCAATATGTAAGCTATCTCCCTTGTCTTAATCTGACGCGCTCGTGTAAATCCAGAAACCCCTTCTACGGCTCCCCATCTATGAAAGAATGTGTCAGTTTTCAACACCCACATTTCAATTATCTATCCTATTACAGTAGTAATCTACCCGTATCGCAACAAACACATTCGTTAACGTCAAAACAACGGTAGGCCTACGTGCGGACAGTTCCGTGTATTGGATCAACGAGAAAGCTCTGCAAATCCGGCCGCCACGTCGCATTAGATTACGGGGATACCTAATTATACCTGATTGATCGATACAATAACTAATATTGATAATAGGTATGTTAGTACCTATTTCGAGCGTGTGTGGCCACTTTAGTTAATTTGAATTCTGCAGTAAGTTGCGAGTTAATAAATAGACCTTTGTGCTGGTCAAAGGCATAGTGCGTGACTGACAAAAAAAGGGAACCAGTGTTTATAAAATCGACTTTGGGTAATGCATAGTTACGAATACTAAATTAACATAAACATACATACATACACATACATATACTCACGCCTGTATCCCAAGGGGGTAGGCAGAGACTATTGATTGCCACATGCTACGATTTTGACACACCTCTTTTGCTTCATCCACATTCATACATCTTCTCATGCACTGCCGTGGGTTGAGGGTTGATTAACATAAAATAGCGTCTAAAATAGTTAAATCAGACTTCTTCAAATGCTAACTGATTACGATAAAACATTTCGAATCACTGTACTGACATGGTACATTCTATAACTACAATGTAAATACACACTGTGGGTGACGAAATAGGTCAATGTTGTAATAAAATCTAATGCATATCCCTACACGTGTCCAATTTATATCCGCCATTAACGACGGTAATAAAGATAATCTATCTGATAAGTACAATAATTAATTGCAACAACAAGAAATTGTTCCGTAAATAGAATGGTCCCAAAGAGCCCTGATTAAGTATCGTTGATAATAATTCATTTGTATTTTTATTCACAGCGAAATATACTCCAATATTGGTATTCTTATCTGAACCTCCTTGAACCCAATTCTATTAAAGTTATTGTCATTCCAAAGTTAGTGCTCTAGTGATGACTTGGATTTGTAAATCCCTAGCTTTATTTTCAACCACCAAATCAAACTTTTTTATATATATTTCGAAGTTTGCAGCAAGTAATCTGATTAGCATTCTATAATTATAACTTAAAAATGGAACAGATGGACACTACATGAACGTGATTCGGTACTGGACGCCAAGAGCATAAGTAATCAATTTCCTTAACGTAAAAGATTTATCTGCGAAAAGAAAATATCACAAACACTAATGACAATTTATACAAGAATAGTTAATTAAATCTATTCAATTTCCCCGAAGTCGCTCCCTTAAGCCTTAACAGACTTCTATATTCTGACCGTAAAACCGTATTTTAAAGACATTACCTACAAAAGCGCCCACGAGAGTATAATCAACAATTCCTTTATTCTTTTATCTGCAGAATACCGAGTCATGAACATCACTTCATTTATCTAATACCAGCTTTGCCCGAGGCCACGTACCTCCGTCTGCATTCTGTCTCTACAAGGTGGATGACCCTATAAACTAATGGGAAAAGCTAGCTTGCAAATAAAAGAGAGATCGTCTTTAGTTTCAATGATAATGGACTATAAAAAGATAATAAGTAAAACCATTCATCCCAGCGATAAGCGAGGAGTAAATTTGGATGCTTGTTACTAAACACTAAGATGAAAATTCTGGCAAAAAAACTCAGATTTTAAATCTGGGAATATTTTTAAAACAGTAAAATGTCGTGGTGCAAAACGACAAAGTACCCGTATAAACTACAGCTTAGTAGATAAACCAAACAAAGAGCAAATAAAAGAATTTAAATTATCCGTTTAGACTGGAGCCGCTCTGGATTTTTCCGTCGCATTAAATGTAATTTTAAAACTTCTCACTTGAAGCTTTAACTCGTTTAGCACTCTTATAACAAGCTTTCATGATATTATTAACTTTAACATAATTACAAAAAGATGAGGAGGAAAAGGTCAGCAAACAGTTCTTATCCATAGATTAAATAAATATTACAAGAGTTAATTATCAGATAGCAAATAGCCGTAAAGCAAGATAAGCGATAAAATTGAGTTGTGCTAAGAAAACATAGTGGAAAACCTCCATATATGAGAGAAGCTAACAAAACTTCGTAAGCCCGCCAATGCTATTGTGTGGTAAGGTCATAGACTCATGCTTGAACATCACTGGTATTGTAATCAAGAGGGGCCAGGTCTAAAAATTATCAGCAGGCAAATAAACACACAAAGCGACGATACCTCGTCAGTAGCACTATTATAAGAAACAATAAAGCAAGAACTGCACATAAACCTTCGATGTATAAGGAAGCAAACCCATTCCCACCCGGATATCTGAATAATCGGGCACACAAGACCGTCTCACGCGCTGCATGTTATTACGTAGCTGAGGGCTCAGGCGTGTCCCGTGATGTATGAAGACTTGAATATGTATGGGCACGCAGGCAGTAGCGAGCCTCTCTACGAGCCGACAGATTGACTCGAGTTTTGCTTTGGAGCGGAATCTACGGTTATGGTAAGCGTGTTTGGTTTGGTGTTACTCGAGTGCTATTTTTGGCGTTATTGTTGTGTTGCGAATAAACAGATAAGAATGACGAGTTGTAAGAAAAACATACACCGCACGGACAGTTTATAAATGTAGAGATTTGAATGTTAGATTTATTGAATCCAAGTGAAAGCTAACGATATGTTTCTAGTACAGCAATAAAAAGACGAATTCGTAGTTCAGTACAATACCGTGCCATCAACTTATATGTTAACGTGGCCCACACTGAAGCCAGCTTTAGTCAGTTTAAGACAGCAGCGACGGCTGGAACTCAAGTTTGAAAGCAAGTGGCCCCTCATGATTAAGAAAGCCATCCCCACGTAACTGGAAGAGGCAAGAGCAAAGAAGTGGAGACGGTTTCAACTCACCAGATAAGTTGGTTATACTGATTATGATTATCATGTTTCACAATAAAAATAAATGACACATGAAACGATACAAACACCTCGAAACCGAACAATGAACCGATATCACCCAAAAACCTCTGTACGAAACGTTCGCCGGTGAATATAATGACATGACATTACAATAAACAATAAGCGACACGACCTCGATGCCGGCACGATGTCGAACAAGCCATTTTAATTATAATTGCCTGCTGACGTGACTGCATCAGACAACCAGGATCCAGCCGATAATAGAACCTATTGAACACACAATAGTTGGAATGGTGCACGAGTTCTAATTGATAGTAAGGGAACAACATAATGAATGTAAAGACAAATTGTCTTGGTAATGAGGCTGCTTTATTAATTAATTCAATCGTTTGTATATTCTATTTTATCAAAGCAGGGTATTATATTATTGCCGCCCTTAACATGAAATAAAGTGAAATAAGTTGTGTCCTAAATCGTTTTTTTCAGGCGATTTAGAATTGCTTTGCGTAGCCCTTTGCTTATTCTAGAGATGATAGATTTATTTTGGCTAAAATTACAGTGTTGCTCAAAGTATTTCGTATAAAGGCAATTGCTTACCGATTTCAGCAGTCTCCTTTTATCAATCCAAAGAAACAAATCAAATGGCGGTGCCATAAATATTTTATTTCTCTCTATCCCACTGACGAATCTAATGTAACGAAATGGAATACTTTCAGCGGGATTTTATTTCAGTTTTTTTTTTATCCATTCCTGTGAAATTTCAAAGGGTTTTCAGACGAACATGAAAGCTGCGTCATTCGAAAGGGTATTTGTAGTACCGGGGCCAATGTAACTATTAGTTACATTGGATCTAGGTTAATAGATTCAACCAATTAACATTGAACACGACTTAGTACGCCAGTATTAAGTACAGATAGTATCAAGCTAACGATCACTATAAAACATTTTTCGCGTGCGGCTTACGACTAACAGGAATAATGCTTAGTTGCGTGTATTAATTAATATTCAACGGGCCCAATAATAAATTTAAATTACATCCGTAGTGACAGCGAAATATATCTAATTTCAAAGGTAATTTAAGATCATACAGTAAATTAACTTGATGTTCACATTTGAATATGGAAAATTAGTAATAGTGCTAATATAGTTATGGTATATATAGTTCGTGGTATGTTGGTTGGTGGTACGGTTGGCTTGAGACTTAAGACTGTATAGGCACCTAACGAGGCATGTTTGGAGGCTATTTCCTCTTAGACGAGTGGGGTAACAATTTTGAAAAAAATATCACCGTGTTTATTTAACCCTCATCTTTAAAAAATAAGCAGGAAAAAAGTGCTTGGTTTGGCGGGGTTTGTGCGCTCTCGACCAATCCAGACGGCCAAAACGCTCGACCGGGAAGTAGGGCCTTAAGAGCCTGGCCGCATTGCAAATAAAAACCGCGCAGATTTTTTCCCGCAGTTCTGTAACCAATGGAATCATATGAATATATCCGCACTTGCGGTTTTAAAACCGCGCAATTTGACAAGGTGCGGTGCGGTAAATAAACCGCGCGAATAATAACCCCGCGGTTTTTATTCGCAATGCGGCCAGGCTCTAAAGCTCCTGGGTACATTTTGTGTATACTTATTATATACCACAGTATTCTGTTTATTTTCTACGGTCTCTTCGAGATCAGTAATTGTCTGATGTAGTAAAAGTAAGTCTGAGACATTACCTTCCCACGCGAGCAAAATTTTGAGCTTAATTAATTCAAATCCTTTTATGCCTCAAAGTTGTCAGCAAACTGTTAAGTTTTAGTAAAATTAAATGAACGAGAATATCAGCTTCATAAAAAGAAGACATTACTTTAATTATCCATCCATAAAAGACTTCTAAAGATGGAACAAGATACCATCTGTGGCACGCTCGTTTAGGCAAGAATTTCGATTACACAGACAAGAAAATCTTTCTAATACCGCTAATGTCTGCCTTAACCGACGTCGCAGTGGACTGACAGTGGAAAAATTCATCCGGGCAGACCAGTAATCAGTCAAGTTTTAGCTCCGTATTACCGTAATGGGACGCCCAGAGGGAATACCGCTTTGTCTCCGGTACACAGCGCGTTACGTAAGTCGGTCTCGAAATAAGCGTTCGTAGCGTAAGTAATGTATGACATCGAGTGGAATTGCTTCCGTTGCCTATAAGTCTCATTTAGTTACGGTTGGCTTATGTAAATCGCGACGTAATTCCTGTACAACCCTTAGCAAAGTTGCTGATAGGAAATCTTTGGAATGGTTTTGTGTAAACATTAACATAAGAAAGATTATAATCTCCCAACACCGATAAGCAATATTTTCAACGTAAATATAGGTAATTTCAGACTAATATATTAAGGCTGGAACCATTGCAACTGACAGCTCGAGGTTGACCGCTTTTTGCTCAAACAATGTCGTAGGACCGCGAGTTGAATTTTTTGAATTTAGAATTTTCGATACGCCACGACACATCAAAAAGATGACATGATAAATCAAAAACAGAAGTGACTAATATACTAAACTCGTATCTTGCCTACTTTTATTTAGTCGTATAAGGGTAACTTCGTAAAGGAAAAATTTCACTAAATCTTAAGTACAATTTAAGTACTACATTGTTATTAATAGGTAGGTGGGTAGGTTATTTTTTCTTTGTAATCTTTTTTATTGTTATTTTATTGATATTGTAAATAAAAGCTCACTAACTGTTAATTTTTAATTGTTCTGAATATTAATTTTGCCCAACACTGGGTAATAGGTAGTACTACTTAAAAAAGACTAGTACATAATTTAAATGTTTAATATTATAGGACAAAATAAGTAAAATTAAAACAACTTAAAATTCTAAATAACTGAAAACAAGAAAAATTGTTGACAACATCGGGTAATAACTGAAATAAAAATAGTACTAATCCTTATTAGTTACTAGCTGTGCCTGCGACCTAGTACGCGCACATTTTTGGAAAAGGTTACCCCTTATTTGACTGATGGATTGATGGAGGATGACGGACGGATGGAGTGGCAATGCAACGCATGCCGGGCATGCATGCAACCCTCATAGGATCACTGTTTTGCCCGTCAGTCTATCTGTCCGTCTGTCAAAACGTGCACAGCCTAAACCGCTTGAGTTAGAAACATGAAATTTTAACTTTTTATAGCGTAGAAGAAGACCACAGGAAGGATTTTTGAGAATTCAACAATTAAGGGGAGAAAGTATATATGGATAGTCCCAGTTTTTCTGAAGCTAGAGACGTGAATAGGCGTATTTGTAGGCTGAGTAGCCGAAATACTAATTTTCATGTAATGTCAAGATTTTCAAGCCAGAGCCATGGGTCTGGAGCAGCTCCATGATAATAATAATATATGGTATAATTAAAAATAAAATACTGGCTCCACAAAACGCCTCGTTTTGTGAGTTTTAAGGGTTCCGTACCTCAGAAGGAAAAAACGGAACCCTTATAGAATCACGTTTTGTCCGTCTGTCTATCTGTCCGTCCGTCAAAACGTGCACAGCTCAAACCGCTGGTGATACAAACACGAAATTTGGACAGTAAGTACCTTTCATAGCGTAAAAGAAGAGCAAAGGAAGGATTTTGGAAAATTCTTACCCTAAGGGGGTAAAATAAGGGGTGGAAGTTTGTATGAAATTCCCTCATTTCTGAAGTTAGAAACATGAAAATTTATATTTAGGCTACTAATACAAATCCAAATTAGTAATTTCAGCGCTTTTGAAAATTCTACCCCCAAGAGGGTAAAATAAGGGGTGGAAGTTTATATGGGGGTTCAAATTTTTCTAAAGCTAGGCACAATAAAATTTGTATTTAGGCTTCTTATTAACTAAGAATAGTAATTTCAGCGTTTTTGATCATTTCACCTCTAACGGTGTAAAATAAGGGGTGCAAGTTTGTATAGGCGTCCCAATTTTTCTGAAGCTAGAGACATGAAAATTTGTATTTGGGCTACTCATTACAAATTAAAACCGGACAAGTGCAAGTAGGACTCGTGCTCTGAGGGTTCCGTACAAATTTTATTATGTTTGTGTGTGCATCATATCTTTGGCGTGCAAATACAGGGCAATGAAGCAAGATGTGCTCCACTGTTTCGCTGGGGTTCTTTGAGCTTCCACTTTGCTAGTTTTCGGAACAATACATAATAATTACAACACCTAAGTGTGTATTGTTCCGAAAACAGGGAAAATCATGAAGACTCGAATCTCGGGATAACAACTGCACTGCAAGCGACTGTGGTGAACAGGTTGGGCTAACAATCAAAAGGTCCCAGGCTCGATCCCCGTTGGGGCATGCACCAATGGATGAATTTTCATCTATGTGCATAATTTACAGTTCGCTGACGGCGAGAGAAAACATCGTGAGGAAACCTACCTATCCCTCGGGATTAGGTAATAGTCAGTTCCTGTATACACGGCGACAAGATTCACCACCTGTCACGTTGGGTTCTGACTATACAGGTGAATTTTTCAAGTGTGCGTGGATGGCCAAATCCGAAACTATGAGTGATATCAAAAAGTACTCAAAAGAATCTCGGGGCTGATTTTGATGAAAATTGTAATTACTTCTCAAAATTCGTTTCTTATCAGCGACACTATCGAATGCTGTAATAATACAGTATGTGGTTTTTTATTCTTAATCAACTAGTTCGATTCCTGGCTACGAATATTGTTTTTACGGTAAACTTAAGGAAAGAGCTAATTTTAAACAAAATAGTATTTTATTTCTCTTAACCTAAACTGATTAATTGTTCAAAAATGATTGAAAATTTGTAATTAGAACATAATGTTGTGAAGATGACTGCGCTGCGAAGGTAAATAAATAAAAATATTGAGCATAATTTCGAACAAGGTAACGGTAATGTACGTATGACTTATTACAGTCAACTTGAAAATATGCAGCAGTTTATTAAAAAACACAGTTTTTTTTAAGTTGGCCGTATGTCATTACTTCCCAGAATTCGTTCCTTATCAGCGACACTATCGAATGGTGTAATAATACAGTAAGTGGTTTTTTTCAACTAGTTCGATTCCTGGCTACGAATTTAGTTTTTTTCAAAAATCCAATGATGCAGTTTTAGTTTTCACCAAAATCGGCCCCGAGACTTCTTTGAGTACCTTTCGATATTCCTTATAGTTTCGGATTTGGCCATCCACGCACACTTGAAAAATTCACCTGTATAAACGTGGGCTTTGAGTTGGTTAATACCTCTACAATGGGGTGGTGTATATCCACTCAAGCCTCTGACTACCCCCGAATGGGGATAAAAGTGGTGACGACATTTCTAAAAAAATATTTAACAGGTGATGACACTAAATAAATTTAGCACTGCAAATTTAGCGACTTATTAAATTTGGACCCATCCCTAAGAAGCTGTGATGTTTATTTGATGTATGGTTTAGTAATGTAGAGCATTGAACTCCGGTCTCCCAACTTAATCCTGATGCTCAATAAAACTAAACATATAGTAAACATTGCCGACCTGAAGGGAAGGGGTAGGGGAGAAGGGGGGGGGGGGGGGGTTTGGGCTTACGGCTCTCTCACTCATCGTACGAAACGCAGCTGTAATAGCTGCTTTACGCCGATCTTCTATGAGAGGGTGGTACTACCCCACCAAACGGTGGTTAGTCCAACTTAAAAATAAGCAAACAAAAATAATATCGTATTACTAATATTAAGTAGTATGAATAACATCAACTGAAACACGCTTAACATCAGGCGGGCCGTACGCATGTTTTTTTGTCTTGGCTTTTCTTGTCGCATATAGCCAGTGTCAAGTACCTACCTATAATAATATAGATTTTCAATGTTGCACTTCGCCACTTCCCGCCAAAAAAAAACAAGTTTGTCTAGCAACTCAGTGGTATAAAAAGATATCATAGGCAAGACAAAAAATATGAAAAAATGAAATGTAACGTCACGACTTTTATCCCCATTCGGGGGTAGTCAGAGGCGTGAGTGGCCATACACCACCACATTGTGGAGGGATTAACCAACTCAAAGCCCACGTTTCACCAGATAGTCAGAACCCAACGTGACAGGTGGTGAACCTTGTCGCCGTGTATACAGGAACTGACTATTACCTAATCCCGATGGATAGGTAGGTTTCCTCACGATGTTTTCCCTCACCGTCAGCGAACTGTAAATTATGCACATAGATGAAAATTCATCCATTGGTGCATGCCCCACCGGGGATCGAACCTGGGACCTTCTGATTGTTAGCCCAACCTGTTGTTGTTGTTGTTAGGCAAGACAATAAGATTAGAAAGTAGGTAAGCGGTTTTTAGAGGACGATTATGCTTTTTAATCATATACCTATTCATCATTCTATATTATTCATAATCTATGATGACAACAAAACGCGTCACTGACATAAATATTAATTTAAAAATATTTGTAATCATATAATATCCTAAAAATTATGTTCAATATTATATTTAAACTATTTAAAACGTGATTTAATTCATAAAATGCTAAGAAGACGTAATTTTTTTACGAATTTCACGCAAAAATTTGCGCGCACGTCCAGCTTTGGAGGCCGCCATCGCGGATCTGCGACGAACATTTTGCAGTCCAAGTCATGATGACCCATGACGTTTGTAGCATATTTAAGGTTATTATTGATTATTTTTTTAATAAAATGACTAATATTAAATCTTGGATCCACGGATTCTTAGACAAGTCTTGACAATTTTTCTGGTATAGGTTTCACGTAAATCTGTTCAGTTGCTATGGAGAACATTTACGATTAAGGTTGATAATTTCATATTTTGAAATCGATTTCTACAAAATTTGGTAACATTTAAAGTAAATCGGCTAAGCCATTTTATTCCCGACCATATGAGGTTTAATGTTGTATACTTTATATTGCACATAAGCCAGCTGCTTCATCAAACCATTTACTTAGACCCACCCAGTTGAACATTTGTATCACCTTAAGCAAATGACGGCTGGAAATTACAGCCAAGGTGAGCAAAATACAATTAACAGTGTTCGTTTATTATTTCTATTTATTTTGGTCTGCACCACAGAGTAGACTAAAGAAAGAGGAAAGAGAGATATGTATGAAAAAAAACGTGGCTATTGTTTTTTCATTTTCATTGTTCTATCTACCGGTAAATAGTAGAACTACTCGCTTCGTTTTATGTCGATGTTAGTACTAGGCCGACCACTCGGCCGAGTTGCTTAGGGCCAGTCCCCTTAGTAATTGACCATGGTCTGCACATTCCCTTTGTCATGGCTCATTTAGTAGCAGCAAAGTGAAATGCCGATTTAAGAATCTCAACTACGAGATGATTTGCCACTGTTTTAATTTAAGACACATTTCCACTTATCTCTGATTAATACAAGTAAAGATTAATGTAATTTAAACCAATATAAGATATGGAGGAAAGGGGTCTCCTAATACAGGCATCATTTGCTTAAAAGGAGTCACTGATCACCTACTAATGTAATCTTTTTTGTTCTTGAAATAAACAATTTAATTTAATTTTTAATTTAATTTAATTTAATTTAATTAATTTAATTTTAATACTACTTTTGGTCTATGTTTTCTGTTTCCAAGAATGGCAAGGACCATAAAAAATGGGAAATCGAAACCGATTTACACATATGCTAAAAAGGCCGCCGGTATTATTTTAGGACTAATATGGTTCGAACTTAAAAAACGAGTTCCCAGATCTAGTTCCGAATTATCGATAGGTACAATCTCGAACATTTTCTAATTGATAATGTCACTGTTTTTGTAGGTATTTATTCGAAATAGAAATTCTATTACGTAAACTGTAAGCTGGTTCGGCGCAGTAATTCTGCGAATAATGCAACATAATTCAGCAGATTTGCCGTTCGACGGAAAAAATATAAGAAAAAGTTATTTCGTTCTGGTAACAAGGGATTTGTGGCGAAGCTTTGACATCAATAGGTTTGTTTGCAGAAGAAAACTTACAGAGGATAATGACTCGGCTCCGGTGAAAGGAATCGTGGTAACGACAACTTCACTTACCTGGAAAAAGAAAATACAATGTTTTTTTAATATAATTCGACAAAATAGTACTTAGTTTACATCAAAATAAACAAACTGCACGAAATATAATGTCTTCTAGAGTAAAAAGTTAATTCAAGTTCAATGCCTTTCACTCGAATGTCGAACGATGTATGCGATTAAACAATACTGAGTGAATCTGTGGATAAGCAACGCTCGAAAACAACATTCGAATCCGTAGACACAATAAAAATTTCGTATTTCTTCCTTTCTCTCCTGAAATCTTGTTCCTTTACACTACAGTATTCTTCTTCTAGGGTTATTCAAAGATCACAAGTCCCTTAGGGCCTCCGCAGACTTGCTACTTTTAGCATCGGCGATCAGCGATTTTGATGCTGCGTCTCGCTCGTTCGCGCTCGAAGAAATGCGACGCAGCATCAATACAGTCGCAATATCGCCGGTCGCCGATGCTAAAAGTATCAAGTCTGCGGAGGCCCTTAAAGGTCAGCACCGCGTCTGCTTCCCTTAAGTTGCAGATATCCCGGGCGAAGACGGTTATCACTTACCATCAGATGGACCGTCAATCCATATGCCTTCCTGTGGGGCTAGAACACACGTGTCGTTCTGTCTTTCTTAATGCATAGGAGAGAATGACACAAAATCGATGTATCTCGCGTTTTGTCTTGCCACGGTGCTACTAGTGCAGGGCAGTGGCAATGTGTGCAGTTTGTACCTACTACGCACACCGACGTCACCTAGGTTACGTCACGTTCGTTGAAATTACTTTGTAAGCTTTTTTTGGCGTCAAAGCCAATCGACACCGATCAAGTAAAATTAAGAAACACCTCCACCAATCAAGTATCACCAATTAGCAAGTTCAAACTGTTAAATACTTTTTCAAGTCACTTATCACGCAGATAAAGTTTCCACTAACCACTAGCAGAGTGGTGCAAAGAGTGAAGGATTTGGTAAAAGCAGCATGTATAAGTAGGTATTTTAGAATTTTCCTCATCGCGTAGTAGATGGTAAACCCCAGCATTTTTTTATTTATTGTGGATAAGCAGCCCCATGACTTACAGGTAAAATTTTACCGACCCGTCTTTTTCCGAAGGGAATTTCCGGGGGTTTTGTTTTGTTTGTGGTATGTTCGTAGTATCAGATTAGACTGATATTTTTAATTTTACCTAACTTTTATGGTACAACCAAAGTTAAACCTGACTTCAACTGCTGTGTGTATTACGTCTGAGAAGAATACCCTTTTAAAGACTCTATCAGGGCCCCGAATCCGATAGCATTCAACCATTCGAAAAACAGTGGTCTCTCATATTATTTTCGTGTATTTTTGACGATCGACATACTGTCAGCAGTCCATCTATTAGCAGTCCTTTCTGGCCGTCAATATACTTAATATTACAGACAAGTGATTTTTAATGGTTAATTCTTAGGAGGCTCTGGACCTTTGGCCCTTTGGCCATACTTTTAGAAGGTTTGCATGGGGACTTGGGTCCAACACGTACAAGCCTCTTGAGATAAGTTATTTAAGGCGCCTGTTGGGGTCAACTGGAGCAAATGATGGGACATAAATGCCGAATTGGAGGTTAAATTATGCCAGATAAATCTGACGTAGTTTTACAATCTGTAATCAACCCACATGTTGCATTAGGGTTGATTCTGGCTTGCAGAAATGCACGTGAGCCCAGTTTGCCAAACTTCTGGACTAGTGTATGAACTTAGACTGGATAGACTGTGAGAATAGGGCCATTGGATAGTTTCAAACACTTACATTAATCAGTACTCCTTTACGGAACAACTTATTAGTATAAGTACTTAATATTCGGAATGGGATTCCGGCTCCCACCACTTTACCCGATACAGAGAAAGACTAATACGGATTTACAGATTGCTTAGGACAAACTTGGCCGTCCACTATTGTGTCTGTATCTATCACAACGTATTCAGACACGTAAACGTATTCGGGCGTATCGGTATTGTGTGTGACCATGAAAGTGACAATAACCGCGGACGAACGGACACGTGTCAACCCTCGTCTTACTAATATTCAGGATGGGATCCGCTTGAGTTGGATACTGGACTATAAATTGGTACATGGGTACGGACGCACTTAATTACCGTCACGCATCTGGTAAACATAAACATTAGAACAGATTTTTAGCAATTTTTACATAATTTTGATAATTATTTCAATGTTAGACGTACGCAAAAAAAACAACATCCGAATAGAACACGAATGCGTTGAAATCCTTCATTTTAATTTAGGCGTAATTACAAAGATACATAAGGTATTTAAAATTTGATCCTTAACTACAGGTGATAAAGATGCTTTCTTCACATACATTCCAATTAGGTACATATTTCCAGATTCTATTTAAATTACATATATGTTTAATTATTTTTTTATTAATTCCCTCACTTCAGAGGGACATTTCTGTTGACAGAGTCCAGCCTAACGTCTCTTGATATTGATAACCTACCTTTAAAGTAAGGAACAGTCATAAAAGAAAGGCATGGCATAATTACATTATCATTATCAGGACATTGACTTATCAAGTAATCTATAACCAATTATACTATACATAATTAAGTACGTATAATTACATCTATCAACAATATTAGTTCAATGTCGGTTTCATTAGCCGGTAATTTGCTCAGACCCTGAGCTAATTGAAAATGAAACCGTAGTATTAAACTGTTCTTTATGGGACACGTGGGTTGAAAACTTGCTTGAATACACAGTTTACGGCAAGGGATCCCCGAAGGGATTATCAGGAGGAACGATAATGATGCCTGAGGTTATAAATTCTAACTCAAACTTTATTATGGTCAGTGCTAGAGTCAGTGCTCCTATTTTGTAAATGTATATGTGTGTCGCCATCATGAACATTAAAATACCCATCTACCAAATTTTATGCTATCCTAGTACACAAATGACGACACTTGGCGCATTGGTTCGAGCGTAGGCTGCTCGGCTCACTGGATCAGGCGGTTGCAGGTTCGATTCCTGAGTGGGATCCCAGTCCATTGTATGATAGCCATAGTACAAGCGTTGCTTAGTTTGGGACCATACAGTTAGTTGTAAGTTTGGCAATACTTATATCAACACAAGCACAACATTGCTTTCAACTAAACGAAGGAATCGTGACGATATCAGCATAACGTGTTCGTATTTGTTCACGATCTCAAAGAAAACGATTCAAGCACACAATCGTCTGAAGTGAACTCTATCTAAAGCATTAAATTACATTTACAATAGTATTTGAAGCGTCCACATCCCGTGGTCCGGGTGGCCACTTGAGCCGGCTCTCCGGCGCCGGCCGTCATCTTTAGTGCGGCTATTTCCGCTCCGGTTGCCCTCACTCAACTCGTGTCAATAGTAATATAGCGTCCATTTAACGCCGGACTGTCTATTCAATATGCCAACGCTGTTGGCTATACTAGAATGAGATTATATTTTGTATCTTTTATACCCCGATAAGTAAAATTCTGTGTGTAGAGCAAATTTCTAGTTTTACCGTTATATTAAATGACGGCCGCTTGGCGCAGTGGTTCGGGCGTAGGCGGCTCGACTCACTGCATCGGGTGGTTGCGGGTTCGATTCCCGCCGGAGGCAAATTTCGGAAACGGCCATTTCGTAATTTGAACTGATGTGCGTGTCACTGGGTTCATCCCCAGTCGATTATATGGTAGCCATAGTACAAGCGTTGCTTAGTTTGGGACCATACAGTTGGTGTGTAAGTCTGGCGATATTATTATTTTTTATTATCATGTACTGGTTAGCAGATTATTTATCAAACTGCAATAAGTGTTAATACAGCAATTTTTTTACAAAAGTATACTTTGAAACAAACTACAAATACTATCACGCAAGTATTTCCGAAACCGTACAATTTGTAAACACGAAAATTAATTATCTAAACAGGGGAACATTTACACATCAAATAAATTAATTATATTTAATTAACGGAAGCTGTGTATAACCAGTATTGCATTTGTAATACTGTTAGACCGAACGTACCAAAGTATAATGTATAATGGTTTGTTATATTATAAAATTGTAAAATTATACTCTGAATTTGAAAGGTCAGCGTGAAATTATGTTAAGCAACGGATTTTTTAAAAATATACCTAAAGTACAAAGATATGTTTGAGAAGAAAGATCTGAATAGCTATTCTGTAACGTATTTTGTGAAATTTGACATTGCACCAGAAAAGACTCGCGTGAGATATGAGTTCGTCGATACAGAATAGCTACCGTGATAATAAAGAGATTACATATTAAATCGAATGTTCTAAAACCAGATGGCACTCAACTGAAATGAATAGTGCAGTAAAGTAACATTGTAAAGAATGCACTCAGATGTGCTCAAGACAGGAAGCGGGCAGTATCTTAGTTACTTTGACTGTAATGGACGTGTGCTTTATCGCAAAACGTTGATATAGGAGTATACAGGGTTATTGTTAAAACACTAACAACCTTGCAGGGGCGTATTACTGACATCAAAACCAACAACTTTTGTTCTATGACTTTAAAAAAAAATAAAAAAAATACTAAAAATTCCACTCTAAAATGTATGAAACAAGAAAATATGCTCATCTAGAGAATAGCCGTGGTACGTTTAGGTACTTTCGGGCAAAGTGGAATACAACCACGTACCATTGTTTTACTCTAGAAGAGAAAAAAAAAATTCATACATTTTAGAAAGTGTTTTTTTTGTTTTGTATAAAGTCATATAACAAAAGTTGTTGTTTTTGATGTCAGTAATACGCCCCTGCTAGGTTGTTAGTGTTTTACCAATAACCCTGTATTTACGTATAATTTTTTTATTTTTTTTATTTTACATAAGATGCCTGTCAATGTCGATGCGCTGTATCAATCCGCGACTTTGGTTGCGCTCCAGTTAATTTTATATCCGTAGCTATCCGAATATTCATTTTTATAACACACCTATAAAATACTCTCGCTTTATGCTGCAGTCTGGAATAATGCATATAATTTATTATCAACGTAAAAGCGCTTCTTCCGCGAAAAATAGAGAAAAATGCATTTCTGAAATCCGGCCAGAAACTTCTTTTAATTGAAAATT
Source organism: Drymonia ruficornis (assembly GCA_947859195.1). Lineage (NCBI taxonomy): Eukaryota > Metazoa > Arthropoda > Insecta > Lepidoptera > Notodontidae > Drymonia > Drymonia ruficornis. Next base: position 3,171,630 of record OX401921.1, read on the forward strand.
AGAGGCGTTCTTTCTTAAATTTTCGTCTTTGCAGCGATGGCAGCGCTTCAAAGCGTGATTATTACTACTTAAATTATTATTCCAAGAAAAACATAGTCAAGGCTTTTTTGTCTTGATGTGGGTTATAAAATACTGAGTTGGTCTTGGGTGATTGGTAGCATTGGTAACAGTTCAAAATGTTATAACATAACGATGTGATCCTCGAACCTCACTAACGTCTACATCTAAAGCAACATCAAAAATTACGAACTACACAACACAACAATTACATCAACTGTCACTAGACGGTACCACATTATTATTCACACCCCACTCTCATACATTATCTTCTTACACATTTTACTCGGAAATTAATCCATTAATTTGCATAGCGCCCGACACACACATACGTCTAGTCCCTACTAATTAGGAACAAGACTGTTAATAAGCGCACATGTACCGGATCACCCGGATCGGGCCTTTGGGCCGTCCGATCCTACATATTGTAACCGACCACAGTAATTGTACACGTTGACCCGGCTGATGGTATGCAAATGAATAACACGGGACGTAGAATGATGGGGTTGGAGGTATCTTGAAGTGTATGATAATACGGTTTGAGGCCTGTAATGCGAGGGGTAATGTTACGATATGAGCGGAGTTAACGCTTTTAGTGGCGCCCGCATTATGTTCATGGGAGACCAATTTGTTTTTGGCCTGAGAAAACACAAAATGATGTTGACCCACAAGGAAGGTAAACGATATTACATTTATTAACAAAGCCCAACTCAAGTAACTAAATAATAAAACATTGGGGTAACTTTTTATGACAAAGATTTTTTGAATTGGGATCTGGCGTTAAGAAATATTAATACTTCATGAAAACCCACTTCAAACGCTCGCGTCTCCCATTTCTCAATTATGTACCTACAGCAAAATTTCATCACATTCATGCCTCACGTGAAAGCCACAACCGTATTTCCTTGGAATACCCCACTAAATAACGTTTCATATACGATAAGTAAGACGTACCAAATTACTCGACGAAAGGGCTCAATTTTTCATATTCGTGCATAGTGTGGTTATTAAAGTTCGTTCAACTTCAGCGTAAATAGCTCGGGCGCTGTGGGGGCTTTAATCACGGCACCGCGCATCGGTAGGTAGTGTTTCATGAAATTCCACGTTCGCCCCGTTTCGCTTATAGCGCGCGATGCACTGCACCGACCCTGATCGGATTTTTAATATACTCCCACTATTACTCGACCATTTGCTTTTATATGTGGTGTTGAAAAGTATCCAAGCAATACATAATGTAAGTTGTGAAAATGAAGACGGCTCTTTAAAACCAGGATCAGCGCCAAATATGCACCCAAGCAGTCAATTTAAACGTCCAACCGCTTAGCCACAACATCATAATTGATTGCTCAGGCGAGGCAGGTCTGGCTTGGAGGCACAACTATTTACTAAGAATATTTTAACTGTAGGTAGACCGCAGTCTTTAAAATCAATACTTTACAGTAGATAGTTTGAGTTTACACTGCAACAAAAGTTATAGTAAATTGATGCCCGACCGGTAACTATGGTGAAGCTTTGACGATAAACTCGGGAAGTCTGCAAGTTGCGGAATCTCGAGATAACACTGCCAGCGTCCGTATCTCAGAAAGGTTTACTTTGAACTATGTCTCTGTTTGTTAAGGCATTTCCGAAGATAGTATACTTCCTATCTGGTATTATATTTCCGATTTCCTCGCTTATTTAATAACGCTGGATAAGCAGGTAAACAAACGTCCCTTTGGGTGTTTTGAGGTTACAAAATCCTCATAATAGTCGCAAAGAAACATTCGCCCAAGCCATTTAAAAATATCTAATTTAGAGAAATATCCCAAATGAAATGTTAGATAAGTGTATGTTAATTTTCAGTCTGGGTGCTAATAGAAATAGTCACAATTGCCCCCGCAGTGGTCCGGATGAATGGACGCTCAGGCATCAGCGGCGTACGGCGGCCATAAGCCAAGCATCCCTGAGCACACTAATTGAAAACGTGACAAGTACAACGTGACTGATCCCAGGTAGGGTTGTCAAGGAAAATCTAACGATTCCGGGAAAACCTTGGGAGAATAACGGAAACATAATACAACAAGCTTCAACTAATATTTTGCGTAACGTTTTTTTGCAACGTGATTTGAAGGTTTCAGCGATGTTTAAGAATCGCGTCTAAATAAACTCTCATTCTGTCAACCTTAGCGAACATGGTGATTAATAAAATAAATTGATTCTTCTTCTATCTGTATTATTTCTGACTTCTTATTGTACAGCAAATCTTGCAACCCAGATTGATAGCTATATTATTTTTATAAAAAAAACAAACCGACTTCAAAAAAACCTGGATCACTAAAAAGCCTGAAATAATATTTCTATTACCACCTCTGCCTACCCCTTCGGGAAAACCAGACGTGATGGTGTGTTATCGAGTATTTGGGGTCGGTGCCAATCTATCTTCTTACTTTTATAGTAGGTAGACCAAGATTGGCACCGACTCCAAATACTCGATAACACACCATCACGTCTGGTTTTCCCGAAGGGGTAGGCAGAGGTGCTAATAGAAATATTATTTCAGGCTTTTTAGTGATCCAGGTTTTTTTGAAGTCGGTTTGTTTTTTTTATAAAAATAATTTTATTTCACGATTTTTAGTGGCACCATACCAATGAACATTTTGGCATATTGAACCGTATGAAGTAAGCCCAACAAAAGGTAACTGCTGTAAATCTTTGAGGAATTCCCTCGACTGTCTATGGTCTCCATCATTAGACCTGTAATGGCACTTATAACCCATATGGGTGTAAAGTTCTCATCAATACAAATTAATCAAGCCCAAACACCAGGTAATTGCTGTAAATCGTTGAGGAGTTCTCTCGACTGTCTTTTGACTCCATCATCAGACCCTTAATGACAGTCACAACCCATCTAGGTGTAAAGTTCTCATCAATACTAATTAATCAAGCCCAAACACAAGGTAGCTTCTGTAAAACGTTGAGGAGTTCCCTTGACTGTCCCTCGTCTTCATCATCAGTCCCCTAATGACAGTCACAACCCATCTAGGTGTAAAGCTCTCATCAATACAAATTAATCAAGCCCAAACACAAGGTAGCTACTGTAAAACGTTGAGGAGTTCCCTTGACTGTCCTTCGTCTTCATCATCAGACCCCTAATGACAGTCACAACCCATCTAGGTGTAAAGCTCTCATCAATACAAATTAATCAAGCCCAAACACAAGGTAGCTACTGTAAAACGTTGAGGAGTTCCCTTGACTGTCCTTCGTCTTCATCATCATACCCCTAATGACAGTCACAACCCATCTAGGTGTAAAGTTCTCATCAATACAAATTAATCAAGCCCAAACACCAGGTAATTGTTGTAAATCGTTGAGGAGTTCCCTCGACTGTCTTTCGGCTCCATCATCAAATCGACTCCAGACCTTCAAAAAATAGTAGTGCTTTAAAATACTTAATGAAAAAAATTACAAACGCACTAGTCACTCCTACGATTTTCGAAGGTTCCCCTCGATTTCTCTGGGATGCCATCATCAGATCCTGGTTTCCTTATCATGGTACCACCGCTGGGATATCTCCTTTCCAACAAAAAAAGAATCATCATAATCGGTTCATAAACGACGAAGTTATCCGCGAACACACATAAAAAAAAAAAAAAAAATATACGGTCGAATTGAGAACCCTCCTCCTTTTTGAAGTCGGTTTAAAAATAATATTTAAGTCTAGTTAAATTTACCTTTAATAAAAATTACTCAGTTTACGTGAATCCTCTTTATACTTGACTAAAGTAGTCTCTTCCCATTACTGAGAATCACTCACAAATTACAAAGTAGCCTTAATAACGTTTTCTTCAATTTGTTTTATGGCAATAGCATAAGCTAGTCCAGCCAAGAATTTTACCATGTCCAAGGAGAGCATACGGCTTGCTGAATATAAACTTGCATCCGCAGCCAAAGAATGCATTTGAATTTCAAAATCTTCGACTTGTACGCTCTACATACAGTAAAAACTGCAAGCATATAATCCGAACATAGACGTACTTTATATAGATTTAAATGTCCTTATATTGGCTAACTTATTAGCATTAAGTACAAATAAATTGTAGCTTTTGGAACGGAACTTCTAATTTACAACGTAATGGAAGCGTCTTAAAAAGTCGAGCAACGCGGCCGAGCAAATAGGTGTGTCTATATGCCGCGCATGCCTCGCCCGAGCACTCATGTTATGGCATTATGACTGTGGGTTTCAACGTCAAAACTGAGTGCTCAGGTGAGGCATTCGCCAGATAAAGACGCAGCAGATCAGTTTTGTCGTCTGACCACGTAGTAATGTCATAAAATGATTGCTCGGTCGTGCCGCTCGCCTCTTTTGGACGCACCCATTGATTTAACTAATACCTAGAATCTGGACTCTAGATCGTTGTATACTCAATTTTAGAACCAATAACACTGATTACATGGACTATTTTATTCCATCTATTTATTGGTCTCGTCGCCAATAATGTACCTATTTTACAAATTACTTTGATCGTTGAAACATAGTAAAAAATCTCAGTTGACGCTATCAAAGCCAACTGATTTTACGTCAATATTCAATACAAAATTACGAGTAATTTCAGTGACATTTAACGTTAATGCCGTAGTAATAAAAGTGTCAATAAATCAAATTACCGCCGAAAATAAAAGAACAAAGTTTTCTAATATTTAGCAACCCTGCAGCATAGACATTATCGATTTCGCTGTAACACTATTGCTCACAAATGTCCTTGGCAATAAGAGAGTGTTACCTTTTCCTCTTCCGTGACTGGCAGTTATTAATTTCGAGATTTTCGAGTATGCGAACGTAACATTTACTATTACTTATTCAGTGAGAGCCGAGTGCCGTCAAGTTCAATATGAGATGATTGTCCCATCGCATGACTGCAAAGTATATTGGAACGGTTAATCAACTGCTGGGAAAATTTAATCAAGTGGCTATACAATAGACGGCTTGCTCGCGTTTTTAAGATATTACGTTTGTTTACAGTTAGTGAAGCTAAGTATAGAGATGTAAAATAAATTAATTCGCTTTCTAAAATAAGTTAGGTGATTAGAAAGAAAAGAAAAGAATAGAAAGAAAAAAACATTTATATGATTACGAAGTGATTTGATAATATACTATTTTTATGTGACTACGGTGGCAAACAAGCATACGGCCCGCCTTATGTTAAACAGTTACCGTAGCCTATAGATGCTTGCAATACCAAAGGCATCGCTCGCACGTTGCCGACCTGAAGCGAACAAAGGGAGGAAAAGGGAGAGGGGTGTTGGACTTCCGGCTCTCTCACTCATTGTACGAAACGCAGCTGAAATAGCTACTTGCCGATCTTCTGTGAGAGGGTGGTCCTACCCCGGTCGAGCCAGCCCGTATATGAGCTGCTGTCAATTGACTACAGCTTGGCTCTACCATCAATAAGACTCAAATATTACAGTCATTTAGCACGAACAAATTGACTGAGGCTCAATTAGGCACAAAATCTGAATAACCGAAGACAAAAAACAGAAGTTCATTCAAACACCTGACCTCAATGATCGTCGTTCTACATTCGGTACAAAATACACTAACCGAGCCATTAAGGTCGTAGCTATGAAAGGTAATGACGGAACATATTAGAAGTTGTCTGAATTAAGCGGAACATGTCTCCAAATGTTTAAAGCGATGATACCCAAAGTGGTCTATATCGACCCCCAGGGGTCGACGACGACCTACAAGGGGTCCATGCGAGCGAAAGAAATAATTAGGGGTCTGTGGGATGTAAACGGAGTCCACGATAAAAGAAAAATGTTAACTTCTTAAATTAAATAATTCACATCCCTGAAGCGACTGTAGCCTAGGGGTGAACAGGTTGGGTTAACAATCAGAAGGTCCCAGGTTCGATCCCCGGTGGGGCATGCACCAATGGATGAATTTTAATCTATGTGCATAATTTACAGTTCGCTGACGGTGAGGGAAAACATCGTGAGGAAACCTACCTATCCCTCGGGATTAGGTAATAGTCAGTTCCTGTATACACGGCGACACGGTTCACCACCTGTCACGTTGGGTTCTGACTATCTAGTGAAACGTGGGCTTTGAGTTGGTTAATACCTCCACAATGTGGTGGTGTATGGCCACTCAAGCCTCTGACTACCCCCGAACGGGGATAAAAGTCGTGACGTTACATTACATTACATTACACATCCCTGATTGTAGAATGTGTAAACGAACTTCTTTTCGCAATTTTATATTATTAGTAGCGAGTTACATGAACTTACAACACATATTTTGATGTTGATGAATTTTCAATAATGCAATATAGCTAAGCAGGGCCATCCCAAAACCGAAAAACATGGCAAGGGGTCTATGAGAAAAAAAAGTTTGTGGACCTCTGGTTTAAAGTGATTACTTCAAAGACCCCCGCTAGCTAGCGAGATCCGTAGACATTAAGACCCAAGTGACGTGATCCGGCTTCCGTATTAGATATAAGCAATGACCGTTTCCATGTTGGAAGGAAGACACAAACTCGGCAAGTTATTTCCTCCGCAGACAGCATTAAGACATTAGGGAAGACAGTGTTAATGTTTACGCGGATGTATTTAATGACTTTGAACACGAACACAAAATGATAATGTTTTCTCAGGTAAGTACATACATTTTCTTTTGTAACTTATTTTGGGTCTATTTCTCTTCTAAGTATATATTTTTCTTATGTGACTACGGTCCATTTTTTTCCGGCAGTGAAAATAAGCCTCATAAGTACGGAACCGGGGGGGGGGGGGGGGGCACATACAAGCGTTCGGCTCGCCTGATGTTAAGCAGTAACCATAGCCTATAGATGCTTGCAATACCAAAGGCATCGCTCACACCTTGCCGTCCTGAAGGGAAGTGGGACAGAGGGAGGAGAAGGGTGTCGGTCTTCCGGCTCTCTCACTCATCGTACGAAACGCAGCTGTAATATCTTCTTGGCGCCGGTCTTCTGTGAGAGAGTGGTACTACCCTGGTAAATTATCTATTCTGTGCCCTGGTCGACCCAGCCCGTATATGAGCAGCACTCAATTGGCTACAGCTTGGCTCCAACCACCAATGATGATATGATGATGATATGAAATCAAGACTGTGTGTCAGTACTTTGTATAAATACGTGGGTTGAGTATGTGGTAAATAAAGAGCGTTCATCAGCGAACTGAGTAGTAATCTAGAAAAATCCGTGTGCGCGATCCATCATCGGCACGTCAACAGAAACAAAACGTCGCACCGACACGTGTCGCAGTTTACGCCGGACGAAACAAACACCAAGAGCAAAAACGAACCGACGCGGAACGATTAAGTATGATGAACGACCGATGGTAAATAACGAAACGACCTAACCGTTCCACTAACGATCCCGATACGAGCCGTCGCATGTTTCATACGCTATATTTTATTGAGCAGATAAGTGTTAAAAACTATGCGATCGAAAAAACAAACAATGACTAAGAACCTGTCAAGTTCATTAATGAAACTACGGTAGAAACTGGAGTCTTTGAAATCGGTACTTAAAGTGCCAATCGAAAGAAACAACCGATCAGAGGGATCAAATAAACAAAAAAGCTCCGGAAGTCGTCGAGACTGTATCACAATAGCACAAAGGAGGACCCGCACCACGACGATAAAGGAAAACATAAAGGTGGAAACCTCACGGAGAATATTTTTCATCTCAACAGTAAACTTCTTAATGAGGTTGGTAAAATAATTGCTGTAACACTAGGAAGGTACGTGGAATGGGTAGCATTAATTAAAAACAGTACCGCAGTCGAGGGGCTGCGGTCAGACGAAAATGTAACGTAAATAATAACACAAGGCCAACAGAGAGGACGTACAAAATGTAAAAGGGCGGACGCTTCTAAAACTTTTGGATCTCCCTTTCATAACTTTTTCGAGGAACCTTTTTTCGTACCATTATTTTATTATGCCTCATTTGACTAAAAGAAAGTCCGGTCGAAGCGTCCGTGTTATATGTCGGTCCCTTCATTTAAAATATGTATGTGCATACGCCACGCCACACCCAAATAACCCTAAAGTTGAGTTTGTGTCTACAAAGTGGATTGATTCACACAAATTGAATTCAGCGCGAGGGCATTTACATAAAACCATTTTATGTTTTGGCGATCGTTTTGATGTGTCGATATACTTATCTCGTAGTGGGTTCGCCTGCGTTCATAATTTATGTCGGACATGAACTTTTTATCAGTATTATTACTTTTAAGGCTTAGAAGCATTACGTATTTCAAGGAGCCTTGCGGGTTGTTTTATCTCAATCACTTTGTGGGGGTGAACATCCTCGTTCGGGATTGTCTTGAGCTTTTTAGTTAAGATAAAAGTGTCTGGTGGTACGGCTGTATCCATCAAGTTTACTCTAGCCTTGCATTACGGCAACGAGCGCCGCGGGGTTGGCCGTTTTTGTTACGACTCGGCTTTGGATTTAGCGGCTAGTGCTGATACTAAATTGTGGCTGTCACATTGTAATGCCAACATCAGTTTTACTTATTACTTACTAGCATTTACTCACAGGGTCGCGTGAATTTCGAAGACCAAATTAGCCTATTATGTTTTTCCACATTACAATCTATCTGTACTCAAATCCGTTCAGTCCAGCTTGCGTGATGTCAATCAATCTTACAAACATACAAACACATTTCTAAAATTATTATTAACTCAAGTACCTACTATATTTTTTAAATTTAATTTCCTTCCGTCCCTTCGTTTCCGCAACGTCCATTTAACTCATTGTTTATACAAAGTGAGTGAATCGTTTAAATGTATAAAGAATAAATTATCGCTTCTTTGCGTCATTTACGAGGCTAACCAAGCTTAGCTGTGATATTTTGGAACTCAATAATACAACGACTAGATACAACTGTAGCCTAGGGGTGAACAGGTTGGGCTAACAATCAGAAGGTCCCAGGTTCGATCCCCGGTGGGGCATGCACCAATGGATGAATTTTCACCTATGTGCATAATTTACAGTTCGCTGACGGTGAGGGAAAACATCGTTAGGAAACCTACCTATCCCTCGGGATTAGGTAATAGTCAGTTCCTGTATGCACGGCGACACGGTTCACCACCTGTCACGTTGGGTTCTGACTATCTAGTGAAACGTGGGCTTTGAGTTGGTTAATACCTCCACAATGTGGTGGTGTATGGCCACTCAAGCCTCTGACTACCCCCGAACGGGGATAAAAGTCGTGACGTTACATTACATTTACATTATTTCAATAATACAAACGACCAAAACTAATTAGGCATTACAATTGTGAATACAGCGTGAATGCCTATGCAATATTTATGGCCAATAATAATAACGAATAATTTTTCTGTGACAAACATTTATTTCAGTAAACTTTCAGTACTTATCTTAGTATTTATCTCTGTTGTAGGTAATATTTTAAGACACACAATACGCACAAACAACAAAGTTTTTGTCGTTACTCGCTCGCTTATCCTCCCTGACGGTTATCTTTTTGACGTGTAGCGCCATCTCTTGGTGAAACTTGTTACTTACGCATTACGTTTCACTGGGGGATAACTTACATTAAAACTTACCTTGTAGGATATATTATGAATATAACAAATTATAATTTATTCAACTCCTAAAACTAATTATGTGTGTATAATTATATTGTGAACGCGCTCCGCTACTAACGACATCTAGTGAAACTAAAGCTGAAACTACCCTGACTACTCGCATCATAATAGTTCAAACCTCTGTCATTACATAAGTCTACATCACCTCACACAAAGATCAAAGAAACAAGTAGCTCCGAGTCCCAAAGTAACCCAATAGCGGTCAATTTATAAAGCTCCCGAATCTATGTCCCGAGTGTATCCAGCTAATGGCGTAAGTACACTAGGATCAGGATTATTAATTGCCACAAACCATTAGATGGTCCATTTAATCACAATTGAACACCTCTAATAACTTTATGAGGTAAAGTTGAGATCACCATGTAAACCCGTACTACACCAGCAGATGTTTAGGTGCCTTTACACTAAACCAGGGAGGTGTATAAGATTCAGAGGCTCTTTTTTTGAGTTAAAAGTAAGGGACTCTAAATATCGGATAGTTTAATACAATTTTATAGTAGACTCACCAACACCTTTGATGCATTTTCGTTAAACACTTTCAATGGATGAAGTGGACAATATTACAGAATTCTTTATTTCAACTTATCCCAAGGGATAAAATGGCTAAATATTAAAATCATATATTTTTCATTCGCCATTTCAGGGAGATAGAATTAACCCACAGATTATACGAGGCTTGATCCTCAGAATAAATGGAGCAAGAAATAAGAAATCGGATTATAGATCCTCTAAAAATCTAATTAATATTGAGACTCCAGTCAAAAGTTAAATAAATTTAGTTTACCTGTGTGCCCGATAAAAATTAATATTCCATAGGCGTGGTCGTTCATCGCGATGACCTAGATAAAAACGTCTCTATACTGAATAATTATAATGTATATTTTACTTAGTCTATTCCAGTTTAAAATTGTTATCTCGATAGCTGGGTTCGAAAACAAGTTTTATTCCATAAATGTAATATGTAAATAGTCTATTGAGTGTCTTCAAGATATACGATTTTTTTTTATTGGCAGAGCAGACTGACCCATTGATGCCGTAGCGTTCAAACCTGTGGTGGCCTTGTCTCTAGGTATTTCTATCTGCCCCGACAACGCCATATACAAACTACAGACATATTTTCACAAAAGCCACCCTCTATAAAATAACATAAGCACCTTCAATAAACTCAATAAAATAGTCTGACCTAGTAAATAGTACAAGGGATAAGCTTAACTGAATCATTGGCGCGGTTTGAAAAATGCGGTCCCCACGATCGACAGATAAAATTGCTTTAGCCAGATCGAGTAAAATGAATGGGCGAATTGAAAAAATCGAGTGATTCACGGCCAGAGACGCACTTTTGCGAGTCCCTTCTGAGAATTGCTGTTTTTGCTGCCCAAGATGGCTGCCTATAGGTTTTTTATTTATTTGATATTCAATAGACCGCTTTTTCTCTATCTTTACTCGGAATTTTTAAACTGAGGGAAATGTTAAGAGCATCTTAAAAATGTATAAAAAATTGATCACTCACGGATGATGGAACTAAAATACTAAGAACTGCATAAATACTGGACTAATCAATGATATAATACGAACTGTTTATCAGTAACAGTTTACCTTAATAGAAAAAAAGACGGTGTACCCCGGTACAAATATAAATAACAGACACTTAGTTAAATTACGTTCTTTGTAATTTATTTTAAAAGCGTGCACGGCGCATTTTACCTGCTATACAATACCCACTCTAAATGAAAGCATCACGCTTAAGTATCAGCTCCATTTCAAATGCAATACAAATCGGGCGCTCCCTGTGTCTCAGCATCCTTTCACTTTCAACATTCCTGCGTGAAGCATCCGAAGAAATTGCTCTAAACACTTAAAACATAAGGTAATTTGCACCGAGCGCTCAAACTGTAATAACATCAATTTTGGACTTAATGACAGTTGGTGAAACTAGTTAAGGAGCCCCACACTATCTTTATGCAAATTTTAAGCGAAACTTAATTTCGTTATGTTTGAATACCGACGCCGACGTCGGGCAGAACGGTGTTATGACTTTAACCTCTAAAGTTCTAAATTGTGACATGTGTGAATTAGCACGAGTTGGATTTTATATCTCTTGGTTAAATTATAATAAAGTAGCAAGTAAGAAATATAAGATTTTTGTTCTTTGTAGAGATATAGTCATACAATAAACACATTCTCAAACTATAAACCGAAAACACATTACATCACACAATTAATCTATGTTAAGTCGTAAACTCAGGAGATAATCCTGTCCAATCTACATATACGGTGGGTCGAGCACTCGACAATAGGTCCGCATTACACGTTAACAGGCAGGTGGGACCTAAATTTGGTGCAGTCCGGTCCATTGCTTAGTACACGGGAGGTCCATTACTGCTATATGTGCACCATGAACTAATTAGAACACCGAGTGGCACAATGGACCGACCAGAAAACGGAGGAAATTGAATATTGTAAGGTATACCTACTTAATTGATTATATTATGGATATATCCAATTCAGACTAAGTTTGGGATAGACTTCAATAGATCAATACTGACTTTGTAGAAAGATATTTCTTGAAGATTACGTTTGCAAGCACTTTATCCTAAAAAAACTAAGCAGCTTTTAGTAGACAAGTCTGGCTCGAAATGGTTTAGTCAGTCACGACCTAACCTAATAACACAGTAAGCGATGACAGGCGATTGCCGTTCGCAATGCGTGAGTTCGCTCCACGTTTGTTTTTTATCGCATGCCAATTTGAGCATTTGCACGCGATCGCAATAAAAGAAGTCGTTCGATTGGTTGCGTTAGTTCTCCTGCGGCGAAATTCCCGTATAGCGAGGATTGAATGGCAATCGAACAGATCCTTTTCTGAACAGATTGTAAAACATCGTCCAAATAAAGGATCAGGCATAGTGGCAACAACTACTCTCGCTTGGAAAATACCTACAATAACTTCATCAACTTCTCCATAAAGTAGTTGATTCGGTTCGAGTACGATTATTTCGATTAATACACGTGACACCGTAAATCACTCTGATTTAATGCCCATTCGTTTAACACGTCACGCGATTGAATGGTGCGAAGTGATTACTATACGGACTCACAAACCAAAAACAATATGCGAAATACTTCGGAAACTTAATTTATATGCACCGTTTTATAGATACCGTTGCCAGTATCCATAAAAAAGAAAGCCTCTTTAAGGATCGAATTTTCAGAAAATCAAGGTGGATTCCGCACTAATCGTCAGGTTGTCGCAACGAATTGCGAGTAACACGCTTTAAGGCTGTTCACAGAGACAGTGACGGAGATCTGAGTGGCAGGTCAACGATTTTGGTAGAGCGCAGGATCATCAATCAAGTTTAGTCTCGCATTAACGTAATGACCGTCGGCCCGGGCGGATGTCGCCTTATTTTCCCTTTTTTCAGAGCTTCCTTTAAGGCAATTTCGTACACGATACTTTCGCACGGACGTTTCCGCCCTGATGGAAATCTATGAAGGATAAACCACTCGTATTATTATTTTAATCCGGACCATCCTCGTTTCAACGAGGCTATCAATCTTCCTTTTAATGTTTAAACGGTTCGTAAAATTTTCCTGAGGATGTTTAACAGGTACTCTTTGCTGAGCTTAAATAGATTAAGACAGATAAAGCTCGGGTAATGAAGATAAGCTTCACAAACAGTTGTTTAAATCCGCACTAAGTCTTAGGGAACAAGTTCTAATTAAATAGGAATGCTGTGGTTTAAAGCAATCCTGCAATCGCCGGGTTTGAATTCGTGGATTATTAACAGGCATAAACCCCGAACGAATTATTTCACTTAGTAAGATAGCTTCCTTACAAAAAACTTAAAGTAAGGAGTACTTACTTATCTACTTCTCTGACTTAGGACTATTGGACTAAATAGGGTATTAGGTAATTAATTAAGTTTTCTCTGTCATTTATCTGTGATTTTATATTTACCTATTTATTCTTTAGTTACGTGTAAGCATGAATTACCATGGGCTTGAATGAATACGGCCCAAGTATAACCTAACACCCTATATAAGATACCTAAGGTTAGTCTTCAAATAATATTTCCACTACAAAATACGCCGTTAATCAATAAACAGTTGACGCGAGAAAACCACTGACGCTTATATGAACACACCACAAGAAAGCAAGTCAAGGAGTCTCCACTAAATTCCCTCATGGAATGTGCATTCCACCGAGGCTTAGGCCATGTAATAAGCGGTGTTTAAGCCGCTCTATGTAAAATGTGGTAACGCGAGACTTTTGAATCGATATTTAGAGTTTTATTTTTCATGACTCGTGCGTAATACATGCTAAAATCCGTTTTTTATTGGACGAAGTAAACCGACAGGCGCTTATATCTCCTTACGAAGGAAATAGAACAAATAAAGTTCAAATTCACAGAACAATGACATTTCTTGATCTCAGTTTACATTGTCTAATTAAATCAGACTCAGAATTACAATTGTTTACGAAAGGACTTCGATACAGGTCCGATAAAACAGAAGCCGGTGTCTTAGGACAGCGAAGAAATTAAAAAAGGCAACCTAAAAGTCTGCGAAGGTATCGATTAAATTGTACCAATGGAGAAGACTAGCTGGCTATGTGATCCAGATATATTAATGCACATTTATTCATTTACGTCACTACTTACTGTTACTACCGGCACAAAGCATTCTCACATTTCTCAAGCACTGCACACGCAACGCGCGCATCACTTCACAGGGCAGTACAATCCATCTGTTGGAGGATGTGTAATGCAATTTGCACCGTATTCGATTACCGGTGTTCACTCCGCAGCCGCAGCCGAGTGCGAAGCAACCGCTCGTGTCGATGTGCGGTCTGGCAGAACGTCTGCCCAGAATACTAGTTGGAGCGGCCAGATGCCTTGCATGCCGCGCGAGCACTTATGTTATGACATTACGTCTATGCGTTCCGACGTCAAAACTGAGTGCCCGGGCGCGGCTAACTCCTGATGTAGACGCAGCCATTAGCGATAACTTCCGTAGATACTATCAACTACTGACGTAGAAGATTAGAAGACTATTGATATACTATTATTATCATCATCATTATGTCTGGATGCAAGCAGCCCAGGACCGATCCTTGTGGAAAACCTTGGGTGAGGCCTATGTCCAACAGTGGTCGTCTTTTGTCTGACATGATAATGATGATAATTATTTCTCTATAAAAGTCGCAGACGGGGTGCCGACATATAAAGGATAAACATGCCCTTTGAAGCCCCTATGTTGTAGTGTAAAGGATTCAGGATGTGTTGGGTTTATGATCTATCTATACCATAATTTCGGGTCAGGTGTATATCCGGTTGCTGACCCTGACATCTCACGCTAGCAATGCTGCGTCAGTAGGTCATGCTATTCAATCAGAATTTTATTGACTGCCATCATCTACCTTTTTGCTGCAACCTTCTATGTTGGTAAAAGTTAGGTAGGTACTGGTATTTTTTTGAAACTACAACTTCGTGACATTCTTCTATTGAAGCAGCCTACACCGCTCTTCTTTATAGGCTTCATATCCGCTTGCCTGAGTTTCAATGGGCAAAATACTCAGGTAAGCATTATCTTTCGCCCGGGCCACCGACCATTTTACCCGGAACGAGGAAATTTCAGCCGGGAATTCATTGCATAATTTACTGCTATATTATAAATTAGATCTACCCGGTCCCCGGCCGTATCTAAAGCAGCCCTGGAGCTCTGTTTGTTATAAACCAATTTGTGAATTTTAAGTCAACGTCTCGGTCTTGGAGACTCTCGTAATGTGCTATTGTTAAGGCAATCTTTGATTTTACGACTGGTTTTATGGATAATAAAAATAATGATGATCAAACGATATCTAAGTGTAATTATGTTTATTATGCGGCTGAACGATACTCATGAAGTATCATGTTTTTATTGGCCATGAGTACCGAAGTAGCAGCATAATAATAAACAGAAATAGTAATTGAGAAATAATAATGGTTAACGATAGACGCGCTAAGTAATTTTATACATAACACATCGTGCCCATTTGACGCTACGAGCTCTAAGCAAACAGTACAACAGGACCACAGCCTGTAATTACGGTAGTCACGCGCTAACAAACAAATAAGCAGCGCGGTCGCAATACATTACACCGATAATTATGGATTAGTCCACTGAAACAACTCCAATGTATTTCGGCCATATTAATGTCGGCATTAAATCATGAATCAAATCTGTCGCATATGGGATTATGTCCGGCGATTGTGCTCGTAAATGTTTTTGAAGATAACAACTGCGTATTTCAAAATTTCGACCCACAGCGCGAGATAGTGGCGAAATATAATATGGAAAAACAATAAATAAATAAACTGTAGTTACGTAAATGACGCACGTTCGACTGAAAACAGTACCGCTATCCGACGGATAAAAACAAACGGACTCCGACCGCGCGCGCGTTTTCACGCGAAACATATTATTTATTCGCAATCAGCCATACGTCATATTGCAGATACAGAAAAAGTGACACGCACACGAACGCAGCGCTGAAACTCGTTTTGCTGTCAGTGGTGACACATTTCCAAAAACCGGGACACGACCAGTCGTGCAGTTATGAAACGAACAAAATCATGCACATGCGTTTTCAACTGCTATCGACACAACGCGCCGCAAAATAAACAACCTTGATGCGAAAATTGACAATTCTGGCAACGGAATGCTTGCAATATTTGAACACAGACTCAAAAGGAATAATGTGAAAGTCACTGCGATCAAGTTTACCTAATATTGTTCAAGATACGACCGTAAGGCAGAACAATGGAAGTCTTTAGGAAATGTAGAATATTACAATAATAGATGTCCGAACCAAACATCACAATAAAGCAACGAACATTGTAGTTTTGTTACATAACCAACAAATTATATTGTAGTTGCTTGCAAATATCTTCTCCTATTATTTCAGTGTTAATTCCATAACATGCGATGTGGTTAACCAAACTGGTTTTCATTTCCTTCGATTGTTATCACGGACGGATTTCCCGACACGCGTCTAGTGACACGAATTCCTGCAGATCTAGTTGTGAAATGTGTTTACCACACGAGAGGGGAATTTCGATCTCGCACACATTCCATCGAGTCTTTAGCTCACTTGTACGATATACTTAGATGATGTAATGGTTACAGCGTAATGTATCGTGACACCCAAAACTAAGTCAAATGACGCGCCGGTTATTCCGAACTATACTCCAGACTTTATTGCAGCAGTCGCTCGCAGCTGTGTTTCCTCTAACGCAGTATACTTGATTTAGTGCAAGGACTTGCTCACAACGTAATGTCCTCGCATTGTCGTTGCGCTAATTCAGATGTATTTATGCCAGTGGAGCGTGACGGAGTGCAGCCAACCGTTAGCGTTAATGTCTTGTGTTAATAAAAACGTACAACGATCCGTACATTGGTTTGTCGAGCCTGAAATATTCATGTAGCTTAGATTAAATGGTCCGCCGCCTGATGGATGAGCTGAAATCCGGGAAATATTGGACGGGGAAAAATAAAATTTATTTCACATACCTAGCTAAGAATAATTTGTGACTGTCATACATAATATTCAATATGTTACGAATTCAGGAAATGAATGTTCAAGTGAACAGTTAGATAAAGTAATAGAAATACAACAGATGTGTCCACCGGGCTCACGTTAGATCCGTGGAAATAAAACAATAGCGTATAGAATGCACAGCGTAGGTATCCGCGTTCGGTCCAATAAAGCGTTTGCATTATTCAAAAGGCCGGATGAATTTCGCAAGCTACGGACCCAGTTTAATTTCACCCGTAATTCACCCATGGCCGACACGAGAGATAGCCATCGGAAATATAAATCCATTACTTCATCTTGTATATAAACAATACACATGCTGTCAGCGAACGCTTATCAGATTCGGTTTATTAATTTATACCGAACTTCAATCTGGTGGAATATGCATACAATTACAAAGTGCGCAATGTTTAATTAATAAATAGGTAATCATAAAATAACACACGCAGTAGGTAGAAGTGATTTGTAAAATGCATGCCCATAAAAATAATTTATGATGAAAAATTCTACTAATTGCAGATATAACAGAAGCATTTTAAATATTTATGCCTTATTAGACGTTTTCAGTCGACGTGTTTTTTGTTTGTGTAAATAGTGTAATTAGCAAGTAAAATAAAGCGATATTACAAAAGAATTCCCAACCTGCCAATGCAAACAAGATAGATTACATTAGCGAGTAGCATTTCCTAGATAGAGCAATCAAAGAGGACGCCAACATTTACAAAATACTCTTATAACGTATGAATAAATAGAATTTGCGTAAGCTGGCGACATCTTACGTAAATGCTGGCGATCGACACCTGGCCAATATTCCAACTACTGGTAAGGCACCGGCCATATTGCAAAGAGGACTACGAAAAAGATAAATCCTCAAAATAATTGAAAAGACAATCTCGAACGGACAACGGTGAAAAGACAACCTTCTAAGCCAAAAAACCGGTCATCTAGCAGAAGAATAGAAAACACTTGGTAATAGCTGTTAGAATAAGAATAGCATGGATAGAGTTTCCTTCACTCATTACGTTTTAAAGTGTTCTACATTTTAGTTATAGTAAGTATAGTACTATATCTATAGTGTAGGTAGAGCTTTAGCGCACACGATGCTAGCTTGGTAGTTGCGTAACTTGCAACCCCCAACTAATTCACAACTGTTACGGCCTGAATGTTTGTGACCATTTGTGTTTACGATTTTATCGTTTACGAGTTAGCCAACGTTATGTATTTAGGGAACAAAGGATAATACCAAATTGGACGGCTTTAATCTCTCTCTTTCAAACATGCACATTTTATCCCCCTTCCCTTCGCTGCACTTAACGAAAGAGTAAGCAATCCAGTGCCAAAAGTAAGCATTCAGTAAAAAGACTTACAAAGTGAAATACATTATTTCTCTGATATATTTTCCCGTCGCGTCCACCATTTTCTCTTCTGCAACAATCGTTTGATGTGAAGTTACATAAAACCAAGGAAACACAACCTTAAATTAAAAATCCAAGACCGTTGTCCGTTGTTGCACAACACGAGCAGCGAAAGAGAAATGCATCAGTTCTAATTGCATTTCTCGAAGAAAAATGGCGTACATTTCTTTGTGGAGGTGCCATTGGGAGAGCAAGATCGTGGCGGGGCTGGTCCAATTGACATTGAGCGATTGACGCCGCCCGCGCCGCCCCGCCGTCCGTCCGAGCGTGAATTATAGACTGGAGACTGGCATGTTTCAGACCTCCCCTATACGTGACACATGAGAATGTATTTCCGGCACCAAAAACTTACTTGATCGAGCTGCTGCGGTAACCGTGCAAAAATCCCTCTCATCCCATTGTGATTTGGTTCACTGAATTCGTTGGCATCGGCCCGATGATATAGGTAATTTCAATTAGGCAGGTGTCTCATTTGTCCGAGGGAGGAATGAAACACGTTTGAAACAGAATCCCGCGACCCATCTCAACACAATGAAGGTAAGATTCAAAAGGGGCGACCTCTCTAACAAGGTGTCGGCTACCTGACACTATTGTGCGATATCCTGCTTTGTAGGACGAATATTCACGTCCCAATAAATGGAATGTAGATACATAGGAGTGAAGGCCTGAATGGTTCCGAACCTAAAGGGATCTATTTATTCGGCACTGGTATTGTAAATTGGTAGATTGTCCGCTATTATCTTTGGAAGATCTGCTATGAATCAAATACCAGTTGAAATGGAGCCAACGTTATAGAAACCAAGGATTACATACGTCCATTGATGGGTTCATCAAACTTTAAGCAAATTGATACCACTACGTTAAACCAATTCAATTATGATTTATGAAATTAAGTTAAATTCTAAATAACGCTTATAATTTGTTTCGAAAATGTCTGATGCAATTCACTGTACCTAGCAAATGCTACGAGCA
Source organism: Drymonia ruficornis (assembly GCA_947859195.1). Lineage (NCBI taxonomy): Eukaryota > Metazoa > Arthropoda > Insecta > Lepidoptera > Notodontidae > Drymonia > Drymonia ruficornis. Next base: position 3,191,263 of record OX401921.1, read on the forward strand.
TTTGGCGAAACAAGCAATAAGTATCCCACAAGCTGTAAGATAAATACTAAAAGTCGGACTAACGACGATGGTACTTACGTCCATAAAAAGTGCCTGAAATAGCCGCTAACCAAAACCGTAACACATTTGTGGAGAGAAATGTTTATGCCTGCCTAAAAAAGGATTATTTTCACGTACCAATGTAATATTTCACTACATTAATGTTTCTAAAAATAGATGCTCCATATGTTTCTAACTTTGGGAGGAAGAAGAACTCAAATAAGACACTTCTCGGAAAAGCAGTGTTAAAAATTCAACGTAGGAAAACCCTTTCAGAAACCCTTTTGTATTTCATATATCATGAGGTCAATGCACCAGATTAGACTAGGGCCTAACAGGTAAACGTCAAAAAGGTAGAGTTACCCAGCAATTAAGAGTTCATAACCCACAAACTACCACAAAACTAAGTTAAACAGACCTTTTCTAAGCGAAACCATCGAACCGGGCCTTAATTCAAATTACGCGTAGTAAAACATTACAAACCGAATTATACGTTACCCTCGGCGGCGTAACGTTTGCACCGCCGAGCGTCCCTGATGGGATAATTAAAATTTAAACACTCCAACTATTCGTGTTTAAACTTGCATGAAGGCACGAATCGTGACCCACTGTCAAATGCCAACATTGTATTGCAAAGTCCTCCGTACAGAGCCTCCATACTGTAGAGCTGATGGCGTATAGTTCTGAAATTAGAATGTCTGAGGATGCGAAACATTATTGACATTCTATGTCGAAACTGACGACGAAAGGTTAGGTACGAATCATTTGGAAACAACTATATGTCATGTAACACTAGTACTTACTTCGTTCGTAGAAGTATAGTGGCTTTGGAGGGTACGTAAAAAGTCGGTCCCGGATGTTGTCATCTAGAGTCTAGACAGCAGTCGTTAATCTTAACGACTTAACCACGACAGATTGATGCCAGGTTGGCTTCTTAGCATACGATAGGAAGGAAGGACTGAGGGTCCTTTAATCACCAAAGTGGGTATAAAAAAAAATTATTTAAATTTTTACGCATTTTATTTTTACACGCTGTGTTCATGTTGCGCGATGTTCAGAAGGACCTGCCTATTAAAATGGCTATAAACATTCAAACGATATGATACCTCCTAACATTGCAATCACCAGACTAGTGCTTAGCGCAACACTACATGCAGCGAAATTTTCACATTAGCTGTTATCGAACTCGCAATTCGACAATCAACATTAAGGCATTTTGATGCGTATTATTCACCAGAATATGAGCCGTATTAGCAATACCAACATGTTTTCAACATTATTTTCGGCTGATACGTACCGTGTTCATGGACTTCGTTTAGTAGGACATACTATTTTGGGCAGTCACATCCCTCTTTCTTGGTAATGTCTTTGATTATTTTAATTGATTTCCTTTCTCAATTCCAGTAGTCGTTTTAGTCTTCATCTGACATTTTAATAGCTAAATCTTGAAGATAGCTTTAACCAAGCCGTTTTGCAATATCGTTTCAATCGCTAGAAATCTTCGCTTGCACATTAAATTTTATTACCTCGTGATTAAAGTTCAAATGGAATCACCGATGCATTGGATCCGGTGAATTCGCCTGTGATTCATATCATTTCAATACCTCACATAACAATGTAGTTATTGGGTAACAATTCTTTTCATTATTCATTCTTATATAAGTTGGTAAATAGTTTCTATAATCGATTTATTTATAATTGGATTCAAAGATCAGTAAAATCGATTTGAACCATACCAATATTGAATCGATATTGAAAATCCAATTTCATATGAAAATCAAAGATTATAAATAAGTACCTACATGCAACACTGCTTGCAAATAATGGAATAATATACTTACTTAATACAATAATCCGGTGAATTCGCCTGTGATTCATATCATTTCAATGCCTCACATAACAATGTAGTTATTGGATAACAATAACTCTTTTCTCATTCTTATGTAAGTAGGTAAATAGTTTCTATAATCGATTTACTTATAATTGGAGTCAAAGATCAGTAAAATCGATTTGAACCATACCAATATTGAATCGATATTGAAAATCCAATTTCATATGAAAATCAAAGATTATAAATAAGTACCTACATGCAATACTGCTTGCAAATAATTGAATAATATACTTACTTAATACAATAATCCGGTGAATTCGCCTGTGATTCATATCATTTCAATACCTCACATAACAATGTACCTAGTTATTGGATAACAACAACTCTTTTCTTATTCTTATGTAAGTAGGTAAATAGTTTCTATAATCGATTTACTTATAATTGGAGTCAAAGATCAGTAAAATCGATTTGAACCATACCAATATTGAATCGATATTGAAAATCCAATTTCATATGAAAATCAAAGATTATAAATAAGTACCTACATGCAATACTGCTTGCAAATAATGGAATAATATACTTACTTAATACAATAATGAAATGTATCCGATAAAACAATAGCGAACGGGCATTATATTCCCATGCCGTACAATTTGAATCGGATTATCACTTATGGGAAAGCAAAACATCGAGAGAAACTGTATCCGAGAACTGGTAACAATTACGTCACTTCACTCACTTCCTCGTGCAGTTCCGCAAAGCTAACCCGTTAATCCGGCAAATTACCAATGACGTCACTCAACCTTCACATGGCTGTATGGTAATTGGTAGCCCACCGTAATTGGCAACGAAACGGAACGTCGAAATCGAACTGGCAATAATTTAATAAGATAAAGCTAACAACGGGCCTTTGTAGTGAAAGTGAACGGACAGGCCAGAATGGCGGACTCTCGATTTCGCACGCTCGAGGCTCGAGGTCTCGTGCCCACTGCCCAGCGGGTAAGGCAATGCGTGTTGCTGATTTAGCAACAGATAGGGCTGTCACCACCAACGTTTTAAATACAGCGAAATTACTGTCTTCTTTCTCCTTGCTATTGTCCCAATTTATTTCGGATCAACATTCCTAATAGTCATGCGCCTACGGTTGCAAATTGTCTCTTCATTTATGCTTCAGTGAGATCACAGTGGGAAATCAAAGTACTCGCCAAAGTTTTGAGTTCTATACAGTCAGTCGAGATACGTTACGATATCCCAAATATTTGTTCCTAATCCAATTCAGTTGTGTTGAACCCCTGACAAATTAGAAATACCTACTAAGTTGAGTGGATTTTTACGAAAACTAAAAATTTACACATCTGACAACCCTATGGATGGCCGTGTGACGAAACTATTATAACAATATTAGATCAGCATATATATAAATATAATGTACATTTAACACGTGATATACTTTCCGTGTGGGCACAAGGAAGTACAACCAGTAGCTAGATTTATAACCGGTATCTGATTACTGTTCAGTATTCATCCACCGTGCTCGCGTGCTATAGAATTTAAATTTAAAATTACAATATAATCCCAGACGACGCAGACCTTGTAATTAAAAAGAAACAATAACCCATGCAATTACAATTTAATCACGTTACTGACATATTTTCCAGTATATTCCAAAACAACATTAATACATTCATAAATTAATTAGCTCGAAAATATGCCAAGTAATGATTCAACACGACTCGTGAGGATTTGTGGGTATTAACACGTCCAGGAAATATGAAGCGGCGTAACGTCACCGAGTCGGGCCCGGCTTAACTTACGGTCACGGCGAGAACACACTAAATGTAAATTATGTCACGTAAAGCGAAATTATGCAAAACTTTATGTTAACACGTTCACGCAACGCCGAGATTTCGATTATGCAAAGTTTTGTGTGAAGGAATCGTGATCGGATACACATGCTTACATACATTTTATTTTATGTGCGGATTATTTGTGTAGCTCTCTTTTTGTACCTATTGGTGATAAAAGAACACGAGGATACCAGTTATGCTATAAAAATGTATCCAGATTCAAAAACTTAACGCAAATCCATGATAAAAAAACGGATAACACTGAATATCTAACTCCGAGCTCCAAATATGACAAGTCGCTCCCGCCCGTAAAAATCTGAGGAATACAAATATTGATATTTGAACAGCAAACGGGCTATTTGATGCAAATAACGGCGTCCCTCGAATAGTCTGCAAAACGAACGAAGCTATTTCGATCTATTCTGCTGCTTTCTTTTGTTTCTTTGTAACTACGACACCATTACAAGCAGACATGTTTTAAAGAGCAATGAAGAAGCCAATTATCGAGCGAACTGTTATTCAACGGTAGTGGGATTAAACATTGCATTACTTTTTTTAATAAGTCCCAAGTGTTCGGGCTATTTCCCAAGTGTTCATATATTGAGTTGGGACTCATAGATAGAGATAGGGGATAGAGAAAGAATTATATCTAATTAATTTGTTGTTATTAGACCAAACAGTCAGAAAAGCAATCAGTATTAGCATACTAAAAGAGTTTTCATTTATCTGAAACAATAAAATACTATCTTTGCACTCCAACAATAAAGGAAACGTAATAAAAAGCAATACGATTGGTCACAAACGGACGTCGGACGTCACATCGAGACCTCTCCAGCGCCAGAGGTGGACTCTGCGACTTTTTCCACGGAACCAATTGACTTTCTATTTTATTGTGTTGCCGGTAACGCGGCGTCGATGGTGCCACTTATTGCGCCCGCGATTTTTTATTCGTGCCGGACGGGATTGCTGGAAACTTTGTCCGGCGAAATTGAACGACCATCTGCGGTGACGGCTCTGACGGCTAATGCTTTCAATGTTAGGGTGTTTTTATTGGAACTATTATAAGGAATTCCTTTACTTGCTATGTATATAATATTTTGGTCTTCATTTACTTTTTGTTTAACGCTTACTTGAGTAAAAAAATATACCCTGATCTATCTACTAATCCGTAAAATCAACACAGATTCCCACATACCGTAACCTCAATTAAAGCTTCCCCGCTTAAACGTACCTGCAACAAAAAGAAAACATGTAAATGGTGTCCAAAAAATGCGAACATTTAGCTGACGTCAACAAACGTAACAGGTACCGTTTACAACCATAATTCTGTTTATTGCCAATCATCAGAACGATCATATTGAAACGAGCGTCGCCCTACACGCATCGAGATTGAATCTAAACAAACATATAAATACGAAATGGGCGTATTCTGTATTCAAATGTCGAGTAAATAGCCCGGGTCGTCCGGACCGCGGAGATGGGACATCGAGCGAGCGGCATAATACGTTTAATCGAAAAACAAACAGAGCGGAAATATTGTTGTAATCCAGTACAACGGGGTGTCAAGCGTTGTAAATGGGTGGAAGAGGTTCCAGTACACTGATTCGACCTAGTGTTTTACTACGTTTGAGAATTCTGTAGTTTTGTAGGCACCAAGACATGAGCAAACAGATTGATATAAAAATGTTTGTGTTTGACAAGGAATTCAAAATAACGACTTTTCTGCAAGCCTCTCTGATACCTGTCAGCGGGACAGAACTACATATACTCGTACAAAGGAAGAATACACTGTCAGCTCCAGTTGATTTCAGGAGTTAAAGTTAGAATTTAAATAATCTCCGGTTCAGGCAATGCCGCACTGGGCTGTTATTACGACCCCGGTACAAAAGTAATAGTCCGTTTCGTTCGGGCTTCGAATTTTGAACTTTGAACGAATTGACATATTCCTAAATGTAGCCCAGCAATGAGAATTTACCACTACGACCTTATCGGTGTAATAAAAGATTTAAAAAAAAAGAAAATTCTTTACATCACTATACCTGCGGCAAATTACGATGGCCGGTTTGACGAGTGGACGGGGGAAAGGATGAACCTTATTATAACGGAATAAAATTCATATTCGCATTCATTTTTTGACATTCTTATTTTTTAAAACGGCCAGTCTTATTCCGTTATAATAAGGTTCATATTCTCCCCCCCCCACACATTTCAAACCGGCCATCGTAAAATGCCGCTACTGTAATTGTTCCTAAAATGGCAAGCGTCATTGAAGGAACGGTACGCACATGTAACTTTCATGTGAAAACCGAACGGTTGCGAAAGCCCAACTTTTGTTTTCAGTTCAACTCATTAATATTCGCTGAAAAGAATTTCTCGTTTGGCAAATAATAGGCATTCGCGTTTCACTGACAGACAAGCAAAGGCCGTATGAAAAAGACATTGCTCATTCTCTAGAAACTCTAGATAATCAACGTGAAGTATTTTTTGTCGTACTTAAAGTAATTGTGAAAAAATGCCTTGAACGGTAACTGACTATGCATTAGTAAACTCACAGACTCACAGACATTTCGTCTGCGAAGGTTAAAACCGACCTTCTAATGCAAGGCGACGATAATTTTAGTCCCTTTGTTTATTATTTTTATTTAATGGTAAGTAAGCGCCCCATCGCACGAGGCAACCATGGTTGCGCCACCAGGGGGTGATTCGATAACCGACACCGAATTGGTTGCGCTACCAAGCGGACACCAGAGGGCCTACTCTTTTACCAACGAAAACGAAATTTCGGACGAAATTCGCGTATTTCCTACTATAGTACGTTTTTTTATACTTGTCCTATTTGGTAAGAAAAGATGGCGTCCAGCGGGGCGATTGCGTAACTTTTTGTCAATGTTTCAATTAGTTTCGTATATAATTGACACAGGATGAACGAAACCAATTGAAACATTGACAAAAAAGTTTCGCAATCGCCCCGCTGGACGCCATCTTTGCTTACCAAATAGGACAAGTATAAAAAACGTACTATACGTTTCTCATTGATTCCGACATTTCTTTCTTACCCTCCATACAGCCCTAAACATTTTGTTGGTGGAGCGACTAGTTGCGCTACCACTGGTGTCCTCGTGCGTTACTTAATGTAGTTTAAATATGACGTCAGTACACATGCAAGGCCTGTACCTACGTAAAATAACGAATTTGCTATGCTCAACTTCTAATTGACTGTAGCTCATATACGGGCTAGATTGACCGGGGTATTACCACTCTCTTACAGCAGATCAGCGTAAAGTAGTCACTTTAGTTGTGATTCGTTCGATGAGCGAGAGACCCGCAAGTCCAAGCTTCCCCTCCTTCTATCCCATTTCCTTTCAGATCCGCAACGTGCGAGCGATGCAAGCGTCTATAGGCTGCGGTAACTGTTTAGAATCAGGAGGGCCGTACGCTTGTTTGCCACCTTTGCCCGTTAGCGTGGTTGGTATGATTCCGCCAATCACGCCGCAGGTCGTAGGTTCGATTCCTACCCAGGACATGCATTTGTGTGCATGAACATGTCTGTATGTCCCGAGTCTGATTGTAATTATGTATATTAAGTATGTATTTACAAACAAAAAGTAGTATATTTAGTAATATCAGTTATCTGGATTCCATAGTACAAGCTCTGCTTAGTTTGGGATCAGGTAGCCATGTGTAAAAGAATGTCCCAGGATATTTATTTTATTTATTTATTTAGTTATACATATAAAAAAACCATTGACGGTCTTAGCGTCGCAGTTCTATAAGAATCTATACAAAACAGCCGAAATCCGTTGCATGCCATGCGTGCACACAGATAAATATAAATTAATTTTATAACTCAACAGCAATAACTCACACATGTTTTATTATCAGGTGTTATGAGAACAATAGTTTATAAACACAACAACGATAAACATTGATTCATTGCCAAATTCCACGCGAGGAAATTGTGGCCTAACTTGAGTTTCCTAACGACAAATTAGCGTAATAAACGTAACTTCTTAGTAACAAATTGAAGTTACGTCGCTGTCATTAACTTACCGCGAATTAACTAAGATAAGAGACGGGGGTTCGAGGTCAAAGTTCGCAACACTATAATTAATTGAATAAATTGCTGTTACGAACTTCAGTAATGCTTACGACACTCACAGGTGACGATAATGATTCAATGAAGCCACTTATATTAACCGAAGTATTCATAACTGCTATACGTTATTTATGAACTGTAAATATTATAACGACGAACTTATTATGCTTTTAAATATTATTCTTTCTTGAAAAATATGTTCAAAAACTCAATTAATAACAAAACACAAAACGTTACAAATAAATTTGGGTGATCGTTCATTTTGGAAAACCTAAATTGAATATTCTATGTAATATCATTATGACATGCAACATCAAAAATCCAAACATTGATAATTCAGAAGACGTTATTTAAATATTTATGAAGTAGGTACAATAAAAACTGCCTTCTACATGGCTGGTATTATGTATTACTTCGTGTTGTATATTTATTTATTCAAGTATATGCATCATCAATAATATTTATTCATGATTTTTATAGGCCACTCGCATAAGACTAGATTGGAACGGAATTGAAATGCAAAGAGCAATATGCGCGTTGCGATCGATTGCATTGCATTGCAATGGCATAATTTAATCTTCGTTGTAATAAAAAAAGTGAAGAGGCCATATTAGATTTATTTTTTATAAATCGAATGGAAACAAATAGAACGGCTTCCAGTCTACCCAGAGGGGTGACTAGATATTGGATGTAATTCGGCAATCCATCCAAATTCTAACCAGACTCGCTAATCTACTGGACTTCTTGTCACCAGCTAGGCTACAATTCCTTACACTGCAATCGTTATATTACAGTAAAAAGGTACTGCCTATGTATTTTTATTACTAGCCTCATTACCTTTTGCAAGCTCAATATACATGAATGGCATTCACAAACATCCAGAGAGAGTAAAAGCTATACCATAATTCAGCAGCGTACCACAGCGCAAACATTCCCAACCAACAGTAAATCTTCGTTTGTGCAAGCCTCCTCTAGGTCGCACATCAACAGTAGTTCATGAACATCAAATTGGATTAAAGCCGCAATCTAACTAGCCCGAACTCTGATCACAAGTTACTGCGGTGCGGAGCGATGCGTATCTCGTCTCCGTACATATTCCAAGAAGCAATGGATCGGTAATAGACGTAACGGAATGTAGACCTAGGAATGGGAACCCACTTTTACATGAATTTATGTAAGAGGGGATTGAATTAAGGGCTTGAGGAAATTAGATGTCGGGTTTCACGGCTGGTATCAATTTAATTAGGTGCGCTTATCTCCTTAAATGACAAAGAATATTTGCTTTAGGAGCTGTTTAACTGAAGTCAGGATTGCTGCAAACTATAACTGGGACTACTGCTGAAACATCCATCCATCGACTGAGTTTGCCTAAATTCAACCAACATCTGTAAACGTACGCCATCTGTCCAGTCATTACGGTCTCAGTATAGTCTTTGCTATAAATCATTGTCTAATTACAAGGCATTTCCTAGGAAAACTTAGTTGGCAAAGCACCATCGCTAGACGCTGCGTATGATATTAAACGGTACGTTGCGTACAAGTGCATCTAATGTTGAAAATATTGGTACAAGGGATTCCATGGAACAATATCTGGGCACATGGCCAGCCTTTAGTGCCAATACAGGAGACAAATTCTTACCATCAAAACTGTCGCTTCTGCGACAATATATCGTGATTTATTGGGTGCTAGCGAATATGCGTATGAAACAAATGATTATATGGATAGATTTTTTATGGAATATCGGCGAATCTTTATTCATGACTAGGCCACAGAGGTAGGCCAAAATAAATACCGAATGAGATCCAGATCAATGGCATCTTTGCCGAAATACAGATGGCGAAAGATTGAGAAGAAGAATTTCAAAATAAATGTGGTAAGTACCCAAAACCATTACATTATTTGGAATCATTTCGACACAACCGCTTAAGTTACATTATGTAACCGTAGTCGATGTATCCAAGAGATTGTATCGAAGTACTATATTAATCGAGCATTCTAAACTCCAGACAACCAGCGATTGCAGCCTTTAAACGAAACCAGACATTCACAAATTGCGAAACCACGATATAAAATATCATATACTTACTATAAATATACATATCTAGCTCGATATAAGATCTGGTTTTTCACAGACCTTGTTTATTATGCAACTAGGAAACGAATCGCACTATCAAATCGCAAGTGATTGTAAGCATTGCATAATGGGAGAAGAGCAAATTCCATTAATAATCGGTACTTAATAAACAAAAAGGTTAATGGGAAGAGGCTAGGACCTTGGTAGTTTATTATTAAAACTAGCTTTTGCCCGCGACTTCGTCCGCGCCGAATTTAAATTTAATAAAGTCGGATCCCGGATCCCATTTCCCGGATCCCGTATCCCATATCCCGGATTTTGTATCCCGGATCTCGTTTCCTGGGTCCCGTATCCTGGATCCCGTTTTCCGGATCCCGAATCCTGGATCCCGTTATCCGGATTCCGTATATCACGGATCCCGTATCCCATATCCCGGATTTCGTATCCCGGATCTTGTTTCCCGGGTCCCGTATCCTGGATCTCGTTGCCTGGATCCTGGATCTCGTTGCCCGGATCTTAGATCCCGTTTTCCGGATCCCGGATCCTGGATCCCGTTTTCCGGATCCCGGATCCCGTATCCCGGATCCCGTTCCCAGATTCTGTTTGGTAAATCCCGGATCCCGTATCTCGTATCCCATATCCCGAATCTCGTTTCCCGGGTCCCGTATCCTGGATCTCGTTGCCCGGATCCTGGATACCGTTTTCCGGATCCCGAATCCCGGATCCCGTATCCCGGATCCCGTATATCCCGGACCCCGTATCCCGTTTCCCAGATTCCGTTTGCTAAATCCCGGATATCGTGAATCCCGTATCAAATATCCTGAATTTCATATCCCGGATCTCGTTTCCCGGGTCCCGTATCCCGGATCTTGTTCCCCAGATCCCAGATTCCGTGTTCTGGATCCCGGATCCCGTATCCCGGATATCACGGGTCCCGTATTCCATATCCCGGATTTCATACCCCGGATCTCGTTTCCCGGGTCCCATATCCCGGATCTGATTTTCTGAATCCTGGATCCCGTTTTCCAGATCCCAGCTTCCGTTTGCCGGAGCCTTATCCCGTTTTCTGGATCCCAGATCCCGTATCCCGGATATCGGATCCCATATCTCGGATATCCCGGATCCCGTATCGTATTAGCCCGTAAGGCTGCGTTTCCATTGAAGCGGAGCTGGGCGGAGTGGAGCGGAGAAGAGCAGTGAAAAGAGGCAAATGTTTCCATTGAAGTGGAGCGGGGCGGAACGCGGCGAAGCGGAGAGGGGTGGAGCGGGGCCGCGTGTTCATATATTGTATTCGAAAGTCCGCTCAGCTCCGCTCTGGTCCGCTCTGCTCCGCTCATCTCCGCTCTGCACCGTTCAGCTCCGCTCAGCTCCGCTCAGCTCCGCTCTGGTCCGCTCAGCTCCGCTGAGCTCCGCTCAGCTCCGCTCCGCTCAGCTCCGCTCTGCTCCGCTAGGCTCCGCTCTGCTCCGCTCAGCTCCGCTCTGCTCCGCTCAGCTCCTCTCTGTTCCGCTCAGCTCCGCTCTGATCCGCTCCGCTCAGCTCTTCTCCGCTCCGCTCAGCTCCGCTCTGGTCCGCTCAGCTCCGCTGAGCTCCGCTCAGCTCCGCTCCGCTCAGCTCCGCTCTGCTCCGCTCAGCTCCTCTCTGTTCCGCTCAGCTCCGCTCTGATCCGCTCCGCTCAGCTCTTCTCCGCTCCGCTCAGCTCCACTCCGCTCAGATCTGCTCCGCTCCGCTCTGCTCCGCTCAGCTCCGCTCCGCTCCGCTCTGCTCTGCTCCACTCCGTTCCGCTCAGCTACGCTCAGCTCCACTCAGCTCCGCTTCGTGCCCACTACTCGGCACCACAGCCTGCTTGACTCCATACTGTCCGGCTCGGGGCCACGTGTTCATTTGTTTTATTCGAAAGTACGCTCAACTCAGCTCCGCTCCTCTCCGCTCCGCTCCGATCCTCTCCGCGCCGCTCCGCTCCGATCCTCTCCGCGCCGCTCCGCTCCTCTCCGCTCCGCTCCGCTTCGTGCCCACCACTCGGCACCACAGCCTGCTCGACTCCGTTCTGTCCGGCTCGGGGCCGCGTGTTCATTTGTTTTATTCGAAAGTCCGCTCAACTCCGCTCCGCTCCGCTTACACTGTTTCCACTGATGCGGAGTGGAGATTTCGAGCACTATGATTGGCCAATTCACAGTCCACTCCGCCCCGCTCCGCCCCGCTCCGCTTCAATCGAAACGCACCCTAAAAGTCCCGTCAAAATCGGTCCAGCCATTTCAGAGATTAGCCCGAATCGGTACCGCCATACAAACTTTCATTCCCTATTTTACACCCTCAGGGGATGAATTTTCCAAAATGCTAAAATTAATCTTTTTTATTTGTAAAAAGAAACCTAAACAACAATTTTCATCATTATAACTTTAAAAATTACAAATTTCTATACAAACTTTCATCCCTATTTCACCCCCTTAGGGGTTGAATTTTCAAAAACCCTGAAATCCATATTCTTTTATTTTTCTAAAGACACCTAATCAGCAATTTTCATAATTCTAACTTCAAATATGACGAACTTCCATACAAACTTTCATCCCCTATTTTACCCCCTTAGGGGTTGAATTTCAAAAAACCCTTTCTTAGTACACCTCTACACATCAAGACAAACCCATCCTCCAAATTTCAAGTCTCTACGATCAGCGGTTTAGGCTGTGCGTTGTCTGTCAGTCAGTCAGTCAGTCAGTCAGTCAGTCAGTCAGTCAATCAGGACTTTGATTCTTATATATTTAGATTAACATCTCACATTATCCTTAAAAAATTAAGAAATCAAAAATATAAGTAACTGTATATGAAATATTTTACGTAACTGTAACAGAATTAATTAAAATGAGGACATCAATGATTTTAGTAATGTATATCCAATTAATTTTAATGGATGTTCCGATATCAAAGCCAAATTAGACCAATGAAATGAAAATCAAATGTGTTTGATAACAAACGAAATATGTATAAATAAAGTATCAATTACCAATCAATTAAGCAAAGTAAAAGCCTGTAATGCGACCGCACACGATCCAAACTTGAAGCAATTTATATTTTCAAGGATTATGAAGTTTGGACGATCCCAGTGACGAGGGAATTACCGGGCCGATAAACTCACGCAAGCGAACTAAGTTCAGGAGGGCAAGAGCGACACAATTCTGATAAAAACATAGACGTACTGTCACCAAATTTGAGGCACTCATAGCCTGTTGCGATCAGAGGTTAAGCAACGCTTGGCAAGTACAGTCAGAGATAGCTGACTATGTATTGTGCTTCGGAGTGCACGTAAAAAGTCAGTCCCGGTTGATGTCATCTAGGCAGCAGTCATAAAGCCTTGTCAGAGGCCTTTGGACGGCTAGAAAAACTCCGACACCAGGTTGGCCACTAACCATACGATAAGAAGAATACCAAATTTCACGACTCTAGTAAAAACAATTATATTTCTGCCTTGCTCATTGACGAGAACAGCCACAAAAGAAAATGGTGGCACTTTTAATAGTTTAACTTGTTTATAAACATTAACATCGAAAAGTATATAGGTGCTAGCAACACCGGAAACAGAGCAAAGCCCAGATCCTCCGGGGCGTACTACTAAGTGATTTTCCCATCGATAGCAGGGCACACTCGTTAAATAAGACGGATGTAGGTCGCGTGAACGTCTTTACGTCTGATTACTTCGACCTAATGCAGTGCGAATGAGACCGTATATCGTGTTTGGAATAGTTTAGCTCTACTAAATGGATTGTGTGTCCATTTGACCGATTGGTTCTGGTCCCAAATTAGTTATTTTTAAACGACTTCAAAAAAGGAGGAGGTTCTCAATTCGACTGTATGTTTTTTTTTTTTATCATTTTTATTTTTTATGTTTGTTACCACATAACTTTCGACTGGGTGAACCGATTTTGATGATTCTTTTTTTATTTGAAAGCTGGTGCTTCTCGTGTGGTCCCATTTCAATTTGATCCAGTTCTGACAATGGCATCCATGAGAAAACCACATAAATCTTAAATTTGCATTAAGTATGTGCGCGACAAATGGACGTATAACTCAATATCACGCCAACCGATTTTGATGATTTTTTTTTTATTGGAAAGAAAATATCCCAAGGGTGGTACCATGATAAGATAACCAGGATCTGATGATGGCATTCCGGAGAAATCGAGGGGAACCATCGAAAATCGTAGTGGCGACTAGTGCGTTTGTTATTTTTTTTCATTAAGTATTTTAAAGCACTACCTACTATTTAATGAAGGTCTGGAGTCGATCTGATGATGGAGCCGAAAGACAGTCGAGGGAACTCCTCAACGATTTACACCAATTACCTGGTGTTTGGGCTTGATTAACTTGTATTGATGAGAACTTTACACCTAGATGGGTTGTGACTGTCATTAGGGGGCTGATGATGAAAACGAAGGACAGTCAAGGGAACTCCTCAACGTTTTACAGTAGCTACCTTGTGTTTGGACTTAATTCATTTCTATTGATGAGAGCTTTGCACTTGCTTGGGGTGACAAAGTATGGCGCCACTAAAAATCGTGAAATAAAATTATTTTTGTAAAAAAAAAACAAAAAACGACTTCAGAAAAACCTGGAGCACTAAAAAGCCTGAAATAATATTTCTATTACCACCTCTGCCTAACCCTTCGGGATAATCAGGCGTGATGGTGTGTTAGCTAGTATTTGGAGTCGGTGCCAATCTATATTCTTACTTTTATAGTAGGTAGATTTGGCATACTAAGATTGGCACCGACTCCAAATACTCGCTAACACACCATCACGCCTGATTATCCCGAAGGGTTAGGCAGAGGTGGTAATAGAAATATTATTTCAGGCTTTTTAGTGCTCCAGGTTTTTCTGAAGTCGTTTTTTCATGATTACACCTTAGAAGAACTTCACAATCCTTTAGGATAAAAGGGAAACATACATCATGGTTTTCCCATAGATTACAGGATTTTCTTAGGGTTGATTACTTCGACCTAATGACTGCACATTAAGCAGCATAGAGTCTGCTTGATTGCTTCTTAGTCCACGTGATTGAATCTTATCTTCCTGGATTTATTCCATTCCCTAAATTCCAGACCAGTAATTAAATCAACACTGAACACATTTAAGGGGTATTTTACGATATGCTGGTGGTATATTATGTATTCCACTACTCCACGATCCAATTTCTGAATACCGTCCATGATCTGCGTGCAGAGGTCGTAAAACCGAGTTGACCCAACACAATATTGCCGGACCTAAGTTTATGGGAGTATTCCCGAGTCGAGTGTGCCATCAAAATGATTGTCAACGGAATATCTTAAACACAAGTAGACGCCATCGGTCATAATAATCATAGATACATGCTTCACAACATACAACGTGAATCGTAGGATGAACAACATTCTAAATCGCAGTGACGTAATAACACATGAATAGGTGTAATAAGTGAAAGCTTTTCACAACTCGAAGGTACAGCAATTACTGAGATAATATTGTGAGAATACGATGCAAAGCATTACTACTAGATAAAAGTAAAAAGAAGCTCGATAGAGTCGAGCTTGCAATAAAGGAGGTATAACAAAAATAAAACTATCAATAAGAATGAACCTTAAAACCTAAGATGTAAACTTTAAGTTTTCTTTCGTATTTATCTCTGTGCTATATTATATACTGTGCTATTGAAAAATACATATCACGACCAGAATCTCAAACTCTTTTACTTTTAGATAAAAGTAACAGGACTGAAAATATTATCGCATTCCATCCCATCCATGTGGGTCGACTACTTATTCTGAAAATGATGAAAAGGCTTTCATAGGTTCTTAACAGTTTAAGTTGCTTTCAAGATTAATATCTATGAGTTATTTTTTGGAACCCAACTACGTCTTTGAAATGTATCAAGTCTGATCAGTAAATTCCTTGATAGAAACCAAAGCAGTGACGTAGTAATAGCCACTGGTCAATGGGGAGCATGTTAGCCATCGAATAGACGCTATTAGAGATGAGATCGTTTAATGACTAGCCCGCCCGACGGCACCACTCAATCACAGAGCGGTAATTGGGAGTTGGCACACAGCGCCTTTTACGATCAAATTGTTCAGGGACTGGGTATCCACTATCTATCGATTCGCTCCGTAATCGCCTTTTGATATGACGTCAATGGGGCGTCGTGGGCAAATATACGGTATGGCAGTTGATGGTGTTTGTAGTGTCTAGTAATGACGTTTCTAAGGGCTAAAATCTCAAATAAAAAGCTTATATTGTTAAAAATATGTGTCACACGAGGGAGGGGGGAGTCTCACAAATATGACCAGCTGTGACAAGGATAGGGCAAAGATGGACAGGGCAAGGCAGTGACAAGGACGTGGTGGTTTAAAAAATAATGAAATTCGTGTGTCATAATTTATGGATGGCCCCTAAATAGCTGATGATAAAAGAAATAAATAATTACTTATGAATGTACCTACATAATGTCGACCGTATGGAAGCAAATATTGCCAATAACCATTCTGAAACCCTAATAACCGCTTCAATAACCCGTCTGGAATGCCCAAATACCCGAGCCCTCGACGAAAGAATAGATATCCGATGACACGAACGAAATCAATCTCCATACATTTCACCCTTGAGCGAATGATAAAAACGGTGTAAGACCGAACGAGCCCACACAATGGCACTTCACTATGTAATTGGTGCGCGGTGAACATCATTGTCATAATGCAATTGGGTCTATTGTCACGATCCGATATTCCTTGAGAGAGGTCGGTCAGATTATTTCTATCTTTTAATCGTGGATATTTGCGGTCGCTATTGTCATGACAATTTGTACGTAATTTCGATGGTCCGAAGTGTTCGGATAAGTGGATAGATATTTATTTATGTTTGTATAACTGTTAAGCGATACATAGGAAAACATTACACATTTTGCCCATTAGGTTAGTTCACAATTTTTTGTCATAGTACAGTCATAAACCACAAAACACTTCGCACAATGGCAAATATAATGACACTACACTACAGTTATAATGTTCACTCGAGTGCGTCAATAACGATATTCTAGTTTTATGACTGAATGGGTGATCAATACAATTTACCCATCAACGCTAACGAACCGAAGTAGGTACTATGTATCGAAAATGAACCAGTTTCGGTTTCTTCTAATATACTATTTCTTTAAGCAACATAGTAACAAATCAACAATTATGAAATCAAAACGAAATAGTATTCAGTAGCATCAAGACACCATCCATCCATTCTTAATCAAAGATCAAAACTGAGAAACAAAATGTAACAGTACAAACGACACACAAAATCTTAAAGCGAAAAGAGCAGACTTTAAAGTGTACAAGCTTCAAGAGACGATACTGATGTGGAATAAGCAAATTCAGTTACTTAGATCTTTAGTATGCGAGAGGCGTTTACACCGAAGTGCAGCCATTGTAATTCAGCATTGTACAATAAAGTCGCCGGGTGAATAACGGAGAAGCTGAGAACTGCCATTGACACTACAAGTTCCGCTCTAAGTTGCAACACTCCGGGACACACTTGCCGAGTTATTCAAGCAACGGGAACAACTTAAATGAGACAATAAGTAACTAATTGTTGGCGAGTTGAAGGACGGAGGTAACTTACGAGAAAACTAGTTTGACGCGCCAAATTTAATTTAGGTGGGGGACGGGCGCTCGACATTTGGTTTACCTTGGCGTGGTAGATTATATGAGGAACCAAAATATATTTGACTTACTAATAACAGAATGAAGGCCTACGTCTAGAAGCAATGCTTGAATTGTTACAAACTGTAGTAAAATAAGACCTTGAGCGAATGAATAGTTTGTTGCTTCATCTATTCCTTTTGTTAACAAACGATTTTCTGGCTGTGCAACCTGGCGTTTTACTGACTTAATTTTGAATGTTTGTAGCAATATTTAATACGACACTTTGTTACCTACGTAGTTCATTAATCTGGTTTCTTTAGTTTATCACTTATGGAAACTAATTTTATTACGTAAGCCTCCACCTTCCAACATTGACAATCGCCGACACACAAAAAGCCTGAGAACAAAGAACAATAGTCGATCACACTATCCAATTTCACGCCAACGGCAAATGCCTATGACCTTCCAAGTTACGTGTAATATTACATTTTATTTTAACAATTCACTTGTAACAGCGGTTTCTCGCCAATTCGTAACGAAGAAATACCTCAAAGCTTCTTGTTTTGAAGGTTAAAAATAGGGGATGACTGGACATGCGGACAATGGGTGCCTTCCGAGCATTCTCCGAGTCTCGAAGACGTGACGTTGACAAACGACCCCTCAGCGCTCAAGACACTTGGACAGGTGATCCGACGCGAACTGTCCATTCATTGTCCTCGCAGATATTTGGTTTTCAGGAAACTCGGGAGGGTCAGTTTGACTAATCTTTCATTTATTACTTTGGATATTGGTCAATGATAGAAAGTTGCTAAAATAAATAAATCTTATACAAATATCTCTTAAAGGAAGCACCACATCACATTTTTTTTTCATTAATCAAGTTATTTTTAGGACCCTATTGCCTGCCTACCTACAACAACAAAATCGTCGGCAATCCATAAATTATCATTAATAACAACCTATTATCATGATTAATGAAAAGCGTCGTCAAGAGAGAGGTAGGACAAACTACTCTTCAGACATGATCAGGATAAACAGAAACATAAAGATAGATATCCAATTCAGTCTCATAATAATAATTATGTTTTGTTCGATTTTGTCGCTAAAGTCATTCAATTTGGCCAGAAAACGCAATTTCGTGCAGATTCGCCGACGATAGCAGTTTCGACAGTGTTTACATAATAGCTACACGCGGGGAGAAAGCGAGTCCGACTCGACTCGTGATCAGATTTTCTATAACGTCAAGTCAATAAGCACCTTTCTGACATTGAGGCAAAGTGAGAGTGTGATTCAATGATCCTCTTGGTATTACAAAAACATCACGTCCCATTTTTCGCTTTAATATATTCAGTATAAGATACCGTTTAAGACTCAAAGATAGCTCAGAAACAGTACTTAAGTTTTTATGGCCTGGGATAACCATCAATATGCTTGTCGGACAAAAGATATTGGACGGCACTTCATATTTGTTGGTACTTTTTATTTTAGCGAAATCAAATTCCGAACAACATAAAGGGTGAAATGAAACGTCCGAAAAATGTCGGTCCCATATTTGTACGTTGAGATAAAGGTCCGTCAAAAAGTGAGTAATATTAAGCTTTTCAGAAATCTGACATCGGTAAAACATGTTCGGTTAAAATTTGGGTTTAAGTATAAATGATTGTACTTATAGCAACCAGACAGTCGTAACACCTAAGATTTGGTAAACTTCTAACAGCAAATTAATTTTCTCCTCATGTTCATGAAGTATCCTGAACTTGGCACTTTGCGGCACATTCGTATTCCTCGCACCTCGCTCTGCTAGAAACCGAAATATTTCTTATCACTATCGAGTTGCGAACTTGAGTGCGCGTGAAGTATTTCGGCGGGCCGAGAAACTTCGGCACATTACTCGATAATTGATAAAGTTTAACATATTATGTGGGGAGTCGGAGAAATATTGGTAAAATTGGTCGGTACCGCAGACGCCAGCCACGTTTGACTTCCGACAGCTAAACGAGGTTAATGGTTCGCCCTACGGATTGCTGATTACACACTGAAATTACAAATTGCCCACCGCAACCCGACTGCGAACCGTAGCGCAGGCAATTCATCTTGGGGATTAGATATTTCCTGTGTGTGCGATGTGAATGAACCAATGGCGCATTTATTAGGTGCGAGTATATTGTGGCAGTATTGTTACAGTAGCAGTGTAATCTTTTTATCCACCTCAATAATAACTAAGTGAGGTTAAATTCTTAAAAATAAATTATAAGCATTTCATAAATCTTTTCTAATTTCAACACGATAAGTTGAAACGCCAGAAAATCTATTTTTAAATGCTTTCGAGTTGTTTATTTATATTTTAGCTACGTAGTTATTGTTCTTCATCAATTATGTTTTTATTTTTCTATTTAGAAAATCCCCTTTCAAATTATTTATTGTCAAACGGCTTCATTATCTCAACGTTTTTGTTGCAACGATATCTTTCTTTATTCTCAGGTTGCTATTAATCACTGGAATATCTTATCAAATTTGTGGAAAGTTTGTCTGCTCGCCTGTCTTGTAAAACCCCTAGGACTTTCATCATCAATCTTAGTTAGCACATGAGCAATATATCATCTTGCAATGACATCACCGTTTCTTAACATTGGAACAAAAACATGAGACACGTTCTGACATTATCGAACATATTTTAAGTTGCAAAACTGATTTTTGGAATGTGTAATCACCTGCCTTTTCAGGTTTTGATACAAGGACATCAAGATCCACGATTTTATACTTATGTCTTCGTCAACCGATAACATGTTTACCGAAACTCGAAACATATTACTTTTATTTAGCATAATGAATTGGCCAATTTCTTAAATCTTCAAGAAGGACACCCCTCCTAAGTTTAAGGTGGTTTGAGTGTCACCTCCTAAGGACTTCCTGCCAGCTTGACATTATAACCAGCTTTAAACAAACTCCCAGCCCTCGCTCCGTGGTCTGGTACACGAAAACAATAACCACCACGTTGTGTGCTAACAGGTCCGGTGACCTTGCAACGTTGCGTGGTGGTCGCGCTCCAATTAACGCGGCACGCGACTGTGCCGTTGTCACGTGTGCCCATGCACATGCATAAGGTGACGACAGATCCTCAGTGCATGACTGTTTCGTGTAATACGATGACAATTCTGACGTATGATCTTGCTGTTATAACTAAGTACTTGTCATTATTCAATGCATAAAGAAGGATGTTATAACTTCTGCAAAGATACTCCTCCAAAATGAGAAAATGATATAAGCACTTAGAATACAAATAAAGTGGATTATAATGCTAAGCTTATGCAAAAGCTTCATACTACTACACTACTTAGAAGTGTGTTTGATAAATTACTTCAGGAACAGTGTCTAATAAGAAACGAATTAGCCAAGAATTTTAGCGTTCTTGCGTTATTCCTTAACTATCTTGGCTCGACGCCGAGAACTGCAATTTGACTAAGCCTTCTTGACTATGCATTCTTAATAACGGGATATCTGGGTCGCTTATTGTATTCTCCAACCTTTTACAAAATAGCTCTTAAACCGTGTCGTTGTTATTTACCTACTGAAGAACACGTAACACACGTTAGTGTATTTCAAAACCGTCTATTTCACAACGTTTAAAACATAAAATGTAAGTTATATTCTATACCAACGCTGTGTCTTTGGCAAGGAATAGCGTATGTTTCCGAATCAATGAATGAACACACAATGCAACTTTTAACAATGGGTAAACAAACGGAGAAAAAGTATGCCAAAGCAATAACCCTGACCGAACAACCAAATTCCCCTTAAGTACAAATAGCGTTAGTAGCGGGCTGATTGTCATTCTATAGGTGTCAAGAGCAGTCATTCAGCCTTGAAATCTTCGATTTCAACAATCGCCCGAAACCCAGAAGAGATTTTTCTACTGTTTAGTCACACGGCGTTCTACAAAAAGAGACTGATGGGCTTTGAAATCCATACAAATACCTAAATAAAGTTGAAGTTTCTTGTCAAAATAACAGCTTTTTACTAAACGCATAAGAAAGTATATGAATCACATTGGGCCTGACTCAAAACTGACTCGCCTGGGCCATTAGGGGGAAAAAAGTATATACCGTAAGATTTTTTTTTTTTTAATGTTTTTATCTCTGTTCGTTCCGACTAATCTCCTAAACGGCTGGACCGATTTTGACAGAACTTTCACAGGCAGATAGCTGATGTTATAAGAAGCAACTACGGCCACTTTTATTAACCGACTTCAAAAAAGGAGGAGGTTCTATGTTCTTCTGTATGTATGTTTTTTTTTTTTTTTTTTTTTTTTTTTTTTTTTATGTATGTTCACCGATTTCTCCGGCATTTATGAACCGATTTGAAAAATTCTTTTGCAGTTCGGTAGATCGTAGCTCCAAGTTGGTCCCATAAAAAAATAATTCCTAGAATCAACCCCTAAGGGGGTACTTAGGGGGCGTGAAGGTCGTCTGAAAAAAAATTTTTTGTCCGATGACTTGAAACTTAATATGTATATTTTGCATAACAAATAATGAAACTCATGTTTCAGGATTTTAGAAAAATCCCCCCCCAAAGGGGTAAAACGAGGTGTTGAAGTTTGTATGGTGAGTTACCGTCTATCTCTAACGTTTATGAACCAATTTTTCTTTTTAAACTGTTATTTGGTAGGTGACTAAGTCGTTTTGGTCCCGTAAAAAAATCATTTCGGAAAGCTACCCCCAAAGGGGGAAACTAGGGGTAGAAGTACGGTAGAAAAATATATTTGTGTCCGATTGACTTGAAACTTAGTATGTATACTCCATATAATAAATTAAGAAACTTTTGTTTTGGAATCTTGGAAAAGTCACCCCCCAAAGGGGTCATTTGGGGTGATAAAGTTTGCATGGCGCCACTAAAAATCATGAAATAAAATTATTTTTATAAAAAAATAAAAACCAACTTCAAAAAAACCTGGAGCACTAAAAAGCCTGAAATAATATTTCTATTACCACCACTGCCTACCCCTTCGGGAAAATCAGGCGTGATGATGTGTTATCGAGTATTTGGGGTCGGTGCCAATCTATCTTCTTACTTTTATAGTAGGTAGACTCGGCATACCAAGATTGGCACCGACTCCAAATACTCGATAACACATCATCACGCCTGATTTTCCCGAAGGGGTAGGCAGTGGTGGTAATAGAAATATTATTTCAGGCTTTTTAGTGCTCCAGGTTTTTTTTAAGCAAATATTAACAAAAATATCAAATTCCTCGCGTACGCAGCACAGTTCGTCTAGAATATTTGTGTAGTTAAAGATTACTTAAAATTACAATTACTTAATAGGCAAGTATGCACACGTCGTGAAATAGTATTTTTACATTTGTATAAACCATGACTTAGAAACTGTTGCTGATGGCAATATGACAAAATACTCGCTAGGACAATAATGAATCACAAAGCGAATGCAAATTCAGGAAATAACAAAGGATTCCGCTATTCCTGTCAAGGCAATTTAAAAAAACTTAGCTGTGTACTCATTTCACCGATAAGTAACTACATTCAGTCCTCGGCACCCATCTCTGCATCAGATCCATTACTAGTGGGTGAAATATTCTAGTGACGTAATTAGGTAGGCCAGCGACTTGGCTAGGAGGGTGTTGTCGATATTGGAAAAAAGTATGCTAAGTGCAGCGAATTATGAGTGAAAGCTATTATAACATCACAAACACGAGTTCACTAAGTCACACTAGCCATAAACTAGTGTGACATTAATTAACAAAAATATCCAATTCAATTACCCAATACCAACGGATTGATTTACGAGAGCAACCCGGACTATTTTCTCTTCTCTCGCTTTCGTTAATTACTGAAAAACGTGATTGTGTACGTTAAACGCTTGACTGGCGTAACGAGGTGTTACATAAGCTTATTAACTTTTACATTACTATAACGTCATTAAAGTCAACAGAGCAAGAAACTGCGTAATCCTGGCGATAAACATAAATCCTTCTAACAGATTTTACTGCGTGCCGTAGCGTAGCTTAACTAGATGTAAGACCCCACAACGAAACTAGGTTCCTAATTATAGGATTGGTAAGCTTTGTCTTTGTGACTTTGTCAGCCATTTGTGGACTAAACGTGAAGGTGATTAAAAGTCAACCAAAATCTTACAAAACGATCTTCGCTGGCTTATTAGATATCTTGAAACAGTCGTCAATACTTTCAACATGTTTGACCCGAACTGATGACACCACAAAATTAGGCAACTTTCCGTTCCATTGGTGATATTAATTTACTAACATGGCTGGCCAACAATACACTGCCTGCTGGCAAAATTCCAGCGACCGCCGCCTTCGAAAGCCCCGGCTTGTCCCAACAAGATTCCCCGGAATATATCCGGACGTTTGATAAGGACGGTCTTTCCACGTGCCTTTTAGCTAGTCTTTGATTCAAAGTAAAATTCAATATGTAGGGTCCCAAACACCAAAAGGTCCATAGGGAAGAATGCTTTGTTATTTATAGGGACATTTCAAATCTGTGGGACAAATATGTGAACAAAAGAACTCAAACAAAAAATGTGACTACCCTATATGTAAACTTATGTTTGAGTATGTTTAAAAATTTGTGCCCTCATTACGGAGCTTGAAAGTGCAGAATCCCGTTCAAATATGGTTTCAAATTAAAATTTTGCCGTCGGTTAACTTTAAAGAGAGATGGCGAAAGTTACCAACGCTTTGTAGAAGCAACTTTGGACGATTACTAAGCCCCTAGCTCGAGTCCACATTACTTTCTTTCGATTGCTATGGAATAGAGAACTAGGAAGTTACGTTAGATAGCAGGTAAAACCCGTTTAGCTTAGCCAACCGTTTTGAGCAAAGACAAGTATTGGAGTAGGTGTACGACAACAATCGACGTTTCATAATCGATGTCAGAATGCGCAATGATGTAACGTAACCAATTTGCAATTTATATAAACTTGGAAGTTTGCACCGACTTAAGACATCCTGAGGAATTTTGGAAATAACTATTCTGCTTGTAATCGTATTACTCTGAGAACTACACTGTGATGTTTGTATTGCATAAAATACCATTGTTCGTTTTAAGCAGTATTTATGGAGCATCGCTAGACAGTTTGCGTAACGAACAACAGAGCCGCGACTTTGCCCCCGATGCCCATTTAATATGACTTCAATAACAAAAAAACTAAATTTTAGCTCGCAGGTGACAGGCATAAAGTTTGTCTAATATAACAATAAATAAAACGTTACCCCGTGATCCCTATAGTAAATATACAGAGAATTCGGATTAAAAAACTAAACAGCAATGCTCCCGAAAATTTAATTCTCGGACAGTTTTGGACTCTCATAATGGTGGTAGCATCTTAAGTGTCAAAAATGTTAACTATAAAGCATGATCGGCGACTGCGAACGCCGAGCTAAGTGCCAATATCAATTTAACGTAGGTACATCATCAGGCGACGCTGGAACCGCGCCAAGAGCTCAGAAGAGCCAAGTCACGGGTAGGTATGGGGTTGGAAAACAAGCTCCTGCTTACTCCGCCCAGTGGGCAAATAATTTTTCTACGAGTTACCTAAGGCCGCTTGCTCAATGCGCTCGAATATCGAACAAAGGGAAATAGTAGCAAGCTTGATAAAAATACTAGCATACTGCCGAGTCACCCGGTGGAATAAAGAAATAAAAACAAGAAAGTGCGAATGACGTGGCAATACGTTCTGTTCTTCCGATGTTGCCGGGCGCATTTTAATTAGATTACCTACAGCGTTACATGACTCTGCCATTACATGCTCAACTGGTTTATGCGGTCAGAGGCCGGCTGCTTGTTAGCTGCCACTTAATTTTATTACTGGCAATTCTTTTTACATATACTTTTATATCGGAGTGCCTATATTGATTAAACCTTTTATATTTATTTTATATAATAAAAGGAAAATATTACAGCATTCGATAGTAGAGATGCGGCTTTATGCTATATGCTCGTGAACTATAGCGCTCACATGAGGCAGTTAAGCGATGCCTGACGGAGCACTTCTGTACCTATCCAAGAATAACACCCGATAATGTTCTTGATAAAGACCTTGGCGACGTATGAAGGCATGAATCAATGGTTTGAAGCAAGGCCAACATCTCAATCCATCCTCAGAGAAAGGAACTTTCTAGACTTTGCTATTATACAGTAGAAAGTTCATATTTAAATATCAATAGAGCGTATAAGTTACAACGTGGAAGTGTTGTCGTAATGAACAACATTTCAGACTAACGAGACGTAATTAAGAATCTTAACAATTAAGTGTTAATCATGAATATTTAAAGCCATGTTATCATGATACGTGAGAAATAAATTATGCATTATGCTGACTCCGGATGGTAATATATATAATCGATGAAATAGGAACATAAACGGAAAGAAAGTGAGTGAAGTGAGACTTAAGATAATCTACCTAAAACACGTTAAAGCTAGACTATTACCAAATGTAAAATAAAGCAACAAACAAACGCCCAAGATGATAAGAGTCCCGGGTCAACGTCAAACCACACAGTGTGTTAGAAATCTATTTTGATTAGGCAATTTAGAAAATCACGCACGGCTTTCAGCGGCGGCCGACCGCAATTTTAATTTACTTAATGAAACTATTAGGGACCTGTCCGAAATACCTGAAGCCGGTAGCATTACAACCCTGATGAATGAACGCTTAACTATTCGCCCAACATTTAGTGATTAAACTGTCCACTTTATAAACGATGGCGTCGAAATGTTGATAATATTTTACGGAGGGGCGTCGCTAAGTAGCTTTAAATTTTACACTTCGAACCATTATCCAAATGATCGAGCGCGACCATTATTAGAGTTGGCTGGAAATTACTTCCGAGTTCCGAGTCGCCACACGCAAATCGACCACGCGAACGCTGAATAACTATAATACTGAACATTCTATGAGAAATCAGCTAATTAAAATGGAATGTCGATGAACTTATGCCCTCTCTAGGTACCCTATTGAAATCTGGTTATCTTATGTGAATCTGACGCAAAAGATAAAAACCGGCCAAGTGCGTGTCAGGCTACGAATAATGTAAAGTGTTCGTAGTTATTTCAATAACGAGAACTTGGTTATTATAATTTTGGACATGAGCAGGTTGACTTTTGGTAACAAAGCTATAAGTTTGCTCTGTACTTGTGTATACATGTAAAAGAAAAAAAGTATTTGTCATTAATTAAATTACAAATACATATTATAGTCATAATTGACACTTGAGTACACAAACGACTACCGTTAAGTTACCAACTGTTTCAATACTCATATCTAACCATTTGTATATAGCTAATGATAATATTAAATGAGGATGATGAAGTTTACCTACCTTTTTTATTTAGCAATTTAGCATTTAGTAATTTTCCGAAACGATATCATAAGGAGGAAATTTCCATGAAAAACACTTTTAACTCGAACATCACACGTGGCATTTAAAGATCTAAGGATATGGAAACACTACCGAACAATTCAGAGGTTAATGATTTAGGAGGATAACTAGTACTACTGCAAACTTCCAATATTAAAATCATTTCACCATAGATTTTATCGGAAAATTATAAAAACCGGCAACCATTGCACTTAATGTGTCATACATTTTCATCATTGTGAGTCATTCCAGTTTCCAGGAAAACTGATTTCAAAAACGAACCAACAGCGACAGGCTTTTGGAAGGTGGTATGCATAAAGTCCCCAGGCGCAGTAGAGCAGCCTCAACTGTCTAATCGGCGAAGTTCCCCGATACAGGCCCGCCGACGCGGAAACTTCAAGCGCGGCTGATAGGGCATGCTCGTTGCGCTTAATGTACCAGCGTGCCTCGCATGCACTCGTGTGTAATTACGGAAAACATTAAAGACATAAAGCCGACACAGCTATGTGTAATTGCTGAGTCTACTCAACTTGAAATCAGCGCTTGATACACGCTCATTAAATAACTCGTGGGGATTCTGTTCTTTATGTTCATCATCTTTGGTCTTCAATACCTAATTGGGTGGTGGTGGTTGGCGCGGAGGCGCCTTTCACGCTACAGGTCGTAGGTTCGATTCCTACCCGGGACATGCATTTGTGTGCGTGAACATGTCTGTATGTCCCGAGTCTGGGTGTATATGTATATTAAGTATGTATTTATAAATAAAAAAGTAGTATATGTAGTAATATCAGTTATCTGGTTTCCATAGTACAAGCTCTGCTTAGTTTGGGATCAGGTAGCCGTGTGTAAAAAATGTCCCAGGATATTATTATTATTATTATATAATTCATATATTTGTTTTCTCACAGAAAGTATTTGCATCACAGAAATATCATAGTGTATTGATCACCAATGCAACCAACTAATCGATCAAATCCAAAGCAGTTGAAGCGTTATCAAACCTTAGGCACGCAATCAAGTAAAGTACGACCTCTTTTTTTCGCCTGTTAGCCTAGTACCACTATAGTTGTTAACGGAATCAATGATCCAATACTTGTAAAATAATTTCGCAATTAAATTAAGTAGCTTAAATTTCATAAAGAATTCATCGATCAATTCATCAAATCAATGCCAGCGAACTAAAACAAATCGTTTGGTAAAAGAAAATCAAGTATGAAATCTACGATGAAGCAAACATTTTATAGCACGTCTTCCATTACTTTATGTTCCGCTACTTCCGACAGCCAATTATTTTTAGAACGGGAATACCTCAAGTAAATTAAAACTGCAGATATAGATTTTTATATGTAGCCATCGTTTGGACAAGCTCCAAACGATGTTTGATGGATTAGCGTTTGTTTTCCAACAAAACACATTAATCTTTACATCGCGCTGAAAATACATCGAATTACTGTGTATCGATCCAAAATAGCCGGTCATGATTGGAAGGATCATGTTTGTTTCAACACATAACAATCACTTTGGCTAGCGTTTTGATAAAGAACAAAGATTTTGGAAACTAAATTCATAATTTATAGAGAATATGAAATATTTGAAACAATAACACCGCACCTAGGTTTTAAGATGCTAGTTAGCGCTCAACGTCTTGCAGCGCGACGCACGTCAATGTAAACAAAGGGGACGTCCAAACAACGCGGCGCGTAATCGACACTAGTTGCAATTGCACAGAGTTAACACTGCAGTCACTAGAGAGCATTATAAACCCTAACACCAACATCTTAGGGCTGAATGGTAGTTCGAAAAGATTTTGTTGTAAGTATAGCTCGGCGAATGGAGCGCAGCGCAGCGTTGGCTGCATGCTTCCGACGGTGACGGCTGTCCCTGCTGGCGCAGCCGTTGATATCGACGACACACTGTCAGAGGAAACTGCCTGCTTATCTTCTGTAAGCATAACTGGAAGCTTTATGGATTATGAAATGACGGTAATAAATGATAACTCTGTTTGCATAGTTACTCAGAGTTGATTTATTTTGCCTTTTTTGGTCTTTCCATCCTGAAGAATGCATATATTTTAGGTTAGATGATTTCATCCAACATTTATCCACTTAAGTTAATGAAATTACATCAATCAAGACGACGGTAAACAAATTTTGATACATTGCAATCACAGTCGTATTTCCGACGTGTAAAAGTGCCAATTGTGGCCCATTTCCGTAACGAGTCCAATTTCAGTTCATTGCTCTTCCAAATTGATGAATCGTAAAGAGCGAAAACAATTTCATGAAATATCAAATCAAGGAAAATAGAACTGTGTATTGCGAAGATGTGTAGAACCAGACTTGGCTGGACGAGTGTGCTTGAAAGCCATTCTCTTTAAAGAGAATAAAGGTCATAAAATAGTTGTAATAAACGTTTGATCAGAGATCGAAAACAGAACCGATGACAGAACATAAAAACTGCGACATCTTTTGTTGAACGAATTCATTCGATGTCTTTGAAGCTGAATAGATGATACGAAACGGAGATTTATTGGTGGAAAATGAAAGTGGCAGTAATGTTAAGTATTTTACGTGAACGCGGTCGATCGACATATTCATCGAGCCGTAACATACCGGCATAGCAGTGCAGTGGACAACAGTAGCGTCAGCATATAGGGCACATCCGACGCGATGACAGACACGAGTTTCCGGCGAGTTCCGCAATTGACATTATGAGGCTGTGTAAACACCCACGTGTACATTACATAGTCATATAAAATTACCAAGTGCCTAATACAATTCACATCACAGCGAGTCTATTACCCTGAATCTAACAATTTATGCCTGTTTAACTAAAACACTATTTAAAGGATTCTGTGGACTCAGCCTCAGAAGAATGACTCACCGTATAATAATCACAACGGATATGAATACGTGACCCATCTTAAATAGATACAAGTGCATTACGGAGCAATCAGTTTGCACAATGGCTGTACCGTGTCCTGATTCTCACGGTTCATTTCTCATCTTATAGATAAACACGACACTAACCCATCAACCTTATATACATTATCAATTGATTCAACGACCTCATCCAAAGTCGGAACAAAAACTCGTTACGTGCTCTTTGATGGAAAATGCGACGTACCTGAAACAAAAAGAATAGTGCTATTATAGACGCGTTTTATTGCTCAGAAGACGGTATCTGTCGCGTTTTTGCGACGGAGGAAAGAAATATGGTGTAATAATAAACGCTTCCACAAAATAACCATCCACGACTATTTAGAAAGGTGTCGCTGTACAAAAAGATAAAGTACCTGAACGACTCCATCTCAATATAAATGTCAGCGTATTCAAATCTGAACCTAAATATTAACGGGTTGTACAAAGCAAGAATAAATCACACCATAGGGAAGTCAATCATAAAGATAAAACGGCACCGCCATAACGATCGCACAAAACAGACCAGACCCAACCACGCAATGTCCCCCACATACGTACACGTCATTGGAGCAATCCGACAATTTTATCACCTAATAAAACGACCGTGCGAGGGATACGTCATCGTTAATTGCCGTATTTTCAGAAGTAAATGCGGGAATTAATTTAATATTCATTCTACCCTATCAGACAGAGGCTATCAAAATCTGAACAATTTACCGATGTAAATATGGAATTTGGGAGTCATTACAGTGGAAACCAGTGCAAAAAATTGTGTCAAAATTTTCAAAAAGAATTGAATTCAATTAAGTAGTTACTGCATATTGATAAGTATCACATATCGTTCCTTACATACCCTGAGTCAAATCATGTACGAACAGCTCCACAGTTTGCTCGGAATGCGTGCATCAACGGTTTAACATCGTTTAATTGCAACTGCAGCAGAAACGTGATTCCAAAATGCAAATATGGTACTTTTGACTTCCGCAACATCGACGCTTTTGTGTTTGTTTCGAACTATCGTTAAAATAGCAAATACAAGTACAAACTATCCATCATTATCAAGATTTCAAATTCACATGAAATAGGAATTGGATATTTTAAAACTTATTTCAGAATTCTCACAGAGAAAATTTAATGTCTGGGCAGATAAGTATAACAATTTATCAAATATGTTTTAATAAAAATAATATCATATTCCCCTTGAAATCCGAGACATCGTAATAAATATTCGACAGTACATCCCTATTGACATCGTCGGGTGACGGCCCTATTTAAGTGGTATTTATGTAAATATGTCAAAATAGAGTAGAGTCGCAGCGTCATGAGATTAACGATGTTCCTGCCCGGGGCGACGTGTACCCGACCCTCGCAAGATTATTCTACAAATGTATCAAACATACAGTTTATGAAATATGGTCGTCTGAATTTGCGGAGCGAATTTGCGACCGTAAATTTAGACACTATTTAATTTAAGAACAAACAGGAAAGGAGACTCCATTGAATTCAAGTGAGAAACACGGTTAGTGAGGAAATAAACTTTATCCACTAATACGGTGAGGTCATGAATTCTTAACATATTTTAGTGCATTATCGCTTCCTGGACTATTTTCACTCGGCTTAGTTGCCGACTTTTAATTTATTAAACGTATTGCTAAAATATCAATTCCGATCGCAATCTGCTTTCACAAATTAGGTCACCTACTTATTTCCTTATTGATTTCAACTATTTATGTCCGAAGTTCTATCGAGTCACACTAGATGATTCCATTCTATATCTTTAACCACAATAACTTTAATTCCATCTCAGTAATTAATTATCTCGTATATAAACTTTGTCGCTTTGTCTTTAGTTTCTTGGATGTGTCCCGTTTGAGCAACATAGTAATTCGCGTCATTGTCTCACAATATGAACAAGACTAATCCATAGCTTAATGTCCCTATTCTGCAACTGCTTAACCTCTTAATTATCTCGTGGCACTAGCTCTGGATGTGTTCCTTTGTCTAATATTTGAAGAAGTATTAACGATGACATTACAGAAAGGACATGTGAAATTAATAGTATTAATACTAAGAAACAACAATTAGTAGCAAGGAAAGTGTGCAATTGTCGTCACCATGAAAGATAAATAGTTTCAAGCCATAATAAACAAAAGACTGCCTAATAGTATACTGAAGTTAAACAAAATAATGCAAGTTTGAATGCGCAAGAAATTTCGTGAAGTACAATAAGTTTCAGCAACATATTATTGTCTGACTTGAGAACGGGCTTCAGAATAAGCGAGTAAAATACACTGAGCTCTGTCGAAACTGCCGCATCCTATCCACTTTATAGGTCATTTCATTTATTCCATTCACTTATTTCCGTCGAAGGGATCTCTCTTACGACCGAATGGGTTTCGCAAATAAACCTAATTCTATCTGAACAATACGATGTTTCTTTTCAATTTAACAAATTAAACGGCCCGCTTGGAAATACTCGAATAATCCGAGAAGGATTGCAATGCGACAGCGAGCTCGTTCAATTAAAGCAACCAAAATCTTCGAAGGTTCGTATTCCAATCATGGATGTTTTCACTTAATTTTATTCCGAATATAATTACCCGGCACTTAACTGCTATCGTCATCTTGAACGTGATTCGATTTGCATAATAAGGTAATTGCACAATCTATTCATTAGGAGACGTGGCGTTTTATACAAATGCAATGGCTTCCTTCCTCAAAGAATATATGATGGTGCTTGGAAAATTATTAATTTATTCAAATATTCAGGGGATTCTGACGATAATTTATTTAATATTCTCTGTGCTTCGTTTAAACCGTGAAATATTTGGTACGTCACCATTTTCCGGTGCATTACGCTCGCTGTATAATGTTCCGTGTGAAAGACCGTGATTGCAGCGTGCCCTCATTATCGAGGTGCAGTTGCCTGTATAATTTGTATTTAAAAGAGCAATTCGTGAAAAAGAACCAGATATTTATTTTATTAAACGATAAATATTCTGTGAGAAGATATTCATTTCAATTTGCAGCGAATACAATTTTTTCTTAATGTATTTGGCCCGTCTAAAATCTATCAAAATCAGCTTACGATCGTGATTTATTATTGCAAATGAGAGATCTTTGATTGGTACGTTTATTTTAGTTGTTAAAAAACGGGCACTCACAACTAAGAATGGTATCATGGTAGGGGAGAGAGTGGCAAACAACTTTGCTGCTTACTCTATCTATGGTATTTATCGTAGGTACTCAGGTATACGTTGTTTCCTCGCTCTGGCACGTTGCAGAGCAGATTTGACGTGAAAGATTAACGAAACGGCATGTGCGGGAAAGTTTAGCGCAACTCCATCAAGACTGCAACTTCAAAACTCGTTAGGAAACGTCACGTAATCGTAATAGTACGTGATTAAATAAAAATGTTTATACAGCTGTTCTAATACAATTATTACCTACATAAAAACATCTGGTATTTACTTACTCTTTAATTATGATTAACTATTCAAAGTGTTATTACTATGACGATTTTTTTGTTATACAAATAATTACCTTAATATGTATAGAGCTAGTTGTAGAATAATATATTATGATTAAAAAGGAATTACAATGTTTTATGCCCTTATATACAGTTTACACTGACCGAGGAGACGAATATAGTGCTCTTGAGTGAATACTTGACTTGGTTTAGGGTCGCGTGCGTTCTGTCTACAATCGCACCAGGCGATCATACTAACCTATAACCTGAATGATCCTTGGCTTGAGCGTCTAAGTCCGAGCCAAGAACTCATCTTGTTATCTCCCTAACGCTTGCTAAACTCGTGTAATTTATATTACGAACTACGCAAAATCAATCTTTAATATCATACATAGATGATCTATTTTACTGTCTATGTATTTTTTGTTTACGTATAATTTCTCATTCTCAGGTTACATAACTCCGTAAAATTTCAAAACTATTAAAATAACGGTTTAGTAATAACCATTACGCATCTAAATTTGACTTCGCGTTACTTGCCTAATTAGTCACCTGCCGTCAATACACAAACCGCGCAATGAATCATTCGCCAGTCAATTAACGCTAATTTGGGTATTGTGACATTGTCTATGTAAGCGAGACGAAATTGCTGTATTGTGTTGTTCGCATATTGGTTTTAAGTTAATGATACAAAAGAATATAATGTATCACCTGTTTGTCTCTTTGGTACCTATAATATGTGGAATAACCAAACCAGTAGGCATGGTATAATTAAGATTAGACTACACAGACAGGGTCTTACATAAAGACTGTAAAATAACGATTACCATACAGTGTATAAATATGTTTATGCTAATAACTCTTGTACGAGTTTCTAATGGATTCAAGTAATGACTTTAAAATTGTATACAGATAGTCGTAAGTACTTATATGAACATGACATTGAGTTATTAAGGTCAGAGAATACTAAGAAATTATTTTTTTATCTGCAAACATCAACATAGTCTAAAGACGGTGTCATTCAATTCATTATTTTTAATTGAAGATTTTGAAAACCAGTGCTTTACTGACTTTAATATTTTGCTCATATTGGTGAGACTATGTAGTAACTTGTGGCTTAAGTGCCGCATTAGATTGTGCTAATTTTTTTCTTCAACATTCCATACTCTGATGAAACCATGTTTGGTAGGCAGACATTTCTAAATTTACGTTAGCAACCACTATGTACGTACTGCTTAAGTAATATGCGAATATAAGTGCGTAAATGCCGCGCTCTTTAGCCAACCGTTACAAGGTCCCAAGTCAACCAAGTATTGTGGTTGACTTGGGACCACAATACTTGAACATAACCGGACGTAATTCATATCATTTTTGCCAAAAAGTAACGTAACTGTCACTGAAATGGCTGTTGATCAAACCGCAATTGCCATAATCATGTCGTGTCCTAGTGATAATATGTAGTTATTCCTAAATAGACGATACGTCAACATCATTCACTCACATATCCTATGGCTTGAAGTTAACATTAGACCTTTCAATAACCGTTGTCAGCATATAAATGCTGAAGGCATCTTCTCAGATCTTCATTACCTGCACCACTCTTGCATAATGCTTGTATTTATTCTAACGTCTTAGGCCTGTTATCTCCGATGTTGCAAAAGCAGATAAAGCACCTTCTTCCAAAAATACGCCACACTTACATTTCCTGGGAAAGCTCACAGCGTTGGACTTGTACGTACAAATACTCAATAGCTATTTCGTTACTCGTATCACGTGAGAAGTTACATCGGTTGTCTAATGTTTTTATTCACTATACACAACACTAACTACATAATACATTCCCCTAACGATGCAGTAAAACTTGAAAGTGTCACCGTATAATTTGTATGCCGGAGGTAAGACGCTGACGTCATAAAGAGAGAACTCTTACTGCATTGTAAACGTTACCTCGCCACCGAGAAATTGTTTTATTGTACAAGTTTAGTGAAGCGGTGGAACAGAGACGGCGCCAAGCCGTCATTAACGAATTTATGTTCTATATAAATTGTTAGTGCTTAGGTTTTATATTACTCCATGAAAGATGTCTTATGTGGAGGCAATTAAAACTCTCAAATTCAAATTAAACAGAGAATGAAAATAAGAAATAAAATTGTATTATTACCTAGTTATCTACGAGCGTATAGCAAAACGAAAACGACTCGGTAATCGTTATGAAATGGAAAGTCTTGACTTCAAGAAGCAGTGTTTTAAGTTTGCAAATGGCGATAATTAAAGTTACGACAGACAAGTTTTACAAATGGCTCGAATTCCTTTTCCGACGTGAAAACTACTGGTCATGCTGCGTTAAAAAGAGAAGTTTTTAAAATATCACCGCGGGAACAAGAAACTTTTAACTGAACTGTTGCCAAAAATGTAGCAGCTATGTCAGATGCGAATAAAATCGTTACAAACTGCTAAAGTTTTGTTGTTTTTGTTTAACGCAATCACTTAACAATATAATTACGTATTTTAATTTAGCAAAAATTTAGAAACCTGCTCAATATTTAATCGGAATTCGTCACGCACCACATTATTCCTCTACAGCCTACCTCCATAAACAATTCACAAGTATTATGACATTGATTAGTTCTCGCTCACCAAACTGCAAAATCCAGTTTATGGCATAAAAACTCACACAAAACCAATGAACTTATGAAAAAAAACAAGCACATAAAGGTCACACAGTTGCATAAGAACTCGTGAACGGCCAGACACGTGAGCTTCCTGACCACGGAAAAACAGTCTCGCAGCGCCGTGACAGCGACCTACGTGACACGAGTCGGTAACAAGGTTTGCTGTCCGGCGACATCGCAAACTGCCTAACTGACTGACTTTAATGAAGTTTGACTCTGCAAGTCTGCACTCGCAGTTTTAGAGGCGACGACTTTGACATCTTTAAAGTTTTCCTTCTTGAATGTAACCTTTGTAGAATGATCTTTTCTGTGAATTTGCTAGTGTTTGCCGTGTCACCAACTGCTAAATCCTTCGATAAGAGTTTGTCCAATACTAGGACATTTTTGTGGATTCGGATTTGGCCTCTAATGAGAACCTTGAGGACTTTAAAAAAATCGCAATCATCTTAAGGGTTTGATATGAATCAATGCTCCGTAGGGACATAATATAAAAACACAATTGAACTATGCATGCTAGCACAAAACATTTCGTTGGTATATTTAAGTTAGAGATACCATTTCTTATGATTGTTTCTTATTCATCATTACAGCCACCCGACCGCAACGTAAAACGGGTATTTAAAAAGATGGGTTTCCTTGCAATAAACTCAAGATGCTCTTGGAAATTACGTGTTTTAAACGAGATAACATATAATTAATTATACATCGACCTGGAAACAATTATAAACTTATAGTATCATGCAGTACTTATGCTGCAGATTTCCAAGATATGATTTTGTTTTTTTTTTGTCAAGCATCAATCTGACAGAGAATAATATGTGGGGACTTGAATAACATTACATTCAAAACAGGTCGGGTTTAGCGCGGCACCACCCCCCACCATTATTACAGTACAATTTACAACCGCTAACCGGCAAACAAAGGGGGGCGCCGTTTATTTACAACGGGAGAGACGCAGGAAGTCCGACAACGGATTGTTCCCCCGAAGGATGTAGAAAATTTAAAGGTAAACACAGATGAGTCTCTCCGATTTCGCGCAGGAGCGAACACGACGTTTCGTTTAATGTTTATCGAGAATTCCACGCTAATAGAAAATAGAGCTTTGTTCCGAACCATTTAATCTACACCTCCGTTTCAAAGAACTTCTTTGAAGTTTCAAAGGAAACGTGACAGCAAATGCGAAACAGCCTTTGTTAAGTACAAGATGCACAATATTTGTAATCGATAGAGAACTCTAGTCGAGACCAAAACTTAAAGATGTTAATATAAACATTCCGTGTCCTCACATTAGCGACAATTTTTTGTAGTCTCATAAATATGTAAGTTGCGGTCGCCGCTCACCGCCCGCCGTGCCTTCGACCGTTGGTGGCTACTGTTTTTCTCATACAATTTACAACCGTTAAACTGGCAAACAAAACGCCGGGAGCTTATTTACACGGCGCCGCCGAAAGGAAGTCCGTACGAACGGATGGCTCGCTGGTGAGGGAAACAAACATAAATCACCTAATTAACGACAACCTGCTGAAATGTTATTATTTAAAAAAGGCAGGTTTTGCAAACATTTCGGTCGCACCTTGAAACCTTTCTATAAAAGGCAATTTAGAAAATTAAGCTTTGTTTACGAACCTAATACTCGGAATTTTTAATACTTACTGAAAACAACAACACCATTTCGGTAATTAGACTGTGAGTAACGTTTGTTGTCTTGACTAATATTATGCCAATAAGCAAATTCCGCATCACAACACAAAAAGCGCGACTGAGCCGGAATCTAAGGAGGTTCCACGGCAATGTTGACCCAGCAACTTAGGGAGTTGTGTAATCCAACAATTTGCCGTTCCTAACTCGCAAACACAACAAAACAAAGCGAACATATTCCCGGGGCTGAAAGGAAGTTCACTCGAAAAGGCAACTAGCTAGCGGGGAAACCCTATATTGTTGAATTTATGATATGTTCCTTCGTATGCCGCGTTCCAATTTCTGGGGTCATTCTCGCTAGTATCTCCACGATATCTCGTTGAAAATAATAATAATACACATGCGGCCCGGATCACGCAACCGGACCTATCTCGGCTGCAATTTCATATCTCATGTCGGCAAATAAGTTCGAATAGAGATATAAACTGATCGTGATTATAGGCTAATAACTTTGAGTTGTTCGCTATTTGGCCCGGGGCAGCAATGAGGATGGGACGAAATGTCCCAGATAAGTGTTTATGATCCAATTAGTGGCAACGAAATGAGGCCTATCGAGCTCAACCTAAACCTGATAATGGGCAAGATACAATCACACGCGTGGAGCATACAACAGAATATTAACGATACATTTCAAAAGCACCCAATCAGTGGATTTATTAGTTTACCCTGGTTCTGTTCTATACTTATTTGTGATTAATTATTGTTATCATCTCGATATCGATTCCAATTGGAGTTAATGTTGGACGTTACTGTCACAGAACTATGACTAACGAGAGAACATAATGTAGCTGTAACTATTTAGATTCACCCATTTACAATATTACACAATGTGGCCAACTTTCTAGTTGACGAAATGAAAGTGAAAATCGTCATACCATGGGCAGGCTACATACAAATTATAGAGTACCTACTTCCTACACGAAATGTTGTGTGACAAAGCTGCTTTTTTATTATATTAAAAATTACCTCCTATTTCTACATCCCTATTTCAGCCTCGGGGAGCCGGTCTAATTCGCTCACCGCAACCTTATATTACCTAGTACTGTACCATAACTATGATAGGATTTCATCGCTTCTTTGCTCAGGAATTTTCTTGGCTAGACAAGAGTTAATTCGAAAATCTCATGAATAACTTATTGTAATCATTGCAATTGTGTTCAACCCTTCTGCAGCTGAATACTGAAGTGAAATTATGCAGATATAGCGTTCCAAGATCGCGTGACGTCCCCGGGCCCGTGATTGCAAAGTTTACTAAACTCGCTCTGGTTAGTCCTGATCCATTCAGTGATCCGCCACATTCGCCGGATAGAGTTGCGACCTAGTTTTGTAATTGTAACTTGTTTATAACTGCTTGAATGCAATTTAATTGCAATAAATTGCCTACATTCAATCTTTTACAATATCTTAATTCTAAGCGTGCGACGCTTGTCACGTTGAACGGATCCAAACATAGATACAAGGCTACATCACGCAGTAGGCAGAACTAGCAATGGTTGGTACTGAACACGTTAGGATAGTCTCATTTTACACCAGATGGCGTATGGTGTTGGCAGTATGACAGATAAGTAATCACTGATATATGTAAAGGCACTAAAAGGTTTACGGGTAAAGTATGTAAAACATTTCATCTAGAACATATACTCAGAACATTTGCTTATGAATGTTGTTTTTCTTTTAAACCCCACAGATGTATTTACTTTAGCATCATAAAGCATAACTAGATTATCCAGTTAAGACGCGTCAAACGTAAAGACATTTGAATAAAGCCAGCTATCATTACAAACAAGCTGAATAAAGACTTAATTAATCCGACTCCCAGTGCGGTAAGCCGCGAGCAGACTTGTATTCATTACCATTAAGAACGTTTTCATGGCAACTAACGTTAGTTGAATCAAAGCAGACATTCAAATTAGATTCCATTTAAATACTCCACATTGCAAAGCGCCTAAGCAAACAACTAGGCGGTTTCTCAGTTCTCGTGGCTGCATTATCGACCAACACTCAGGTAAACGAGATTCTCTACATAAATTAATATAAAATGAATATGAACAACCTTGAAGCGAACACTAAGCATCGAATCGCGTGACCGAACCTTTTTACATTGACGACTTAGTCAAATAAGAGTTAAAGATCAACATTCTTAAACAACAATCAAAATCCTGTAAAGCTTTCATATAACGCAAACAACCGAGCCCGGGAAGATTTCATCTTGTACAATAGTGGAGTTACGCGAGTCTGCATTAAACAGCGATTCTTTGAAGAAAACTATTTATTTACAAATAACTTTGGTACTGTTGCTGGGGGCTACAAAGACTTTTCATTGTGCTCATGACTGGTCTATATAACTTATTTAAAACGGACCTACCAACAAATTGAAGATGTGTAAACGAATTTCATATTTATTTAGTTACACTTATATGGATGATTTTATATTGTGGAACAAAAACAAAACAAAATTAAGTGACTTTAAAATTGGTGGCGATGGAAGCCCATTTAATGTCGTGGTTTCACAGGAAGATCAAATTTTGCATGCAGAGTTATCCATGACGCGCATCCAAATTGGTGTTTTAGCATACCTTAGCTAAGATTAGGCAGTTCCGTGAGATAATTGCTATGTAAGTCGTCGGCAGGCCAGAAATAAACCAGTATTGCTTCCGACTACATGATGTATTTATGAATGTTCTTTGATAAATAACTACATATGTAATGAACTTGAACGTGAATGAATTCTTAAAGAAGCACGATCAAATACTGCACAACTTGAAAATATGGGACAAGGTTGTTACGTAACGTTTAGTTAACATTGAGGATCTCGTTCATTATCAAACATTACAGCAACTAGCTTTAATTAGGTGCACTAAAATCGTAGTAAACTGCAAAAATGGCGGACGAACAAATAACTTTTATTGGGCAATTTGCAACGAAGTTATGTCATCAGAAAACCCCATAAATCTGTGAGAGAAACGTAAACGGCGGCGATTATAGCCAGGGACACTAGTCGCCTTCGAAGACAATAAAACCGAAATATGACGGCTGACAATTTATCACCATTACGATGTAATACTTACTTCAGCACGGAATTTATTATCCGCTGAAGAGCTAAGGAGATTTCGAGGAAGTAGATATTACTCAATGTCAAGGTTTCATTCTGATAATAACAATGGATCTCTTCGCACAACTGAGGAACATTTAAGTAATTGTTTGAAAGAAGACTAATTTTTTTTTGTTTTCTGATAATATTTAAGGGCTCAGTGTCATGGATTTGGACAGCATTATCTTATCTACATAATATGGACTGAGAAAATGCTGATTGATGATTATAATAAAAAACAAGTAATATAACATCCTAAAATATCTCACTGATTGTGGTAATATTGATGGCTAAATTGTCCTCTACTGGATATCTAGCCAGTAGCGCTAACGTTCAAGGTCAATCACGAGAAACGAAAACGATATAAAATCAATACAATAATGCGACCGGTTTTTTGATAATTTACCGCCATACCATTATAAGCGTCATACCATTTACACATTCAAGCAAGATTATAAAAAAATAACCAAGAAAGAAAATAATAGTTTTAACCCCAAAATATTATAGACTACTTCTTGAGTTACAATCTGATTGTTGATATAGAAACGGATACTAAGTAAGGTCAAAGCTAAGGACACGATTGTAAAAATAATAAAAAGATCGTAAGCCGACAATTGCAACACCTGATATATTATAGTCTAAGTATTGTACGGTGACTGTCGACATAGCAAGGTCAACCGTTCACTACCTATTTAAAATTTACCTAATTATTTCATATCCGCCTTTTAAAACTGATATAATATACCTACTAAGAAATGGTGGCTATTTTAAAACTATTTTTTCAGATAACTTACCTTTCCGATCAAGTTCAGTGTCACAATGTATTAAGATCAAACAAAGGAGAAACATCTTTAGGGTTTTATTTCATAAAATCTTGCTTTCATAAGATCTCTTCTAGTAGCTGTAACATAATTTGCTAATATTCCAACTTCCTTGCCTAAAATTCCCGTTGGAGTTGGCGAGTCTGAAATTTTCGGACCTTTCGACTGTTCACAGGGTTAAGAGTTGAGAGTTGAGGGTCACGAGAAACGATATTCACAATGAGATTGGACCGCGACCGTCACTACGTCGCCAGGGCTGTCCGTTTATCGACGAAGTTAAGCTATACAAGTGCACCCAACCGTGAATTCCCGACGTTCTTTTACGTAATGCGGCCCACATAACGCATTCTCGCGTCGATTCATTACGCCCCCGCCGACCGTAAAACTGACCTCTTCCAAATTGCGACTGTCTTCTTCGAGTGGGACGACACTCGTAGTGATAAATACGGGACCGAGCGTATTTTTACTTCGGTTATCTGCGTCTCAAGGTTTTATTGGGGCGTAAGATGAATGAAGAAGTTTTTTTACGATAACTATGTTGGTTTAAGTTAATACTTTTTAGGGGACTGAATCGGATGGTTGCGGGTTGGATTCCCACCAGACGCAATTTTTGGAAACGGCATTTTAGTACTTTACCCTGGTTTGGGTATCACTGGGATCACCCCCGGTTAATGTTACGGTTATCATAGTACAAACATTGCTTAGTTTGGGACCATACAGTTGGAGTATTAGTCAGTCAATATTAATTACATTATTTATTTATGTTTGATTACTCCTGTTTAACTCTGAAGCTGCCTACAATTATCTTTCCTCGTGTATCCTCCTTAAATCAAGACGGCTTCGTGTAGGGTCTGGTCGCAGCGTTTGCTCACTAGATGAAATAGTCGTGTGTCAGATTCCCGTTGGCGAATAGGCAAATTGGGCTATTAGCGTAATTTGCCCCTAGCCTGGCTCCAGTAGTTCATTGTATTAGGAGCACCCATTACTTATTAAAAGCGATGGTTATTTTGGGGACCTTTGGTGTGCTTGTCTAATTAAATTTATCTTTACCAATCCACATTACTTTTTCTATTAGTTACCATAAGTTATTTGGACAATGGGTGGCTAAAACACATCATTCGTTAATATCTCCTGTCGGTAATAAAATATCCACCTAATATTTACCATTCAGACGAAATGTCGAGAATAGAAGAACAAGATAAGACTCCTTTGTACTCTTAATTAACAAGAAACTGGGTACATTTCTCAAACAACGCATTAGTACGATTGTTTGAACCGAAGCGACGTCGGTGCCGATATAACGAGTTCTATAAATCATTACGCAATAGCGTTCTATTGTGGAGTAGCGAAAAAGCGAAAAAAACACGAGCATGACAAATGTTTGGGTACATACAACATCCACACTTGGATGACTGTACGTCGCGCCTGCTCGCTGATAATGCCACAGATTAACCCTGCGTGTTATACCTACTAACCATAAACACGTGTGGGGTATTACTACGAATTTA
Source organism: Drymonia ruficornis (assembly GCA_947859195.1). Classification (NCBI taxonomy): domain Eukaryota; kingdom Metazoa; phylum Arthropoda; class Insecta; order Lepidoptera; family Notodontidae; genus Drymonia; species Drymonia ruficornis. The sequence continues at coordinate 3,234,376 of OX401921.1, forward strand.
AAAGCAAGAAATATGGGCTTCTTTAATATGAAGCCGGCGACAAACTTCATCGTAGCTAACCGAAAAAATACAACGGCTTATAAAACGAAACTAGTTTTTTTTTCGGCGATAGACATTTATCTACTCGGTAAATTGTTCCACGAGGTGGAATTTTAAAGCGGTCGTACGTAAAAGGTCAGGTCAGCAGTCCGTCGAGTCGTCGCATTAGTTTATTTAAAATGCCAAGCCTTCGGCACGATTCACGTAGCTAACAATTTTGTTTAGCCTTTCGTATACAAAGAGATGCTAAGACAAAACAATATAATTCAGTAGTACCTATCGTTATTCTTATTACCATGTTCTTGCACGAGTTTTATTTTATAGGTATGCTCTTTCCAGTACCCAACTCCCCCCCCCCCCCCTCTTCCTCTCACTCTGTCCCACTCCCCTTCAGGTCAGCAACGTGCCAGAGATGCAATTGGCATTGCAAGCATCTATAGGCTACAGCAACTGCATAACATCAGGCGGGCCGTACGCTGCGGCCGTACCTTAGTCTCATTAAAAAAAGGAAAAGGGTTAGTATGTAAAGAGGTAACAATTTAATAAAGCTATACCAAAATCATACACTAGGGGGTGCATTCCGAAATTCCGAAATTTCATAATTTCGAAATTTCGGACCATTTTTGCATAGTTTTCAATTTCGGAAATTCGGCCATTCAGTTTCGGAATCCGAAATTAAATTTAGTTTATTAACAACCGCCGTAATTCTTGAATGAATCATTTTTCCACTTCATGCGCTATCCTAGAGCCTTTATATTGGAACTAGTCCATTATGGAACTATTAAAATGCCTGTAGAATAATATCCCACGACGTAAATGTTGAGAATAAAAATACAAAAACATTATGTGACTGGAATACTACTTAATTATATTCCTGAGTTTTCATCTATGTGCATAATTTACAGTTCGCTTACGGTGAGGGAAACATCGTGAGGAAACCTACCTATCCCTCGGGATTAGGTAATAGTCAGTTCCTGTATACACGGCGACAAGGTTCACCACCTGTCACGTTGGGTTCTGACTATCTGGTGAAACGTGGGCTTTGAGTTGGCTTAATACCTCTACAATGTGGTGGTGTATGTCCACTTAAGCTTCTGACTACCCCCGAATGGGGATAAAAGTCGTGACGCATATTTCATTTTTTTATATTCCCGAAACTGTTCATATTTCCTTGAGGGGTTTATCAAGGCGGGGCAAAATTCGACAAGTTTCATCAAGTCTTTCAAATGAAAGGCTTGCGTCAGCCTGGACCTTCTCTCAGTTTTAATTTATTGAGGCTAAACATAATGCGTAAAACTAGAGTCTATGAAACCAATCCCAAGAAAACGTCTGAAACTCTGAACATTATCATAGAGGCACGAAATAGCTATAGAGCGAGGGTTATTATTATATATGCGAGGGTATGTATTTCCCTCCTGAACCTGTTTCTTATTAATCCGAATTCGATCAATAATAGAAGATCCTATTTGCTAATCATGAGGTTAGGTTAGGCAGAGGCACGTACAGAGGACCAGATCATGAAGGTGAAGGCTAGAAATTTGTGGAATAGATCAACGGCACAGGAGTGAAATCAGTTTCGGGTAAGGAAAGATCCCAGACTGTTTTTATTGTCCTTTCGAGATTTTCCTAAAAACAATCCTAATTCTCCATTAACCATTTCGCATAGACTTCCTTCACTATCCTCCATTTATCTGTCTAATAGGACCTTTCCAGTTCGATCGTGCGGCCTTCGTAACGTCATTTTTTCATAGCACTTGAGGTCCCCTTAGTGGAAATTTATTTTTCAATAGTCTCGAGTCTCCACTAGATTTGCGATTTGCACCAAGATCCCTGTTTTTGCTTTACATGACAAGTCCTTCTTTCAATTTGAGGCAGGTTACTCGTTTGGTGACATCTCTGACTTTGTTTTGGTTTCTTTCGCTTAATAATATAGATCTAATTACGCCGATGAGACCGTCCAGCAATGTGGAGACTTTGCCTATTTTATCTTCTTCTTCTATTTAAGTACCCGAAGGCCCTTGTCATTGTAGCTGATGAAGCTCTTTCCATCATTCCCAGTCTAGGGCAGTATCTCTCACCTCCTGATACGATATGATATCAACCTTAAAATAAATCTGGCTCATGTAATTTATTCCTAGTCTTGCGTCTTCCTCATCATCGCTTTCCTCCTATCTTTTCTTCTAAGATGTTTTTCATAAAGATTGTATGAGATGAAAACATTTTTCTTCTGCTACTAAGTATTGTTTCTAAACGTTCTTCTTTATTTGACTCTCATTTGTAACAGTTTTTTTCCATTAACCTTCATCACCACATTTCAAACGTTTCAATCTACCCTATGCTCGTCTCTTTCAATGAGGGTCCACGATTGACACCATATAGCGCTACGCTTTATTTTATTTATACAATTACGAAATTGCCTGAGCTGGGTCTGTGAAAATATTTTGAAGGTGTCTGAATGAAATGTTTTTGGTTGGTTTGTTGTCTGTTTGTCTGTATATCTGTACTTGTGTTCGAGCATCACAAGAAAATGGCTCAACCGATTCCAACTAAGTTTTCACTAAACATATCAACACGATGTTAGGGGTCGAGCTACTGAATAAAATCTAGCGCTAGATCTAAATCTAAATCAAGTTAAATCTAGTTGAAGCAGCGGCTGAAAGCTATTTTTCGCCGTGAAATGATTCGATAACGACATATCTATTGTTTTTTTTAATGAAACTAGCCGTAAAACACTAATTTATACTAAACATTTCAGATTTTACATTAAAATTGCAATTTATAATCGAGTTACCCAAATGTCGTTTCAATTTCGGAATTTCGAAATTCCGAAACTGACGAGCCCAATTTCGTAGGCCAATTCCGAAATTGAAAATCTACGAAACTGCACGCCCTATCATACACACATTTGACAATAGAAGTTAAAAGTGCAATGTACTAGGTATATCTCAATCTATGGTTTCTAGCTCTCTACCTAGCTTGATTAAACAAAACCAAATTCAATGCTATATTCTCTGCTCACTGACCAGAGTATGTCATAATTTGTTTACAAGAACTGTTGCGGACGCCGAGCTCTCAAAATTCAAGCGCGCCGTGATTGGCGCATAAGAAAACGTATGTGCGGTAGGGTACACACTAGTTGTGACCCCCAAATTGTATATATAAGAAATGTGTTTTTGTAAATAAATGTTACCAATTTTTCCTGAAGACGAGTTTCATTTTGAAGATATAAATAGAAGCCTGAAGAATAGGAACCCAAGATAGAATAGGAACCAAGATACAGTCCATCCCAAACAGTTCTGATCCTTCAGAAGCCGGATAACAGTTCTGGTCCTGCGAAGGCCGGATCGAAGAGAACCAGCAAGTGAACGTGAAAAAGGACTCCAGTGGAAGATCTGCCAGTCACCAAAGAAGACTTCAATTGAACGAGTAACAGCCACCGCATAGAAGAAATGGTTGTTACGAGAAGCCAAGGCGATCTGGCGGAGCTGGAGGAACTCCGAAGGCTGGAAGGGGAAAGGCTCCGACGGCAAGCACAAGAACCACCGGCATCGCCGTCGGCTCAGGGGACCGCCGGTACAGCACCGACCGAAGATACCACCGTTCGACCGCAGAGGAACAAGTCGCCAGCACACTCCCAACGCACCACCGGCTCCACGCTCCGGCTACGTTTGGCCGAGCTGGAGGCCGCAGAGAAGATGGCCGAGGTGAGGAGGAAAGAGCTGGAGATAGAAGCTGATCTTATCAAGAAGCGGCTCGCCGCGCAAGTGGCGACAATCGAGGACGAGGAAGAGCAAACACCAGTCCCCGAGAAGACCAGCGACGACGACCATCAGCGGGTGGACGAGTGGCTGCGCACGAACCCCGCTACGCTACGGGGGGAGCGCGGCGACACACCGCGGCACGCTGACGAACCACGGCGGGCACACTTCGAGCGGCGTGAACGATCACCCACGCCGGGAAGACGGTCGGGCATAGAACAGCTCGCCGACGCCATTGAGCGGATGGCCAGACCGCGGCCCCGTTTCAACTGGGACCTGCCGTCCTTCTCCGGAGCGCCGGGCGAGTGGCTGCCGTTCAAGGCATCTGTGAGGGACACCACGCAGCTGCACCGCATCACGGCCGCCGAAAATCTGCAGCGGTTGCGGAGCTGCCTGAAGGGCGAAGCCCGGGACGCTGTGGTCGCTTTGTTACACACGGCGACCGACCCGGACGTGATAATGAAGACTCTGGAGCAAAGTTTCGGGAGGCCGGAGTTGATCATCGACCAAGCCCTAGAAGACGTCAAGAAGTTACCGAAGCCCGGCACAGCGGCGGCGGACCTAAACAAGTTCGCCGTAAAGTTGCAAAACGTCGTCTGCGTGTTGCAGAACATGGACCAGCGGGGCTACTTACACAACCCCATGCTGGCCCGGGAAGTCCTTGAGAAGCTGAGCCCGCACATCAAGTCGCGCTGGTGTGACTACGCAGACCAGCACAAAGGTACGTCGGACCCGGAAGTCGTCGTGTTGTCCCGCTTCCTCACGAGGGAGGCGGACATCGCGTTGCGCTATACGTACGCGCCGCCGACGACGCCCGCCCGGGAACAAAAGGCAGCCGCCGCGCCGAAGAAGAAAGCTGGTGCGGTGTACGCGACGGAGGAGGACGCGGAGCAACAGGACGACGCCGGCCGATGTCCCAGCTGCGACAAGATGCACGCGCTATTCGAGTGCCCCTCCTTTCGGGCCTTGGACATCGCGCAGCGATGGGAGCTGGTGAAGAAGAAGGGCATCTGCTTCAAGTGCGCACATAAGAAGCATCGACGTTTCCGGTGCAAAGCGAAGCCGTGCGGCGTCAATCAGTGTGGACGCCCGCACCATGCGCTGCTACACGACGAGACGAAGAGGACGAGACAACCGAACGAGTCAGCGGAAGCACAGCCTCAACGTGAACAGACGAAGAGCCACGAGGCGGCGGTTTTGTCAGTAGCTCCGATCAACGCTACCGACCCGAAGACCGTGCTGCTGAAAGTCTGTCCCGTGGTCATCACCGGACCACGGGGGGAGGTGAAGACCCACGCGCTGCTGGACGAAGGTGCGACCATCACGCTCATAGACCATGAGCTGGCGGAGAGCATCGGCGCGGAGGGACCCACGCAACCGCTGCACTTAAGCGGTGTGAATATGTCGCAACAAGAAAAGGACAGCAAGATCGTCACTCTATCTCTGCGAGGTGTGAGGGAGAGCGCAACACACAAAATAAGAGCACGCACCGTACGCGACCTGCGGCTGCACCAACAGACTGTTCCGGACGCGCTGCTACGACACAAACATCTACGCGGCCTAAGCGAAGACGTGTGCTACGAGATGGCGCGCCCACTTATCCTAGTGGGCAGTGATAATTGGGAGCTGATCGTATCCCGCGAACTTCGGATCGGCGGCCCCAATCAGCCAGCAGCGTCAAGGACGAGCCTCGGATGGGTGGTACACGGATCGGCGCCACGCAGTGTCATCTACGGGAGTGAAAGTGTGCTACATGTGTACGTGCCCGATCGGCGCGTGCACGACGACGGACTTCACGACGAGCGCCTACACAAGTTGGTGGAGGCGCACTTCGGCATCGACGCGCTCGGTGTCGCGCTCAAGCCACGAGTGAGCGACGCCGATCAACGGGCATCAAGGATCGTCGAAAGCACCATAAAAAAAGTAGACGCAGGCTACGAAGTGGGACTACCGTGGCGTCACGACGGCGTCGTCATGCCGCCAAGCTACAACGCTGCGCGTCACCGGCTGCAAGGGATCGAGCGAAAAATGGACGCCAGCCCCGAGTTCGCGAAGGCGTACGCCGCGCAAGTGGACAACCTGTTCGCCAAGGGATACGCCGCGCCATGTGACGGCACCGAGCAACAAAGTGCCGTCAGTTGGTACTTGCCACACTTCGCCGTACAGAACCCGAACAAGCCGGGCAAGCTGCGTGTGGTCTTCGACGCGGCGCACCGAAGCCACGGCGTGAGCCTGAACGACCGACTGCTCGAGGGGCCGGACCTGTTGCTCTCGCTGCAGGGGATCTTGTTTCGTTTCCGTGAGCGGCCGATCGCCGTCACCGCCGACATCCAGGAGATGTTCCTACGGATCAAGATTCGCCCAGAAGACCAGCCGGCGCAGCAGTTTCTGTGGCGCGGGAGCGACCGATCCGCCCCGCCCCGCCACTACAAGATGACGTCGATGATCTTCGGTGCTGCGAGCTCGCCCTTCATGGCGCACAGCGTGCGCGACCACAACGCACGCGTGCACGCGGAGACACACCCCCGCGCGCTAATGGCAATCACCAAAAGCCATTACATGGACGATCTCGCGGACAGCTACAGTGATGAAGAATCGGCTCGGTGCACTATTCACGAGTTGCGCACCGTACACGCGCATGCAGGCTTCACGTTGCGCGGGTGGAACGCGAACAAGACGGAGGTGCTACGCGACGTGCCGGGCGAGCTACGAGCGACGACGCCCACTCAGCTGGGAGCAGGGGGCCCTGAGAACAAGATACTCGGGCTCTGCTGGACACCTGAAGACGACGAGCTGGGCTTCAACACCGCCATGCATCGGGTGCCGACTGAAGTGCGCGAGCGAACACGCGCGCCGACGAAGCGAGAGGCGCTCAGCGCGGTCATGTCTATCTATGACCCGCTCGGGCTGCTTAGTCACTACACGATACGAGCGAAGATCATCCTGCAGAGCCTGTGGCGCTTACAAATGCCATGGGACGAACCGATACCTGCAGAAGAGGCTGAACACTTCGCGGCGTGGCTACAGCAGCTCGACGAGATCACGCGCCTACGCATCCCACGTTGCTACGCGCTAGAGGGATACAAGCGCGTCGACCTACACATCCTGTGCGACGCGAGCGAGCAAGCATACGCGACGGTGGCCTACTGGAGGGCTGTACATCGCGACGGCAGCGTAAGGCTCGCCTTGGTGGCTGCCAAAGCCAAGGTGGCGCCGCGACGCGCGCTGAGCATACCACGCCTCGAGCTACAGGCGGCGGTCATCGGTGCGAGGCTCGCGGACGTCGTACGAAGAGAGCACCGCATCGAGGTCAAGAAGACAACCTACTGGACTGACTCAGCCACCGTGGTACACTGGATCCACAACGACGCGCGGCGATACACACCATTCGTCGCGCACCGGCTGGGTGAGATCGCCGAGCTCAGCCATCGCCGCGAGTGGAGGTGGCTGCCGACGGCAGTGAACGTGGCGGACGACGCGACCCGTCTTGACCGCACGTCCATCACTGCGACCGATCGATGGTTCCAGGGGCCCGACTTCCTCCGCGATCCGGAAGAAGAGTGGCCGACCCACCAAGCCTTCGCCGATCAAGAGCAAGAGGTCCTGCACACGAGCGAGCGGGACGACGTGATCGACAGCTGGCTACCTGACCCAGCCCGCTTCTCCAAGTACGAGACGCTGGTGCGAGCTGCAGCGCGCGTGCTGGCGTTCGCCGACATATGTCGACGCCGAGCGACGCGCCTTGAGCTGAGGCACATCGAGCGGGCGGAGAAGGCGCTCATACGGCGCGCCCAGGAAGACGACTTCGGGGACGAGTGGAGGAAGATCGAGGCCGGCCGCCCAATACCTAGGGCGAGCCAACTGTACAAGTTGGATCCGATCATAGAAGACGACCTCCTACGAGTACGAGGACGCATCGAGGCGTCGGACGCGCCGGCTGAAACAAAGCGGCCCGTCATATTGGACGGCCGCCACCCCATCACCAAGCTAATCGTGCTCAAGGCCCACAGCGCCGCCGGACACGCGAACAGGGAGCGCGTGACGAACGATCTACGGCAACGCTACTGGGTGATACATCTGCGACCGACCGTGCGCGCCGTGGAACACAGCTGCGCGACGTGCAAGACAAGGAAGGCAAGACCACGGACGCCAGTCACCGGGGACCTGCCGCGCGCCCGTCTCGACCCATTCCACCGCCCGTTCACCAACTGTGGCGTGGATTACTTTGGGCCGATGATCGTGAAGGTGGGCAGGCGCCGTGAGAAGAGGTGGGGGGCACTGTTTACTTGCCTCACCACACGCGCCGTCCACTTGGAATTGGTGGCGTCACTGTCGACGGACTCTGCACTGATGGCGCTGCGGAGGATGGCTGCGCGTCGCGGATGGCCGCGCATGATGTACTCCGACAACGCAACCGCGTTTCGAGGCGCGGATGGAGAGCTACGGAAGGCGTACGCTGAGTGGGCGCCCGCCTTACGCGACGAAGGACTAATGCACCGCATGACGTGGCGCTTCATACCGCCGGGCGCGCCGAACCAGGGCGGAGCCTGGGAACGAATGGTGCGCTCAGTGAAGACGGCGCTGCACGCGACGCTCAACGAGAAGGCGCCGGCTGAGGAGGTGTTGCACACGCTGCTGACCGAAGCGGAGCACTCCATCAACGCGCGGCCCCTTACCTACGTGAGCGTGAGCCCGCACGACCCCGAGGCGCTCACACCCAACCACTTCCTGTTGGGCTCATCAACGGGCCTACCGACCACCGGGCCATGTCACGAGGCCGATCGACGCACGTGGCGGGCCAGTCAGGCGCTCGCCGACCACTTCTGGAGGCGATGGCTGCGCGAGTACCTACCCGTGCTGGTGCCACGCGGGGACTCAGCCGACCAGCGAAGAGGTCTGCGCGTCGGGGACGTCGTGGTCGTGGTAGACAACACGCTGCCACGGAACGTGTGGCCGCTGGGTATAGTGGAGCGCACCTACCCGGGACCGGACGGCGCAGTTCGCGTCGCTGATGTGAAGACGAAGACAGGAACGTTCCGACGCCCCGCCAGCAAGCTCGCCGTCCTAGTAGAAGAAGAGGCTGCGCAGGCTACGCCGGGGGGAGAGATGTTGCGGACGCCGAGCTCTCAAAATTCAAGCGCGCCGTGATTGGCGCATAAGAAAACGTATGTGCGGTAGGGTACACACTAGTTGTGACCCCCAAATTGTATATATAAGAAATGTGTTTTTGTAAATAAATGTTACCAATTTTTCCTGAAGACGAGTTTCATTTTGAAGATATAAATAGAAGCCTGAAGAATAGGAACCCAAGATAGAATAGGAACCAAGATACAGTCCATCCCAAACAAGAACAATGACATAATTCTTATGTCACAGTAAATAAAAATCAAAACAATATGTTGTAATAATCAATTATAATAACTGGTTTGTTTTCACACATGTTGCTCATGTTTTCATTACCATGCCAACTGTATAAATGGTTGGTATATCACACACATACATTGTTCCATTGATGTGAATCACCCTGTTCACAGCATCCAATGATAATACAGCTCTATTATTAGCTTGAATTTGCAATAGCTATTGTAGATATCTGTAGCAATATAGGTGCATTGGTACATCTTCTTATCATTATGGTTAGGGGGCGTCCATAAATTACGTGAAGCATTTAGGCGGGGGGAGGGGTCGAGTCAAATCTCACCACCTAATCTCACGTGGGGGAGAGGGGGTCTCGGCAAATGACACGTAATTTTGTTTACCGCAAGGAACTGTAAAATTGCGAGATGACTGGGTTAAATTAAGTAAAACATGTTCCTCCACTAGACAAAAAATCTCACGTGAGATTATAGGGGGAGGTAGGGTGTCGAGCAAAATCTCACGACATCTCACTATGGGGTTGAAAAATCACAAAAATCGCCTCACGTAATTTATGGACGCACCTTTAGTGGCCACCTTGGTTTCAGTTGTTCAAGCCAACTGACGGCCTCTGACAAGGCTTAACATCAGCATGATGTGTTCATTCAAAATGCAATTTGACAAAAGAAAAATCAGTCAGGATGCTACAGAACTACAAGCTTATCTGGGCCCCTGAGTGGTGCCAGTGTTGATACAAGTCTGTCAATATATGACATTCTCTATTTGAAAATCATAGTTTCTTTTTTGGCCATCAGGCATGATAATCTTAAGACACTATACTATCATTATTATAGGGCATGCATTCTTAAAGTGGGTGACAACGCCCCCTTGTGGGTACTGCAGGCCTAAAGGGGGGCAGTAAGAAAGAAAATGGGGGCATTGTGTAGACTCTACACAACCTGCCTGCAGCACCCACAAGGGGGCGTTATCGCCCACTTTGGGAATGGATGTTATAGGGTAACCCTCTTGACAAGTGAGAATATATCATAATATTTTTATATTTTTTATACTTTAAATAAGTAAAAATGCAAAAATCACTTCTCTTTTTATTTTTAGTATCCTTTTTTCATAAGAAAACTGAACTAAAAATTAAAATTTCTGATTCAAACAAACCATAATTCGACTACCTTATTTTTTTGGATTTTTTGCCAGAAAAATAAAAACAGTTTCTCGAAAATTAATTTATCCTCTTTTCTGACAAACTGTAGTTGATTTTGATCATTTCAATTCCAGTTCATTGAGAAGACTACTGATAGATGAAGAATGCTGGCAGCAATAGGACATTAATACTTCTTCATACCTCCCTCTAATTCTTAAATTTAAAATGTAACATTTTGGATAGTTTTTTGTAGCATCTGTCTGTCTGTTGTAGCTAGGTTGGTATCACTAATTAGGTTTTATAGTATAATACAAGTATCTTATTTGAAACTTATTACACAAATATAATCTTGTTTAAAACTTATTTCTTTCAATAACAAAACAGCAAATGATTGGCAAGGCAGCATTGCCCAAAACATTAATTACATTGACATTGAACAATTAATTTCAACAATAATTCAACTTCAATGTCTGCAAATTGAGTAATCCGCAGAAATTCAAAAAGCCAGGGTCGCCAGTGAAACAACATTTTATTAGCTCTGTTGTTGGCCTCTGACATTATTATCAGTGCCACTACAAAAAATGTTGTTTTATTCTCATCTTTTAGTAGATGCCTAATAATAACACAACAGTTAAACAAACTTAGGATCTTTGGTGACTTGCATTTACACAGTATGTTAAAATATTGAATTATTGCAAGTTACAGTAATAAAATATAGGCAGGAAGTTAAAATAAATCAATCAGGATCTAATAAAGTAGAAATACAATACCTAAGAGGAGAGACGTGAACCTAGACATCTCAGGATGTTTATTGGGAATGTTTTATATAAAATCAAGAAGAAAAAGTTATTATGAATAATGTAAGACCAGTATTCAGTTACTCTGTTACTTCCTTGATATCAAGAGCAAACAACTTTCGCTGTGGACATGCGCGCGCGCTGCCCGCGGGCCTCGCTCGCTCCTCCCAGCGCACACGCTCCTACAAACCTCACTAAATACACTAACTACCCAAATGTTCTACCAACAAGCCAATTACACCTACCGCACAATTACGCAAGCCTCGAACATCCTGAACCCTAGTCAGGGCACATAACATGGAAGCAACGACCTACACTCATGAATATCGCACACGTAACACCTGAAGCATTTCTCTGTTTATGAGTACGTTGAACGTGAATAAAAAAGGAAATACTCACCGATATGTTTATCGCTCCAAATCCCAAACAATATAAAAACTGTCACTCTCACGTTAGAACACAAAACACAGATTATTCACCTCTTGACATCTGACATTGTTTATAGAAACATAAAGGAATATCACATTTATAATTCACCATAAAGACGTCTTGATAAAATCTCTATCATAAAAATAATAAGATATAACAAAAGTTGTGCAAAACGATCGCAAAATAACGATACAAAACGTAAACAGCTACCTACTTTGACAGAAACATTCAATAAACTGACATTTATTTTGCAGTTGCCAACTGCAAAACCACTTTCGCCTTCAAAATGCTTTGTTACCAACATTCCGACAAAAAACGTATTGCAAAAAAAAACTGAGGTGGGGTCTTGGGTGGGGGATGGCTGGAGGGGCAAAACTATAGTTAAAATAGAAACTCGGACAGATGATGACGACGATGAGGAATAATCTTGGGAATAATACAATGATTAGAAATAAAACAATTGAACTTCCGAAATATCATAAATTCAAAGGAATTACCTACTTTCAAGATCCTGAATAGAGGTGGGAAAATGACCGGGCGTTTTGGGCAAATTGGGCATAATGCCCATCCCTGAATCAAAAATCGCAAAGGTCGCAACTTGTATATAGGTATATTGATATCGACATAATGTTCTACCTAAATAATTTCCATTCCTCCCGTGGCAATTTTGTTCAATAAAATGCACAATACAAGCACTGGTTTATTTTAATGCGTAGACTATTCGATGTTTTATCATTCTTCGTAAATGCCCTCTTAGTATATAATTTTTGTTGGCAACACCAAAAATCGAACTGTCACATTCGTCATCATCAGGAATCTGTCATTTCTTTTGATTGTTATCTCTATTTTTGTGGTGAAAATATACATTTTGGAAAAAAGAAAAGCTTTCCATTGTATTGGCAGTTTATAATTATTTATAAAGTGGCGTGGAAAAGTCTTTAATAATGTCGAAATTCGAAGAAAATCCGTTTAGTGACCCAACCATAGACAACCCTTTCGCAGTATGTAGCCCTTTGGTGATATGGGAAATAAATGTTTTTGTTCTTTTGATGCTATACTGGTGATTAATTTCAGGATCCTGCGGTGCAGCAAGTCGCCAGGAGTACAAACAATGCGACACGTGGCCTCGACGACTACAATCCCTTTGATGGCCAACAAAATGCAAATCAAGCTACGGTAAATGTACATATCATATATCGTAATAATAAGAGATTTTTGTAGGTGTCGTCACTTCGAACAACGGTATCTGAGGGCATAGTATAAAAGACCAGTTTAATTAATGCATTAGGGTCAACCTTTACATATCTACTGATACTAAAATTATTGTTTACTATAATGATTCTTTGACACACTGTTGCCAGCTTTTTCAAAATTGGAACATGATTGCATATTTTTTTTTGCTTATATTGTAGCCTCCACAACAGCCGACGCAGCCAGCAATCATGCAAGCAGTGTCTCCCCCCACCAGTGGCCAGTACACACGCCCAGCTCAACAGGCACAGCCAGCCCAGGCTCCACCCACCAACTTCACTACAGCCGATTTTCAGGTAGGCTTATCTGTAAAGCATTATTAAGGTTTTCAGTGGCACAGCAGCTTTAGATTCCTACAAAAGAATAAAAATAGGTGTTAATGTGGATGAATGATTTATGGAATTGGACCAGTTCAGGTTGTTGATGTTAGCTGAAAATTCCAGCACGCAATGTAGATACACATAGAGCCAGAAATGTACTAACTGTCACTATTTTATGGAAAATCTAATTTTTTTTAAACACTTGATTTCTACCTAGAAATCTTATATGTTATAAAACCATTCCAATTTGAATGTACACTAGTCAATTTGAATTGCCAATTTCACACCAAATTAAATAGTTGCAAAATTTTCTTATGTAGGAAATTTAGAATGTAAAGCTTATTTGGCAATTAGACCAAGTAAACTCATATAAAAATAGATTTAGTAGCAAATCACTTTGGTCTAATTATAAAATGGTCTTTGTTGAAAATCTGTGCGGGAATTGGAACATCCCGATCCACTGAACCAGATAGTCTGTGCCCCACTTAACGTCAGGGTATGCATTGAAAAGTGTACCATAGGTGAAGACTGTTAGAAATCATAATACATTTTAACCATAAGAGTACATAACACATGCACATTCAGTTGTGTTACTGCATGTTTATTAATATGCACTTTGCTTTTTTTCCATACCGCACAAAAGGAGCTGAAGGTAAACACTATGTTTTAACAAATATGAGTCATATCTTTATCAGTATACATCATTAATTTATCTACAGGTAGTTATCACATACTTACAATGTCACTGTAAATAAACTAAAAGAATATAGTTTGATATACTATAATTCACACTGATGCTCCAACTAGGTCAGAGCCAAATCTAGACGTAAAATAAAATTATAGAATGACTAGAGAAACACTGGTGGACTTAAAATAAAGTTAAACGCAAGATAAACATGATTTATGTCAAAATTAACTAGATGACGGGCCCGTTGGCGTGGTTGGCGTGATGGCGCCTTTCACGCTGCAGGTCGTAGGTTCGATTCCTACCCGGGACATGCGTGAACATGTCTCTATGTCCCGAGTATGGGTGTATATGTATATTAAGTATGTATTTACAAATAAAAAAGTAGTATATGTAGTAATATCAGTTATTTGATTTCCATAGTACAAGCTATGCTTAGTTTGGGATCAGGTAGCAGTGTGTAATAAATGTCCCAGGATATTATTATTATATACATGTTCAAAAAGAGTTTAACTTTTTGGTAATAGCACTGTGTGTGTTTTCTTTTCTCTTATATTTTTGTTAGAGGCCAAGTCCCAATTGCCAATCAGATTGGAGCATTTTGTGTATTGTGTGGTGTATGGGGTCATGTAAGCAAAACAAATTATTTATCACCAATATGTTGGCCATATTTGATGGCCTTAGCTTGGCTAATGTAGTGTCTCTAGATACAAGCAACATGATGTGTTGGTTAGAAGATATTATATAGTAACATCTGTTATTGTTATTAGTGATTCCCCATTACCGTAACTGCATTTTACTTTTGTTTTATTTAAACTTTTAATTAAAGAACACATTAGCATTCAAGTAGGGAGTAAAAAATTAGAATAACCTTTTAGTTTTATTTCTTGTAATATACTTTACAGAAACTAATGAAGCATAGGCCGTTCGGCCCATTGGACCAATTGGACCAATTGGTCGGCCCATTGGAGCAATTGGACCAATTGGTTGGCCCATTGGACCAATTGGTCACAAGACACATTCCCATTGGTCGGCCCATTGGACCAATTGGACCAATTGGTTGGCCCATTGGACCAATTGGTCACAACACATTCCCATTGGTCGGCCCATTGGACCAATTGGTCACAGGTCACATCGGGGCAAATTTCATAAATGGCCTTTTCGTAATTAACTTGGTCTAGGTGTCCCTGGGATCGCCCCCAGTGCATTATACGGTACATATCGTACAAGCGTCGCATAGATAGGCCATAATACTTACTTATTTTAAAGCCGAAATTGTGTTCTTTCAAATTCTAGTTTGATTGTGAGTGTCATGCTATCTGGCTGATCAGATTTGAATTACAGAGGTGATATCATTCACTGTACTAACATGGACTACCTATTTTTTATCCTCCCGCAGCCCTCACAGCCCCTATAACATAGAACTATATTTAAATAACACAATGTTGACATAACGTTTATTACACTGTTTTAATTCTCACTCTTAAGAAAACTGCTACTACTAGGTGATTCCACAAAAAATAAAACATTGCACTGTTTACTTGTCTTATCATGTACAAAAATAAACGAACCTCGTCTCAAAACGATCCAATCAAACAACAAGAATCATAGCGGATTACGCCCACTGGCACAGTTGGAATTGTGTGTAGGCGCTTCCCGTCCTTATGATAAAACTCAGTCCATTCTGTGTATTGCTGAAATCAGTTGTTTTTTTTTTGTGCCAATCTGCAATCAGTCTTGAACTAGTCTGTATTGTATATGTCTCGTCGGGGGGTGTGCGACTCCCTAGTGGGAGTTTCCGCTGCACCATCTAGCGACATAGTAGTTTAAGTTTACAATGGATGCGAATGAACTGCAGCGGAGACAAGAGGAGTTGGAGCGCAAAGCGGAGGAGTTGGCGCGGAGGGAGGCGGAACTGCGGGCCGGGTCCGCGGGGAGGCGGAACAACTGGCCGCCGCTGCCTTCCTTCTGCCCCGTCCAGCCGTGCTTCTATCAGGACATCAATGTCGACATACCGCTCGAGTTCCAGAGGATCGTGCGCCATCTATATCACTTGTGGATGTGTGAGTATCATTATTTGAAGTGAATTTGTTATTATGACGTTTATATAGAGTGATCTGGATGCAACTAGTGAATATCTAGGGTAGGTGTAGTACAAATTATTACTCCTAGACTCGCCGGTTTAGGCTGCGCGTTGTCAGTCATTCAATGTTAGGCCAGGACCGCACCAGTAAGGCAATTGCTCATGGCGATGCTAATGAAGATTGCTAAAAGTGGAGGTGGCCGCATCACATAATCAAAGATTTGTATAAAAATTGCCAAAGCATCCCTATTGCCTTATCCCTATAGTGCGGCCCCGACTTGGAGTTTTATTAAGTATACCACGGCCAACGAGAAGAGATATGAAATGGTAATATTGTTCCTGTGTCACCACCGGGCTCTCCGAAAAATTCGGGCGGTTTTTTATAATTTCGTGGATCATTCTTTATGGGAAACCATAATGTTAGGTACTTAAAAATAAATTAAGGCGAAACATTAAAAACAACGAATTTAACAGAATAATTATTCATTTCCATATCGCTTCTCTTGGATGTGGTGGATGTTTAAATTTTAGTTTAAAGTCTTATCGCGACAATAGTTATTATATCAGTATGTACTTATGTACGAATATATTCGTGAATTAATTTAATAATTTCCTTCCAGTCCACGCCTTGATCCTCGCCTTGAACATAATAGGCGCGATGTCGCTAATGTTCGCGGGACAAGGTGTCACGATATTCGGCCTCTCGATCCTGTACTTCGTGCTGCTGACGCCGTTCAGTTTCATCTGCTGGTACCGGCCGATATACAAGGCGTTCCGGAGCGACTCCTCATTCAATTTCATGGTCTTCTTCTTCATATTCCTGTTCCAAATCATAATCACTGTTGTGCAGTCTATCGGATTCAGTGATGGTGGGTCTTGGTGAGTTGATAAACTATTGCTGACCTGATACATCCCACTAATATTATAAATGTGAACGTTTAGGATTATGGATGTATGTTTGTTACTCAATCGCACCAGAACGGCTGAACGGATCTGTATGAAATTTGGCACAGAGATAGATTATAGTCTGGAATAGAAAATAGGCTACTTTTTTTTTAATTATGCGCGGATGAAGTCGCGGGCAAAAGCTAGTTGCAAATATTTTTTGGAAATATGTGTGTGATAGGCTATTTGAACTTGGAATATCTCCAAGTCAAATATTTTAAGAATTCTCGTCTGTTGTGCGAGCGTCGTAGATAAACCGCTGAACGTATTTCAATGTGGTTTTCCCGCCTATGGTCAGACTTAAACATATCATCACGCTGTAACCATTGGGGATAGAGCTGCAGGTCGAAGTTTAAAATTTCTGTGGTAATTTTTTGGGATCGAAAATTTGCGCTAGCCGAGCAATGCTAAAGCTAGTTTTATTTCTTTGTATTTTTTATCTACCAAATAAATATGGCGTTTTGACATATTTTATGGAAGAACTGTTAAACGCCATAATTTATTTGGTGGATAGTAAAGTTATCGGACTATTGTGAAACAGGCGCTTATTCTATAGTATCTGTATCTTTGGTAATAAGATGATGATGCTGCCCTCGTATGCGGCAATTACTGATACAATAAAAAATCAATTGTGTTTCATTCGGATCCATGTTGAGATCCAAGAATGGGTTAACTATTTTTAGACCAACCTGTTTGGACACATTTTTTTATGATGATAAAAGTGCAACTATTAGGGTCAACAATATAACGTTTTATTGTCGTCCGACAACAATAAATTATCGTAAAAACATTATTTGTAGTAATTGTAATAAATTCTTGCATTTCACAGCGGACTCATCACAAGCATCAATGCGTTCAAAGTGAACGTTGCCGTGGGTGTGATCACGCTGCTGATCACCATCGGATTCATCACGTGCATTATCGCTGATGTCATGCTAATGGCCAAGGTGAGTTACTGACAGAGGCAAAGCTAAAAAAAAGTTGCGATTGATAAAGTCGAAATTAAAGACACAAAAGAGCATCTAAAGAAATCGTACGTCTAAACTGAGCGTCTGCGTGCTTCGGAAGGTATGGAAAAGTCGGTCCCGATTTTTAACATCTAGACAGCAGTCGTTAAGCCATGTCAGAGGCCTTCGGGCGGCTTGAACAACTCTACCAGTAAGCCTAGCACAGCAACGCAGCCAAACTTTATCTTACGGATTTTGTCACGTTCAGTCACTCTCTTTCTAATTTCATAAAATAATCATTGAAAATCTACATATCTCACAATTTGTCTGGTCACAGCTGGTTATACTAGACCTTAGAATGGCCACCAAACCACACGATAAGAAGAAGACTATCATCTGGTCTGGAGTACAACACCCCACCATAGTACAACATTTGCTTAGTTTGGGACCATACAGTTGGTGCATTTGTCTGGCCATATTTATTAAATTTATTAAGTAAAAAAGTCTAATAAATATAACATCACGACTTTTATCCCCATTCGGGGGTAGTTAGAGGCTTGAGTGACCATACACCACCACATTGTGGAGGTATTAAGCCAACTCAAAGCCCACGTTTCACCAGATAATCTGAACCCAACGTGACAGGTGGTGAACCTTGTCGCCGTGTATACAGGAAATGATGATTTATTAAGTATTATTTTTCATTCTAGGTGCACCGTATCTACCGGTCGACGGGCGCGTCCCTCGCTAAAGCGCAGGCGGAGTTCACCACGGAGATACTGCGCAACCAGCACGTGCAGACCGCCGCCTCCAACGCCGCCGCTGCCGCCGTCAACGCGCAAATCGCCAACGCGAACCGCTACTAGGAGATTATGAATTGTGAGTATCGACCTGTCGAACTAAATACATAAGAGACCAAAACTGTGGTAATATTTTCTGAATTAAGAACGTATATTGTGTTTGTATAGGTACTGCGTTCATTAGACTACATAGAAATGCGATGTATGTATATCGACGTGTAGTGTAATGTCATTTCAATACATTGAGGCCCGCCACATACATACGGAATTTCCGTACGGCATTCCGTTTCGAAATATCGAATCGGGGTTTCCGAACGCGATACGTCCATACATTTCGATGGATTTACTGCGTTCCGAACCTCCGATTCGATATTTCGAAACTGAATTCCGTATGCATGTGGCGGGCCCAAGTGTAACGATTTGTAGACGAATCCGCTTATCCGCATAAGAGACCTTCAGAACTTAAGAACAATCACAGCACACTCCTACATGGCGTGACTCGGCGACATTAGTTTAGTTGTATACCAACATAATCAGCACCATTGACCTGCCAAATCATACAAAGTGGCTTTGTTTATTACCCGAAATAGACGGTAATATTTACGGAGATAAGCTGCTTGCAGCTCTACGCTGGGTTGGAATGGGAAGATCACTTGTCCACCGAATTTTGACATCGCTTAGCACTTTATATAGATGTTAATCGCAATTTGTTTGAAACTAGACCTCATTGCAATAAAATACCGGCTATTCTATTCATTATCTTGTTTTGGATATCGATTAACAAATGCAAGATCTTTATCTTAAGAATACTAAAAGAACAGTTAAGAATACTTTCACTCGCGGCAATAGAGTTCAGTGTTGCACTAACAAACAATTTAAATTCTAGTACATGGTGTGACCATGTCCATTGAAAATGAGATAGGTCCTCTTGGACATCCTAAGTTCCTATTGGACGACACTAATAACCACAATTTTTTGTTATGTTTACTTATATTTTTCAGGTGTTTGTATTGAAGAGGAATATTTTGAATTTACACATCGGGAATGTACGCAATACGTTCATCAATCAAGATTACGTTAGACTTTATTGATAGTTAATGCAAATGTTTACATATTTTTCACGGACGTTTTATCGCGAATTATTGTTGTACTTCTATCATGCGTTCTACCTCAGGTACGGTCAAAACTATATCTCGGGGAACTGAATGTTTTGTTACTCATAGATATTTGTTACTTATGAAACGATTGCCCGCATTATCAATGACTTGATGTGATTGCGTTGAACGCTGTTATTTCCCAAGTATACAAACATCAAAGAAGTGTGAAAAAAGTAAGGTTTTTCGATAAATTGCCACTGTTGTTTAACACATAATAAACTAGGTAGTGACGGCCAAAATATCATATGGCTGTGTGAGAAACGTAATTTAAATAATTTATGTATTTGAACTTATTTATATTCTGAATTTATAATATTAGAATGTATAGTGCAACACAATAGTTTAAATCCAACACGAAATGTTAAATCATGCGAAATAAAACAAATTTAAACATCGGATTTAATTCACTTTACGAATTATTCATTAAACATTTCAGAATCATCGATACTTTATTATTTCTTGGCTAACCAATTTCTGTTTTCTTTCCTTTGTCGCACTGTACTTACTAAACAACATAGAACATTTGAAACAGTAATTATAATTGATATTTATTAAATTAAGCTATAATACCCACGATTTAGTTAATTGCTAGCTATAACGATTGATTTAAACAGATGTGAGCTTACGAATATGCTTTAAGACCTACGTACCTACTAACGAATTGTGGAGTCTTAATATAAATGTTCTACCAGGGTCATCATTGTAATGCATAATGTTCAATAACTCGCAGCTAAAAGTCATGGTAGACATGTTTCAAAGTGATTGTAAACTGCCTCAAGTCTTTTGAATATCTTATACAAGTTTTCGAGTTATTCAGTGATATATTGCTGAATAATATTAACGCAAACTAGTGTGTGTGCCATGACGGTAAGATTTATTAATAATAAAATCCATGTTGGTCAAAATTCTGTGCAAAAAAAAATATAATCTACTTCGGCAAGATGTACAAGAGTGCATTTCTGCATACCCCAATCTAGGAATATACGCGAAAATCATCATTTATTATATTGTACAAGTTGTTTCCATTCTTGATGTTAACATTCCAGAAGTTATCGTGTAAATATATTTGAATGTGTATTTAAAATTAGATGTATCAATGAATTTGAATATCTTTTGAAATTACGGACATTGATAAATTATTCGGATTTGTGTCATTTCATTAATAAAGCTATGTATTTGGACCATCTTAATTGTTAGTGTTTCCAAGTGTGACCCTCTTGCCCTGCGTTGAGACTATCTTTAGATGCACAAGACTTCGATCTTAGTATTTATCTTTGTATAAATAAAATAGAATAAGATGGTAAACTTTTAAGCATATAATTAACTAGTCAATCGACTAAACGGCTTTGGCAACAGACTTATTAGACCGCTTACAAAAATATGATAAACTTTGAACGTGACATCGCCCATTGTGGGGCGCTTATGACGTAGGTTATGCATAATCTGGGCCTAGTATAATGTAAATTATTTACCAGACCGTCCTTACCCCAGATACAATGGTAAGCGAAGGCGTAGATTATCTAAATGTTTAACTGTTTTGTAACGATTAAGTCATGTTATAAACTTATGATTAATAATAAATATAGTTTCCGAAAGATGCGTATTATTATGTCAACACCTGCCTGTTTAACCAACAATATTGAAAATCAAAAACACTCGCTTTTCTGTCAGATTTATTATTTACATAGTAAAGAACAAAATACAACATATCCTACAATTATTTCTTACACTATTTAACCACACATGCAGCTTCAGACATAACAGATATATCTGTTACCTAGCCCGACACATATATACCAACATAGGTATTAACCCTTGACGACGAACTCATCGCTTGGACGACTGGAAAATATACGACACGAAGTGGGGCTTGGTGACACGAATTGGTAACGCGAAAATGCACAACGTACACTGGCCGATCAATATAAAGAAATAAACTTGATTTGTATAGGGGTTTCATTATAGGTCGAAAAATCCAGATGGTATTATTTGTAGCGAGTATAATCAGCGACTGTAATCATTTTTTTATTCGTCGCGGCCGTTGTCGCCGGCACTGGTCAGCTTGTGGCACAGCACCAGCCTGTCGCGTGAAGTTGCGTCGCTAGAGTAATGGCTGGCGCAGACTGGGGACGGCAGGGCATGGCATTTTAATTCATATCAGTCGAATTAAATACTTATCCAATTGAAATAACGTCTATATTTCAATGCTCGGTGATCGACATCGGAGCATTTTCTCGTTTCAATGTCGATGACCGAGCATTGAAATATAGACTTAATTTCAATTGGATAAGTATTGAATTCGATTGATAAGTTATTAAAATGCCATGCTCTGTCGTCTCCATTCTGCGCCGGCCATTAGTGGCCAAGCACTCAATGTCAGATGCACTATGTTTGCGGCGTGTTGGCGTGCGCGTGCGCGCCGAGACGCGCGGGGTCCTGGCTGGGGTAGTGCAGCGCCAGCGGCGCGGGCGGCGGCGGGCCGGGCGGGCCGGGCGGGCCCGGCGGCAGCGGGCCGGGCAGGCCGGGCGGGCCGGGCAGCCCGGGCGGGCCCGGCGGCAGCATCCCGCCGCCCCACGCCGGCCACCCGCCGCCGCCGTAGTGGTGCAGGTTGAAGAAGTCGTTCGGACGGTTTGGCGGTGGCGGCATCTGGCGAATAATGACAGTTAAATAAATTAATAAATATCCTGGGACATTTTTTACACACGGCTACCTGATTCCAAAGTAAGCAGAGCTTGTATTATGGAAACCAGATAACTGATATTAATACATATACTTATATTTTGTTTGTAAATACTACATACTTAATATACATATAAACCCAGACTCGGGACATGCAGACATGTTCATGCACACAAATGCATTTTCCGGCTAGGAATCGAACCTACGACCTGCAGCGTGAAAGGCGCCACACACCAACCACGCCAACGGGCCCGTCGTATGCCGGGCCAGTTATATGGTCAATTTGAACATATTTATTACTGTTGCCTGACATCCTTATCCGCCTGCCTGTAATAAAAAAAAATTGTATTATCTGCCTGGCCATACCTGGGGTGGGAATGGATGCAGATAAGCTGGCGGCGGCGGCAATGTTCCCGGCAGCCCGGGTACCGGTTCCAGCATCGGTTCCATATCATTCTTCTCGTTGGCACCTTGGCGACCTATTATGATAAAAAAAGTTATCACAAACAATTATCAAAAGCATCACACCGTCACAAATTCCAGCGTATTCTAGATATGTACAACTAATTTTATGGACGACCTTATGCAGTCCTCACAAAGCGCACAACCAGTCCGGCAAATTTCTGATAGTATGCGGGGCCCAGTACGAAATGTACGCATGGATCGCCTTTCGGCGTTTTTCAGGCCGGCCGCACATTATTTAAAAAAATAGAAATTGGTTGCGAAATTAGTTTGCTGTGGTCTACCACAGCAAATCAATTTCGCAACCAATTTCAAGGCACCAAACTTCACCTTATTGTGAATAGTGTGGGTAAAAATATGTTCAGTATTGAAGGGTACCTTGAGATTTGCCCCACTTGATAGTGAGCCTCTTGCCTCCAATGACAAGTCTGTTGAATGTCTTCTCGGCCGCATGCTCGGCGGCACTCCTGGTGGTGTACTGAACAAAAGCACACTGTGCTCGCGGCACCAGAGTCAGAGACCTGTAACAAATAGCAATAAGTATCCACAACCTTTGCAATATTATTGAATTATGTAAATGGGCAATATTAGATAGTTTACTGTCAAACTCAAAATACTTCCATGCAGGCATACATAGGCCTGTACTGTAGGCCAACAAAACACAAATTATAAGAATGCTGCTGTTACTGAGCCAGCAAGAAAGTCAATAGTTACTATTTTGTTAGAATTTATATACTTCGAGAAATGATTGGTCATACAACTTCCCCTATTTCACCCTTCAAGTTTTATTTTCGTAAAAAAAAGTAGCCAATGTTCTTCTCCAAGATCATATCTCTATACCAAAATTCATCGAAATTGGTTCAGCGGTTTAGTAGTGAATATGTAACAGACACACTGAGTTACTTTCGCATTTATAATATTCGTAAGTATAGACTTTGTTCAAAGCCTAGAACATTTTCTGAAGCATCATAGCATGGCTTAGTTGGATACAATAACAAACTCACCTGATTTCACCATACTGATAGAAATGTCCCCTAAGCTCATCCTCACTGATATTGTCAGGCAAGTTCCCAATGTACAGTGTGGTGACAGTGTTGTCTTCGGGTGGCGGCAGGGCCGGCATGGCGGCCGCGCGACGCATCAGCTTCTCGGCAACAGGATCATTCACTCCGTAATATCTATGGAAATAATCAACATTGTAATAGGAACACAGGACTAGCCAAGTGCCCTGAGTACTCATTCTCATAGAAATTTTACAAAGAAGGTGCTCATGTGCAATTTCATGCTTAGTGAAATGCAGAGCCTAAACCCACCAGTTTAAGCTCTGCATTGTCATCTGCCAGTTGTAAATTGTGAAAATTATTTTGACAGATCACTCCAAGATTAATAAAAGACAACCTGTAGATAATAAAATTTCAGCAAATTCAAACTTTTAATTCAACGTTTTCTGGGGTTAAAATTAAGCAACCCCTAAATTATTTATGAGTACTTGGTTGTTTGTGATGATAATGCCATGCCATGTTGTGCTTCTAAATGCAGACTCAGTGGCCAAAGTAGTTTGGATGATAGGTATAATTGGTGATATTAATAGTATACAATACAAACCAAAGCATGGATGGAGTGTTTACCTGTCCTTAATATTCTGATCAGCTAATGGATCATCAGGATCTGTTGGCTTCTCGTGACGGTATGGACACTCCTCGCCACGTCTACACTCACCCTTCACCCAGAATGAGCACACATGAGGTCTGTTTCTCTTATAATATGGCGCTGTTCTCGCCAAACGCAACAGTAAGTCCGAAGCACCTTTAGACTTCAAAGCAGAGTTGCTAGGCTGGCTAGAATCAAACTTAGCCATCTGACTATCTAAATTCTGTATATAATATTCCTTATTCACTTCATTACGAGGTAGATCATCTTGTATTTTTAGTGCAGCATCCCTAACTTGTATTGGTAACCCGTATTCGAGGTCCAATAGGCAGGTTTGGCAAACATTCTTTAGTTTTGAGCAAGTTTGACATATTTCAGTTTTCTTGAAACGCATACGGGCTCCAGGACACCAGCGGAAGACGGTGAAAGGCCGTGCACATATTTTGCACTCTTTGCCATATTTTTCTTTTGTCTGTAAAGCAGAAACATGGTTCTTAGGACGATATCGAATGATTAGACTTATGAATAGTCGCAAAGAATCGAAACTTACCATTCGTATGTAGGGGTTATCTCCAAGACATGTTTGACACAATATTGGGAAGTCCTGCACAGAAAACGTGAAGTTAAACTATGAATAGAGCTCTAAGACTAAATTCTACATAATTAGAAATAACAATCTTACCGAATCCTCCCAATTTTGACGATTGTACGTGTTTGTTGATTTAGAAACAGCCATTCTGTCTGACCTTTTGTTCTACCTACTTTGGTAAATTATCTTGTACACAAAATGCAAATCTAACAATAGTATCACACGTATTACTTTTATTACAACTTTGCAATGAAATCGAAATCAAAAGATAGAAACGAAAGCATGAAAGAAAAAAGTTCAATCCATCAATGGAACGCCATTTTGACTTTACTGTATGCCACACACACACACAATTACAAAGCAAGCAGCCATAGACAGATCAGAGCAGTGCTGCCAGATCCGAAAGTTGAAATTATCGCATTTTCTTGTCCAAGTTATCGTTTTACTGTCGGTCATAGATTTATTATTAGCAGATACGAAGCTATTGTTTATGGTATACATATTTGATGTAAATATGGACCACATTAACGAAAACATATCTGTCTCATTCTTACTCGTGACAATTTAGCTATGTAAAACAGTACAGTATATGTCATATATTTCTTTTTTCTGGAAGTTTTTGGTTAGTTCCGTCAGTAAGCCGCCTCCCTGAGGGCCTTTTTGGACCGACATATTGGGTTGTCGGCTATGGTCGGGTCACTATGGTTAGTACTTCATCTGTCATGTCAGCGTGTTATACAAATTATTTTAAATTTTACGCTGAACTGTGTGTATTTTGTGACTCTTTATTATATTATTTAGGATTATTAAGGAAAAATCAATATAGTTTAGTGTTGCGTTAGGGCATGCAGTTCTGATTCTCTAAAGAATTTCGAAGGATTGTCATTTTTCAGGTTAGTTGTGTTATTTTCATATTTAAGTGTATTTATAGTGTGTGAAAATACCTTTCGTGTACATTATATTAATTTTTAATTGAGTTCCCGTCTATAATCGTACTCTCGAATTCATATTTTCAAATAAAATAGAACTAACAAATATTTGCTATGTTTACATAAAACCGTAGTGCTGTTCTTATAAGTTTTGTTTCAAAGTTATCGATACAAATTCTATTCACCTACACGTTGGGCCGCGCCGCCGTCACCCCGGGGTGACCACAAATAAATTATTTTTGTTTTGGAAGGTGCGTGACTGCGCCGCCTTAAATTTGTTTTATAATATTTGTCATCACTACTCACGAACATAAAGATGCGCGACAGAGATAACAAGTTGATTTATGGATAGTGAACATTTTAAATTAAATGTGGGATTTGCTAAAACGGCTTAAAGAAGTTAAAATAGAGTTTATTCAAAATCTCCCGATTTTGCAAGATTTTTAGCTGATAAATTTGTCGATTTTTAATTTTACGCTTTTGCTACACTGGGCAGTGGTAGGTAGGGATGATGGCCGTGTATGCATGAGGCTTTCCACACGTGCATATTTTCGTGGTAAAGTTGAGGCGCCAACAAGGCCGAGACATTGAAATTCTGGTGGTCTCTAACGTTAAATTGCGAACCCCGAAGAGTTGCCATGTGAAAATGACTTTACTTGAGCAGCAGCGTCACTCTGCACAACCATTTTAGAGGGAAGGGGGTGACTCGCTCCACAGAGCCATAAAATAACATAATAGTCATAAATAAAAACATAATTTTTTACTGCCTACCCCCGATTAACGTGATATTTGTGCTGCGGTCTCTTTCCCCCCTTCATGACACTTGACTGACCGACTCGTTTGGTACACTCGTCGTCGCGGTGCCTCCTGTGTCTAAAAACCTTAATCGCACGAAATCTACTCAATATTTTGTGTTGTGTGAACTGGATAAACCCAAGTGAGTGCTCTAGTGATGTGCCAGCGCAGAAGAACCTGACGATCCAGCCATACCACCCTGGAAATGCACCCGCCTCCATCGTATCGTTAATGTACACGCTTCACATTGACCTGAGCCTTACAGATTTGTCTCCCCCCTTTTTTGCCTTATTTGATTTAGCCCAGCATAGCTGAACCCACAGATTAGAGAAGTTGACAGATGTAGTCTTGGCAACAAACGAAGTGAAGCCAGGTAGCATTATATGTGTGCGTGACAACTAGGAGCGGCACTAGGGAAACATACATTTGTGTGCGTGTAAAGTTGTGTAGTTATAGGGCGAGATTGTATTCGCTTTTTTGTTTTGTATTTGCTTTGGTGGCTTCACTTTCGTGTTCTATGCGCTCCATCTGTAGCTCCTAAATCTGTGGCTGAACCTACCTAATCAGGACCCAGCACTTTTCCCGCGACATGATCGAGTATATCGATATGGATACTATCGACTAACTAAAAGTACAACACTTTTTGCTGTGCGCCATTTTGGACGGTCGTGTGCTCGGGTTTGGCTACAGATGACGTCACATAGGGCTCGTCCTTTCTCTCTTAGGTCATTGCTGTCGGTTCACAGCTATTGACGTTCCTTATTTTATTTATGTAAAACGCAAAGTCAGCCTTTAAACTTGGCCTTTCAGACCATGAACTGTGGATTAGGCTTTATTTTACAGCCTACATAAATAAATAAGTTAAATGTCAGAATTATCGTGCATCCTCATTTTGCGAGGATTTCAGCCATATTTCTTTATAATGCAAATTAAAATAAAATACTTTATTGCCACCAAGTCGGCGCAGCGGCACTGTTGCAGTTTTCTCTATTTTTCTGAGCTCACCATAAAATTAGTAACAATTTTGGTGACACTTACAGACAGATAATGCCATAATTATGGCCAGCCCAATCTCGTCCACATCAGTAATTTCGAGTAATGAAGCATGCTGTGCTTCATTGCTCGTTGGCAAACCTTGAGTTTGTATTTCTTTCATTTTATGAAAATTCGTATGTGGTAAAGGGAACGCTCAATCTCGTAAAGATACGAAAAATCTCATACGTCTGGCAACCCTGCCACAGACTTGTATTGTAAGGACGCTTTTCACGTATGATTGATTCATAGAATTGACCCATGGCCATAGCCATAGACACTTATAATTTCTTTGGCACGCATCTGTACCTACTGTCACTGTCATGTCAGATGAGATTTGTCACTTCACTGTCACTATCCGTGTCGTCAAACCGTGTTTGACAACAAATCTGCTGAAAAATAATTTTCAAAAAGAAAAAATTGTACTATTCCAGTTAGGTGTAATTCGTGATATTAGCTTTTTATAGTGTATTCTATAGTATCTCAATAAATTATGTCTATAACAACGCTGGTAAGACACAGACTTTTATATCTTTTGTATTTACAAAACAGACCGGCAAAATTTAATGGGTTTTATTTTCTAGTACTATTTGCAATTGAAAAAGGAGAATGCTCACGAAGACTCTATCTGGTGTTGCGGCTGGAGTAAAATAAATAACGAGAAACCCAAGGAACCCGAAGATGAAAACAATGAAATGATACAGTAAGTTTTCTAACCTAAAATAGTAACCTTTTGGTGGTTACCATCTGGGTTAACTAAGGCCAACCAACCCAATAAGAACTTAGGCTTGAGATACATTTCATATGTACTATAGAAATGAAATACATTTGCATACACCACAAGAAGGCTACAGAACAAACAATGAAGACAGTAAAGCTCACAATCATAACAGAATTAGGTCCATTATTCATTGCAAAGACCAAGTGAACTGTCCCTTAAGTTTTGATATCCATGTCACTTGGTTACTGTTATTTCCAGAGATTCAAATTCTCAGCCGGAATCAGAGAACTACATAATAACTGGTGGATTGGATGATTTAATAAAAATATGGCAATTGGACAATGGGAAATTGGAGGAGAGGCACCAGTTGGAGGGGCATTCACTCGGAGTCATCTCAGTTGCTGTCAGTCCTGATGGGAAAAGTGAGTATTTGACACCTGCTTCAAAACTGAAAAAAATCATATGAAATCTTAATAAATAAATGACTTTTTTCATGATGAAATTCTTATAAACAAACATTCGATCAGCATTTTGTAATACAAAACAGTGAACATCTTCTGTTGATTGAATTTTATTTCTGTAATGTGTATGGTAGTCTAGGTGTAGGTACCTAGAATACCATACACTTTACATAGTATGGTTGCCTTACACACTGGTAACATTTCCAATTTAAGCTGACCTCTCTTTATTATAGACACCCGTAATTAAATTAACTCAGCTTATGTTGGAAATGTTACCATGGATGTACATAAAATGTTACATTTTTTACTCTAACATGAAAAACTATAGTGGATAATAACTAATGCAAAATATTCTTTATTATTTCAGCACTAGCCAGCAGTTCTCAGGATAGTACACTAATCCTGTATGACATTGCATCAGGAGAGAAGATCAAATCGATGGAAACTGGTCCCACAGATGTGTGGACACTAGACTTCTCCCCAGATGGCAAGCACATCATATCGGGAAGCAATGCCGGCAAGATATTGATCTTCAGTGTGGAGAGCGGGAAACAGGAGCAAACTTTGGACACAAGGGGGAAATTCACATTGAGTGTTGCTTATGTAAGGGGAATTTATTATTTGATTATATTGCACTTGTGATTGATCACAGTAATGATATTCATAATAGTAAAGTGATCAAACTCACATTACTATGAAGTCTCACATCGCACTTGAATGCATAGACAGATTGAGATATAGCAAATTTTCTGTGTTTCTACAGTACTGGGGGCCAATCGCGCTATATTCCAACGTCATTACTGTTCAAAACGAAATCAATTTTTGGTTTAGTTTGGTTTTTCGCAGATGAAAAACCAATCGCACTTATTGCACTTTTTAATTGCTGTCAAAAAAATCTAATAGCGATAGGCAATTCTGAAATTTTCATCGAACATTCCCCAAGGTATCTTCCGCAAAAATCTGAATAGTTTCCGTTAAAATGTTTAGTGCAATACAAAATGTGCCTAACGTAAAGTTTTTGGCATTGGGCGTCTCTTCATTGGCCGGGTCGGCACTAATACAAAATTAGCGCGATTATAATTATAGTCTAACTAATGGAATGTTGTTTAAATTTCAGAGTCCAGATGGCAAGTACATCGCAAGCGGCGCCCTAGACGGCATTATCAACATATTCGACGTCGCACAAGGCAAGCTAGTGCACACACTGGAAGGCCACGCAATGCCTATCAGAAGCCTGTGTTTCTCTCCTGACTCCCAGTTACTGCTCACAGGATCTGATGATGGCCATATGAAGCTTTATGATGTGTAGGTTATTTACAAGTTTTAACTACTGCAAAGCTCAGCTTATTATTTTATAATTAAGCCAGGCCGTACCCGTAAGGTGATTACAATGCGACGGCGATTTATCATCAGGTTTTTGCCTATGTGATGTTGACTACATATTATATTCACTTGTGGCTTCCATTGTAGTAGCGCCATATGCTATAGGGGTTTTAACGTAATTGCAATCATGTCGCGATCCGGCAGTAGAATTTAAGAAAAAATATGTTAAATGACAATTTGTAAGTGCCCCGTAGTCCTAAACAAAATAAACACTGACTATTGACTTACTTGTACAAAATATGTCTATGAACCACAACCTAAAGATTGCAATAAGTGGATTATCCATAGATTAATTTTCCAATTCTATTTTTAGGGTTCACGCAAACTTGGCTGGAACTCTGTCAGGACACGCGTCATGGGTTCTGTCGGTCGCATTCTCTCCCGACGGCAAGAGATTCGTGTCCGGCAGTGCTGATCGGACGGTACGCGTGTGGGATTTAGATAGTATGCAGTGCCAGCATGTTTTCAAAGAACACAATGACCAAGTAAGTTAACATTACGTAAATATGTCCCTGTGGTCTATAATATACATTCACACGCTTCATTAAACCTGTAAGAAGTAGGTGCAGAAATAAAGAGATAACGAGATTCAAACTTAATGCTGGCTGTGAAGTGCGATGCGAGCGCGGCTACGCGCAGGTAGGCTACACACTCACTCCCTAGCCCTCGCCCTCCCTAGCCCTAGAGGTGAGGACCTCTTAGGCCCGTCACATACATACGGAATTTCCGTACGGAATTCCCTTTCGAAATATCGAATCGGGGATTCCGAACGCAGTAAATCCATCCAAATGTATGGACGTATCGCGTTCGGAAACCCCGATTCGATATATCGAAAGGGAATTCAGTATGTATGTGGCGGGCCTTACAACGCCCGCGCGCACCTAATTTGCTATTGCGCAGCGACTCGCGCATAACTTCACAGCCGCTAATAAGATTGAATAGGTACATCTAGGCATCTGTACCATTATTTTGAATAGTTCTGCAGGCAGTATAACGTAATATTTTTTTTACAGGTATGGGGTGTGAAATTTAACGCTGAAAGCAATAAAATTATGTCCGTATCAGAAGACAAAAGTTTAAATATTTATGACTGTCCGTTATAATTATTAATATACGTAATGTATTAACCATAAGATTAACAATAAAATGCTATTAATCTTTAAAATTATCTTTTATTGGTTCTCATACTTGGGATCGAAGATTTTCAGAAAGAGGCAGATAGTAGGGATGGCGATCTGAGATCGATTAATCGAGGAATCGATTTTTCGGGCCAAATAAATGGATTTTTTAATGCGATATGTAGTACTGAATCGATTTAGTGAATCGATATTTCACCCTTGAATATCGGCATTAGATTTTTTCTGTTTTGGTAATAACCATTAACCTGGCGAAATTCATAGTACAATAAAAAATAAATCCAAGAAGATATATTATTTTCCATAAATCGACTGTTTCGCTTTTTTGTCTCTTTCGCGCAAGCACTAACAATCGGTGCGAATAAATGCGCGATACTCAACTTCAAGGTCACGCGCGTCTGATACTTTGATATGGTAATAAAAATATTTGTTATTATCGAATTACCTGATTTTACTGATAAGAGGTAGTTTATTATGGTATCTTTCTTGTTTTTTAATAAAATGGATTTATATTTACATTGTAAATGCAAACTTGAAAAAAAAACTATTTTTCAGAAATCGATTTTTTAGACCTCGATTTTTTGTGAATCGATTCATCAGGTTACGATTCGAATCGATTCAAAAATCGATCTTTATCGGAGAAAATCGCCATCCGTAGCAGATAGACCATGCGCAACAAATGTAAAGTTGCCAGATATTGAGAAACGAACTCCCACAATATTTTCGATTGTTCTCAAGAGTGTCACAAATTGGGAATGTTCTTTCGCAATATAGGTAATTAATTAGCATTTATTTGGATAGAATAATGGTTATCAAATAAATTATAACAGAATAAAAGATAAATAAAATACACCTAAAAAGAATGAAAGAAAATCATTTATGGTATATAGTCGAGTTCAGCTTACCATTACAAAAGGAAAAATTTATACAAAAAAAAGTAGTGTGGGCTGTGCGAGACTAAAAATGGCTCTTATCGCAGCGTATGCTGTAGCCTACAGCGCTAGATTTCAAATGAGACCAGAAACATAAATGAAGTCACGGACATCCTATGTGAGAACGGAAGGACAGGAACTAAGATTAAATTAGGTACATACCTAGGGGTTGAAGTGATAAAAGAGGCGATTCAAATCGAAATTAACTACATTTTTTTACACATCATTCAATACATATCTCTGCATTGTCACTTAAGGATACTGTAACATTAAAGATTCGCCGCAACCCGATTGATGTGTACGATACTCAAGCCGTGCCACAAGCGTATATGGCATGGTTGGGATTAATAATTTGTCTGCCTGTTCTCTATAAGTATATGTTTAGGTACTTATATAATTATATTTTATAGAAAAACATAAATAATCCAAAATATTTATTACAATAATCAGTAACACACATATATATTAACTAGGAGTTTTCCTAGACATATCTAAGCTAAACACGCGGGGTTGTTTCACTAACATCTATTCACTCATTTACACCGCGCGACCTTCAGAATCACTAGATTATTCAATCCGTTTACGAGGTCTTCTGACCGAATAGCAGTCCAGATGGGTTATAAAAAATAAGAGTCGCCACCTCCATCAGTTCTTTCCGTGCGTTCACGAAGGTCTGGAAAAGTGGCTGGAGGTGGACCACTGTATTGCTCAATTTCTTACGGGACATGGCAACTTTAGGAGCAAATTATTATATTTCGAATTAGTTCATTCTCTTCTCATATCTCTCTCGCAATTTATAATTTTTATCTTTTAAGTCCTTTATAATATTCTTTAGTGAAGCATTCTTTTTTTCTAGTCGCCGATTTTGTTGTTGTAATGTTTTTAATTTTCGTTTAGTAGCAGCTCGTAACAATTTACTTTTTCTTAAATCTTTTCTCAATTGGCTTTTGCTGGGTGTATCAAAAATAGAGTCCAGGTCCGAATCTCTAATTTCAGGTCCTACATCATTATCTATAATGGATTTTATAGGGGTAACGGGTAGTTGATTAACTTCGAGTAAGTTTGAAGGGCCAGCTTGGTCTTCTAAAGCTATTGTGCCCTCAACAACACTAGATTTTTCCGGTACTGGTGGCAACTCGCATAAATTCTGCGTCGGTTTTGATGTTTTTTTAATCAACCGACGACCTTTTTCGGTAAAGTATACATCATTCTCTTTAAAATGCAATGAGCATACAACACAATATTTTGAAGGCAGCCAATCATTATCTTGCCTGCTTTGACGTATAATACTAACCCATTCATCGCGTAGATCTAAATCCGTCGGTAATCTGCAAAAATATAATTCAAATAATTTTATTTAGATGAGTAGGTATCTATGTTTTCTAAAAGGATTGAGGTGTTATACTAAAACTTTTATACTAATAAAACGCAAATTTTACTCACAAAAACTTTATAATTAATATATGATTGTGAACCAGGGTATCGAATTGCCGATATTGGTAGGGGCGGCAAAATTGTAATAGCCTACTGGCGGCAAATGTGTAAAGCTGCCTCTGTAGTCTGTACATGCCTAGTGGACACAGACTATACGTAACTACAATAGTTCCTGGGTTACAGCTTTTCGAATATTTTTGTGACAACTTCCTTGCGGCCTTAGAACACATAAAATGGCTTAGGAACCAGTGTAAACATCATTCAGGAGAAGAAACAACTAAACAATAACTATAATACTACTATTCAAGAAATAATTTGTGACAATTTTAAATAGCTTTTGAGATATTTCAGTTATTCAAAATTGGCGGATTTTTTAATAACCCTCAGTTATTATTTCGAACTTTTGAGACATCCTGTATAGTATACATAAATATTTCCGTATATAAATGTATAAATTAATCGATCTTCCTACGCCCTATGCACATTTCCCTAATTCAAGGAAACTTATTTCGATGTAAACTGGCAACACCAACCAATTACTGTCAATATTTTGTGTTTTCGTTTCGTTAGTAGGAGTATTTTTTTTCTATGGTTCCGAGTTAGCCGTAATAAAACGTGGGTAAATAATTTACAAAAATATTCAATAAACAAAAGTTACCTGTGAAAAGATATTCCATCTTCTTTTTTTTGATTTTGTGAACAAGTTTTACATTTTTTTATCACGCAAGACGGCATATTTTAATAGACAACTAATCCCGTTTGACGTGTCAGCACTGTGACGCGTAGTTTAGTACTGACGCGAAATTGTATTCGCTTTTGTATTTGTATTTGCTATGGTGGCCACAATCTCATGTTCTACGCAGTCCATCTGTATTTTTCTGAAATCTGTGGGTATAACTAAGATTTTTTTTACAATCAGACCCTATTTTCGTGCAAGAACCTTTACAAATGTGGCGCCACCAGCGTAAAGCGCATTTTTTCATTTTTCAGAGAATTTTTTAGACGAAGTTACGGCTGTCATCGAATGTCACATTGAAATCGTCCATCGCTGGGTCGTTCCATTCCACAATTGAGTTATTTGTATCATAACTTTTATATATTTGTTTCTTTCCCATATACGACAACTGAATATGTTGGTCTCTT
Organism: Drymonia ruficornis; assembly: GCA_947859195.1. NCBI lineage: Eukaryota > Metazoa > Arthropoda > Insecta > Lepidoptera > Notodontidae > Drymonia > Drymonia ruficornis. Next base: position 3,269,447 of record OX401921.1, read on the forward strand.
TCTAGTGGGTATATTGCTGATTTGATTTGTTGGTCTTTTTTTGGTTAGGTGTTGTTTTGTTTGTTTTCATTGAAGAAATTAATGAAGAAAAGATAATAAATTACTAGAATTTTGTTTGATGTATATTATGCGATTAGGTATTCTTTAAAGGAAGCAACATACTACAATGCCAGCCAGTACCGTGGTAAGTAATGAAATGATTTTTTAATTGGCCTTTTTTTAATCAGTCAGTATTTTCCTTTTATTAAAACTTTCTTCAGTATTCCATCTTATTGAAAAAAGAAAACGCTCACGATGATCCAATATACTGTTGTTCGTGGGTCAGCTATAACACACAAGGCGATTCCAAGTAAGTTTTTAATTTAACAGATATAAAATAAAAACATCTGGTAATAAATAATAATTTGGAAACAATGCTGTAAATATTATGTATGTTTACAGAAATGCGTCAGTAGATTTCATAGCAACTGGTGGTCTAGACGGCCTCGTGAAAGTGTGGACACTGAAAGATGGCCGGCTCGAGTTGATCCACACATTGGAGGGGCACTCACTGGCAGTGGTGTCTGTTGTTTTCAGTCCTGATATACAGAGTAGGTCGCTTTTCCCTAGCCATCATAACAAGTAATAGCGAGATATTTTCATTTAAATTGAAATGGTTGATGTTGCATTTGAAATCAATCGATATTAGGAATTCACACCCAAAATTAGGTAGAATAGCTTGATTTAAAAACCTTATTTAATCATATAATAATAATACATGAATTAACCATAATTTCTACCTTGCCTGTAATTTTCCATAAATCCATAGGTACCATAAATCTAGCTTGCATGGAATTTTTATTTTCAGTTAATTCACATAATTTAACTATCCAGTGTTACCAGTATACAATATTGTAATGTATTTCGTAAAGTTCCATATCTCAAAACGAAAAGAAATTCCTTATAGGATCAGCAGGTCTTTGGGTAACTCACAAATCCATCTCTGTATTGCCAGTGCACAATAATTTCATGCAGTTTTTTTTAGTAATAGCAAGTACCTCATTAGACTCAACTCTCATCTTCTGGGACCTGAACTCTGGTAAAAAGTACAAGGAGATCCAGACGGGTGCTACTGATGTTTGGAAGGTGGCGTTCTCGCCGGAAGGCGAGCAGGTGGCGACCAGCGGGCACAGCGGCAGAGTCTTCATATACAATGTTGTTAATGGAACGCTTGATAAAGTTTTGGACACTAGAGGAAAATTTAGTATGAGTGTTGCTTGGGTGAGTGTTCTTTCATGTTAACCCCATCCCCCCTTTACTCCCCCTATCCCACTCCCCTTCGGGTTGGCAACATTTGAGCGATGCCTTTGGTATTGCTACCATCTTTAGACTATGGTAACTGCTTAACATCGGTCAAGCCATACGCTTAGAGTATGTACTAGAGTGTTAACTCTGGCTTACCACATATTTTTTAAATAAAATAATTTTTTTTCTCCTAAATAGTGCTGTTTTTCTTTCTTCCTATGAAGATATAATATTAATAAAATTATACTCTTTTTTCTGTACAAAAAGTTGATTATTTAATGACATATATTTTGTTAACAGAGTCCAGACGGTAAATATATAGCGACTGGCTCAACAGACGGCATAGTGTGGATCATGGACGTAGCTCAAGGGAAAGTGCTCCACACTATGGAAGCACACTCGCAGCCAATCAGAAGCGTCGCCTTCTCGCCCAATAACAAACGCATAGCAACCGCATCCAATGACGGCCATGTTAAGATCTATGATGTGTAAGCAACAAACTATTTTTTAAAAATATTTGTGTCTAAGTATGGAGGCTTTGAGTTATGGTAGGAGATGGACCTTTGCCCAGCTGTGGGATTCAATAGTCTTCTTGTGGCCCGCCCACTACCACTTCAGCCTACTAATGCGTAGGGCTATAAATATCTATCTCAAAGTTGAGATCGAGCTTAAGATGCAGTTTTGACGTTTAATGTATGGAATATCTGTCAAAAACTGTATCTCAATTTGGATCTCAATCTTGAGATCGATTTATTAATCGCCGTAAATTGAGTTTGACGTTATAAAGTAAAATTTATATTTATTTATACAGTGCTAGTGCGAATTTGCAACATACTCTGGACCTCAAATGCTGGGTGTTGAACGTGTGTTTCTCCCCGGACGGCTCGCGCGTGGCCGCCGCCGCCGCGGACGGCAGCGTGCGCGTCGCGCTGCTCGACGGCCTCACCGTGCTTAACACATTCAAAGAACACACTGATATTGTACGTACTATTACATATTTTTACACAATCTCACTTTTTAGGGTTCCGTACCTCAAAAGGAAAAACGGAACCCTTATACTATAAGGCTTATAGGATCACTTTGTTGTCCGTCTGTCTGGTCTGGTCGCGCACCCTGAGGCCTGAGGGTTCCGTAAATTTTTTTGCCTGTTTTCGGAACAATACATATAATTACAACGCCTAAGTTTGTATTGTTCCGAAAACAGGCAACATTTTTACGGAACTCGCGGGGCCTGAGTCCTACTCGCACTTGTCCGGTTTTTACAGGACTGATGTAGCAAACAAGCGTACGGCCCGCCTATGCTAAGTAGTTACCGTCGTCTTTAGATAGATGCTTGCAATACCAAAAGCATTGCTCGCACGTTGCCGACCTGAAGGGGAGTGGGACGGAGGCTGGAGAAGGGGGGGGAGCTTCCGGCTCTCATTCATCGTACGTAACGCTGCTGTAATAGCTGCTTTACGCCGATCTTCTGTGAGAGGGTGGTACTACCCCGGTCGTGCCAGCCCGTATTTGAGTTGAGTCTATTGGCTACAGCTTGGCTCTAACACCTTCAAAACTCATTTGTAATTTAAGTTAGAACCAGTTTCATTTCAGTAGCGTCGTGAATGAATTGCCTAATTCATTGGATAGATTTTACACTTATATTAAAACGCCGACCGCGACGCCGGTCGCTTTCACTTATAAGGCTCGGTGCACGCTGCTTCGTCGCTCAGTCGCAGCCCAACCGTCCTGAGGATGCCTCGTTTAGAGACGAAACACGTGTCGAATTTATTTTAGATTCGCTTTGTCTGCGGAGAATTGCTAATTGTTAGGGTCGTTGACTCATGACAGACATACTCTCGACTGATAGGGAGTTCGGTCTTGTTGGCCTCTTCTATTATCGATCAATTAATTTGGTTTATAATTTTGCAGGTTGACAATTCCGAGGGTGAGTGGTCCCTCTATAATTGTTTATATTAAAATGTTAAAAATTCAAAAGAAAATACATAAAATATTTGCACGAACGTAAATACATACTGGGCTGTATCACTGTGTACTGTTCACTACTGCACAAAAAACGAGCCGAGCGAGAGGCCCCAGTTGGGACCGTGTCCCTCTCATTTCGAGTTGCCATGCCAAAATAATATTATCGTTGGGTAGTGATTGTTAGTTTTTAAATCAAGCAAATAAATTAATTTAGTATTTATCGTGACTATTGTTAATATGATAAAACAATAGTCACGATAAATAATAAATTAATTTATTTGCTTGATTTAAAAACTAGCAATCACTACCCAACGATAATATTATTTTGGCATGGCAACTCGAAATGAGAGGGACACGGTCCCAACTAGGGCCTCTCGCTCGGCTCGTTTTTCTGTCTAAGAATTGTCAAGGTATAATAGACCTTAAGCCAGCAGAATAAAGTTGAATTTCTTCTTAACCAAAAACTCAACTTGTCTATCCTCTATTAAAAGATCCTTGAATATTTGTTCTCAGGTATGGGGTATTCAGTTCAATAGTACCGGAACCAAGCTGTTGTCAGTGTCCAAAGACAAATGTATGAACGTTTACGAATGTCCATTACCACCAAAGCAAGAGAAAAAGCCGGCGTACATAGTAGTATAACTATTGTACATATGTACTAACACTATATTATTAATGTTTAAACGAGTAGTTACTTTTATATAAATAAAGAATTATGTTACTTATTTAGCTGGAATTGATTTTTATTTAGCTAATTACATAAACCCAATACATCAACCCCTTCCTTAGCTACCCCTTTAACTAGAAAATTGAATCCAAACTCAATAATGGATCGAATTTATAATTATTATTGAGGACCAAAACAAGGCCATTTCCAATAAAAAAATAGCAATTTCAAATTATAACGAGGTATATTTTCTCAGTAATCGTTTTGGCTTAAATGCCTACGGTTTTGCGGGCGCCACCGAATTGAAACACGTAAGGTACCTACTACTCCACCAAGCCAACTAGACACTGGTATAAATATCAAATATAATAAGTTAATGATTCCGCGGTCCGTCCACAACGTAGTAAGCCTTGGCCATTGCCTGCGTACTCCTGTGGCAGTAACTCCCACTACGTGGTGGTAGGACCGCGGTATCATAGACTTATTATGCTTTGATATTTATACCCGAGTATCTAGTTGGCTTGTTGGAGGAGTACCATAAGATTACCAATTTTCTACGTCATGACCTATATTGACGCGGCTGCTCAAGCTTGTGGACGCAGCCATTAAAGCGACTGTGTTCTTAATGTACCATACTTTTTTTTTTTTTTATTTAGCACTGCGTTGGCAAAAAAGCGTACGGCCCGCCTTATGTTAAACAGTTACCGTAGCTTATAGATGCTCACAGTACCAAAGGCATTGCTCGCACATTGCCGACCTGACAGGGAGTGGGATGGAGGGAGGGGGAGGGGGGGTGGGCTTTCGGCTCTCTCACTCATCGTACGAAACGCAGCTGTAATAGCAGCTTTACGCCAATCTTCTGTGAGAGGGTGTTACTACCCCGGTCGAGCCAGCCCGTTTATGAACTGCAGTCAATTGGCTACAGCTTGGATCTACCACCTTAATTGGTGTTGACTGTACTAATATAAATAATTTGGTATTGACTGTACCTACCTGTACTACCTAAATAGGTATCTCGTGGAGGTACTGTAGCAAGGGCTCTTCGCTGTCCCCTACGCTAAGCCGGTGTCTGGCGCGAGACTTGATTAATTTTTGGCGGTAAGAGGATTGCGCCCACCCTATTACGGTCTTTGCCTAGGATTTGCACACAGATGTAAGTAGGTGAGCGAAACATACCCTTTGGGAAGCCCCGATTAACTGTGGTTAGGTTTAACTAAGATCAGTTTGATTTTGTAAAATTGTAAGTGACGAACGAAAATTGTTTAACGTTTAGATTCGACGACGACGAAGACGCCAAACAAGTTTCGTTCGTAAGAAATGTCGGAATGAATGAGAAACGTAGTAGGAAATACGGGAAATTTCGTCCGAAATTCCGTTTCCGTTTGTAAAAGAGTAGGCCCTCTGATGTGTGAATCGCTGGGCATAAGTTTTGTGATTGCTATATTAGAAGGTACTTATAAGAAACTTATTAGGACTTTAAATTCAGTTTTCTCGTTTAAGTAACTACTACCTATCCTACTACACAATTTATTCTTGCAAACTGAAAGTGTGCTGAAGTTGTCTTTAGTAGCTTCAGGTTACTTATTTTGCACTATCAGTTACCTGAGTCATTCACAAGCAGTGACCAAATTCGGGACCCTTATTTTCATAATTCACCGACTTGTTGTCAAGCATTCCACATAAAAGGAAGGAACATTTATCAAAAATATTTGCACCGGCATCGAACCAATTGGTATCGGCTTAATTTGCGGCGAATTATGCCGTGGGCCCGTCGGGAAATCAACTTTACATTCAATTTGCCGACGGTGCACAGATAAAAAGCAATCTCTTCCCTTCACCTGCCGTGGTGTGGCTACCCCACTGGTTATGGCTATAGAATGGCGGTAGAATCTATAATAAGCTGTCTCTATTTGTATATAAGCGATTTCGGTCAAATTACGAGAAGGGAGGTGTAAGACGACGGGCCCGTTAGCGTGGTTGGCGCGGAGGCGACATTCACGCTGCAGGTCGTAGGTTCGATTCCTACCCGTGACATGCATTTGTGTGCATGAACATGTCTGTATGTCCGGAGTCTGGGTGTATATGTATATTAAGTATGTATTTATTACTAAGTATGTATTACAAATAAAAAAGTAGTATATGTAGTAATATCAGTTATCTGGTTTCCATAGTACAAGCTCTGCTTAGTTTGGGATCAGGTAGCCGTGTGTAAAAAATGTCCCAGGATATTATTATTATTATAGGTTTAAAAATGTTGGTTGTTGTTTAAATGAGATCCCTAAACCTTATGACCATATTTCTTACCTATACCTACAATTGACCGTTTTAGAGGTGGAACTTGGTCAACCCATACTTAATAAATTTCCACATTGATTTATAACCTACTCATGGTGGGAGTCTGGTAGCGTTTAGCCACTGGAAAACCACTGGTCTCTAATTATCTTCATGAATTTTTCATTATAAATCGTAAATTCTTTGCCGTCGACATGTCCTTGGCCGTCTGTTAGCGGTCCTCTGGCCTCGCTATGGTTAATTGTTAGCGGACTCGAGTGCCTGGAATCACTAACCTGGAAGTTTTAACGTTGTACAGTGTTCCATATAAGTTATTCCCATATATTATTTGGCTCGCGATACTAATAGGCGGTTGACAAGGTATTGTGCGGTGCACACACGAGCGGCCGCCGGGCGGAGGTATCGATGTCGTAATCACGGCCGCGCCGCCGGCACCGCCATTCAATGAGATGAAATCACTATGCGGCGTATGAATAATTCAGGTGCGGTCCAACTCGACCCCCCTTCCCCCACTATCCGCCTCTCCAGGTAATAGCTACCGATATCGATAGAAAGTTGACAGATTTTACAGTCATACCACCTAAGCCCTACTTTTACGATAGTTTTCTAATAATTGAAAACATTAATGACCAATTTCTTCATCTTTAGACTGCGTGACACGTTAAATATAGATCTAAATTTTTTAACTATAGCACATTGAGCCGTAAATTATTACATAACTGCTGGGTCTCGCTCATAAAAATACTGCGTTCAGTTCATAAGTTTATTATCACATTAGCAACTATTATTTCAATAAATTAAATAGCTCTCTTAATAACTAAGCAACGATTTAGTGGTGGTAAGAGATGATGGGAGAAGAGTAAGTGACGTGAGCGAGGGGCGCGGCGGCGTAGGCGACCTTGGCTACGGGAGCAGCGTAGGCGACCTTGGCTACGGGAGCGGCGTAGGCGACAGGAGCGGCGTAGGCGACGGGAGCGGCGGCATAGGCGACCTTGGCTACGGGAGCCGCGTAGGCGATCTTGGCGACAGGAGCGGCAGCGTAGGCGATCTTGGCGGGTGCGGGAGCGGCGACAGGGGTGCCCTCGTAGCGCACGTTGGCGTTGAATCCGTGCTCGTGGTCGGCGGTGTACTCGACGATGCGGTGCACGCCGTCGGGCTGCACGAGCGAGTACGAGCCGTGCACGGCGTCGCCGGCGCGGGCCTCCCTCTGCTCCTTGATGTCACCGCTGTGGCTGTCGTGCACGGAGTACGCGAACTCGTAGTGCGCGGGTGCCTCGGGCTCAGCGTACGCCAGCTTGGCGACGGGCACCAAGGGCACGGCGGAAGCGGCCACAGCCAGGGAGAGGAACACGACGAACTGTAATTTAATTATGGATTAGAAATGGTATTACCTATTTACATTGATTTGTTTAGACTCCCCGTTTTTTTTTATTTATTCAAGCTTTTTACCTACTGCTAACTTGGCTATCATAGGAACTTTAACTTATATGTAAATTACTTATAGGACACAATAATCGAATAAACTAAAAACTATATTATGTTTAGATGATTTGAACTCACTTTAGCCACCATTGTTGATGATTGTTTGTGTTGTTTTGGGTGTCGACGATTGACTATGATACTGTATGAACTGATACAGTTTTTATACACGATTTGTCGCCTACAAGTAGACCTGTTGGAGAGACGCGGTTCGCCCGCGGCGGACTAATTAAGCTACAATGATTGAGAGGTGAAGGCCGACTCGCGACACTGCTGGCTGAGCCGAATTATATGATACGACATAGAGATTAGCACCTTGCCGTACATAGTCCGTACTAGCGACCTTAGTTGGAATGCGAGTTACCTAACTGCGTTTTAACTGTTGCAGGTTTAAATATTATGTGACCTTAGACAGGCACTTAGAATCCCTACTGAAATAGGTATTTAGACTGAGACCTATTTATAGAAAGAAAGTACTTGCCCTTTAATCCGTCTTGTAGATTTTAAACATTTATAGAATGCATTATTATGCTAGCGTGCCTAATAGCTCAGATTTAGAACGCCAATAAAAAGTAGGAATGTTCCTATTAATAAATGTATGTTCAAAGTTAGGTGTAGGTTGATACTTGAGCACTTAAATGTTTAAAAAACAAGTATAGATAAGTACCTATAGGTCCGATACGTATAGTTATCAAAATATTGTAGGTATAATATTTTGTAGTTATGTCATCATCTAGATCGGCCAGATTGCAACTGTGTGACCTTAGCCGATTCGCAGCGGTCCTCGTACTACAAGTATCAAACAAGTCTACATCTACATGTAACGATTAAATGTTGTGTATAAAAAGCGTAGTGCGTTAATCAGTTTCATAGTCAACCGTCAGCAGTCAAATTAACAGCGCAAAGCACAATCATTAGCCAAAATGGTCGCTAAAGTGAGTTTTGAATTAATAAAAAAGATATGTACTTTTTATTGGTATCGCAAACGAAAATTCGTACCTATTTAATTTAATAACATTATTAAACTAATGTTTTGAAATTGATGTTACAGTTCATTGTCATCCTGTCCCTGGCCGTGGCCGCCTCTAAAAAATCAGCCAACTGTTGGCTCATAAACTCATTTCGCCCGCTCAGTAGCGACACTGACATTGTGCGGTGAACACCGTTTTTTTGCCGTAGAAAAATGACAATATGTGCAATAAAAGTATGCAGAAATTACAGGGGACGAATAAAAACAATTAAAAAAAATACCTATCATCGGTAAGTAAACTCGAAAGAATTATTTGGTGAAGACACAATTAGATCTTTGAAGTGTAATTTTATTCAAAAATATAACGGCCATTTGACGCCATGTTGACAAGGTTGCCTGATAATTGAATTTAAAATTCCCATGTGAGCGTTTGCTATTTTGTTGGGGAATTATAAATCCAGGGAATTTGACTTCTAATTTTATAACTAAGCCACAGAAAAATAAGAAAGCTTCTAATAAACGAATTCGTCTTATTTACAACACTACCTAAATAAGAACATCAAATAAAGAACACCAATTATTATTACTTGTCCTTTTGACTGATAAGTCGCCATCAAATTTACTAACTCAGCCACCGATTTTACAACTCATCAACATTTTTGCGTTTTGAAGCTTCAACATGTTCTTCAAAAAATGTAGTTCAAGCTAAACTAGGAAACATCAAATAGACGGGCGCCTGTCTAAATTTGAACCAATCAGAGAGCTCAATTCAATTCGTGCGAGCTCGGGTCTTCGGGGCATTTGACTTGTCTGGGTTAGGTTCGAAGGGAGTGTTTTATAGGCCAAATATGCTATAAAAAAGAAGTCGGTTTCATTACATGCCTTTTTTAAACGACTTCAAAAAAGGAGGAGGACTCTGAGTGCTTCTGTCGTTACACCGTCCTCTCCAGGACTCCTATCATAAGGTAGGTATCATCATTTCTTTTTAAAAACCTTTTGTACTTCAAGGTTTGTTATGGAAGGAATGGTGTCACTACAGTTCTACTCTGTTTTAGTGTTATCTTTTGAACTAGAATATTACAAATAAATAACCTTAACCTAACAGTAATGTTTTTATTACAAATATATTTCACCTAGTAATCCAAATTCACAAACTCCTAATAGGTAGGTATGTGAATAATAAAAAACATAATTAAATGAATTTATATTTTAATTAGACACCTCGAAATCAAAACATATTTTTTCCCTACTTTTATGGGAAATATTCAAAAGCTGGTATCACTCAGCACGTATCAACAGTGACGCAGCGCGCTTGACAAACAATAGTCTACGAATACTAGTGTGCATGACACGCACACATCGCTTTCAAATCTGGCCTGTTTTTTTCGTTGCGATTGCAGCGCAAAACTCGGTCTAGACAAGTAATTAGTCTAAGGTATCAATATACCAAGGATCTGTATGTATTTACGTTCGTGCAATATACCTATTTAGTGACATACGTCACGCAAGTCACCTACTACCAAGGAAGTTTTAAGTCTCTAACACCTGGAATGAGGACTTGGCAGCAAAAGTGAAGCCGACAGCGAGATACCATACTGAACGTTGTTTCCTTTGCAAACAAGAGTGACCATAATATTTTGAAATTTTGAGAACGTCCCCATGGACATCTAGTGAAAACGTGCTTTTGTTCCGAGATTATTATGATAGGAAAATAATAAAATTAGGAAAGGGATGTTTATTTTCTTAAGAACATGTGTAGGTACAATAAATTAGTCTGCGGTGGCCAAACCACACGAGTGCCTGTCTGTATCTTGGCAACCTAAATGAAGTTACAAAATAGTATTTAAGATCGTAGATTTTGCCACTTTGTAATATAAAGTAACATGACACTTCACACGCTTGGAAGTTGTCTAGGCTCTCCATATCTATGGTTTTTCCTATACTTATCTTTCCTATACTTACTCTTTTTCTATGCTATAAAAGGTACCTACTACTGTTAACATGTTATGTTTGATTTGGGCTGTGCAAGTTGTGACAGACGGACATAGAGACAGACAGAAGGACAACAAAGTGATCATATTAGGGTTTAGTTTTTTTTCCTTATTAGGTACGGTACCCTAAGAATATCCAACTAATTAGACCATAAGACAAAATTAAAGGACAATGGGCAAAATTGTATGGGACTTGGTCCAAATATACACCACTGACGAGACCTACGTAACCCGATAGACCACTAAATACTGAGTAACTTTTACAAAGACAGATCAACAAAATAAGCTGTCAGTAAAAAAATATGGGTAGTTTAAAAAACATATTTTTTTGATTTCACTCTTATTATTATGTTTATACATTTTTTGCGATAGGCAACAATACAAATACTCTTACTAACATTAAATAAAAATAAAATAAGCTGTCAGAAAGCCAAAAATGCCGTGAAAAATATTTTATTATTATTTTTGTTACCTGATGAAAAGTGAACAACAACAACAACAGCAGCATTCTTACGTATTTTCTGATGTTGCGCTTCTATAAAATAAATAAGCAGGTACCTTCTATGCATTACCTTACTTTTTCACTTATCATCATGTAACAATAATAATAATAAAATATGTTTCACGGCATTTTTTGCTTTCTGACAGCTTTTCACCAGCGTGTGGTATGTCGCGCGTTGCAAATGCGACCGACTTCAAAAAGTAGCGATGCAGTCGTGCGGCAACGAAAAGCGCGACTTTATCGCTGCAAACAGTTCCCGTGGACGATATTCCTCAGTTAACACAGACACATAATAAGATTGATATTATAGTCCTTTTTACTACCGAAATTTATGTCACCCGAACATCTAAAATGTACTTAACGTGGAAAACATAGTTACCCACTTACCTATGTTAAGATAATCCTTAATTCGGATAATATTCGCTTTTACACCCTTCCATTACGCATATTCTACCCATTTTTATAAGAAAATTCAGCACAATCCTCTAGATTTAAAATTAGCTGAAAATGTCGTGTGTCACGCAAATTGACGTTCTGTGTTTCAAGTTTTTAATTTTATTTCTGCTACGATTCCTATAGACATCACGGAACTGACAATTACAAGCGAATTATTAAAGAAGGTAAGTACTTATTTCCAGATATTTATTTATATTTGAAATTTTAATCTTAGGATATTCTTATACTTTACCATAGGTATTTCATTAATCGACTTTATTGTTTATTATTCTTAACTTGAAAATGTACCAAGTTTAAGGTGATCGAATAAATATTAACTGGCAACACAAGGGATGAAAGGTTGTACTGTTAGAAAGGGAAAGAAGGCGCAGTTATAGGTATCTGGCTCGGACCGGTTTTTATAATGCGTGCATCGTGGGCGTTAAGTCCGTCACATAAGGATTATTTTTGATTAAATGAATGGAAAATAAAGTTTGTAGTCCACAGTCATGTTCAATGGTATTACGTCGATGATCGTAGCAGAAATAAAATTAAAAACTTGAAACACAGAACGTCATTTTGCGTGACACATGACTTTTGTAGCGAATTTTAAATTAAACGTATTGTGCGATATTTTCGTCACAAAATGGGTAAAATATGCATCGTAGAAGGCTGCAAAAGCGAATTTTATCCGGATTGTGGTTTAACTTACCATAGGTAAGTGTTTAACTATGTTTTCTATGTTTCGTACATTTTAGAAGTTCGGGTGACATAAATTTCGGTAGTAAACAGGACTACAATATAAATCTTGTTGTGTTTAGAACTGAACTGAACACAGCAACTGTTTGCAGCGATAAGTCGCGCTTTTCGTTGCCACACGACTGCATCGCTACTTTTCGAAGTCGGTCGCATTTGCAACGCGCGGCAGACCGCACGCTGGTAAAACGCAACGCTCACGCCGCGTCGTCACGGCTCGCACGCGGCGTTCGCGTCGTTCACACGCTCGAGGAACGCGCACGCACGCCCAATGAGGGGTCAGCCTTAGCGCCTCTACGTCGCTACTAACTCGTAGTGCTTCGAATGGGACATCGGGGATAGTGGGGGCGTACCAGGCAGAAATAATAAACTGCATCGCGACTGTATCGCGTTCGTGTTGCGTTTGTTGCGTGTTGTTCTTGTTGCTAGTCTCGAGTCTTTTAGCCTTTTCAAAAGACGTTCGAGCTTTTTTCTGGGGCTTGTCGTAGCAAATCGCCTCGGAATGTTTCGAGGCTGAATAAGGACTTGTGTTTTAAATAAACCGCGAGCCTTTTTTAGGCTCGGCGTTCTTATTGGAGCTCCGTTGTTGTGAGCTTACAAAAAGTCATAAATACTGGGTGAAATCGAAATCGTCGGCAATATTTTGCCAGTGATTCTACACATGATTCAAAATATTTTAGGAAGACAAATAAAAAAATCTATTGATAAAAAAATATTGATCGGGTAAGCAAATAAGCGAACTATTTAACTGTTATACCTTACCTGGGTAATACATTTTTATCAATTGATTTGTTGATTAATATTCCCTAAATATTCTGAATCATGTGTTGAATCACTGGTTAAAGTATTGCCGACGATTTCGATTTCACCCAGTATAAAAAAGAAGACTTTGCAAGTCTTCGCAAGTACAGAAAGGAGTCGCCAAATAGCTAAGCTGACTATTCCTGGCTAGTCTTATATATTATTATAAAAATATGTTATTTTTTGTGTCCTCTGAGAGTTACCTTCATGAATAGTTATTTTTTTTTAGATTTTATGTATTATCACATTATGCACTCAGCCTTAAAACATTATGCGTTCTTTTCGCGTTACTTCTGCGTTACTGTAACATAGAAGTGTCATGTTACTCTATGATACAAAGTGGCCTAAAATCAACGGCCTTAGCCTTGTACATTTTTCTTAAACACTATTTTGTAGCTCCATTTAGGTTGCCAAGATACCTAAAGACAGGCGCTCGCGTAGTTTGGCCACCGCAGACTAATTTATTGTACTCATGTTCTTATAAAAATAAACATCCCTTTCCTTATTTTATTATTTTCCTATCATAACAATCTCGGAACAATAGCCCGTTTTCACCAGATGTCCATGGGGACTTTCTCCAAATTTCAAAATATTATGGTCACTCTTGATTGGAAAAGGAAACAACGTTAATGTGGTATCTCGCTGTCGGCTTCACTTTTGCTGGCAAGTCCGCATTCCCTGGTTATAATTTCTTTGACTTATACCGACCTATCTATCATAATGAAGTTGATGTTCCGGAAACTAATAAGAATTATTAGCTTTTTGAACATTGGAATGCAACTTTTATAAATATCAATATTTATGAAATCTACCAAAATCAGATAGATAAGTAATTTTATAAGTAGGTAGTAGGTAGATATTTCTGGCTAGATATTTTGATGAATATTTACAGTTTGTTGGGACCTCATGTTACGAAAGTAAGGCCCTTGTCCGATTTGTCTGTATTATTTAATGAGAATAATGTTTGATTATATAAAAGTAATCCAAAAGATATATTTTACATATAATATACACAATAAAAAATATTTTGGTACATAACATTAAATTCTATCATTCTTTTATTTATTTATTTTAATTTTAGCACGCCCTAAAATTCATCTAAATTTTAGAACTAAATTTTAAACTGAATCTGTCTGTACATTCATCGTAGGTACCTTTAAATTAAAAGATTTAAAACGTTCATGATTTATGATGCACCCTTTTACTACAGTATAAATTATTGTATGTTTATTCTGTGAACTCTTCTCTATGACCCGGAAGCCCATGATACAAACTGTGGATTTACTCCAGGGTCGCCCAAACCTATTAGATTCGGTAGATTAGATGATAGGAAGAATAAATGGTTCTAGATGTTTCCACTTTCAGCGGTGGGGGAAGCGTCTACATTATAATTTTAAAATTGTAAAAAAAGCAATGACATGGAAACTCAAGCGTGTCAGATATTGATATTTTTCATGCCCAAATATGATAAATTGAAAAAAATAAAAATTACTCGAGCGCGTCAGATTTTCAGAGGGGGTGTTCAGTGAAACTTACAGATGCTCCCATTTCTTAGACTGACGATCAAATTAGTAAAATTAACACTTTTGACACTTCTTAGGTAGTAATGAATCCCTCTTATCTTAATCTGACGAGTTCGAGTATTTGGACGAGCTGTAAGCGTGAGAATTTGAATAGCTTACAAAAAAGTAACACGATGGTATGTCATTCGGGTTTAGGTTTCGCTTAGAGAAAGTTGTATGTAGTACCTACTTGTGATCATTAAGTTATTATAGTTAAAAGGAAGTGAAATAAATATATAAAGTGAGTAAAGGTGTTTTATTGAAGAGAAAGTTCTACGATGGTCTTTTTTTTTTTGTTCCCCTGAGCGTATCCACCAATATTAAGGGCTCATACTGGTTGGAGGTTCTTATCAATATGTAAGGTATATCCCTTATCTTAATCTGACGCGCTGGAGTAAATCCAGAAAACCCTTCTACAGCTCCCCATCTACGAGATGTTTAGACGTTTAATACACATCTGAAGCGAGTAAAAATAAGGCGCCAACGTGGACATCAATAAAAAGTACCAATTTATTTATAGGCACATATTATTTAAGTTACCACAAAAGCGTAAAGTCGTAAGTGTAAAGTGTAATAATGTTGTAAGTTACAAGTTGTAACTTACAACATTATTTTAGATACATCATGGAATAGCTTACTTAATACGCAACTTACCTATATTTATCCCTTGTAACTGAGCGTGACTTTACGCTTTTGTGGAAACTTAAATAATATGTGCCTATAAATAAATTGGTACTTTTTATTGATGTCCACGTTGGCGCCTTACAAACAATTTTTTGTTATAAACATTCTCAAAATTCTTTTTATTCTTTTGTAATCTTAATTTAACAGGCATTTTATTAATTAAACAGTATAAAGGAAGGAAAGAAGTCTAGTTTAAGTGTTCCTCCGAAATAAATATGAAAGTAAGTCTAAAATGCACGCTTACACTCGCCTCGCACTTTACCTATTCGTCTGAGTGTGTACTTTTCTATACTATGTAAACACTTTTAGACAGGAAATAAGTAGGTAAATCAAAATATAATTATATTAAAATAATTTATTAGCAACTACTTATTCTTAAGTACAAATAGTTCTCATAACATTAATCTTATTAAAAACCTAACAATATAATAATCCAGTCTTAGTGATGGTAAGAGATGGCAGGAGAAGAGAAGGTCACTTGGTTGAGGGGAGTAGCGTAGGCAACCTTGGTGATGGGGGCGGCGTAGGCGATCTTAGCTACGGGAGCAGCGTAGGCAATGGGGGCGGCGTAGGCGATCTTGGCGGATGCAGGAGCGGCGACGGGGGTGCCCTCGTAACGCACGTTGGCGTTGAATCCGTGCTCGTGGTCGGCGGTGTACTCGACAATGCGGTGCACGCCGTCGGGCTGCACGAGCGAGTAGGAGCCGTGCACGGCGTCGCCGGCGCGGGCCTCCCTCTGCTCCTTGATGTCGCCGCTGTGGCTGTCGTGCACGGAGTACGCAAACTCGTAGTGCGCGGGCGCCTCGGCCTCGGCGTACGCCAGCTTGGCGATGGGCACCAAGGGTACGGCGTAGGTGGCCACGGCCAGGGTGAGGATGATTACAAACTGCAATAATAATAATAAAATGTCAATGTAATGATTTTAAATATTTTTTAGTACAATCTTTCCCGGGATTACACTCTTAATAATTCTGAATAGGGAATTTGATTTCCAATTCCTTTATTCCATAAAATGATTTCAACTTACTTTGGCGACCATTGTTGTTATTTATTAAATTAGTTGTTGCTAATTAGACTGTCGACGATTGACTGTGATTTTCGGCCACCTACGACAGTTTTTATATCAGATATTTCTCGCACATACAGATCACTCGAGGCCGTACGAATTTAAGCTTCAATGACCAGGATTAGAAGGCCATCTTGCTGCATAGTGGTGGGTATCTACAAAGCCTAAAAAAATAGCCCTTGCAAAAAATCTGTAAAAAACTACCTATCTTACTACAAACTTAACACAAATAACTGTACCTTATTAAGTTTATCATATATCCTTAATATCACTGTTTTGCATTTACCTATAAAAAGCAATATATGTATTTTATTCTCGCTAAGAGAATAGGTACGTGTTATCGATATTATTATGACTTAGATACCTATATTTTGTGTTACGTTTACATACCTCAATGTATGTTATGTAACTAATACCTGCATATTTTTAAGTGACCTACATAGAACGTTGGCCTTCACCTAATGATTTTTTTTCAAAGTGCCTCCATGCGTCTACCGCGAATGTAACTAGTTTGTTGTAACTGTAGGCGACAAATCATGTATAAAAAGTCTAGCATGTCATACGAAATTATAGTTCAACAGTAACCACCAAATTAGCAACAAGCTACCTACTTCTATTAAATTAGCAAAATGGTCGCTAAAGTAAGTTGATTATATCAATGCTTATAGCATTTCTAGGGGTAGCTTTATATATATTTTTATAAATAATTATAAACACTCATAAATTGTTTTTCTTAATCAGTTCAAATATTCAAAGGCATACAAATCAATAAACTGATTTTGAAATAAAATGTCAAGCTTTCCTCAATCTAATGTCATATGTTTTATTATCTACAGTTCGTCGTCATCCTCGCATTGGCCGTCGCTGCCTCCGCCAGCCCCTTGGTCGCCTACGCTGAGCACGAGGCGCCGGCCCACTACGAGTTCGCGTACAACGTCCAAGATAGTCACAGCGGCGACGTCAAAGACCAGAAAGAGACCCGCGCCGGCGACGTCGTGCACGGCTCGTACTCGCTCGTGCAGCCCGATGGCGTGCACCGCATCGTTGAGTACACCGCTGACCACGAGCATGGATTCAACGCCAACGTGCGTTACGAGGGCACCCCCGTCGCCGCTCCCGCACCCGCCAAGATCGCATACCCTGCCCCTGTCGCCTACGCCGCCCCTGTAGCCAAGGTCGCCTACGCTGCCCCCATCGCGAAGGTCGCCTACACCGCTCCCCTTGCCCAAGTATCCTTCTCCTCCCCTGTGATCTCCTACCACCACTAAGACTCAATCACATGTTGTTAAGCTTATTTATTTATTACGGTTACACCGATTAAAAATAAGAATTCTAATGAAAAAATATAGGTTTTTTTTTATTTTCATCTTATTTATAGAATACTAGCTGTACCCCGCGGTTTCACCCCCGTGGAAATTGATTAGGCTATATCTTACTCCAGAGCCTACACTATCTATGTTTCATATTTCATTAAAATCGATTTAGTAGCTAAAGAGATACGTGGTAATAAACATTCACACACACACACACACACACACTTACTTTCGCATTTATAATATTAGTAGGAAGTAGGATAGGATTATGTCCATCGAAAATGAAATCAAAATATCGTGTTTTTTTACCTTTATGTATCCATCTTTTATCTCTGAAGAAATTTGATTGGCAGATGATAAACAATACCTATAGATTAGGTAGACCATTCTGCTGAAATAGCTTTGTAAATGAGATTTTGGGGATATTAACTACCTGCACATTTAAAAATACATATACACGCATAATACCACCACAGTAATCCCTGAACGAGGTCGGTTATAATTTTTTTGGGTCAGATACGTACGTACCTACTGATTCGCGATTACCCAATTGATTCGAAATCATTTTCATCAAACGCGTCAAAACAGAAGAAACTCGTCACTAGGCAGTTAATTTCATCAGTTGTCTTCTTGTAAATAAAATATTTGTGTGTACCTTTTCCAGCTAGACTTGATGGTGTGTATCAGGATGGAAAATATTTCTACATAAATATTTCGTATAGGAATGGTATACCTATATGCCAACTAGCCAGATAAGCTTAAACAAATATATAAAATTGAAAATCTT